>BSBN01000594.1:2526312-3789469 GCA_027924645.1 Cunninghamia lanceolata
GCCTACCCTTGGATGCACGCCTATCCAAGTGGGAACGACCTTGAGTGGAAATAGGCTAAAGCTAAGCCCTACCAATCCACTTAAAATAAATATGCTTGAGGTGAAAACCTCCTGCAATGAGTGCTGCTATGTTACATCGATTGCCAACCTCCCCTAAAACCCTCTAAGGCATAACCCTTTGAGGCTGGGAGACTCCATAATGGAGAGTAGTGCCACCACACGTGTAACCACTCGAACGGTTGCCTTGACTACAAACCAATTGTGTAGTATACCAAAAACCCCTATTTGTTGATGCAAAGGGCGAAGCCCTTGAAGCGGCCTTGATTCATGTTATTCTTAGTAGAGGAGTAGGGACAATCCTATGGTTCGATGGGGGTATGAGCCCAAGGAAACCCAGATCTGGTATTCGTGAGAAGTGAGTGCTGTGGAGGGGAGCTGGTGCTACCAGATCCTGGAGCTACACACTTTGAATTTGCACAACTAGAGGATTCAACAGATATTGTCCTATCCAGCTTAGGGTGTACTTGTTTTTGAGTAAAAAAAAGTCCAAAAATACAAAAAAAACAACAAAAGATAAAATCATGAAAACTTCTATGTGTTTGTTGTGTCTTTGCAATAATTGAAAATCACAATTCAAAAGCAAACCAAGTTTTCAACCAGAAAAATCTAAAAAATCTTGAAAAATGTTCCAAAAAATCTAAGAAACCAAACTGAAAGCCAGAGTTGCACATTTGTCACAACTTGTGGTGCATTTGATTTGACTTACGACACATTTGATTTGACTTACAGTGCATTTAAACTCTATTGTGGCGCTTTTGAAAAAAACCACAGAATTGCGCATTAGATCTAACTTTTAGTGCATTTGTACTATGTCATGGCACATTTAAATCTGTGCATCCAATCCAGAGAGAAAATCAGTACCTTCCAAAAAGCAAATTTTTCAACTTTTCAAAAAACCTTTTCAAACTATCTCAGTTTTTCCAAAACCTGATTAAGATCTTGCAAATCCACCTTTTTCCTCATCTTCCATACCTTAACTACTTTTTCCACACTGCATCGAAAGTCTCACAAATTTCTTCCAAAGTCCAACAAGGTTAGAACCAGGCTATTCTTGATCATATCAAAAATCTCAAACAAACCTAGTGAGGCTCTACTATCAAGGATCACTTATCCTTTTCTCTAGGAACTCCACTAGTGGTTTGTGCAAGACTAGTCACTTCAAGCAAACGGATTTCTATCATCCTTGCTTCAACTATCGTGTTGTTCACCCATCTTGTTTGATACCAAACCGATCTAAGAAGAAACTCGCTGTAATCTTGTTCCATTCTAGCATCTTGTTCAAAAATTTTCTCTTTTCATCCCATCTCTAGTCACCATTTGCATGGTCTTAACATGGTTACAAAAACAAAAACAGATTGAAATGGCTGAGAGAATTATTCCAAACACTCATGAAAATGATGAAGAAATTTCTATGGATGAAATCCTTCAATCATAGCATGACCCAAAATTTCAATGCCTATTAGAAGGGGTACTTGCCTAAGACCCTACCAAATTCTTTTTACACCTAGCAAATCTAGGAGTCAAGCTCTCTAAAGATTATGACATAGAGGCTCTAAAAGAAACTAAGGAAGAAAGAAACCCTGAGGGAAGTAGACATGAGGAAGTACCCTCAGATAAAAGCAAAGCAACCATTGATTCCATGGATGCCCTAAGTCTAGTGAACCAACAGATTCAAGCTATACAACAACAAGTCACAGACATGAAAAAAGGAGCATCGACCAAACATTTCACCCTAGAGGATATTTCACCATATCCTTTTGATAGGACCTTGACCATGATACCTTTCCCCTCCAAATTTGAGATTCCAAAATTTGATAAATATCAAGGAAAGGGTGATCCAAGGGACCACATTAGGGAATTCAATGCTACTTGCCTTGAGGTTGCACACAATGACACTTACCTTATGCGACTACTTCCTTGAAGCTTAGGAGGACAAGCCATGGAGTGGTTTTCAAGACTACCACCAAGCATTAAAACATTCAACGAACTTGTGGCAAAATTTGTCACCCACTTCTCTTACAATATTGAGCACGACACCTCAATATTGGATCTTTGTAACACCAAACAAAAAGGTGGAGAATCTTTCGCCACCTTCCTACAAAGATGGAGACAGTTGGCAAGTAAGTGCCCACACCAAATGCTGAAAAAACAAATGCTAGAAATGTTCATCCATAACTTGCAAACCGATCTAAGCTATTAGATACAAATCCAATGTCCTACTTCCTTTAGCAAGGTCATTGAGATGGGTCTCATCATTGAAAAAGATTTAATCGCAAAAGGTCAAATCAAGCTCTATAAGGACACTCCTAGTACCAACAACAACAATGATAAACCAAGATTCTGGATGAAAAATAAGAATATTGTGAACGATGGGGTGGTAGATGCCAAGAATGAGGCACCCAAGCAACCAATCTTCAACTTGTCAACCCCTCAAAAGAACTCCCCACCAAACAAACCAAGAAACACTGAATCAAGGTTTTCAAATTTTCAACCTAGGAGGAAGTTCACACTTGGAAGAATCATTGGAAACCACCCTATGGAAGTTAATCACAAACAAGATCATAACACTTCCTGCAGCATGAGAGTATGAACCAAAAGTCAAGCCCTCTTGGTGGAATGACAATGATTTTTGTGAGTTCCATCGAAACAGGGGGCACAAAACCAATGATTTCATTGCCCTAAAACACACTATCCAAGATTTGATAGAGCAAAACAAAATATCCATTGATGAACATACCTCTAACAATGATCACCAGGCATTCAAGGATCCTCTTCCCAACTACGAGCAGGGAGGACCTTCCAACTGAAACAACAGTGGAAATAACAACGCCAATTACACAAATGTCACCTTTGACTATGTTGTTAACCACATATTAGAGAGTGAGTCACATATCAATGTGATCACTATAAACAAGAATTTGGATTGTAATGTTACCAACCGTAGTAACAAAGTCACTCTTAGAGGAGCCTCCACCTCATCGGCCAATCAGTACAGTATCTTGGATCAACTCCATAAGACATTTGCATATATCTCCATCCTAGAACTTCTACATCTATCCCCATCCCATAGGGCCATACTTGACAAAGCCTTAGCGGAAGTCTCTGCTCCCACAAACCTAGCTGAAGAACAGTTTCAAACCATGGTCGGTCACATTACCTCACCTCACTCCTTATCATTCACTGAAAAGGATGATATGTCAATAACTCAACCTCATAACACCTCTCTTCACATCAAAGCTTTCATACACAAACATAAGATCAAAAGAGCCCTAATCGATGGAGAAGCTGGTTTGAATATTTGCACCTTGAAGCTAATCCTTACATTGGGGTTTTTGGAGAAAGCTATAGATCCAAAAAAGATCACTATCAAAGCCTATGCTGAGGAGGAGAGAACTTCCAAGGGAATTGTTACTTTACCAATCAGAGTGGGACCTATAGTAAAAGATGTGGCTTGCCAAGTCCTTGATATGGATCTAGCATATAACATCCTTCTTGGGAGATCATGGATACATGCTTTGAAAGCAGTTCCATCAACATACCATCAGTGTATCAAATTCCCTCGTGAAGGTCAAGAGATCACCATCCAAGGTGACCCCAATCCATATCAGTACTGCAACTCCATTCAATCTAAACCTGAAGTTGTGATTCCTCACAATCGTGCCTCTGCTTCGTCTTCATCTCATGTTGACCTAGCTTCACTTGCTTCCTCTTCAGGAGCATCTCAACCTAAACTCCAATTCAAGGATAAGGGCTTGGGTGAGTACACAATTTCCCAATCCCTTTGTTTGGCACAACTCCCCCTATCTCCCAAATCTTACGGGAGACCTATCCTGAGCAAGCCCACAACAAAGAAAGCTACCAAAAGACCTTTCCTCAAATGGGGAAGCCTCGAAGAGGAGAGCGAGGAAAAAGATATCTTGCAATGGCTATATAAGGATGAAGGCAGTTCATCAACACAACACGACCATCCCACTATACCAACTGCAAAGTATGGTCAAGGATTCCAAATGCTACAAAGAATGGGGTATGAAAAACATGGTCCACTCGGTTCAAGAAAGGATGGTATCACTGAACCCATCCAACCTCATACCTTAACAGCCTGAGACACTACAGGGCTAGGTTACACTGGCACATCAAGCACCGACAGAACAAACAAGAACAAAGGCAAACAACAAGAAACATCCATTAGCAATCTGGTTGAGCAAATTCAGCAAATGCAACTAGGGAGTGAGACTAATTCTAATGAGTATGAATGGGATAGCCTCTCTGAGCTATCTTGTGATGAAAAGACATAGACGTTGTCCACGAGTATGACCCAACACATGCAAATGAGGAACGAGGTCCAAAGGCTAGACCGCTAGAGTTCAACCCGCATAATAACAATAGTGAAAGTCATGAGGAAAGAATGATACCCCCCTTGACGGATCCGCTAATAGAGAGTACCATCGTAGACCTTGTCCATGCTTTTAATAACTCTATCCTAACCATCAACACCGTCAAACCTGAGGAACCCAATGATCCCTTACCGTTGGTGCACCCTAAACTTATAGACTGGGACCTAGAAGGTACTACCCCTAAGCTTGATACCTTTGAAAATGATGAAGCCATCATAGATTACCTTGAGCTTAGAGATCATATATCCACAGGGGACCACAGAGTTGGCTATATTATAGAACTCAATGAGAAGGCCTATTTTGGAGAGAGTGCCAAGCCTTTTAGTCTCAAAAATGTGAAAATAAAAGAATGATCTAATGGTGAAAACCACTTGCGACAGTGTTAGATCATGAAAAAAGTAAAAATAAAGACATATCCAATGGTGAAAACCTCTATGAGGCACCAAAGGATGGAAAGCTTGACCCTCTACCCAATCTTACACATCAGGAAAGATCATCAATCTTGATAGAACTGGTAGAACCGATCAATGTCAGCACAAGTGATAATCCCAGAATGATCCACATGGCAAAGGCTCTAACAAAACAAGAAAAAAGGACATTCACCAACTTCTTCAAGAGAAAAAAAATCAAATTTGCATGGACATATGCTAACATGCCAGGGCTAGATCAGAATCTCATCATCCATCACTTATCTTTAGCTCCAGAAGCTAAACTAGTCAAGCAAAAACTCAAAAAGATGCATCCGCATGTGGCCCTCATGGTAAAAGAAGAGCTAAAGAAACTATTAGATGTCGGCTTCATTAGACCAATAGACTACCCTAAGTGGATTTCAAACATAGTACCAGTGGCTAAACCAGATGGTAGAGTTTGACTATGTAATGACTTTAGGGACCTGAACAAAGCTTGCCCGAAAGATGACTTCCCCCTGCCAAACATTGACATGATTGTAGATCTCATGGCAGGACATACCATGTTGTCACTAATGGATGGTTTTTCCAGATATAACTAGATAAAAATTGCACCTGAAGACCAACACAAGACTACATTTACATGTCCTTGGGGCACCTACTGTTGGTGTGTCATGCCGTTTGGTTTGAAAAATGTTGGTGCAATATATCAGAGAGCTATGACCACAATCTTCCACGACATGATGCACACTATAATGGAAGATTATGTTGATGACATTATGGAAAAATCACTTACAAGAGAAGGACACCTGGCAGTGCTGGATAAAATCTTCACAAGACTAGAATAGTTTAATGTGCGCCTCAATCCGAAGAAGTGTGTATTTGGAGTTACCTTAGGTAAGCTGCTGGGATACATATTGTCTGCAAATGGAATTGAGGGCAATCCAGCTAAAGTGAAGGCCATCATGGAAATGCCACCTCCCAAGAATCTCACTCAGCTAAGGTCCCTACAAGGAAAACTGCAATCAATCAGAAGGTTCATTTCTTAGTTGGCAAACAAGAGCCACCCATTTTCCCACATTCTACATAAGAATGTCCCTTTCAGATGGAATGAGTCATGTGAGCAAGCATTTCAGAAATTAAAAGAATATCTAATGAAACCACCTGTGTTGGTGCCACCAATTCAAGGTAAGCCTCTACTACTATATATCTCGGCTACACCAACAGCTCTAGGAGCTCTTCTTGCACAACAAAACCATGAAGGGAAAGAACAAGCAATATACTATATCAGTCAAACACTTGTTGGGTATGAGATACAATACACGCCCATTGAAAGAGCATGTCTCACTGTGGTCTTTGCCTCACAAAAATGGAGACATTACATGTTGTCACATTCAGTCAAGCTCATGGTAAAGATCAATCCACTCAAATACTTACTCAACAAGGAAGCATTAATAGGTAGATTATCCAAATGGGTCATGCTTCTTAGCGAGTTTGATATCAAATATGTACACAAGAAGGCAATAAAAGGTCAAGTGCTTGCAGATCAATTGGCAGATGCACCACTCACAGATCACGCCCCTTTGAGTTTTGAGTTTCCAGATGAATCTATCTTTCATGTCACTACAACAATTTGGAAAATGTACTTTGACGGATCTTACACTCAGCATGGATCGAGGGCAGGTATCTTGTTGGTTACCCCTAGTGCCGACACTATTCCAAAGTCATACAGATTACTCTTTCCCTGCACTAACAATGTGGCAGAGTACGAAGCCCTAGTCATTAGTGTCAAGCTAGCAATGGAATGGAATATCAAAGAACTATAGGTGTATGGTGATTCACAGCTGGTCATAAATTAAGTAAATGATGACTACCAAACAAAAGATGAGAAATTGATCCCTTACAAACAGATGGTAGACGACTTCAAGGAATACTTTGACTAGATCTCTTTTGAGCAGATACCACGGATAGAGAAAAAAGTTGTAGACACAATGGCAATGATTGTATCTCTCCTCGACATTCCTACTAATCAAGCATGCTATGAGTTCTTGGTAGAGCCAGTGATCTATCCTGCATACAACACCCCTGAATCCCATATCATTTACCACATTGTCGGTGTTGATTCCCCCTATACAGAAAAATCTTTGCCTACCTTAAAGAGAATACCCTCCCACCTAACCTCTCTAGTAACCAAAAATGAACCTTCATCCGTCAGGCATCTTGGTATGCCATTGTCGCCAATAGCTTATATCGCAGAGGTCTCGATGGTAGTCTCCTTAGATGTCTCGATAGTGAGGAATATCAAACCGCCCTGAGCGAAGTGCACAACAGTATATGCGAGACCCACTCTAGTGGCCTTACCCTGGCTAAGAAACTCATACGCATGGGATACTATTGGCCAACTATGGAACAAGATGCCTATCATTTTGTAAAGAAGTACACAAAATGCCAAGTCCATGGGAACCTGATACATGCACTAGCACAGGAGCTGCAGCCATTAACGACTCCTTGGCCTTTCTGCCAGTGGGGACTCGACTTAGTGGGGAAGATTCATCCTCCCTCATCTAGCGGCCATAAATTCATAATCACTGCCATGGAGTACTTCATGAAGTGGATTGAAGCCGTGGCTTTAGCCAACATCATAGGAAAATAGATTGCCTCTTTTATCCTGAACTATATCATTTGTCGTTATGGTATCCCTTCATCCATTGTCACGGATAATGGATGACCCTTCAAAAATCAAGATGTCAGGGAACTATGCGACAAATTCTGTATCCAGCACCGCTTTTCCACCTCGTACTACCCCCAAGTCAATGGTCAAGCGAAGGCATCAAATAAAACCATACTGAAAATCCTAAAGAAGATTGTCAATGATGTTGGTCGTGATTGGCATGTCCAGCTAAATCCTGCACTGTGGGCCTATCACACAAGCATCCGCACACCCACAGGTGCAACACCATACTCCCTAGTCTACGAATCTAAATCAATCTTGCCCATTGAAGTCGAGATCCCCTCCTTGTGAGTCTCATTAAAAGGCCTCATATCTGATGAAGAATACAGAGTGACCAGACTCCAAGAATTAGAGCTACTCGAAGAGAGAAGGTAACAGGCCTTTAGCCACCTAAAAGCATATCAACAGAGAATGTCTAGAAGCTATAATCATATGGTCAAGCCACAAGTCTTCCAAGTTGGTGATCTAGTCCTCAGAGAAAATCCCAAGAATCAGCAAGATTAAGAAAAGAAAGGGAAGTTCAAACCCAACTAGTTAGGTCCCTATGTCATCATTGCAGCCTATGGGTCTGACGCATATCAACTGGCTACATCTGATGGTGCACTATTTGATGATCCTATCAACAGTATGCATCTTCAAAAATTCTACACCTAAACCCCAATGCAAGGGAGTCCTAAAAAAATTTTTAAAAAAATTGAAAAATGATCAAAAGCAAAAACAAAAAAAAATCATCCTATGGTGAAAACTTGGCAAACAGGCACCTAGGATAGGTACCATGATAAAAACCTAGCAAACAGGCATAATGTGTACTTTTGGCTTCCATGCAAATAAAAGCAAGTGGTGAAAACCTGGTAAATAGTGCTATTCTGTGACAAACCACTTCCTCCATATGTTGTGACTTCATGTCTCTTGTGTCTCCCATATCATTCATCTTGAACCAATCCTTTGAACCGTTGTCGAACTACGTTGCCTCTGAGTTATCACGTAGGCAAGGCCATTCTCACTGTGCCCCCGAGGCTCCGCTCCACTGTCCCATCCGTCCCATGTCTAGTCCTCCTATTTATCTGAGTCCATACCATTTCTACATCTTTACCATCGCCTAGGTCTTAGGTCCATCAGGTTCACCCTGAACTACATTGCCTCTGCGTCATCACGTAGGTAAGGCCATTTAGCAATGAGCCCCTGAGGCACTAGGTCAGTCCCTTAGGGTCCGTCTCTCCATGTCCTATCGCCCATAATAAGTCGATCCCTTGTCTAAACTGGGGGCAGTTCCTCGACCTAGTTACAGATTTGGATTCTTGAATGCCACATGTTCTAAGAGGGTACCAATAAAGGATTGTGATACCTTTCACTAGACAAGCATGCACAGTAAAAGCACACTTCCAGGCAAAAATCTTGACGCAGAGCATCAACCTGTCTAATGCAAAGATGAGCACCATACCAAAACACTCAAACTAATTCTATATCAATTATGGCAAAAAGACACATCTAATACAAGAATGTTTTGTGAATAGGTTAACTCACATCATCTGGGATTTTTGTCATTATGTCTTCCTATGCTACTCAAGGATGCCAAAAGCTAGAGATGCTATGATGGGGGCATAATCTTTTCTTTGTCTGTTGCTTGTGGATTAAACTTTAGTAATGTGACGACTTTCTATCTAACGACATGATCAACAAAAGATCATCGAGGACTCCAAAGTCTGAACATGAAAAGGGTCAATCCTTGTCTATTGAAACGTAAGAAGTACTCAGGTCATCTAGATTCAAGTTTGACTAGATGCTTGTATCAACTTGCTATATCAAAATCCATGTAAGGAATACTCAGGTGATCTCTGTCCAATTATACCATGATGCTTGTATTTCCTTACAGCATTTCAAAAAGAGAAAATAACAAAAAGTGCCCAATGATGAAAAGCAAAAGACTTGCAATCTCAAAGATGCTAATCCATATCCACATCCTATATCCAAAAATCCATATCATCCATACTAGAATAAAATCCTGCAGTATATCAAACGAAAGCTAATATTTTCTTCATCTCTTTTCTTCCACCTGTCTATATCATCTCTGTGTTGATTGTGTACATTTGGACATATCAAAAACATAGCATAGGCAACACATCATATGCATACAACATAAAAATATTGGATCATTTCCATACATTATAAAGTGCATTAGGTCATCCACATACATTTGCATCCATACATCATAATCACAAGAATCAAAAACATCGACAAATACATATAGAGTCACATGATCATAATCATATCCATAAACATATCCATACACATTTACATTTACAAATCACATCATTCTAAATCCATCTAGTGTGCATCGCATATACAAAAGCATCAAAAGATAGATTGTATCCATAGCATATAAAACATAGAATACATACATGGAGAACATCAATAAACTGCATCATGATATATATCATCCAAAACATGTCCAAATGTACAATATATCAAAAATATCTATCCATCTCTTAGAGTCACATCATAAAGTGTATACAAGGTACAAAAAGATAGTGATATATGTCTCGGGGAAAAAATGGTACATATACAGGCTATCTCAGCCATCAAAAATTTGTACATCACAATCAAAAACTAGTACAAGTATCCAAATCTGACTAGCCCTGTCACCGTAGAGCACTGCTCCCTGGACTACCCTCTCCTCTGTCTCCCCTTGACTGCTGTGGGCCCCTGACTAATCCCATAGATCGGGATCCACCTACCCTCTGTGACGCCCTAGACTGGCTCCTAAAGCTAGGGGCACGCTGCTCCACTGACACTGCCCCGTGGTATAGACCTCTGTAGTATTGAGCCTGGGCCTGTTCTCTCGCAAGCTCACTCTGAACCTGTGCTAGCTGTGTCTATGCCTACTACACCTAAGAAACCAAGAAGCTAGATGCGCCAAACTATCACATGTGCTGACAGTTTGAGCACATGCGCCACATAGCAACATATGCGCCGTTTCGGGGGTCATATGTGCCGAAAGATAGTTCGGCGCATCCATTCTAGTTATTTTCCCTAGCCATTAATAAGCCTAATAAATGACTTTTAGCAAGTTTTGAAGAACCACATACTGGGGGTCCTACTTCCACTGGCTGATCGAACCGTCAGATCCGCTCAAACCGGTGTTCCTCGCGCGGAATATCCATCTCTCTAGCTGCCATACTCTCCTAAGTTTTCAAAAAGACCAATCAACTATGGACAAGTGTACAAATGAATAGAACTTGTGGACCCAGCTCCTATTTATAGCAAGTGACCCACATCTGACTGCATGACAATTGTGGCTAATTCCCATAACTGTTCCTCTGAACCATGTCTTATTTTTCACCATCGTAACCCGTTTTTTACCTTCTTCTTCGTGAGATTGTCTGTCTCATGCTCTTCTGCATTCTTCCCGTCCAATCTCCCAAGGGGGCATCCTATCATCCAAACTTGTACTAGGGGCAAACTGGGGCATGTATCATTGTCAAAACAATCTTTTTCTTTGAAACAATGCGATAAAACACATTGCTTCAAAGAGGGGCAAAATGTATACACCTAAAATTGGCTCATGTCAAATTAAGTAAATATTTTAATATTTATCTTAATTCTTATTTCTTCTATCAATTAAATAAATATTCTAAGTTTATTTGATTGATTCATTATCCCATAATTAAATAAAATAAATTTATTTAATTAAATTCCCTAAATTCTTCTAATGTCTCACATAATTAAATAATCCTACATTGTTTAATTAATCCTAAATTCCTCTATCCTAAGTCCTAATTTCATAAATCCACCTCACCAATCCACCTCACCTTTCCACCTCACCTTTCCACCTCACCTCTTCAACCTCACCATGTTGCACATGTAATTAAATATTTTAAATATTTAATTAGCTAATATTCTCTCACCCACATGTCCTATTTATCCTCCAATCAAAATTTGTTAACTCATTAATCAAATCTGTTAACTAATTAATCATTCAAGTTCACTGATCAATCAATTCAGTCCACTCCCCAATCAATTCACTTAACTGATTGGTTTATTCTATTAACTATTCAATCAATTTAGTTAACTCCCCTATTGCAGGATGGAGCTTGGACACTTGTCCTCTTTCTATTTGCACATATTCCTCAACCATTCTCAACCTTTGATCTTCTTATTTCTTCTTAGCCGTTGATCTGTTCTCACGTATTTCTATAAATTTAACCCTCTTCTTCTTCATTTATCCATCCATCGCTTGAGCAAACTTATGCTGCAGAAACACTAGCGCACCAATGGCACCCCCATTTCCATATCACTTATCATCCATCAATAGTGTGTTGAAGCTCATCTTCAATCACACAAAGTATCACAGCCAACTTCATCTTGTCATCTTGAGGACTTCAAAGCAAGGAAGCAAGCTTCCTGAGGGCCATATTTATCTCCATCAAGATCAAGACAGAAAAGGCGAACAATGGAAGACGAAAGGTAAAAGGTTGTAAGTATCATTTGTTTTGTTATTTAAATCTCCTTTTCTCCTTCAAATTCTATTGATGTTTGGGTTTATTATAGTTATTTGATTAATCCACATTTTACCCTCACACAACTATATGTTATGTTTTTGTGATGTCCAAATGTACTCTATCAACACAAAGATGACATAATGATGGATAGAAGATTGATTGAATGAATGACTCGATGGAAAGATTCACAAGCTTCACTTTATATTGTTACTCTGCATTGTTTGGATCTTTTATTGTATGGGATACAGATGTATGGATGTATAATGAATATATGATGGATGCTTTGCTTTTGACATCTTGATGGTGCAAGTATTTTGAAGTGCATATTTCATTATTGGGCAATTTTTTTGGTACTTTTCTGAATGTTGTAAGTTAATACAAGCATCTAGGTATAATTGAACCGAGATGACCTGAGTACTACTTACTTGGATTTTTCTTTAGCAAGTTAATACAAGCATCGAGGTAGAATTGAACTGAGATGACCTGAGTATTTCTTGCATATCAACAGACAAGGATTGTCCCTATTCATGTTAGACCTTTGAAGTCCTCAATGATCTTTTTTCGATCATGTCGTTAGACAAGGCTTCACATTACTAAAGTTTAATCCACAAACAGCAAACAAAGAAAATAATCATGCCCCCATCATAACATCTCTAGATTTTAACATCCACAAGTACCATAGAAAGGTATGAAAGTGGAAAACAAGACTCTTCTATTTTAACCATGATTCCAATCCACAAAACATATTTGAATTTAGATGTGTTTGTTTCTTGCCATAATTTGGGTAAAATCATTTAGAATGCCTTAGGTGTTTGTTTTCTTTTCTTTGGATAGGTTAATGTCTTGTGTCAGGATTTCTGCTTGAAAAGAGCAGGTTTTGTTTGTGCTTGTTTTCCTGGTGAGAAGATTCCACAATCTTTACTGGTGAGATGGACCCTAAGGGACTAACCTAGTGCCTCGGGGGCTCATTGCTAAATGGCCTTGCCTACGTGATGATGCAGAGGCAACGTAGTTCGGGGACTTGGACCATGGATACTAACGAGAGACACTATGCTAGGCTGACACTATGGATAGGATATGGGATAAAACCTTGGTTAACAAGGCAACAAAGAGATAGAGTATCAATCCATGATAGGTTATCATTAGGATTTTTATTATGGAACAAATATGGGTCAAATGGGACATGAGTGAAGGATGAATGGACACAAGGTGATTGGTTTCCCAAAGATGGAGGAAGCGGTTTATCACAACTAATGCTTATTTACCAGGTTTTCACCACTTACTTTTATTTGCACGAAAACTAGAAAGTACACATGATGCCTATTTGCCAAGTTTTCACCAAAGGATGATTTTTTGTACTTTTCTATTTTTTTTTTTGTATTTTTTTCTAATTTTTTTTATTCCTTTTGTATTTTTTTGATTTTTTAATTTTTTTGTATTTTTGTGCCCCCCTTACATTGGGGTTCTCTTAGGTATAGAAAGATGCATGCTATTGATTGGGTTATCGAATAGCTCACCCTCTGATGTTGCTAATAGATATGCCCTTGATCCATAAGCAGCTATGACCACATAAGGCCCAAGCCAGTTGGGTTTGAACTTGCCTTTCTTTTCCCTATCCTGTTGATTGCAGGGATTCTCCTTAAGTACTATATCTCCAACCTTGAATACCCTTGGATGGACTCTATGGTTGTAGCTTCATGACATCATTTGTTGATATGCTTTGAGATGATCAAAGGCTTTTTGTCTCCTTTCCTCTAGCAACTCTAGTTATTGCAATCTGGAAACTCTGTATTCTTCATCTGATATGAGACCTTTTAATGACACCCTTAGAGATGGTAACTTGACCTCAATGGGGAGGATAGCTTCTAAGCCATAAACAAGGGCGTAAGGGGTAGCACTTGTGGGAGTGCATATATTGGTTCTTTAGGCCCATAGAGCAGGATTGAGTTGGATGTGCCAATCATGGCTAGCATCATTGACTATCTTTTTGAGGAGTTTCAAGATGGTCTTGTTGGATGCTTCTACTTGGCCGTTGCCTTGGGGGTAATAGGGCATGGAGAAATGGTTTTGGATTTTGAATCGGTCACAAAGTTCTTGGACATCTTGGTTTTTGAAGGGTCTTCCGTTATCCGTGAAAATGGATGAGGGAATTTTGTATTTGTAGATGAGGTAATTGAGGATGAATGAGGAGATTTGTTTACCTATGATGGTGGTGAGGGGACCAGCTTCAATCCACTTGGTAAAGTATTCAGTGGTGATTATTATGAATTTATGGCCATTGGATGAGGGTGGATGGCTTTTACCCATAAGGTCGAGTCCCCATTGGCAAAAGGGCCAAGGTGTCGTTAAAGGTCTCAACTCTTGAGCTGGTGCATGTATCAAGTTCTCGTGTATTTGGTACTACTTGCACTTCACAAACTGATATGAATATGTTTCCATGTTCGGCCAGTAATAACCCAAATGCATGAGTTTCTTAGCTAAGGAAGGACCGCTAAAGTGTGTTTTGCAGATCCCATCATGTACATCTTGTAAGGCAGTTTGGGATTCTTCTCGTTCTAAACAACAGAGTAAAGTATAATCTAGACCACATCAATATAGGGTGTCAAAAATAATGGTATAACGAGAGGTTTGGCGTATAAAGGTTCATCGTTGGTTTGAAGATAAGTCAGGTGGGAGGGTGTTGTCCTTGAGGTAAGTGTAAACCTTACTGTACCAAGGTGAATCAGATCCAACTAATAGGCATATGGAATGGGTTTAAGGAAGATCATAAGCTGGTTGCTGAATTGATTCCACTAAGAACTCGTACCGTGACTCATTCTCTAGGATTTTGAGAAGAGAGGCAATGGTTGCCATGGCATCTGCTACTTTGTTCTTGATGCAAGGTATCTGCTCAAAAGAGATGATCACAAAGTATTCCTTAAAGTCCTTGACCATCCACTTGTATGGGACAAGCTTCTCATCATTGGTTTGGTAATCGTCATTGGCCTGATTGATCACTAGTTGAGAATCACCATAGACATGTAGCTCTTTGATTTTCCATTATGTTGCCATCTTGAGGCCAATGACTAAGGATTCATATTCTTCTATGTTGTTGGTGCATGGGAATAATAGACGGTAAGACTTCGGTATGGTGTCGCCATGAGGAGTTACAAACAAGATTCCTGTCCCCGATCCATGGTTTGTGTAGGACCCATCAAAGTAAAGCTTCCAGGAATGGGTTGATATATTGAATAAGGATTCATCTGGAAACTCAAATTTCATTGGTGTGGTGCCCTGTAGTGGTGCATCCACTAACTGATCAGCAATGACTTGCCCTTTGATAGCCTTTCTGTCTACATACTCAATGTCGTATTCACTTAGGAGCATTACCCATTTGGCTAGGTGACCTGTTAGAGCTGCTTTGCTTAGTAGGTTCTTCAGTGGATCTATTTTTGAAATAAGTTTGATTGGATGTGCTAGCATATAATGCCAGATTTTTTGGAAGAAAAAACTACCACAAGACATGATCTTTCTATCTGAGAGTATTGCAACTCATAGCCCACCAATGTGCGGCTGATGTAGTAGACGACTCTTTCTTTATTTTCATAATCTTGTGCTAGAAGGGCCTGAAGAGCTATTGGTGTAGTAGATTTGTATAATAACAATGGCTTCCCTTGGATAGGAGGCATGAGAATAGGTGGATTCATAAGATACTCTTTCAGTTTGTCAAATGCCTCTTCACATTTCTCATCCCATCTGAATGGTTGACACTTGTTTGCCAGTTGTGATATGAACCTACAGATTGCTTGTAGCTTGCCTTGTAGAGATCTTAGTTGAGTAAGATTCTTGGGTGGTGGCATGTCCATAATAGCCTTGTCTTTGGCGAGGTCCACCTCTATTCTATTTGTCAATACAATAAAGCCTAAGAGATTGCCTGAGGTGACTCCAAACACACACTTCTTTGGGTTCAACCTGACTTTGAATTGCTCTAATCTCTAAAAGACTCTCTCTAACACATCCAGGTGTGATTCTCTTGTGAGTGACTTTGTGAGGATGTCATCCACATAGTCTTCCATTGTGACATGCATCATATCATGGAATATAGTGGTCATAGCATGTTGATATGTGGCTCCTACGTTCTTTAGCCCAAATGGCATGACATTCCAGCAAAAGTGCCCCATGGACAAGTAAAAGTTGTCTTGTGCTGGTCTTCCGATGCTATCCTAATCTAATTATATCCTAAGAAGCCATCCATGAGAGATAACATGGTATACCCTACTATTAAGTTGACTATGATATCTATATTTGGCAACAGAAAATCATCCTTGAGGAAAGCTTTGTTTAGATCTCTAAAATCATTGCATAGTCTAACTTGGCCATCAGATTTAGACACTAGTACTATGTTGGAGACCCATTCCAGATAGTCTATAGCTCTGATGAACCCTACATCCAGTAGTTTCTTGAGTTCTTCTTTTATAAGCAGTGCTATGTGTGGATGCATCTTTCTAAGCTTTTGTTTCACTGGTTTCACTCCTGGATCTAATGGAAGATGATGTAGAATCAAATCTAGATCTAACCCTAGCATATATGTGTATGACCAAGCAAAATTGACTTGCTTTCTCTTGAAGAATGGTACAAACTTAGACTTCTCTGGTGGAGTTAGAGACTTAGCAAAGTGTATGATCTTAGGTTGTTCCTCTGTTCCAATGTTAACAGGTTTTGTGGGTTCCACAACAATATAAGACTTCTCCTAGTGCATGTTTTCAGGGAGAGTGTCAATCCTTCCATTGTCAGGTGCCACAGTTGGGTTTTCACCTTCGGATGCATCCTTTCTTTTTACTGTTTTGGGATCTGACACTGCCATGGAGTGGTTTTCATCGTCAGATCTAGTTTTTATTTTGATATTTTTGTGACTGGAAGGCTTGGCACTCTCTCTGAAATAAGCCATGGTATTAAGTTCAATAGCAAAGCCATCTTTATGATCTCCTTTAGGTAGGTGGTCCCTAAGTTCCATGTAGCCAATATAGGCATTGTCATTTTGAAACATATCTAGTTGCGAGGTTCCTCATAGATCCCAGTCAATAAGCTCAGGAAGCACAAGGGGGAGGGAGTCAGAGGATAGATCTGATTCGTTGATAGTTTGAATGGATATGCTAGGAGTATTGGTAGGGGGAGTGTTTGGAATGATACTTTCCTCCAAATTATTTATTGCGATAGAACTCAAACCATCCTCGAAAGTCGTATTCTTAGAGATAGGCAAATCACACTCTAATGGCCTATGTGGTAGCATTTGTCCCTCACAGTAGGGGCTATAAGTTTAAATGGTATCAACCTCTTTGTCATCATAGGAATGCTCTGTCAGCTCATCCCACTCATATTCATTGGAATCTATGTCACTGTCCTCTTGAAGGGTATGGATCATTTCCACAAGACAAGCATTTGCTTTAGCTTTGCCCTTATCCTTATATCCTAGACCTTTTGTAGTTCTAGCCAATGAGGATGAAGAAGGTTGAATGGATTCTATAATTCCTTCTTTTCTTAGGCCAATGGGGCCTTGTCCTTCGTAACCTATTCTATGTAGGATAGATTCACCTCACCCATAGATTTCTGTTGGGAGCTTAGGTGGTTCCTATTGTATGTTCTCTTCTTCTTCAGTGTAAAGCCCTTGTAGGATATCTCTTTCCTTTGTTTCATCTGATAGGGTCCCCCATTTTACAAAGGGAGCTATGGGAGGTGTAGGAGGAGTAGATGACTTTTGAAAATGCTTGGCTTACCCAAAGGATCTAGGAGATAAAGGCATCTTGGCTAGATTGAGGCTGTGCTCAATGGAGTATTCCCCAACTCCTATTTCTTTGATGGTAATTTTCTGCTCTTTGGGCTTGGATGAGGAAGCTTCAAAGGTAGAATCATCCTATGGGGTAGGGGATGTAGATGCTCTATTGTTTGATGATGCAATCAAGTTTTGAAAGGACAGAGTTGCAATGCTAAAAGGGGCCAAGGTCACCTTGGATGGTGACTTGCTTTCTATTATGAGGGAATTTTATGCATTGGTGATAGGTAGAAGGCACAACTTTCATGGCATGAATCCATGGTCTACCTAGAAGAATATTATGGGCGAGCTCCCTATCTAGGACTTGGCACAGAACATCTTTTATCACTGGTCTGACTTGTATGGGTAATACCACTATTACTTTTGTAGTTCTCTCCTCTTCATTATAGGCTTTGATAGTTATCTTCTTTCTTGGATCAACTACATTTTTAGAGAACCCTAATGTAAGGACTAGCTTCAATGTGCAAATATTTAAACTAGCTCCCCCATCAATGAGAACCATCTCGATGCAGTGCTTATGGATGAAGGTGACGATATGCAAAGGGGTGTTATGGGGTTGAGACACTAAGAGGTCATCTTGTTCGATGAATGATATGGTACTTGAGGAGGTCAGATTACCTACCATGGCCTAAAACTTCTCTTGGGCCAAGTTAGTGGGTACAGTCATTTCCACTAAGGCTTTATCGAGAATCTCCTTTTGGGAAGGAGATAGACACAACAACTCTAAGATAGAAATGTGGGCTGGAGTCTTCCATAGTTGGTCTATGACACTATACTGGTGGAAGTTGGACTAAGAAGGTGATGACCTTAGAGGAATGCTATTCAATGTGACCTTACTGTAGTGGGTAATGATACTGCAATCAGTTCTATTGGGTTCTAATTGTTGGTTGGGCGTGACCACATTGATTTGTGGGACATGCTCTGATATGAAATTGATGGTATAGTCAAAAGGCACACTTGCGTAATTGGCATTATTATTCCCATTATTCTGATTTTGCCTGTTGCGATTGTTGTTATTGTTGTTGTTGTACGGCCTGTCATGATTGAGAAACAGATCTTTGTAAGCCACATGTGTCTCATTAGAAGTATGTTGTTGAGTTCCTCCTTGATTTTGATCAAGCACGTCTTGAATAACATGTTTGAGACAGATACAATTGTTGGTTGTATGTCCTCTTCCTCTATGGTACTCACAATAGTTGGTGTCTTTCCAATAGTGAGGTTTTATTTGAGGCTCATAATCGCTTGTTGGTGGTAGAGATATTTCATTGTTGGCCAATAGCTTCCTTAATGTAGATTCTTGGGACTCACCAAGCAATGTGAACTTTCACATTGGATTTCAGTTGAACCATGGTCTTAGCTCCTGAGAGAATGTTTTGTTGGGTGTAGCATTGCTTGTCTCTCCCTTGAGAGTGAATATCTGTTGTTGTTTGGGAGCCACCACCTTGGCATCAACTACTCCATCAGTGATGCAATTTTTATTCTTAGTCCAAAACTTTGATTTGTCAGTCATGTAGTTGGAGGTAGGTGTGTCCTTGTATAACTTGATTTGTCCCTTGGTGATCATAGCCTTTTCGATGAACAATTCCATTTCAATGACCTTTGAAAATGAGGTAGGGCATTGAATTTGTATTTGATAGCTAAGATCAGAGTTGAAGTTGTGGACAAACATCTCCATTAATTGCTTCTCCAATACATCATATGAACATTTGCTTGCTAGTTGTCTCCATCTTTGTAGGAAGGAGGTGAATGATTCGCCACTCTTTTGCTTGGTGTTGCATAGGTCAAGCATGGAGACTTCATGTTCAATATCGTAAGAGAAGTGTGTGATGAATTTGTTGACTAACTCATCAAAAGTTTTGATGCTTGGTAGAAGCCTTGAGAACCACTCCATGGCTTGACTACCTAGAGATCTAGGGAATAGTCTCATTGTGAGCTACTTCCATGCATGCTATGTTGAATTCCCTAATGTGATCTCTAGGGTCCCCTTTCCCTTTGTATTTGTCAAACTTAGGAACTTCGAATTGAAAAGGAAATGGTGTCATATTCAAACTCTTAACAAAGGGGTACGGTGCAATATCTTCCAAGGAGTATGTTTTAGTGTTTGTACCCATCTTGAGATCTATCATTTGTTGTGTTAGACCCTCGATTTGTTTCCTCATTTCTTCCATAGGTGTGTTTGGGTCTATGGCTTTCTTTCCTTTGTCTTCACCATTGTGGTGTTCATGATTATCCCCTATGGTTTCTTGGATTTTTCTTAGATCAAAATTAGCGGGGAGTTTAATCCCAAGATTTGCAAGATGATAAAAATACTTGTGAGGGTCCTCATGGAGCACTTTCTCTAGCAAGCGTTGGAATTTTTGATCTTGGAGGTGTCCTTGATATTCTTCGTGTGAGATCTCTTCATCACTATCATGAGGAGTGACAATGTGGTTAGATGATCTAGCCATTTCAAGTTGCTTTTGGTATTGAGATCTAGTAAGAACCATGTGAGGTGGCGTGGGATGTGTTGGGATGAAACTAGAGATTTTGGTAAGATGCTGGTGGAGACTACTGAGAATAGGATACTTACGACAAGATTTGGACAAGGGACTTTCTTGATCAATGATTCCAAATAAGATGGTCGATACAAGACGATAGCCACTAGTAAGGGTACTCGATACATGTCTTACTGTGTAGGGACTAGTCATGCACCAAGACCACTAGTGAAGCTCTATGACTTACTAGGGTTACTTGAATCCAAAATGATAAAAAAAAGGGGCCTATGCTGATCTGATATGGGATACTTTGACTTTGGACTAGGAAGACCTGATAGAAGGTGAATGGGATGACCAACAAAAGAGAATTTGACATGAAATGGATGAAAAAAAGACTGCAAGGTAAGATCTGATCTCAGAACTTGGAACTAGACTGAAATGGGTACCTACAAATGATAAAATTTTTCTCTCAAAGACTGTGGAAGTGCTCACTGTCATGCATGCACTGGAACAGATGCGCCATGAAAACTGGTAAATGTGCAACAAGTCGGCACATAAGCAGCACTGCATTGGTAAATATCAAATGTGTCATAACAGGTTGTAAAAGTGATACAAGTCAGTATAGATGCACCGCAAGTCGGTACAAATGCATAGCAACAGAGGACGAATGCGCCACTCTAGTTTTCTCAATGATTTTTGTAAGTTTTCGACAATTTTCTAATGGTTTTGGTACTTTGGTTGCAAGAAGGTCTTTTTGATCTGATTTTCTAAAATTATGGCAAGAAGACACAACAAACACGAAGAATGTTTTTATGGTTTTTTTTGTGATTTTTTGACTCTTTTTGGACTAAAAAGAAAGCAAGCACAAACCTAGGTTTCAAAGGACGGTATAAAACCAAATTCTCACTATCTCTAGTGAAGCATCTTCGGGAGGTGATAATCACCCTTCCCTGCATCAGATTATAGGGGTTTTTGGTCTACTAAAACAAAGGATAAGTAATAAAGGCAACCGTTCAAGTGGTTATATATGTGACAACACTACTCTCCATTATGGAGTCTCCCAGCCTGCAAGGGTTGTGCCTTGGAGGGTTTTGGGTGAGGTTGGATGTCGGTATAACACAACTGCACTCATTATTTGAATCTTTCTCTTCGAACACAATTTATTTATAGTGGCTTGGAAGGGCTTGGCGTCTAGCCTGTTACCACTTAGGGTCGTTCTTACTTGGATGAACGGTATCCAAGAGCAAGCCCCTCTAAAGGAAAAACACATGCAAAAATGATATGTCTGGCATTTTGGTCACCCAAGATAGGGGAGAGCATATGCCTGGTATCATTCCCAAAACACAGAATATAGTGGTTCTTTTCCCCTAGTTAAAATGAGAAAAACTAGATGAGATATCTACTTGGTCAAGCACAAAAATTTGTTAACTTTGAAGTGATAACAAGATAGCAATGGTCCAGTTTTACCAAGATAGCAATGATGTGTTCAATTTTATCCAGATAGCACGAATTTGTTAACTTTGAAGTGATAACCAAGATAGCGATGGTTCATTTTTACCCAGATAGCACAAATTTGTTAACTTTGAAGTGATAATTGAGATAGCAATGGTTCAGTTTTATCCAGATAGCAATGATGTGTTCAATTTTATCTCAATAGCATGAATTTGTTAACTTTGAAGTGGTAACCAAGATAGCAATGGTTCAGTTTTACCTAAATAGCAATGATGTGTTCAATTTTATCCAGATCGCAATGTGTCTAACTACAAAAGATAGAAATAGCAATGATTCAATGATATGCAAAATAGCAATGATTCAATTATCGCCTTCCTAGTTAAAACTATGTGAGATTTGCATGAGCATCCATTTACTTTCTCGTTAGAAATTGAAGTGTGAGTTAACAAGTGCAACTATATGATTCTAAACCAGTACCTAGCCTGCAAAACAGATCAAGAGAGTTCCTGCAAAAAGATGTCAACGTTAGTGAAAACTTTAAAGAAACCCTAAAAATGACTACCTAGATCAAATGCGCCGCTTCATAGACTTAATGCGTAGAAACAAAGCTTAGAAGCACTGCAGTACACATGCGCTAAGACAGAGGTCAAAAGTGCAGGAAAATAGTGTATATGCACCAAACTGACAGATGCACTGTATCAGAGGGTAGATGTGCCATAACAGAGTTTGTATGCACTGAAAGAATGTATGCATTGGAACAGATAGAAGATGCATGTTAGGATGTGTCAGATGTGTTGTTTCCTCCTATGTACGGCTTTCTAAAACACAAATACTTAGTTTCTGGGTTAAATTGGGGCTAGGCCTCATGATGGGTGCCAAAAATGTTAAGGGAAAAATGGATTCAAATGAATAATCAATATCAAAATACCCAAAACTCAACGAAATATAGAAACAAAGAGATCAATCGAACAAAAGAACTTCAAAAGCTTTGCAAACCTCAAAGTTTCATAGCTTTCGTTGGTTGCCTATCTCAATTGATCTTGCGTGTATGAATAAGGCCCTCAAAGAGTGCGCTTCCTTGCTATAATTCCAAGATTGTCAATGGAGAATGGCTATGATAATTTATTGCAATGAAGAGGAGCTTCACAAAAATGATAATAGTATAGTAACAAGTGTGATCACAAGCAATGAAGGAATTGGTGCCAAAGGTGCGCTGTAATTCCTGTAGAGTAACAATACTTAAAGCTTAGATGAATGGAATAGAAGAATAAGGTTCAATTTATAGACTTGAGAGAATGAAGATCAATGGTATAGAAAGAACAAGAAGATCAATAGTTGAGAAACCTTGAGGAACGTGCGTGAATAGAAAGAGGACATGTGTCTTTCTCTATTTTGCATGAGAGGAATTAATAAAATAGAAGAATGAGTTAACTAAAGAGATAAATCAATTAAAAGAATAGATCAATCAGTTAAGAGAATAGAACTAGAGAATAGAAATTACATGAGGATGAGAAGATAATTTAACTCAATTAAATATTTAGAATATTCAATTGCATGTGCACAAGGATTGAATTATATTTAGAGATAACTCAATTTAGAAGAAATAGACAACTTAAATAAATATTTGATTTATTTAAATTTAGAGAAGATATTATTGGAAGAGACAATTAAATAATTGGTATTATTTAATTTAGAATGAATTTGGGAGAATAAATAAAATATTTGATTATATTTTATTTTTAGAGATTGAGAGGATTTAAATAAATTTGATTTGATTTATTTAAATTTGGAAGAATGATTTGATTTAATTAAATAATTAAGATTTATTTAATTGTTTGGAAGAATTTAATTAAATAAAGAATTTTATTTAATTTTGACTTTAGAAGAGGTAATTAAATATTTTGATATTTAATTAACTTAGAGGAATATGAATCGAATAAATAAATTTGTTTATTTATTTATTGATAGAAGAATTAGAAGGGAATAAATATTAAGAATATTTATTTAGACCGAGTCGAGTCATTTTTAGGCGTATAGAAATACAAATAAAGAAAGTCATTAAAGAAGTAGAAATTAATGTCAATTAAAGTGATGAATGAGATAAATACCATTCAAGACTGGAATTGTTGCATGCAAACATGATTGCATGACGACTTGAGGTGATGTACTCAAAAAATGAGCTAGAGCGAATCACAATGATGTAATAGTGAGATTGACATGGTGTATTGACGGAATGTGTTGGATGTGCGACACGTGGCAAGGAAGTACTATCCATTGAAAAGATGGTGGCATGCATATGCGGGTGCAAAAAATGCACTACATGCAATATTGCATGCATGCATGCAAGCACATCATGAAATAATCAGGTCCCATGTGTAGTGGCTATAGGTGCAGCTTTAACAGGTCCCAAATGGATGACAAACCTATGGTTGCAGGTGCAGTAAAGACATGTCCCATGTAACATCGGATTACCTTTGGCTATAGGTCCCTCCAATGAAGTTTTTGAATGCCAAAGGAAATTCCTAGTGGAGAATGGTACTGAAATGATGGAGCCTAAACTTCTAATTGGAAGATCACCATGTTTTATTGCTATTGCTATGTGGTGTGTGTGTATTGTGTGTTTTTATTTATGTACATAGTTTGGAGAACTCAAACTAACTTATGGAACTTGTCACATAGATTTGCACCCAGTGTTTAAGGCTTTTAGGGCTCCAACAATCTAGCGAAACATTGAGATGACCTCTAGGTGTGGCACTCTACAGGGAGGCCAAATCTCTAGAAAGAGGTTGATTCCTTTACTGAATGAGAGATTCAATGATCCTAAGACTAAACCTAATCTATCCACCTATTTATGAAAAGAGTAAGAGGGATGAAACTAAAATTAAAGGGGAAGTGATACACCAGGTTTGAATATAAAAGCTTTCACAGAACTAAGAAAATGCACAACATAACTAGATATAATTGATAAGTACACACAAATTTAACTAATCCTAATAGAGGTATGGAGCAAGCAATGGTTGAGAGGAATGAAATATTCACATACAAACCATCCTTAGATTTACACAGAGTTAAAAACCAACATAAAGAGGTGAGAATAATCAACATATATTCAATTAGAAGGCATGATTACAGTGGAGGGGGGTTCTGTTTGAATACAGAATGAACTAGTATCCAACCCTTATTACATCTCTCAAAGATGCATATATAGCATTTGAGCACTTGACCTAAGTTAATTATAATAAATTCACCCCATGGGCTGTTAGAAGAAAACTTATGCCAAAAGGGATGCCTATCTGCAAGACTTCAATGCAAAAAAATCTGAACCCATCGAGTAGCTAGAAGATATTTTGGGTCTTCAATGTGAGCAGCTAAATCATTCACCTACAACAATTAATGTAAAATATCTGCCTCTAGAAAGCTTTCACAATAATTCAAGTCGGCCATTGATATGTCTTGTCGGCCAAGTCTACATATTCATCTTTAGTTGACAACCATCCTGATATCCAAATGTGCATATCCATATCAGGATCATGATTTTTGGTTCATAATTTTATGGTGAGAATATTCCTTGAAAAGCCCGTCAAATGAAAGAGGACAAAAATCTAAGCACTTTTGCCTTTTGGATCATGTAGAAATTCCTCAGGATGAGGGAGATATTCACAGTCAAAGTTATAGTAACAGGCATATGGATATCCATGAGCATCTTCAAGGTCTATACATTCACAAATATCCAGATGATATAGCCCGACCGCATACAATAGTCTTCATATCTCAATATCTAGATGCACCCGTCAAAATTACCTTCGCATCTTGGAGAAGCCATCATCCGCATGGATATCTGATGTCAGGATATTAACTTTAATATGCTACCCTTTGAATATCCTGATGATATCATCAGCATGAAGAACTTTGTTGGAGAGCAAATCTAGATGACATCATCAAGATATTAGCACTACAGGATAATATATCGATGGTGGAATGTCTGGAGGACGTCATTGTCATATACACTTCTTTGCGGGAGGGGATTGGATGACATCATCAGGACATTCATGAAGGACATGGACATTGGGAAAGATCCAGACATTTAGGAAATATTTGGATGTTAGGAAAGCATCTATGTATTTACTAAGGTCCCCACATTCAGGAAGTATCCAGAGCTTAGTTAAGATCTGGATGTTAAGAAAGCATCTGCATATTAGCTAAGGTCGGGACATTGACTAAGGTCCAGACATTAGTTAAGATCTAGATGTTAAGAAAATGTCAAGATATTAGCTAAGGTCTGGACACTAGAGAGATATCGGGATTTTAGCTAAGGTCTAGATATTAAGATAATATCTTGATATTAGCTAAGGTTTAGATATCAGGACATTTGATATCCATAGCAAAATGACCAAGTATGAAGATAGAAAAATCCCTGGGAAGGAAGATAATGAAGACAAAAGGTTTCTAGGTTTTTCTGGATTTTTTGCAGGGATTCTCTAGATGAGATTTTAGGGATTTTTGCAAGGAAGAACACTAGAATTTGGAGGGTTTAAGGGATGTAGGGCTATATTCCAAGGGATATCTAAGAGATTTTGAAGGTAAATTGTTTGACTCTGGATAGAGGAAAATGGGTCAACATTTTGGTGACCTCTCAGGGATGTTTGCCTGCTAAAAAATTAGACTAGTGGCCTTAAGCATCCATTGGGCATGGAGTCCAAAGAGGAATGAAATAGGTCAAGACAAGTGAAACCTGCCTCCCAAAACACAAAAAGGAAAGAGGCCTGAATTCTCCTAATGACAATGTAGCCTGTACAAGAGCACTTAGGGAAAGGAAAACCTAAAAAGAAATAAACTAGAACAATATGTACAAGATCTCATACCAACCTTAATGGTAAGGTTTGAAATGGATCCCATTCACTGAGATCGGTAGAACTTCACTATCCAACCTTGAAAGAATGAATGCATTTACTTGCTTGTTGATGATGATGACATAAGGCCCACTCTAAAGTGCATCAAACTTGGTGTGGCCTCCTAATTTGGCTCAGTCTGCATCCCATTTCAGAACAAGGTCACCTTCCTTGAAGGTCTGGACCTTGGCCTTTTTGTCGAAACATCTTTTGGTCTACATTTGATGTTCTTCTAATGTGATCATGACTGACTATCTTTGTTCTTCTAATTTAGTTAATTTAGCCATCCTGATAGACCTTGCATCCTCTCCTTCTAACTCTAATTAATGAGCCAAATTTAGTGCAGGAAGCTCTAAGGATATAGGAAATCTAACCTCTCTTCCATACACTAGAACAAAAGGAGAGTTCCTAATGGCCCTCTTGTATGTGATCCTATGAGCCCAAAGCGCTAATCTGATCTTGTTGTGCCATTGTCTTTGGTTAGTCTCCATAGTTGTCTTCAAGATTCTGATCAGGTTCTTATTGGTGGATTCAGCCAGCCCATTACCTTGGGGGTAATAGTTGGATGAAGTCTTCAAGAACACATTGTATTTAAGAGCCCAATCAGCAATCCTAAAACCAATGAATGCTTTTGCATTGTCATAAATAATAGTATGGGAAGCTCCAAACCTTGTCATGATTTCTTCCAAGAAATCCATGATAGTCAACGCAGTGGCCTCCTTGAGTGGGATTGCTTCAACCCACTTGGTGAAGTAATCCATTGCAGTCAAAACCCACTCGTGACTAGCATTGGAAGTAGGGTTTATCATGCTAATGAAATCTAATCTCCACTGTGAAATGGGTTGATCAACTTGAATAGGGTGGAGTGGAAGAGCTGCAAATCTTTTCTTGCCAGCAAAGAGAGCACACTCTTTGCATCTTCTTACCCATGCATGGGCATCATTGAATAATGTAGGCCAAAAGTAACCTGCCCTCATTATTTTCATTGTTGTAGCTCTAGCGAAGAAATGGCCACTAGCTAGGCCAGCATGAAACTCATTGAGAAGTCTATCAACCTAATCTTCTTCTATGCATCTTAGTAAGACTCCATCCAAATTTCTCTTGAAGAGAACACCATATACCAAAGCATAAGGGATAGACTGTAGCCTAAAATGTCTTCTTTTTTTTCTATCCAGTCCAAAGGGATACTCACCAGTGGATAGGAAACTAGCCATATCTTTTGTCCAAGAACTCACAACTGATGGCTTAGCTGTAGGTTCCTCCTCATTCAAATGGTAAAATGAAATCACTTCATCTATTGATGTCTGATCTAGCTATTCACACAATCATCTGCCTCTAATCAACTTAGTGGCCTTGATGATCACATCATACTCCATGATCTTGGTGACCCAGTTGGCTATCTTTTCACTAATTTCTATCCCTATTATATAATCTCTCACGCTAGGATGAGAAACCAAAACTTTAACGTGATTATTTTCTTACATATATCTAAATGTTTTTAAAGCTCTGACAATGGCAAATACCTATTTGTCCATGGGGTTGTATTTGACCTCATAGTCCTTTAAGGTCTGGCTGAAGAAGGCTAGGGGCTGCTCTAGTCCCTATTCATTTTGTTGCATTAGGATAGTAACAATACTGTTCTCTCCTCCATATGCATAGAGGATAAAAACCTTCTCATAATTTGGGTTCATGAGAGTAGGTGCTTGAGCGATCTCTTCCTTGATCTTCTCAAAACCATCATTTCCTTCCTTAGTCCATTTGAAGACTACATCTTTCTTGAGGATAAGGGTTAGAGGCTTCACCAAGCCAGCATAGTTAGGAATGAACTTCCTAACAAAGTTGATCTTCCCTAGAAATGATTGCAAAGATTTTTTGTGAGCAGGTAGGGGAAGAGAAAGGAGAGCTGATGTCCTCTCGGGGTCTATGGATATCCCACCCTTAGACACTATGTGACCTAAAAGCTTACCCTGGGCAATAGAAAAAATATATTTCTTGGGGTTTAAGGATACCCCAAACTCTCTGCATCTCTGGAAGATTTTTTTCTACATGCTCCATATGGTTCTCCCCCTTCCTGGAGAAGACTGTGATGTCATCCAGATAAATAGGATGAACCTGTTTATAAATCCTTTGAAGGCAATATCCATTGCCTTTTGAAATGTGGCACCAACATTAGACAAACCAAATGGTATCTTTGCATATGCCATGGTTCCCCATTTGGTTGTGAATGATATCTTAAATCTATCTTCCTCTCTGACAATGATCTATTTATAGCCAAAGAAGCCATCCAACAATGAAAACCTCTCTGCTCCTGCAACTATTTGTAAAATCTGATTCATAGAGGGCAGAGGGTAATGATCCTTAAGAGACACACGGTTTAGGTCTCTGAAATCTACACAAAGCCTAATCTCTCTATTTTTCTTTCTCACAGGCACAAGATTAGCCACCCAAGTAGAATACTTGATGGGGAAGATAATTCTTGCTTGTATGAGCTTAGCAAGCTATTTCCTCATGAGAGGCTCAATTTTTGAATTTATGGGCCACTTCTTTTGGCGAACTGGCTTGCAATTAGGATCCAGATCGATGGCATGCTGAGCCACCTCTTGATTAAATGCTTTAAGATCTTCATATATCCATGCTAGGATGTCATTATATTTCTGGGAAAGCTTTATGAATTCTTGCTCTTCTGCATCACTGCATACCTTTCTTGGTAGTAACTCTTTGTCCTTGGTGATGGTTATCTTCTGGTAATCTTCTTTCTTGAAGGTCATGTTATTTTTCTCACCCCTAAACTCATCATCATGAATGAAGATGGCCTCTAGGGTGACTAGACCCTTGGGCAGCTTATTTGATTTGAGTTGGATGATCTGATCACTATAGCACTCCTGCAATCTAGGTTGCACTATGGAAGAAAACTTTCCTTCATTATGAATGAAGCTTACAATCTACTCATTGTTGTCAAAGACCTACCAATGGATATTATTATAAGGAACAGATGGTCTGACAATAACCCTCACATGCTAATCAGGACCTTGAAACAAGTCTGTAGGTGGAGAAAATTGAGCCCCCACCATCGCTAATTGGTTAGCATCAACATTTATTTTTCTTGGGACTATCTATGGGTTGAGGGCATCAAAACTCTCAAACAGGTCCCAAACTCTATGTCTATAAGCTATTAAAAGCTATTTTTTCATTGTACATCTCTCTTTGACTTAGTTGACTACCAATTCAGTATTACCAAAAATCTCCAGATGCTTGATTTTATTCTTTTCTACTATCAATAGGCCATGGACCAATGTCTCATACTCTACTACATTATTTGTGCAACAAAAGTGTAGCCTATGAGAAAAATATAACTTCTTACTAGTCAAGGAGACTAGAAAAACACCTACTTCTCTTTGCACCATCAAAGAACATCTTCCATGGGCCATTGGAGTCATCACCTAGTTTAAGTACAGAAGAGACTGAAGGATCCCCTTCATGGATCATGTAGTTTCCCAAGTTAGTTGCTTCAGTGGTACTATAAGGATCAAAATTTTCATGATCTCTTGCCCACTCATCAAGAAATAGGTCAGGGATAGCAAGAGGTGAAGGTTCTACCTCAACAGATTCCAGATCATACACTTCCTTACCCTAAATCATCACATGTGGTTTCACCAAGCTATGGTTCTAATTCTTTACATGATAATCTAAAATTAGTTTAGCCTTGATGGTGAACTTTGTGCCATATCTAGTCCTCAATAGCATATGAGACCAATTAGAAGAAAGGTAGCCACCTACCTTTGCTATGAAATCTCTTGACAGACAAATGGTAAAGAAAGGAAGAAGATCAATGACCGAAATGTCTTGTTTGAAAGTCAGGTTAGGACATGCATGCAGAGTCAAGTCCAGTCCCTTGATCACTCCTATAGTGTTCATAGAGGTGCCATTCAATTGCAATACTCCTAATGAAACAGGGGTATATTTGATGCCTAATGCATCCGCTATCTTCTTGGGCATGACTAAAACACTAGCCCCAAAGTCTATCATGCAATTGTGCACTAAAAACTTTCCAATGATCAAAGACAAGTAGAAAGGAGATGGTTTCTTGACAACACTTGTCCTTCACTTGGTTGCACAAAACTAACAGGAACCTTCTTTGTTTGCTTTCATGGTGAATCTGATGTTGCTAACTCAACAGATGGGAAGTGCCTTAAGGATTCTTGTAACAGATCCCTTTTAGAAGGGATAGACATTACTTCCCACATAAAAAACATTTATTTATGTTTGTTTTCTTCATCCATTCCACAATATTCAATGGAACAGTGGCTATCTTGTGCATTGAGGGAATCCATGTCCCCCCTTTTGATTGCCCTGTAATTTGTTTAGGCACCTTTAATCCAGATGGAATTTCTTTTATAATAGCAGGTTTGCTACTCTAAACTAGAATTGTGGCACTGGCCACTTTTGCCTTTGGAACAGGCTCCTTTTGTAATACAGTAGGCATGGAACTAGTCTCCAACTGCCTCTTCTTTTACCTGATGTTGTCTACAATGGGTATAACAACACTATCCATGGGTTGATTGACAACACAAAAATCTTCTACAGTCCATAACATCATACCAGCATCAAAGGTAGCCTCATTTGACACTTCAGGATCAGTATTGGCTACCTTAATAATGATGTCTGCTGAGTATGAAAGTTCTACACCATTAAAGCCCTTTCTTGTGCTCCAAAAGAACAAGTGGACTGATTATGAGGTTGGTTGCAGGGGTAGCACTAATGTACCTCTTGGGCCAGATTATTCTAAGTAGGGACTAAAGCCCTTACTAGATTCATAGATGGTATTTGTTGGATAGGTCTAATGGTTTGCAAAGGTTGTGCAGGGTTAGGATTTTGGTATCTATTTTGTTGGTAGCCATGCTTCCAATTTCTAATAGGATTATACCCTTGATTCCAATTTTGATTAGATGGCTACCCTTAATTATAGCTCTGATGGGGTTTAGGGGTAGTCTAAATAGATATACTATTCACTTTATTGGTTAAATTAGACATTAGGGTCCTAAGATCACTCTCTTCTTGAGAAAGAGAGGGTGTTGAAGCCTTAGGTTCTGGGATGGTAGAAATAATGGGTTGTTGGGATGAGGAAGGTAACTCTGGAAAAAGTGGAACAGGAGGTCTGGGAACAATTTTCCTAGCCTGTATTAAATAATTTTTAACTTTCAGAGTTGTCTCATAGCCAGTTGGTAGAATTTCAGCACCCATTGATTACATCATCACTGCAATGTTAGAATTCAAAGCTCTTAAAAAATGCAAGAAGGCACCCTATGGGGATGGCATGAGGGTAGCTAGAATTCTCTCCCACGTCCTCTGAAATCTAAAGTTAAAATCTTCCAACATCTCACTTGGAGGCCTCTTGATAGTCATCAACTGCTCAATGTTGGGAATTAAGATGTCTCAACCTTGGCAATTCTCTACATTTGTAATGTTTATATTTATTATTTAATTGCCTATGATGTAAATATTTGGAAAATCCATATTGTCATGTTGTGGGATGTGGCATGGTGATGTGTCAATCCTACATGGATTATGACAACTTGTATTTTTGTCCTCACATGAGGAGATAGGCATCCCAATTAGTGGTAGGAATATTCTGCCATGTGTCAGCATCTTCTATGTTGTGTAAGGAATGTTTGACTGAAACAGTTATGACGGATTCCTATGATGAATCTATGACATGTAAGAGTTAGAAATAGAAGGTTGTAAGACAGGTGATGACATGTGTCATGAAGCATCTTTAAATGAGGCATATTTGGGCGCCCCAAGGTGGAATATGACATGTTGTAAGAGAATATGCTATTTATAGCATGTGTATGACAGATTCTCTTACAGCTGTAAGTTGTAACCACTATGACAGATTCTATGACAGTCGTAAGTGTCGTAAGAGCATTTGTCATAGCCCATTTTGGAAATAGGCAAACTCTTTGGGATGGGAGCTATGGACAAGTGTCAAACACATTCTACAATGTTGACCAAGTGTCCCTAGGCATGGATTTTGGTCCAAGATGCCATGTTGGATGCCCATTCCAAGATAGGTCCAATATTGCCTTGTATTTCCTTTATATACAAATGCTTGGAGATGGAGTTTGTATTACAGGTTCACAGGTACTATTATGCTACCGGATTGACTCTAGACATGAGTGTCGAAGACCATTGAAGCTTGCATTGCAAGTGTATTGTAAACATTCTTTCAGATTTGTTAATACATTGTGCAGGTTTCTGAGTGTGGGGTTTTTCACCCGATAAGGGTTTTCCCCACCGTAAATCTTTGTCTCTCTTCTTCTATCTTCTTTCTAGCTCTTGTGTTTTGCTGCAATATCTCATGTTAATGGTTTAAAATTGCTGTAATAGTTAGGATAAATTTGAATTTGCATAGCCCTCTCCTCATTAGATTAGTGTAGGAAGGATTTTCTGCACACCTAGCTTCCTTTTAGTTGTTATTAGAGCTTGATCACCTTTGGTCCTAGTTGTTGGGTAGGGGTTTTTTTGAGCTAATCTTAGGTTGATTGGGAGTCTATGTAGAGCATTCTGTATCTTATTACAGTAAGGAGATGGCAAGCACATTAGGAAGGTTTGAAGTAGAGAAGTTCAATGGCAGTAATTTCGAGTTGTGGAAGCTCAAAATGGAAGACATGTTAGTTGACCGAGACCTTTGGGATAGTGTGAACGGAACTAAACTAGCTGCAATGTCACAAGCTAATTGGGATCTCAAGGATCAGAAGGCTAAGGGTCTCATAAGACTTAGTCTTGTTGATTCTGCGTTATTAAATGTCCATGAGGAGACTACTGCAAAACTCCTTTGGAAGAAGTTGGGCGATGTGTATCAAGCCAAAACCCTAGTTAATAAACTTTTTCTGAGAAAGAAGTTGTATTCTCCTTGAATGGAGGATGGAGGATCTATTACTGAGCATATGAATGCCTTTAACATGCTGGTTACACAATTGACATCTATTGGTGTAAAGATGGAAGAGGAGGATCAGTGTATGACCCTACTTTGTTCTCTACCGGACTCATGGCATCATCTTGTCATGGCAATCAGAAGCACCACATCCACATTTAAAATGGAAAAAGTGGATTCTTTACTATTGTCTGAAGAGATGTGGAGAAAGTCTTCTGAGGCAGCCAAAGAGGCCCTTATAGTTCGTGGTAGACCTAAGGAGAAAGGGAAGAAGAAGGACAAGAAAGCTGAGAAGGGTAGATCCAAATCCCATGGGAGATCCAAATCTCCTGGAAAGTCCAAGGCTTTTTGTTGGAAATGTGGCAAGATCAGGCATTTCTAAAAGGAATGCAAAGAGGAGAAGAAGAAAAAGAAGAAAGCTCCTGATTCAGATTCTGACAAGTCACTAGATGACGGTGATGATTTCATCGCAGCCCTAGCAACCCATGCATGTGATGATGTGTGGCTAATCGACTCTGGTGCATCATTCGACATGACCTCGCATCGAGACTAGTTCACTAAGTATGAGGAGTTTGATGATGGAAAGGTGTATCTGGGTGACGACTCTCATCTGAAGATCATTGGTCATGGAAGAGTCTCTATCTGATTACTTGATGGTCGAGTGAAGGGGATCTCTGGGGTTATGCACATCCCAGGCTTAACATTGAACCTACTTTATATAAGTATGTTGAATGATGTAGGTGTGCATGTTGTCTTTTCGAAAGAAGGGTGCAAGATGACTACAGGATCTATGGTGCTTGCTAAGGGTACTCAGAGAGGTACTCTATTTCATCTAGAGGCATGCATTTCACAATACAATAGTTCTTCTAACTCAAGGAAGGGGGCAACAGTCACTTCATCCCCACCATCTGAATGAGCAGTGAAGAAATTTGTTGTTTCTAATCTTGATGGTTGTAATCGTGCATTGGAAGTTAAACTTCCTGCAGAAAAGACAATGTTATGGCATAAGAGATTTGGCCACATTGGTGAGAAGGGTCTACATACCCTAAAAAATAAGAACCTTGTTGAGGGGTTAGATGATTGTAATCTTGAGTTCAACTTTTGCAAACATTGCATTTATGGAAAACAAAACCATGTTCAATTTTACTCGAGTTCTCATAAGTCTTCTGGTGTGTTGGACCTTATTCATTCTGATGTGTTTGGTCATGTTAATGTTCCTTCATTATCAAAATCTATATACTTTGTATCTTTTATAGATGATTACAGTAGAAGGACATGGATTTATTTTCTCATAAGCAAATCTGAAGTCTATAGCAAGTTTAAGGAGTTTAAAGCCTTTGCTAAAAATTAGACTAGTAAAAAGATTAAATGTTTGAGAACTAACAACGGTGGTGAGTTTTGTTCCACATAATTTGATAAGTATTGCAAGGAACTTGGGATTGAAAGGGACAAGACAACTCCATACACCCCACAACAAAATGGAGTTGCAGAGAGGATGAATAGGACACTGATGGAGAAGGCTAGGAGTATGCTTAGTGGAGCTGGTCTAGAACAAAAGTTTTGGGCTGAAGCTGTTGCCACTACTTGCTATCTGGTAAATAGATCTCCTACATCAGCTCTTGTTGGAAAGACACACATGGAGGTGTGGTCTAGTAGAAAGCCTTCAGTAAGGCATCTTCATGTTTTTGGTTGTGAGACATATGCACATGTGCCTAGGGAGAAGCGGTCAAAGTTGGAGAACAAAGCTATTAAGTGTATCTTCATTGGCTATGGTGTTGGTGTGAAAGGATACAAGCTTTGGGACCCCATGGCTGAAAAAGTGTTGTATAGTAGAAGTGTCATCTTTAGAGAGCTTACACCTTCTTCCACTATTTTGCAGCCAGAAGAAAAAGGAAAGAAAGAGGATGTTGTTCAGTTTCCTCTCACCCCTGAGAAGACTGAACAGAAAGACAATGTTGGACCTGATGATGAGGAGAGCTCTAGTAGCTTTGAAAGCTTAGATGAAGAAGCTGAACCTCAACCTCAGCTCTTGAGGAGGTCTACACTGATAAGAAAGCAACCTGAAAGGTTTGGTTTTACATTACTTGATTCTAGTTGTGCTTATGCTTTAATCACTAACAGTGATGAACCTAGAACTGTATCAGAGGCTTTGGATATGAAGGATGCAGGTTCCTGGAAGGAGGCCATGGAGGAAGAAATGGCTTCTTTGGAAAAGAATCAAACTTGGGACTTGGTGCCTTTGCCTCCTAGACGGAAACCCGTTGGATGCAAATGGGTGTTCAAGAAGAAGATTGGTGCAGATGGCAGTGTTGAGAAGTATAAGGCCAGATTGGTTGTGAAGGGGTATTCACAAGTGGAGGGTATAGATTATGGTGAGATCTTCTCTCCCATTGTAAAGTTGACATCCATTCGATTCCTTTTGTCACTTGCAGTATCTTATGACTTGGAGGTAGAACAGATGGATGTGAAGACATCTTTTCTTCATGGTGACTTGGAGGAAGAAATCTACATGTCACAGCTAGAGCATTACATGGTAAAAGGTAAAGAAAATTTGGTTTGCAAAATTAAGAAGTCTTTGTATGGTTTGAAGCAGTCCCCTAGGAGATGGTACTTGAAGTTTGATGTCTTTGTGTTGGACACAATTAGATTTGTGAGATCGAAATTGGATCACTGTGTTGCATTGTATGTTGATGATATGTCGCTCATTGGGAAGGGTAAGAATATGATTTCTAATTTTAAATCTCAGTTGTCAGCTCAGTTTGAAATGAAAGATTTAGGGGTAGCCAGGTACATTCTAGGGATGGAAATTAGAAGAGACAGAACCAACAGAAAACTTTGGTTAAGCCAGAGTAAGTATGTGAAGATCGTGTTAGATAGACTCAGCATGGCAGATGGTAGACCATTGTGTGTTCCTATTTCTTTGGGGACAAAGTTATCTATTGAGGATTGTCCAAAATCTCCTAGTGAGGTGGACATGAACAGAGTACCTTATGCTAGTGTTGTTGGTAGTTTGATGTATGCTATGGTCTACACAAGACCAGACATTGCCCAAGCAGTGGGAGTCCTTAGTTGATTTATGGCTAATCCTGGACGGGTTCATTGGGATGCAATTAAGTGAGTGTTCAGATACCTGAGGGGTACTTCCAAGTATTCCATTTGCTATCATGGTAATATTTCAGGACCTCTGCATCCTGTTGATATTCGTGGATTTGTGGATTCAGATTGGGCAGGTGACATTGACAGCAGGAGATCCACCAGTGCTTATGTGTTTACACTGTTTGGTGGTGCTATTAGTTGGATGAGTAAGTGACAACCTATTGTTTCTTTGTCCACGATAGAAGCTAAGTAAATGGCAGCAACTCATGCTTCTAAGGAAGCCATTTGGCTTAAGAGATTTTGTTCAGATATTGGTGTTGATGCAGGTCAGATCACGATCAGTTGTGATAGTCATAGTGCAATTTGCCTTGCGAATAATCCAACTTTCCATGCTCGAACAAAGCACATTGATGTTTAGTTTCACTTTGTGAGAGACATGGTTGAGGACAGAAAGGTAATTTGGAGAAGGTACATACTTTGAAGAATGTTGCAGATGCATTGACAAAACCAATGAGCACAGAGAAGTTCAGATGGTATTCAGAGGCTATGGGTCTCTCGGCCTATAGCAGTTAAATCCTATTTTTCTATTGGCTCTTACAAGGTGTTCGACAAGTGGGAGAATGTTGGGAATTAAGGTGTCTCAACCTTGGTAATTCTCTGCATTTGTAATGTTTATATTTATTATTTAATTGCCTATGATGTAAATATTTGGAAAATCCATATTGTCATGTTGTGGGATGTGGCATGGTGATGTGTCAATCCTACATGAATTATGACAACTTGTATTTTTGTCCTCACATGAGGAGATAGGCATCCCACTTAGTGGTAGGAATATTCTGCCATGTGTCAGCATCTTCTATGTTGTGTAAGGAATGTTTGACCGAAATGGTTATGACAGATTCTTATGACAAATCTATGACATGTAAGAGTCAGAAATAGAAAGTTGTAAGATAGGTGATGACATGTGTCATGAAGCATCTTTGAATGAGGCATATTTGGGCACCCCAAGGTGGACTATGACATGTTGTAAGAGAATATGCTATTTATAGCATGTGTATGATAGATTCTCTTACAGCTGTAAGTTGTAACCACTATGACAGATTATATGGCGGTCGTAAGTGTCGTAAGAGCATCTATCATAGCCCATTTTAGAAATAGGCAACCTCTTTGGGATGGGAGCTATGGAAAAGTGTCAAACACATTCTACAATGTTGACCAAGTGTCCCTAGGTGTGGATTTTGGTCCAAGATGCCATGTTGGACACTCATTCCAAGATAGGTCCAATTTTGCCTTGTATTTCCTTTATATACAAGTGCTTAGAGATGGAGTTTGTATTACAGGTTCACAGGTATTGTTATGCTACCGGATTGACTCCAGACATGAGTGTCGAAGACCATTGAAGATTGCATTGCAAGTGTATTGTAAACATTCTTTCAGATTTGTTAATACATTGTGCAAGTTTCTGAGTGTGGGGTTTTTCACCTGATAAGGGTTTTCCCCACCGTAAATCTTTCTCTCTTCTTCTCTCTTCTTTTTGGCTCTTGTATTTTGCTGCAATATCTCATGTTAATGGTTTAATATTGCTGTAATAGTTAGGATAAATTTGAATTTGCATAGCCCTCTCCTCATTAGATTATTGTAGGAAGTGTTTTCCGCACACCTAGCTTCCTTTCACTCAAGTAATAAAACATTATCTACCCTCTCTCCAAACTGTTTGTAGAGGGCCTCTCCTAGCTCATCCCAGGTATGTATTGAAGCAAGCATCAAGCTCCTGAACCATTAAAGAGCTCTCCCTTTGAAAGATGAAACCATGAGACGGACTGCAACATCTTCATGTTGTATATGATGAAACGAGCATACGTTGGATATGTCTTTGATGTGCTCAGTAGGGGTTATAGAACCATCACCCATTAAGGGTGAAACACTTTTCAGGGCTGTAGCTGGTATGTCATTATATGCAGCCAAATCTAATGGACTTCCTCCATTGAAGGTCACAAAAGGCAAATTCCTTGCCATTCTAGGGATATTCAAATTTAGTCTAGGGATATACAAACTTCTTCTATTGTATTGAAACCTAACAGGAGGGGGTGTGGATTGAGTCCTTGAAAGAGGTAAAGTAAGGTTGTTGTTCCTTCTCACAGGAGACCTAGATAACCTAGACCTTCTCCTTGAAGCAGCAATAGATAATTCAGTGAAGTGGAAATTACCTCTTAAAGATGCCCTAGTTTGCACAAGCATAAAAGATGGCACTGATCAGAACCATGTGCATGTAGAATCGCTAGATGCATGAAATGTCTACCAAGATGCAAAGTATTGAGAAGAACACCTCTTAGCTTAAAACGGTCCCACCGGGTGTGCCAGAAATTATTGTCACATAGATTTGCATGCAGTGTTGAAGGATTTTAGGGCTCCAACAATCTAGTGAAACATTGAGATGACCTCCAGGTGTGGGACCCTATAGGGAGGCCAAATCTCCAGAGAGAGGCTAGTTCCTTTATTGAATGAGAGATTCAGTGATCCTAAGACTAAACCTAATCTATCCACCTGCTTATGAAAAGAGTAAGAGGGATGAAACTAAAATTAAAGGGGAGGTGATACACCATGTTTGAATATAAAATCTCTCATAGAATTGAGAAAATTCACAACATAACCATATATAACTGATAACTACACATAGATTTAATTGATCCTAACAGAGGTATGGAGCAACAAATGGTTGAGAGGAATAAAATATTCACATACAAACTATTCTTAGATTTACACAAAGTTAAAAACTAGCATAAAGAGGTGAGAATAATCAGCATATATTCAATTAGAAGGCACGGTTACAATGGAGGAGGGCTCTATTTGAATACAGAATGAACAAGCATCCAACCCTTATTACATCTCTTAAAGATGCATATATATCATTTGAGCACTTGACCTAAGTAAATTATAATAAATTCACCCCATGGGCTGTCAGAAGAAAACTTATGCTAGAAGGGATGCCTATCTGCAAGACTTCAATGCATAAAATATATGAATCCATCGAGCAGTTGGAGGATATTTTGGGTCTTCAATGCGAGCAGCTGAATCATTCACTTGCAATAACTAATGCAAAATATTTGCCTCTAGAAAGCTTTCTCAATACTTCAAGTTGGCTTCTGATATGTCTTGTCAGCCAAGTCTGCATATTCATCTTCAGTTGACAACCATCATGATATTCGGATGTGCATATCCATATCTAGATCATGATTTTTAGATCTTAATTTGAAGGCAAGAATATTCCTTGAAAAGGCTGCCAAATGAAAGAGGATGAAAATATAAGCACTTTTGCCTTTTGGATCATGTAAAAATTCCTCAGGATGAGGGAGTTATTCACAGTCAAAGTTATGGTCAATGGGTATAAGGATGTCCATGAGCATCTTCAAGGTCTACACATTCACAAATATTCGGATGATATAGCCCGATCGCATACAATAGTCTTCATATCCTGATATCTAGATGCACCAGTCAAAATTACCTTCGCAACATGGAGAAGCCGTCATCCGCATGAATATCCGATGTCAGGATATTAACTTTAATATGCTAGCCTTTGCATATCCTGATGATATCATCAGCATGAAGAACTTTGTTGGAGAGGATATCTGGATGATGTCATCAGGATATTAGCACTGCAGGATAATATATTGGTAGCAGAATGTCTGGATGATGCCATCATCATATGTAGTTCTTTGGGGGAGGGGACTAGATGATGTCATCAAGACATTCGCGAAGGACATGGACATTGGGAAAGATCTGGACATTTAGGAAATATCCAGATGTTAGGAAAACATCCAAGTATTTACTAAGGTCTGCACATTTGGGAAGTATCTGGATCTTAGTTAAGATCCAGATGTTAAGAAAGCATCTGGATATTAGCTAAGGTCAATATATTGACTAAGGTCAGGACATTGACTAAGGTCCAGACATTAGTTAAGAACTGGATGTTAAGAAAACATCTAGATATTATCTAAGGTCTGGACATTAGAGAGATATCAAGATTTTAGCTAAGGTCTGGATATTAAGATAATATCCAGATATTAGCTAAGGTCCAGATATCTGGACATTTGATATCCATACCAAAATGACCAAGTATGAAGATAGAAAAATCCCTATGAAGGAAGACAATGAAGGCAAAAGGTTTCTGGGTTTTTTTTAATTTTTTGGAAGGATTCTCCAGATGAGATTTTAGGGATTTTTACAAGGAAAAACACTAGAATTTGGAGGGTTTAAGGCTTGTAGGGCTATATTCCAAGGGATATCCAAGAGATTTTCAAGGTGAACTATTTGACTCTTGACAGAGGAAAATGGGTCAATGGGAACTTCAATCAAGCTAATAGCTTGACCTAAACCCAGAATAGTATTATCAGTTGATACCTTGCTAGAATCCATTGTAGATGTAGAGGGCTATGGAATGTCATCCAATGGAGTAGTTGCATTTATGTTTGAAATAGTGCTATCAGCTACTATTGGACTGGAGACCTCATCTGAGGCAAGAGGCTCTGGAACATCATGAGTCATATCTACCTTTAATTGTTGAAGAAATGCAGCTTTATCCAAAGGCTTCTTAAACAATTTCAGTCTATGCCCATTAACCATCAGTGAAATTTTGACTTGGTCTATAATGGTTAATTGGACTACACCATTTGTGAAAACTTCCTTGATCTCATAAGGCCCTAACCATCTGGTCTACAACTTGCCCTTATGATATTTGTATCGGGAGTCATAGAGAAGTGCCCAATCACCTACCTGAAAGTTCTTTGTCTTGATGTACTGATCATGCCATTTAATTCTCTTGCTTTGGATTAATTCGGTGTGATTAATTGCTTCCATCTTGAGCTCCTCTAATGCATTAAGTTGATGCAATCTTTCTTCTTGAGATTTTGATAGGTCCATACCATGTTGGACAATTGTTCTTAGTGTTTTATATTCAAACTCAATAGAAAGGATCGCCTTCTTTCCATGAACTAACTCATAGGGTGTGTATCTTGTTGTAGTCTTCCATGTAGTCCTATATGCCCAAACTACTTTAGAGAGTCTTGCTGCCCAATCCTTCTTATGCACTGCAACCATCTTTGTCAATATTGCCTCAAGCTCTCTGTTGGTCACCTCAACTTGACCATTCGACTGTGGATGATATGGGGTGGACATTTTATGCTTGATTTTATATTCTTGAACAAGACTAGCAATTAATGCAAATGTAAACTATGGTTCTTGATCTATGACTATTTCCCTTGGGACACCATACCTTGTAAATGCTTCTTCATAGAGGAATGTAGCAACCTTACTACCTCTGGCTAATGTCAAGGCTTTCACTTCCACCCATTTTGTAAGGTAATCAGTGCAAACAAATATATATTCCTTATGGTTAGAAGGTGTATCTATGGGTCCAATAAAATCAATGCCCCATTTGTCAAATGGTGTGACCACTAGTAGTGGTTGTAGAGGCATTCCATCACTTCTTGTAGGTCTGCCCATTCTTTGACAACGGTCACATCTTCTTCTATGGAGAGTTGTATCTTTATGCAATGTTGGCCAATAATAACTAGTGTTTAAAATTTTGACTGGTATCCTCTTGGCTGCAAAGTGTCTGTTGTGCCTTGCACACATGCCCCATTTTGCCAAATGGAGACCCCTTCTTTCTCTTTGTCTTGGAGTCTCAACCTTTCTGCCTTATGATGATGAGAAGGTGAAATTGTGCTTAGAATGTAGGATTTGCTTCAAATTTGAGTACTTGGCATGTTTGAAGTGATTTGATGTTGTGCATGAATGATTTGGAAGTGTCTTGAGTGGTCTTGTGCTTGAAAGATAGCCATTTGTTGCCTTTTGTACTGAAATTGGGTTTTACTATATTTTGCTCCAAAATCCTGTGTCACTGGATATTGCCCTTGAAATTGCTTCTGCAGGATGTGTCATGTTGAAATTCCTGGTTTCTAGGTCTTAGATTTGGAAGATCATGTCAAATTCCACAAGATTTCACTAAGGGGTTCCTATACTTTCATCCTGTCACATGGTCCTGAAGCCCTAATTTGGCTAAGTCTGTGGTGCAGGGCACCTAGGAGCACCTTGGTTCCTAAAGTCACTTTGTTTGCATTTTTTTTTTTAAAGTTGTGGTTTTGATTGTAATAAGGCTTCAGCCATGAGTATATGGTCCTTTTTGTGTGGTCAAGATGATTGAGGTGACCATATAAACCTCAATCATGCTTAGTCCACTTGGATCCTTGTTATGCCACTTAGGCCTAGAAGGTATAAGGGTTGGTTTTTGAGTTTTTTTTTATTGTTTGTGTGTTTTATCATGTTTTGGGAGTATGGAGGATGTTTTGATTCCATTGGACAAGAAAAACAAATCGCCATCCTTTGGAAAATGCAAAAACTCCATAGTGTCAAGTGTTGTCAATGGTGTCAATGACACATTGACTGGTTGCAACTTCATTTTGGTTATTAAAACTATTTGTAGAAGTTGTAAACTGACTTGGATAGGTTGATATGGAGGAAATATTGCTCCAGTACGGAAGAGGAAGTTTTTGTATGGAATTTGGGCACAAAAATCAAGAAAACTGACTATTTTTCGCTATTTTTCTTGCTGTGTACAGACTGTACGGACTGAAATCTTGGTCTAATGTACTTTTTCTGAAACTAGAGATAGTCTGGGTTCAAATGCAATTGGTTTGAGGTCTTGAAGTGGTCAGAGTCAGAAGTTATTGAATTTTCTTTCAAAACTGATCTAGAAACCCTGTTTTCTAGGGCAGTCCCACAAATTTGGCCCTAGAATGCATTTCCACTAATGAAATTTCATGCCACTCGGTGAAATGTAGGCTAGGGGTGTATACTACTTGATTCCAAAAGTATTTTCTGAGAAAATACAGTTTACTATTTTTAATGTGATGCCCTAGGTCAAATATCTCTATGTATTTGACTGAAATTATGCAATTTGATGATGTAAATGACAAAAGTCTAAGAGAGTGAGCGAATGAATGGTGGATTTGTGTTGTTTGGGGATGGTAGAGTCATTCCAAGTTCCTGCCCCTAACCTATGCACCCAATTTTGACCACTTTCTTTGTAACCTAGCCTAAATTGATCAATTAGGCCTAAAGACCTAGTAGGCGTTCTGGATTGCTGGAGTAGAGTTGGAGTAGGAGATTTGGAGGTTTGTTAGGGTCCCCTGAAGGGTGTTCAATTCCATCATTTTTTTGCCTAGACCTTTGGGATTTTGTCAAGTTTTGTTGAGAAAACCTACTTTGGAGGGCTAGTAGCCTTACTAGTCAAGGTATAGGTTGAAGAGTTTTGGGAAGTTGGAGATAAAACCAACTACATAGAAAGTGTTTGTTGATCTGTCTTAAGGTGTTGGAGAAGCCTTAGGGGTTGGACAATAGTCTAGACATCAAATCCTTCATATGCCTTGTATGTGCCTTTGGTTGTTTGGTTGGTTGAAGGCTAGTTGAAGTGGGTGAGTTGGCAAAGGACAATAGAGTAAACCTTTGTGTGTTGCTTCCCTTGTGCCACTCTGCATCAGTTTGAAACCCTAAAAATCTTGAAAAATGGCTAAGTTTGAAATCTGGTGGAACCTCAAAAATCTAGAATCTGCATATCAAATCCTATGGATTTGGAACCTATCTCAAACATCCTGACAATATATTTCAAAATATTTAAAGTATAGGAAACTTAAATATATTTTGAAATATACTGTCACCCTGGGGCTTTCCTGGGGCTTTCAAAAAACTAGTGTTAAAAATACCTTTTAATGACTTTGTGCTAAAAATACCTTTCACAAACTTTGCACTAAAAATGCCTTTCATTGACTTTGCGCCAAAATTGATCGCTACCGACTTTTTCGCTAAAAACATCGCTCACTGACTTCAGCACTAAATTCACCTCTGACCGAATTCCCTCCAAGCTACCACTAAGTCAATCAGACCCAAAAGTCACGCTAAGTCAGTCAGACCTTAGATCGGTGCTAGCGCTAAAATAGGCACCCTCTGACTTGCACTAAATTTGATCCCGACTGACTTTTAGTCTGTGACATCCAATATGCACACAAGTTGATGACACCCAAAAGTAGCACTAAAACATTTTGTGCCAAAAATAGACCTCTCTAACTTGTGCTAAAAACCACCTTCACTGACTTTTAGCCAGTGACCCTCAAATCAATGCCAGGTCAGTGACCCCCAAAATCAGCACTTTTTGACATTTTGGCCTAAAATCTAGGCTTTTTAAGGTGCAAATTGGATTTTCTTGGTGGATTTGGATTGAACATCTATTTGTCACATCATGATGGATATTTTTAGCATGTTTGGCATCAATTACTGCCACTGCACCTAAAAAGTCAGTGACCCCCAAAAATCTCGCTTTTTGTAAAAAGGCTATAAAAACATGAAATAAAAGTCCCCAAATGGATCCTAATGACCACAAAAACTTCCTAGATCAATATATTGGCCAAATGGGTACTTGAAAATGGTAAAAACTTAGAAAATCATGCAAAAATCACTGGATTTGTGAAGAGGACTATAAGGAAGCAACATTGACAATGAGTTGTTCCTGACTGATCTATGGTTGCAAATGGAAGTATTTTGGATCTGATTTGATGGAAAATGATTGCTTAAGATGAAATTGATGCTTTACATTGTGAATTATAGGTCTTTTAGGACACAAGACTTTGTTGGAGCTATCTTGGAAGGTGAACACATAGAGGTGCAGTGCTGACCCAGAACTACAAAATCAACATTCTATCAACCAAATTGCTACAACACATGCAACAGGAAGTCAGTATGATGTCTAAGATGATGGAGATGGACCTTAGGAGATGGAAGACATTAAAGATCATGCCTATTTCATGGTAGTTCTTGCAGATCCAGTCCAATGTCCAAGACATGTTCACATTTGTTTATAGTTGTCCCAGTAGTCCAGTCATGCAATGATGACCCAACAAACATCTAGTTGGATACACTTTCACCAAAAATGTGCCACATACACCTGTTGATCTAGTCAGTACTTGGAATCCTGTGAATCCACATCAACTCATATTTTCAATTGTCATGTGACTCTATTTTGGCTTTATTAGGCCTTGAAAATTGACTTTTCATTATATACAACCAAATGTGTATCCATTTTGTCTAGGTTCAATGTATTTAGAAGTTGTATTTTGTCTTTTTCCTAAAGGACAAATGCAACAAACTAATGTATCTCATTAAATGCCATGTAATCTGTAGAGTTGGTGTTGACTTAATCTCCACCATCCATTGAAAAACTCAGTATGGTGCCTTGTCTATAAAAGGGCTATCATTTTCTCTCATTGTAAGTAAGATTTGATAGTGAATTGCTGAGTCTCTACCAAAATTTAGTCAATACAAAGTAAGTTTTGTAGTTTTCTAGGAATTTGTGTTTTTGTGTTGTCTCATTTTAGATTTCATGGTTCATGTCAATCTGAAATTAGTTGATATTCAATTGCATTGGTGATTGATCATTCATATATTTGATGGATTTCTTGTCCATACCATTGATGGCTTGTTGATTGTATGTCATTGTGCATGGTTAGTCTGGGCATATTTTATGAGATAAGTTTGATTATGTGAATTTATTGAACTACACCAAGAGTTGGGTGTTTGATGAACCCTCTATAATTTGAAAATCATTGCATTTCCTTAGAAGATTGCATAATCTCTGTGGTATTGTGGGCTTCTTGGTTAAGCAGGGATTCGTTTATTGTTGGGAATTTGTCTATCTGGTTATTGATCATTTCTGCAATTATCTATAGGATCTCATTATCCCTTCTCTCTCTCCCTTTTCCTTTTGCATTTTATTTACATAAAGCTTGTTAGATTTTGGGTTTGAGCAGCATTTCATTGCCCATCTGCTGAAATTTTAGACTTCACAGTCTACATCATCTAGGGTTTCTACATTTACATTGCTACCATCTTTTCACAAATCCTATGTTATATGTAAGTCTTGTTGTTGGTACAGTTAGTACATCCCACTGAGATATTCCACACAAGCTAAGACCTAGTTGTATTATCCTTGGGGCAGTCCTATCTAGGATAGGATACCTTTTCCAAGAAAGGTGAGATACTTGTATTTCACCTACATTATTGTGTGCTAAAACCACCATCAATAGTGTCCACCAGAGGGTTCATCATGACAAGCACTAAGGATGTCATACACTTCATCTTCCCTAATACACCTTCTCATAATATGACCAGGTCCTGTATAGAAGAGATAACTAGATACTCATGAATAAGGAAAGCTTTTATCTACAAGGTGGCACCTTTCTCTAGGTGAGAGGTGTGGAGGTGTTTTTCCTGTGACAAAATAATTCGCTATATATGCATACCATGGAGTTTGTACAGTCAGTGTAAATAAGTGTTCATCTAGAAAAGAATCATCAATGACTAGTTCTTCAATACAAGTGGGAAGCCTGGTGAGAAAATCAGCAACATTGGCCTTCCTTGGGTTGTCTACAATGGTGATATCAAATTCTTGAAGTAGCAGTAACCATCTAACCAATCTACCAATTACCACTGGCTCATTCATAACATATCTTATTGTTGCATGGTCAGTGTGAATGAAAATAGGATAACCAATGATATAATAGCTAAACTTATTTATTGCATAAGCAACAGCTAACATTTCTTTCTCAGTAACATTTTAGTTAAGTTTAGCACCTTGAAGATTCTTGCTAATGTAATAAATTGCATATTCCACATTACCTTCTTTCTATCCTAACACAACCCCCACTGCAAAATTAGAGGCATCTATATGTATGTGGAAAGGTATTTCCCAATGAGGTCCTCTAAGTACAAGTGTCTTTGTTAATGGCTCTTTGAGATGGTTGAAGGAATCTGATAGTCAATTGTCTAATTAAATTTTGTATCTTTAGATAGTAAGATAAACAAAGAAGCAACAATCTTACTGAAATCCTTTATAAATCTTCTATAATACCCTGCATGACCTAGAAAACTTCTAACATCCTTCTATTTTTGAGGGACAAATAAGGTTGAAATGATTTCAATCTTGTGTGGATCCACTTGAATTCCTTCTTTGGACACAAACTAACCAAGCACTACTCCTTCCTACATCATCATGAAACATTTTTCATGACTAAGGGGCATATTATGATCCTGACATCTCTGCAATACTTTTTCAAGGTTCTTCAAGGCCTCCTCATAGGAAGAACATCAAAGATGCTTAAGACAACTCTCTAAAATGTGGCAGGAGCATTGCAGAGTCCAAATGGAAGAACATAATAGGCATATGTCCCCCATGGGCATGTAAATGTGGTCTTATCCTAGTCTTTAGGAGCTATCTTGATTTGGTTATATCCACTAAACCCATCAAGAAAAGAAAAATACTTTTTACCAACCAAAGAATCTAGGACCTGGTCAATGAAAGGAAGAGGGAAATGATCTTTCCTAGTGGTAGTATTTAATTCTCTGTAGTCTACACAAACTCTCCACTTAACTCCTTTCTTTGGCACTATAACTAGTAGAGACATCCATTGGTTGTTTGATATTGGGTATATGAATCCTGAATCCAGTAATTTCTGTAATTCATTCTTCACTATATCTCTTATTGCAGGGTTCATCCTTCTCTGAGGTTGCCTAACTGGTCTACATCATTCATTAATGTATATCCTATGCATGTAAAGATTGAGATTAATTCCCTTCATATCATGATAGTCCCATGCAAATGTTGTCTTATGAGTTTGTAGCATTTTAATTAGCTTAGTCTTCTAGACAAATATCAATTCGTTGTTGATATTAAGTGTTCTCCCAGGTGTAATGTCAGCTGGCACGGCCATAGGCATAATAGAGGCAACTGGAGTACTGTGGGGGTAGGTCTTAGGTTATCTAGCTGAAGGTTAGTCATTGTTTCCTTTGTCATTACATTGATGGTTGCACCTAGGTCAATCAAGGTGTTTTTGATAAGAGTATCATTGATGTTTACATCAACCAAAGGGCTTCCAAGATCTACATATTTTGGGAAAGCCAGGTTACCTAACATGATATTAGCAAGTTGTCCTATAACATGGACTGTCTAAGGATCTTTTCTCTTCCTTCCTAGTTTCTTAAGGCATAAATCCCATATGGATTTGGTGTAAATGGGCACATCCTTGATGGCTTGGATGAGGGGAATTTTAACACAGACATCTTTTAACTAACCCATGAAATCAAAATTAGGTTTAGATGGAGTTGGTTTAGGGTGCATTTTCAATCTATCTAGAGATGGAGGGCTTTTGGTAATTGTTTCTTCTTGTAGAGAGATTTACTCAAGAGGCTTTTGCTAGTGATTCAGATGGTTGTCAATGATGGAGGGTTGTTCCTCATCAGGAAGTTCTGTAATGAGCGGTGATGATGGTTTAACAAGCATGTTTCCTGAGCACAGGTACACATCACTAACTTCAACTGTATAGGTTGGGTATTGGATGGCCTCATTAGTATAGGCTTGCTGAATAGGCTTATTGTTAGGGTTAGGTGCAGGTTGTGCTGGCAATTGAGTAGCTCTAGGCTAGGTAGGAGTAGGTGAGGCTGTATTTGGCATAAGGGTAGGTTACTTCAAGGCAGGGCTTGTTGTGGTAGCCGGTAGTTCACATTTGGATTTTGCCAAGATTGGTTTCCACGCCATTGTTGTGGCCATGAGTTTTGATTAGCCTGCCATTATGGATTATAATTTGAGGATTGGGATGGCTGCTATGGCCATACCCCCTATTGTTGGGTTCAATTAGGTGGCATGGTTGACCATTACTGATGTGGCTAGTTATACCAAGGTGCATTATTCCAATGATGAGAATTTGAGATAGGTGGTGCAAATGGCATGGAGTTGGTCAAGGGGTCTTGAGGCATACCTTGTCTTTGCTTCCATGGCCTTCATTGTGCAATGTAGAACACTTGATCTTCTTCATCTTCAATGGCTCTAAAATCTGCTTTCTCATTCTTACCCTCAGAAATACTAGAAAGTCCCTTGCATCAGAAATTGGCCTTCTTCTATCAATAATGAGGACAATATTCACTCAAAGTTGCCTCTGATGCCTCTTTTTTCTTCTTTATATGTAGAGTTTCCAGCTATGTTTCCTGATGGCTTATAATATCCTCTTTCATGTTGGATAGGAGATTGATGTAGAGACTCCATTGGATGATTTACTTGAAGACAAGGTTCTAAAATCTCTTTTTTTCTTTAGAGTAGAATGTGATTAGTTTATGCAGATTTAACAAATTTCATCAAATCCCAGTCAAGAGATATCTCCTGCTCCAATTAGATTGAGTGCATCCATACATTCCTCACTTACACCTCTTAGGAAGACTAGCTTGAGTGACTCTAGAGAGAGCCTATTCTATCTTGACTTTTTGAGGCAAAACTAAAATCTCTCAACATAATATTCTAGAGGCTCATCTTCTTTTTGTGACATCCTAAAGATGTCATCCCCCTTCATGTCTTTGCCACGAAAATAGTCCTGATATTTCTGCAAAAACTTTTCTTTTATGATGGCCCAAGTAGTTACAGAGTTTTCTCCTAGACCCATAAACCATCTTAATGCAGCATCCTTGAGGGTGGCTGGGAAAAGTTTAAGCATGTATGCATCTATAGTGTAGTCATAACTCCTACAGAGTACATCAAACTCAAAGAGAAATGTATCAAGGTCTTCAGTGATTAGCCCATGAAAGTTTGGTAAAGCAGAAGGAGGGATATTGTTTAAGGTTTCATCCCTCTCCTAGTTGGCAATAGGAAAGACAAAGGTAGATCACTCAGCTGGATTCTCTACTTCTTCATCTGCCATGTTGTCTAGGTTATGATCTGCAATATCTTCAAAATCCTTAGTGTACTTTAGACCAAGGGATGATTCAAAGTGTTCTTCTTCTTCTTCTATTGAACTAGTTGGAAGAAACCTCCCTCTATGGTCTCTTGGTCGCTACATACAATAATGTATGAGCTAGTGGCTTTGTTCTTGCACCGTGTTAGTGAATATTTTGGAGATATATGGAATATCTAAGCAATCCTAAATGCTGAAAAGAAAGTATTATGTCCTAATAAAGAAAATACAAGTGTAAATCAAAAGAACTCAAAAAATCTAAACCTTAGCACCATCCTCGGCAATGATGCCAAAAATGTCAAACTCTGTTATCTACCAACATATTAATGTAGAAAAGACATACATACTACTCAATGGACCAACAAATCCCTTATCAAGTAATCTACTAGTTACATAATGTGCTACATTTACATTGTCAAACTAGGGAATTGTATTCTTCTTGGATGATGGTTGTACTATGTGTATAGTTAAGGATTTATGAGTTTTATCCTAGAGGTTGTGTAAGGGAAATAAAGCAATTACAATATTCTAAGTAAACAGGAATAATGGAGAGCAACTAGATTATCCAACACAACAGTAATCAAATGTCTTCATGTAACTTCTATGTAAAAGAGGGACTAACAAGTGGTTCAATCGATGAGCACCTTGACTCAATGGACTTGACAACATAAACTATCGAGGTTAAACTACTTCACATGATTCATAACAACAAAACATCAATCATACACATATATAAACATACAATTCATAAACTAAACATATGAACAATGTGGAGAAGTACAGTACCTCAAGTGGTTGGCTTGAGTGGTTGTGATCCCACAAGATCTAACCAAATCTCTACTGAATCCTTGTAGTCATAAACAGGCCTCAAAAACATATATTCTTCATTGAATGCCAAAAGTAACAAAGGTACAACAAAATCTGCTACTGTATCTCTGTTCAAAACTGTATGAAACAAAATCTATCTATTATCCTTTGATCTAGCTAATCGAGATCAACATTGTCTTTTTTATAAGTAAAGCTATTAAACAATAAATATCTTAACTTCCCATTATCGCACATCATAGGAAAGGGTCTTTATTATAGAGCAACTAAAAATATGAAACTAACTAACATGAAGGCGGCAGAGAAAACACAGTCCTACTACAATTCTACCTCTTCATTATATATAAAGAATAATCAAGACTTAGAAACAGAATCATAGAGCAGTATCTAAGTTCCTTGACTACATCATTTATTGAAAGATAACCATTATAGAGTCATGAGTGACTCATACCAGTTGATTTGGGATCATCTTCCTTTGGCTGTAGGTACCTGTATCATCTTCTGTGGATATGAGCATCTCCTTCAGTTGCGGGTTGTTCAGTGTTCTTCATGATACAAAGCCAAGATTTTGTTGCACAAGGAGTTAGTACTCTACATAATATTTATGCATCACTTATCACTTAGAATCAACATAAAATACTAATTTATCACATGAACAATATATTATCCACACATAATTAATTATTAGCATATTATATACCATCTTCATGCTTCAGTGTCTAAAGGATAAACATGGACATAATTAATACAAATATAAGTCTGGAAATGTCTTTGAGAAATAGGTAATTAAAGCAATAAAAACAAAACAAATGATGGTCCCATCAAAATTGACCGTCATTATTGTATCCCACGAATTGCAAGGCTATTGTAAAAAGAGGTTAAGCAGATTGAGGCTGTTAACTTAGCTTATACATGTGGTAGATAAATATCCACCTATTCCTAATCGAAAACATATTTGAAGGAGGCCCATTTCTTTCTTGACAGCTGTAAGTGAGAATTGAATTCCACTATCCATTCTTTGTACGAGATCACTAGTTATCCATCTTAGAATTTACTCCCTTACAAGATAGGGGAATATTTATGCATATTGTGAGGTCATATCAAAAAATTATGTTCCCAATTAGTTGAATTTTTATAAAGTTTTTCGATGGATTTCCACAAAGATCTACATAGAGGATAGGAATTCAATGGCAAAGGCAACATTAAGTCCAGTTATTAAATTACAATAGTTCTTAAAAGTAAATCTTTCTAGAGGGTTTGGAATTAGATACTGCAAATCTTCATTTTCAGGGCTTCAAATGCTCAAAATTGTTTCCTTCTTCCAATTATGTTTATTTCATGATTTTCTGAGAAGGGCCTCTAATTTGAGTAAGTTTAAAATCTTTTATTAATTAATAGGGAAATGAACAAATTGAAATAAATGTCACTCTCTATCTAGTTTCCTCATTAATGATGGTGTATACCATTACTTAAAATTGTACTTAAAACCACAAAGCTATATGTTATTCTGCTACTTTGGACAAGGTGTCTCTTCCATGGTTGTTGAATGCCCCTAGTTTGATTGATTTTCTCTATAATTACAATGCAACTTATATATTTAGTAGTTACTCATTAGTTTAACTCATAAAGGTGTGGATTTAGTTGTAATGTCTCTTTTGATGGGGAAGCTTGTGAGGAATTCCAGCAAGGATGGTTGAAAATTATGAGATTCCTTGGTTAGCTAGTGAAATAGATACTACAAATCCCTCAAGTAATATTCATTGAAATAACATTGAAGGTTCTCTACTCAACAAGAAAAATGATAACATCTTGCAGCTAATCAATGATGCCTGACTTCATGTATGAAACTCCATGTTAAGTGAAATCAAAGAAATAGAAAGAACAACTGATATCCTTGACAATGATTTCAAACTAATGAAATCAATCATAATAAAATAATTTTGAGCTTCTGCTAAGCCTAAAAATTGGAAATATCTGGTAACCTGATAATGAGGAGGATGAAGGATTAATTAGCAAGTTCCATCCATGGAATTTCATTAGAAGTGAAATCTCGAGAATTAAAAGAAGGCTGCTAATTTGGTAATGATTTCAAATACGCTAAAAGAATAGCCAAGGTTCCAACCTTCTAGATTGTCTAACAAGAACTGTTAGCAAGAAGTAATTTGCCTTATCCATGGGTATATCTATTTTCCTAGTTCCTTTGTGGATCTTGAGGAAATTATTGTTTCCCAATATTATTATCTACATCTCTGATATAGTAGCTACTGATGAACCATCTAATAGTAAAAGTGATGCTCTTTCTCATATTTTAGATAAAATTTTGAGTTAAGAGTACCAAATATAATAGTGGCATTTTTTTGCTCATGTACAAGTGCTTATATTTCCCTCAGTTTTATTTTAGTTCTTTATCTTCAGTAGATATCAACTACAACTATAGTTTTAAGTTCTACAATATAGGCAATAACAAATGGCAATCAGTTCTATAAGTTCTTGTTATAGTTACTACTCAACTGGCTTTTGTCATTTAAACCTCATGTTATTTTCTCTCGTTACAATTTCAATTTCAATTAAATAGTAGGTGTACATTTGTTGATCATAGTTAGGAATCATCTAGTTACCTTTAAAGTCCTTATCGGTAGGAACTCACTTCCTGGACCAACATTGTGATATATTATATTCTTCGAAAATGAAAAGGGCGTTGTCAGATTTTTCAAGTTTGGTAGCTAAGGAATTTGTTGTCTACAATATGACTGAAGAACTAATTTATCTATTATAGATTACTTGTTACTTGAGAAATTGTGGGAAATTTCTAGTTTGGTGGTTTTTTCATGTTTTGGTATCTCTGGCATTCAAAAAGAACCAAGTCCCATACACAAATTTAAGAAAGACATACAATTAATCGAAAACCTCTAACCACAACCATCATAAAATGTAGTAAGACATGCATCAGCAAGGAAACCTTACCACAATATTGATTCATAAGGGTAATAAGGTTAACGAGATGGAAGACAAAGGGAAACCAAACCTTAGCACATTCCTACAAAAACATTGAAAGATAATGACCAAAAGATTGTAAGGACCGCTATGGACTTTTTAGTCAACCAAAACTTAGCACACTCTAGATTCCTAAGGCTAAGAAGGTTAACTGAATGGATGAGCAGGGGAGAAACCAAACCCTAGCATAGTCCTCAAAAAATATAGAAAGACAAAAAAGAGAGAAAAGGATGAGCAAACAATAGTAGGGGTTGCTATTAACTTATGAGTGAACCAAAACACATAGGACTATATTGAGGGTATCATTGTTAACCTATTTTCCTCTATCCATAGCTAAATAGTTCACCTTGTATATTCCTTGAATATCCTTTAGAAAGTGACCCTACAAGGCTTAAATCCTTTAATTTTTCATGTTGTGCCTTGCAAAAAATCCCAAAAATCTCACCTTGAGAATCCTTGCAGGAACCCAGAAAAACCCAGAAATCTTTTGTCTTCAAGTGCCTTCCATTGCAGATATTTCTCAGTTTTATACTTAGTCATTTTTATATGCATATACATTGTATGTTTCTTTGTATGTATGTTCGCATTGTATGTTCATATATACAATCGCACATACAAAGGTAATATACAAGTCAAAGATGCAAAGGCAAGATTCAAAATGTGGGATACAAAAGAGAATGTACATCGGGTTCATTGTAAGTTATGTTGTATGCATCTCCGTTTGTATATCGCATATGCAAAGGCAATATACAAGCACATATACAAAGGCCATATACAAAGGTGAATGTACATCAGCAAGATACAAAGGCAGCATACAAGGGGCAAACATACAAAGGATTTTTGGGGTGACATGCTTATTGGCGGCTCAACTCATAGTCTCTCCGATGGATGATGAAGCATACAAGGTAAAGATATAAGAGAGATGCTAAGGCATATGCAATGCAAAGATACAAGCATTTTTGGCGAGACTTTGCATATCGGCGCCTTAGCTAAAGGTCTCCCTGACAGCCGATGCATGTGGAGATACAAAAGGTGGGGTCTGCTTTTTGTGCAAAGGCGATTGTATCTCATATACAAGTCGCGGATGCAAGGGAAATATGCAAAGGTTAGATACAAGGGTGGGGTCCACCAATTGTATGTATATGCGATTGTATCTTTGCACATACAATCACATATACAAGGGAATATACATTCCTGAGATACAAAGCCTGGACCCAAAATGAATATGCATTCTAGTTGATAAAGGCACAAGTGATTGTATACATCTTTTGTTTGTATGTTCGCATTGTATGTTCAACATACAAAGGGCAGATACAAGGTCACATACAAAGGGATGGTACAAGTTCAAATGCATGATTGTATGTGCAAGTGTGATTGTATGTAGTTATGTTGTATATTCGCATTGCATATGTGATATACAAGGCAAAGATACAAGGGAAGACATACAACCCAGACGTGATTGGAGAATCAAATGCAGCGAATAATCATTTTGGGGTTCGCAGTTTGTATGTTGAAGTGCTTGTATATATTGATTTACAAAGAAGAAAAGATGCAAAGGCTGGACCTATTCTAAAGTTACAATATGGTTGATGATCCTTTGGGTTCCGCATTGTATGTATGTGCAATTGTATCTCATATACAATTGCAATGAACAATGCAGATACAAAAGGATTTTTTCGGCGAGACTTAGTGCATTGGCCGCTCTGTTTGTGGTATTTCCGACGACCGATCAAGCATGTGAATGTTTAGCGATGGGTCCCAGGTTCAACTCAATGGCAAATTAGGTGGTGCCACGTGTCAGGTCCGATTCAAAGGGCATTTCAAAAGGTAAAGACCCATGATTGTATGCAGGCGTATGCGAGGTGAATAGAATATGCAAAAGGCAAAAGTGAAGGAGACTTTGTATGTGGCACTAACTGAACCTAAAAATGCAGTTGCAATTGTATATACAATAGAACATACAAAAGCATATACAAGTGCAGATATGCAGAGTGATATGCAGATGCAAGATGCAGTTGACTGTAACTTTGACTGCCCATATCTCCCTCATTTTGGCGAATTTCAACATGCATCAAAAGGCAAATATGCTTTTTTTGCCTCCTCTTTCATCTGGCGAGCTTTATGGAGGATATTTTCACTTTCAAATTTGGATCTAGATTTGTATGCTCGATTGATTGGACATTTCAGTGACCATTTTTTGGCAAGATGCAGATGCAGATATTTGTGGCATTTATGGGAGCAGTTCGATGATTCAGCAACTCACATTGAAGATTCAAAATATCTTCTATTTGCCCCAGTTCCAGATCTTTTATTCCATAACTTCTTGCAGGTGGACGTCCCTTCAGATGTAGATATTTTCTTGATGCAGCCCATGGGATAAATTTATTGTAACCGACTTAGGTCAAATTGAAAATGCTATATATGCATAAAAATGTGATGTAAAAAATGTTGGACATTGGAAGATTTAGTAATATAGGCTTCTGATTCCAAATAGAGCATTCCTCTACTATAACCATCCCTTCTTATTGAATATATGCAAGTTATTTTACCTCTTTTATTGATTTTTAGTTTAGTGTAAACCTGCATATGATTGTCTGTGAACGTTTTGTTCCTCTCAATCATTTTGTTTCTTACCTCTACTAGAATCATCTAAATCTGTGTATATCTACTTGCTATATCTAGTTGTGTTGTGCATCTTCTCAATTCTATGAGGGTTCTTTTATTCAGTCTGGTGCATCACCCTTACTTTCAAGTTTTCCAGTTTTATCTTTCATTTTTAAAGCATTCCTTCTCCCTTTTCCTCTACAAATCTAGTAGTCTTTAAGTGATAACCAACTAGGAAGCCAGCCTTCTCCGGAAGTTCTTTCCAAACACAGGTGACCCACAGACCTTGGAAAGATCTCATGTTTCTCTAGATTGCTAAAGTTTTACATCTATAGCAAGGGTGCAAATCTGGGTGATAACAGTTTCTGGCACACCCGGTGGGACCAATTGAGCACATTAGAGACGTAGCTTCTCTATGTGGAGTTCATCATGTAACCCAAGAAAATGTAGCCATCAGGCTGCTGGCTACCTCTTTTAAAGGAAAAGCATTATAGTGGTTTAGGAGTTTACCAGTGCAAACCATAGGAACCTAGGATGATCTAGGTGATAAGTTCAACAAGCAATTTCAAGATAAGTCAGATAACTTATCGCTGGTTGAACAACTGACTACAATAAAGAGAGCTCCCCAAGAGTAAATGATGGATTTTAATTTCTAGTTTCAGAAGACATGGGACAGAATTCCCACCATGGTAAGGCCTCCATCAGCGTATGCTTTTCTATATTTTTTAAAAGCTCTAAAGAGTGATATTTCAGTAATGATATAATCGTTGGGAGGTACAAGTTTACTTGATGCATATGAAATAGCTATTAGAGAAGAAAATAGCCTGATTCAGGTTAGGAAAATAGCACTTAGACCACTAGTGCCCATTTTTCCTGAGATTCAATCTTCAATGCCTTTATCGATCCCATATTTTGCCCCTTTACCTGTTGTAGCAGCATTGCCAAGTACTGCCAATCCCGGGACTACTGTTTCTAGCTCATCACAAGAGTTAAGAGAGATAAAAAATAGCCAACAGAAAATAGAGAATATCTTGCAAACTTTTGGGAATGAGCTAGTGAATATCAAAAAATAGCAATCCTAGAGCAGACAGCCTTATCAGCCACCTAGCCAAGGGCAAAATCAGCCATACCAAGCTAATAGGCCACCTTATCAAAGTAATTACCAGGGTACCAGGTAGAATGTGAACCAGAGGCCTTTTCAGCCTTACAATCTCGTACCCATTAATGCAATTAGGGACCTTTTCCCTGTTCAGAATAACCTTGTAGTCGAGTATGAATGGTGTTTTCCATGCAACCAGCCACACAATTAGGCAGCCTGTTCAAATGGAGTGATAAATCAAACTTTAATGGTGCAAAATGTCATAGTTTCACAGCCAAACACACCTAATGATGGGATTGAACAACAGTGAAAATAGCCTTAGAATGATACTGCCTTCTTAAATTGGCAGGGAGATGAGTTCTGTGGCGTAAGCAGAGATGATACTTCAGTTGCAGCAAATACGAGAGCTAAAAAGAGGGGTTATGAGATAGATCAAACAGAAAATAAAGGAAAAGGACCTGTTGATCCTTTTGCATCCTAGTTTCCCCATATTTTGTAAAGGAATACTCAAGCAACTACCAAGGAGCAGCCTCATTTGCAAGCTGATATCACTGCTGCGAAATCACATCAGAAGGTAAACGTCACTGCACCTTTTAATGTCATTGAAAATATGAAGAAAGTGAATGTGACAATGTCTATGTGGGATTCCCTAGCCATCCCAGGTCAAAAGGACATGTTACAATCTACCTTGTCTGATCTAAAAGTGTCAAATGATGCAACTGTTGACCCAACTAGGGTTGTTCTCACCAATTCATCCTAGGACAATAGTAAGCAGGCAATTAAGAGTGCTAGGCCACTTCCATTTTTATGTCTTTAATAACTGGAGACAAGTTAGTACATAACTGCATGGTGGATAGTGGTGCAAGCAGTTCTATGATGCCGAAACAGATTGCAGACCAATTAGGATTGAAATACCAACCCCTTAAGAAGGGTGTGCTCCAGTTAGATGGTACAGCTATTAACACTGTAGGTGTGATGAAAGATCTAGGTCTCACTCTGCATACCTGTCTGAATGTTTCCATTTCTCTAGAGATGTTCATCATAGATTTACCTCCTCATTTTGCTATGTGTTTGTCAAGAGAGTTCATAGCCAAGATAGGAAGATATTTATCCTTAGACTAGTCCCACATGTTCTTTAGAACCTGATAGGCACAAAAGTGACCGTAAAATCTGAATTGCTTGCCAAATATCACATAGAGCCTTATGTACCAAGTGTTCTTAATGCAAATTGTATTATTTCTGATGATCATGAGCTTGTTGTTGCTCAAGAACTACAAGCTAAAAGTATACTAGAAGTGTTGTTAAAGGAGTGGGCCTTAGAAAATATAGTAGATGATCCTGAAGGACGCATTCAAGAAACTGGTATGGGGGTTTACATACTGCACGAGCCTGAAACAACAATTCCAAACCTTGTAAAGAATGTAGAGCAGCAGATAGAACAACAAGATAAGGTATGGAAAATGTACTTTGATGGCTCTAGGAATAGGAATGGATCTGGTGGTGGTGCAATGCTTATGTCTCCACAACGTGACATATATTATTCTGCTTTCTGTTTTGCTTTTTCATGTACAAATAACACTGCTAAATATGAAGGGTTGATTCAAGGTTTGCAGTGGGCAAGAAAGAGGAAAATTGGCTATTTGTAGGTGTACGAAGATAGTGAACTTATTGTAAATCAGGTGAGGGGACGACATGTTACAAAAAATGATGTTTTGAAATGCTATAAACATAGGGTATGGGATATGATTGAGGAGTTTGACGCTTTCAATCTAATCTCTATTCCAAGAAATCAGAACTATCATGCAGATAGGTTAGCTGCAATCGGGGCTCAGTTTGATATCCCCAGTGATATTCAAAGAGAAAAGGTACAGCCTCATGTGAAAATAGTTGATAGGCCCTTTATCCCTAACAATAACATTCATTGGTAGGTTTTTGAGAGTGATGAGCAGATTATGCGTTTCCTGGTAGAAGAGGATGAGTTTTCTGTGATGAATCAGAACAAACTCAAACAACAATATGATGATGATCAAGTTGTTCAGCTAAGGACTAATAAGCTACCTAGAGGATTGGGAACCTTGAAATCCATTTTTGGTACTGATGAACAGCTGAAAGAAGAGCAAAACCATTATGCAGGTCAAAGAGGAACATTATGAGGAGCTAGAAATTTTTAAAGGTAAGCTTCTTAAAATTGGTAAAATCTGTTCACCTAAGGATAGGAAAGCTTTTATTGCTCTTTGTCAAGAATTTGAAGTTGTGTTTGCTTGGGAATACTCAGACTTAAAGAAGTTTGAGCCTCATATTGTCCAGCATACTGTAGAGTTAGAGCCAAGTGCAAAACCTATAAGGCAAAAACAAAGACCTTTAAATCTAAAACTCGAGCCTCTGATGATTAAGGAATTAACCAAGTTGATCGAGGGAAACATCATTTTTCTGATCAAGCACATGTCCTGGGTCTCAAATCTTGTTCCTGTGAGGAAAAAGAATGGGGAGATTAGGCTGTGCATTAATTTTAGAGACCTTAATAGAGCCTCCCTGAAGGACCACTACCCACTGCCCTCAATGGAGCAAATTCTGCAAGTAGTGGCTGGTTCAGAAATATTCTCCTTACTTGACGGATATTCCAGTTATAATGAAGTGTTAGTCAAGGAGGAAGATCAATTTAAAACTGCTTTTACTACCAAATGGGGCACCATGGCCTACAAAAGGATGCCTTTTGGTCTATCAAATGCTGGCTCTACTTTTCAGAGAGTTATGGATATGGATTTTAAAGGTTTGCTTTATAAATTGGTACTTGTGTACCTTGATGACATCACAATTTTCTCTAAAGATGTGGCTCAACATTTATTCCACTTGAGGTTGGTATTTGAGAGATGTAAAGAGTTTGGGATATCTCTTCCAAGAAATGCATTTTTGTTGTGCATGAAGGCAAGCTTTTAGGACACATTGTGTCAAAAAGAGGGCATTACCATTGATATAGAAAGGGTAAAGGCTATTTTGGAGCTGCCTTTACCCAGTCACAAGAAGGGACTAGAAAGTTTTATTGGTAGAATTAATTTTCTGCGGAGATTTATACCTAATATTCCAAATTTATTGAAGCCATTGACCTCTATGCTAAAGAAAAATGTAGTTTTCAATTGGATAAAAGAGGCCAAACTCAGCTTTGAGTCCATAAAAGAAGCGTTATCGGCTACACCAACTCTGGTAAATCCTGATTTCTCAAAAGATTTTATTTTGTATGCTTATAGCAGTCTAGATATAATTTCTGCAATTTTGGTATAGCAGCAAAGTGAAGCCTTTGAGCAGCCAATCGCTTTCTTTAGTCAAGGACTAGAGGAGTATGAATAGAGGTATAGTTTCATTGAAAAACATGTCCTAGCAGTGGTAAAGAGTCTCAAGAAGTTTAGGCATCTTATTTCTAACAATAAGGTACATTTGATGGTTGTTCACTCTAGCGTGAAAGAGTTTCTGTTAGGAAAGGATGTTAATGAGAAAAGGGCTGGTTGGATTACCAAAATCATGGAGTATGACGTAGATATCAAGATAACCAAGCTTATCAGAGGTAGAGGACTCAGCGAACAACTTGCTACTAGTTCTGAAAATGAAATAGAGAAAGAAGAGGAGGTGCTTCTGACCATTGAAGATGAACATTAGGATGATACAACAGCAGTGGGCACAAGTTAGGTTAATGACATGACTCATTTTTTGTGAACTGGTGAATTTCCAGTAGGTTTAGATAGAACCAAGAGAAGATATTTCAGACTGCAGTCTATTCCATATGTTCTAATAAATGATATCCTTTTCAGAAAAGATTTTAATGGTGTGTTGTTAAGATGCATTGACAATAATCAAACTGACAAGGTGCTGCATGAGTTTCATGATGGAATAGCAGGGGGTCATTTTTTCCCAAGGACTACTACTTGGAAAATAATGAGAGCTAGATATTACTGGCCCAGATTATTCAAGGATGCCCATGCATGGGCCATAAAGTGTGTAAAATGTGCCATTTTTGCAGGCAAAGAAAGGCTGCCAACTTTACCTCTACAGCCAATTCAAGTAGAACAACCCTTCATGAGATGGGACATTGATTTTATAGGTCCCATTAACCCACCATCAAGTGCAGGCCACAGGTGGGTACTTATAGCAATAGACTATTTCACAAAGTGGACTGAAGCAGTGGCTTTGAAGGAATCCAATGAGAATGTTGTTTTAAACTTTTATCATGATTTGGTATCCAGGTTTGGAGTACCTGAGTTCTTTATCTCAGACAAAGCTTTAGCCTTTGTTGGATTGAAAATAACTGATTGGGCTGTTAAGAATCGAATCTATCTGAACACTTCATCAAATTATTACCCACAGGGTAATGGTTTGGCTAAATCCACAAATAAGAATCTCATAAGGATTATCAAAAGATCAATGGAGGACAACTAGAGGACCTGGCACACCAATCTGAAATCTACCTTATGGGTAGATACAATAACTCCCAAGAGGTCTATTGGAAACTCCCCATATATGTTAGTTTATGGGAAAGAGGCAAGATTGCCTGTATCTGTGGAGCTGCCAGCACTAGATATCATGAATCGACTGGAGATGTTTGAAGAAGAAGACCCCATGGCTGTCAGATATGCTCAACTTATGGAGCTTGAAGAGATCAGAGATAAAGCTATGAAAGCTATGGAGTATCATTAGCTTCAGACAAAAAGAATTTTTGATAAGAGAGCCACTCCCAGAATTTTTAAGGAAGGTGATATGGTACTCAAATGGGATGAGTTGAAAAGTAGGCTAGTGAAGCACTCCAAGTTTGGCAGCATGTGGAGTGGCCCATTTATCATTACTGAATGCAAGGAGCATAATGCATTTCAATTATCAAACATGGATGGAGAAAATTTGCCTATCCCAGTCAATGGGATACACTTAATAAGGTGTTTTTGAGGTATGACTTGCCTTGTAAATCAATAAATTAGGTTTCTTGATTTCAATAAGTGTTGTTGCACAATAGTTTAGATCCCTTTTATTTTCCCTAAGTGTTGTCTAGCACAGTTAGAGGAGTTGCTTTTAGCTTTTTGTTTTGGTTTTGGTTTTCTAAGTGTTCTTCATTGCTGCTATGTTGAGTTACTGAGGGCATGATTGATTGTCAAAGATATATTTTAAGTCTCTATATGACCCTATGCCCAATAGATCTATAAGGTCACTGATCTATTTGTTTAGCAGGCAAACATCCCATAGAAGTCGCTAAATAGTTCACCTTGTATATTCCTTGAATATCCTTTAGAAAGTGACCCTACAAGGCTTAAATCCTTTAATTTTTCATGTTGTACCTTGCAAAAAATCCCAAAAATCTCACCTTGAGAATCCTTGCAGGAAACCCAGAAAAACCCAGAAATCTTTTGTCTTCAAGTGCCTTCCATTGTAGATATTTCTCAGTTTTATACTTAGTCATTTTTATATGCATATACATTGTATGTTTCTTTGTATGTATGTTCGCATTGTATGTTCATATATACAATCGCACATACAAAGGTAATATACAAGTCAAAGATGCAAAGGCAAGATTCAAAAGGTCGGATACAAAAGAGAATGTACATCGGGTTCGTTGTAAGTTATGTTGTATGCATCTCCGTTTGTATATCGCATATGCAAAGGCAATATACAAGCGCATATACAAAGGCCATATACAAAGGTGAATGTACATCAGCAAGATACAAAGGCAGCATACAAGGGGCAGACATACAAAGGATTTTTGGGGTGACATGCTTATTGGTAGCTCAACTCATAGTCTCTCCGATGGCCAATGAAGCATACAAGGTAAAGATACAAGAGAGATGCTAAGGCATATGCAATGCAAAGATACAAGCATTTTCGGTGAGACTTTGCATATCGGTGACTTAGCTAAAGGTCTCCCTGACAGCCGATGCATGTGGAGATACAAAAGGTGGGGTTCGCTTTTTGTGCAAAGGCGATTGTATCTCATATACAAGTCACGGATGCAAGGGAACTATGCAAAGGTCAGATACAAGAGTGGGGTCCACCAATTGTATGTATATGCGATTGTATCTTTGCACATATAATCACATATACAAGGGAATATACATTCTTGAGATACAAAGCCTAGACCCGAAATGAATATGCATTCTAGTTGATAAAGGCACAAGTGATTGTATACATCTTTTGTTTGTATGTTCGCATTGTATTTTCAACATACAAAGGGATGGTACAAGTTCAAATGCACGATTGTATGTGCAAGTGGGTTTGTATGTAGTTCTACTTGTATATTCGCATTGCATATGCAATATACAAGGCAAAGATACAAGGGAAGACATACAACCCAGACGCGACTGGAGAATCAAATGCAGCGAATAATCATTTTGGGGTCCGCAGTTTGTATGTTGAAGTGCTTGTATATACCGATTTACAAAGAAGAAAAGATGCAAAGGCTGGACCTGTTCTAAAGTTACAATATGGTTGATGATCCTTTGGGTTCGGCATTGTATGTATGTGCGATTGTATCTCATATACAATTGCGATGAACAATGCAAATACAAAGGGATTTTTTCAGCGAGACTTAGTGCATCGGCCGCTCTGTTTGTGGTCTTTCCGACGACCGATCAAGCATGCAAATGTTTAGCAATGGGTCCCAAGTTCAACTTAATGGCAAATTAGGTGGTGCCACATGTCAGGGCCGATTCAAAGGGCATTTCAAAAGGTAAAGACCCGCAATTGTATGCAGGTGCATGCAAGGCGAATAGAATATGCAAAAGGCAAAAGTGAAGGAGACTTTGTATGTGGCACCAAGTAAACCTAAAAATGCAGTTGCAATTGTATATATATAATGGAACATAAAAAAGCATATACAAGTGTAGATATGTAGAGTGATATGCAAATGCAAGATGCAGTTGACTGTAACTTTGACCACCCATATCTCCCTCATTTTGGCAAATTTCAACATGCTTCAAAATGCAAATATGCTTGTTTTTGCCTCCTCTTTCATTTGGTGGGCTTTATGGAGGATATTTTCACTTTCAAATTTGGATCTAGATTTGCATGCTTGATCGACTAGACATTCCAGTGACCATTTTTTGGCAAGATGCAGATGCAGATATTTGTGGCATTTATGGGTGCAGTTCAATGATTCAATAGCTCACATTGAAGATTCAAAATATCTTCTATCTACCCTAGTTCTAGATCTTTTATTCCATAACTTCTTGTAGGTGGACATCCCTTCAGATACAGATATTTTCATGATGCAGCCCATGGAACGAATTTATTGTAACCAACTTAGGTCAAATTGAAAATGCTATATATGCATAAAAATGTGATGTAAAAAAGGTTGGACATTGGAAGATTTGGTAATATAGGCTTCTGATTCCAAATAGAGCATTTCTCTACTGTAACCATGCCTTCTTATTGAATATATGCAAGTTATTTTACCTCTTTTATTGATTTTTAGTTTAGTGTAAACCTGCATATGATTGTCTGTGAACGTTTTGTTCCTCTCAATCATTTTGTTTCTTACCTCTGCTAGAATCATCTAAATCTATGTATATCTACTTGCTATATCTGGTTGTGTTGTGCAACTTCTTAGTTCTGTGAGGGTTCTTTTATTCAGTTTGGTGCATCACCCTTACTTTCAAGTTTTTGAGTTTTATCTTTCATTTTTAAAGCATTCCTTCTGCCTTTTCCTCTGCAAATCCAATATTCTTTAGGTGATAACCAGCTAGGAAGCCAGCCTTCTCTGGAGCTTCTTTCCAAACACAGGTGACCCACAGACCTTGGAAAGATCCCATGTTTCTCAAGATTTCTAAAGTTTTACATCTGCAGTAAGGGTGCAAATGTAATGAAACAACTTGCACAATATCTGAATATAATAGTAAATATGCTGCAACCACTTGATAATAATATGCCACTTTGAGGGGGCAACCTTCAAAACCACTTCGAGGGGGATACCTCCAATAGTCTTCAATGAGAACACAATACTGAATATGATGATCCAATAAGACTCACTACCCCTACATATACCTATTTATGCCTAGGATATCACCCAGGCTGACCTAGATAGCCCTATAGAAGCCTTAGGCCAACCTAAACAACTAAATACCAATATACTAATGATAAGATGACTTAATTAAGAGTTAAGATAGCCACAAGATGACTATTCATAACCATATACACTATGGAAGTAAGGGCATAACATGCCCCCCACCTTTACAAAAGCATTATCCTCAATGCTGAACAATTGTGGTAGTTTCTTCATATAATCTTCATCATCCCATGTGGTAACTTCAACTAGAAAATATTTCCTTATAATGAGATAACTTGGAACTGTTGGTGTCCTCAGCTTCTTCATGAATGTCTGGAAAATTAACTTCATCTCCAAGATGTGTCTTCCCTTTGCATCTAGCTCTTGATGGTGATGAATGTGTTCTTCCATTAGTTGAACCTTTTAATGTGCCATAGAGGAAGAGGTGAGGAATAGTACATGGTACCCTTGCATTGGTTGAATAGCTTGATTAGAAACTTCTTCTTCTTCTTCTTCTTCTTCTTCTTTTGGTTCTTCATCTGCTTCTTCTTCTACTTCTTCATATGTTTCTTCTTCTTCTTCTTCTTCTTCTTCTTCTTCTTCTTCTTCTTCTTCTTCTAGTTCTTCTTCTGGTTCTTCTTCCTCCACATCTTGGTGTTGTGACTGCTTATGTTTGGAAAGTATCTCCAGAATTTTCTCAATATCACATGACTTAGCCAACCCTTTCATTTGTTCACCCATAATGGACAAGATTTCACCTTTCATCTTGCTATTTTCTTTATGAATAAGTTCAGGTATATTTTCATATTCTTTTTGATCAACATCCTCATTTTCCACCTCCTCCTTGCCTGGAGTTTTTCCTGGTGTGGTAACATTCTTTTTGCCCCTTGTTGAAGGACCCGTCATGATTTTGTAATAAATCACACAAAACAAATCAAATCAATCTGAAATTTTTACTGTAACTTACCAGGGTCAAGATCTCACTTCCTTGAAAAAATTGTGAAGAAATTCAAAATTGTGCAGCCTGGAGAGAGAAATTGGTGGAAACCCTAATTTATAAATAACTCCATTTATTCTACTCCAATTGTTCTCAAATTTGTACTGTAGTAGCTTCACTATTATATTGAAAAACCCACAAAACATCTTTCAGAGATTCGACAAAATAAGAGAGATATATGTTTTTCAAAAAATAAGGGTAGAAACACTAATTCTTCTATAACTCGCTTAATTTTGCTCCAAATGCTCTAAATTTAGGACTGTAGTAGCTTCAATATGTTCTTCAAAAACCCTTTCAAAATTAGAAAAAAATTTGCCAAAATTTGAAAGTTATGCTCTTTCCAAAATGACCTCCAAATCAGAAAAAAATCGCCTAGTTTTTGTCTTCACGATGCCAAGATCATGCTTTGATACCACTTGTAATGAAACAACTTGCACAATATCTAAATATAATAGTAAATATGCTACAAACACTTGATAATAATATGCCACTTCGAGGGGGCAACCTCCAAAACCACTTCGAGGGGGATACCTCCAATAGTCTTCAATGAGAACACAATACTGAATATGATGATCCAATAAGACTCACTACCCCTATATATACCTTTTTATGCCTAGGATATCACCCAGGCTAACCTAGATAGCCCTATAGAAGCCTTAGGCCAACCTAACCAACTAAATACCAATATACTAATGATAATATGACTTAATTAAGAGTTAAGATAGCCACAAGCTGACTATTCAAAACCATATACACTATGGAAGTAAGGGCATAACATGCCCCCCACCTTTACAAAAGTGTTGTCCTCAATGCTGAACAATTGTGGTAGTTTCTTCATATAATCTTCATCATCCCATGTGGTAACTTCAACTAGAAAATATTTCCTTATAATGAGATAACTTGGAACTGTTGGTGTCCTCAGCTTCTTCATGAATGTCTGGAAAATTAACTTTAGCTCCAAGATGTGTCTTCCCTTTGCATCTAGCTCTTGATGGTGATGAATGTGTTCTTCCATTAGTTGAACCTTTTGATGTGCCATAGAGGAAGAGGTGAGGAATAGTACATGGTACCCTTGCATTGGTTGAATAGCTTGATTAGGAACTTCTTCTTCTTCTTTCACTTCTTCTTCTTCATCGTCTTCTTCTTCTTCTTCTTCTTCTTCTTCTTCTTCTTTTGGTTCTTCTTCTTCTTCTTCTTCTTCTTCTTCTTCTTTTGGTTCTTCTTCTACTTCTTCTGCTTCTTCTGCTTCTTCTGCTTCTTCTTCTTCTTCTTCTTCTTCTAGTTTTTCTTCTTCTTTTGGTTCTTCTTCCTCCACATCTTGGTGTTGTGATTGCTTATGTTTGGAAAGTATCTCTAGAATTTTCTCAATATCACATGACTTAGCCAACCCTTTCATTTGTTCACCCATAATGGACAAGATTTCACCATTCATCTTGCTATTTTCTTTATGAATAAGTTCAAGTATATTTTCATATTCTTTTTTATCAACATCCTCATTTTCCACCTCCTCCTTGCCTGGAGTTTTTCCCGGTGTGGTAACATTCTTTTTGCCCCTTGTTGAAGGACCTATCATGATTGGAAAAAATATTTTTTTAATAAATCACACAAAACAAATCAAATCAATTTGAAATTTTTACTATAACTTACCAGGGCCAAGATCTCACTTCCTTGAAAAAATTGTAAAGAAATTCAAAATTGTGCAGCCTGGAGAGAGAAATTGGTGGAAACCCTAATTTATAAATAACTTCCTTTATTCTACTCCAATTGTTCTCAAATCTGGACTATAGTAGCTTCACTATTATATTGAAAAACCCACAAAAACTCTTTAAGAGATTCGATAAAATAAGAGAGATATATGTTTTTCAAAAAATAAGGGTAGAAACCCTAATTCTTCTATAACTCATTTAATTTTGCTCCAAATGCTATAAATTCAGGACTGTATCAGCTTCAATATGTTCTTCAAAAACCCTTTTAAAATCAGAAAACAATTCACCAAAATTTGAAAGTTATACGCTTTCCAAAATGACCTCCAAATCAGAAAAAAATTGCCTAGTTTTTGTCTTCACGGTGCCAAGATCATGCTCTAATACCACTTGTAATGAAACAACTTGCACAATATCTGAATATAATAGTAAATATGCTACAAACACTTGATAACAATATGCCACTTCAAGGGGGCAACCTCCAAAAACACTTCGAGGGGGATACCTCCAATAGTCTTCAATGAGAACACAATATTGAATATGATGATCCAATAAGACTCACTACCCCTATATATACCTATTTATGCCTAGGATACCACCCAAGCTGACCTAGATAGCCCTATAGAAGCCTTAAGCCAACCTAAACAACTAAATACCAATATACTAATGATAATATGACTTAATTAAGAGTTAAGATAGCCACAAGCCGACTATTCATAACCATATACGCTATGGAAGTAAGGGCATAACAACAAATCTGGGCGATAACAATCATATTGAAAATAGTTGTAAAATTCTTATCATATAATTGTATTATAGTCTACAATAGCAAAAATAATAATGTGACTTGCTCATTGTCTATTAAAACCAAAGAACACTAATTCAATGGAGAAAACCTATCATATAACTGTCAAGTAAACCTGTATCCCATACCCTGGTTTCTTCCCAAAATAGTATTCTAGCTCCTCATTAAGCAATCCCTAACCCATGAAAGTAAGTGAATAGGACAAATTAACTAAGGTCCGACCTACATACAGAAAGGCACTAGCTTAGTAGTCTTGAACCTTCTCATCTGCTACATAGTAGAATACACTACATTAAACAGTAGCCATATATGGAACAAAGAACTAATTATATTTACCAAGAAAACAAAAACAACATTCTCATATATGATCACTAAATTCTTCAAATCAAGAAGTCTGGGAAAATTAGGCATACCTTATTAATGCATGCTTCAGTTTATTGTAAAGCAACAAACCTTCTATAAGAAATAGACTGGTCTACAAATACAGAGAACTTAAAGCTTAGTAAAACATCATTAAAACAAAAAAGAGGAGCATTATATGCTTAAAAAATAAAAAAAGCACCCTGACTAAAACAAAGATTTCTTTATATTCAAAATATTATATCACTTTTATTTGAAATAAACTATGCAAATCCAGAGAACAAAAAGGTTAGTAAAACATCATCAAAACTAAAAGAGAGGATCGTTACAAAACCATGTCTGGCCCCTAGAAAAACATAACCCTGAGAAATAATTTAAAAAGAGAACCCTAAATTAAAATAGACATATGAACCTATCATTCAAAGATATGAATTAGTGGTATGTTAATCTCTGGAAGTATGCAATTCATTCCAATGCAGCGCCTATTTTTTCTTCATATTCAAAATCTTTTATCACTTCTCTCATTTCTTTCAACAGATTAAAAGAAACAAAAACACCATTATAAACTATATTAAATCCATTATCAAGCACTTACAACTATAAACAAAGAATTTAAAAACACTGAAACTAAGGGAAAAAATATCAAATAGAAAAGAATTACATACTACCATTCTTCGTCTAGATACTAAGGATAATAATTATTGAATAATTTTTGTTTTCCACTACTTATTGAGTTTAATTTATGGAGGTAGAAGAACTTTCTCCTCTCTTTTGTCTATTTTGTTCTTCTGCACACTTTCTCCCTTGACCAAATGCATGTAGAAATTGAGAAGACAAATGCATTTTGCAAAAATAAATAAAACACAAACAAGCAAAATCCACAAAATAGTGGAAACAAAAAAATATACAAGAAAACTTAAAAGACAAAATGAAAATAAAGAATGAGCATGGCCATGCTAGAACAAAGAAGAATCAGTCTTAAACTTTCCATCTCCACAATCTCCCAAAACAACATCTCTGTATAGCATTTTAGTTTGAATCCCTACAAGCACGAGTGTTGGTTCAAAGCAAAACTAGGTATCAAAAAATAAAACATCCACTATCTCAAATAGGGGCATCGCTTGAAGATGTAGGATACATGTACTGGCAGAGGTGTACGTGCACTGTCCAAACCAGGGCATGCTAGAAAATGGCCAGAATCTACATGCCTTTAGACAAAGGCATGGTCATCGTCCCTAGGGATGATTTTTAATATTGAACTCACCAAGGATAGCGTCCAGCCCAATCTTCACTAAACAAAATAGAGGGTCTCATTTAAACACATCCACAAAATAAAATAGCAAAACACCAAATCTGAAGGCAAGGTAAAACACTACCACAATACAAAACAAAGAAAAACAATATAACAAAAGAATGTATTGGCAAGGTGCACTATTTACCTCGATGGCTATAAAAAATTGTAATAAGATTGCACTAGTGCACCTATCCTGGTCTACACCATGGTTTATTTTTAAAACCTAAGTTTTGGAATCCCTACAATACATGAGGCCACAATGCATGGTCTGAATAAGCCCTGCAGAGCAGCCACATACCTCCATATCTGTCCACTAAAAAAACATGCACGTCCATAGGATGAAAACATTAGAAACCCATAAAAAAATTTCTCTTGCTCCTCTCTTATTGGTTGAATAATTTTCTCTCCATTTTTTCAAATAAAAAACCTAAAAGCAATGGGGAAAATATAGCCCACGAATCACGAAAACGCAAAAAAAAAATAGAAAATAGTATTTTTCAAATGAAACTACAATAAACATTAGGAAAATGCCTTTCTTACAATGATGGCATGATCTCCTAGGCAACAACTACTTCTAAATATTGACATGAAAACATTAGTCCCCACTTTAGGCAGGGACTAATAATACATATTAGAAGTAGCGATTAGTAAGCATTAGAAGGCAACAAATATGGTATTCGACCTTTGAGAAGTAGTGCTCCCTATAATAAGACAAAATTGTCTTATTCATAATGAACATGATGTGGTGTGATTAAATTTAAAGAAGAGGTGTGATTTGATAATGTGATGTGTTCTTTTGCAAGAGTCATATCCTTTTGAAGGAATCACTTCTATTGAAGAGGATATTAATGATAGTTGAGGAAGATGTGAAGGAAGTGTGTTGAAATAAAAGATATATCAATCAAGACACCTATAAATCTGCATATGAAGGTTTAAGAGGTAGAATTAGAAGAAAGATATATGCAGATATAGAGAAGAAGAATATGCTGATATAGAAGAAGATTATGCTATGATAAAGAAGAGTTTGGGCAAACATAAAAGGAGAAATATATGCAGAGATGGAGGAAGAGTTTGGGCAGATATAAAGGAGAAGTCAAGTTAGAATTCAAACAATTTTAGATCATGAAAATAGTGATGATCAATTATTTCATTTGAAATTACATGTAATGTATAAAATCAACTTTGAAATACTTATCATGAACCTGTTCATGATTTTAAAATGATTTATTATGTATGAAATTATAAAACTATGTTACATTTTTGTGGTGGCCTCATAATGCAATCTATTTTAAACTAAAGGGGCTTTAGTTGAAGAGAGTGTCTAGTTGAAAACCTACCATATAAGTAATTTTTCCCTAATGTAGTACTTAGTGTTGAAATTAAGGCAGACAACTAAGATGGGGAGGGGGGTGAATCAGTTGTCACAAAAATTTATCTTTTGCTGCATTTAATATTCTTTACCACTTATTAACAGATTAATGATATAACCATGAAAGCATGAATCAACAACACATGAGCAGAAATACAATCAACACACATAACACCAGGATTTTTATGTGGAAACCTGGTTAAGGGAAAAACCATGGTGGGGGTTAACCCACAAAATTTATTCTCTATTAAAAGAATAGAAAAATGGGAAGGCACCTACCTTCGGGCACACTGCCCAGAGATCACTGCTCCAAGAGACTCATTGTCTACAAAAATATTCACATGGTTAACACTGAAAGGTTGAACTGAGAAACATCTTCTTCATGTAAAGGTTTAGTTCCATTGAAGCTCACAACACCTCTGCTCTGCCCCCAAACACTTCTTCGCTACCTCCGTATCTTTGCATGCTTGGACACATTTACATGATTTCATTACACTTATTTATACATGACATCGACTTTGGAATGAACATCAAAGTTGGCCTTACAATCATCTATCTAGAACATTCTCCAAGATAGGCATTACAAGCAATTACAATCACAAGACTTGACTTAAAACAAAATGCTACATGCGGACCACTAGAATATCAGCCAAACATAGCTGGGACTCAAATCTTCATCGAATAACATGCCATGCTCCATAGAACTTCTGTTAGATCATCTGCAACACGCACCAAGCATCTGGTCGACCAAGACTGGAAAGAACAGCAACACCCAAGGAAAAATCTTCAACTACGAGCTCAATCCTCAATGCGGACCACCAACACAATAGGCACACAATCCAAAGACCTCTACAAGCACAATGAAATTAATAAGAACAACCACACCACCTCAAATCACTAAAATCACTTGCATCTTCATACGGGAGCTTAAGAACACTAACTGTCATGATTGTCACACTAGACAGATTGTTTGCGGACCTCCAAACCACGAACCACTTGAGTTGAAGATACACACCAACATCTCAAACATACCTCTAGAACTGCAGACCATAATATTCCAATGTGAAGCAATCCAGACCAAATTCATGTCACTATGTTACCTCTGAACAACTGCAAAACCTAGTTCTACTCAGATGGACATAACTTCACCAATCATCCATATGGACCTCTCAAATCTTAACTAGAGCAACTTCAGACAATCCTCTACAAAACTCTTAAGTCCACAGACTCTAATCTTCGTCTCACTGGGAATGCGGAGTAATCTACTTTAATGAACTGCATTGTCTTCACTGTCTCTGACAAAGAGATATGTTGACATCAATGACAACACATCATAGGCACATATTTGCAACAATCTCCCCCTTTGTCATTGAAGACAGCATATGATGTGAAATATTGATTCAACCATCAAGACAAGGACTTCTCCCCCTTTCTCTTATCACACCTGCAACCAATTTCTTCACTGCTCCACCTTTCACCAGCAACTACTTACTTCCAATTTTTTCACATGACTTCTCTCCCCCTTTGACATCAATGGAAAAGGGCACATATTTGTAATCATCTCTCCCCCTTTTTGTTGCTTAGGTAAAACCAAACTGAACTCCAGAATTAACATACTGACTACTCCCCCTGAGTAGCATCCCCTTAACACCAATCTGGATCACAAGATATGACTATGAGTTCCACCGGACTGATGCACACTAGTGCACCTTAGTTCTGAACAGGAGGGGTAATAACCCCTAGCTTCACTCTGAGATACTCAAAAGTGTCCTTGGGTAGAGGCTTGGTGAAGATATCCGCAATCTGATCCTTTGAAGGAACAAACTCCAATCTGACTTCATCCTCATTTACCTTCTCTCTAAAAAAGTGAAACTTGATGGATATGTGATTTGTCTTTGAATGCAACATCAAATTCTTTGAGATGTTTATTGCACTTGAATTATCATAGAAGATTGTAACAGGCTCTTCAAACATAATTATGATATCCTTCAACATTTTCTTCATCCACAAAACTTGAGTACAATTGCTTGCTACTGCTATATACTCTACCTCTGTAGTAGATAGAGATATTGCCTCTTGCTTTTTGCTCAACCAAGAAACCAATCTCTTTCCCAAGAAAAATGCACCACCACTAGTACTCTTCCTATCATCCACATCTTCTACCCAATCAACATCTGTATATGCATGAAGAGTGAAATCATCATCCTTAGGATACCATAGGCCATAATTAGATGTCCCCTTCAGATATATAAAAATTCTTTTGACTACTACAACATGAGATTCTCTAGGATCAGCTTGAAATCTATCAACAAGGCTAACTACATTCATAATATCAGGTCTGGTTTGAGTCAGATAAAGCAATTCTCCAATCATTGATCTATATCTTTTTTGATCTGCCTTAGAGGAATGATCATCTTTACTCAACTTGCATCCGGTTATCATAGGAGTACTCACTAGTTTTGAATCCTCCATTCCAAACTTTTTCAACAACTCTTTCACATACATAGACTGAGATATGAAGATGCCCTTATCTGACTGAGTTATTTGTAGACCTAAGAAGAAATTTATTTCACCAAACATGGACATCTCAAATTCACTTTGCATTTGATCAGAGATGATATCATCAACAAATACCTCAACAATCAAGATATGTTCATGATCAATTTTGAAATAAAGATTACTATCAGTTGTGCCTTTGCTAAAACCTAACTTTAGCAGATACTTATCTAATCTTGCATACTAGGCTCTTGGGGCTTGTTTAAGTCCATACAATGCTTTCCTCAATCTGTAGACCATATCTCCTTGATCAGACAACTAGAATCTTTTTGGTTGCTGAATGTAGAAATCTTCTAACTCTCCATTTAGGAATGCTGACTTGACATCCATCTAGTAAACTTTGAAATCTTCGTAAGAAGCAAAGGCAAGAAATAATCTGACTACTTCAATTCTTTCCATCGGAGCAAAAGTTTCATCAAAATCAATTCCCTCTACCTGAGAATATCCTTTGCACACCAATCTTGCTTTGTTTCTCACAACTTCACCATCTTCATTCAATTTATTCCGGAAGACCCATTTAGTTCCAATTACATTTTTGTTTTTAGGTCTAGGAACAAGATCCCAAGTATGATTCTTTTCAATTTGCATTAATTCTTCTTCCATTTCTTTTACCAAACTTTCATCATTACAAGCTTCATTCACTAATTTTGGTTCAATCTTTGAAATCAAACAATAATCCACTTGTTCTTCAACAATTCTTCTTCTAGTTTGAACACCTTTGTTTTTATCTCCTATGATCTAATCTTCAAAATGATTCAACCTTACATACCTGGGAGTTTTGAGATTTTCTTGACCTTCTGATTCTTAAACTTGTTCCTCAACATTTGCACTAGCTTCTTGAGTCACTGGATTCTCTAGAGCAATCTGAATCTAAGTTTGAGTTTGAACTTGCATTCCTTTATTTGGATTTTCATTTTGATCATCTAATTTATATCCACAAGACTTGGAAGGTCTCTTCTTGCTTTCATCAACCTTGACATTAGCACTTTCAACAATCCTTTTCAATCTCTTGTTAAAGCACCAGTATGCCTTGCTTTGGTTAGAATAACCCAGAAATATTCCTTCATCACATCTTGCATCAAACTTGCCTAGATCTTCATCTCTCTTGATATAGCATTTACTACCAAAAATTCTGAAGGATTTCATAGTACGAGCATTACCAAACCATAGTTCATAACGTGTTTTACCAGTATTACCTTTGATCTGCACCAGGTTAAGAGTGTAGACAACAATACTCATAGCCTCTTTCCAATAGACATGTGGAACATTTGCCTCCATCATCATGGTTCTAGTAGCCTCTTGAATAGTCTAGTTCTTCCTTTCCACAACTCCATTTTGCTAAGGAGTCCTAGGAGCAGATAACTGTCTTCTTATTCCATGATTTTCACAAAATGCATTAAACTCACTGGAGGTAAACTCTGCACCTCTATCAGACCTCAGACACTTTATCTTCACACCAATCTCATTCTCCACCATAGCCTTAAACACCTTGAATCTGTCAAGAGCCTTTGATTTTTCTCTCAAGAAAGTGACCCACATCTGATGCAGAGGTAAGGTAGAGATTGAAGAAGTTCACTCAACTTTCTCCAAAGGTATACAAGGTGTTTGTGTTTACAAGCCTCACAAGGCTGCTCCAGGAATCAACTTAGCCTAGGATCACCCTCTGGTGTCATCCTTCAGACTATTCACCACTCACTTTGGGGAGTCACAGCTCAACCCAACTTAGAAGAACAACCCACCTTTAAGAGCCCAACATCTACTACCAATACCCCTACCAACATAGGTAACAACATCCATTTACTATACACTTATCTTTGATATGCATGGGACAAGGTCACTGACCAATAAACTATATTTTACTTCCAAACACAACAATGGACAGCAAACTAAGTATGAATGTCATAAAACAAGGTTCTAGGACAGTATTTAAGAATAGGCTTAGGTCTTGTTTAACAACCTCTCAAGGTCTCCAATAGCCCTCAACTCCAATTGCATACCTAGGTACTCACACAACAACAACCATTCACTGACATGCATCAATCTTGGAGGACAGCAAATTGCATTGTGACTGTTTTAAGACTGTCATGGAAGAACAGCAATCAAGAATGTAGCCTAAACAAAGATTAAGCCTTCAACACCCTTCCAGAGGCTTCAGATAACCACCAACACTAAATGCATTTTCCACATTTGATATGAAACAAAGCAATTATCTACTTGTGTGTAGGCCAAACTGTGTTTAAAGGACAAAAGACAACAAATTGGATGTTGACAGTCCTATGACAGTCTTAGAATGACAGTTTATCTTGTAGCCTATAAGGACAGCAAATTGGCATTCTTCTACCATGAAAGGTCTAAACACCACATACATTCATCTTGGACAAGGATCCCTTGAGATTTCTGACTCAGCTCCTCAACTCAGTACTTTTTTCTGACAGAATTATGATGTTGATGTGGCTGTCTTCAAGAAACAGTCATAAAATGTAGTTAACTTGGTGAATAAAGAGAGCCTTTACACACCATTAAACACCTCAAAACTCTCAATGATTATCTTCACTTCATACATCATCCAATTACCTACAGGAAACATGCACTCTCCCTCCAGCATGCAGCTGTACTGTACGTGCAAGGACAGCAAACTGCATTTCTGTCAAATACTATGGGTTTTCTTCTAAAAAAACCTAGCTATTTGAGATTATATGAAAGGTGTATCTCAAGGATTCCTTGCTTGGATTAATGAGGTTCTTGTGCAGGCCTATCTTCTTCCACAATACAGAGATCGATCACCATATTGAACAATCTAAAACTGTTCTTACACTTTCCTGTCTTAAAACTAACTAGTCATTGTCGCTTTGACTAGATAGAGGCATGCCAAACACTATGAAAGAAGGAGAACAACCTATCAAACATCAAAAACGTGAAAGCTACTCTAATTTCCTCTATCTTATCAAAAGATGACTGTTCACCTTCAGAAGATAGAGGAAAAGAACTCCATTTTACCTCAAAACCCTAGGCAAAGAGGGTTTAACCCAGTATTTGCAAAAAGAGATGAAACTAACACCTCCAAACATTTCAAAAGCCAAAATTACCTGCAAATGAGAGATACATCCAAGATCTAAAGCATTTTAAAAAATCACTTCCTTAGCAATCCGTACTTAGCCGTACAAAGGCTATTTTTCACAGAAAAAAATAGAAAACACAGCTTTTTCTTTATGAAACTCCTCCTTTCTATATCTTGTTGGAATGATTTTACAAATTCAAGTTTATAGGAAGTTTCCAAAACTCTTGCACTTCCTATTTGTCCGTACAACTGCCTAGGAAGGCAGAAAATCAATGGAAAAGGCAAATTTTTTCATACAAAATAAGTTTCTAAAGTGAAAACCTCCTAGAAAATAGGTCTAAGATAACTCCAAAATAGACTAGTCAAACAAATGACTAAGTCTTTATTACAAAATAAGAAATGGCTTTCAAAGCCTTAGGAAAACCAAAAATTAATCAAGGTCACAAAATATTATATGTTAAAAAGAAATGTAAATTGAAGCTCCTACACCATACTCCCCCTGTGGGAAAAACTCAAGTCCCTTGAGTTGCCAATTGTTGAAGTGTCATGCCATGCTTCAGTCATCCAGGTGGCCTCTGAGTCAGGGAGATCCTTCCATTTCACCAAGTAGTCCTTATAGACACCTCTCTGAGTCTTCTTGATAAATTTGGAATCCAGAATGCACTCCAACTGTAAAGGTTTGCTTGGAGGCAAATCCTCGATCCAATCAGCATCTTCAGCCACCACATCTGATCCACTTTTATCAGGCAATGGAGGTCTGAAAGGAAAAAGATCACAAACATTGAAAACTGGAGAAACACCCAGGCCATCTGGTAGCTCAATCTCATATGCATTTGGACTGAATTTGTGCACTATCCTGCATGGCCCAATCTTCTTCATCAAGAGTTTAGTTGGCTGACCCTTTGGCAACCTCTCTTTCCTCAGATATGCCATGACTAAGTCACCAACTTTGAACTATACTTCTCTTTTCTTCAAATCTGCCTTTTCTTTGTACTTTGTGACTGATTTTTCTAGTTGCAACTTGACTTGATCATGAACTGTTTTCATGGAGGCAGCAAACTCTTCACCAAGTGCACTCCTTCTATCCCAACCTTGGAGATCCTTCAGCTCAAGTGGCCCTCTTGGATGAAAACCATAAACTATCTCAAAAGGACTTTTACCAGTGATCCTATTCTTTGAATCATTGTAGGCATATTCAGCTTGACTGATAACCAAGTCCCATGCCAAACCATGCTGCTTTGTAAGACACCTTAGAAGGTTTCCGAGAGACCTATTAACCACTTCAGTCTGACCATCAGTTTGTGGATGGTAGGCTGATGAAAAGGACAACTGTGTGCCTAGCTTCTTCCACAAGGTCCTCCAAAAGTGACCTACAAACTTAGAATCTCTATCAGTTACAATGGACAATGGTAAACCATGTATCCTTACTACCTCTCTGAAAAATAGGACTGCAACATGAGATGCATCATTTGTGCTTTTACATGGCACAAAATGAGCCATCTTGCTGAACCTATCAACTATGACAAACACACTATCCACCCCTCTGGCTGTCTTGGGTAACCCAAGCACAAAATCCATGCTGATACTTTCCCAAGGTCTGTTGGGAATGGGAAGGGGCTGGAATAGACTTGCATTTGAAGACACACCTTTGGCTCTTTGACAGATTGCACAGCTAGCTACATATTTTCTCACATCTGATTGCACCTTTGGCCAAAAATAGAACCTTGTGACTTGTTCTAGTGTCTTATCCAAGCCAAAATGTCCTCCTAAAGAACCATTATGCTTCTCCTTGATGATGTTGTCCCGCATAGAGCACTTAGGAACACACAGCAAATTGCCCTTAAACAAGAGGCCTTCCTGCAAAATAAAATCTGCATACTCTCCATGGAATGTGTTAGCCAAGTTCACACAAACATCATAAGCCTCTTTGAAATCAGAATCTTCTTTATACAGCTCTTTTAAACAGTCAATACCCATGCTTTCTAACTGAATTTCATGAACAAGAAGCAATCTCCTACTCAATGCATCAGCTACCTTATTAGAGACACCTCTTTTGTGCTTAATTATGAAAGTATACACTTGTAGCTGTTCCATCCATTTAACATGTCTATGGTTCAATTTGTCTTGACTGTTAAGAAAGCTTAAAGCATGATTGTCAGTAAACACAATAAATTCCTTGGGCAGCAAATAATGTCTCCATTTCTTAAGAGCTTGCACCATTGCATAGAGTTCTAAGTCATAGGTAGAATATCTTTGCTTGGCTTCATTCAACTTTTCTGAAAAGAATGCCACTGGATGTCCTTCTTGGCTAAGAACAGCACCAATAGCTTGCTAACTTGCATCACACTCAACAACAAATACCTTATCAAAATTAGGGAGTACTAAGGTAGGTAACTCAGCCACCTTTGTTTTCAACAACTCAAAACTATCATCAGCTTCCTATGTCCACTGGAATCTACATTTGACTCCACCCTTGATGGTGTTGAGGATGGGAGCACTAATGTGACTGAAACCTTTGATAAACTTCCTATAGAAAGTCACCAATCCATGGAAACTTCTCACATCTCCCACTATTTTTGGGGTAGGCCAATTGAGAATAGCCTCAACCTTAGAGGGATCCATCTTCAAACAACCATTAGAAATGACAAATCCCAGGTATACAAGTTCAATTTTCATGAACTCACATTTGTCTAAGTTGATCATCAACTTGTGCTCATGCAGCTTCTCCAACACCTGTCCAACATGCTTCACATGGTCTTCCCTTGTCCTGCTGAAGATTAGTATGTCATCAAGATAAACAATAACAAATTTACCAATGAATTCAACTAATACCTCATTCATCAGGCGCATAAATGTACTTGGCACATTGCTAAGACCAAATGGCATAACAAGCCATTCATAAAGACCTTCATTGGTCTTGAAAGCAGTCTTCCATTCATCTCCCTGTCTGATCCGGATTTGATGATATCCAAATTTCAAATCAATAGTTGAGTAATAGCAAGATCCTTCCAGGTAATCCAATAGATCTTCAATCCTTGGCATTGGAAATCTGTATCTTATGGTGATTTTGTTTATGGCCCTAGAATCTGTGCATAACCTCCACTTTCCATCCTTCTTAGGATCCAGTACACTTGGAACTGCACAGGGACTTAGACTCTTCCTAATCAGCCCTTTCTCCAGGAGATCTTGAATTTGCCTTGCCACCTCTTCATTTTGCTATGGAGTCAGCTTGTATGCAGCCTTGTTAGGCAATGTAGCACCAGGTATTAAGTCAATTTGATGACTAATATCCCTCATGGGTGGTAAGGAGTTAGGAACTTCCTCTACCACAAGGTCTTGATACTTATTCAGAAGTTGTTGTACTTCCAAAGGAATCTCCTTCTATTTTTGATCTTGCTGATCTGATCCACTCTTGGGCTTCATGACCAAGGCATACCCCTGGTTGTCATTCTCCTTCAAGATATGTAGAAACTCATTTCCACTCACCCACATAACACTGCTATTATTTTCCTTTCCCTAGGCTGCTCTAACAAAGGATCCATTTTGAATGGCCTTCCATTCTTGGTGATGACATAAGTGTTCTTCTCACCATCATGCTGAGCTTTAACATCATACTGCCATGGACGACCAAGAAGCAGGTGACATGCATCCATAGGAATGATTTCACATAGCACTTTGTCCTTGTAGTCACCAATTGCAAACTCAACCCAAGCTTGTTCCTCCACCATGAAACCTTGGTTCTTGTTCAACCAAGAAATCTTGTGAGGACTGATATGAGGCAGCCTCTTCAACTTGCACTTCTCAGCCATCTCAATGGATACCACATTCTCAGTAGACCCTGAATCCACTATGATTTTGCAAAGTTTCCCATAGGCTAGGCCTTGGGTTCTGAAAAGATTCTTTCTATGAGGGGGTTCTTGCTTCAATGGCATCTTCAACATAGACCTTTTTATCATCATACTCTCTCCATCTAGAACAGGTGCAGCACTTCCCATTGGTGAATTCACACTTTCACAGTCATCATTTTTCACTAATTGATTTCTCTTTCCACTGTCATGAGAGCTGTTGGCTTTCCCTGGACATTTGTTCATTGTATGGCCAACTTGGTTGTAGCCATAACATCTTCCAATGAAGACTCCTGGTCCTCTACCACCTCCACCATTTCTGCCTCTACCATTATGATTTCTACCACCTCTGAAACCTCCTCTATGCTCTGTTGCTGATTGTGTTTCTTGCTGGATGTTATTTTCAGTTTTGTTGAACTGTCCACGGCCAAAATTGCCTCTACCTCTTTGATTTCTGCCACCTCTATCTCTGGCACTTTGATCACCCTTCCTTCTTAGCTTTTCCTCAGCTCTGGAGGCCAACAGGAAACATTCATCCACTGTCTTTGGTAACACCAAACTTATCTCATCTTGCAGATTGTATTTCAGTCCATTCAGGTACCTAGCCACCATCCCTTTTTCATCTTCATTGTGATTGGCCCTCATACTGAGTCTATGAAATTCTTCTGTGTAGGCAGCCACATCCATGTCTTTTTGTCTCAAATTCTGAAATCTCCTTATGATTTGAATCTCATAGCCAGGTGGCATGAACTTGCTTCTGAGCATAGCCACCATTCTGCTCCATTTAGTGATGGGACTCTTTCCAATCTTCTCCCTTTCACTCTGCATATAGTTCCACCATACCAGTGCAGAACCTCTTAGCCTTGTCTTGGCAAACTTGACCTTTTTGCTGTCATTAAACTCCTTGTAATCAAAGAAGTTACACATAGCTTCTATCCAGTCGGTTAGAACATCTCCATCCAACTTACCATGGAAGGTAGGCACCTCCATCTTGGGATCACCACTATCTTCATGAGCACCCTTAAGTGCATTCAAGAAGGCTTTCTGATCTGCAAACATATCCTGCTCCTGAGGATCCTCTTCTACCTTTGTTTCTTCATTTGTGTTTGAAGAACTTCCTTCTTCTTTGGTCTTGCCCTTAGACTTCTTCTCTTCCTGCAATTTTGCTTCTTGCAGTCTTGCTTCAACCATTTCTTCCACCAACTTCTTGATGGCATCTTGACTCATTGTCTTGGGAGGCATTGTAGTAGCCTCTGTTTCAATTTCCTCTTCTGACATACACTTGCTTCCAATTAGAATATTGGCTCTGATACCAATATGATCCAGAGGTAAGGTAGAGATTGAAGAAGTTCACTCAACTTTCTCCAAAGGTATACAAGGTGTTTGTGTTTACAAGCCTCACAAGGCTGCTCTAGGAATCAACTTAGCCTAGGATCACCCTCTAGTGTCATCCTTCAGACTATTCACCACTCACTTTGGGGAGTCACAGCTCAACCCAACTTAGAAGCACAACCCACCTTTAAGAGCCCAACATCTACTACCAATACCCCTACCAACATAGGTAACAACATCCATTTACTATACACTTATCTTTGATATCCATGGGACAAGGTCACTGACCAATAAACTATATTTTACTTCCAAACACAACAGTGGACAACAAACTGAGTATGACTGTCATAAAACAAGGTTCTAGGACAATATTTAAGAATAGGCTTAGGTCTTGTTTAACAACCTCTCAAGGTCTCCAATGGCCCTCAACTCCAATTGCATACCTAGGTACTCACACAACAACAACCATTCACTGACATGCATCAATCTTGGAGGACAGCAAATTGCATTGTGACTGTTTTAAGACTGTCATGGAGGAACAACAGTCAAGAATGTAGCCTAAACAAAGATTAAGCCTTCAACACCCTTCCAGAGGCTTCAGATAACCACCAACACTAAATGCAGTTTCCACATTTGATATGAAACAAAGCAATTATCTACTTGTATGTAGGCCAAATTGTGTTTAAAGGACAGAAGACAACAAATTGGATGTTGACTATCCTATGACAGTCTTAGAATGACAGTTTATCTTGTAGCCTATAAGGACAAAAAATTGGCATTCTTCTACCATGAAAGGTCTAAACACCACATACATTCATCTTGGACAAGGACCCCTTGAGATTTCTGACTCAGCTCCTCAACTCAGTACTTTTTTCTGACAGAATTAATGATGTTGATGTGGCTGTCTTCAAGAAACAGTCATAAAATGCAGTTAACTTGGTGAATAAAGAGAGCCTTTACACACCATTAAACACCTCCAAACTCTCAATGATTATCTTCACTTCATACAACATCCAATTACCTACAGGAAACATGCACTCTCCCTCCAGCATGCAGCCGTACTATACGTGCAAGGACAGCAAACTGCATTTCTGTCAAATACTGTGGGTTTTCTTCTAAAAAAACCTAGCTATTTGAGATTATATGAAAGGTGTATCTCAAGGATTCCTTGCTTGGATTAATGAGGTTCTTGTGCAGGCCTATCTTCTTCCACAATATAGAGATCGATCACCATATTGAACAATCTAAAACTGTTCTTACACTTTCCTATCTTAAAACTAACTAGTCATTGTCTCTTTGACTAGATAGAGGCATGCCAAACACTATGAAAGAAGAAGAACAACCTGTCAAACATCAAAAATGTGAAAGCTACTCTAATTTCCTCCATCTTATCAAAAGATGACTGTTCACCTTCAGAAGATAAAGGAAAAGAACTTCATTTTACCTCAAAACCCTAGGCAAAGAGGGTTTAACCTAGTATTTGCAAAAAGAGATGAAACTAACACCTCCAAATGTTTCAAAAGCCAAAATTACCTGCAAATGAGAGATACATCCAAGATCTAAAGCATTTAAAAAAAATCACTTCCTTAGCAATCCGTACTTAGCCGTACAAAGGCTATTTTTCACAGAAAAAAATAGAAAACACAGCTTTTTCTTTATGAAACTCCTCCTTTCTATATCTTGTTGGCATGATTTTACAAATTCAAGTTTATAGGAAGTTTCCAAAACTCTTGCACTTCCTATTTGTCCATACAACTACCTAGGAAGGCAGAAAATCAATGGAAAAGGCAGTTTTTTCATACAAAATAAGTTTCTAAAGTGAAAACCTCCTAGAAAATAGGTCTAAGATAACTCCAAAATAGACTAGTCAAACAAATGACTAAGTCTTTATTACAAAATAAGAAATGGCTTTCAAAGCCTTAGGAAAACCAAAAATTAATCAAGGTCACAAAATATTATATGTTAAAAAGAAATGTAAATTGAAGCTCCTGCACCAACATCATCCGAGAGTAATCATCAATCAGCAACATAAAGTATCTGTCTCCTTACAAACTCCTAACTCTGGAAGCACCACACAAATCAATGTGCACAAGTTCCAACAATCCACTTGAAAATTGTTCTTTACTTTTGAATGTAGCTATGTTCTATTTGCCCAACTGGCATTCCTTACACATGCTATTAGCAAGTTTCACAAGCTTTGGAAGATCTCTCACAGCCTGAGTAGTACTTTTGAAAATGTTATCAAAGTTTACATGACACATTCTCCTATGCCATAACCAACTCTGATCAATTTGAGCAATCAAACAACTTTTACTAGTACCACTTAAATGAAAGATATTACCTCTAGTCTATGTACCAGATGCAATCTTAATTCCAGAGCTTCCCAAAATTCTGCATTTTCCATCCTTGAATCGAAGATCATACCCTTTGTCAACCAATTGTCCAACACTAAGAAGATTATGCTTTAACCCTTCTACATACAAAACATCATTAGTGTTATTCTTACCATCAAAAGATATGGATCATCTACCATGGATTCTACGAACTGAATTGTCTCCAAACTTCACAATTCCACCTTCATATCTTTCCAAACTTACAAACTTATTTTTATCACCAGTCATATGATGAGAACATCCACTGTCAATCACCCATTCATCTGTTTATTCAACCTGAGCAGCCAAGGCACTTTCCACATTCACACAACTAGCAGATTCAGTAGGTACCAAATCTTCTTCTTGGATAGCAATGAACACCCATTCATTTCTAGAGGTACTTCCCATATCAAATTCATCATCTATGACCCCTTCATCAGCAACTTCTTAGACATAGTAGCATTTCTTCTGAACCCTAGGTCCATTAGGGTTTGGCTTTGAAACCCTCTCTAGACATCTTGAAGCAAAGTGACGAATCTTATTGTAAGCAAAACATTTGAAAGGCAATTTTCCTTCATACTTACCGGATCCTCTTGGTAATCTTTTGGCAATAAGGGCTTCAAGTTCTTCAATCTTAGATTCATCTTCTTCAAGTTCCTTCCTTACCTTCTCATATCTGGTTAGTCTTCTTGAAGAGCTTTCATCTAGATCAAATCTTTGCTTTCTAAAAACACTGGCTTTAAATGCATATTCTGATTTAGGAAGAGAATCACCAAACTCACTCATTTCAAATGCTGAAAGCTTGCCAACCAACTAATCCCTTGTAACATCTGTCATAGTCCTGATGTCCTCAATAGCAGCAACTCTATGCTTGTATGAAGCAGGTAAGGATCTGAGCACCTTGCCAACAATCTCTAATTCTTCCAGTTTTCCACCAGCACACCTGATACTGCACACAAGTTTATTCACCTTCTACATGTAGGAAGTGATGTTTTCATCTTCACTCATCCTCAAACATTTGTATCTACCCTTTAGGCTTTGTAGCTTAACACATTTGACATATGCATCACCTTCATACAGAGTTTCCAACTTCTTCCAGACTTCACGAGCAGTTTACAATTCCAAGACATTTGTCATTTCTATATCAGTTAGAGCACTCAACAATGCTTCCTTATCCTGAATCTTGTTTTGAGCTTATTTGATTTGATCTGGAGTTATAGGACCATTCTATGGAGGAGTATACTTATTCTTAGTTATCAACCAATAAGGATCACCCATGTATTGTAAATGGCACTCCATGTGATTCTTCCAAAGAGAGTAATTTGTTCCATCAAATCTCAGACTGTCCTTCTTGTATGTTGACATCCTGGATCTCCTCAAGCGGTCAAGCTTCATTTAGAGGAACCAGCTCGGATACCAATTGTTGAAATTAGGGCAGACAACTGAGGGGGTGAATCAGTTGTCACAAAACTTTATCTTTTGTTTCATTTAATCTTCTTTACCACTTATTAATAGATTAATGATATAACCATGAAAGCATGAATCAACAACACATGAGCAGAAATACAATCAACACACATAACACCAGGAGTTTTACGTGGAAACCCAGTTAAGGGAAAGACCACAGTGGGGGTTAACGCACAAGATTTATTCTCTGTTAAAAGAATAGAAAAATGGGAAGGCACACTACCCAGAGCTCAATGCTCCAAGAGACTCATTGTCTACAAAAATATTCACATGGTTAACACTAAAAGGTTGAACTGAGAAACAACATCTTCTTCATGCCAAGGTTTAGTTCCATTGAAGCTCACAACACCTCTGCTTTGCCCCCAAACACTTCTTCGCTACCTCCCCATCTTTGCATGCTTGGACACATTTACACAACTTCATTACACTTATTTATACATGACATTGACTTTGGAATGAACATCAAAGTCAGCCTTACAATCATCTATCTGGAACAATCTCCAAGATAGGCATTACAAGCAATTACAATCACAAGACTTGACTTAAAACAAAATGCTACATGCGGACCACTACACTGTCGGTCAAACATAGCTGGGACTCAAATCTTCCTCAAACAACATGCCATGCTCCATAGAACTTTTGTTAGATCATCCGCAATATGCACCAAGCATCCGGTCGGCCAAGACTAGAAAGAATAACAACACCCAAGGAGAAATCTTCAACTATGAGCTCAATCCTTAATGCAGACCACTAACATAATAGGCACATGATCCAAATACCTCCACAAGCACAATGAAATCAACAAGAACAACCGCACCACCTCAAATCACCAGAATCACTTGCATCTTCATATGACAACTTAAGAACACTAACTGTCATGACTGTCACACTAGAAAGATTCCTTGTGGACTCCCAAACCACGAACCACTTGAGTTGAGGATACACACCAACATCTCAAACATACCTCTAGAACCGTAGACCATAATATTCCAATGCGGAGCAATCTGGACCAAATTCATGTCACGCTATTACCTCTAAACAACTACAAAACCTGGTTCTACTCAGATGGCCATAACTTCACCAATCCTCCATGTGGACCTCTCAAATCTTAGTTGGAGCAACTTCAGACAATCCTCTACAAAACCCTTAAGTCCGTAGACTCTAATCTTTGTGTCACTAGGAATGCAGAGCAATCTACTGTACTGAACTACACTGTCTTCACTGTCTCTGACAAAGAGATATGTTGACATCAATGACAACACATCATAGGCACATATTTGCAACACTTAGGTGGAGTGGGTGGGTTCATTTGAACCCCTTTACGTGAACCCTCTTCAAATTTAGGTTAGTATATTATAAAATTTATAATATTAATATTTATCAAATTTTTGAAAATTGAAATTTGACAATTATATTAAAACTAATAGCACATATTTCTAGTTGATTGAAAGAACATGATAAACAACATAAATCACTTAACCTTGCTATACATTATATAAAATAAAATAAAAATTAGAATTGAAAACCTAAATATAAAGAATGAAAAAAGTTCTCACTTAGAATAAATGGAAATATCTTTACTTTGTTAGAATCATACAAATTATTAGAACATGTGACATAAGTTTACCATTAATATGATGGACTAAAATATGTGTCCATTATTCAAAATTTATGATCTCAAATGTCATTTTTTTCTATTAGTGTGCATAAAGTCTCATTTAGACCAATTGAGTCACTGGTTCAATTGTGTATGTAAATGGACTTAATCAAGCCCTCAAAAATAAATTACATCAATTTAGTGCATCATTATATCAATTTAAAATATTATAAATGGGAATTATTACTCATTTGACAAAATACCTGTTATAGAATATGTAATATTGCTTTCTATAGGATGTAAGACAAAAGCTAAGACTTTATTTGCATAAAGTTTATCAAATCTGGAATAAGGGTTAGTTTATAGATTAAATATATTTAAATGTATTTAATAATTTATACTAAATCAAAAGAAAATAAAGTGTGTGATAAATAGGGTTTCTAGGGGCCAAAGCACATTGTAACATTAAAAACCATAAAATTAGCATGGTATCAAGCAAGGGGATACACATTTTTATCCATTAAAACAAGAAGACATGGCTAAACAACAAACAATGCAATATATGTTAGGCAAAGTGTCTTAACCTTGTAACTTTGACAGGTTACTATTCTTCCCAATTTTGGTCTTTTCAAATACCCTTTATCTTCAAGAATGATCTAGAACTTTCAAAGTTTCCAAAGGGGCTAAAAATGGTAGGACTTACTATTTTTAGTAAGTTTACATTTGACCTCGAATTGACCTAAAATTTTCCCAGAAGGTGCAAAATAGCTAAGTAAACATCTTGGGTGAGTTTCGACTCAAGATCATACCTAGATCATGAGATGTTAAAGTTTCTATTTTTTGGAACTACTGAAAAAGTTTCAAACTCAATTTTGAGGCATTTAGAGGTCGCTAAATGCTTTGAAAATTGTCCTAACCTACAAAATGGGTTACAGGGTGATAGATCACTTCATGAGCTTTCCAATGCATCAAACGATTCATCAATTAAACACCTGAATCAAAAGGCATGGCCTCCTGAAGTTGGACCTCCTATTTTTGGGAAATGTAAAAATGTGTTGGACACTTAAAAGAGTTGTAAATGGGAGAGTTACACATGTTGGTGTGTGTTTTGGCACATCATAAGGCATCTTTGATTGGAGATAATTTGGGCACCACTTTTGGGTGGTTTAGCTCATGGTTTTGTAATTACCATTGATGATTTACTGTATTGTATCTCTTATATATCATGAGCTTGAGATGGAGGTTGTGTGTAAGAGTCTTATAGATGTTGAGTTACCTCCTAGATCTTTGGTTTTTTATACTCCAATGAAAGCTTGCTCTGCAAGTATATTGTAATCTTCTTGATTCCTGAATAATATATTGGACAGCTTTGGAGTGTGGGGTTTTTAACCTATAAGGGTTTTGCCCACGTATATCTTGTGTTGTGAGTTTTGCATTTTGATGTGGTTATTATCTTTCTGTTAATGTGCATCTTAATATGTAACTGTAAAAAGTTAAATTTGCATAAATCTCTCCTCAATAGATCAGTGTAGGAAGTATTTTCCCCATACCTTGCTTCCTTTTAGTTGGTATTAGAGTCTGATCACCTTTGGTTCTAGTTGTTGGGTAGAGGGTTTTTTGAGCTGATCTTCGTTTAAGTGGGAGCTTGTGCAAAGAATTTTGAAATCTTTGTTCCAAGAAAGAGATGACGAGCATATCTGGAAGGTTTGATATAGAGAAGTTCAATGGATGCAACTTTGAGTTGTGGAAACTCAAGATGGAGGACTTATTGGTGGATAAAGATCTATGGATCACAGTATCCAGAACCATGCCATCGGGCATGAAACAAGAAGATTGGAAACTGATGGATCGAAAGGCTAAGGTTCTGATAAGACTTTGTTTGGTTGATTTAGTGCTCCTGAATATCCATGAAAAGAAGACTGCAAAGGATCTTTAGAAGAAGCTTGGGGATGTTTATCGGGCTAAATCCCTGGTGAACAAATTATTCCTACGAAATAAATTGTATTCTCTAAAGATGGAAGATGGAGGATCTGTTGCTGATCACCTAAATACATTCAATATGCTTGTTGTCCAATTGACCGCTATTGGTGTGAAGATGGAGGAGGAGGATCGATGCATGACATTACTATATTCCTTACTAGATTTGTGGGATCACCTTGTTATGGCCATTGGGAGTACCACTACCACCTTCAATATGGATGAAGTGGTTTCTTCACTGTTATCTGAAGAGATGCGGAGAAAGTCTTCTGAATCAAGTAAGGAGGCTCTTGCAGTTCGTGGTAGATCTAAAGAGAAGGGAAAGAAAAAGGATAAGAAGAAGGAAGAAAAAGGAAGATCCAAATCCCGTGGGAGATCTAAGTCTCTTAGAATCTCCAAGGCCCTATGTTAGAACTACAGCAAACTTGGTCACTTCTGGAAGGAGTACAAGGAGGAGAAAAAGAAGAAGAAAAATTATGGTTCAGATTTTGACAAGTCCTCTTAGGATGAAGGAGAAGCATTGGTTGCTACCTTGGCAACTCATGCATGTGAGGATGTGTGGCTTATTGACTCTGGTGCATCTTTTCACATGACCTCGTATTAGGGTTCATTTTCAAAGTATGAAGAATACAATGTTGGAAAGGTGTACTTGTATGATGATTCTCACCTGAAGATTATTGGGCGGTAGAAGAGTCTTGGTTCAATTCCCTGATAGACGAGTGAAGGGAATCAATAGTGTTCTGCATATCCCTAGTTTGGCACAGAACCTTCATTTTGTAACTAAGTTGAATGATGTGGGTGTGTAGGTTGTTTTCTCAAATGGAGGATGCAAGATGACTAGAGGATCTATGGTGTTGGCTAAGGGTGTTCAGATTGGCACTCTATTTCAGCTTGATGCATGCTCAGTTCAGTGCAATAATGCCTCTATTTTGAAGAAGAGAACTTCAAAGTCTTCATCCTCACCATTGGAACCAACATCAAAGAGGACTGTTGCATCTACTTTCGATGGTCATGCTTTCTAGATACCTAACGGTACTCATTCTATGGAGATGAAACTTCCAACTGAGAAGACAATGTTATGGCACCAAAAGCTTGGTCACATTGGTGAAAAGGGTTTGAGGACCCTAAAAAATAAAAATCTTGTTGAGGGTATGAATGATTGTAATCATGAGTTCAATTTCTATGAACATTCCATTTATGGAAAACAAAACCATGTTTAGTTTTATTCCAGTTCTCACAAATCTTTTGAGGTGTTGGACTTGATTCATTCTGTTGTTTTTGGTCCTCTTAATGTTCCTTCAATTTCAAAATTTGTTTACTTTGTTTCATTCATTGATGATTACAATAGAAGGATATAGGTGTATTTCCTTAGAAGCAAATCTGAAGTCTTTAGTAGATTCAAAGAGTTCAAACCTCTTGTAGAGAATCAAAAGGATAGAAAGATTAAGTGTTTGAGGACTGACAATGATAGTGAGTTTTGTTCAGTAGATTTTGACAAGTTCTATAAAGAACAGGGGATTGAGAGGCACAAGACAACTTCGTATACCCCTCAGTAGAATGGAGTTGCAGAGAAGATGAATAGAACATTGATGGAGAGGGCAAGGAGTATGCTAAGTGGAGCTACCCTTGAGTAGAAGTTCTAGACTAAAGCTGTTGCTACTGCTTGTTACCTGGTTAATAGGTCTCCTACATCAGCACTCATTGACAAGACACCTATGGGGGTATGGTCTAGTAAAAAGCCTTCATTAAGACACATTTGAGTATTTGGTTGTGAGGCATATGCACATGTGCCTAAAGAGAAGAGGTCTAAGTTGGAGAACAAGGCTGTGAAGTGTATCTTCATCGGTTATGGCATCAGTGTGAAAAGGTACAAGCTATGGGATCTAGTGGCTGAGAGAGTTTTGTATAGAAGAAGTGTGATCTTCAAAGAGCTCAATCCTTCTTCTATTGTCTTGTAGCTAGAGAAAGAAGAGAAGAAAGAGGATGTGGTTCAACTTCCTTTCACCCCTGAGAAAGTTGAACCAAAAACATTTGTTGGACTTGATAATGAGGAGAGCTCTAGCAGCTCTGAAAGTTTAGAAGAAGATGAAGAACCTCAACCTTAATCTTTGAGGAGGTCCACGTGGATAAGGCAGCAACTTGATAGACTTGGTTATTCATTGCATGACTCCAATTGTATTTTTTCTTTGATTTCTAACACTGATGAGCCTAGAACTGTGAAAGAGGCTATGGGTATGAAAGATGTAGGTTCCTGGAAGGAGGCCATGGAAGAGGAGATGGCTTCTTTGGAAATGAATAATACTTGAGACTTGGTGCCTTTGCCTGAAGGATGAAAACCTCTTAGATGCAAATGGGTGTTCAAAAAGAAATTTGGTGTAGATGGCAATTTTTAGAAATATAAGGCTTGATTGGTTGCAAAGGGGTATTCTCAGGTGGAGGGAATTGACTATGGTGAGATTTTCTCTCCCATTGTAAAGCTAACATCTATTTGGTTCTTGTTATCCCTTGCAGTAGCATATGATCTAGAAGTGGAGCAGATGGATGTGAAGACAACATTCCTTCAAGGTGACTTGGAGGAGGAAATATATATGTCACAGCTAGAGCACTACATGGTGAAAGGTAAAGAAAATCTAGTTTGTAAGTTGAATAAGTCTTTGTATGGTTTGAAATAGTCTCCTAGGATGTGGTACCAAAAGTTTGATGCCTTTCTGTTGAGTATTGGATTTATGATATCAAAATTAGATCATTGTGTTTATTATAAGTTGGACAATGATCGCATTCTTATTATTGCATTGTATGTCAATGATATGTTACTCATTGGGAATGGTAAAAGTTTGATTTCTTAGTGGAAGTCTTAGTTGTCAGCATAGTTCAAGATGAAAAATCTAGGGGCAACTCAGTACATTCTGGGGAAGGAGATTAGAAGAGATGAAGAAAACATAAAACTTTGGTTAGGCTAGAGTAAGTATGTTAACACTGTGTTGGAGAGATTCAGCATGGTGGATTGCAGACCTTTGACTGTTCCTATTACAATGGGAATGTACCTGTCAAGGATTAGCCATAAACTGACTAAGGAGTCCTACTACTTGGGCAATGTCTGGTCTTGTACAGACCATCACATACATCAAACCTCCAACCGCACTAGCATAAGGAACTTTTCTCATATCCTCCATCCCAGAAGGCTCGACTTTGGACAAAGTTATCTATTGTAGATTGTCCAAAGTCGAGCCTTCTGGGATGGAGGATATGAGAAAAGTTCCTTATGCTAGTGCGGTTGGAGGTTTGATGTATGTGATGGTCTATACAAGACCAGACATTGCCCAAGTAGTAGGAGTCCTTAGTCAGTTTATGGCTAATCCTTGATAGGTACATTGGGATGCAGCGAATAGAGTGTTTAGATATTTGCATGGTACTTCCAAGTATTCCTTATGTTATCATGGTTATCCTACAAGACCTTGGTATTCACTTTGTATTCATGGATTTATGGATTCAGATTGAGTAGGTGACATTGACAACGGGAGATCCACCAATGCTTATGTGTTCACTATGTTTGGTGGTACTATTAGTTGTATGAGTAAGTAGAAACCTGTGGCCGCTTTGTCCACTACTGAAGTTGAGTACATGGCAACAACTCATGCTTGTAAAGAAGTCGCTTAAGAGATTGTGTTCTGATGTTGGGTTTGATGCAGGGAAGATTACTATTTTTGTGACAGTCAGAGTGCCATATGTTTGGAGAAGAATCCTACTTTCCATGTGAGGACTAATCATATTGATTTCCAGTATCATTTTGTTCGTGACATGGTAGAGGATGGGAAGATAAACTTGGAGAAAGTTGACACATTGACGAATGTTGCAAATTCCTTCACAAAACCTATGAGCACAGAGAAGTTCAGATGGTGTTCAGAGTCTATGGGCCTCTCGGTCCCTAGCAATTAAATCATGGTGTTGTTACTCCCTTTGGTCTTGCAAGGTGTTCAACAAGTGGGAGAATGTTAGGAAAAGTGTCTCAACCTTGCAACTTTGAAAGGTTAAGTTATTCTTCCTAGTTTTGGTCTTTTCGAATACCCTTTATCTTGAAGAATGATCTAGAACATTCAAAGTTTCCAAAACGGCTAAAAATGATAGTACTTACTATTTTTAGTAAGTTTACATTTGACCTTGGATTGACCTAAAATTTTCCCAAAAGGTGCGAAACAACTAAGTAAACATTTCGAGTGAGTTTCAACTCAAGATCATACCTAGATCGCAAGATATTAAAGTTTCCATTTTTGGAACTACTGAAAAAGTTTTGAACTCAATTTTGAGGCACTTAGATGTCCCTAAATGCTCCAAAAAATTTTGTAACTGATGAAGTGTGTTATTGGGTGCTAGATCACTTCACGAGCTTTCCAATACATCAAACGATTCGTCAATCGGACACTTGGATCAAAAGTTATGGCCTCCACAAGTTGGACCTCCTGTTTTTGGGAAATGTAAAAACATGTTGGACACTTAAAAGAGTTGTAAAGGGGAGAGTTACACATGCTGGTGTGTGTTTTGGCACATCACAAGGTATCTTTGATTGGAGATAATTTAGGCACCACTTTTGGGTGGTTTTAGCTCATGGTTTTGTAATTACCATTGACATTTTACTATATTGTATCTCCTATATATCACGAGCTTGAGATGGAGGTTGTGTGTAAGAGTCTTATAGATGTTGAGTTACCTCCTAGATCTCTGGTTGGGTATACTCTTGTGAAAGCGTGCTCTACAAGTATATTGTAATCGTCTTGATTCCTGAATAATATATTGGGCGGCTTTGGAGTGTGGGGTTTTTTACCTGTAAGGGTTTTCTCCACGTATATCTTGTGTTGTGAGTTTTACATTTTGATGTTATTATCTTTCTTTTAATGTACATCTTAATCTGTAACTGTAAAAAGTTAAATTTGTATATGTAGACACCCAAAATTGTCCACCTTGTCATGACATTGCATCAATTAGAACATCTTCTAGCATCTTTGCCCTAGATCCCCATATCATAACCTAATCTAGCATTTTCCTCTACTAAATTAAATAACTATAACATTTATTTAATTTAATCCCATCCCTCACATTATTAAATAAATAAATTTTATTTATTTATTTAATCCCACCTTTCATCCTATAATTAAATAAATATTTACTATTTATTTAATTATTCATGCATGCCACTTAATTAATTAAATTTTTATTTTAATTAATTAAAATCACTTACCATTTCTATCTCTCAAATCTTCTCGAGTTAACTCTTTTACCTTCCAATTTCCTCTCAACTCATCTGTTACACCTTACTAATTTCATCTCTCAAGTGGACTCATCCACCTTCCATTTTTCTCTCCCAAGTTGCATAGCAACTTTCTAATTCAATTATCACTCGCAAAAATGGAAGTTTTTATCCCTCCATTCTCTCATCTTGCCTATAAATTCACCCATTTCCAAGCTATTTGGCATGGATGAACTTTGAAGCATCGTTACTCTGCCAAAATTATTCCTCATCCATCACCTACCTATCTTCTTCTTATTAATCTACCTATCTTTCTTCATCAATCTCATCTCAACGTTATCCTGTAGAAATCATAGCAATCAACAATCAAATCAGCTACAACAATCAACATGCATGCATCAACATTTCAAGAGATCTAAGGCATTCGTGAAATTTGGGTAAAAAGGTAATTTACATGTTATTGTTTATCTTTTGATTTATCTAAATTTTTCGTATTACATTCTGGCAAGCCTGGTGGGACATGAATCATTAGTTTTTGTAGGTTTTTACTTTAAAAATTTGCTTTTGCCTAACCCTCATTTTCAAGTTCTGAAGGTGATCTACTATAGGTGGTCTCTAGGGCAAAAACGAATAGCACCATCATGTCTGGGAGGCCACTTCCAAGCTCATGGACTATAAATTTGCATATAATTTGTCACTATAAAATTTTTTGGAAAATTTTGAATTTTTTTTGTTTGGCAGCCATACTGTATAGATCCGTATAGTACAGATCTATCGATTGGGTCTGATCTTGTCATTGTAGGTGAGGGTCGTGTGTGGTGGAATTTTGGTCTATTGTGTTGTAGGTTAAATCTATTATTCACAAGTGTAAAGCTCTCTATCGATTACTTTCACCCCTGTCGACCTGTGCAAAGATCCTTATTCCACACAGTCCAAGTCGACCAACGCTTTCACCTGCCTAGTCTATGTCTATAGTCTTGTCGACACCCTTAAAAATTTCTACTACCTTTAATCTACCACCGCATGTCCTATGGTCACCTCCCATTGAGACCTTGTCTCTATCCATTCTTCTTAGTCGACGGCCTTTTACACTTTTTCTTTCCCTTCCGGTCGCCATTGTCTCCCATCACTTGTGGGTTTTAAGCCATTGATAGTCATGTGTTTCCCTTGCTTGACTGCATTGAAATCCCCATCAACCTTCTTGACTTTTCCCTCATAATGTCACTCCTAAGACCATCGACCTCACCCTGTCTTTGTCGTGGTTGTCTGTCTTTTGACACCCTATTGTCATTGTTACTAAACCCCTCTAGTCGTCGCTACCAGAGTGACCACAAATTGCAAAATGACCACAAAATATAGGTGGCTCCAAGATCATGGACTTCGACATTAACTTCTTCTTCGACCATGCCCCTTAATCCACCATTTGACCTCGACCTACCTTGTCGGCTGTCAAAGCCTAGGTCGACCACGTTCAAGAAAGTTGACCTTAGCAAAAAGAAAAAAAACCTTAATATAATTTCTACCATAGTCAACATTAGTTTAACATTTGGGGGTTTTAATTTTATCATTTAAGGGTTCTTTATTACAATTAGCATTATGGTCTTAGTTTTAGATTTTAATGCTTTTTAAATCTGAACTTTTCATCAAAGGGGGGGTGGTATTTGTTTTAATCTGACAATCTAAAACTGTAATCATCAATCTAAAACAACACAAGTGATAAAGTAGAAATCTTTACAAACACCTAAACAATAAAAAGGTCAAAAGTCAAACTACAACCAAAAAGTCAACTGAGTCAACCCTATCCTCTCAAACTTGCCATAAGGGGGTATTTTTTTCTTTTTGCCATAACAGGGGCATACATCATCATATTTTCTCAAATGAACACTCATCAGAACGCTAACAGGGTGAATCTCGTAGTTGTAAAACTTTCATCAAGTAATTTCATCATCTTGATGGGTAATTTCTTAGTCAAACATCAACCTTCTTTCCAAACTGAAAATGCACATAATTGGAGCATAACGTATCCTTTTTCGATGAAATTTTTTTAAAAGTGCATAAAATTTTGTGAATTTTCTATTTTTGCAACTTACTTTTCAGTATCAGATCATCAATTGCAAATTTTTAACAGATTTTATCTTTTGGCCTAATCCTCGTTGGCATCTAATAATCTATCGATACAGCTTGTCACAAACACTTGTCAAAGAACAGAGGTTAAAAACATACTAACATTGTTTGTAGATCCGATCAGTCCAAGTTTCTAAACAATTTTCTTACTAAAGTAGGCACATTTAGTTTTGGTGCTTTAAAACGAACAATCTGTTTTCATGGTGTATGCTTTTCATTTCTTGGACTTGCTTTCTTTGATTGATTGTAACCTAATTTAGCAATAGAAGTATCATCTCCCCCTGTCTATCCAATGGATCTGGGGTGCATGAGAAACTGTTGCTAACTCTAGAGGGCCTGCCTTCCCATTGTGAGAAGGGGTACAACCCAAGTGGAAATAGGCTAAATCCAAGCCATTCCAAGCCGCTATATAAATAAAATGTTTGTGCCAAAAGTCACAAATGACGGGTGTTGTTCCGCTATACCGACGAATGTTTCCCCCAAAACCCTACATAGCCTAACCTCTACAGGTCGGGATGCCTCCTTAACAGAGAGAATCACCACATGTATAGCCACCCGAACGGAAACCCTTACTAGAAACCTCTGTGTAGAAGCCAAAAACCCCTATCTGTTGGTACAAGAGGACAACAAATTAGGCCTCTAATAGCCATCCCACATTTTTGTGACTTATGGAAGAGATAGCAAGGTACCTCAAGATCTATGTGTCTTGAGGACCTAGAACTTAGTGTGCCTGAGAAGTGAGTGCACTATAAGGGGGAGCCTATGCCCCAAGTTCATGGAGCTATACACCATAAGTAGACGTGGCTGGGTAAAACCAAGTGGGAACCCAATAGATATTGTCCTTGGCTAGCCTAGGGTGTACACATTGATCATTTTGTTTGGTGTGCATACGTGTTCATGTGAGATCTTGTGTTTGATATTTCCACATCATCCTTAACCTACTTGTCATAACACATTTCCCAATCATTACACTTCATCCAATCACATCATCACATCATCCTATCAAGCTGATCAATCCACCCCAAGCAATCACATCCCAATCATTCAAAGTCTTTATCATAACCCTAATCAAACATTTGCCAAAAGTTGCACCATACCAACCTTAGAGGACATAGCACAAGAGATCATTCACATCCTTCACCAAGCACCAAAACCTCTAAGCCAACAAATGATTCAGAGGGTCCATTGCATAATTCAACAACTTCAACTTCAAGCAGGCAAATCACCTCACATGCAACATCTCATAGCACATGCCCAACACCTCATAGCCATTTGCCAATCATAGACCCAACAAGTACATCATCATCCCTTATCCATTCAACACCAAACAATTCCACCTCATTCCTATGTGGCATCTCCTTTCATTTCACACCAATCTAATCCATCCATATATCATAACAATTACACATCACCTTGTCTTATTCCTTATCAATCTAATCCGTCTGCATTTCAAATCACTTCCATGTCAGGTCTTATCCTATATTTTCCCATAACAATTTCACATCACCTTATCCTACATTTTCCCATAACAATGCCACATCACCATACCCTACTTCTTCTAATATCTACCAGTATCCACAACAACACATACCCCAAGATCTTTTACCTACACATCCTACCATTTCATCTCTTCATCGAACCCATTCACAAGACTATCAGTGGCCACCACAACATGAACATGCAAATTCAAATACCCCTTTGTATATAAGTCAAACGCACTCAAGTCCACTCTAGGAACAAGATTTAATATCATTTGACGAAGGAGACACCTATGTATCACCTACTTCTACTCTGAGTGGACCCTTGTACATACATCACATATCCTTAAGTCAATCTTTGGAGCAATATTTAATTTCCTTTGATGAGGGAGATACCATTCTAGTCACTGCATCCTATGAACATCCTCCATCATCATCTGATCACATGCTAATACATGAGCCTACTAGTCCCATCTTAGCACCATCATGTGATTCCTAGTCTATTGACCCACCAACCATCTAATCCATCTAGTCCTACTATCCCTCCATCCAATCCTATTCCAATCCATCCAAGCACATTATCCCTTCATCCAATCCAAATCCCAATCCATCTAACTTCATTATCGCTCCATCTAATCCAAATCCTACTTCTAAGCCTATACCTACCACTCCATCTACCCTTATCATCCATCCCTTATATTGTCCATTTACACATACCCTAATGCAAGATGTGATCCATTAGCTGTTAGAATGGAATAGACCATCCCCATGTCAAACACTCATTCATGAGCCTATCAAAGAGCTTCCAAAAGCCATGTCTAGCCCTATAAGCCCATCATGTGAACCATAAATCTCCACTCAGTAGATCAGTGTAGGAAGCATTTTCCACATACCTTAGTTCCTTTCAATATACACACATGTATCCATTAGAGGGATCTTTGGTGTCTCAAGATTGGTTCCTTCTCTTCAATCACCATGCCAAAAAAGTAATGGTGGATAATGTTGTTCAACTTCAAACCTTGTGGTCCACCCTAATGTGTTGGAAAGGTGTGTTGTGCACTTTAAACAATGTAATTGTAATTTTGATGTTGTTAGGAGGTTTCTATTTTGAATTAAGGTGTCTCAACCTTGGTAATTCCTTGCATTATTTATGATTGTATTTATTTATTCATTGCGTATGTTGTAAATTAATTGTAAATTTCTTATTGTCATTTTGTGGGATGTGGCACAGTGATGTGTCATCCTACATGGACAATGACAACTTGTAATTTTGTCCTCACATTAGGAGATAGGCATCCCACTTTGTGGTAGGTGTATTTTGCCATGTGTCAGCATCTTGGATGTTGTGTAAGGGAATATTGACCTAAACAGTTATGACGGATTCCTATGATGAAGTTATGACATGTAAGAGTTGGAAATAGAAGCTTGTAAGATAGGTAAAGACATGTGTCATGAAGCATCTTTGAAAAAGGCATATTTAGGCGCCCCAAGGTGGACTATGACATGTTGTAAGAGAATATTCTATTTATAGTCTGTGTATGATAGATTCTCTTACAGCTATAAGTTGTAACTACTATGACAGATTCTATGACGGTCATAAGAGTCGTAAGAGCATCTGTCATAGCCCATTTTGGAAATAGACAACCTCTTTGGGATGGGAGCTATGGACAAGTGTCAGGAACATTCTACAATGTTGACCAAATGTCCATAGGCATGGGTTTTGGGCCATGAGGCCAAGTTGGACGCTCATTCCAAGATAGAGCCAATTTTGCCTTGTATATTCTATATAAACAGGTGCTTGGAGGAGTAGTATGTGATTGACAGGTACTGTTATGCTGCCAGACTGACTCTAGACACGAGTGTTGAAGACTATTGAAGCTTGCATTGCAAGTGTATTGTAAACAACATTCAGTTTTGATAATACATTGTGTAGGTTTCTAAGTGTGGGAATTTTTCACCCGATAAGGGTTTTCCCCACGTTATATCTTTGTCTCTCTTCTTTGATCTTCTTTCTAGTTCATGTGTATTGCTGCAATATCTCTGTTGTATGTTTCATGTTTCTATAATTGTAAGGATTAAATTGAATTTACATAGCTCTCTCCTCATTAGATTAGTGTAGGAAGCGATTTCCATACACCTAGCTTCCTTTCAGTTGGTATCAGAGCTTGATCACCTGTGATCCTAGTTGTTGGGTAGGGGTTTTTTTAGCTGATCTTAAGTTGAGTGGGAGTTTGTGCAGAGTATTCTAAATCTTATTGCAGAAAGGAGATGGCAAGCACATTCAAAAGGAGAGAAGTGGAGAAAGTCAATGGCACTAATTTTGAGCTATGGAAGTGCAAGATGGAAGACATGCTTGTTGATCGAGACCTCTGGGAAAGTATCAATGGAACAAAACTAGTTGCAATGTCACAAGCTGATTGGGATCTCAAGGATCAGAAGGCTAAGGGTCTCATAAGACTTAGTCTTGCTAATTCTATCCTATTAAATGTCCATGAGGAGAAAACTACAAACTTGCTTTAGAAGAAGTTGGGAGATGTGTATCAAGCCAAATCCCTAGTTAACAAACTTTTTCTGAGAAAGAAGTTATACTCTCTTCAAATGGAAGATGGAGGATCTATTGCAGATCATCTAAATGCTTTTAACATGTTGGTTGCACAATTAACATCCATTGGTGTGAAGATGGAGGAGGAGGATCGGTGTATGACCCTTCTTTATTCTCTGTCGGATTTGTGGGAGCATCTTGTCATGGCTGTTGGGAGCACCATATCCACTTTCAAAATGGATGAAGTGGTATCTTCGTTGTTATTCGAAGAGATGCAGAGAAAGTCTTTTGAGGCAGCCAAAGAGGCTCTTACGATTCGTGGAAGACCTAAGGAGAAAGGGAAGAAGAAGGACAAGAAAGCTAAGAAGGGTAGATCCAAATCCCATGGGAGATCCAAATCTCCTGGAAAGTCCAAGGCTCTCTATTGGAACTACGATAAATCTAGGCATTTCTGAAAGGAATGCAAAGAGGAAAAGAAAAAGAAGAAGAAGAACCCAGATTCAGATTCTGACAAGTCACAAGATGATGGTGATGCCTTCATCGCAGCCCTGGAAACCCATGCATCTAATGATGTGTGGTTGATTGATTATGGTGCATCATTCCACATGACCTCACATTGAGACTGGTTTGCTAAGTATGAGGAGTTCGATGGTGGAAAGGTATACCTAGGTGATGACTCTCATCTAAAGATTATTGGTTGTGGAAGAGTCTCTATTCGATTCCCTAATGGATGAGTGAAGAGGATCTTTGGGGTTATGCACATCCCAAGCTTAGCATGGAACCTGCTTTCTATAAGTATGTTGAATGATGCAGGTGTGCAAGTTGTCTTTTCGAAAGAAGGATGCAAGATGACTAGAGGAGCTATGGTGCTTGCTAAGGGTACTAAAAGAGGTACTTTGCTTCAGATGGAGATATGCATTTCACAATTCAATAGTTCTTTTGACTCAAGGAAGAGGGTAGCAGTCACTTCACACCCACCATCTGAATGAGCAGTGAAGAAATCTGTTGTTTCTAGTCCTGATGGTTGTATTCATGCCTTGGAAGTTAAGCTTCCTGCTGAAAAGACAATGTTATGGCATAAGAGATTTGGCCACATTGGTGAAAAGGGTCTGCATAGCCTCAAAAATAAGAACCTCATTGAAGGGTTAGATGATTGTAATCTTGACTTTGAATTTTGTGAACATTGCATATATGGAAAACAAAACCATGTTCAATTTTATTCGAGTTCTCATAAGTCTTCTGGTGTGTTGGACCTTGTTCATTCTTATGTATTTGGTCCTATTAATATTCCTTCAATAGCAAAATCGGTATATTTTTTATCTTTCATAGATGACTACAGTAAAAGGACATGGATTTATTTTCTTAGAAGTAAATCTGAAGTCTATAGTAAGATTAAGGAGTTTAAGGCCTTTGTTGAAAATCAGACTGGTAAAAAGATTAAGTGTTTGAGAACTGACAATGGTAGTGAGTTCTATTCTACAGAATTTGATAAATATTGCAAGGAACTTAGGATTGAAAGACATAAGACAACTCCATACACCCCACAACAAAATGGAGTTGCAGAGAGGATGAACAGGACACTGATGGAGAAGGCTAGGAGTATGCTTAGTGGAGCTGGCCTAGAACAAAAGTTTTGGGTTGAAGCTGTTGCCACAGCTTGCTATCTTGTAAATAGATCTCCTACATTAGCTCTTGTTGGAAAGACACCCATGGAGGTGTGGTCTAGTAGAAAGCCTTCAGTAAGGCATCTTCATGTTTTTGGTTGTGACGCATATGCACATGTGCCTAGGGAGAAGTGGTCAAAATTAGAGAACAAGGCTGTTAAGTGTATCTTCATTGGCTATGGTGTCAGTGTGAAAGGATACAATCTTTGGGACCCTGTGGCTGAAAAAGTGTTGTATAGAAGAAGTGTCATCTTCAGAGAGATAACACCTTCTTCCACTATTTTACATCCAGAAGAAAAAGAAAAGAAAGAGGATGTTGTTCAGTTTCCTAATACCCCTGAGAAGACTGAACAGAAAGACAATGTTGGACCTAATGATGAGGAGAGCTCTAGCAGCTCTGAAAGCTCAAATGAAGAAGTTGAAACTCAACCTCAGCTCTTGAGGAGGTCCACACAAATCAGGAAGCAACCTAAGAGGTTTGGTTTTACATTGCTTGATTCTAGTTGTGCTTTTGCTTTGCTTACTAACAGTGATGAACCTAGAACTGTATCATAGGCTACGGATATGAAAGATGCAGGTTCCTGGAAGGAGGCCATGGAGGATGAAATGGCTTCTTTGGAAAAGAATCAAACTTGGGAATTGGTGCATTTGCCTCTTGGATGGAAACCCATTAGATGTAAATGGGTGTTCAAGAAGAAATTTGGTGCAGATGGCAGTGTTGAGAAGTATAAGGCCAATTTGGTTGCAAAGGGGTATTCGCAAGTGAAGGGTATAGATTATGGTGAGATCTTCTCTCCTGTTGCAAAGCTGACATCCATTTGATTCTTGTTATCTCTTGCAGCAGCTTATGACTTAGAGGTAGAACAAATGGATGTGAAGATAGCTTTCCTTCATGGTGATTTGGAGGAAGAAATCTACATGTCACAGCCAGAGCATTACATAGTGAAAGGTAAAGAAAATTTGGTTTGCAAATTAAAGAAGTCTTTGTATGGTTTGAAGCAATCTCCTAGGAGGTGGTATTTGAAGTTTGATGCCTTTGTGTTGTCAATTGGATTTCTGAGATTGAAATCTGATCACTATGTGTATTATAAGTTTGATGGTGATCGTACTCTCATTGTTGCACTGTATGTTGATTATATGTTTCTCATTGGGAAGGGTAAGAATATGATTTCTGATTTTAAATCTTAGTTGTCAGCATAGTTTGAAATGAAAGATTTAGGGGTAGCCAGGTACATTCTAGGAATGGAAATCAGAAGAGACAAAACTAACAGAGAACTTTGGTTAAGCCAGAGTACGTATGTGAAGACCATGTTGATAGGTTCGGCATGGCAGATTGTAGACCATTGTGTGTTCCTATTTCTTTGGAAACAAAGTTGTCTGTTGAGATTGTCCAAAATCTCCTACTGAGGTGGAGGACATGAGCAGAGTACCTTATGTTAGTGTTGTTGGTAGTTTGATGTATGCTATGGTCTGCACAAGACCAGACATTGCCCAAGCAATGGGAGTCCTTAGTCAATTTATGGCTAATCCTAGATGAATACATTGGGATGTAGTTAAGCAATTCTTCAAATATTTGAGGGGTACTTTCGAGTATTCCATTTGCTATCATGGAAATACTATAGGACCTTCACATTTTGTTGATATTCGTGATTTGTGGATTCAGATTGGGTAGGTGACATTGACAACAGGAGATCCACCAGTGCTTATGTGTTTACACTATTTTGTGGTGCTATTAGTTGTATGAGTAAGAGATAACCTGTGGTTTCTTTGTCCATGACAGAAGCTAAGTATATGGCAACAACTCATGCTTGTAAGGAAGCCATTTGGCTTAAGAGATTGTGTTCAGATATTGGTATTAATGCAGGTCAGATTACAATCAGTTGTGACAGTCAGAGTGCAATTTGCCTTGTGAAGAATCCAACTTTCCATGTCAGAATAAAGCATATTGATGTTTAGTTTCACTTTGTGCAAGACATGGTAGAGGATGGGAAGGTAAATTTGGAGAAGGTAGATACTCTGAAGAATGTTGCAAATGCATTGACAAAACCAATGCGCACAGAGAAGTTCAGATGGTGTTCGAAGTCTATGGGGCTCTCAGCCTATAGCAGTTAAATCCTATTATTCTATTAGCTCTTACAAGGTGTTCGACAAGTGGGAGAATGTTGGGAATTAAGGTGTCTCAACCTTGGTAATTCCTTGCATTATTTATGATTGTATTTATTTTATTCATTTCCTATGTTGTAAATTAATTGTAAATTTCTTATTGTCATTTTGTGGGATGTGGCACGGTGATGTGTCATCCTACATGGAAGATGACAACTTGTAATTTTGTCCTCACATGAGGAGATAGGCATCCCACTTTGTGGTAGGAGTATTTTGCCATGTGTCGACATCTTGGATGTTGTGTAAGGGAATATTGACCGAAACGGTTATGACGGATTCCTATGATGAAGTTATGACATGTAAGAGTCAGAAATAGAAGCTTGTAAGACAGGTAAAGACATGTGTCATGAAGCATCTTTTAAAAAGGCATATTTGGGCACCCCAAGGTGGACTATGACATGTTGTAAGAGAATATGTTATTTATAGCCTATGTATGATAGATTCTCTTACAGCTGTAAGTTGTAACTGCTATGACAGATTCTATGATGGTCGTAAGAGTCGTAAGAGCATCTATCATTGCCCATTTTGGAAATAGGTGACCTCTTTGGGATGGGAGCTATGGACAAGTGTTAGGAACATTCTACAACATTGAACAAGTGTCCATAGGCATGGGTTTTGGGCCATGAGGCCAAGTTGGACGCCCATTCCAATATAAAGCCAATTTTGCCTTGTATATTCTATATAAATAAGTGCTTGGAGGAGGAGAAGTAGTATGTGATTGACAGGTACTGTTATGCTACTAAACTAACTCCAGACACGAGTGTCGAAGACTATTGAAGCTTGCATTGCAAGTGTATTGTAAACAACATTCAGTTTTGATAATACATTGTGCTAGTTTCTGAGTGGGGTTTTTCACCCGATAAGGGTTTTCCCCACATTATATCTTTGTCTCTCTTCTTCGGTCTTATTTCTGGGTCATGTGTGTTGCTGCAATATCTCTGTTGTATGTTTCATGTTGCTATAATTGTAAGGATTAAATTGAATTTACATAGCTCTCTCCTCATTAAATTAGTGTAGGAAGCGATTTCCACACACCTAGCTTCCTTTCAGTTTCTTGTGAGCATTATCAATAACATCAAATTTTTATTGATAGATGTGTTGCATTTAGTGTCAGGGGATGCCACACTTAGAGGTTCATGACACTTTTTATGGATATTTTTACCTCATATGAAGTGGGATGCAACATTTAGAGTATATTGAGTTTTCTCCCTAGCATTTTTATATGTAACATTGGATCACAATCCATGTTAAACACCTAAATTGAATAGGACATATTGGTTTTCCTAGTAAGTTGTAACGGCCCCTTGATAAGGAGTCAAACTTGGGTGACTACCTTGGGAAATGACAATTGGAGGTAGTAAGTTCTCATACTAAGTTTTCTTAGTGAGTTTCAAGACTAAGTCTTATTGTTGATCTTCATACTAAGTTTTCTTAGTGAATTTGAGATTAAGTCTTACTGTTAATCCTTGTTTATAAGTGAAGTGCCTAGAATAGTGGCTTGTGATTACTTGGGAAACATTGTAAGAGTGAACTTGGTAAGTGTGAGTTTTGAAACTAATAGAATGTTGTTCAAATTATATTAAGATTAGGGCATGGCACAAATCCAATGTTGTTGAAAGTCTCATTGTATTTATAAGCACATTTGGTGTTAATATAGTGAGTAGAGCTAATTTTTTAGTTGGGTATTTCTTCTTAGGTATTTTCCCATGATACAGACAGTGTTGTGTATGAATGTGATACTTTATTTCTCATTTTTTAAGCTATAAATATGATTTTTTGCACTTACATTCTTGATTTATGTCAATCCTAACTTTGATTTGATATCACTATTAGTTCTCCTCTAATAAGATTATTTATAATACCTAACAACTTGTATCAAATCTTGGTTGTTATGGATTGTTCAAGGAGGAGAATGATGTGTTCTTTTTTTTGGTAATCCTAGTTTAAGTGGGAATGGCACTAATAGGCTAAAATCATATTTTAAATTTTAATTTGAAGAATAATATGACAAGTACATTAGAATGGAGGTTGAAAATTCAAATAGTAAAATCTTAAGTTGTGGAAGTTCAAGATGGAGGATCTTCTGGTTGAGAGATATCAATTGATGGATTATAATGAGTGTACTTCAAGGTTTTATTCCTCATGGAAAATATTCAAATTATCAGGAAAAACTTGATAGAAATGTAGGGAGTACTATAAGGCTATGTCTTTCGGATTCAATGTTGTTAAATATGTTAAGTGAAGACATTATTCATAAGTTATGGGGGAGAATACGGTGTTGTCTCAAAGAAAGTCCTTGGTGAATAAAATTTTCTATGCAACGAGTTGTACCCCTTTAAAATGAGTGATGGAGATTCAATAATAGGTCACTCAAATGATTTTAGTATAGTGGTTTTCTAGTTATCCTCCAAAGATGTGAAGATGGAGAAGGAAGAGAAATGTATCACATTGTTATGTTCATTACCAAATTCATGGGGTAACTTGGTTATGGAAATAAGTAGTACCTCTCAAAAGTTGAATTTTGAAGAGGTTTTAGTAGCCTGATTGTATGAGAAGAAAGTGCATGTATGATGGTTCAAAGGATGCTTTGAGTGTGAGATTTTTTCATTATAAAGGTAAGAGTAACACTTCTAGGGTTAAGTGTTAGAAGTGTGGTAATTTTGGTCATATCAAGAGGGAATGTAAGTTTAAGAAGACTAATCAAGAAAAGGAATCAGGTGATAGTTCTTGTTCAAGTTCAAATTCCTCTAGTGAAGAAAAAGATGGAGAAATCTTCATGGCATCTTCAAGTATGTGTGCATGTGATAATGCATGGTTGATCTATATTCCAATGTTCATTTCATATGGATCCTCATAGGAAGTGGTTTAAGTAATATGATAGCTATAATGGATGTGATGTCTTCTTAGGTGATAACATAACTCATAGGATTGTTGGTCAAGTTAAGGTTCAAAGATGGGAGAGTTAAGTATCTTTGTGGCAATATGCATGCTCTTGGATTGATTTCTTTAAGAAAGATGAGTAATGCAAATGTGGATATTGTCTTTGGGGAAATAGTTGTAAATTGATTAGAGGAGTTATGATCTTAGCTAAGGGGATTCACAATGGGATTTTGTATAGACTGGATGCTAGTATTATGAGTTGTCAATGTGATCATGAATTGCATGTTCCAAGGAATTCTTATGTATTTCACATGAAGAACAAGTTTGAGGATCTCCAAGGTACAATTGAAGATGTGAGCCATCCTACAATGGGATTTTCTTGTAAGGATTTTGGAGGTGAAAAAGTTATTGATAGATGGAATGGGTGTTATTGGTTCCATGAAGAAGTTGGTGAAGCAGGTTTCCTAGTGTAAGAAAGCTATATGTGTGGTTAACCTTAGCTACTAATCGTGATTTTATTTAACCCATTATGTAATGTATACAAAAGATTATAGAATGTTGGAAAGTTGTGTTGTACATCTCACATAATGTTTTTTGTTATTAGGAGGTTCATTGTGAGCCCTATCAATAACATAAAAAATTTATTACTTGATGTGGTGCATTTTTTATTGGGGGTGTCACGCTTGGAGGGTCATAACACTTGTTATGGGAATTTGTGTCTCGCATGAAATGGGATACCACATTTAGGGTATACTAAGTTTTATCCTTCGTATTTATTGTATGTAACATTTGTATCACATGCCAAGGTATGTTGAGCAACTAAATAAAATAGGAGAGTATATGGGTTTTCCTAAGAAGTTTTAATGATGCCTAGATGAGGAGTCCAACTTAGGCACCCACAGGTTGGAAACTAAAAATTGTAGGCAATAAGTTTTGTTAGTTATTTTACTTAGTACGTTTTCTTATTGATCTTTGTCTATAAGTAGAGTGCTTATGATAACATATTTTAAACACTTGGGAGAGCTTGTGAGAATGAAGTTTGTAGGTGTGAGGGGTTGAGAAGATGTTAAAATGTTGTTGAAATTCTACAAAGAGCAGTGCATGGTACAAAGTTAGTGTTAAGATTTTTATTATATTTGTAAACATATCTAATGTTAATATAGTTAATGGAGCTGATTTTGTGGTAGGGGTTTTCCCTTTGAAGATCTTCCTAACATACATATGATGTTATGTGTATGAATATATTATTTTATTTGTAATTTTTAAAGTTCTAATTCTTATTTTTTCAATTGCATTGTTGATTTATATCTATTATAAATTTTATAAATATGATTTAGTATCACTCTTAATATTCTACCACTAAAATAATCTATAATTCCTAACACAATAATTCTATAATAATATTTTTTAAATCTAAAGATGGATATCCTGTTAATTATGGTTGATTGTGAAAAGTAGCGTATGATGAAAATGGGACTTTGTTATGTTTTTAATAATTGAGGGGATCCGAAAATAAGAGCCAAATGCCTTTAAAAATAGAAAGAGGACGTTACATTTGCATTTTTCATAAACCTTATTCTAAAGAGCCGAGACAGTAGGGGATCCCTCACTTTACATCCATATTTATGTGAACATGTGTACTCTCCATTAAAATCTTGAACCATCTCTACTAGATAATCTCAATGTATATAGAATAGTGAGACAACTTTTCCGAAACAACTTTTCCGAATATATAGGCTAGATATCAAATTTTAGAGCATGAGGTAAGAAAAAACTATGGAAGGAAAATTTTGGAATGAGAAACATTTAAATATCAAAACAATGTCTAAGATGCTCTAGAGAAATAACCCGTGTCAAACTCTTCTAGGGAAGACTAAAATGTATTTGAACCAAATTTGTTAATTTTGACCTAGCTAATAGGAAGCAAGGTAGAAGGCTAGAAATGAATAAGTGAAGAAATTAGCTATAGCGAAGAAAATATGGATTATGTCATACTTGATGTAGTAAGGATAGAGTTAAAAGAAGGTGAAGTTTAGGTTGAGATGTGAAGATGTGAAGATGTAAGCTATGAGGATTATCATATATATCTATTTTCTAATTATTATCATCATTGAACATCCCAATAGTTATACATGTATCCTTTAAAAGGACATCAATATAATTTAAAAAATATATAGGTTCAAAATAAAACAAAATGGGTCATCTTCATTTTTTATAAATATATTTCATTTCTATTAAGGGGTCACAAGGAAAATCTCTCCCATTATCCTCTTTTAAAAAATCTCAAGCCATCATTCCACACTATAATTATCACTAGTTTGATTTTGATTCTTTTTCAATATTTATGAGCACCTCATATGATTTATGAGTATTTGGTTTTCCTTGATGTGATGTCAACACAATTATGTGTAAACTTGGTAACTCAATGCCCTTATTTCATCCTCTATATGTAAGCTTCAATATATTTTTCTCCTTATACATGTTATAACTCTACTCATGTTGGTGAGTGAAATTTAATTTCTTTATCAATTCCTCATATACAATGTATGCTGGGGCAAATGCCTTGGTATAATCCCCAGCTGACTGAGGGAGCCCACGATCTGATAGGTCAGTGATACCCATTTCCTTGAGTGGGGATGCAAACAAGTCTTCAAGAACATAATGAACAAAACCAGCCCACTCCTTACTATTACCTGTAATATTCATGAGGTTTTTTAGGTTAGTGACATGAAGGTTTGGCCATAAAAATAAAAGTAAAGTACAAAAGGACTAGGATTAGATTTATAATACCTGGATCACATGCTTGTTTAGCTCGTTGCATAGAAGTGTTTGCCTCTTGAGTTGGTAGAATAGCCATGGAGGTATGATTTCTACCACTATCAATAGTACCCTCAACTAGATTTAAGCACATTTCCTCATCCTCTAGCAAATTGAGCTTATCATTCCTCTTATCTCGTGCCAAAATATCTTCAAAGGGGAGATCCATTTGGTTAGGCTCTTGTTCCTCTTGCAATCCTTCAAATAGTAGGGTGTCTTCTGAACTTAACTTTTTTGTGACACTTTTATAAGAGGGATATAATGTATGTTGACCTTGTGTACTAGTCTCCCCAGAATATTGGGGCACTCTCTCTATATGATGCAACTCTATTGGCCAAGATTGCCTTGTCTCTTGAGTCTTCCAAGAGGTTGTGGTAACATCTCTATTAATATCTTCAATCATATTAGTCATTTTTGGATAAGGTCTATCTACCATAACATATTGCCTCATATCATTTGGTTGGGAGCAAATCTCTTGATTCATATCCCTACAATCACAATCAAGCAAAAGAAAATTATGGCCATGCTTCACCAACTAATATAAAACCAAAAACATGAAATTATGATATTAGTCTAGATCTAATCTCTTATGTTTGTTACCACTTTTGATGTTTTATCATTTATTTAAAAAATTTAAGCGCGTTCATTAAATATCTTTCATTTGGGAAAATTTTAACATCAAAAGTACCACCAAATAAATCTTCATAATGAGATATTTATAATAAAATAATGTGAAACATAAAAAAAATGACTTTGTTACAATGGAATAATCTTATATTAAATGTAAAACATATCTTACAAAATAATTCATCATTATTAATTTATTTTACCTATTATTTAATATATATTTCTCTTCTACATAAAAGGTAAGATACATTTTGAGATGAAGAAAAATAAAATTAAAGAATAAAAAATCATTAATATAAAACAATAATAATAAAACATATATTTAAAAATAGAATGTATAGTAATTTTATAATATAAAGTAATATAAAATTTAAAAATAAAAAATTCTCTAAACTAAAATATAATAATGGAAGGTATAACTTTTATTAAAAACAATTTATTAAAACGTATAGTAGCTTATGAAACAAAATTTGCAATATAAAATTAAAAAGTAAAAATTTCATTAGAATCTAAACTTTATTTTAAATTTAGAAATTTGAAAGATAGCAAATAGATATATAAATAGAATATAAGTTTGACTTTTAAATAATAGCAAAAAATGCAACGTAAAACTAAAAAGTATAAATTTCATTAGAATCTAAAGTTTACTTCAAATCTAGAAATTACAAAGATAGCAAATAGATAGATAAATAGAATATAGGTTTGACTTTTAAATAAAAGCAAAAAATGCAACATAAAATTAAAAAGTATAAATTTCATTAGAGTCTAAAATTTACTTTAAAATTAGAAATTGGAAAGATAGAAAATAGATAAATAGAATATAAGTTTGACTTTTAAATAAATAAATTATAAAATATATGAAATAATATGAAAGGTGGTGTTTAGAAGTTTTTATAGATTTATATGGGTCTAATTAATTTATATAAATAGGTGATCCACCCATAGAAATATTTGAGATCATCTAAGTGGTAATTTTGAATACATTTTAAAGATTTTTGAACTTATTTCTTAGTTTTTTCTATGTTTTTATGTTTAACATTTTTGAGAGGGCCATGTTACAATTGAAATGCTTACACTGTGGTCCAAATTGGATTGATTAGTTCATGAACTAAGCTTTCCAATGTATATATAAACTTTAATTCCAAATAACAAGGTGAGATTTATGACCTTGACCAGTAGAGGTACCAAAATTAAATAAGTCCAATTTTTTTAAAAAATTTAAATAAGTTTGTCCTTATCTAATTTTCCATTTCAATTTCCAAGAAGGACATGATGTGAGGCCGATTATTTTTCCTTCCTCATTTTGATCGTTATGCATTTCAGTTGATGACATTATCAGACTTTTTTAGAGACTAGGTTTCATTTTGCAGACTTGATTATATCTCCTGATTTGATATGACATTGATTAGACATATGGTGATTTGATTTGATCATATTGTGATTCTATTTTGTGATCTAACATACGAGATATATTAGATGATGTTTTGTGATGTGATTATTTGACATGTGATAAAAAATACAGTTTAATTCGGAATTATGTTATGGATGATTATTGTTGTATTCAATGGTGTGAATTTAATTCTAGTTGCTTTAGCTATGATTATCATGATATGATTGACACTTGATCGAGATGTGCAGGTTTTACATTCCCTAGCCACGAGAAATTGGAGGTAGAATTCACACCAATGTTATTCCCTGTGAAACCGATCCATTCCCAAGAGGGATATGGATCACGTTTGAAATTTGAATGTTGATTTAAGTGCTTGATTTAATTTTTATCATTTTGGCCTAGTACCCCTTTGTTTAATTAATTAATAATAAGTGTTGTATAATTTTTATTTGACTTACACCACTTGGTATTTGTTTTTATTTTTTAGGCCATTTAAAGTGGATTTATGACCCCCTTGGTGAACCTTAGTGTCCCAAAATTTACCCTAGGTGGTTACCCATGGGTCTAGGGTCAATTTTGACTAACTAATCCTTGGATTAACTCACTTTTGGTCACTCTAAACTATGGTTTAGTCAAAGTGACGAAATTTGAAATGAGGGAAGGTGGGAGATGAGTCATGCTTTGGGAAAGACTCACCTCCCTTCCCAAAGTTTGGGAATTCTTTCCCAAGGAAGACTTGGGAGGTCTCCAAGACTCCCAAGTGTGTGGGATCTTCCTCCAAGACTCTCACACACGTGTGAGAGCATCTTGGAGGGAGATGGCTCTTTGAGAGAATAAGAGGATGCCATATGGCATCCCTTATCCTCTTGGAGGTTTGAGTGGGAATGCCACCTCACCACTTGTCCTCTCACACATCTATGAGAGCACAAGTGGATAAGATGAGGATTGAGATGGAATTGGAGGGTAACACTTGTCACCCTCACACTTCCTCTCCCTTGCAAGTGGCATTGGAGGAGGAAGGAGAAGGTGACAAGTGTCACCTTCTCATTCCTCAAGGCCAAAATTAATGGCCTATATTATCTCCTCTTGTTGAGGAGTGTGGGGTTCTTGCATTTTAGAGTTTCTTTCTATTTTTGGTGCAACTTTGGGGAAGTTAGAGAAATTCTTGAAGATTGGAAGGTTTGGGAAAGCTTGGAGCTCATCACCAAACATGCTTCCATTATAGGGCTTGAAGGTAAGCTTTATGAACTTTGCTCTTCACCCTTGCTTATTTATTGTGTTGTGTTTGTGTTTGGTTTGTTGCTATTTCATTATTTTTGTGTGGGATGGGAGTATGGTAAGAGCACCTCCATTTGGAGGTAAGGCTCAACTTGTTTAGGTAGGGGGAAGGAACCTCCTTGAGGCCACTCCCACATTGGGTTATTTATGCCTTGAGGGCTTTTACTTGTTGAGGAGACTATTTGAATGGCAAGAGTGCCATGGAGGTTATTTTGTGATTTTGTGGAGAGTTGTGGTTTTGGAGATTTTTGGCTTGAGGCCATGAGATTGGTATTTTAGTATTTTGGGTGGCCTTTGAAGTAGAGGGGTCCATTCCCTACCCTCATCAAACTCATTTTCATGAGTTGAGTTATGTGTTATCCTTGGGGTTGTTTTTGTATTGATGTTGGTTGATTCTTGTTGTTAAGTGTTTGCACCTATGTGAATCCCTACCTCCCTAACTCAGGGGTGACCCTCTTGCGGGTCTACGATAGGGAGGACTTTTCGAAGTGGCTGGGTTGTTCTTCTTGTTGTGTTTTATTTGCAAGTGCATATATGGAGAAATGGAGCTTGTTGTTAAGTCTATTTTTGTGTAGTTTGTACATTTTATTATTGGTTGTTTGAGCCATGGCCATTGTGGCCCTATTGTACTTATTTTGCCAAGTTTATACTCTTGGAGTTAGCTGTTATGAGTTTTGAAATGTAAATATCCTTTCTATTTTTAATTGAAGAACTATTTAACTCTTATGATGTGGAGTTAGTGAACTTGTGAAATGCATGTTGAAATTGTATATAAAGTTCTGTCATTATTTCTTGGAAAGAAAATAATATTTGAGTATGTAAAATAAATCTAGGTGTATGTAAAAGAAAGAAAAAGAAATCTTCAAATTAGTTTTCTATTTGTTGGATTGAGAGTCCCTTTATATTAGTTGTTGTTGGAAAGAATGCAAAATTTAGATTACAATGCATTCTCTCCCTTGTTTGAATTCTTTCCAAAAAAAATATAATAGAGTTAATTGTCAATATTTATGCTTAAAAAAAAAAGGGAGAAGTGTTATTGATTTACCCTATGTTAGAATTTGCAAGTTAGTATTATGTTTTAAACCATTGTTTTGTGTAGATAAGTGCAAAGTGTATATATAAATCTATTTGTTATTTTGTTATTTGAAAGTCAAGCTTACTATTTTTTTTATATATTTACTGTGTAAACTCAGAAACATAGAAGGGACTACAGAAAATTTAAATATTGCTGGTCATATATATTTATACAAAAAAAAAAAGAGAAAATAAAAGTTCTAGACCACATTTAAGTTCTGTATATAATATATACATACATACATACATACATATATATATATATACATATATATATACATATATATATATATACATATATATATACATATATATATATATACATATATATATACATATATATATACATATATATATACATACATATATATATATATTATATATGTATACATTTATAGAATAAAATAATTACTATGTTGGGGCAACATGTATATATGTTGTATATACATTTGTGTGTATATATACAAATACATATATATATATGATAAACCAAAATTTATTTTAATAAGATAAAGAAACTGCTGTGAAATAACCCTAAGCGAGCGTAGTTTAGCAGATGACATTTTTTTTAGAGAAAGAAAAGAAAGTTGGAGTGGGGGCTATGGTGGGCGGCGCCACAACCCCCCACAAGGCACTAGTGGTTGATCCACTAAGTGTGTGCTCCAATACTCCATCCATGCCTATGACACGAGCCCTTGAATGGCTCTTCAAAAGATGTAACACCAAATCTGTAAGGAAAGCACAGGTGTGGAAAAATAGCTTCCCTAATGTTAATTCTAAGGGGATAGTGCAGACAGATAACTTTCAATTCAAAACACAGATGAATACATTAGAGCAAAATAGAACACACAAGTAAAACATAGAGTATTACACTAGATTTACGTGGGAAAACTCTTTCGAGTAAAAAACCCACCACCACAAGAAAACTATCTTTATTACAGTAAAAGAATATACAATAAAGATCCTAGCTTCTTGTTCTAGTTATCAATTCTCAAAAAACCATACACAATTCATGACCACACTGCACATATACAGAATGAACCAAAGGTTCGAATCTTCATAATCATCATCAAACGACACTTGCATATTAGTATTTCTATTTCCAGTCTGCAAGAACAAAAGACTGTTCACTCTTCTGCCCTAACTGATCGAATATACTCCTCAGATGTCGCTGCCATCTAACCGTCGCAACGGTTCACATTCAAGCGAGACCTTTAGTCCCACATGTAGCATGTTGCCAAAGACACCTCGGTTTATAACCGTCAACAAACCATAGACTATCGTCGGCAATTTTGTTGCCGACGATAACAGATAAAGTCCCATCGAGGTAACCACCACTATCAGTGAAGCAAACAATACTAACACCAACGACCATTGTCTCACCGACACCCACAGCTTTGCCAAACTCCATCAGGGAGACAATACACATCGGAGTAACACCACAAGCTTGACCGATAGGAGATCTCACACCAATAGGTAAAAGGTCATCGCTGAGACATCAGCCATCGGACAAAGTCTTCAGTGTCTCCCCGATCATCAGACTCACGCCGATAGGATACATCCATCGGGGTGACACATGACTTCAGATTTACATCTGATGCAGCTGATTTAGTAAGTCTTCCCGATAACATGAGTGTGGTCGATAATAGACTTAGAAAGAGGTTCCAAGCAATAAATTGAGACACTAGGTCTCTTCAATCTCGCACTTGTCGAAGAGATTATTGCTAACCTCTTAATCCTTAATAGGATTATTGAGAATTATGGGCCCGAAGACCCATTTCATCTGAACACCATTTGAACTTGGCCATACTCACTGGTTTGGTCAAGGCATCAGCGACATTTTCCAAAGTGTTAACTTTTTCAAGCTTTACCTTCCTGTCTTCCACCATATCACGAACAAAGTGATATTGGACATCAATATGTTTTGTCCTAGCATGAAAAGTAGGATTCTTCACCAAACATATAGCACTTTGACTGTCACAATGAATTTGTATTTGCCCTGCATTAAAGCCAACATCAGAACACAACCTCTTCAGCCAAACGACTTCTTGGCATGCACGAGTAGCTGCCATGTACTCTGCCTCTGTTGTGGACAAAGCGACTACAACCTGCCGCTTGCTCATCCAACTGATAGCACCACCATTTAACATGAACACGTATCCACTGGTGGATCTTCTACTGTTAATGTCCCCTGCCCAATCAGAATCAACATATCCCTGAATGCTAATAGATCTCTATGATCCAACTGAGTTTCCATGATAGCAAATAGCATAGTCAGAAGTTCCCTTCAAATACCTCATAACTCTTTTCACAGCATCCCAATGTGATCTGCCTGGATTCGCCATAAACTGGTTCAAAACTCCCACTGCTTGGGCAATGTTTGGTCTGGTACAGACCATTGCATACATTAAACTGCCAACAACACTTGCATAAGGCACTCTTTTCATGTCGTCAGATTCATTTGAAGATTCTGGACAATCTTCAATAGATAATTTCGTTCCCTGCAAAACTGGAACAACTAACTGTTTAGAATCAGACATATGAAACTTATCAAGAATATTGGTAATATACTTGCTCTAGCTGAGCCAGATCTTTCGCTTAGATCTGTCCCTTTTGATTTCCATTCCCAGAATGTATTTTGCTGCCCCCAGATTCTTCATTTCAAATTTCAAGGACAACTGAGATTTTAATTCTGAGATCATCCCCTTACCATTGCCAATGAATAACATGTCATCCATATACAGTGCAATTATAAGAATCCGATCACCTTCAGTTTTATAATAGACACAATGATCAGACTTAGATCTCACATACCCTAAGGATAAAACATACGTCTCAAATTTTTGATACCACATTCTGGGAGATTGCTTCAAACCATAAAGAGACTTCTTAAGTTTACATACCAGATGTTCTTTACCTTTTTCCACAAAATGCTCTGGCTGGGACATATAGATTTCTTCTTCAATGTCTCCATGAAGAAACGTTGTCGTCACATCCATCTGCTCAATTTCAAAATCATATGCTGCTGCAAGTGACAATAGAAATCTAATGGATGTCAGCTTAGCTACAGGAGAAAAGATTTCTCCATAATCAATACCTTCCTTTTGGGAATACCCCTTAGCAACCAGTCTTGCCTTGTACTTATCAACACTACCGTCTGGACCATATTTCTTTTTAAATACCCACTTACAGCCTACAGGTTTTCTACCTTTAGGCAAGGGCACCAGATCCCAGGTTCCATTCTTCTCCAATGATGTCATTTCACTATCCATGGCTTCCAACCAAGAATCTGAATTAGGTAAACTAATAGCTTCTTTCATAGTCCTAGGCTCATCACTATCAGTAAGTAGAGCATAGGCACAACTTGAATCAAGTACTAAAAAAACATACCTATCTGGTTGTCTTCTTTCACGTGTAGATCTCCTCACAGGCTAAGGTGCAGGTTCAAGTTCTTGCTCTAGATCTGAATCTTCAGAGCTACTCGAACTCACATCTGAACCATCTACACTTGGTGTTTGTTGTTGTTCCTCTTTTACAGGGGTCAGAGGAATATTCACAACACTCTTTTCTTTCTTCTCTTCTGTCTTTTCCGGTTGAGAAATACTAACCAAAGTTTTCAGCTCTCTGAAAATTACATTCCTGCTGTAAATTATTTTTTCAATTTCAGGATTCCAAAGCTTGTACCCCTTAACACCGACTCCATAGCCAATAAAGATACATTTAATTGCCTTGTTATCCAACTTAGATCTCTTTACCTCATGAATATGAGCATATGCCTTGCAGCTGAAGACACGAAGATGTCTTAGAGAGGCTTCTTACCAGACCATGCTTCCATAGGCGTCTTATCAACCAATGCCGAAGTAGGAGAATGATTCAGCAAGTAACAAGTTGTAGCAACTACCTCAGCCCAGAACCTTTGTTCTAGACTAGCATAACTCAACATACTTTTTTCTTTCTCCATCAATGATCGATTTAACCTTTTAGCAACTCCATTTTGCTGTGGAGTATAAGGTGTAGTTTTATGCCTTTTAATTCCATGATATATACAATACTTATCAAAATCTGCATTGCAATATTCACCTCCGTTATTTGTTCTCAAACATTTTAATTTTCTTCCAGTCTGATTTTCCATAAGAGTTTTAAATTCTTTAAACAAACTAAACACTTCTGATTTATTTTTCATGAAATATACAAAAGCTCTCCTCGAATAATCATCAATAAATGATACGTAGTATCTTGACTTAGATAAAGAAGGAACATCAACTGGACCAAAAACATCAGAATGCACATAGTCCAGAACACCAAAAGATTTATGAGAACTAGAGTAAAACAAAACACGGTTTTGTTTTCCATATATACAATGTTCACAGAAATCAAACTCCACATTACAATCAATCAGCCCATCTACCAGGTTTTTGTTTTTCAAGGTTTTTAAACCTTTTTCACCTATGTGACCAAGTCTATGATGCCAGAGCATTGTTTTCTCTGCAGGAAGTTTAACTTCCATAGAATTTGCATCATGTGTTACAATAGTAGCTTTTCCAGATTTTATAGAGACACTATTACAACACACTGGTTTAGCATCTAACCTATATAGAGTTCCAATGCGTTCACCCTTTGCCAGAACAATAGAACCTCTAGTCATCTTATAGCCACCATTCACAAAAGTAACTTGCACTCCAACATCATTAAGCTTACTAACAGAAAGTAAAATTTGAGCCAGACCTGGTATGTGTAGCACTCCATTCATTCCCTTTATTCTACCATCCGGGAACTGGATTCTGACTCTTCCTCGATCAACAATTTCCAGTGTTGAATCACTTGCCATGAACACCTTTCCACCAGCATATGGTTCATACTTTGTGAACCACTCTCTGTGAGATGTCATATGAAACAATGCTCCTGAATCCACCAGCCACACATCTTCAGATGCAGGCGTTGCCAAGGCAGCAATGAAGGCATCAACATCACTCTAAGAAGAATCATTGTCAGAAGAGTTCTTCTTCTTCTTTTTCTCTTCTTTACAGTCTTTCCTAATGTGTCCTTTCTACCCACAATTCCAGCACTCCACCTTGGACTTTTTGCCAGGAGATTTTAATTTCCCCTCTGCTTTGGACTTAGACTTGTTGTCCTTCTTCTTTCCTCTTTCCTTTGATCTACCTTGAACAGACAGGGCCTCTTTGGTTGTCTCAGAAGATTTCCTCCACATCTCTTTAGATAACAACAAGGTAACAACCGCTTCAGTTGTAAACGTGGTTGTTGTACTTCCAATAGCCATCACAAGCTGATCCCATGAATCAAGTAAAGAACATAATAGAAGCATACAACGATCTTCTTCTTCTATTTTTACACCTACAGACGTCAACTATGCAACAATCAGATTAAATGTGTTCAAATGGTCTGCTACAGATGCACCTTCATCCATCTTCAGAGAATACAACTTCTTTCTGAGGAATAGTTTATTCACCAAGGACTTGCCCTGGTAAATATCTCCCAACTTCTTCCACAGATCTTTGGCTGACTTCTCTTCATGGACGTTCAATAGAACAGAATCTGCAAGACATAATCTTATCAGTCCTCTGGCTTTCCTATCTGCCAAGTCCCAATCTTCTTGCTTCATGGCTATAGGTTTAACCCCAGACACAGCAATCCAAAGATCTCTGTCGACCAGCAAATCTTCAGCCTTAATCTTCCACAACTCAAAGTTTGTGCCATTGAACTTTTCAATGTCTATCTTTCCTAATGTACTTGCCATCTTATTTAACAGAATAGACCTCTACAGAATTCCCACTCACTGAATTAACACAAAAAACCCAACCTACCAACAAGGATAACACAACTGGCCAGGCTCTGATACCACTTGTAAGGAAAGCACATGTGCGGAAAAACAGCTTCCCTAATGTTAATTCTAAGGGGATAGTGCAAACAGATAACTTTCAATTCAAAACACAAATGAATACATTAGAGCAAAATAGAACACACAAGTAAAACATAGAGTATTACACTAGATTTACGTGGGAAAACTCTTTCAAGTAAAAAACCCACCACCACAAGAAAACTATCTTTATTACAGTAAAAGAATATACAATAAAGATCCTAGCTTCTTGTTATGGTTATCGATTCTCAAAAAACCATACACAGTTCATGACCACACTGCACATATACAGAATGAACCAAAGGTTCGAATCTTCATAATCATCATCAAATGACACTTGCAGATTAGTATTTCTATTTCCAGTCTGCAAGAACAAAAGACTGTTCACTCTTCTACCCTAACTGATTGAATATACTCCTCAAGTGTCGCTACCATCTAACTGTTGCAACGTTTCACATTCCAGCGAGACCTTTAGTCCCACATGTAGCATGTTGCCAAAGACACCTCGGTTTATAACCGTCAACGAACCATAGACTATCGTCGGCAATTTTGTTGCCGATGATAACAGATAAAGTCCCATCGGGGTAACCACCACTATCGACGAAGCAAACAATACTAACACCGACAACCATTGTCTCATCGACACCCACAGCTTTGCCAAACTCCATCGGGGAGACAATACACATCGGAGTAACACCGCAAGCTTGACCGATAGGAGATCTCACACCGATAGGTAAAAGGTCATCGCTGAGACATCAGCCATCGGACAAAGTCTTCAGTGTCTCCCCGATCATCAGACTCACATCGATACGATACATCCATCGGGGTGACACATGACTTCAAATTTACATCTGATGCAACCGATTTAGTAAGTCTTCCCGATAACATGAGTGTGGTCGACGATAGACTTAAAAAGAGGTTCCAAGCAATAAATTGAGACACTAGGTCTCTTCAAAATCCTCGTGGGGTAAGTATTGTGAACCAATAAAGATTTCTGAATCATACCTCACACTATGCAGATCTGATTGCTCCATCTCAACCATTGGGCAATGCTCATCCTTTTGATGCCTCATGCTTGGAACCTTCTTTGCCTATTCCATGTCAGTGTATATCAACTCAATCATCTTGTTCCTTGGACAATCCACAAAGTTTTCAAGCTTGATTTCCCATGGAGTCCCAATAACATAGACCTTCCCACTTTCATTCTCAAGTGTAGGGGTTGCCAACCTATAAGTATGCAAGAATGAAAGACTGCTAATCCAATCAAAATCAGAACATCTATCATACCTTTCTGTAGTGTCTTCCTCTATGTCAAACACTTCCTTCATTGTTGTTGCATGTTCTCCATGAAGTGTTGGTCCAATATGAGACCCTCCATGAAATTTATAGGCCTCAAGGCCGATCCTTTTGGCTGTCATAACATAATAATGTGAAGATAAAGGACTGCTGCCATACATCAAAAAATCAGGCCTATTATCATACCTTATCTAGTTGTCCTCTAGCTCATAAATCACTTCTTTCTCCTTTGCCATGTGTCCTCTCACAAGTGCAGATCCAAAAAAGGGGTTCTATATGAAATTAACTTGCCTCAAATATGAATTGTACCTCTTCTCCTTTGCTTGTCATGACTTGATATTCTGAGAGTAAGGGACTGTTGTTACATATCAAAATATCAGATCTTACCTCATGCCTTTGAGTGATGTCCCTATAGACCTTAGCCTCCTCTTCCTTCATGAGTGAGTGATCATTAACTAGGGTAGGTCCACATGATGTCTTCAATGGAAGAAAATTAGGTGTGTCATGTGTCTCAAAATCTATCCCATGGCTACAAGATATGTCTCCCTGTGTACCACCAATTCCTTCATCCATGTGTCCACTCTTTAAAAACTTCATGTTGGCATGTTGTCCCTTGCATGTAGCTGCCATAGAAGATTGAACCTCTGCTATGTATGATGAAGAGTGTCCCCTCTCCCAACAAGGTTCATCCATTTCATCATCATTGCTTCTCAAGGCATCCAAGTATATCTCACCAAGTGTGAGAAGATTATCTCTATCTGCAAGCAAGTGAAGGTAGTTAGACTTCACTACCACTAAGGCCTCCTTGAGCTCATGTAGTTCGGCAAGATATAGGTCTTCTTCAAAGTGGTGGTGCCCACCTAGGGTTAGGGTTTTGAGTCAGGTCTGCAAGCTTATGTTTTATTCCCTCAAACTCTTAATGCCTTAGGTTTTATTTTCCCTCGGCCTCCTGCTTTGTATTTTCTGTTTCGTCATTGACCTCTTGTTGCAAGTCATCTTTCACTTAAACTAAATATTCATGCCTTTGCACTCGTAGGTTGACTAGCCCCTATGTATTGCTTTACTGCTTTCTCAGGTCGCACTTGAGAAAAAGTGCTAAGTCCAAAATTACTTTATGCGGCGGTGAATTTTATTGTATATATGCCTCCCTGGGAATATTTTGTGCTTGCATATCGGGATTGCATGTATGTTTTGTTTATATGTTCAAATATACATTCATAATGTGCAAAGGCAACATACAAGGCCAATGTACAAAGAGGCTGACATACATTTGCTACAGTGAAAGGGTTCATCGGCGAACCAATGTACATTGATAGCTCAACTAACAGCTATTCCAATGGGCCGATACATGCAAGGTTAGATGCAAAGCTTTAGGCCCACCAGTTGTATATATGCATTGTATGTTTGCACATACAAGCCGATATAAAAAGGAAAAGCATGCAATCCGAACCCAACTAGAGAATCAAATGCAGCGGATAAAATTTGGGGTCCGTATCTTGTATTGAAAGTGCTTGTATGTGCCGATATACAATGAGGAGATACAAGCCGGATTTCAAGGGTTCTTCCAATCCGATTCATAAATACAATTGAGTCTGCACCTTGTATGTATATTGCATTTGTATATGCAATATACAATGCCGATGTGCAAGGAGAACATACATTGCCTGGACTTGATTGAAGTTCAAAATTGTTTTGTATAGGTTTGAGATCCGGAGGTTGTATATTGCATGTTGCATGTGCAATAAACAAGGTGATGATACAAAGGGGGAGATGCAAGACCCAGACCTAATGGTGATTATGATCTATGCTATAAGAATTTGGGGTCCGCCTTGTATGCAGGTGATTGTATGCATATACAATCTCACATGTACAACCGCAGGTGCAAAAGGAAGAGATACATTGGCTCATCGGTGAGACTTCGCCCATCGGTAGCTTCGTCCATACTCATTCCGACAGCTGATGGAGAGGTAAATGCACATCGACGGAGGTCCAATGGTAGGCTACCATGTGTCTAAGAGCTATTGTATGTATATGCGATTACATATACAAAGATTTAAAAGGCAAATGGGTGAAAAAGTGAATGTATGTCCATGCCGTGAAAAGTCAAAGGGGCAAATATACATCTACGTGGCACATTCTCATTGGCTGATGGCTTTTCATGGCTGGTGATTGGCTCGTCCACTCAAATTGAGGCCGTAGATCTTGGTGATGAGTAAATGAATCGACGGCTCTGTTTTAAAATTTCAAAGGGAGGGTTTCTCCTATGCATTTGCAATGACATTCTTAGCAGGAAAATTTACAGAGCACGCAGTCTGCTGTGTTTCCAAGGCTACAAGTAGGTTGGCCATTAATGACAGAATAGCAGAGGGGTATGGGTCTGATTAACCAGCCAACTACCAAATTCATGGGGAAAATCTTCAAACGGTGGCACATATCCCCATTTCACCTGCTCCTCTCTTTGTCTCTCGGCTGCATTCAGTGTTCTTGGCACCATTTTCATGATGTTGTGTATCTGGTGAAATTTTGAGTTGACCTTGTGATTAATGGTTGAGTACAGGTTCTTCCTTTATAAGCAAACCTTGTCACTCATTTTTAGGTTGTTGAAAGCTGGACAAATTTTTGTGGAGTAACAAAATACAGTTTTGTTGGTGGCTCTGTTTTGGTGTTGTGTGAGTTTATGAATCCTATGTTGAATGTTCTATGCATAAGTTTATTGGTTTCATGTTGTTTTATATGAGAAATGCTTTGTTGCATGTATTTAGTTGTTTGTCTCCAAGTTGTGGGCATCTTTTCTTTTGAATCTGAATAACCAAGGGTTACTTAGGATTCTAGAGCATGGATTTTTTGTGTTGAATGTATAGTCTTTTACCTTTGTTCAAGGAACAAATTGAATGTTTTAGGTTAGGCATTGGGAAAAGTATGTTGCAACAGGGATATCAGTAAGTATGAATGACTAAATACTAAATTTTGGGAAGTATCTGTAAGGCAGACACTACAAAATCCCCTTGAAACTCAGTTATTGATCCAAGTTTATGTAATCATTTACATATGTATGTCTATTGACTCTGAGCCCTGAGATAGGCACCAGTCTTGTCTTGTATTGAGGTTACAACCCAAGGTCCCAATTTTGCATCCAAACACAAAATACAATTTCAAACTTCAAATACAAACCATTAGGACATTAGAAATAGTTTTAGGACCAAAATCCTCTGTCTCACAACTGAACATAGGCCCAAAGCTAGCCCCTTTGCACTTATTTTACAGTTTTGGTCTACATAAAAGAGGATTTATCTACTTTATCTCAACATCCCACCAAGTTAATAAGCATATTTCATGGATGTTGAATAGGGAATACCCCCCTTGGTTTTGTAGAGCCTAAAGAAGAAGAGGAGATATTTATAGAGTCTATCTCCTGTACTATTAGCCCCTGGCCTAGAAATCCTATTAATCAATGATGGCTACCTTTTAGGGATAACTGGGAAGAAGCATCCAGTTTGGGAAAAACCTAATAGATTTGGTGACTCCGCTGGGGAGTGATTGACTTTATAAGTTGTTATCTTTTGGCCCATCCAAATCACCAACAGATTTGTCAACTCTGCTGGGGAGTGATTGACTTTAAAAGTTGTTATCTTTTGGCCCATCCGAATCGCCAACAAATTTGGTGACTCCACTGGGGAGGCTTTTTGTAAGGACCCTGATTTAAAAAAAATTATTCCTATTTGTAGGTGGCAACTCCGAACAAATCTCCCAACCAGTAAAGTGAAACTTGTATGCATGGGAGAAGATCCCTGCATAATCCTTTGCTTGAAGAATTACCCAGAAAAATGATGTATAGAAAAAAAGGGATTGTTCAAGCCAATCAAGAGGGTTCTCCCAGCCCTAGAAACAATAATAATGTCCAAGATAATCCCAGATCTTTAGAGCAGCAAGCACCTTACTTTTCAAACATAGAGGCTGAGATTCAAGATGTGTATGAAAGACAACAAGGTGATAGATTGAGAATGAGATCAGAGGTGTTTCAGGAATGCCCTTTCTTAGATCCCCCTAATAGATTTGATGAAACTAAATCCCCAAGGGATGATGATGAAGACCAATATGGAAAGGGACCATCTTCTTCTATGCCCAAAGATGAAGAATTAGCTAAAGAAATCAAAAACTTAAGGGCTGAATTAGAATACTTACAGGCTTTAAGGATTAGAGATGATATGAGACAAAAGGTACAAGCTCTAAAAATTGCTCAACATGATTCAGTTCCCACCCTTGATAATGTAAATATGCTAAGAAACCAGCAAAGAAATGAGGTCCAATATCAACAAAATGATCAGAGACATAATATAAACAATGTTAGGAAACCATTGAACAATGTGAGTCATCAAAATGCTAATAGGAATGCAAATGTTAATCAGTTTGGTAGACAGCCTATGTAGTTAGATAGATTCAGACAGCTAGTTTTTAATGGTATTCCTAGTTACCCTAACCCCATTGATAAACATGTAAGGCTTCAGATACCAAAGTTTCCAGGAAATAATGTTGTATCAGGTGACGATCACTTGAAGGCTTTTCAGAATGTTATGGACAACTTTTATGAAGATGTTTTTATGAAATTGTTTGTGCAATCCTTAGTTGATGAAGCTAGAGAATGGTATAAAAGTCTGTCTGATCAGAGTGTCTCATCATGGGATGATTTCAGAAGGATTTTTAAAGAACAATATGGTGACAAAACTGATCTAAGCTTTTTTGTAAATGAATTCACTAGTATTGCTAAGGGATCAAATGAGCAGGTTGCAGATTTTAATGCTAGGTTCACTAAAGTGTTGAACAAATTATCACTTCACATGAGGCCTAATGAACCAATCTACATGGTACTATACATAAATGCTTTTGATGCCAAAACAGCTTATGGGTTAAGAGATAAGGGTCCTACTAGCCTCAGGGATGCTTTCAAAATTGCAACCAATGTTGAGAACAATAGGAAAGCATCTGGTAAGACAAACAGAAGGGATGATGTAAAGATTCTACAAAATCCAAATAAGTCTCAAAGTACTCAAGGTAATGTATCCACTTCCGAAGAGAAATTGGATAAATTGACAACTGTTGTTAAGGACCTAAGTAATAGACTTGCTAAAAATGAAAAAGGGATAGGTCCAAAAAGGCAAGTTTACCAAAGACAGGAGAAAAGACCATCATTGCATGATATGCCATATAACACTAATTGGCATAATGGTAACCCATTCTCCCATAGCAATAGTAATCAAAGAGCTCAAAAAGTTAAAGAGACTCCTAACCCTTTGAAGAAGGCTATTAACATTGTTGATGACACTCCATGGTGCATAATATGTCAGATGCCTCATTCACAATCGCAATGTATGATTGCTCAATCTTTGTATAATAATGTTGTAGCCTGTGATGAATGCAATGAGCCACATTGCATGGAGGATGATAATGTCAATATGTTGTCCACAAATAAGGAGTATTCTTTCTATAATGCTGATGAAAGCACGAGTTATGGGACTCAGGTCTGCCCACAGATTTCTAGTGATGAGGATGATGAAGATAATTATGCTTATGCTCAGGACTCACGCATCTTTCTGAATAACTTGAGAAGGCCCTTTGATGAAGAAATAAGAGCTCTCACAGCTGCAGCAGTGGCTCAGGTCAAAAGCAACTATAACCTTAGAGGTAAGGCTCAGATAGGCGATTCACATCAACTAGAAAACACCTTTGTGAGTCAACCAATACACAATCATAAAGGGGTTGAACCACACAAGATGAGATGGAATGATAACAGGAAAAATCCTAAGCAAAAACCAGGTCATGATTCTCAAAGACTAGAAAGTAAACTTCCCCAAGATGAGGATCAAAATAAGAATACTCAGGTCATGGATGACGGTCAGAAGGCCGTTAAAATTAAAGCTGGATCAGCTTAGGATAAGAATAAGACCACGGCTCAAGCTACAACTGTTATACAAGATTATACTCCATTTGACATAACTCAGGTTTTGTCCCAAATGAAAGTCTCTGTTACAACTAAATGGCTTTAGTACCATGTTTGAGGGCGAAGTCGATGTTACTGGTGGGTTATCGTTGCAGTAGAAGTAGAATTCAAACGAATGTTAACACACACTTGAATAGTAATCATACAATGCCAGCTGCTGCCCAAATAAATCTCAATTCTAACCTAAGAACATTGTGTAGAGAGAGTCAATTTAAGGAGGCATTAGACATTGTGCTTACGACACACAACCCTTTTGCAGACTGTAATTTCAGGAGTAGCTTGTCAAGCCGAGCAGAATATTGAAACTCAAGGTAAGAAACAAGCCTTGTGTGTTGATGAGGATGAGGTTCCTGAAGTCTATCTGGGAGTGACAATGACAAAATGCCCTTCACAAGTTGAACCGTTTTATGTCTCCCTTATTATAAATGGAAAAGTAGTCAAGAATTGTATGCTTGACTCAGGAGCATCAACAAATATCATGCCTCTGGCTATCATGCAACAAGCTGGATTGAAGATAGATAAGGCATGTGGAAAATGCTATGCAATGGATGCTAGGGAGGTACCAGTTATTGGAATCATGAAGGATGTGGATTTTATGCTGGCAGCATATCCAGAAAAAACATATAGAATGAACATAACAGTGGTTGACATTAAGCCACAATATGGTATGCTGTTGTCAAGGAGATGGGCAGCACTGATTGGAGGGAGTATGCAGTTAGATTTGTCATATGCCATGATCCCAATGAATGGTAGAGATGTCAAACTAGTCAAAGAAGAAAGGGCGCCAGAAACAATTGAAGATCAAGATTTAGAAGATCATATCTATTTTGTGGATACTAACTATGAGAATTTTAGAATTATCTCAGATGATCAGGGGAACAAAGGGAGAGATTTTTGCATTTAGGATTTGGACCAACAGGGTCTCTGGACTATGTATTTTGATAGAGCTTGTTCAAAGGAAGGTTCTGGTGCTAGAGTTGTGTTTTTGTCTCTAGCGGGTAAGCTTCTGAAATTCTCTTTCCTGTTAAAGTTTGCTTACACAAACAATATTGCAGAATATGAAGCTCTGCTACTAGGATTGAATGTTGCTTTGAAGCATGGGATTAAGATGCTAAAAGTGTTTGGGGATTCAAAATTAATTGTTTCCCAAGTGAGAGATAAATATGCTTCAAAAAATAAAAGGTTAAAACAGTATAAGCATGCTGTATGGGATACAATTGAATTATTTGATGATTTTTCTATAAATTGGATAGAAAGATCAAAGAATGTCATGGCAGACTTTTTAGCTAATGTGGCCATAAGACCGAATGATATCACTCTGTCTGATGTTACAAATGTTGAAGTTAAACTTAGACCTGCAGTACCAGATAATATATGTAGTTGGCAGGTGTTTGATGATGATAGGGACTTGCTGAGGTTCCTACACTGCATAGATGAATATGAGAACCAGGAGATTGATTGTCAGAATTTTGTAGAAGTTGTGAATGGAAAAGGAAACTCTTTTGGGGAAAGAAGTGATTCAACTTAAAACAAACAAAATCCCCAGAGGGCTAGTTTCTTTAGAAAGAGCATTTGACAATAGAGACCAGTTTGTTAAGAAGGTATCTCATACTAACAAAGATGACTTGGAGGAGATAAACTTGGGGACATGCCATGCCCCCAAAAGGGTATATATTGGCAAACAGATCAAGCTACATATCAGGAGTATGTTGATTGCATTATTGAAAAAATATAAGCATGTCTTTGCATGGTCATATGAGGACCTAAAAGCTTATAGAGAAGACTTATTCCAGCATGAGATTCCTTTGAAGCCTGAAGCTAAGCCATTCAGATAGAAACAAAGACTTATTAACCCAACCTTAGCTCCAAAAATGTAAGAAGATCTTGTGAAGCTTAGGGAGGCTGAAATAATTGTGCCTATCAGACATTCAACTTTGGTGTCCAATCTTGTCCCAATTAGAAAGAAAAATGGTGATATAAGACTTTGTGTGGATTTCAGAAATTTAAATGTATCTTCTTTAAAGGATAATTACCCATTGCCTAACATGGAGGCTATGTTGCAAAAGGTAATTGGTTGTGAGCTTTTATCCATGATGGATGGATTTTCAGGATATAATTAGGTAAAGGTAAAAGAATCTTAACAATATAAGACTGCCTTCACCACTCCATGGGGAACTTATGTATATGTGAGAATGCCATTTGGACTTGTATACACCTAAAATTGGCTCATGTCGAATTAAGTAAATATTTATCTTAATTCTTATTTTCTTCTATCAATTAAATAAATATTCTAAGTTTATTTGATTGTTTCATTATCCCATAATTAAATAAAATCAATTTATTTAATTAAATTCTCTAATTCTTCTAATGTCTCACATAATTAAATAATCCTAAATTATTTAATTAATCCTAAATTCCTCTATCCTAAGTCCTAATTTCATAAATCCACCTCATCTTTCCACCTCATCTCTTCCACCTCACCATGTTGCACATGTAATTAAATATTTTAAATATTTAATTAGCTAATATTCCCTCACCCACATGTCCTATCTTTCCTCCAATCAAAATTAGTTAACTCATCAATCAAATCCGTTAAACTAATTAGTCATTCGAGTTCACTAATCAATCAATTCAGTCCACTCCCCAATCAATTCACTTAACTGATTGGTTTATTCTATTAACTATTCAATCAATTCAGTTAACTCCCTTGTTGCAGGATGGAGCTTGGACACTTGTCCTCTTTCTATTCGCACACATTCCTCAATCATTATCAACCTTTGATCTTCTTACTTCTTCTCAGCCATTGATCTGTTCTCACATACTTCTATAAATGCAACCCTCTTCTTCTTCATTGATCCATCCATCATTTTTGAACAAACTTATGCTGCAGAAACACTAGCGCGCCTTTGGCACCCCCATTCCCATATCACTTATTATCCATCAATAGTGTGTTGAAGCTCATCTTCAATCACACAAAGTATCATAGCCCACTTCATCTTGTCATCTTGAGGACTTCGAAGCAAAGGAGAAAGCTTTCCTGAGGGCCATATTCATCTCCATCAAGATCAAGACAAAAAAGGCGAACAATGGAAGATGAAAGGTAAAAGGTTGTAAGTATCATTTGTTTGTTATTTAAATCTCCTTTTCTCCTTCATATTCTATTAATGTTTGGGTTTATTATTGTCATTCATTAATCCACATTTTACCCTCACATTTTTGGTGCTTTTGAAATTGCGGCGCATATACCTCATAAGATGGTGCTTACAACCTATGTTTCAGCACTTTTGAAATTACGGCACATATACCTTCCATAATGATGCATTTATACTGTTTGACAGCGCCTTTGTCAGTTTAACGCATATGTCTCTTTTTATAACGCTTTTGACACCTATTGTAGCGCATCTGTACAACAACGCATGTTAGCTCTATTTCTGTGCATTCAAACTACATTGCGGCACTTCTATCCTATATTGTGGTTTTAGAGTTCCATCCAATTTTTATGTTTGAGCTAACATTTGTCTTGTACGATTAGAAGCTGGATTAGATCATTTCGCTGCATTGACTAGTTCATTTAAACTAATTAGAGGAAAAGTAACAAAAATTGCTTGCATGCAACTTCCACGTAGTCCTTAACTAGGAAGAGAGTAATTGAACCATTGTTGTATCTGCATATTGCTATATTCTTTAGATTAGATCATTGCTATCTCAAATAAATGGGAATGAAGATTGCTATGTCTTAAACACTTCAAAGTTAACAACCGTGTGAGTGCACAAGTAGAATAGCCCATTTAGTTTTTCTCCTTTTAACTAAGTTTGGATTAATCAGTGTCTTTTGTGTTTATCGAATGACAATAGGCTTATGCTCTCCTCTTAATTGGGTGACCAGAACGCTAGACTTGTTATTCCATTTGTTCAACCTTTAGAGGGGCCTGCCTTTGGATGCACGCCTGTCCAAGTGGGAATGACCTTAAGTGGAAATAGGCTAAAGCCAAGCCCTACCAATCCACTTAAAATAAATGTGCTTGAGGTGAAAACCTCCTGCAACAAGTGCTGTTGTGTTACACTGACGGCCAACCTCCCCCAAAACCCTCTAAGACGTAACCCTTTGAGGCTAGGAGACTCCATAACAGAGAGTAGTGTTGCCGCACATGTAACCACTTGAACGGTTTCCTTGACTACGAACCAATTGTGTAGTATACCAAAAACCCCTATTTGTTGATGCAAAGGGTGGAGCCCTTGAAGCAGCCTCGATACATGTGATTCTTAGTAGAGGTAGCAGGGACAATCCTATGGTTCGGTGGGGGTATGAGCCTAAGGAAACCTAGATCTAGTATGCATGAGAAGTGAGTGTCGTGGAGGGGAGTCAGTACTACCAGATCCTGGAGCTACACGCTTTGAATTTGCATAGCTAGAGGATTCAACAGATATTGTCCTATCCAGCTTAGGGTGTACTTGTTTTTGAGTCAAAAAGTCCAAAAATACAAAAAAATAACAAAAGATAAAATCTTGAAAACTTCTATGTGTTTGTTGTGTCTTTGCCATAATTGAAAATCAAAATTCAAGTGCAAACCAAGTTCTCAACCAAAAAAAATTTGAAAAATCTTGAAAAACGTTCAAAAATTCTGAAAAACCAAACTGAAAGCTAGAGTTGTGCATTTGTCACAACTTGTGGCGCATTTGATTCAACTTATGGCGCATTTAAACTCTATTGTGGTGCTTTTGAAAAGCCACAGAATTGCACATTTGATCTGACTTTTAGCGCATTTGATCTCTGTCACGGCGCTTTTAACTTTGCGCATCCATTCTAGAGAGTAAAATTAGTACCTTCCAAGAGCAAATTTTTCAACTCTTCAAAAACCATTTCAAATTGTCTCAGTTTTTCCAAAACCTGATTAAGATCTTCCAAATCCACCATCTTTCTCATCTTCCGTACCTTAACTGCTTTTTCCTACCTCATCCAAAGTCTCACAAATTTCTTCCAAAGTCCAACAAGGTTAGAACTAGGCTATTCTTGATCACATCCAAAATCTCAAGCAAACCTAGTGAGACTCCGCTATCAAGGATCACTTATCCTTTTCTCTAGGAACTTCACTAGTGGTTTGTGCAAGACTAGTCACTTCAAGCAAACGGATTTCTATCATTCTTGCTTTGACTATCATCTTGTTCACCCATCTTGTATGATACCAAACTGATTTAAGAAGAACCTTGCTATAATCTTGTTTCATTCTAGCACCTTGTTCACAAATTCTCTCTTTCCATCTCATCTCTGGTCACCATTTGCATGCTCTTAACACGGTCTCAAAAATAAAAGCAGGTTGAAATGGCTGAGAACACCATCCCAAACTCTCACGAAAGTGATGAGGAGGTTTCTATGGAAGAGCTCCTTCAATTGCAACATGACCGAAAATTTCAACGCCTATTTGAGAAGATACTTGCCCAAGACCCTACCAAATTCTTTTTACACCTAGCAAATCTAGGAGCCAAGCTCCCCAAAGATTTTGACGTAGAGGCTCTCAAAGAAACTAAGGAAGAAAGAAACCCTGAGGGAAGTAGACAGGAGGAAGTACCCTCAGATAAAAGCAAAGCAACCATTGATTCCATGGATGCCCTAAGTCTAGTGAACCAACAGATTCAACCTTTACAACAACAATTCACAGACATGAAAACAAGAGCATCGACCAAACATTACACCCTAGAGGATATTTCACCATATCCTTTTGATAGGACCCTGATCATGATACCTTTCCCCTCTAAATTTGAGGTGCCAAAATTTGATAAATATTGAGGAAAGGGTGATCCACGGGACCACATCAAGGAATTCAATGTTGCATGCCTTGAGGTCGCACACAATGACACTTACCTTATGTGACTGTTTCCATGAAGCTTAGGAGGGCAAGCCATGGAGTGATTTTCTAGACTACCACCCAGCATTAAAACATTCAATGAACTTGTGGACAAATTTGTCACCCACTTCTCTTACAATATTGAGCACGACACCTCAATATTGGATCTTTGTAACACCAAGCAAAAAGGTGGAGAATCTTTCGCCACCTTCCTACAAAGATGGAGATAGTTGGCAAGTAAGTGCCCACACCAAATGCCGAAAAAACAAATGCTGGAAATGTTTGTCCATAACTTGCAAACTGATCTAAGCTATCAGATACAAATCCAATGTCCTACTTCCTTTAGCAAGGTCATTGAGGTGGATCTCATCATTGAAAAAGCGTTAATTGCAAAAGGTCAAATTAAGCTCTATAAGGACACTCCTAGTACCAACAACAACAATGATAAACCAAGATTCTGGACGAAAAACAAGACTATTGTGAATGATGGGGTGGTAGATGCCAAGAATGTGGTACCTAAGCAACCAATCTGCAACTTGTCAACCCCTCACAACAACCCCCCACCAAACAAACCAAGAAACACTGAATCAAGGTTTTCAAATTTTCAACCTAGGAGGAAGTTCACACCCTTGGGAGAATCATTGGAAACCACCCTACGGAAGTTAATCACAAACAAGATCATAACACTTCCCGCAGCACGAGAGTACGAACCAAAAGTAAAACCCTCTTGGTGGAATGACAACGATTTCTGTGAGTTCCATCGAAACAGGGGGCACAAAACCAACGATTGCATTGCCCTAAAACACACTATCCAAGATTTGATAGAGAAAAATAAAATATCCATTGATGGACATACCTCTAACAATGATCACTAGGCATTCAAGGATCCTCTTCCCAACTACGAGCAGGGAGGACCTTCCAACTGACATAATAGTGGAAATAAAAACACCAATTACACAAACGTCACCTTTGACTATGTTGTTAACCACATATCAGAGAGTGAGCCACATATCAATGTGATCACTATAAACAAGGATCTGGATTGTAATGTTACCACCTGCAGTAACAAAGTCACTCTTAGAGGAGCCTCCACCTCATCGGCTAGTCAATACAGTATCTTGGATCAGCTCCATAAGACATTTGTACATATCTCCATCCTAGAACTTCTGCGTCTATCCCCGTCTCATAGGGCCATACTTGACAAAGCATTACCGGAAGTCTCTATTCCTGCAAACCTAGCTGAAGAACAGTTTCAAACCATGGTCGGTCACATTTCCTCACCTCACTTCTTATCATTCATTGAAATAGATGATATGTCAATAACCCAACCCCATAACGCCTCTCTTCATATCGAAGCTTTCATACACAAACATAAGATCAAAAGAGTCCTAATCGATGGAGGAGCTGGTTTGAATATTTGCACCTTAAAGCTAATCCTTGCATTGGGGTTTTTAGAGAAAGCCATAGATTTGAAAAAGAAAATCACTATCAAAGCCTACGATGAGGAGGAAAGAACTTCCAAGGGAATTATTACTTTACCAATCAGAGTGGGACCTATAGTAAAAGATGTGGCTTGCCAAGTCCTTGATAAGGAGCTAGCGTATAACATCCTTCTCAGGAGACCATGGATACATGCTCTGAAAGAAGTTCCATCAACATACCATCAGTGTATCAAATTCCCTCACGAAGGTCAAGAGATCACCATCCAAAGTGACCCCAATCCATATCAGTACTGCAACTCCATTCAATATAAACCTGAAGTTGTGATTCCTCACAATCATGCCTCTGCTTTGTCTTCATCTCATGTTGACCTAGCTTCACTTACTTCCTCTTCAGGAGCGTCTCAACCTAAACTTCAACTCAAGGATAAGGGCTTGGGTGAGTACACAATTTCCCAATCCCTTTGTTTGACACAACTCCCCCTATCTCCTAAATCTTATAGGAGACCTATCCTGAGCAAGCCCACAGCAGAGAAAGATACCAAAGGGCCTTTCATCAAATGGGGAAGCCTGGAAGAGGAGGGTGATGAAAAAGATATCCTACAATGGCTATATAAGGATGAAGGCAGTTCATCAACACAACACGACCATCCCACTATACCAACTGCAAAGTATGGTCAAGGATTCCAAATGCTACAAAGAATGGGGTATGAAGGACATGGTCCACTTGGTTCAAGAAAGGATGGTATCACTAAACCCATCCAACCTCTAACCTTGATAGCCTGAGACACTACAAGTCTAGGATATACCAGAGCATCAAGAAACAACAGGGATAATAAGAATAAAGGTAAACAACCAGAAACATCTACTAGCAATTTGGTGGAGCAAATTCAGCAAATGCAACTTCTTCATGGGAGTGAAACTGACTCAAATGAATATGAGTGGGATAGTCTATCGGAACTATCCTGTGATGAAAAAGATATCGATGTTGTCCACGAGTATGACCCAACCCATGATAATGAGGAATGAGGTCCAAGGGCTAGACCGCTAGAGTCTGACCCGCATAATAACAATAGTGAAAGTCGTGAGGAAAGAATGATACCCCCCTTGACGGATCTGCTAATAGAGAGTACCATCGCAGACCTTGTCCGTGCTTTTAACAACTCTATCCTAACCATCAACACCGTCAAACCTGAGCAACCCAATGATCCCTTACTGTTGGTGCACCCTGAACTTATGGACTGGGACCTAGAAGGTACTACCCCTGAGCTTGATACATTTGAAAACGATGAAGCCATCATAGATTACCTTGAGCTTAGAGATCATATACCCGCAGGGGACCACAGAGCTGGCTATGTTATAGAACTCAATGAGAAGGCCTATTTTGGAGAGAGTGCCAAGCCTTTAAGTCTCAAAAATGTGAAAATAAAAGAACAATCTAATGGTGAAAACTGCTTTGCGGCAGTGTTAGATCATGAAAAAAGTAAAAATAAAGATGTATCCAATGGTGAAAACCTCTCTGAGGCACCGAAGGATGGAAGGCTTGACCCTCTACCCAATCTTACACGTCAAGAGAGATCGTCAATCTTGATAGAACCGGTAGAACTGACCAATGTCAGCATAGGTGATAATCCCAGAATGATCCACATGGGAAAAGGCTCTAACAGAACAAGAAAAACTAGCATTCACCAACTTCTTCAAGAGAAAACAAATCAACTTTGCATGGACATATCCCAACATGCCAAGGCTATATCCGAATCTCATCATGCATCACTTATATTTAGCTCCAGGAGCTAAATCGGTCAAGCAAAAACTTAGAAAAATACATCTGCATGTGGCCCTCATGGTCAAAGAAGGGCTGAAGAAACTGTTAGATGTCGGCTTCATTAGACCAATAGACTATCCTGAGTGGATTTCAAACATAATATCAGTGGCTAAACCAGATGGCAGAGTTCGACTATGTAATGACTTCAGGGACCTGAATAAAGCTTGTCCAAAAGATGACTTCCCCCTACCAAACATTGACATGATTGTAGATCTCATGGCAGGACATACCATGTTGTCACTAATGGACGGTTTTTCCAAATATAACCAGATAAAAATTGCACCTGAAGACTAACACAAGACTGCATTTACATGTTCTTGGGGCACCTATTGTTGGTGTGATGCCGTTTGGTTTGAAAAATGCCAGTGCAACATATCAGAGAGCTATGACCACAATCTTCCACGACATGATGCACACTATAATGGAAGATTATGTTGATGACATTCTGGCAAAATCACTTACAAGAGAAGGACACCTGGTAGTGCTGGATAAAATCTTCACAAGACTAGAACAGTTCAATGTACACCTCAATCCAAAGAAGTGCATTTTTGGAGTCACCTCAGGTAAGCTACTAGGATACATAGTGTCTGCAAATGGAATTGAAGTCGACCCAGCTAAAGTTAAGGCCATCATGGAAATGCCACCTCCCAAAAATCTCACTCAGCTAAGGTCCCTATAGGGAAAACTGCAATCTATCAGAAGGTTCATTTCTCAGTTGGCAGACAAGTGCCACCCATTTTCCCACCTTCTACATAAGAATGTCCCTTTCAGCAATTAAAAGAATATCTGATGACACCACCTGTGTTGATGCCACCAATTCAGGGTAAGCCTCTACTACTATATATCTCAGCTACCCCAACAGCTCTAGGAGCTTTTCTTGCACAACAAAACCATGAAGGGAAAGAACAACCAATATACTATATCAGTCGAACACTTGTTGGGTATGAGCTGCAATACACGCCCATTGAAAGAGCATGTCTCGCTGTGGTCTTTGCCTCACAAAAGTGGAGACATTACATGTTGTCACATTCAGTCAAACTCGTGGCAAAGATTGATCCACTCAAATACTTACTCAACAAGGCAGCATTAACAGGCAAATTATCTAAATGGGTCATGCTTCTCAGTGAGTTTGATATTGAATATGTAGACAGGAAAGCAATAAAAGGTCAAGTACTTGTAGATCAATTGGTAGATGCACCTCTCACAGATGACACCCCTTTGAGCTTTGAGTTTCTAGACGAATCTATCTTTCATGTCACTACAACAATCGGGAAAATGTACTTCGACGGATCTTACACTCAGCATGGATCGGGGGCAGGTATCTTGTTGGTTACCCCTAGTGGCGACACTATTCCAAAGTCATACAGATTACTCTTTCCCTGCACTAACAATGTGGCAAAGTACGAAGCCCTAGTCATTAGTGTCAAGCTAGCAGTGGAATGGAATATCAAAGAACTACAGGTATATGGCGATTCACAACTGGTCATAAATCAAGTAAATGATGACTACCAAACAAAAGATGAGAAACTGATCCCTTACAAACGGATGGTAGATGACTTCAAGGAATACTTTGATCAGATCTCTTTTGAGCAGATACCACAGATAGAGAACAAAGCTGTGTATGCCATGGCAACGATTACATCTCTCCTCGATATTCCTACTAATCAAGCATGCTATGAGTTCTTAGTAGAGCCAGTGATTTGTCCTGCATACGACACCCCTGAATCCCATATCATTTGCCACATTGTCGGTGTTGATTCTCTCTTATAAAAAAAATCTTTGCCTACCATAAAGAGAATACCCTCCCACTTGACCTCTCTAGTAACCAAAAACGAACCTTCATCCGTCAGGCATCCTGGTATGCCATTGTCGCCAATACCCTATATGGCAGAGGTCTCGATGGTACTCTCCTTAGATGTCTCGATAGTGAGGAATATCAAACTACCCTAAGTGAAGTACACAACGGTATATGCGGGACCCACTCTAGTGGCCCTACCCTGGCTAAGAAACTCATACACATGGGATACTACTGGCCAACTATGGAACAAGATGCCTATCATTTTGTAAAGAAGTGCACAAAATGCCAAGTCCATGGGAACCTGATACATGCACCAGCATAGGAGCTATAGCCATTAATGACTCCTTGGCCTTTCTGTCAGTGGTGACTCGACTTAGTGGGCAAGATTCATCGTCCCTTATCTAGTGGCCATAAATTCATAATCACTGCCACTGAGTACTTCACGAAGTGGATTGAAGCCATGCCTTTAGCCAACATCACAGGCAAACAGATTACCTCTTTTATCTTGAACTATATCATTTGTCATTATGGTATCCCTTCGTCCAATGTCACGGATAATGGACGACCCTTCAAAAATCAAGATGTCAGGGAACTATGCGACAAATTCTGTATCCAGCACCGCTTTTCAACCCCATACTACCCCCAAGGCAATGGTCAGGCAGAGGCATCAAATAAAACCATACTGAAAATCCTAAAGAAGACTGTCAATGATGCCGGCCGTGATTGGCATGTCCAGCTAAATCCCATGCTATGGGCCTACCGCACAAGCATCCGCACACCCACAGGTGCAACACCATACTCCCTAGTCTTCAGATCTGAAGCAATCTTGCCCATTGAAGTCGAGATCCCATCCTTGCGAGTCTCATTAAAAGGCCTCATATCTGATGAAGAATACAGAGTGACCAGACTCCACAAATTAGAGCTGTTCGAAGAGAGAAGGCAACATGCCTTTAACCACCTAAAAGCATATCAGCAGAGAATGTCTAGAAGCTACAATCATAGGGTCAAGCCCCGGGTCTTCTAAGTTGGTGATCTAGTCCTCAAAGAAAATCCCAGAAATCAGCAAGACAGAGAAAAGAAAGGGAAGTTTGAACCCAACTGGTTAGGTCCCTATGTCATCATCGCAGCCTGTGGGTCCGGAGCATATCAATTGGCTACATCTGATGGTGCACTGTTTGATGATCCTATCAATAGTATGCATCTCCGAAAGTTCTACTCTTAAACCCCAATGCAAGGGAGTCCTAAAAAAATTCAAAAAAATTGAAAAATGATCAAAAACAAAAACACAAAAAAATCAAAAAAATGGAAAATAACAAAAAAAAAATCATCCTATGGTGAAAACCTGGCAAACAGGTGCCTAGGATAGGTACCATGATAAAAACCTAGCAAACAGGTGCATGTGTACTTTTAGCTTCTATGCAAATAAAAGCAAGTGGTGAAAACCTGGTAAACAGGCGCTATTCTGTGACAAACCACTTCCTCCATCTGTTGTGACTTCATGTCTCTTGTGTCTCCCATATCATTCATCTTGAACTAGTCCTTTGAACCATTGTCAAACTACGTCACCTCTGAGTTATCACGTAGGCAAGGCCATTCTCAATGCGCCCCCGAGGCTACGCTCCACTATCCCATCAGTTCCATATCTGGTCCTTCTATCTATCTGAATCCGTACCATTTCTGCATCTTTCTATCGCCTAGGTCTTAGGTCCATCAAGTTCACCCTAAACTACGTTGCCTCTACGTCGTCACGTAGGCAAGGCCATTTAGCAATGAGCCCCCGAGGCACTAGGTCAGTCCCTTAGGGTTCGTCTCTCCATGTCTGTTCACCCATAATAAGTTGATTCCTTGTCTACACTTGGGGCAACTCCTCGACCTGGTTACGGATTTGGATTCTTGAATGCCGCATGTTCTAAGAGGATACCAATAATGGATTGTGATACTTTCACTAGACGAACACGCATAGCAAAGCGCCCTTCTAAACAAAATTCTTGACGCAGAGCATCACCCTATACAAAGCAAAGGTGAGCACCATACCAAAACACTCAACCTAATTCTATATCAATTATGGCAAAAAGACACATCTAATACAAGAATGTTTTGTGAATAGGTTAACTCACATCGTCTGGGATTTTTGTCATTATGTCTTCCTATGCTACTCAAGGATGCCAAAAGCTAGAGATGCTATGGGGCATAATCATTTTCTTTGTCTACTGCTTGTGGATTAAACTTTAGTAATGTGACGACTTTCTGTCTAAAGACATGATCAACAAAAGATCATCGAGGACTCCGAAGCCTGAACATGAAAAGGGGCAATCCTTGTCTGTTGAAACGCAAGAAGTACTCAGGTCATCTAGATTCAAGTTTGACTAGGTGCTTGTATCAACTCGCTATATCAAAATCCATGAAAGGAATACTCAAGTCATCTTGGTCTAATTATACCTAGATGCTTGTATTTCCTTACAACATTTTGAAAAGAGAAAATACCAAAAAAAATGCCCAATGATGAAATAAGCACTTCAAAATACTTGCAATATCAAGATGGCAAAATCCATTTGCATTCCATATCCATAACATATCCAATTACATTCCATATCCATACCCATACCGTATCCAATTGTATTTCATATCCATATCCATATCCCATGCAATAAAGATTCTATGCAAAGTATCATTGTTTACAATTCAAAGCTTGTGATTCCTTCATTTGCATTTTCTTCTATCAAATCAACTTTTTATCTATCATCATTTCTCTCGTCAATAGTTCTAGCTGTTAGTCCAAGCAATGATCCAAATGCAAGTCTATCCTTAATCCATACCAATCAAGTCAAGTCAATCTTGTCAAATGATCCAATCACAATCAGTGGTCTTGATCCTTGTCTGGTCATAAACCAACTCAATCAATTATAATCAATCAATTGTCTTATATAGGATGTTGCATTGTCAAAATCAAACCAATACACATGTCTTACACGACATGTTTCATTTCCTGAAACCAGACATTATCCTTTGTGTTTCTCTAGGGATATATCATTCCCTGTCATGACAACACTGTCGTATATTGTTATCAATTAATCAGTTGGTTTACTGCTTGACAGGAGCAATACCTTGTTTGTTCTTGTATCATTTGTGCATACTTGTTTGCTTGCTTGTGTGTGTCATCATTTTCTCTTGTATCGCGTATCATTCAGCTCTTTCTTCACCCATTTTCTTCAAACCTAACCTTCTTCATCGTGAGATTGTCCGTCTCACACCTTTTGCCTTCTCCCCATCCAATCTCCCAAGGGGGCATCCTGTCGTCAAACTTGTACCAGGGGCAAACTGGGGCATATATCATTGTCAGACAATCTTTTTCTTTGAAACAACGTGATAAAACACATTGCTTCAAAGAGGGGCAAAATGTATACATCTAAAATTGGCTCATGTCGAATTAAGTAAATATTTTCATATTTATCTTAATTCTTATTTTCTTCTATCAATTAAATAAATATTCTAAGTTTATTTGATTGTTTCATTATCCCATAATTAAATAAAACCAATTTATTTAATTAAATTCTCTAATTCTTCTAATGTCTCACATAATTAAATAATCCTAAATTATTTAATTAATCCTAAATTCCTCTATCCTAAGTCCTAATTTCATAAATCCACCTCATAAATCCACCTCATCTTTCCACCTCACCATGTTGCACATGTAATTAAATATTTTAAATATTTAATTAGCTAATATCCCCTCACCCACATGTCCTATCTTTCCTCCAATCAAAATTATTTAACTCATCAATCAAATCTGTTAAACTAATTAATCGTTCAAGTTCACTGATCAATCAATTCAGTCCACTCCCCAATCAATTCACTTAACTGATTGGTTTATTCTGTTAACTATTCAATCAATTTAGTTAACTCCCCTATTGTAGGATGGAGCTTGGACACTTGTCCTCTTTCTATTCGCGCACATTCCTCAACCATTCTCAACCTTTGATCTTCTTACTTCTTCTCAGCTGTTGATCTGTTCTCACATACTTCTATAAATGCAACCCTCTTCTTCTTCATTGATCCATCCATCGTTTTTGAGCAAACTTATGCTGCAGAAACACTAGCGCGCCTTTGGCACCCCCATTCCCATATCACTTATTATCCATAAATAGTGTTTTGAAGCTCATCTTCAATCACACAAAGTATCACAGCCCACTTCATCTTGTCATCTTGAGGACTTCGAAGCAAAGGAGTAAGCTTTCCTGAGGGCCATATTCATCTCCATCAAGATCGAGACAGAAAAGGCGAACAATGGAAGATGAAAGGTAAAAGGTTGTAAGTATCATTTGTTTGTTATTTAAATCTCCTTTTCTCCTTCATATTCTATTGATGTTTGGGTTTATTATTGTCATTGATTAATCTACATTTTTCCCTCACAGGACTAACAAATGCAGGTGCTACATTTTAGAGGGCTATGGATGTTGCTTTTGCAAGATTGATTGACTCAATCTTAGTTACATATCAAGATGATTTAACTGCTTATTCAAAAAAAGAGGAGCAACATTGCATGCATCTAGAACAAATTTTCATTAGAGCATTGGAATATGGCATTTCACTTAACCCAAAGAAATGTACCTTTGGGGTAGTGGAAGGAAAACTATTGGGACACATTGTTTCCAAGGATGGAGTTAGGATTGATCCTGAAAGGGTTGCTGCAATTGACAGAATTCAAATTCCTAAAACAGTGAAAGGTATTCAGTCTTTTTTTGGGCAGATTAACTTTGTTAGAAGATTCATTCCCAACTTTGCAGAGATTACAAAGGATATTTCTAAAATGTTAAAGAAGGGTGAAAATATCAAATGGGAAAGTGAAGCAATTAGACCATTTTAGAACATTAAAGAAGCTATAAAAATGGCTCCTGTGTTGAGATCTCTTGATTTTTCCAAGCCACTTCAGTTGTTCTCATTTGCTTCCTTTCACCCTATTGCTACATGTTTATTATAGAAAAATGAAGATGGTTTTGAGCAACCTATTGCTTTCTTTAGCATGTCATTGCAGGTAGCTAAATTGAAATATGATATCATGGAAAAGCAGGCATATGCATTGGTTAGGGCAGTCAAAAGTTTCAAGCCATACTTGGTAGGATCTCAAATAGTTGCATATGTGCCCCATGCAGCAGTTAAGGACATTTTCACTTAGCAGGAAGTGATAGGAAGAAGATGCGGGTGGATTAACAAGTTACAAGAGTTCAACATTGAGATACAAATCACAAAATTGGTAAGGGGACAAGGTTTGGCTAAGATGATGACACAGTCAAATTTGGAAGCATGCTAGGTAAATGTAGTTTAGGATAAAGTTGTCAACATGTCAGAATCTGAGTGGTACAAGGATATTGTGTATTATTTGCAGAATTTGAATTGTCCTTCCCATCTCAGTGATAGTAAAAAAAGAACCTTAAAGTTACATGCTATCAAATACATAATTATTCAAGGAGAATGATATTGGAAGAATCCTGATGGTGTATTACTCAGGTGTGTGGATGAAAATAAAGCTATTGGTATTTTAAATGACATGCATAAAGGAGTGTGCGGTGGACACTACTCTGCCAAAACAACAGCTCACAAAATTCTTAGAGAAGGCTATTGGTGGCCCACCCTTTTATCAGATGCACAAAAGATGGTAAGAAAATGTGATCCCTGTCAAAGGTTCTCAGAAAGACTTAAGTATGAAGGTGCATTACCCCTTAGAACTGTAATTATGGAGACTCTATTTCAGCAATGGGGAATTGATTTCGTAGGGGAAATTTCAAAAAAATCAAGTGGAGGACATAGTTGGATTTTGGTTGCTATTGACTATTTTACCAAATGGGTTGAAGCCATTCCAACTAAGAAAGCTACAAGCAAGGTGGTGATGGATTTCATTTTGGAACACATTATTATCAGATTTGGAGTGCCAGTCAAAATGGTCACAGATAATGCCGTGTGCTTCAAACCTGGTGAGTTTGTTGATTTTTGCAACAACTATGGGATTAATTTGTTATATGCATCACCATATCATCCACAAGGAAATGGTCAAGCAGAATCAAGTAACAAAAGCCTTATGAAAATCATCAAAAGGATGGTAGACAAGAACAAAAGGGCATGGGATTCAAAACTAAAGTTAGCACTATGGGCTGACCGAATAACAGTCAAGAAAGCAATTGGGAAATCACCTTTTGAGCTAGTATATGGTGCAGCAGCTAAGTTACCTGTGAATAGTCTCTTGCCAGTTTATAGATTCATACAAGAGAATGATAAAGAGATTGAAGACTCAATGAATGAAAGGATAAATCAACTAGTTGCATTGGATGAAACCAGAAGAGAAGCACAAAAGACAAATATCAAGAAATAGCAGAAGGTAAAATATTTATTTGATAAAAGGGCTACAGAAAGGAAGTTTCAGATAAGTGATTTTGTCCTTGTTTGGAATGCAAAGAGCCAAGATAAGGGCAAGCATGGTAAATTTGAGCCCTTGTGGATGGGCCCATATCAAATCAGCAATACTCATGGAGAAGATTCCTACTTTCTCCAGGCCCTAAATGGTGAACTACTGGAATTGCCTGTGCATGGTCAGTTCCTAAAACCTTACTTTTCATAAATGAATATCCTGTGTGCACATTGTAAATTAGATGTGAATAGTCTGTACATGTCTTATATAGTCGTCGTTGTTTTGTGTTTTGTCTAGTCTGTCCCAGAGTGGTTTGGTTCTTGTTGAAGCCTTGCACCTGCACATCCCCACATGAAGCCAATGGTGGTGCCCACCTACGGTTAGGGTTTTGAGTCAGGTCTACAAGCTTATGTTTGATTCCCTCAAACTCTTAATGCCTTAGGTTTTATTTTCCCTCGGCCTCCCGCTTTGTATTTTTTCTTTCGTCGTTGACCTCCTGTTGCAAGTCATCTTTCACTTAAGCTACATATTCATGCCTTTGCACTCGTAGGTTGACCGGCCTCTATGTATTGCTTTACCACTTTCTCCCGTTGTCCTTGAGAAAAAGTGCTAAGTCCAAAATTACTTTATGTGGCGGTGAATTTTATTGTATATATGCGTCCTTGGGAATATTTTGTGCTTGCATATCAGGATTGCATGTATGTTTTGTTTGTATGTTCGAATATACATTCGCAATGTGCAAAGGCAACATACAAGGCTAATGTACAAAGAGGCCAACATACATTCGCTACAGTGAAAGGGTTCATCAGCAAAACAATGTACATCGGCAGCTCAGCTAACAGCTATTCCGATGGGTCGATACATGCAAGGTTAGATGCAAAGCTTCGAGCCCACCAGTTGTATATCTGCATTGTATGTTTGCATGTACAAGCCGATATACAAAGGAAAAACATGCAATCCAGACCTGACTGGAGAATCAAATGCAGTGGATAAAATTTGGGGTCCATAGCTTGTATGTAAAGTGCTTGTATGTGCCGATATACAATGAGGAGATACAAGCTGGATTTCAAAGGTTCTTCCAATCTGATTCATAAATGCAATGGAGCTCGCGCCTTGTATGTATATTACATTTGTATATGCGATATACAATGCCGATGTGCAAGGAGAACATACATTGCCCAGACCCGATTGAAGTTCAAAATTGTTTTGTACAGGTTTGAGATACAAAGGTTGTATATTGCATGTTGCGGGTGCAATATACAAGGTGATGATACAAAGGGGGAGATGCAAGACCTAGACCCGATGTTGATTATGATCTGTTCTATAAGAATTTGGGGTCCGCTTTGTATGCAGGTGATTGTATGCATATACAATCTCACATGTACAACCGCAGGTGCAAAAGGAAGAGATACATTGGCTCATCGGTGAGACTTCGCCCATCGGCAGCTTCGTCCATACTTATTCCGATGACCGATGGAGAGGTAAATGCATAGCGACGGAGGTCCAATGGCAGGTTGCCACGTGTCTGAGAGTTGTATGTATATGCAATTGCATATACAAGGATTTAAAAGGCAAATGGGCGAAAAAGTGAATGTATGTCCATGCCGCAAAAAGTCAAAGGGGCAAATATACATCTACGTGGCACATTCTCATTGGCTGATGGATTTTCATGGCTAGTGATTGGCTCATCCACTCAAATTGAGGCCGTAGATCTTGGTGATGAGGAAATGAATCGACGTCTCTATTTTAAAATTTCAAAGGGAGGGTTTCTCTTATGCATTTACAGTGACATTCTTAGCGGGAAAATTTACAAAGCACGCAGTCTGCTGTGTTTCCAAGGCTGCGAGTAGGTTGGCCATTAATGACAGAATAGCAGAGGGGTATGGGTCTGATTGACCGGCCAACTACCAAATTCATGGGGAAAATCTTCAAACAGCGGCACATATCCCCATTTCACCTGCTCCTCTCTTTGTCTCTTGGCTGCATTCAGTGTTCTTGGCGCCATTTTCATGATGCTGTGTATCTGGTGAAATTTTGAGTTGACCTTGTGATTACTGGTTGAGTACAGGTTCTTGCTTTATAAGCAAACCTTGTCACTCATTTTTAGGCTGTTGAAAGCAAGACAATTTTTTGTGGAGTAACAAAATATAGTTTTGCTGGTGGCTCTATTTTGGTGCTGTGTGAGTTTATAAATCCTATGTTGAATGTTCTATGCATAAGTTTACTAGTTTCATGTTGTTTTATATGAGAAATGCTCTGTTGCATGTATTTAGTTGTTTGTTTCCAAGTTGTGGGCATCTTTTCTTTTGAATTTGAATAACCAAGGGTTACTTAGGATTCTGGAGCATGGATTTTCTATGTTGAATGTATAGTATGTTGCAACAAGGATATTAGTAAGTATGAATGACTAAATACTAAATTTTGGGAAGTATCTGTAAGGCAGACACTACAAAATCCCCTTGAAACTCAGTTATTGATCCAAGTTTATGTAATCATTTACATATGTATGTCTATTGACTCCGAGCCCTGAGATAGGCCCCAGTCTTGTCTTGTATTGAGGTTACAACCCAAGGTCCCAGTTTTGTATCCAAACACAAAACACAATTTCAAACTTCAAATACAAACCATTAGGACATTAGAAATAGTTGTAGGACCAAAATCCTCTGTCTCACAACTAAACATAGGCCCAAAGCTAGCCCCTTTGCACTTATTTTACAGTTTTGGTCTGCATAAAAGAGGATTTATCTGCTTTGTCTCAACATCCCACCAAGTTAATAAGCATATTTCATGGATGTTGAATAGGGAATACCCCCTTGGTTCTGCAGAGCTTAAAGAAGAAGAGGAGATATTTATAGAGTCTATCTCCTGTACTGTTGGCCCCTGGCCCAGAAATCCTGTTGATCAATGATGGCTACCTTGTAGGGATAACTGGGAAGAAGCATCTAGTTTGGGAAAAACCCAACACTAAGTATTCATGTTTCCCTTTGTTTACCCGTAGTTTCCCTTCCAACGGATGTGACTTATGAGACCTAACATCTTCATGTGAAATTCAAATTTCTGATTGGTTACTATGATCATGCTGTTCCAAATTAGCTCCCTTCATGGCATCATGTGTGAAAACTATGTCGTCGTCATGCTTGGGCAAGGGGTCACCATCAAAGAAATGGTTAGATTCATCTAAATCATTGTCTTCCATAATAGGTGAAACATGTATAACCTCTTTATCCTCTAAGGGATCATTCAACTCTTGCGAGTAAACCTTAACAACATCTCTTTGTTCAATATGTGGCAACATTTCTAAACTATCCTCAAACGTATGAACAATATTCATCTCAGAAATATCCAATCCATAATTTGATTCCTTGTCAACATGATGTAAAGGTGATGAAGCAACATCTAAAGAACTCATACCTTTATGTAGTTGATTCAACCTTGTAGGTTTGGCAATCTTCGTGATAGAATGTCCTTCCTTCGTGTGATCATTATGAAGCCTTAGGTAATCCTTCTTTGCAATGTGTGAAACTTCTTCACTCCTACCGTCATAATAGCTTGTAGGTAAACCTTCCTCTTTCATGGCGGCATCTTCTTCAATTTTATCTTCATGGGGTTGAGGTGTACCTTTGGCTTTGTCTTCTTTAGGGCTTGGAGTCCAATCTTCAACATATATAGATTGATTTATATCCTCATGGAAACTTATATAATCTTCTCCTTTATCCTTATCCTCATAGGACTGCAAATATTCTTCCTTTTCTATCCTTCCTCCCATGCAATCTCTTTTGATTTTTTTGGCTTCTTCTTCTTGTTTCCATCGATCCAATATTCTTTGTAATCTTCCATGTGTTTGCCAAAAAGATGCATACGCAAGATTCCTTTCTTCATCCATGATGCAAAACAAACCCATAGTAACTCTCCACTCAAACCCTTCAGGCTGGCAGGATCATGGCTTTGATACCACTATAATATCCTAAATGGGATATTTGGCTATAATTCTAACTTTTTTGCTTAAACCCTAATTTTATGAAGTTCTGATTTTGATATCAAACCTAAACATACACTTATCTCAGCTCAAAACATGTTTAATACACTACAAAATCATCACTAATACACTTCCCAACAATATACTTCTATGTTCCACAGCGTTTCGAGGACGGGGACGACAGGGGATGGCAGTCTAAGGGCCATTTTTTGGGGATTCTGGGGGGACGACAAATATATAAATATAGATGTATATGCATAATATATAGTACATATATATTATGCATATATTTACATAAATATTATATATATATTTTAAATTTGAGTATCTCGCTCTGTATATATATATTGAAAATTTTTATTTATATATCTATATATATATAGAGAGAGAGAGAGAGTCAAATTTCTACAAGTTAATGGATAGTAGTATAAGGCTATAAGTTGAATAACAACAATAAATATTAACGGCAGTATAACAGAAATAAATTAATCATGACAGCAGTATAACAGCAATAAATTTAATCATGACAACAGTATAACAACAATATTTCATTGTCAGCTCTGAGTTTTCTTTTTAAAAACATTATAAAATGTATATTTGATGTTGGGGATGCCTGGCCGTCCCTGGGACGGTCAAGGGACATCTGAGACATCCCCTGCCACCTTGGGGATGGCTAAGCATCCCCAATGTGTTCCGTAGCATTTCTGAAAAAGGGGACATATTTGGGGATGTTTCCCTTTTTTTAATTTTTTTGGGGACGGCTGGGGACATCCCCTATCGTCCCCCCGTCCCCAAAATGCCAAAGGGGACGGGGATGGGGGTTTGAGGGCAGGGGAGACGTCCCCGTGTAACACAGATATACTTGTAATTCACAATGAATTATGCAAGGAAAACCATTTCAATTTGCAACTATATGGACTAAAAGCACATCAAAATTCTATTGCTATAAGTCTAAATATATAATGTCAATTACAAAGCAATTAGAGCTTACAAAATGATAGGAGAAAGGTTCTAATGTTGTTATTCCAAATTAGTGCATAAACCCTAGGTCCTCTAGACTTAAAGCACTTAAGAATACATTCTCAAATGATTGCACTCAGGTCTACTCTATTGTTGTCATAAACTCTACTATGTTGAAACCCTAAATCTGTAAATAAACTTCAAATATGCAAGATATCTCCTTCTGAGAGGTGGTGCTCTAATGATAGGACAATCTTATCCTCAAATGATGGACAATCCACACCAAAGAATTACCTAGATGTGATCTTCAAATCAGATATATAATTCTACTCCAAATAATTAAAGTGCAAGTGAACTCCCATTATGGAATCCTCCAAGAGAAGAAGTTAGGATTTCGTCCAACTCCTCCTAAGGGTTGAGATTTTCACCTCAAACCTTCTTATGAGATAAACTCCCAAAGCTGATTGAATGAATGAGTGATTGATGCCTTGAAATGCCACAATTGACCTCCTATAAATACATAACATGTCTTCTCTCTCCTGGCCGATCTAGAGAGGTATCTTATTTACTTTTAAATTCATCATTCCCTCCTAGAGGGCCAACCCAGTACAAAGAAGTCTTGGTGCCCAAACAAATCAAATTAAAGATGATTTTATTATATTTTATTCATCCTTCAAGTGCCGCCTAGGATGAATAGAATATTGCAAGAGGTTTCCTTTATTAGGCACTCAATCCTCAAATGACTCTCCATAAGATGATGTGTGCAATAAGACTTCGAACATATCTGCACCAAGTGTATCATCCAAACATTCTGGAGAGTGAAAACTAACTCCTCTATTCTCCCATGACGACCATTCAAAAATGGGGACATTACAAAAAATAAGAGAGGACAAGGCAAAGGATGGAGGTGTGAATCAAAGTGCAATTTCTTTTTACTGGTGAGTTGGTGTTGCTCAACTTCCATATTATTGCAGGTGTGAATAGGTGATTACTTGTTATTTATTGTCTTCTCATTTTGAAATTCTACTTCCATTCTTTGGAAAAAAATGTTGGTATATAAAAAGGGGGTTCTTGTTTGATGGTTGTTCACTCCTCTGTATTCAAATCTTTTAATATAGTCTTATAAATATATTTAGTACTCATGTTCAAATAAGGTCGATAAATCTGATAATCTATGATTCCTTATTATTTTCACCTTACACTGAACCTCCCACATCTCTTTAGTGCAAGGGTTGAAACCCATTATTCGAAGATCAAAGAAATATATACCCTAAGTTATCCTCTGTATAGTGACCTAATAGCTAGAAGGATGAATTCATAAAATATTTTGAAATTATGTTTCTTTATTGTTATGATGTCCAAATATATATAAATATATGTGCAGGGATGTTGCAGTGCATACCAAAAATTATTATCGAGTTGTTCGCAGCTATGTTAATATAATGTGGGTATATTCTCGTGGTATCAATAATGTTGATCTGGGTTTTAAACAAAGGTCATATTACTCTTTGATAAATTAATATCATGGTGCCCGACTATTAATCCTCGGGACCACAACCCCATTTGAGTTGATTGTGTAGGGCAATTCTACCACAAAAAACATGTCGCAATTTCATTTGGCTATGGGCAATCCAAACTACTCATCATTTTTATTTATCTACGATGAGTGTTGGCCATCGATCTTGATGATATTCCTCGTGGTATATTAGAGATGTTAAATCAGTGTGAATATTAATGAATTTTAAGTGAGACAACTATAGTTTGGAAATTGAAATATTTTGAATGCTTACAAGCTCAAAGATTAAAGTGATGTGTTAGATTTTCATTCGGCCCTGGGCAAATTCACCACCGCAAGCAATCCAAACTGTTCCCCATTTTCATCTACCCACTGTAAAATATTGGTCAAAGATCTAGCATGTCCTCTCCAAAGTGAATGATGTTCATTGATCTTCGACGGACTTGCCAAATGAAATAAAGGAGCTTTGCGAAGGTTAACTTGACGGTTTGACTCAATAAGGGGTGACAGTCATGGTCTTGTTTTCTCTTGAATTTCAAAGGATCTTCTTAATTGCTTGCCCGTCTTACTAATCAATTCATTTTTTTTATAATTGTGGTGCTCGTATGGTAATGAGAGAACTCTAAGAAATTTGTAGAATACAAACCCTTCCATTCTTGACTATGCAGTGCAAACCATAGATTATGAGGTTTATTATAATGGTTTGTGCATTTAAACCTGATATATATGAAGCTCCATGGGACATAAATTCAAGTCATAACTTTAATATGAAGGGCTCTTAACTGTGACCATTGCATTGTGAGATTTGAATTGAAAATTAAATGATGAGCTTTGGCTCGAACACAAATAATGAACATTGATTTTAAGTATGAGAAATAATCATTTTGTTTTACATTAAGACTACGATAGATACAAATTAATATTTGAACAATATTCTAGTAGTATAAAATCAAAAATACGTGGATATACTTAATTGTGAATTATTTAAAAGGAGGAAAGTGTTGATCTGGTGTAGTTGATTACCATGGTAGGAGTTGCAGAGCCACCAGCAACTTCACAAACCAATAGCGCTAACATTTCAATGCAGATCCAGAAGGAAGATCGATTGAACACAGAATTGTACTGCTTTAGTCATGGGTTAAAGAGGATTTTTGTTATGTATAATAATGATGCATGTGTTGGGCTTGTTACCCCAAAATTTGAACTTGAAAATTTCAAATTTTTTGTGCATTCTCCTATGTGCCCCTGAGCATTCTGAATCACGAAAACAATTAAAATTGAAAATCTGGTATGAAATCTTTTGATGGGCCTATTCCTAACCTCATCGTGCTCAGTCTGGTCAGTTTCTATGCTCATACGTCTTACCATTTGCAAAATTTTAAACTTCACATTTTCTCGTCGCCAATTTGCAAATGAGACCAAATTTTGCTTTTTGTATTGCTAGAGATGAAATGATTTCTGGGTTTTGCTCTACTGTGTCCTATTACTATTTTTTCTAAATTTCATGCAAATCGGAGCTGTTTTGTGGGAGATATGGAGGTTTTATCTCTCAACCCAAACATGGTTTCGAAGTCTCAATTTCAAATTTATAAGGAGTTAAATTATTGTCCGCTCATCATGGAGTTTAATTTGCCTTCCAAAGTTAGAAAATTTATTAAAAGCATCTAACTTTTGAAGTTCACTTATGGCTTTGCTAAAGGCAAACATCTATGCACACATAAAGTCATTTGGTAAAGATATTAAAAACTCCTTATAATAAAGGTTCAAAAGTCCTTACTTACCCCGACCACCCGACTCCTCTCGGTTGTCGTGGATTTCACAAGTTCTAAAACTCCAAAAAGTGGTGACTTCGAGGTTCTTAAGTTGTGAAAATGTGCGACTACGCGACCTCTTTGTTGTCAGGGGTTCCGCAAGTTTCCAGCGACGGCTATACAGTAAAGCTTTGATCCACCGAGAATCATGTTAGGCATTCACAAACTGAGTCTAGCAAAAGATGATAAATATCTGAAGCAAGCTCTGTGTATCTGCCCTGATGAACACTTATAGATGTATTTTTCCATTCATGGTTTCTACTGGAACTTTCTGATTATACTATGGATCGGGGGAGTAAGAGGTCTTCATTGGACTCTAATGCAAATGCTAATAAACTTCATGCCTACAGTTGGTGTCCTTGGCGTGCACTCTTGGAGGTTACCTGCACCCAAACCTCTACCTCGTGGATTCAGTTTATGGACGGTTCTAAAGAATGCAATTGGAGAGGATCAAACACACATTACCATACCTGCCACATTGAATGAACCATTCTCAATGCCTGCGAAATACCGGCTCCATTGTTGGATGAAGGGCGTTGCATATGGGAAACAATTATCAGCTACTGAATCATATAACTGAATAATGATGATCGTTGAGCATGCTCGAATGTGTTGAAAAGGTTTGAAAAACCTGCCAGAAATGAATACATTGGCGATAGATAAGTAGTTCTATATGGACCGCCCATGCCTGGAGTGGGATTTAGCATTGAATCGGTGCTCAGTATTGCTATGAGTTGCAGTTTTTATCGCCTGGCAGTACAAATTAATTTGAAGGAAATTATCCAGTGAACGGGCGGCTATCAAAACATGATGAAAGGGGTATTTTTATCAGATATTATAGTTCGAACTGCCATGATGGACTGTAAAAACCTTCAAGCAAATGCAGTTAGCAAGATGGCCAGAAGTCCCAAAGAATGGAGGACTTTTGCTAAATTTGTGGTTGGAAATGCACTAATATGCCGAATGTGGAAGCGTAGACAAAAGATACAAACTGCTCGAATGGGTGCCTCAAAGATACGTCATATAATAGTTTGCAATTGTGATGACAGCATGCCTCCAATTACAATCAAGAGAACTGAGGTTGACGAGATTGCTGATGACCCTAAAGAACTTGACATGGAACATCATGATGATGAAGATGAAATTGAGGACATGACAATAAAATCATCCGACTCAATTATAATATGTGCTCGCAATGAAGATGGAGTTAGCCATCTGAAGATCTGGGTATATGCGGAACAAACCGAAGAGGGTGGTTCTAATATGTATGTTCATCATGATATCATCTTGCCAGCCTTTCCACTCTCCCTTGCTTGGCTGGATTGTAACCTGAAAGGTGGAGATAAAATAAATTTTGTTACTTGTTGGAACAATGCAACCAGAGATCGAGATTTGGGACCTTGATGTCCTTGATGCAGTTGAACCTGGTATAGTGCTGGGAGGTGTTGTCAAATGTGACACATCTAGAAATATAACCAAAATCAAGAAGAAGAACAAAAATAAACAGCCTGTCACTTATAAAAATGGAAGCCATACAGATGCTATCCTTGGTCTAGCATGGAATTTGGAGTACAGGAATATCTTGGCCAGTGCAAGTGCTGACAAATCTGTGAAGATATGGGATATTGTTGCTGAGAAATGTGAACACATAGTCAGAGCTCGTATGCCTCAAGGAGGTCAATTGTTTCATGGAACGTCACCCTTGCAGGATGTGCACAAAGTGACGTCGTTGCCAGGCTACAGAAGCCTTTGCTTTTGGCTGGTCATGTAAAGCTAGCTCCCACGACCTTTGCTAAACATCTTCTCAACCATGTTCTAACCTCTCACCATGGAAAGTGGATTGCAGTCATAGAAAATGAGTCTGGTGAAGTTGATATTGATGAATCATTAGTTGCCTCACAATTGTCAGGAAATGTAAAGTTGTTTTCAAAGCTGGAACCTCATCGTGATAGTCATCTAAGTATTTGGAGAGCAATAAAAATGAAGCCAAACTCAGCAACCTTTGTCAGCATTCCTCTCGACCCGTGCCAAATGAGATGCTTCAAGAAAGTTATGAGCATTCATCCAGGCATGTTTGAAAATAAGTGCTTGTCTGATGTAGTATTTGTTACTGCCCTGAAAGAAATGTATGCAGTACGTGGGAGCAAATCTCAACATGAGACTGGACGAGCTAGAAAATAAAGAAGTCATTGCTTTGTTAGAAGTTCATCTCCTCATTCACGATTTCTCCTACATGTCTAAAACATTCTAAGTCAAAGGAAAGCCTCACACAAGGGTCCAATGCACGACTTTTTGCTGCTAAATCTTCACCGAGTTGTGATCATAATTGATGGTGCACCTATTAGATTGCTTGAGACCGAGGAAAATAAAATGGAGATAGCATGCCGCGGAAGGAAGAATTATAGATGAATTGCCTTCATTAGGTGTGGAAGTACGTGGAGTAGTATGAGGAATAATGGTTCTAACAAACTTATCATCTGTCTAGAATTCCATAGATAATGTGCTTCAACAAATGGATAGAGAAAGTAGTACTAGCTCTACAAAAGGCATCCTTTCCTCGAATTTGTTGAATGACCTTATCAAAGATAGGGAAATTCTCGATTCACTGCACTCAGGAGTGTTTTGAGCACCAGCTATATTTGTTCATGAAAGTGTGGAATCTTTCTTTTCTCAGGACTCATTCATCGATCATGATGTTCTTCACAAGCCTGCAATTTCTCAGCCTAGACAATATTTACAGTCCAAATATCCTGAAGGCATACCTCTGGAAATGGTCTTTATGCACTCGTCAATGAATGGCATATTTGATGCTGCTGCAGAAGATGCTATGACAATGGAGATGGTTTGACTGCCTTTCTATTCTGTCTGCCTCTTTTGGGACTCAGGATGCTGCTAAGCTGTTGGGCTTGTGTCTTTATGTTCAGAAGACTATGAAGGCTATGGTGTCAACTATTTTGGTAGATACATCTGTAGTAGGTAATGAATTTGTGAAAGCCTTGTTTGTTCAAATCACACTGAATTTATATTTTACAATGCACAGTTGGGTTCTTTATCTAAAGATTGGCCTGCAAGTAAAGTTTCAAATACTGGTGGGGACCACATTAAAACCAATAAAGTGAAAAAGTCATTGGAAAGAATACGAAATGTTTTCAAAGGAGAATACCAAAGGGTATCAAGAATCAGTTATGAGAAAGGAAGGAAATGTTTGGGAAATTTTAATTGCCCAATTTCAAGAAACAGTTACAACTAGGCAGCCTTTAAAAACTCATCGGAGGCTCATATTCGGGGATCTTTTTTTGATCTTTATTCTTTTTTTATCTTCTTCCAGCTTGGGAACAGGTGAAGCAAGAAGTAGATTTACTTTTCCAAGCACATTTTGTTGTATTGGATGTGAAGTCTTTGAACTTGTATATTGGAGAAATAAGAGGATTATTTCTAAATCTTTGAATTTATTAATACTCTCTTTGATTGCTAATTTATTTTGTGTCTCTGTGATCATTCTTTAATATTATATTTGTTATTTCAGATTGTGTTGATGTTTTTATTTCTGAAACTGTGAATTCAAATTTAAATAATCTTTGGGAATGGTCTGCTGTTCATCTTTTCTTGTTTACCGATTGGGGTTGTGGGGTATATGAACTGTGAGTCATTTACCCTGCATCCTCTTCATTTCTAATTTAATCTTTTACATCTACTTCATGGCTATGGGTAGATGGTAGTTTACCTTTTCTGCTTTCTGGTCAAAAGCATACCCAGTATTTCAATTCATTGCCAATTATTCAAAGGTAGTTACGCCTTGTAAAATAAGCAGAGAGCACTTGCAACTAATCATTGCAAGTGACTCAACTGTTGGTAGGATTGTCATTGGTGTGGGCAGAGAGTATATAATTCAAATGACAAATCTGTTAACCAACAAGGCTATACAGTGCATGAAAACCTCATATTTATCACCTCGAAGGGGATGCCAAAAACATAATTCTTATTTTAAAATGCTAAATAAATAATTTTAATTAAATGTTATTTGTCTTTTAAGGATGTATTTGCATACAACTCACTTGGATATAACATTAAAATTTTGCACCATGTTCAAACATTTATATACTTGCTTCTACATAGGTAGTAAGGGACCAACACCTACATTCCTTATTAGTAAGTTCTAGACACTTACGAATGCCTGGACATGCTTTTGATTTATTGAATGAATTTTCAGTATTTAAAGGGACCTCTGTCTAAGAAATTTCAATATAGCTTGGGATTTTTGAGCTTCTTACAGTTAAAGATAAAGATGACAATGGATATATGTGTGAAGAAAAATACCTGAGTGCAAGTTTAGGTAATAGTAATGATAGTGAAACAAATGTCTCTAAGATGGCAACTTGCAGTTTACGTGGAGAAGATTTGCCTTACTTTGCTAAGCAGGAGGAGTATCGAAGGAGTCCATATGATCGAGAGCTCAATCCTTTGGGGGTTATCTAGATGGGCCTTGCTAAGAATAGGGTAATGTAAAATTCATATTATATAGAGCTTCTAATTATTTAATGTCAGCTTGCTCAAGCCTTGTAACAACCAATCTATGACTCTCTTTTAATCTCTTCTTATTCTCAAATATATAGTAATGAACGAATTCAAAATCTGAAATCTTAGTGGACAATAAATGTTGGTCTGAGATGAAACCATGCAAAAAATGGACATTCTTCTAGCTGCTATGACTACTAATATATTACCAGAAATGAGAACAAAAACCGCAACGGCAACATGACAAAAAATGAAATATTTACATGTTGCGTCTAAGAAACGGATTATATATATAAATATATAAAACTTAATTTTCAAAAAACAAAAATCATTAACCCGTCAATGGGGATGGGGGTGTTGATGCCCATAAGAAGAGAAAGGAGACGAAATGGACACCACCTCCGGAAGGCTAGGCAAAGATGAATTTTTTCAGCGCCTCTAAAAGGAATCCAGCTGCTTCTGGAATTGGTTGTCTAGTGTGGAATCACAATGGCAAAATCCTAGGAAACGTGGCCAAAAAAGTCCTAGACAGAACTAATAACAAAGCCAAAATTTTGGCTCTCATTTTGGGCCTCAACTTATGTAATTTTCTCAAGGTGAAGAAGGTAGAAATTGAGGGGGACTCCCTAGTAGTGGTAAATGCATTGAGAAAGAAAGGAATAGCCAACTAGAAATTAAATGGTCTTTAAAAAGAGGTGCTAATCATGTTAGAAGGTTTTGAAAATATGATGATTAATCATGTGCTGAAGGAAGGCAATAAAGAGGCCAACGAGTTGGCCAATTTTGCAATCAACACAGAGAAAGACACTTTGTGGGAAATAAGGAGTACACGCCAACCATCTCGACTGACATCCAGTATTTTATGTGTTTGGGTGATGAAGATGAAGTGTGCGGATTGGTTTTTTAGAGGTCCGGTGGGCTTCATTGCTAGGTAGTCTCTCATTTGGTTTTTCTGGTTTTTGATAGCCAGCAATCACCCAGCATGAACACCCCTATCAAGTTAACATGCAAGAAGCGGCATATGTCATTCTTGAGGTGCATAATAGAGAAACGGTTAAGACAAGTCTTCAAGCCCAAGAGTGGCATCATGCTCTTCACAATTGAATGGGTGTTGGGTGAAAGATTCATGGTTGCAGGACATAGGTACATGGTTAATACTGATCTAGCCTTGATGTTTCTAGTCATGTTCTTGGAACGCTGATGAAGACAAGGCGGTCATTAAAACCCTGATGGATGCCTTTGTTGAGAAAGATTTATGTGTCGGTTGGAAGGAGGTCGTGAATTTGGTGAGGCCAAGAATGGGCATCCCGAGGGTGGATGAATTTCACAAAATTAACTAGGCGGGAGATGCAATGACTTGGCTGCCTTTTGTGGAGGAGGTTAGGGCCGAGTTGATCGCAGGGAGGAGGCGGCGAGAAGCGAAGGGGATCTCATTTCTAAAGAAACTCGCTAGGCTCGCGGTAGACGACGCTTGGATGATGGAGGTGTTGGAGTCTTTTTATGCAGAAGATGATAATGCTTAATAGATTCTATAGGCATAGGTGTGTAGTCAATAATACTCAAGTGTTCAATACTATTTTATTGTATAAATGCATGCTATCTTAGTGGTAGGTGGGTACGGTGGTTTCTATGAATAGGGAATTTTGTCTATCCCCTATTCCATACTGTAAGGGGTTTTTATAGTTCTGATCAAAACTTTGTTAAATCTATAATATAAGGGGAGCAAGCCCCAAGCCTACAATTTATCAAGTAAAATAATAATAATAAAAATCATTAAAAATATTATGTATTTTAACTTTAATTATAATTTCTAACAAAAGAAATAATCCCGTAAAACAATCTTTACTAACTAAACCACCGGATTTATGTATAAAACTTAGGTTGTGTTAAAAAATGAAATAACTTACCAAAATGTTAGGAAAGGCAAAGCAAAAACAGGAGAAAGGCACGAATTTATGTTTAAGGAAAATGCAAAAAACAGACGTACTTTAGAAACAGGCAGAAACAACCGTTCATGAGGGAAACAACGTTTCACCCGTTGAAACACGCAATGGAGCCTAAGCGTTGCATTTCTGGTAACTAGGGACTACTGTTGTTGTAGGAAAAAACTGCCCCGACTCTGAACCCTGGAGGCATAGGTCCTTTGATAAACTGTACACTATGTGCACATTATCTGGGGTGTAATTTTTTTCAGCCACAATCTCTGGAATGCTGTGAAAGTGTGGAGAAGAGAAGGCCGAGCCTGAGTAAATCTCATCGCACACAAGATGTATTTTCTTTTTATGTGCAAAAGCAAGCAGCATCTTCAATGTGTTGGGGTTAGATATTGTGCCTAGTGGGTTGCATGGATTTGTTATGAGAATTCCTTTCACCTCCTCCTTTAGATTTTGGGCTTTCTTGAATGTTGATTCCACTTCAGATTTGGTGATTTGAAAGTTGTTTGAGCTGTAACAGTGGATTGGCACAATCTCCACTCCTGTGTGCCACCTCAGATCTCTGTCAAACCTATAGTAAAAGGGACAACTTTAGAAAAGAAAGTGACACTTTATCAAGATTATCATGGGTTTCCAGAGTTAAGAAAGGTAACGATAGATTTCAAGGGTGGATGAATTTGATTGTTTTGATTTGAAGCCTTCATGGGTTGACTTATAATCTAAATGTCTGTAAATCGAAACGACGTTAGGAGGCTAGAAAGAAGTTCTCTTCATTCTTTACTTCAGTGCAATTTTTCTTATGAATTTTGTGCATTGTCATTGCAGGCTATGGCAAATTTCATGGATGCATTGAGAGGAAACAAAGTGAAATTTGATTCTGAGAGGATAGTAAATACTGCTGGATCAACCGAAGCCAACGAGGTCTGTTTTAAAAAGTTTTTTGACAGCTGGCAGCGTACTGCGAAGAACTAGACAGGCAAGCTGTGAGACAAATTTCCGGTGTCAAGAATTTCTGGGGAGTGAAGCTCCCACTATAAAGCCTATCGGCTAATTAAAGCGGGTTTGTAATAATGTGATAAAAAACTAATCCAGGTTTCTATTCTTGTAAAAAACGAAATGAGCGGGAGTGGGAGCAGGAGCGGAAATCGGTTGCAGGAACAGAGGGTTTATGGCAGACCCAAGAGAGGCAGATGATGAGGAGAAGGATGAGGACGAGGTGGAAGAGGAAGAATGGAATGAAGAACGGGATGAATCTGAAGAGGTAAAGCTGCTAGACCTCTAGTTTAAGGCCCATTTGAAAGCTTCAGAGGTGAGATCAAGGGCTGCTAGGAAAGGTGTCTCCTCTGGGGCTGTGGATTCACAGCCGGTCGCTGATGATTTGCATCTCCTATGGTTAGGGGTTTGCAGTAGGGATTGAAATGGGGTTTCTCCCAGCTGTTCTTAAATATCATCCACTTCAACAGTCAAAGGTCAATTTTGGCCAATAAAAATAGGACAAATATTTAAGTAGAGCTGTTTCTCCCTCCCCCACCTTGGGTGCACTACACAGAATGTGGTTTATCCTATTGATGCGGTGAGTAAGCAGTCTACTAGATCGGGAGGTGTGATAGGCAAAGAGCTTCATGCAGGTGACAAGGTTATTTCTACTCCCTCCAATACTCCCTTGGATGGTGCATGTTCTCCGTCTGGGGCCTTTGCTGGTTCCCGTGGGGAGCAGGTAGAGTCTGGTATGCCGATGTCCTCGGTGCTGTAGTATGGTGCCCCTTGTAGTCAGAGCTTGTCATCGGACGTTGTTCTTGGTTTGCTAGAAACTTTAGAGATCGCGGATGGTGTGGTTTTTGGTATGCAAGCTAACAAATCATGGGCCAATATGGTTATGGGAAGGTGGAGCTCCGTTCCTGCTTTTCCATCTCCCTTCCAGAAGATTGAGGATGGAGAGAATCTTCTCATTTAGATTCCTGATTCTCTTGCGGATAGGGTTGCCTCTAGGCTCCCGCTGGTGTTTTCACTCATCTCAAAGTGTTTTGGACCAATTCCAAACATTGATGTTTTCAAGGATTGGGCCTCGAGAAAATGGAAGGTTTGTGACCTTTTCGATATTGCTTCTACGAGAAATTGTTTATTTTTATAAGGAGGATAGTGTTTGGATCTTTAAGGTGGTTTATGGGTTTGTTTTTTTTTAATGAAAATGTCAATCTATTTATTATAGGTAAATAAAAGCATTTTCACAAAAAATAGATGGGTGGTAAAAAGGCATACCCGAATGTCGAATGTGCCTAGTGCAGAAACTTCTAGAGTATCAAAGTATTGAGCATAAAAGCATATGAGAAGGAATGAATCAATAGAGTTCCTATCTAGGCGAGACTCTCTAGTTTGTTGTTAGAATATTGGGAGGAGGAAGTTGTGGTGGGTATTGCTAGTTCTATTGGTAAATTCATAACCATTGATCTGGTAAACAAATCTAGGAGATGCTCTAAATTTATTAAAAAGAGGGTTAGGCTTTGCCATTACCCCGTCTTTTATTCCTATATTGGATTTTTTTTTAATTGAAATTGAGAATGTAGTTCAATTCCTTCTAGAAGCCATAGCTAATAAGATTAGACAAGATTATGCGGTTACGCTCAGGCATACAAAACCCCCCAAGTGGAATGTTCCTGCAAAGACAAGTTTTTTGCCTTTAAGAAACTCACAAAAAACAATGACATCATCATTGTTAAAGTTGATAAAGGGAACGCCACCATCATCCTTAACAAGCAAGACTATATTACCAAAATGCTTGACCACCTAACCAATAGTGGTAGCTACAGAGTCCGCCTCCAGAACCCCATTTCTAAGATTGTTAAAAAAGTTAAGCATGACATCACCCATACATCATTTGATGATCTTACCAAGAAGCATCATGTCCCTCCTAAGGAAATTACCCGCGTATTTGTAGCGCCCAAAAAATCCACAAATCGGGTATACCTCTTAGACCTATTGTCAACACCACCCATTCCCCCACCTACAAGTTAGCCGCCTTCCTTGCAAAGTCAATCTTTTCTCTAGTAGGAAAGTCAAATTCCTACATCAAGGACTCTAACCATTTTATTGATTTCATACAAGATAGATATTACTTCTATGAACAAATTCTGAATCTGTTGTGCCTTCTATATGCACAACAAACTATGCAATAAGTATTCTATTTTATATATTTCTACCTTTTTTATATCATTTGGTAATCTACACACACATATAGCCATCTCTTCTATATATATTTCAGCATAAGTATACATATGTCTTTCTATACATACATGTTTGCTTGTGTATGTGTGTATATATAAGTGTATAGGTATATTTATACATGTTTGCATGTATATATAGATTATACACATATGTATTTATCTCTCTCTAAATATATATATATATTCTATTATATTCAATATATATGTGCATTTAAATATCTAAATGTAATAAATTATATATAGTATATAAATTATATATAGGTTGAAATCTATTATAGATATATATTTAATTATATATATTTCTCGTTTACATTTTTAAACAAAATTAGCTCCCTCCCCCTTTTTGTTTCTAATTGTATGTTTATTGTTTTTAATTTACATTCCATGTCCTCCTATCCTTCATTTTTCATTCCCTTTGTAACTCCCCTCCCCTATTACTTTTAAAGGTCAAGTCTGTAGTCCAACTCCTAATATTCCAAATGTCGATGGAAAAAGATACATAGTTAAATCCAAAAGCACTTATACATAATTTCATGCGCTGTGGAAATCTCAAACCAATTGTTGTTAAAAAGTTATTATTAATATACATGAGTTTATAATAACTTTTTAATTAGTAAAGTAATCTCTAAGATAAATAATATTTATCATTTTTCTTTAAAAATTATATATTTTACTTTTTCAACAATAACAAAATAAAATAAATTTAAATTTTTTTAAAATTAATTAACTGAAAAATACCAACAATAATAATTAGATGAAAATTATCCATCACTATAGGTACTCAAACTAGTAATATAGCAATACTTCATGGCATAAAAAAAGAATCCATTCTAAGTCACATCAGAGTACATCTAGATCTTTAGAGTTCCATTTGCTTGTTAGTGAAGCATTTGTGTTCTTCAAAAAGAGGTCAAAAGTTTAAATCTTTTAGGACATAGGGTATGTACGCTTTACCTAATGCAGTTTAAGGAGACACTTCCTCACACACCAATAATGAGGTAGTCTCATATGCTATAAGCCTATAAACCCAAACCGGATATGATATAAGCCACCTATAAACCCAAACCGAATTGCTGAATATTGTGATAGTTTGATTAAAATAAAAGTTTGATGACGGTTGGAATTTTGAAATGCCTTGCGTTTTACGGTTTCACTGAAAGTTTACCTGATGTTAATGTATTCCAAATTTCCTGAGATCATATTATAGTTATTATATACCTACAACCAGGTATATTCTGTGATTACCAAATAATTTGATTTGTACTGTAGAAGTTATGACTGAAGTTGAAATCTCTTGAAAATTTGTAGACTTAATCCCTACCAACAAATTCAACATTAATTTATTACGACAGTTTCTATGCAGTAATCACATTTGCAGAAAAATATCAGATTCATAGACAAGAAACATACCGTTCCGCTTCATCCAAGCCACGATTTGCCGCTCTGTTTTCAGTAACTGCCTCTTGAATTTCGTTGCATACACGTACCTCCAGAAGCCTGATACGGATTCCTTCGCCTTTTGCTCGGACGCAGAGATTCCGAGCCTTCTCCAAAGCCACAACCAGCGGATGTGTTGCTCTAAAAATCAAGATGAATTGCTCATTTCCTTCAGTAACCGCTTTAGCCTTATAAGTCTCTTCCTCGTCTATCACAAAGACAATTTCCATGGGAACGCTTTTAATACCTTTGGTGTTATCTTCCAGCTCGAAAAATAGCAGTATTCCTTCACATCCGAGATTCCTTTCCACAGGAAACGAGACTGTAAATTTAAAGCAATCCGACCCTAATGCGTGATTCTGTATCTCTCCTGCATTAGATCTCTGAAATAATGGCAAGTCCTGTAAATTGAAAGGCCGCGCCAGTTAGCGGTTCTTGTGAAATCAATAGTTAAAAACTAAAACATAATGCAATCTAATGCTTATTGAATAGACCTGAGCGTACCTCCACAACCTGTCTCAGATTGAAACCAATGCTATCGGACCTGCTTAAGTATAATGACTGCAAATTTTTCAGCCTTGCTAAGCCCAAGTCTGCAATATTTTTGATGTTTATGCAGCCGCGGATGTCGATCTTTGCTAACAATTGCAACGAGCTTAAGACAGGCAATTTCTCTAGGCATTGGCAGTTCTGCAAGTCCATCACTGTAAGGTTCTTCAAACCCGCTATTTTGACGACCCTCTGTATTACTCTACAATCCCGTGCTTTAAACTTGACGAGTGCTTCAGGAAGCTCTGGAAGTTCAATCAACTTATTGCATTGATTGAGGATTAGGGTTTTGAGCTTTTTCAGCTGCTTAAGAGTGTCAGGCAATCCTTCAATGAAAGTACCTTGCAAATTGAGAAACTCCAATGAAGACAGATCACCGATTCTTGCGGGAAGACAAGCCAGGTGAGAAAAGCTTGCATCGAAGAACACCAATGACTCCAGTTCGGAGAAATTCTTTGGGAGTTTAGTCAGGCAATGAGTGTTCTTGAGTTCCAATGTTGTGAGATTCCTAAGGTTTCCAAAGCTTTCAGAAAGCTTTTCCAGACAGCAACACTCGTTCAGAAACAATTCCTTCAGGCTTTCAAGTTTCCCAAATTCTTCTGGCAAATGAGAAATAATGCTACATTCATTCATTTCAAGGTGGCTGAGGTGCGTGAGATCACCTATTGATGCAGGCAAATTTATTAAACTTCGACAGCCGCTTAAGATGAGCTTCTGCAGACAACAGCCTGTTTGAAAAGGGGGCAGTTCCTTTATCAGTCCTAGACCGCCTAGATCTAGTTCCTTTAGGGCTCTGAGCTGCCCTAGCGTACTTGGCAACGTTATAACGGAGCAGCAGCCGTTCATATGAAGCTTTTCAAGTGATGACATCTGACTGAACATGTTTGGCATGTCTGCAATGGACGAGCAACCATTTATCAAGAGCTTTTCCAGTGATGACAGTTTACAGATGCTCTCTGGAAGTCCTCCTAAATTTTCGCATCCACACAAATTCAAGCATTTTAGTTGTAGCAGAAGGCCAATCGATTGAGGTATTTCTCTCAATCCTGAACAATCTTCCAAATCGATTCTCAAAAGACAGGTGTAGTTTGAGAGATCGGGCAATGTTTGAAGGTGGACACATCGTCTCAGCAGAAGAAATTTTAGATTTTTGGGGTGCTGCAATAAGAAGAGATTATGGAAATATTATACTGATAATAAATTTACAGAGATAGGAGATTTGGGGAAGCAATTAATGGGAAAATGGGGATTTACCTTGTATGCTGACTCTTCGTTCCAGATTTGTTTTATTTGAGATGGAACTCCCGTGGTGCCGCTGAGATCTAGTATAACTAGATGTTCCATATTCCATTCGGACGGCAAACAACTCAGTGGACATGCATTCCATCTAAACCATCTCACATTTGAAGATAATGGTTGCAGATCTCCTTCTATAGTGTTGTCACCCAGCCAAAACAGTTGCAGGTTTGTTGTTGACTCCATATTTTCAGCTCTCAAGACGGCAAGACTCTTCTCTACGCCTGACAAGGAAATGCTCTGGACGCTTTCGAAACCCTGATCAAAATACACAAACAAACATTTTATTTTCAAGCATTTAAATTTGGACAATGAATGAGCACAACCTCTTTTCGTTTTGTTACAAATGACAAACGGATCAGATACAAAATTCTTACCGGCCGTTGATGGAGAACTCGATGAGCTTCTTCCGGCTTCCACAGGCGGCTGCGTTTGGACGGATCCCGAGACTCGTCCGCTACAATTGCTCGCCCCAAATCCCTCAGATGATCATGCATTAAAAGTATTGGCATCTGTTTACAATCTATCTTGACGAATGACTTAAGAACTAAATTGGAAAGGTTAATATGGGGACTCAGATTTAAATCTTCCCAGAAACTAATCGCAGCTTCCTGGTCTTGCCCCACCAAAAAGCAAGCAATGTCAAGGAATATTTGCTTTTCCTCTGCGCTGAGATCTTGGTAGATGATTTTGAGCATCCCGTATATCCCATCAAAAGTCGCTCTCTGAAGCTGGCCCAGAACCTCATTCCAATATCTTACCTGTTTTCTTCGGTACAAAAACGACCCAAGAACTTCCAAAGAAAACGGGAGACCGCCACAGGCATCCACGATCTTTTCTGTTAAATCTTTATACTCTTTGTCCGCACATGCTTTGAGAAAAGCATGCGAAATGAACAATTGCAGAGCTTCTTCTTTTCCGAGTTCCTGGAGAGCATAAATTTGATCATCACCTTCATCTTCCCCAACATTTAAGATGCTCTTATCGCGGGTAGTAACTATGATTCTGCTGCCTTTACCCAGCGACTCTACGCCCATCATTTCAAGCTGCTTTCTATTGGCAACATTGTCCAAAATTACAAGGGCACGGATAGACTGCAAATGCTCTTTCAGTATAGCTTTACCATGAAACACATTGTTAATCTTGCATTCCTTGGATTTCCTTTTCAACACATCTCTCAGCAGCTGCTTCTGCAATTTGCACAGCCCGTCTACGCGCTGAGCATAGGCCGCGATGTCGAACACAAAGGTAGAACCTTGAAAATTCCGGAAAATGTCGTTGTAAACAGCCCTGGCTAGAGTGGATTTTCCGGCTCCAGGGGCACCCCATATCCCGACTGTAACTATTTTGTGACTTTCGCCCATCTCCAGCAAATTGATGACGGCGTCCATACGCTCTTTTAATCCGACGGCAAATCTTGGCACGTCCAGCGGAACAATATTCAATGTGTTGAGAACATCCGACACTACATCCCGAATGAATTTGATTTCGTACCTGCCCGAGCTTCAAGTCCTTAAAGAATTAAAACCCTAGCAAAGCCAAAGAAAAAAAAAATTAAAAAGTATATAGATATTTTTAAAAAAATCCCACCGGCCTGATGTCTGAGTAATCCATCCCGAACGAGATGCGACCTCAAACAAAGCATCTTTCCACCCATTGATTGTCTCCGATTTCACCCTGCCCTTGCTTCTGTGAACCTCAAAAGCCTCGCTATACATGGGACGCATTTCTGCATATTTGACATCTGCAGGTTCTACGCCGCAAAACAAAGGAATGACAAGCCCTTTGGATCTTAACATCTCTGTAACTTCCCAGAGGCACCACCGCGATCGAGCAAAGTTTCGGGAAAAAATAGGAATGCGAATATCCGTCTCCTCAATTGCCTGCTTCAATGTCAAACCAATGATCTCCCCCTTACGAATTCGCTTACTGTCTATAAAAACACGAACGCCTGTAACACTGAGCCATTCGAACAGGTGCGCCACCAGATTTTCCCTCGTGTCCTTGCCATGGAAGCTGAGAAATACATGATATCTCTTATTCTTCAACGAAATTTTCTCTGTCGGAGTGTAGGTTTTGAATTCATCCATTTATTCTAAGCCTAGGGTTTTGTTTTGTTGGCTTCGAATGTTGCCACGCTCCAGTCTTGCCATATATTTTCCTGAGCAAGACTGAAACAATAAATGTAGGCGTCCAACATGAAGTATAACAATGAGAATTTTAAAAGTACAACAGAAAATTTTCCTCCCAATTTGCAATGTTTTTTAGGCCTGCAACGTCGAAGCAGCTTCGCCATTGTCGACGCCGATGTCAGAATTTTTAATGAATCCATAAAATGTTAGGGTTACTTGAATAAATATACGGAGGAGCATAACCTCCACTACGCGTCGTTAGGCATAAGCAATAAAACGAGCCCACAAGTTTTTAAATGTTATCTATGAATATTTAAACAATAAATAATTTAAAAATTTATAAGAAGTATATCTTTGTAGGGTGACATGTGTCATGATAAATCATAAAGGGCGTCTCTTCCAACAAAATATGAGGGTGATTACGATGTCAAATTATTTGAAAATAATTTTGAATATCTTGCATTAAATTTATTTAAGGTTTAGATTTCATTTAGTGTGTTAAATTATGATTTTTAATCAATATTTTATTACCTAGTTTTTAAGTTTAATTTATTGACTCACACATGAACATATCTCTTATGAGCATGAATAGTCCACTTAGCACTCGTTGCATTTAGGTGATGCTCATAGGGGTAGGACTTCCTAAGAGATCACTCATCCCATTACTACTCCAACTCAAACACACTTGACCATGGAGTTTCCCTTAAATCAAGCCCACTTAACTTGCCACGCTATTTGAAAAATTGTTAGCAAGTGTTGTGCCTTAAAAACCATTCATTAAAGAGCCAAAACATTCACACAATTTCTATCAAAGTGTTAATTAAAAACTTTCATACAATTTCTTAAAAAACACTCTTCCCATTTTTAAAAAAAAATTTAGATGCTACAGTGGTATCCCCGCGACCCAGCGCAGTAAGCTTCCACTATGGGTGTACTACGCAGCCCACAAACACGTACACTTTTTTAATTTGGGAGCGAGTTCAACCTCAAGACCTATATGGAACGAACCCAAAACCCTTAACCGACTACACTGCCCATTTTATATGAAGAATAAAACCAAAATAATTTCACACACTAGCCTCTCCTCCCATCTGTGTTTTTAACAAGCCTATATGACTTTAAGTCTTCAACGCTCCTCTTCCCCGACATTTTAATGGGAAAGATATCTCGGTACGGCAGGACTTGGGGCAGCACCATCTCCATTTAAAAGTCAACCAGAAGTTTCTAAGTTCCACGATGATGGTCGGGGAAGTCGATACCGTGCATAATATTTTATAATTGAATTAATTAGCCAATATTCAAACGCGTGGGTCCTCGAAGATTTTCTTGGGCTTAAAATCGCAAGAACCGATAAGAGAAAGGATTAACTATCTAATTAGATGTTTTGGTTACATATGTCGTTAACATACAAAATATGGTCATTTTTATTAAAAGAGTAAGCAATACTAGTTAAAATTTTAATTCACATGAGAGACATAAGTTAATTTAATTAATTATATATTAAAATATTAAAAGTTATTAGATTAAAATATTATGTGAATAATTTGAGTTTGTATTTTTTTTATTTTTTGTCTTAAATACATAAAATATGGGTGTCAACATCATATTAAGTCTTTCAAATTAAATATATACTTAATAATTTAGAAATGACACTAGTGTACAACTTGTATTCCTAAACCAAATCTAAATAGGTTTTTAATGAATATTATATGTTTTAAATAATATTTAAAAATTGTGATTTCTAACAAGTGATTCCTTCTATTATAAGTTATGTACAATTAATATTTTTTTAAGACCTCAACTAACAATCATTGAAGTACAAAATGTAGGGCTCACCACTAGTCCATAAATTGCATTTAATACAAATTTCAAATATGAAATTTATGTATTAACACTCAATTTTTAATATGGGCTTTCTCTATCCACACAAACCCCTTTCAACCAATGTAATTAATTGTCATAGATCAAACAAGTTACAAATCTAGTCCAAACAAAAAAGTTCGTAAATTAAAACAAAGATTTAATAAACTATTATCATTCAATATGAAAATATGCCTAAATGTTTTTGATTGTGAAGATTATTCTACAACAAAACTTGTTCCATTTTGTTTTATTTGTAATCAAATTGGGTATTTTATGTTAGTGTGAACATGTTGTTTATCTAGCTAGTTTGACTAGGTCTTATTCACACTACACTTACGCTCACTTGGAGAGCTTTTTTCTACTTTTTTTCCCAAGGAAAAACCCTCGTAATTTCAATAGATAAAAGAAATTACATATTGAAGAAACACCAAAGTGTTTTCTAGAAAAAAAATAGAAGTAAAGAGGGGAGAAACAGTAGCAAGTAAACCCCCAAAGAAGACCAAAGAGACCTTTAGCCAGAACACTAAAATCCTAAAAAGAGGAGCATTATGATCTCATGAAAGACACACAAAAAGCATGCCAAAAAAGTGAAACCACCAAGAGTAACAACTACAAAAGTTGCAATGAAAAAACTCAAACAACAGAGTCAACACACCCTAGGAAAAATACAGCATATACACAGAAATAGTGGGGACGAAAAACATCCAACAAGACATGAGACAATAAAGGTGTAGTCCAATAATCCATAGACACTACGACCCATGAGATTGGACCAATGAGAAGCACCATGTCAAAATAACACAAAGACGCTGTGAGTCGAAAGAGAAGATGGAGGAAAAGACAAGGATTAGAACAGATGAGGATAGTTCACAGGTGTAACAGACTCATTTTTACATTCACTTTTTAACTTTTGTCTCACCTCATGAGTGTACAACATGTGTCCTCACACTTGTTCCACCACATGTGCCACATCTTTGGAGGGTAGCATTCAATCCTACCTTCTCATCTTCTCATCCTTGCCTTTATATGTAAGGGCTTCTATGTACATTTTAGACATTCTTTGTGTCACATCCCAAATTTTGACTATGTTTTACTTTTCACTTGTATGCAATTAGTAGGTAATTTTGCATGGATTAATGATTTAACGTTTAGTGAAAATGTCAGGATAAATCAATGATTTCATAAGTTTATGATTATATGCATTGAATTTAGACATGTGATTATATGTTATAATGATTATTTATTCATGATGTATATTGATTAACTAATGATACACTAATCCTAGTTTGGTGATTGTAAGTTGTAACCAGGAAATAGGTTCCCGCCCTCCAAGAAAGAGAGGGAGAGCATCATTGGAGAGAAGTGAATGGATGTAAGGAAAGGAACATGTTGTTGCCATCTAAGTCTTGTGCTTATAGTGTTTAGTGAACCTTGTCAGAAGTGGTAAGTTGTATTCAACCTATTTGGTCAGAGTTTGGGTTTTGATTTGACAATTGTTGATTTGACGTCAAGAACCATTAGCATAGGTTTTGTCAAAAATTGAGTCAGGATAAAAATGACCATCGACAAGATATGGTCGATAGTCGTTATTTTCCTTGTGCGCTTTGATTATAGTTTATGTTATTATACCGATTTAATTTGAGGTTAAGCTATATTATTTTATTATCAATGATTTCTGATAAGTGTTCTATTATGGTAACTTATCCATTATCTGATGTTTCTGCAAGATAAATAGGGGAGAAAACCTTGACCCCATTCTCGTATCTTTATGGATGTTGGTAGCTACATAAGTAAGTATTGGGTGCTTTTTACTTCACCTTGAGGTTATGTTTATATATATAAACATAACCTCAAGGTGAAGTAAAAAGCACCCAATACTTACTTATGTAGCTAATAAAATATGATTTAAGAAGCTAGACCTTTGAGGTGGTCGTTAAACTTCTTTATTAACATGGCTAAGATTTCCATGATATTGCAAATAGCTTTTATGATTAAGTGGCTCGACTCCTTTACTCCCTAATTGATTTAGAGAATAAGGAGGAGCTCATCAACCAACATGTAGAGTGACCAGTCTTTTATGACCATCATGTCTAGCATTTCCATGCCTATGAAGATTTATTGTAGGCTATGATTAAGGAGAGATGGAGGTGGTTTTGCTTGATGGCTATTAAACACTGCAGGATATTTCTCTCAAGGATATACATAGAGAAAGTAGAAGTAAACAAAGGGAGCATTGAAAGGATATCGATAGTTGTGAGAGAGGATCGAGCTCATCGTAGAAGAACAGAGACTATGGAAGGATCTTCATATGATCTCTATACAGGTTCTTTTCTTGTATGAAAGTCTTTTATTAGTATAAGAAATGCAAGTTTGCATTTGGTTATATGGGTAAATATCTAAGGCTGATATACTTAGATTATGGCTGATCGAATTAAAGTTTTTCTTGTGTCTTTTATGACTGTAAATCTTTATTTATCTCTAGGAGAGATTTGATCGAAAGTCTTCGATATCTATGAGTATCATTTGGCCGATAGTCTAACACTATTAATGTGCAATATGGTTGATACTCTGTTTGTTAGAGGGCTAACATCTTCGTATGTTATAATAGTTGATACTCTTTTGGATATAAGGCCAACATGCTTAGAATGTTGCTAAGTATTATGGACGATAGATTTATAGGATTCCTATGTCATAAATGACCATTACTCTTTGTTTATCTCTGAGAGTTGTTTGGTTGCTAACTTGTTTAAAGCCTGTGTATTACATAAGGACGTATAGCTGTGTTTTTGGTGTTTTGTGTCTACCATTAGTTAAGCTTTGTATTCTATTAGAACTATGAGATAAGTTTATCTCTATTTTCTGTCAAGATTGTAGTTTTTCACCTTATCTTATAAAGGGAAAACTCGGTGACTTTTTAGTGCTTACGGTGTTGTTTAGTAGGCCGAAGAGTTGTCTATCTTTAGCAGGCCGAAATAGTCAAGGTTGTAGTTAGTGAATACCTTTTGTGTATCTTTCTTAAACTTTGAGACGTAGTGAAAAGATTTGTTTATTCTAGAAATTCAAGTTTGTTGTAGTTATTATTGCTTACCTTTGCATTTAAGTTATCCTGAAGAGAAAATGTTGTCAAATTATTATTAAACTATGAAGGTTATATCTTTTGTATTCAATCAAGCCTCTAGAGAACTCAGATTGGGCAAAGGAGTCAAGAGTAGTAAGTGGAGATTGAGTTGTATACTACATACATTCAAGTTTTATAGTTTTCATCCTAAAACTTAATGTTAGGTCTCTTTTCTTTCTAAGTAAACAAGAATGATATTGAATATCATTGGAACACCAAGATGTGATTATAGTATTATAAATGCTTATAAAGCAAGTATATTTCGTTATGTTCAAAGATAATGTACACAGGTTCGTAACCTTTCTATATCCAGAGTTAGTGGATGAAGGGAGACCATTAGGTTGAAACTTAATATATTATTCTCTTTAGACCCATATCCTATTTTGTTTGAACAAACTTTGTTAATAGTATTTATGCTATGTAATTTATTTATTAGATTTTATTTATGAGAAGATAGAAAATCATGTTCTATACTTTATGAAAAATGTGAAGTTGTTTAGAGCCTTAATAGTTTAGAGAAGACTAGAGGTCAATATAATAATGTGATATGAGTATATATTCTTATCTTTGGATATCAAGGGCTTTTTGATGTTATTTTGTATATTGGGTTAGAGAAGATAAAACCCTAGGATCAACATAGATGGTTCTAGTAAACTTAAGACTCTCAATACGGATATGGCATTAATTTAATTTAGTGTATTCATGATCGACAGGAAATAGTCAAGAATCCATACATCAAGACAAGAATACCTTAGGAGGAGTTTAAGAATCTTTTGGTAATGTTTAAATGATAAAGTCGATACATGACTTCAAGCACAAGAACACATAATTTTTAGGTCAATGAGTAGAGTGACAGGATGTTATAGACTCTAATGTTTGCAAGAATGTAACGAAGGACTTTTCAAAAGATTAAGTCTTTTTAAACCTATTATTTGTATTTATATCCTAGAATCCAAGATTAAATTCTAAGTCAAATGGATTAGGAATTAAACTTAGTCAAGACATTTCATGTCTAGTGTTTTTAGTCAAACAATCAAATTGCAAGATGAGATAGTTTCTAAGTCGAGTTAGAGGTGTGTGAACTCACTACATTTACTGTAAATGTTTATCTATATAGAAACTTTGGCCAAAGTGATGCATTTGTCTCGGCATGCATTAGTCGGTTCACAATGTCTAGATGGCGTAACTTGTCAGTAGGACCATACTTAGCTAGAAGATCGTCTAGAGTTGTATGGTTAATTGTGTTACATAGGACACAACACTAGGACTTAGATAGCAAACCTATTGGTTCCTTATTTCTATACTCTTCGTGAAGGGTAGGGCCACTTCCAGGAAGGAAGGTGTGCGGGGGACCTTTAATCTATGGTTGGAAGTAAAGCACTTAAATGATGCTCTCCCTCTATAGCAGAAGACTCACCGAGACTTGAGTGACAGATATCAAGATTCTAGATGTAGTAGTCTTTATGATTTGATGTAAAATTATTCATATTGCCAAGTGCAATATATGTATTGTAAATGTAAAGTGATAGGATTCTTACTATGGTTTATCTTTGAATATATTCAATTTCTAAGGTTGGAAATATTCAGAATAGATATGTATTTATTTCCTTGTTATGCAAATGATAAAAAAAATTCTTGTTTACCATGTTCATTTACTTTCTTGTAAAGTGTTATGTAAATCCTGTTGATATTAAGGAACACTGAGACGGGGGGCGAATCGGTGTTCTGCAAAACTTATTATTATGTTCCTTTATTAATTTACCACATACATACAAATGAAAAAAATATGAACTCGAGAACAATAGCAACAAGATCGTCACACATGAACACCAAGATTTTTACGTGGAAACCCGGTTAAGGGAAAAACCACGGTGGGGGTTAACCGACAAGATGTTATACTCTGTTAAAAGTATTACAAATGGGAAGGTGCATGCCTTCAGGCACACTGCCCAGAGCTCACTGCTCAAAGGAGGCTCATGCCCCTGCCACAATAATGGGTTACACTTTCTGGGACATCCTAATTTTTGTTGAAATCACATATTTTTAGAAAATATAATGATTTAGGCCTTGAAAGGTTTCATTTAAAGGATTTTAATTGAAAAGGGTTTGATCAAACCCCCTTAGATTCAAACCCCCTTAGATAGAACCCCGCTAGTTTTAAACCATACCTATAATGGAGTCTCCTCTACACTTATCAAAATGTTGATAAAAAACCAATTTTGATTTATCTTTTGAGGGATCAAATGAATTCATTTAAAATTTATGCTTTGTAAGTATGTAGTCCTTATTATAAGCTTCCCAAAAAATATAATTTTAAATATATTTAATTTGATTATTATATTTACTTCTTATTTCTTGTGAATGTATGTTTTTAACCGAACATCAAGTTCTCTATTCTACACACATGGTAAATTAGTAAATTACTGAAAAAAATTCTAAAAAATATCTATGCACTAGGTATTGATGTCCTTGTTTCAACAAAAGAAAAAAAATTGAATTTCGATACATTCAGAAAAAGTTATGCTTTACAGAATACGCTTATGTCTAAATTATAATTGGTTTGACTTCAAAAATTAATTAAAATATATATATTCAACAAAATGTTATGAAACCAAATGCATACACTATATATCGATGCTACTAATCTAAATTAAAAAGAATCAAAATTTTATTCTTTGTAGAAAAAAAGTTATGTGCTACGGAATACACATTACATTAAAAAAATGTTGTTTACTATTAAAAACCAGTTATCAAAGGAGATGCAAAACAATTTACAATTTAACTCCAATTTTTTTTAAAAAAATATATTTAGAATCTACAAACAAAATCTCACAAATCACTAGTTCACATCATCTTCAAATTCCTAATGGTTTAGCGGCTATAGGTGTTAGAACATGAAGATTTAGTTCAAAATGTTAATTTTAATGTCAAGTTTGGCCTTCTAGGATTCCTTCTTTGATTTCTTGCATCAAGATTTCTTTGACTGGATCCAAAGCTTTCACCTTTGTCATGTCCCAGACCATGCTTATCATCTACTTTCTTCTGACTATCAAGCAGCACCTCAAGTTTAGCTAAGCTTATCTTGAACTTCTCTTTGTATTCATTTGCAGCTTATAGGTCATGTTTGAGAATGACAATTTGCCTTTCAAGTTGTTCCTTATTATACTTGGTTTCTTGTAGATCAGACTCTAGATGGCCAATTATTCTATCCAATCTACAACACTCTTCTATTCTTTCTTTCAGAGACTGATTCAGGTTTTTTTTAGTCTTTTTCCTTTCCTTGATTTCCTTGGTTAGCCTCATCACTGTAGATTCCATCTCATGTTTTAGGACAATTTCTTTTGTCAGCTTCTCACATTCCTTTGTCTTCTCCTTCAGAGCCTCATCCATGCCATTGTCTTCATTCTGATTTGCTAACCGTTGAAGTAGCTCCTTCCTCTTTTCCATGGATTTGCTTAGTTGCCCTTTTAAAGTCTGAATGAAATCCTTAGCATCTTTAAGGTTCTCTTGCAGTTCTTTGACTTCTGCTTTGGATTGATCAAGATCTTCTAAAGCAACTTGATGTTGTTCATTGATGCCATCAGAATACCTGAATGAACCCATTGAAACACCTTCCTAGATCCTCCTCAAGTTGCTAAACTTCTTCCAAGGAATCTTGCTCTGATACCAATTGTTGAAATTAAGGAACACTGAGAGGGGGGTTGAATTAGTGTTCTGCAAAGCTTATTATTATGTTCCTTTATTAATTTACCACATACATACAAAAGAAAGAAACATGAACTCAATAACAACAGCAACAAAATCATCACACATGAACACCATGATTTTTACATGGAAACCCGGTTAAGGGAAAAACCACGATGGGGGTTAACCCACAAGATTTTATACTTTGTTAAAAGTATTACAAATGGAAAGGAACATGCCTTCGGGCACACTGCCCAAAGCTCACTACCTACAAGATTAATTACAAAGAGTTCACTGGAATACTTGAACTGAAGAATAGCATCTAACAATGCAAGATTATAGTTCCGGTTAGGCTCAATATACTGACTTCACACACTTCATCTCTTACTGCCTTGTTTCACTGTCCATGATCCAGAGCTTAGATCTCTTCACTTCACACTTGATACTACCACACTTCACACCTATCACATCATATTCACACACCACTTGATCAAAATGCTCGAACCCATCGATCATATATATCCGCAACATGAAATTACATCAACTGTAGTCGACCTCAAGAAAACTTAGAGACTTTTTCAAGATCATTGTTCTATTAGTTGAATCCATGCACAAACATCAATGCAGACCAAAACCTATGTATTCAAGTCACCACACATGTTGGCCAATACTACTGGATCTCATAAATTACTCAACCAACCACTTCTCTTAATCCGCACAAGGATCAAGCACCAAGTTGGCCTGTTCTTCACCAGACTAAGCTATCTAACCAAAACTTGATACTCAGATGCTCGTAACTTTCAATCCCTTCATCATCGGAGGCTAAAACTTTGGATTTAGCTAGTCCTGACATCTATTAATATTCCCTCAGATCCGCAGCACAATATGATTACCTGTGGAGAAATGCGGACCAAGATGCTAAATCCTGTCATATGCTTTGTTCCTATCTATTCAAACTTAGACAAATCTGCAATCTGACTTCCGGTATGATCAAATGATACAATGAGGATGTGTAAGATAAATTTAGTTGCCATCAATGACAACACCTGCGATGCCTAGCAGTGTCTCTTGCCAACAATCTACCCCTTTGGCATTGATGGCAACACTTAGTGAAAATTGACTAAGTGCTAGAACAACTCCCCCTTGCTATGTGCACTTGTGATTTCTAGTGCTCCCCCTTAGATGAATTCCTTATTTTCACTGCTTTCCACTCCCCCTTTGACATCAATGGCAAAGGCTAATATCTACATACCTAAATTCACGCAAAAACTCTATGTACATGAGCGCATATATACAAACAACCCTTATGTCTTGTCTACATGAACTTAAACACATCACAAAAAATGTTTTGTCACAGTGCCAATTCACTGCCCCAACTTTTCTTCATGCTACCCAAAACATAAATATGACCACTGAATAAAAATGCATGTGACTCTGCCTTCTGTAGATCAGTGGGATCATTTGTCTGAGCAGCAGCTTGAGCTTATGTCAATGCATTGAACATTGTTTTTAACTTAGGAAAAATTAGTCCCCATAGTTCACACATCCTTGCCACAATGTTTTCTTTTTCTTTCACCAATTCCTTTATTTCATCAATCAAGCTAATTACTTGACATTTTTGACTTACCACAGATACTATTAAAGGATCAAAGGATTGAGATACATCTGACAATTTTTGCTCAGACTCCTTTATTTTCTTCTCAATATCCTCTACAACTTTTGGCCAAAATAAACAAAATTTGTACACATCTCCTCCTTCAATGAGGGCATTTTGAATACTCTTTACACTAGTATCCAACATAATTCTATCATTTCCAATTATTCTTTTCAGATCACTAAATCTTTTATCATTAAATTCATTCTGAACTTTAACTTCTGCTGACTTCTCAAAAGATTCAAAATGAGTACTTACAGAGTTTATCAAACTCTTCAACTGACTGGAGGGGGATGCTTTTGAATCCTTCTAAAATGTAGGCATGATTTTCTCCAAAATGTCAGATGCAAGACCAAGCAACTCACTGTCTTCTATATGGAGCTTCAAGATTTCCTCTCTGGCCTTAGCTTGTGCAAAAGAGGCCAACTTCATCTTCTATACCGATGATAGAGTATCAAAATTGATTGGACCTTGTATTATATCTGGATCTTCTGCAACTTGTTTGTCTTTCTCCAAAATTTCTTTCACTGCTTCTGCAGTGTCTCTTGCCCAATATGATGTTTCAGTTTTATGCTCTTTAGGGCCTACATCTTCTCCATTTCCGGAGTCAACCACATTGTCTTGCTTATCATTTTCATTCTTTTTCTCTGCTTATGCTCTTTTTGCATCAACAATAGAGGCATCTTTTTTTATCTTTATCAGAAATGTTTTTTGCATTCTTTTCAGAAGGATTTTGTGTATCCTCAGCAACAACATTATCATCATTTTTATCAAATTGCTCAACGTCCAGAATGGAGGAATCAATTCCATCATCAGTTTCTTCTTCTTGATTTTCCTTGTCCTTAACTTCTTCTGCTTTCTGCTCTTTATTCTTCTCAGAATCACCTTCAGTAGGAGCATTTATTTCCATATTCATCTCAATATTTTCTTTACCAGATTGGTCCGGAGGACTTTGAGTATCCTCTACACACTCAACATTATCTTCCTTCATCTCTTCATCTCCTTTATTCATTATTTCTTCTCCCGGAATAGAGAAATCATTTGCCTCATCTTGTTGCTCATTTTTCTTCAACTCTTCATTATTCAGAATGGATGTGTCATTAGCATCAATGGGTTCTTCAGTGACCACATAAAACTTATTCTTGTCTAGGGCTTTCCTCAAGATTTGTTCTATTTCTTTGACCACTTCATCAATGTCTCCAATCATTAGCTTACTCATCTTTTTCTTGCTTTTGAATTCATCTTTAACTGATTTGCTTCCTTCCTAGAGATTACCGGACACAGATTGGACAACACATGTTCTCTTAGCTTCAAATCCTTTACTTTAGCAGCTTCTTTTCTCATCTCCAAAATGTCACTTAGACTCTTAGGAATTTCAGACAAAATTTCCATAAGTGCTCTATCGAATGTATTCAAGTACTTAACAGTAGCATCCTCCAAAATTTTCTTGTTGATATTATCAAAGTTGTTATAATATTTTGTTATGGGCTTCAAATTCCCATGAATAGTTGTTGCATTCACAATATCTTCAATTGACAGGGTAGATTTTTCAACACGGATCTCAGTCTTTTGTCTTTTGCTTACCCTTATACTTTCGGAGGGCTTTTCTTTGGCAACCCTTGATGCTTCTACTTTCTCTAACTTTATGCTTCCGAAGGGCTTCTCCTTAGACACTTTAGTAGCCTTAGTGCCTGAGGCCTTCAACTCTTTAACCTCACTATCTCAATCAGTCTCTTCTTCATCCTCATCGACACTGACATATGACCTTTTGCCCATCACTTTTGTCCTTTTTCCTTCCTTACCGATAGGTTTTTCTTTGAATTTCTCCACAATAGGAGAAGGTGATGCACTGAAGGTTGTACCTGAACTCCTAGTAGTCCTTGATTTAAAAAGGGATTCTACCGGAGCACTTCCCTGTTCCCTGTCCTGCTTCTCCTTCTCAACTTTCTCTAGCCTTCCCCTATTTTGTTTCACAGCTTCTTTGGTTATTCCAATACTTTCTACATACATTTCAACTTGCCTTTGGATCTTTCTCTTAGTTTAAGGTCTCTGATGCTCAACATGCAGTTTCAAATTAAACTCATCATATGTACCGAATCTCTAAACTGAGGTATCTTTTGGTTTACTCAAAAGGTGTTGAGTATACATTTCCAGTATTTGTTCATCAACTTCATACCCCATGGGCATGATCCATACAGTCCTTGGTTCAACTGCTTCCATCAAGCATTGATTTTTTTCCACCATGAAACAAATTGTATCCTTGTACTTTTCCACCACAAACTTAGGGATTCTTTCCCTTGATTGCATCATATCCTGAAAACTCTTGAAATATCCCCAAAGAGTAGTCCTTTGGGCATTGGAGTCACCAATATTGTACAACTACTCTCTTATTTGTATGGCAATAGGCTTGTCACTGGTCCAACACAGGCTTTTCTTCTCGGGCAACTCATTCATGAAATAAAAGAATAAGCACAAGACCAACGTACCATACTTGAATGTATTCTTCTTATCCTTCTTAATCTTGTTCAGATTCTCTATTAGCTGGTTTTGCAACAGCTCACACAATTCATAGTCAACATTTTCTTTTAGCATCTGATAAGTAGCATAAATAGTTGTACTAGACACTGAGTTTTCCCTGCTGGAGTGGTATATCTTATACCCAATCACCATAGATGCAAATTTGACATTCGGATCAGTTATATCATTTATTGTCATTGCCCTCTTATCAAACTTTGAGCATGTAGCATTAGTTACAGTCTGATTCTTCACTAACTTTAACATCGGCAGTCCACCGGATGAGTTCAATCTTGTTACGGCCTTGATGGCACCCTTAGTGATCTTAAAGGGTTTCATCAACCACATAAATTCAGTATGCATCTAACTCAGTACATACCGGACCCACTCGTCCTCATCAAAGGACGAGAACCCAATAACTTGAATGAAATGTTTGTCTTGCAGTGCCTTATAATTAGGTTTAAGACCATAAATCTCACCCCTCATGTGATTCTTAAACAAATCTACTAACTTTGAATCCTCAAACTCATCTATGCTAGCATGAATGAAAGCCCTAATATCTTCAACGTGCAACACACCATGCAAAACATTAGAAAGGGCACCTAATGGATCGACCTCTACAGATTTGTGTGGATGCTTTTTGAATTTAGGTCAGGGCCTTTCGGTGATGTCAACAACCAATAGAGTAGCCATTTCAAAAAGATCGCAAGTTCAAAGCTTTGCAAAAAAATACCTTTTTCTCCATGGGATTAGGGTTAGATGTTAAATTCGCTTTTTGCACTCCAAATCTTTGAAATCTCAGCTCAAGCACTCTTTTCCTTGTTCTCTTCGAATACAAAGTGATTCAAATGTTGAATAAATGACCTTTTATGCTCCGCAAAACCTAATTTACCATTATAATAAATGCTTTGCCCTAATTCATTCGGTTACACTGTTTTTGAATACAATCAATCGCATTAGCTTCTTTTCTTCCAAAATTTGCTTCAATAGATTTGAAATAGGCTTCTTTATCTTCATTCACTGTGCCAGATTTAGGCACCCACTTATTGGTAGAGGGAATTAGATTTTCATTGCAGCTCCCCCTGACCCAGAGCTCCTATTTCAATTCCCAGAGGAATTATCAATATCGGATTCCAATGCAGACCCATCACCATCATTCATTACACTTTTTTTCACCCATGTTTTGTTCATTTCATTCTGGATCTCATTCACATCTACTTTGTCATTGCCTTTATCTTGTTTATGCATATTCTGGTCTCTGTTTACTGGACCTTTTCTATCATCTTTCCTTCTTCTGCAGAATCTTGCAATATGACAGAATCTGTTGCAATTAAAGCACACAACATTTTTTTGCTCATTTACTTAATTTCCTCTTGATCTGCACTGATTAGCCATGTGTCCAAATTGTCATGTCCCTATATTAGTAATTTATAATTGAATCCATTATGTATTATTCATTCAAATTAAAGATATGAATAATATTATAAATGAAATCTATTTAATATATTTAAATAATATTTATTTAAAACAATTAACAAAATATATTATTATTATATTTATAAATAACACATATAATATATATATATATAATATAAATAAATAATATATTATAAATATATCTAATAATATAAATACAAATTATATTATTATTATTTTATATTGTAATATAAATATAAATAATATAATATAAATCATATATCATTTATTATGATATAAATGATATAATATAAATAATATAAAATAAATAATATATCATTTATTATAATGATATAATATAAATACAAATAATATAAATAAATAATAATATAAATAAACATCTTTAACCTATCCTCTTATGCTAAGGGAGTTACGTATGGTTAGAACTAGTTTTACCACAAAAGAGAATTAATATAAAGTAATAAAAATTATAAGAGGTAAGTATGTCTTTGACCACCAAGTATAATAAGAGACATGCCTCTTCGAACATATCCCTTGAAAGGGAAATAAATAAAGGTTGTGAGATAAAAGGGAAACATCATCGGAAGAGAGAATTAATAAAAGGAAATAAATAAACAACTATGAAGTCAATAAAGGCAATAAAGAAGCAACAACATTAGAATTCATCAAAGACGCAGCAAGAAGATATCACAAGGAAGACACGGGGGTAGCCAAGGTAAGTCTGCAACTATCACAGGTACGTTGTTCATTAAGTGTTTAAATATATAGTATAATATATTCTAGTATATATTGGTAAGATAAATAATGAATTCAAAAATATATGAAATTAAATAAATAAAGATATGTTAATAGGCAAATAGCATGAACTGATTTCATGATGATGAATAAGAAATGTAATGCTAGAATAATATAATTATGGTAGAAATAAATGAATTATAATTAGAAGTGAAATTAAGTATTAGTTAATTACCTCATGCTTGAAAGTAAATAGGAATGATATGAAACCATTTATATGTTAAATTGAGCATAAAATGAATTATCAATGAAGCCTAGTATGAGGCTATCAATAAAGAATGAATTAATATGATGAATATGTATATAAGGATGAAAATGATAATGAAATGTGATCATGCATTAGATCATATGAATATATGATGGGCCAATTATGATATGAGGCCAAAAATGATAAGACATCATATGAGAATGTCCACAAGGACTTAGAAATCATAGGATTGTGCTATATCCGAGAAGAGGATTAGCTTCATCATTAATCATCTTGCCGTCCTAGGTGTATAGGTAAGTTAGGAGAATGTTATTGGACCTAGGTAACCCTAAGAAGATGAAGTACCTCCGGATGTGAGGTGAAGTCTCGTGGGCCAAGTGTCGAAGTACTCCCAGGTGTGAGGTGAAGCCTTGGGCCTATGGTATGATGAGCTCATCAATGTGATTTGTGCCCTATGGTAGGTGACTCTCCAAGATGAGGTGGGAAGTCTTTGGAGTTGATTGGTGAGGTGGGAAGCCATCGGGCCTCCATATGGGATGGTTAGTGTGTCCTTAACAAACCATGCCTATGGAGTTAGAGATGGGTTAATGATAGGGCAACACGTGATCCTTCTGAGGATAGCACTTGAGGCCTATGAATATGAATATGAATATAAATAGGAATATGACTATGAATAGTTTGAGCTTACTAGAAGGGGAAATTACAGTGGTATCATAGCAATGTTCCCATCATCCTGTGAATAATAGTTGACTTCCAATTCTATAAATTAAAAAAAAAATCAATGATGCAATATTAAAAAATTAAAATTTACTCAATATGTTATGATGTAGCAAAAAAAAGGAATTTTAAATTTACTTACAAATATGTAATAATTAATGAGTAAATAAGATAAAAATAAATAAAAATAAAATAACTCTTAATAACAATAAAATTACATTAAGTAAATACACTAAATGAAATAGTAAAATAAAGTAACCCTATTAATTTCTTCTAAAGTAACATATTTGACAAAATTATTTTCATCTTAACTTAATGTTATTATATCATAATATATAATATTATAAATATTATGTGTTGTATAAATACATCATGTATAAACTATAGAGATGTATTTTCAAGAAACACATAAATTAATTAAGGATGAATATAAATATAAAATTTGTGATCATAATAACCATGTAATTAGACCCACAATCCTACTAAACATAACTATAACTTTTTAAATAAATAAATAATAAAAAAGTATTATATACTTTAATATTAAATTTATTATTACCATTTTTTAATGTATACTTTAATATTAAATTACTAATATTTTCACCTATTCCTTTAATCCTAGTTGTGATTGCTTGAGGACAAGCAATTTTGAGTGGGGAGGGTTGTCATGTCCCTATATTAGTAATTTATAATTGAATCCATTATGTATTATTCATTCAAATTAAAGATATGAATAATATTATAAATGAAATCTATTTAGTATATTTAAATAATATTTATTTAAAACAATTAACAAAATATATTATTATTATATTTATAAATAACACATATAAATCATATATATAATATAAATAAATAATATATTATAAATATATCTAATAATATAAATACAAATTATATTATTATTATTTTATATTGTAATATAAATATAAATAATATAATATAAATCATATATCATTTATTATGATATAAATGATATAATATAAATAATATAAAATAAATAATATATCATTTATTATAATGATATAATATAAATACAAATAATATAAACAAATAATAATATAAATAAACATCTTTTAACCTATCCTCTTATGATAAGGGAGTTACATATGGTTAGAACTAGTTTTACCACAAAAGAGAATTAATATAAAGTAATAAAAATTATAAGAGGTAAGTATGTCTTTTACCACCAAGCATAATAAGAGACGTGCCTCTTCGAACATATCCCTTGAAAGGGAAATAAATAAAGGTTGTGAGATAAAAGGAAAACATCATCGGAAGAGAGAATTAATAAAAGGAAATAAATAAACAGCTGTGAAGTCAATAAAGGCAATAAAGAAGCAACAGCATTAGAATTCATCAAAGATGCAGCAAGAAGATATCACAAGGAAGACACGGGGGCACCAAGGTAAGTCTACAACTATCACAGGTACGTTGTTCATTAAGTCTTTAAATAAATAGTATAATATATTCTAGTATATATTGGTAAGATAAATAATGAATTCAAAAATATATGAAATTAAATAAATAAAGATATGTTAATAGGCAAATAGCATGCACTGATTTCATGATGATGAATAAGAAATGTAATGTTGGAATAATATAATTATGGTAGAAATAAATGAATTATGATTAGAAGTGAAATTAAGTATTAGTTAATTACCTCATGCTTGAAAGTAAATAGGAATGATATGAAACCATTTATATGTTAAATTGAGCATAAAATGAATTATCAATGAAGCCTAATATGAGGCTATCAATAATGAATGAATTAATATGATGAATATGTATATAAGGATGAACATGATAATGAAATGTGATCATGCATTAGATCATATGAATATATGATGGGCCAATTATCATATGAGGACAAAAATGATAAGACATCATATGAGAATGTCCACAAGGACTTAGAAATCATAGGATTGTGCTATATCCGAGAAGAGGATTAGCTTCATCATTAATCACCTCGCCATCCTAGGTGTATATGTAAGTTAGGAGAATGTTATTGGACCTAGGTAACCCTAAGAAGATGAAGTACCTCTGGGTGTGAGGTGAAGTCTCTTGGGCCAAGTGTCGAAGTACCTCCGAGTGTGAGGTGAAGCCTTGGGCCTATGGTATGATGAGCTCGTCAATGTGATTTGTGCCCTACGGTAGATGACTCTCCAAGATGAGGTGGGAAGTCTTTGGAGCTGATTGGTGAGGTGGGAAGCCATTGGACGTTCGTATGGGATGGTTAGTGTCTCCTTAATAAACCATGCCTATAGAGTTAGAGATGGGTTAATGATAGGGCGACACATGATCCTTCTGAGGATAGCACTTGAGGCCTATGAATATGAATATGAATATAAATAGGAATATGACTATGAATATGAATTATGTGATTATGGAATTATAAATTCTAGGATAAATATGGAAAGAATATGGATCTATGTTAATTATGATATGAAAGAGAAAAATTTGGAGTACTAATGTTTCCTCTTTGTAAGTTGAAATTGTGCAAGGTTGTGAATAGTTTGAGCTTACTAGAAGAGGACATTACACAAATCTATTGCATGCAAAACATTTACCATTGAAAGAATTGCATTTCCTCTGTTGTTAGAGTTATTCATCGTCATTCTTTTGCATTCATTAGATCTATGACCATACCTATTACAATTGAAGCATTGACCGGAGAAGGATGGACCACTTTGATTCACTCTACTTTTGCACTGAGTAGCTCTATGACCAAATTTATTGCAATTGAAATAATTTCCATTGAAAGATGGATACCTTTGAGCATTAGGTTGTCTTACTAGAGGCCTTCTAGGATTCCTTCTTTGCTTTCTTGCATCAAAATTTCTTTGACTGGATCCAGAGCTTTCCCCTTTGTCATATCCCAGACCATGCTTATCATCTGCCTTCTTTTGACTATCAAGTAGTACCTCAAGTTTAGTTGAGCTTATCTTGAACTTCTCTTTGTATTCATTTGCAGCTTCTAGGTCATGTTTGAGAATGATAATTTGCCTTTAAAGTTGTTCCTTATTATACCTGGTTTCTTGTAGATTAGACTCTAGATGGCTAGTTATTCTGTCCAATCTGTAGCACTCTTCTGTTCTTTCTTTCAGAGACTGATTCATGTTTTCTTTAGTCTTTTTCCTTTCCTTGATTTCCTTGGTTAGCCTCATCACCGTGGATTCCATCTCATGTTTTACGACAACTTCTTTTGCCAACTTCTCACATTCCTTTGTCTTCTCCTTCAAAGCCTCATCCATGCCATTGTCTTCATTCTGATTTGCTAATTGGGTATGTGCAGGATCATCACGGGCCAAACAGTGGCAATAGGAAAAAAATCACGTTTTTACTTAGCCAAATTCGCGACTTGGCAAAGTTTGACTTTGAAACGGATATTCGTTTTCTTTTTCTCTATTGTTTTCATTATTTTTTATTTTATTATTGTAGCATTTTTAGCATTTTACTATTTAGGCATTTTAGCTATAAAATACAATCTAAATTTTAGAGACTGTATCATATGAAAGGGCCAACCTTGTCATCTTTTGGAATGCATGATTTCTTTTAGTTCCAACCATTTTGGCATCATTTATTCTTGTGATTGAGAGTTCTCTCCACCCCTGATTGAACCATTACTTCCCCTAACTAATTCTCCTATCCTCTTGACTCTAAATCAATTCTTTAGTCCACTCCCAATAAGTCTTCTATAATCTCTCAATCAATTATTTAGTCCACTCCCAATTAGTCTTCTATAATCTCTCAATCAATTCTTTAGTCCACTCCCAACCAACCCCACCATTCATGTTGCTTCTTCTACTATTAATACATCTCTCACCATCATTTTTAGGGGAGACTATCCATTTCTTCCATTTATGTCAAATTCTTGTTAATATCTCTTATTCCATTTTCCATTGATCCCAACACATCATGGATAGTGAGTCACCTCAAAAGAGTTAAGCCATATTTTCATTACAACCCCCACAATAATTATTATACTTTTACAGTTCTAACTTTGTGAGCCTTTTCCATTTCAATTTTAAGGATTTGAAGGTTCTTACACTCTCCATAAAATCTCCAAGTTCTCAAGGCATCCTTATTCTTCCCATTGTCATCAAGAGGATGTTCTAATTTCTACAAAGAAGGATACCAAAATGTTGGATCCTTGAGGACAAAAGCTAGCACAGGTGCCATAAAAAGATTCCTTAAAGCTTCGCATGTTCTTTACATTATTTTAAAAAAATTTCAGTAGTAATTAGAAAACTTAAATTTACCTAAGAAAAGTAACAATTTGTTGCCTCTTGTTACCTCTTCTTGGTTATTTTAAAAAGCAACAAAGTGAAGTGACACATCCTTATGACTAGCATCAAGAAGAACAACAGGAAGTGTATTTGGATCTTGGAAAAGATCAGGAAATAGAGGAACATCCAGTTGATGAGAATAAAGAGCAAGATAAAGAACAACTGGATGACTGAGATAAAGAGCTCGATGTGGAATAGTATATGACATAGAACCAACAAGATGAACATCAAGTTGAACAATGAAAAAGTGGTATTAGTTGCACCTATATAGAGAAGTGGTTTAGAGGTTGGTTAGGGAAATTATTTAGGGTTTAGAGGTTTAGGGTTGCTCGGGTTTAGGGGTTTAGGGTTTACAGTTTAAAGAGATATAGAGAGAGGGGACTGAAAGAGTTTGGGAGAGATAGAGGAGACAGAGGGGAGAGATAGGGAGATAGAGAGTGAGAGACATGTCCAAAGACATAGAGAGAGAGAGAGATTGAGAGGTAGAGGCATGTTAGAGATAGGGAGATAGAGGTTTAGAGTTGCTTGGGTTTAGGGGCATTATTTAGGGTTTAGGGTTTAGGGTCTTGGGGTTAGGGGTTAAGGTTTAGAGGTCTAGGGTTTAGGGTTTAGAGAGAGATAAAGGACCAATAGGGAGATATAGAGGAGTCCGAGGGGAGAGATAGGGAGATAAAGAGTGAGGGACATGGCAAGAGACAGCGAGAGAGATTGAGAGGTAGAGGGACAAAGGTGATAGGGAGATAGGGGAGAGATAAGGAGATAGTGATTTATGGTTACTTGGGTTTAGGGTTTAGGGGTTTGGGGTTTAGGGTTTCTCAGGTTTAGGGGTTAGGGGTTAGGGTTTAGGGGCATTATAATTTAGGGTTTAGGATTTATTGTTTAGGGGTTAGGGGTTAGGTTTAGAGGTTTAGGGTTTGGATTTAGGGTTTATAGAGAGAGAGGAATGATAGGGAGATATAGAGGAGTCTGAGGGGAGAGATAGGGAGAAAAAGAGTGAGGGACATGGCCAGAGACATAGGGAGAGAGATTGAGAGGTAGAGGGAGAAAGGTGGTAGGGAAATAGGGGAGAGATAGGGAGATAGTGGTTTAGGGTTACTTGGGTTTAGGGTTTAGGGGTTTAGGGTTTCTCAGGTTTAGGGGTTAGGGGTTAGGTTTAGAGGTTTAGGGCTTTGGATTTAGGGTTTATAGAGAGAGAGGAATGATAGGGAGATAGAGAGAGGAGATCGAGGAGAGAGATAAGGAGATAGAGAGTGAGGCACATGGCTAGGGACATAGGGAGAGAGATCAAGAGAGGTAGAGGGATGATAGAGATAGGGAGATAGGGGAGAGATAGGTTTAGAGTTGATTGGATTTAGGGTGTACCTAGGTTTAGGGTTTCTTAGTTTTGTAGATAGCTAGATAGAAAGAGAGAGGAGACAGATAGGGAGAGATGGAGGTGACAAAGGGGAGAGATAAGGAGATAGAGAGTGAGCGAGATGTCCAGAGAAATAGGGAGAAGGAGTGAGAGGTAGAGCTCGATGATAGAGATAGGGAGATAAGGGAGAGATAGGAGATAGGGTTTAGGGTTGCTCGTGTTTAGGGTTTAGGGTTTAGGGGTTCGGGGTTAAGGTTTAGGGGCATTATTTAGGGTTTAGGGTTTATGGTTTAGGGGTTAAGGTTTAGAGGTTTAGGGTTTAGTGTTTAGAGAGAGAGGACAATTAGGAAGATATAGAGTGAGGGACATGGCCAAAGCATAGGGAGAGAGATTGAGAGGTAGAGGAATGATAGTGATGGGGAGATAGTGAGATAGGGAGATAGAGAGATAGAGGTTTAGGGTTTCTTGGGTTTAGTGTTTAGGATTTAGGGGTTTATGGTTTCTCAAGTTTAGGGTTTAGGGGTTAGGAAATAGGGGTTAGGGGTTAGGGGTTAGGGTTTAGGGGTTAGGTTTAATCATGTGTTAATATAGGTTGTGGAGTGAGAAATAGGTGGTATGGGAGATCGGAAGACTAGTTTAAAGTTGGGCTGATGGATATATGTCACAGTGAAAGGTTCAAAGGCTTGTCAAAAGTGGAGTGATCAAAGCATCGGTATAAGAATTTTTGAGTTGGCCGATAGTGTTTATCTTGCCGATAGGAAGAATGTATATGATTTGGTGTTATTTGGGACTTTGAGAAGGTTTCTTAAAGCTGATTAATCTTTAATCTATTTGAACTATGGGTTTTGATGGGTATTTCACCGTGTTTTGAGAGCTTCCACTGTGTGCTCTGCATCAGACCAATAGGGAGATATAGAGGAGTCTGAGGGGAGAGATAGGGAGATAAAGAGTGAGGGACATGGCAAGAGACATAGCGAGAGAGATTGAGAGGTAGAGGGACAAAGGAGATAGGGAGATAGGGGAGAGATAGGGAGATAGTGGTTTATGGTTACTTGGGTTTAGGGTTTAGGGGTTTGGGGTTTACGGTTTAGGGGTTTAGGGTTTCTCAGGTTTAGGGGTTAGGGGTTAGGGTTTAGGGGCATTATTTAGGGTTTAGGATTTAAATTATTTAGGGGTTAGGTTTAGAGGTTTAGGGTTTTGGATTTAGGGTTTATAGAGTGAGAGGAATGATAGGGAGATAGAGAGAGGAGACCGAGGAGAGAGATAAGGAGTAGAGAGTCAGGCACATGGCCAGAGACATAGGGAGAGAGATCAAGAGAGGTAGAGGGATGATAGAGATAGGGAGATAGGGGAGAGATAGGGAGATATAGGTTTAGAGTTGATTGGATTTAGGGTGTACCTGGGTTTAGGGTTTCTCAGTTTTGGAGATAGCTAGATAGAGAGAGAGAGGAGATAGGTAGGGAGAGATAGAGGTGACAAAGGGGAGAGATAAGGAGATAGAGAGTGAGTGAGAGAGATTGAGAGGTAGAGGGACAAATGTGATAGGGAGATAGGGGAGATATAGGGAGATAGTGGTTTATGGTTACTTGGGTTTAGGGTTTAGGGGTTTGGGGTTTAGGCTTTCTCAGGTTTCCCTCAAATCATGTATAAATATGCATAAACCTTTGTGGAAAAGGCATTGGAGATGTATTGAAAACATTTTGAAGATGAATTGAAGACAAGTTTGAATGAAATTAATGTCAAGAAACTCTGTTTTTACAGATTTTACTATTTTCCTACTATTTCTTTGTTTAGTATAGCCCTGTATGGATATGTTAGGGCCTAAGAGAAATTGTAATTGAAAGCTAGTGGAATCTAATTTCTTGTGTTTTAGGTGCCAATAAGGCCAATAAGGACACTGGGGGCACATTATAAACATAAAAAACTTACATCTTGGGGGGAGGTGCCAATAAGGCCAATAAGGATACTATTTCAGTTGGGTGTGTGTGTATGCAAATCCCATTTATGGCTGAGAAGCTCTCTATTTACTATTATTCAACTCTCGTTGATAGGAGGTTGGCTCTACAACTATTGCAATTTGTGTATGAAACCTAGATGCCTACGAGATCATATATATGTATGTATGTATGTATGTAAATCCTATTTATGGTCAAGTAGCTCTCTATTTACTATCATTGAACTCTCATTGATAGGAGGTTGGCTCTCTGACTATTGCAATTCAATCCATTTGTAATGATGCCTCTATCATGTTGAGTTGGATCCTATCTCTGCATCAAGTTAAAATCATGAATATGACAACACCATACAATCCTCATTGGGCTGTTAAAATGTACAAAACAATCATACAAGATAGTCATTCATGAAATTACTATACAAAGAGGGTTTATAAGTTGCATTAGGGTTTGTATAAATAATCTAATGGATTTATAAGGTTGTCAAACACCAAAATGGATAATTTATATGAGTTTTGGGACTGTCATAGTCCATGTACAACTTGCCCTTTATGATTTTTAAAAAGATACATATGGCTATCCAAAAACTGCCCTTTATGACTATCCTAAAACAACATCATGTATATGCTCATAAAAGCCATCAAAGTCTATGATTAAACTCGTCATTGGATAAGGAGTGGAAGGATAAAGTCACATTCCCAAAACCTCTTAAAATCACATGTCTCCCCTTATGAAAACTAGGGTCTTTGTCGATACATTGTTCTGTAAGAGCAAAAACCTTGCTAGGTGCCATATTTTTTGTTTACGGACTACGCCAACGCATTGGGGTGGGTGGGTAAATGCTAGTGGAGGTCTCATTTCATGCGCCAAGCATCCCAGTCATTCTGGGCAAGAGGCTACCGGCAAAGTCCCTTAAGATCCCTAAGACCAAAAATACGCCAAACTTTGACGGAGCAGTTCTCAGAATTTGTGATAGCTGGGAATGTTGTGTTTGGACCTACAAGTGCATGTGGGGTCTGTTGACAATAACCTCTCTCATTTTTGGTCAACTCCATTTCATTTGACCGTGCCGAAATCAAACGCATTGTTGCAAAATGCTTCAATTTGATGCAATGGAAAGGTGCTAGGTGTGACATTTTTCATTCCATAGCTCGTGGAGTCGAACGGACTGCACCAATGCATCGGGGTGGGTGGGTAAATGCTATTGGAGGTCTCATTTTGTGCGCCAAGCATCCCAGTCCTTCTAGGCAAGCGGCTACCGGCAAAGTCCCTTAAGATCCCTGAGACCAAAAATACGCCAAACTTTGACGGAACAGTTCTTAGAATTCGTGATAGCTGGGAATGTTGTGTTTGGACCTACAGGTGCACATGGGGTCCGTTGATAATAACCTCTCTCATTTTTGGTCAACTTCATTCCGTTTGACCGTATCGAAATCAAATGCATTGTTGCAAAATGCTTGAATTTGATGCAGTGGAAAGGTGCTAGGTGTGACATTTTTCATTCCATAGCTCGTGGGGTTGAATGGACTGCACCAACGCGTCGGGGTGGGCGGGTAAATGCCAATGGAGGTCTCGTTTTGTGCGCCAAGAGTCCCAGTCGTTCCGGGCAAGAGGCTACCGACAAAGTCCCTTAAGATCCCTGAGACCAAAAATGCGCCAAACTTTGACGGAGCAGTTCTCGGAATTCATGACAACTGAGAATGTTGTGTTTAGACCTGCAAGTGCATGTGGGGTCCATCAACAATAACCTCTCTCATTTTTTGTCAACTCCATTCCGTTTGACCATGTCGAAATCAAACGCATTGTTGCAAAATGTTTCAATTTGATGCAGTGGAAAAGTGCTAGGTGTGACATTTTTCATTCCATAGCTCGTGGGGTCGAACGGACTACACCAACGCGTCGGGGTGGGCAGGTAAATGGCAATGGAGGTCTTGTTTCGTGCGCCAACTGTCCCAGTCATTCCGGGCAAGAGGCTACCAGCAAAGTCCCTTAAGATCCCTAAGACCAAAAATGTGCCAAACTTTGACGGAGCAGTTCTCAAAATTCGTGATAGCTAGGAATGTTGTGTTTGGACCTACAGGTGTACGTGGGGTCCGTTGACAATAACCTCTCTCATTTTTGGTCAACTCCATTCCATTTGACCATGCCGAAATCAAACGCATTGTTGCAAAATGCTTCAATTTGATGCAGTAGAAAGGTGCTAGGTGTGACATTTTTCATTCCATAGCTCATGGGGTCGAACGGACTACACCAACGTGTCGGTGTGGGCAGGAAAATGCTATTGGAGGTCTCATTCCATGCGCCAAGCGTCCCAGTCCTTCCAGGCAAGAGGCTACCGGCAAAGTCCCTTAAGATCACTGAGACCAAAAATGCGCCAAACTTTGACGGAACAGTTCTCAGAATTCGTGATAGCTGGGAATGTTGTGTTTGGACCTACAGGTGCATGTGCGGTCCGTCGATAATAACCTCTCTCATTTTTGGTCAACTCCATTCCGTTTGACCGTGCTGAAATCAAATGCATTGTTGCAAAATGCTTCAATTTGATGCAGTGGAAAGGTACTAGGTGTGACATTTTTCATTCCATAGCTCGTGGGATCAAACGGATTGCACCAACGCGTCGGGGTGGGTAGGTAAATGCCAATGGAGGTCTTGTTTCACGTGCCAAGCATCCCAGTCCTTCCAGGCAAGAGGCTACCGGCAAAGTCCCTTAAGATCCCTGAAACCAAAAATGCGCCAAACTTTGATGGAGCAGTTCTTAAAATTCATGATAGCTGGGAATGTTGTGTTTGGACCTACAGGTGCACGTGGGGTCCGTTGACAATAACCTCTCTCATTTTTGGTCAACTCCATTCCATTTGACCGTGCCGAAATCAAACGCATTGTTGCAAAATGCTTCAATTTGATGTAGTGGATAGGTGCTAGGTGTGACATTTTTCATTCCATAGCTCATGGGGTCGAATGGACTGCGCCAACGCGTTAGGGTGAGCGGGTAAATGCTAGTGGAGGTCTCGTTTCGTGCGCCAAGCTTCCCAGTCATTTCGAGCAAGAGGCTACCGACAAAGTCAAAAGTTGCTAGGATTGAAATTTTGCATTCCACAGGTCCTGGGGTTGAACAGATTACGCCAACACGTCGGGGTGGGCGGGTAAATGCTAGGGGAGGTCTCGTTTTGTGTGCAAAGCATCGCACTCATTCCAAGCTATAAGCTACCGGTAAAGTCACTTTGCTGGTAGCTTACAGCTCAGAAGGACTGGGAGCCTTGGCACATAAAATGAGACCTCCCCTAGCATTTACTCACCCACCCCGACGTGTTGGCACAATCTGTTTAGCCCCAGGACCTGTAGAATGTAAAATTTCAATCCTAGCAACTTTTGACTTTGTTGGTAGTTTACAGCTCAGAACGACTGGGACGCTTGGCGCATAAAACGAGACCTCCACTGGCATTTACCTGCCCACCCCAACTTGTTGGCGCAGTCTGTTTAACCCCACAAGCTATGGAATGAAAAATGTCACACCTAGCACCTTTCCACTACATCAAATTGAAGCATTTTGCAACAATGCGTTTGATTTCAGCACGGTCAAACGGAATGGAGTTGACCAAAAATGAGAGAGGTTATTGTCGATGGACCTCACATGCACCTGTAGGTCCAAACACAACATTCCCAGCTGTCATGAATTTTGAGAATTGCTCCGTCAAAGTTTGGCGCATTTTTGGTCTCAGGGATCTTAAGGGACTTTGCCGGTAGCCTCTTGCCCAGAAGGACTGGGATGCTTGGTGCACGAAACGAGACCTCCATTGGCATTTACCCACCCACCCCAACGCGTTGGCATAGTCTGTTCGACTCTACGAGCTATGGAATGAAAAATGTCACACCTAGCACCTTTCCACTGCATCAAATTGAAGCATTTTGCAACAATGCGTTTGATTTCGGCATGGTCAAACAGAATGGAGTTGACCAAAAATGAGAGAGGTTATTATCGACGGATCCCATGTGCACCTGTAGGTCCAAACACAACATTCCCAGCTGTCACGAATTCTGAGAACTACTCTGTCAAATTTTGGCGCATTTTTGGTCTCAGGGATCTTAAGGGACTTTGCCGGTAGCCTCTTGCCCGGAACGACTGGGATGCTTGGCGCACGAAACGAGACATCCACTGGCATTTACCCACCCACCCCGACACGTTAGCACAGTCCGTTTGACCCCATGAGCTATGGAATGAACAATGTCACACGTAGCACCTTTCCACTGCATCAAATTGAAGCATTTTGCAACAATGTGTTTGATTTCGGCACGGTGAAACGGAATGGAGTTGACCAAAAACGAGGGAGGTTATTGTCAATGGACCCCATGTGCACCTGTAGGTCCAAACACAACATTCCCAGCTGTCACAAATTTTGAGAACTCCTCCATCAAAGTTTGGCGCATTTTTGGTCTCAGGGATCTTAAGGGACTTTGTCGGTAGCCTCTTGCCCGGAACGACTGGGTTGCTTGGTGGACGAAACGAGACCTCCACTGGCATTTACCCGCCCACCCTGACACGTTGGCACAGTCCGTTCGACCCCACGAGCTATGGAATGAAAAATGTCACACCTAGCACCTTTCCACTGCATCAAATTGAAGCATTTTGCAACAATGCGTTTGATTTCAGCACAGTCAAACGGAATGGAGTTGACCAAAAATGAGAGATGTTATTGTCAACAGACCCCACGTACACCTGTAGGTCCAAACACAACATTTCCAGCTGTCATGAATTCTGAGAACAGCTCCGTCAAAGTTTGGCGCATTTTTGGTCTCAGGGATCTTAAGGGACTTTGCAGGTAGCCTCTTGCCCAGAATGACTGGGACACTTGGCGGACAAAATGAGACCTCTACTGGCATTTACCTGCCCACCCTGACGCGTTGGCGCAGTCTATTCGACCCCACGATGAGAAAAACAAAAAATATTGTTCTAGTTGACACATTCTCAATCATTGACATGGATGTTATCTTAGTACCATTCCTTTAGGCACAATATGAGCTTCCAAGGGAAGGCACAATTGTGAGGTTGGAGATAATGAAAAGTGCACCTCATTCACAATCATGTTGTACTTGTCTTCAATGATGATTCCTTGATTCAACTTAATCCTTTGATAATACAATTTAACCTCCTTGTCAAAGCGCACTTTCAAGGTTGCTTGAGCCAAATAGGCATATGTAACAAAATGTCCCAAAATCAAATCTCCTATGGATTGCTATCAAATAATCTATGGCTCTTGCTAGGCCATGAAGATGGTGAACCAGTCAATGACTCATCCTCTATCGCTCATCGACTAGACCTCCTCGATAGAGATTTTTGAATTTCCACCTATTAATACAATCAAACAATGTGCACATTAATATAGAATTTGATATTCAAAATATATAACATGACATAAGTAATCAATCACTTACCGCTAATTGGTGATCCCTCTTGATCATTTATTGTCTCTCTTCTTCTGTAGAGCTGGATGGGTAGGGGAGGTGACGTCCTGTGAGAAGCATGAACAAGCAAATTTAAGTAAATCCCAATTCTTTACCAACAGACACTCTGCAACGTCCATATCGCTACTACAAAATAAATATCTGTTTTATTATGTACATTTGGATTCTAGACTAGGGATTCATTTTATTATTCTATAAACTTGTGAATTACCATCTAATTTGAATGTTTACACACTAATCCACCTAGGTATCAACTTAATAAAGCTCTGGATATAAGCCATTATTTGATTTGAGTAATCTTACTTTGGACACATTTGTGAAGACTCCTAAAGACCCTGGACATACAATTGTAAAGATGATATAGCCTCCATATAAGCATAAAGATGATATATAATTTTAGTTTGTTGAAGGCCATGTAAATCAGTCATTGATGAGGACTCTGCTACACCTAAAGTTGAGTCCTTTGTTTGGAACTTTGAAGCATGCAAAGAGGTAAGTGACTTGTAATGCTTAAGTAAACACGAGTCTCAACATGATGTAGTTCAACTTGATGACATGTCGAAATATGACACATTCTAGTTTATATTGCATGAGGACTTCCTTATTCATGCATATCAAATTTATAATTAGGTATATTTTTCTGATTGTATGAGTTTGAGGCTTTCAATTTTTTTATTGACTCACTTGAAGATGCTAGTAGCCATGTGAACATGATTAATATGGGATCCAAGAGTTGTCCTTTTCCCATGCATTTGGAGTAGATTGTTGGCCCTTATGATTGTTTAAATCATGTTGGCCTAGCATTTGAATAGTTGCTTCGTGACATGGATGGGAATAGATAATGTATAGACTTTATCACACTTTAGGGTTTTCCCATTATGCTAAAATGTTATGACTATCCACTTATTCTATTTTAGGCTATCATCAAATGAGGAGCTTCTAAAGGCAAAAATGTTGTCCCAAAAGAAGGCTCAATGTTATTCGTAAAGACATTAGATTGTTAAAATACAAATTCAAGGGTAGATATTCCTTGGGCTATTTTAGTATAGAGAAGCAAAATTGCAATATATGACTATCCTAGGAATTAGAATGGTTGATCATAGGATATTCATGGCATTTTGATATTAATGGATGGATTGATGGATGTTTAGGGAGTTTAAGTTTAAATGTAATGTATGAGAATTCTTATTTATGAAGGATCTAAAAGGTCTTATGTCTTATTTGTAGGTCATTCAAGAAAGAAATGAAAAGATACCAAGGACTATCATAACACCTATTACAATTAGGTGCATCAAAGGATTGTCATCCAGGACCTTACCACTATGGGAAGTTATCAAAACCATGTCATGTTTAAACTTAAAGGCTTTATCACCTCTTTGTCCCTATAGGCCTATTAGAACAATAGGTCACATTTTATTCATATACCGGGGTTGAGAATAAACACTAAGCATTTGTAGTTATGGCAAGTGTAAATGGAAATAGATTACAACTTTAGACAATCTATCCTCTCCTAGATTGCACTGACTGAGTGGAAATTAAAAATTCTCTATCAATGTCCTTTATATACTGAAGGTATGGGTGAGAAAGGTAAACTTTGTATGTTGTAGACAAGGCCTCAAATACAAAATATATTATGACAATAACGATAAGGACTGTTAGGCATGAATGCTATCACTATTATAGATTGTCAAACCAACCATAGGCTGCCATAATAGTACACGGTTGACTATCATACCTTTAGGCATGGTGCCATGAACCTTATGAGTAGAATGCATTGGTATTTGTGAGAAATGTATTGCTTATGTTAAGAATAAGTATTTATATTGTTTGAACATCATCAAAAGGTGGACTACAAATATGACTTTGTCAAAGGAAAACTTTAGTGGCAAAAATCTAACTATGAGCTATTGTGCCATCCAAGCACAATCATGACCAACATCAAGGGATAGTCAAGGCATGGGTGTCTTAAGAAACACAATTGAAATTGTCCATGGATATTTGAAGTAATTCGCAATATTCATGATCAAGAATCAACTCTGACTGTCCCAACAGTGGTAAATTTGGCTTCAAGACAATCAAAAATGAGCTTAGGGATTCATTATCACCAAGTAATAAAGAAGAGTAACCGTAAGTGTCGACCTTCAATTTCATTATACAAGAGGATGAAGAAGGGGCCATAGTATTTTCATACCATAATACAACATACAAAAGGAAAATCATGAAGTCAAAACATGTGCAAAGGGTATCTATGTTAAAGAGGAGAGTTGTGAATGGACGATGACTATCACTGTCAAAATAAGATATAGTCTCACTAAGGACAGTTAGGTGATTTGTGGATTGTCATGACTACAAGGCACGATAATCTTGTGTATGAAGAGGAAAGAAATATAAATAAAAGAAGATTGAAGGATTGTTGCACCTAGGTACAATGATCCTAAAGGATTGTCATGCTAAAAGGATAGTCAACAGTACAAAGATTCATATTTCAAGGCTATCCTTAATCTCATTCACATGGTCCTAATGTTGGTTTGATTTTCATGGAGTGAGATGACACTATCAGGATTAATTGAAAAGGTGAAAGGATTTGGTACCAAATTTGGTCACAAGTGTAAAAATTGCAATAAGCTTGAGAATATTGTTCACTAAACCTAGAACTATCACCAAGCAACATGCGTTTCATAAGATGTGATCAACAAACATGTAAGAAAAATGGATATCAACCTTCTTGGTTATGCGTACTTGATAAGAGCCCATACTTTTCACAAGGAGCCACCAATTTTTAACTAAATATTCCATTAGAAACGGATGAAAAAATGTTCCTCCAAATGAGGAAACTAGATTGTTAATTAGAATTCTATGTGTAATGTGATATGAAACAATAGATACACCTATAAATGACCAACTAACTTTAACTTCTTGTATTATTGCCTCGATGTTTCAAATATGTTGCTTCTCTTCATCCAAAACCAATGGTACAAAATTTTTCATAGATCAAGGAAACGGATATCCGTTTTCAGAACGGATATCCGTTTTCAAAATGGATATCCATTTTGGAAACGGATATCCATTTTGAGTTGCTTTTACCGAAGCAAAATGGATATCCGTCTTGCTTTGGTACAAAGAAAGACGGATATCCGTTTTGGTTGTTGACTTTTTATGGATTCTAATGTGTTTTCATGTTTCAGTCTCTTCTTCGAACTTCACCCTTCGTGCTGACGACTTTTTTTTATGCAAAATTGATAAAACAAAAAGGGTTTATAGAAAAAATTGTTAGCTTTCTAAAAATATAAGATTTGTTTGGTTATCATTTTATTAAATAATTATTAATAATTTTTTATATACCGTGTGTCTGAAATCCTGATGGACACACTGATTGAAAAACATCCATAACTTTCAAACCATTTCACCTTTTTGAGATCCGAAACCTGCGTCACACTCTATGCTTTTCTGGCTATAGGTTAAAAAAAAAATTGAATTTTGATTTTTTTAATCGAGTTAGGTTGGCTAGAAAATTACTTTTTATTTTTTAAAAAAAGTCACAGTAAAAAAATCATAACTAATTATTTTATTGGAAATTTTTTTTAAATAAATATGTGTCACATCCGGACATGAGTCCTCTACTTATTTTGAAAGTTTCAAAAAAATATATATATTTTTACTCATAGTTAGGTTGGCTGGACAGACACCCACTTTTTATTTTTTTCTAAAAAATTTAATAGCTGTTCTTTGAAATATTCAATTTTCACTAAGTAAATTTAGTTTTAAAAAAATAAAATAGTAGCCTATAAACTAGATTCAATTCTCTACAAATTTCGTTCTTACATCTTTTTCAAATTGTGTAGATAATCCATTCAAATTTTCACATGAACTTGATAAATTCTGATTTTCTGTATTTTCATTGCCACTTAGAGGTATAATTTGGCCCATCATGATCCTGCACATACCCAACCACTGAAGTAGCTCCTTCCTCTTTTCCATGGATTTGCTCAGTTGCCCTTTTAAAGTCTGAATGAAATCCTCAGCATCTTTAAGGTTCTCTTGCAGTTCTTTGACTTCTGCTCTGAACTGATCAAGATCTTCTAAAGCAACTTGAAGTTGTTCATTGATGCCATCAGAATATCTGAATGAACCCATTGAAACACCTTCCCAGATCCTCCTCAAGTTGTTAAAATTATTCCAAGGAACCTTGCTCTGATACCAATTGTTGAAATTAAGGAACACTGAGAGGGGGGTTGAATTAGTGTTCTACAAAACTTATTATTATGTTCCTTTATTAATTTACCACATACATACAAAAGAAAGAAACATGAAGTCAAGAACAATAGCAACAAGATCATCACACATGAACACCAGGATTTTTATGTGGAAACTCAGTTAAGGGAAAAACCACGGTGGGGGTTAACCCACAAGATTTTATACTCTGTTAAAATTATTACAAATGGAAAGGCACATGCCTTCGGGTACACTGCCCAGAGCTCACTGCCTACAAGATTAATTACAAAGAGTTCACTGGAATACTTGAACTGAAGAATAGCATCTAACAATGCAAGATTATAGTTCTAGTTAGGCTCAATATACTGACTTTACACACTTCATCTCTTACTGCCTTATTTCACTATTATGCCATGATCCGGAGCTTAGATCTTTTTGCTTCACACTTGATACTGCCACACTTCGCACCTATCACATCATATTCGCACACCACTTGACCAAAATGCTTGAACCCATCAATCATATATATCCGCAACATGAAATTACATCAACTGCAGTCAGCCTCAAGAAAACTTAGAGAATATTTCAAGATCATTGTTCTGTTGGCTGAATCCATGCACAAACATCAATGTGGACCAAAACCTATGTATTCAAGTCACCACACATGTCGACCAATACTACTGGATCTCATAAATTACTCAACCAACCACTTCTCTTAACTTGCACAAGGATCAAGCACCAAGTTGGCCTATTCTTCACTAGACTAAACTGTCTAACCAAAACCCGATACTCAGATGCTTGTAACTTTCAATCCATTCATCACCAGAGGCTAAAACTTTGGATTTAGCTAGTCCTAACATCCCTTAACATTCCCTAAGACCCGCAGCACAATATTATTACCTATGGAGAAATGCGGACCAAGATGCTGAACCCTGTCATATGCTCTGTTCCTGTGTATCCAAACTTAGACAAATCTACAATCTGACTTTCGGTATGATCAAATGATACAATGCTGATGTGTAAGATAGATTTAGTTGCCATAAATGACAACACCTGCCATGCCTAGCAGTGTCTCTTGCCAACAAATCCAAGTGATATGAGAAGGCATGTTACATATGGTATTAGAGAAAACTGGGTTCAACACATGGACCTAGGTGCTTACTACGAGAAAACTTGACAACATTTAGGAGATTAGGTAATGTTTGAAATTGGTTTTATGCTAGAATGGCATGGAGAAGAACCAAGAAAACCATAAGAGAGTCTGTTTCCTAGCATGTACCCAAAATAGAGGTTAAGAAAGAACCTTTCAAGGAGGTTAAACTCAAAGAGCACATTGACTATGCTGAGGGTGCCTGGCTGGAGGATTTTGAGACTTTGACTAATGCTCTTAAGCATATATGGCTAGGAAGGAAACAACGTATCAAATTGGCCAAGAAACCTATTGTTCGTTCTGGAGTTATCTCTTCTTGTCATGGTGATAAGATCTCTAAGCCTTGTTTCCATCAATGACAACATATAAGTCCATACCAGAGCAATGTCTCTTGCCAACACATACCCCATATATCTTACATTTTCTTCCCTCCTTTTGAATTATGAACAGCTTTGACATGCACCATTGAGTTTACTTCTTCTAAAGGGAAGGAATGTGGTTTGACACCATGGATCTTCTTAAACATGTTGGGTAAGTGCAGGAAGATGGGGGGCCAAAAAGGGGTCTTAAGTGGCCACTTTTTTTCTGAAATCAAGAAATACTGGCCTTGGATGAGAAATTGAGCATAGTTACACTCAAAATTTGGAGATGCAACCAAAACAATATTTGTAGTGCTCCGAGTCTACTTTATAAACTACTATTTTTTTTTGAAAATGACATAGATTAAGGGGTTCAAAAGAGGGAGCCACAGAAATTGGTGTTGTTTCTGTCAAAAAAACATAATATAGCATGTTTTGTGGCTCCCTCAAAAGGTCAAACTTTTTTTGGTATTTTTAAAATCGCTTCGGTGAGAAATTAGCTAATAGCATGTAGTTTATGCTTGATTTTTCTGATAATTGTTTGATGAATATTTGATTTTTTACTAATTTTCAAAGTGGACACATCCGAAAAAATAGAATTTTGGCCGTGCTACCCCTATAAATTTTGAAAACTAATTGAAAATCATTTTTTTCTTTTTTTAATATTTGTATAATGGCGTCTAGTTTCTAAATATGTAATTTTTTTGAAATTTCAATGAATACTTAATTTACAATGAAAAAAAGACCAAACAATGGTTTTTACCCAAAAACGGACACACAAACAAAAGAAATTAAAGATGAAAGGCTTAACATTGTTAAAATATGAAAAAAATTACATCGTCAGATAGCTGAGAGAAAGCCTAACATTACCCAGGTGTTTGATTTGTTTGACCTTGAAACACGTGCAAATCTGAGGGTTAGCACGAACGAAATTATCTAAAATCTTGAAGAATATGGAAAAACACGTCTGTTACTGTTCAAAAGGCACTCCAAGCCTTTGGGTTGGAAATCGAAAGCAAATCCCAAGCCCAAGGCTTGGGATTCCCAAAGCAAGACATAACACGAGCGCGTTATAACGCGCTCTCATTATAACGCGCTCTCGTTATAACGTGCTCTCGTTATAACGCACTCGCGTTATTCTTTTCTTTGCATTTTTCCTTTTCCACAAAAGTTTGTGTTGTTTTTCATGTTTTAAATAACGCGAGCGCGTTATGTTCAACTTAAATTTTTTTATGTTTAAGGCTGTTATCATGTATGTATGTATGCCTATATATATGTATGTATGTATGTATGTATGCCTATATGTATGTATGTATCTATGTATGCCTATATGTATGTATGTATCTATGTATGCCTATATGTATGTATGTATAGTGTCGACAATAGAGGAGGGTAGAGATGGGAGTGAGCCAGATAGGGGAGGAGAGGGGTGGATAAGGATTGAGTGATTAAGGTTTAAGGTTAAGGGTTGAGCATTTAGGGATAGGATTTAGAGTTTAGGGATAAGGGATTAGAGTTTAGGACCTTGAGGGATTAGGGTTTAGGGTTGAGGCTTTAGGGATAGCGTTTAGGGTTAAGGGTCAAGGGATTAGGGTTAAGGTAGAGTGTTGAGGGTAGAGGGATTAGGGATAGGGTTTAGGGTTGAAAGTTTAGGGTTGAGGGATTAGGGTTTAAGGTATAGTTTAGTAGTTATTGTGGATAGAGCCAGTAAACAATGGGAGATTATTTGCCTATTTCATAACAATATACCTCCCCTAAGTGCAGGGTGGACAGCAAGAAACATAGATGTACCCCAATGCAAAGCTTTTCTCATAATGATCATCCTTCTGATTTCAACTGTTAATTACTCATTGTGGATGTACCATATGCAAAGCTTTTTCTCATAGTGTGTACACCTATTGGCATAATGAACCCCAGATGGGCCAGAAAAACATGCCATATAACATTACTAACATTAAAAAAGTTCATAGCCATTTTTCTGACATATTCTTGCAACTCAAATATCTTTAAGAGAAGAGTGTCAAAAATGATGGGTTTAACAACCTAACATAAGGCAAAGTAGTTTTGTTGGGTTTAGGGATAGGGTTTAGGGTTTAGGGTTGAGGGATTAGGGTTTAGGGTTGAGGGATTATGGTTTAAGGTATAGTGTTGAGGGTTGAGGGTTTAGGGATAGGGTTTAGGGTTGATGGATTAGGGTTTAGGGTTGACGGATTAGGGTTTAATGTTGAGAGTCGAGGGTTGAGGGTTGAGGGTTTAGGGATAGGGTTGATGGTCAAGGGATTAGGGTTAAAGTAGAGTGTTGAGGGTAGAGGGATTAGGGATAGGGTTTAGGGTCGAAGGTTTAACGATTGAGAGTTGAGGCTTTAGGGCTGAGGGTTAAGGGATTGGGGTTTAAAATATAGTGTTGAGCGTCGAGGGTTTATGGATAGGTTTTAGGGTTTAATTTTTAAGGATTAAGGGTTGAGGGATAGTGTTTAGGGTTTAGGGATAAGGGATTAGGGTTTATGGTATAGTGTCGAGGGTTGAGGGTTTAGGAATAGGGATAGAGTTTAGGGTTTAGGGATGAGGTATTAGGGTTGAGGGTTGAGGTATTAGGGTTGAGGGTTGAGGGATTAGGGTTTAAGGTATAGTGTCAAGGGTTGAGGGTTTATTAATAGTGTTTAGGGTTGAGGGTTGATGGATTAGGTTTTAGGGTTGATGGATTAGGGTTTAAGGTATAGTGTTGAGGGTTGAGGGTTTAGGGTTGACAGATTAGGGTTTAGGGTTGACAGATTAGTGTTTAATGTCAAGATTAGGGTTAGAGTGTCAAGGGTAGAGGGATTAGGGATAGGGTTTAAGGCTTAAGATATAGTGTCAAGTGTTGAGGGTATAGGGATAGGGTTTAAGTTTTAAGGGTTAAGGGATAGGGATTAGGGTTTAAGGTATAGTGTTGAGGGTTGATGGTTTAGGGATAGGGTTTAGGTTTGAGGGATTAGGGTTTACGGTTGATGAATTAGGGTTTAATGTTTAGAGTTGAGGCTTGAGGCTTGACAGTTGAGGGTTGAGGTTGAGGGATAGGGTTAATGGTCAAGGGATTAGGGTTAAATAAGAGTGTCGAGGGTAGAGGGATTAGGGTTTAAGGTATAGTATCGAGCCTGTTGAGGGTCTAGGAATAGGGATAGCGTTTAGGGTTTAGGGATGAGGGATTAGAGTTGAGGGATGACGGATGACAGATTAGGGTTGAGGGTTGAGGGATTAGGGTTTAGGGACAAGGTTTAGGGTTAGGGTTGAGGGATTAGGGTTTAAGGTATACTGTTGAGGGTTTAGGGTTCAGGGATTATGGTTTAAGGTATAGTGTTGAGGGTTGAGGGTTTAGGGATAGGGTTTAGGGTTGAGGGATTAGGGTTTAGGGTTGACGGATTAGGGTTTAGGGTTGACAGATTAGGGTTTAATGTTGAGAGTTGAGGGTTGAGGGTTGAGGGTTTAGGGATAGGGTTGATGGTCAAGGGATTAGGGTTAAAGTAGAGTGTTAAGGGTAGAGGGATTAGGGATAGGGTTTAGGGTTGAAGGTTTAACGATTGAGGGTTGAGGCTTTACGGCTAAGGGTTAAGGGATTGGTGTTTAAAATATAGTGTTGAGCGTCGAGGGTTTATGGATAGGTTTTAGGGTTTAGTTTTTAAGGGTTAAGGGTTGAGGGATAGTGTTTAGGGTTTAGGGATAAGGGATTAGGGTTTAAGGTATAGTGTCGAGGGTTGAGGGTTTAGGAATAGGGATAGAGTTTAGGGTTTAGGGATGAGGGATTAGGTTTGAGGGTTGAGGTATTAGGGTTGAGGATTGAGGGATTAGGGTTTAAGGTATAGTGTCAAGGGTTGAGGGTTTATTAATAGTGTTTAGGGTTGAGGGTTGATGGATTAGGTTTTAGGGTTGATGGATTAAGGTTTAAGGTATAGTGTTGAGGGTTGAGGGTTTAGGGTTGATAGATTAGGGTTTAGGGTTGACGGATTAGTGTTTAATGTCAAGGTTAGGGTTAGAGTGTCGAGGGTAGAGGGATTAGGGATAGGGTTTAGGGTTGAAGGTTTAAGAATTGAGGGTTGAGGCTTTAGGGATGAGGGTTTAAGGCTTAAGATATAGTGTCAAGTGTTGAGGGTATAGGGATAGGGTTTAAGTTTTAAGGGTTAAGGGATAGGGATTAGGGTTTAAGGTATAGTGTTGAGAGTTGATGGTTTAGGGATAGGGTTTAGGTTTGAGGGATTAGGGTTTACGGTTGATGAATTAGGGTTTAATGTTTAGAGTTGAGGCTTGAGGCTTGACAGTTGAGGGTTGAGGTTGAGGGATAGGGTTAATGGTCAAGGGATTAGGGTTAAATAAGAGTGTCGAGGGTAGAGGGATTAGGGTTTAAGGTATAGTATCGAGCCTGTTGAGGGTCTAGGAATAGGGATAGCGTTTAGGGTTTAGGGATGAGGGATTAGAGTTGAGGGATGACGGATGACAGATTAGGGTTGAGGGTTGAGGGATTAGGGTTTAGGGACAAGGTTTAGGGTTAGGGTTGAGGGATTAGGGTTTAAGGTATAGTGTTGAGGGTTTAGGGTTCAGGGATTATGGTTTAAGGTATAGTGTTGAGGGTTGAGGGTTTAGGGATAGGGTTTAGGGTTGAGGGATTAGGGTTTAGGGTTGATGGATTAGGGTTTAGGGTTGACAGATTAGGGTTTAATGTTGAGAGTTGAGGGTTGAGGGTTGAGGGTTTAGGGATAGGGTTGATGGTCAAGGGATTAGGGTTAAAGTAGAGTGTTAAGGGTAGAGGGATTAGGGATAGGGTTTAGGGTTGAAGGTTTAACGATTGAGGGTTGAGGCTTTACGGCTGAGGGTTAAGGGATTGGTGTTTAAAATATAGTGTTGAGCGTCGAGGGTTTATGGATAGGTTTTAGGGTTTGATTTTTAAGGGTTAAGGGTTGAGGGATAGTGTTTAGGGTTTAGGGATAAGGGATTAGGGTTTAAGGTATAGTGTCGAGGGTTGAGGGTTTAGGAATAGGGATAGAGTTTAGGGTTTAGGGATGAGGGATTAGGTTTGAGGGTTGAGGTATTAGGGTTGAGGATTGAGGGATTAGGGTTTAAGGTATAGTGTCAAGGGTTGAGGGTTTATTAATAGTGTTTAGGGTTGAGGGTTGATGGATTAGGTTTTAGGGTTGATGGATTAAGGTTTAAGGTATAGTGTTGAGGGTTGAGGGTTTAGGGTTGATAGATTAGGGTTTAGGGTTGACGGATTAGTGTTTAATGTCAAGGTTAGGGTTAGAGTGTCGAGGGTAGAGGGATTAGGGATAGGGTTTAGGGTTGAAGGTTTAAGAATTGAGGGTTGAGGCTTTAGGGATGAGGGTTTAAGGCTTAAGATATAGTGTCAAGTGTTGAGGATATAGGGATAGGGTTTAAGTTTTAAGGGTTAAGGGATAGGGATTAGGGTTTAAGGTATAGTGTTGAGGGTTGATGGTTTAGGGATAGGGTTTAGGTTTGAGGGATTAGGGTTTACGGTTGATGAATTAGGGTTTAATGTTTAGAGTTGAGTGTTGAGGGTTGAGGGTTGACGGTTGAGGGTTGAGGTTGAGGGATAGGGTTAATGGTCAAGGGATTAGGGTTAAATAAGAGTGTCAAGGGTAGAGGGATTAGGGTTTAAGGTATAGTATCGAGCCTGTTGAGGGTCTAGGAATAGGGATAGTGTTTAGGGTTTAGGGATGAGGGATTAGAGTTGAGGGATGATGGATGACGGATTAGGGTTGAGGGTTGAGGGATTAGGGTTTAGGGACAAGGTTTAGGGTTCGGGTTGAGGGATTAGGGTTTAAGGTATAGTATTGAGTGTTTAGGGATAGGGTTTAGGGTTGAGGGATTAGAGTGAAGGGTTGAGGGATTAGGATTTGATGTTGAGGGTTTAGGGTTTAGGGTTTAGGGTTAGGGTTGAGAGTTGAGGGATCAGAGTTAAGGGTTGAGGGATTAGGGTTTGACGTTGAGGGTTGAGGGTTGAGGTTTGAGGGTCAAGGGTTTAGGGATAGGGTTGAGGTTCAAGGGATTAGGGTTAAAGTAGAGTGTGGAGGGTGTAAGGATTGGGGATAGGGTTGGAGGGTTTAGGGATAAGGGATTAGGGTTTAAGGTATAGTATCGAGTCTGTTGAGGGTTTAGGAATAGGGATAGCATTTAGCATTTAGGGATGAGGGATTAGAGTTGAGGGATGATGGATTAGGGTTGAGGGTTGAGGGATTAGGGTTTAGGGATAAGGTTTAGGGTTGAGGGTTGAGGGATTAGGGTTTAAGGTATAGTGTTGAGGGTTGAGGATTAGGGTTTAGGGTTGACGGATTAGCATTTAATGTCGAGGTTAGGGTTAGAGTGTTGAGGGTAGAGGGATTAGGGATAGGGTTTAGGGTTGAAGGTTTAAGGATTAAGGGTTGAGGCTTTAGGGATGAGGGTTTAAGGCTTAAGATATAGTGTCAAGTGTTGAGGGTGTAGGGATAGGGTTTAAGTTTTAAGGGTTAAGGGTTGAGGGATAGGGATTAGGGTTTAAGGTATAGTGTTGAGGGTTGATGGTTTAGGGATAGGATTTAGGTTTGAGGGATTAGGGTTTAGGGTTGATGAATTAGGGTTTAATGTTGAGAGTTGAGGGCTGAGGGTTGAGGGTTGAGGTTGAGGGATAGGGTTAATGGTCAAGGGATTAGGGTTAAATAAGAGTGTCAAGGGTAGAGGGATTAGGGTTTAAGGTATAGTATCGAGCCTGTTGAGGGTCTAGGAATAGGGATAGCATTTAGGGTTTAGGGATGAGGGATTAGAGTTGAGGGATGGCGGATGACGGATTAGGGTTGAGGGTTGAGGGATTAGGGTTTAGGGACAAGGTTTAGGGTTAGGGTTGAGGGATTAGGGTTTGACGTTGAGGGTTGAGGGTTTAGGGATAGGGTATAGGGTTGAGGGATTAGAGTGAAGGGTTGAGGGATTAGGATTTGACGTTGAGGGTTGAGGGTTTAGGGTTAGGGTTGAGAGTTGAGGGATCAGAGTTAAGGGTTGAGGGATTAGGGTTTGATGTCAAGGGTTGAGGGTTGAGGTTTGAGGGTCAAGGGTTTAGGGATAGGGCTGAGGTTCGAGGGATTAGGGTTAAAGTAGAGTGTGGAGGGTGCAAGGATTAGGGATAGGGTTGGAGGGTTTAGGGATGAGGGATTAGGGTTTAAGGTATAGTATCGAGTCTATTGAGGGTTTAGGAATAGGGATAGCATTTAGGGTTTAGGGATGAGGGATTAGAGTTGAGGGATGATGGATTAGGGTTGAGGGTTGAGGGATTAGGGTTTAGGGTTTAAGGGGGAGGTATATTGTTATGAAATAGACAAATAATCTCCCATTGTTTACTGGCTCTATCCACAAGAACTACTAAACTATACCTTAAACCCTAATCCCTCAACCCTAAACTTTCAACCCTAAATCCTATCCCTAATCCCTCTACCCTCAACACTCTACCTTAACCCTAATCCCTCGACCCTTAACCCTAAACGCTATCCCTAAAGCCTCAACCCTAAACCCTAATCCCTCAAGGTCCTAAACTCTAATCCCTTATCCCTAAACTCTAAATCCTATCCCTAAATGCTCAACCCTTAACCTTAAACCTTAATCACTCAATCCTTATCCACCCCTCTCCTCCCCTATCTGGCTCACTCCCATCTCTACCCTCCTCTACCCTCGACACTATACATACATACATATAGGCATACATAGATACATACATACATATAGGCATACATACATACATACATATAGGCATGCATACATACATGATTCATAGCCTTAAACATAAAAAAATTTAAGTTGAACATAACGCGCTCGCGTTATTTAAAACATGAAAAACAACACAAACTTTTGTGGAAAAGGAAAAATGCAAAGAAAAGAATAACGCGAGCGCGTTATAACGCGCTCTAGTTATGGCTTGGTTTTGACGAGCCTAAGGCTCGTCATTACCAAGCCATAACGCAAGCGCGTTATAACGCGATCGCGTTATGACCTAATTTTTTTTAAAATTAATTTGGCCACTTTTTGGCCCCCCATCTTCTTGCACTTACCCTGTTGTATCTTCCTTCCATCTCTGGTATATGAGGCATCATATTTTGGGGGGACCTACTTAGTTTCTCTTTTCATTCTCTCTTTAGGGGGTTCTTCATTCTCTTCGAGGTGATCATTGTACATGGGTACCTAACATGACCTGGTTGTCAAGATGTATTCCTCGTTTCTCTTTTCATTTCTCATAAGTTGCATTTATGGGGAATGTTGGTGTACTATTTTATCCACTTTGAATATATTATATCGTAAGTGTGATATTACACCTATTTAATAAGTTAACTTAGGACAATTAGGATATTTATTTATTCTCACATAGGTAGCTAATAATGACATGTGTACACCTTAACTTGAGGTATACAAGTGTCACCACTACCTCACCAACTCTTAATTGATGGTAGTTAGATGTCACATTTATTTAGACAAGGTCATCTTTGTCTTAGTCAGGCTGAGTGAATTGATCCATTGATTAGCAGTTGAACTCGTGACTTCTTAGTTAGACTAAGTTAATTGACCTCTTGATTTAGAGTGATTGAGAGTTAATTCATACATCTTGGACTTGTCATCTCCTTGATGCATGCATCCAAGAGGCTTATATATCTATATGTTACTTTTGTAATTCATCTCAAAATATTCAAATATGTAATAGCATTATTCTGTTCATTTGGATTTATGATTAGCTTTTAGGTATTAGGTCATGGGTAGAATTATTGTTTATGCAAAATTGTAACACCCCCAATACCATTGCTTCAATTAAAATAAATATATGGCGTACTCTAAGTGCACCAATTCTAAAACATGTAGGTTTCAACTTCATTTTAGACTTTTTAGAAGTGCCTTGTATAGAATTTGGAGTACAAATATTCCATTGTCATAATTTGTTTATTTACCTTCCCATAGTTTTGCTTGTACATAAAGTGTTGACTAAAGATTTTTAATTTTATTTTTTATTTAACTATTCATGATTTCTTTTCGCTTTTTTAATTTTTTTCCTCACCTTAAACAATTTATTTTATTTATTTTATTTTATCATGAACACTTAAGCTAACAACAGTTCAACCTAATTGTTTGGCACATTATCTAGGAAGATGGGGTGGTTTCCTTTCTGGAAGCTTTGGTTGGTCATGACGAGAATCTTTCTAGACAGTTTGTGGACTCTAGGTGGTATTGGGTTTGACGTGATGGAATAAGTCATTGGGCCGGCTACCAAAATGTCTACCAAAGGCAAGAAACATAGCTACCAGAGTAGAGTGTCAAACCTAGAGAGCATAGAGACTTTCTTTAAGGAGGGTGAAGCTGCTATTAAACTCTAGGGAGGGTTTGAAAAGGAGAAATTGCATGCCTTGCGAGACTAGGTTTATTTAATGATTATGAAATACTTGACCCTTGAGGGGCATTTCAAGGTCCAAAGTAAAAAGTGGCCAAATGTCTTTTTACCTCCTTGTTTAGCTCCTAGGTCCCTATGATTACATTATACATTCTAATTATTCGTCCTGATGCAAAATTGCCTGAAACCAATGTAAATTGGGAATAAGGGGCCCATATTTTATCTTACCCCAGACTAAAAAGGAGCCCTAAGACTTGGGTGCCACCACCCAAGTCTCTCCTAATTGGTCAGGGCAAATTCATATGTATATCAGCATGGGACCTTTAAAAAGGTTTCTCTTTGTCGGCTCTTTTAGTTTAATTTGATGAATGTTAGTGGGAAAGCATATATATGTGTCTTTTTAAATTCATTATGAACCTAGATAGAGATAGCCAACTTGAAGCATTGGAACAAAGAGCATTCAAAGAATTCATTGTGATTCTAGCACAAATTGGTATTGTCATTGTGTGTCTTGTTACAAGTTTGAAGTTATCATCTATGTCTCCTTATGAGTTGAAGGGTCTTCATTCTCCTAAGGGTTTCATCACATAGGTGATATCATTGTTATTTATCATCATTTGATTCATCATATTGTTATTGTGTTTAGCCCCTACCCTACAAGGGCATGCTCTCTTTATTTATCAATGGTGTTGAGAAGCTTGAATGCTATCCAGAGATTTGACTGAGCCAAGTCCCTAAACACCATAACCCCCAAACCTCTTTTCTTCTTCTTGTGTGAAGGTTATAGGAGTGAGATCTGAGAAATATGAAGATACAGGAAGATTGAGCAAGAATCAGGATTTCAGGATCTAACAACAATTCAGAGATATTCCTCCGTCCAAGACTTGAGCAGTGCTTCTATAGTCTTTCTACCCCTACTAATTCCAAATCTGGCATCAAGACATTCTCTACAACATTTCTCCAGTTTACAGTTTTTGCAGATTCAACCATCCAAGACTTGGGCGGTTTCGAAATAGTCCCCTGACACTTCTGCTTCTGGGACATAGGTTTTATCATCTTCCTGATCCTCTCTGTAGAATTGGTTTCTAGAGATTTGTTGTACATCTTCTGTTATAATTAGATCAGCATAGAACTAGGGTTTAGTGCATTATTACCCAGAGGGTTTGATAAATTGACTTGATTAAATCTGATCTTTCTATAGCACTCCCGAGCACAAGACTTGTAGTTGAGTCCACCTTCATTTGGTAGTGATTTGGCTCGGTCTTGTCCTTGAATGTTATTGTGAAAGGGGGTTTGATCTAGTGTGCACGCTAGTTGTTATCACTCTTTTTTCACATTTAACATTTTGGTGAACCCGTAGCTTCAAGCATTTGCATCTTGCTGATAGTTCAAATCAAATCTTGCATTGATTCATTACATATTGATCAGTATTCAATTAAAAGTATTGCATAATCTTGGGAAAAGTACATACTTAGGCCTTAAAAAGCTTGCTTTTTGGTAAAATCTTGCATTAGGGTTTCAAAAATTTTCTTGCATAAGCATATTGGCTGTATTAGATATTTATCAAATTTGATTTGGTATGATAATCTTGCATCATTTCACATCATAAAATTTAAAGTTCTTATATTTGCAATTACACATTGTGTATTTCAACATAAGAAGATACCCTCTCTTTCACATTTTGTAAGAAATCTTAAAGAGACCTATATTTGCCTTTGTGTACAACACTTTAACATTGGGATCATGTGGTTTGTAGTGACACTTGTGTGTTTTTGGTCTTTACAAAAAGCTTCAAAAATCTATTTTCCTCAAACTAGTGCCTTGTTGTAGAAAAGTCTCACATTCATGGCATCTAAAAAAACATGGGTGGTGTGGCTCCTCCTCTATCTAACAAGAAAAGGAAGGGTTCCGAACCTGTCATATCCTTCACACCACATGAGGTCACTATTAGAAAAATTGATGGTCCTCTTACATCACAACAAGAATAAGTGGGAATCCTACAGGAACAGTTCTTATTGATCCTAATTGCATAACAAATGTAATCACAGAAGAATATTTATACATGAATGATCTAGCGCAAGATACTTACAGTCCAATAGACATAATGATAAAAGCACATAATGGTTACTTTCTTCCAACAATTGGAAATATAACACTTTTAATTAAGGTGGATGAAAAATCCTTGGAAGCGTCATTTGTTATCATTCCCACTTCGGATCTCTTTCGTGTGAAATTAGGACATCCTTGGCTAAAATCCATGAAAGCAATTCCTTCTATTATTCACAAGTGCTTAAAGATCCCTCATAAAGGGCAAGTGCATGTTATTCATCGCAGTGGATGGAAACCATTAGCCATTAATGGAATTTCAATTTAGATTATTTTTTGCCACAACCACTTGAAGCAAATCAACCACGACATGATCAATTCTTCTTAGCATATTAAAACTACAAAGCAAAGAAAATAGTTGAATTATCATATGGCAAGAACACTCTTGGACCCTCTCAGTCCTCTAAGGCTACAATTCCTCCTATCCAACAAATAGAGAGTGAAAAGAAACTCAAGTTAAAGGACTCACCTCGACCAAAAGGAAAAGGAATTTTTGTCAAGGTTCCTCCTCCGCCTTCCTTACAAGGATTGGGAGACAACCTTCAAGAGAGAAGCTATTCATCACAAAAGATCAGTTTTGTACTGGCTTCCTCTTCATAGACATTCATGAATGCAGAAATTCATGAACCCTTGATGGTGGAAAAATAAACTCATTTTGAAAATATCACTAACAAGACTAGAAGGAACAGAAATGCAAGGGAAAGAAGGAGAAAGTGACAAGCCTTAGCTCAAAAAATGTCACCTCAAGAAGAAATTATACTACCGACAGAAATAGATTAAAAAGAGCTAAAGAAAGAAGAGATAAAGGAAGAAGTTCCAAGTTGGACCATAGTGCCCTATGTGCCTCCTATTCCATATAAAGATCGAGATTGGGAGGAAGATGATTTTCTCAAAGACAACCGCTAGTGTGGTTGCATTTTATCATAGGTAAGTATTTCTCATACATTCAACCACCTTTGATGTAGCATCTCTTTTAGTTTCTCTCACAGGTGGCCTCTTATGTGTTGTATTGTGCTTCCCCCATGTAGTGTTAAATGTTCATTTAGGCCTCCTTGGATGACCCCTGATACTCTTGTAAGGACAAGGATATAAGGAGACCTCCTCTATTATGATACTTCTTCTATTGGTTTCTCTATTCTTCTATTCTCCTCTCTATTATTTCAATTGTTGTGTGTGTTGCCTTGGGGGCATAATGTTGTGGATGGTGTCTTGGGGGCATCTTCCCACGTTGCAAACCTAGATCACTTTTGTCTCCTCTCTCATTTTTTTTCATGATTCCATTCTTCTGTAGCTCTACTAGTCAATGGATGAGGAAAACAAAACTTCTGATAAGGACTATGTGTCCCTACAACAAGAAAAAAAATTGGACCTAGTCCATATATGAATATGGGGTTAATTTGATACTGATGCTTGACTAGTAGAATCACTTTGTGTGGTGATGTGATCATGTGTAGTGTTCTGAAATTCTTGTAAAAAATATTTGCAATACTCTGAATCTACTTTAGAGGCACTTGGAATGTTTTGTATCTCACCTTGTAGCTACACTCGGTTCTGAGATACCTAAAGTATAACCTAATGGCTATACTCGGTTCCGGACATGGAAGTATAGCCTTGGTTTATTTAAGTGGTATGTTGCCTTATTTCTATATCAATTATTTGTAAGATGATTTGGTTGTTATCTTAGCTAAGATTTTCTAACCAAAGTTTGTTAATTGTTAGCATATAATACTAATGTGTTTCTATTGTGATTGTTGGAAACAATCAACGATCGTAAGCACATGTCACTTTGGGACATGGGCTTTGTGAAAGCTCTTGTTCCCTAGTGTGTTTTTAACCTTACCTTAAACATGATTGCTACTGGCAAGCAGGATCAACCACTTTAACGTGGGGGCATATATTGTGGTAAATGCTTGGATATCTTAGATATTGTGATAAAACATGTTTGTGTATGCTTTCTTTTCACTGTAAGACATCTCCATGATGCAAGTGGGGTTGTATACTTTGTTTTGTGTGTTACGTATGGTTCCTTTTCACTGTAAGGCATCTTTGTGATGCAGGCGGGGTTGTATACTTTGTGTACATGCTTCATTTTCACCGTAAGGCATCTCTACGATGTAGGTGGGGTTGTATGTTTTTGAAAGCCCTTCTGCGGAAGGCAGGATTGTGTATTCCCTTGAGTAGTTGCACATCCTTTTAAAAAATTCCTCTACAAAGGTGGGGTTCGATCATGAGTTATTCACCCTTAAGCGTGTCTTTGGCAGTTGTGGTAGCGTAGCTCAACCATCAAGTGTGTTTGGCATGTTTTAGATGGTGGAGTGTAGTGATGAGCTCCTCCCTGTCGCCCATGTTTTATGTGTTTAAGATGCATAGTGTGTCGATGACATACTCTATGGTGCTCGTGTATTATGTGTGTCATCCATGCATGTTTTAGTGGCAGTGCGTAGCGATGAGCTCCCCCACGCCATGTGTTTAATGTGTTTTGTGGCAGCATGTAGCGATGAGCTCCCCCCACACTATGTGTTTTGTGTGCTTTTGATGGTAGAGCATAGTGATGAGGTCCCCCCTTCACCTAGTTAGGGTTATGTAATTGTCTAATCATGTCTTCTCTTCGTACATATGCCTTGTGTATTACGTGACTATATTCATGCCTTCTCCATGTATTACGTGCTTCTTTATTGTCTTCTTCATGTATTATGTGTTTCTTTACTATATTCTCTATGTTTTGCATGACTATCAAGTGTTTTCTTATGTTTGCCTAAGCTTGGGAGCTAGAAATGGTTTTCCATACTTAGGGTGTGTCTTCGCTCTAGTGTCTGACATGTTTGATATGCTTTGATCCTACTTTAATGCATGTACTAATCGTAAAATCACACACACATTAAAGTGGGGGCTAAATATTATGGAGTAAAAAGTTGCCACATGTCTTTTTACCTCCTTTTTTAGCTCCTAGGTCCCCGTGATTACATTATACATTCTAATTATCATCCAAATGCAAAATTGCCCAAAACCAATGTAAATTGGGAATAAGGTGCCCATATTTTATCTTACCCTAGACTAAAACGGAGCCCTAAGACTTGGGTGCAACCGCCCAAGTCTCTCCTGATTGGTCAGGGAAAATTCAAATGTATGTTGGCATGGGACCTTTAAAAAGGTTTCTCTTTGTTGGCTCTTTTGGTTTAATTTGATGAATTTTAGCAGGAAAACATATATAAATGTGTTTTTGAATTCATTATGAATCTAGACAGAGATAACCAACTTGAATCATTGGAACAAAGACCATTCAAAGCATTCATTGTGATTCTAGATCATATTGGTATTGTCATTGTGTGTGTTGAAGTTATCATCTATCTCTCCTTATGAGTTGAAGGATCTTCATTCTCCTAAGGGTTTCATCACATAGGTGATATCATTGTTATTTATCATCATTTGATTCATCATATTATTATTGTGTTTAGCCTCTACCCTACAAGGGCACACTCTCTTTATCTATCAATGATGTTGGGAAGCTTGAATGCTATCCCAAGATTTGACTGAGGCAAGTCCCTAAACACCATAGCCCCCAAACCTCTTTTCTTCTTCTTGTGTACAGGTTATAGGAGTGAGATTTGGGAAATATGAAGATACAAGAAGACTGAGCAAGAATCAGGGTTTTGAGATCTGACAACAATTTGGGAATATTCCTCTATGCAGGACTCGGGCAATGGTGCCCTAGTCTTTTTGCCCCTGCTAATTCTAGATAAGGAATTAGGGTAGTCTCTACAATATTTCCCCAGTTTACAGTTTCTGTAAATTCAAACATCCATGACTTAGGCAATTTTGAAATAGTCCTCTGAGACTTCTACTTCCAGGACACAAGTTCTATCACCTTCATGATCCTCTCTATACAAATGGTTTCTGGAGATTTGTGGTACATCTTCTGTTATAATCAGATCATCATAGAATTAGGGTTTAGTGCATTATTAACCTAGGGTTTGATAAAATGACTTGATTAAATCTGGTCTTTCTATAACACTCCTAAGCACAAGATCTGTAGCTGAGTCCAACTTCAATTGGTAGTGATTTGGCTCAGTCATGTCCTTGAATGTTATTGTGAAAGAGGGTTTGATCTAGTGTACATGCTAGTTGTTATCATTCTCCTTTTTCACACTTAATGCAAGGTTTATTTCTATTACCACTTTGCTTTGTTAAACCATTTTAGGCACAGTGTGGAGATAAATTTCCCCTTCTTTCTTTTGCCTTCCATGGAAAGTTCTATATGGATTGCCAAGGAAACCCATGCCAAGAACCCTAGCACTCCAGTCATTCCCCTCCACTAGGGCCTCATTTTTTTTTCTTTATCACTTCCATCTTGCCCTGTGCCCTCCCAAGTAGATTAAGGTTAGCATCCTCAAAGATTCCCCTAATCCCTATTGATGTTGGCCCCAATTCAAAGGGAAAAGGTAAAAAATGGTCAGGTTTCCAAAAGGCACGATCCCCCTATGGCCCCAGGGATGGGCCCATAATTGAAGAAGTCTGAGACTCCCCGTCGATTGGAACTCTTGTTCCCAGGTCGGGCTCTAAGTCCAAAGGTAAAACCACTTCCAAAAAGACCAGCAAGAGCAATAAATCTCTGGCTCAGGATGTTAGGAAGGGGCCAACTTCCTCAAGGAAAAGAGGGTTGGAAATGGAGGAGGAGGATGGATCCTATAATGTCCCCTTCTTGCAAGCCAAAATTTTCACAACCTTGCACCAAATTTCAACTCACAAAAAGAGAACATTAGTATTCAATCTTTCTTATCTAATCATATTAATCATAAGGATATATTAAATCAAGCCTTATAATCATGATCTAGATGTATTCTATCTTTTACAATATCCATTATACATACTTGGGAGAGAGATAATTGGGTCTACATGTTCATTAAGCCACTTGCCAAACGAGAGAGGGTTTATAAAGGAGGAATCGAGGGGTCCATATTTTATTCCTTTGACCAGAGACCAACCCAAATCAAAGGCCCATCCCTTGTCCCGGAGAGGTACTCTAGACCGACACGAGACAAGAGCCTATCCATTCTTGATGGTTCTCTTGACTAACACAAGATAATGGGAATGTATCGGTCTTTAGTTGGATGGTACTCTTGACCAACTTAGGCATCAACCATGATGTCGGTCTTTAGCCGGATGGTACTCTTGACCAACTACGGCATCAACCATGATATTGGTCTTTAGCCAAATGGTACTCTTGACCAACTACGACATCAACCATTATTATACGTCATTGCTCACCCATATCCCTTCATCTCGATCTATGGGTTTGGTTGATGTGCCATGAGCCTTATTTCTCATCCCTTATTTTTCATGATTAAATATTGTTCTTGTTAAGTCATCTTTACTATTTCATTGTTTGCCATTCGCTAGGCATCATATCATTTTCAGCAAATAAACATTCTTGTATTGTATGCATCTTTATGATAACATTCTTATTCTATAATGATCATTTATTCTATGATGTGCATATTTACTTTATAGCATTCTTATCCTATGCTAAGATTTGCTTGTTCATATATACATTCATTCTATCCCATACTTAATTAACATATACATTTCGTATTAACATTTTTATATAAATTGAACAAGTTAAATATCCATACTTACCTTGGCTAGTGGCTGCAGTTTTGATGCTGGATGCTCTTACTTCCCTCTGAATTACTTTTTGTTGTTTTCCCTGATCGTGTGTCTGCTGATCTCTTCTTTATGACTGATGGTCTGCTATATATAAATTGATCGCTGCCCCTTGTATTATTTTCTGTAGTCTCTATCATAGGAGTCGCTGCTGGTCATTATTTTCTGGGGATGACTTGTTCAATGCTTCAATAGGAGTGAAGAATGATGATTGCTGGATGCCTTTTGGTCTTCATCTTTGCCGCCTTTTAAAACCCGAATGGGCACTATCCGAATAGTCATGAAAGACTCTTGCCCGTTCATTCAACTCTTAACAATTCACTTATGATAATCAGAGCTCCAATGATTGATGGTCCTTTAGAAAGATTTTGCCCTAATCTTTATTTGTCTTATATGATTTATTTGTCTTCTAGTGCCACGTCTAGTTTATCTTATCCCCTTGTTTTGTCTTCTTCACCCATGTAATAAAACAAGCTGACTTCTATTTAAGAGTACAGAATAAATGATATGAATATTTTCAATCTTTAATTGGAAATCATCGAATCATGATAGGCCTCCCCTCTTGAGATTGCTTGTCCTCAAGCAATCGCTATTTCTTTGGGACACTCGATTTTAAGATCAATTTTCTTTCCTTCTTTTATTTGAAGTTGCTTCACTTTCTTCCTGAATTTCTTTGTCAAGTATGATTTCTATATTGTGTGCTTGAGCTCTTTTTCCACATTTATGTCCAGCTTCCCATTTCTCATTACATCTAAAACATGTGTTTCCTTTTGCGAGATTTTTACACTTGTGTCTGGGGTTCCATGCTTCTTTGCAATCAAAACAAAGGCCCTTTACTTTTAGTTCTTCTCGGTCCTTGTAAGGAAGATATGGTTTCTCATGTCCATTTTCATTCCTTAGGCGTACATGTCCTATTTTCCAAGATTCTCCACATTGACGACATGGATTCTTATCAAGATTTCCTTTCTCATGCAAGGGTTTAGAGGGTGATTGAGAGGGTTTACTCTTTTCTAGTTGAATGGTGATTTTGATGGCATCATCTAAAGAGGTAGGTTTGAGTGCTCCCATTAAGCCTCTCAAATTTTCATCCAATCCTTATATGAATAGGAATGTAAGTCATTCATCTTCAATTCCCGTGACTCGAATAGCGATCTTCTCAAATTCTCTTATGTACTCGTCCACTGTCCCTCGTTGTCTTACTAGTGTTAAGTCTTTGAAGTCTTGTTGGGGATGTCTTCTTTCCAACTTCTTGACAAACTTTTTGGAGAATTCCGCATAAGATGTAATGGTTTCACATCCTTGAGTATGTTTGCCATTATGCCACCATTCATAGGCTAGACCTTCTAAGTGTAATATGGCAAATTGAAGTGCATCCTTCTCCGTCATTGGGCTAAGTAAAAAATAGTCGTTCAATTTTTGAAGCCATGCATGATGGGTAATCTTATTGGTTCCATCAAAATGTGGAAGGTTCACCTTGTTTGCCTTGTGCTTTAAATCCTTATTCATGGGTCTTTTCACTCTTCTTGTTAATTCATTCCTTTTTGAATTGCTATATTCGGTGAAGGATACCATCGTTCTTAGTTCGGGCTCTAGGTTGGCATAGGCTCTCATCATATCTTCCGTGCTTATGTTTTGGGGAGTATCATTTTCTATCCTTGGATTTTCTTCGCTTGGTAGGAAAGATGGTAGTGGAATCCTTGAACTTGACGAAGAGTTGCTATTTTTAGCTTGGTTAGAGGCTACTTCCTTCCCATTAGCTAATTGTGCCTTTAAACTTTCCATATCATTCCTTAATGTTTGCACGGTTTGTAGTAGAGCTTGTGTAGCTTGGTTTTGTTCATTCATGCCCTTGGTGATTGCTTCAATGAAGGCTCTCAATTCGTTGTTCATCCTTACTTGGCTGCTTCTTGGCCTTCTATATGTTTGCATATAGTATCCTCATAGGTTGGCAGGACGCAACTCTAATACCACTTGGAATGTCCCCTTCTTGTAAGCCGAAATTTTCACAACTTTGCACCAAATTTCAACTCACAAAAAGAGAACATTAGTATTCAATCTTTCTTATCTAATCATATTAATCATAAGGATATATTAAATCAAGCCTTATAACCATGATCTAAATGTATTCTATCTTTCACAATAATCATTATACATACATGGGAGAGAGATACTTGGGTCTACATGTTCATCAAACCACTTGCCCAACGAGAGAGGGTTTATAAAGGAGCAATCGAGGGGTCCATATTTTATTCCTTTGACCGAAGACCAACCCAAATCAAAGGCCCATCCCTTGTCCTAGAGAGGTACTCTAGACCAACACAAGACAAGAGCCTATCCATTACTTGATGGTTCTCTTGACCAACACAAGATAATTGGAATGTATCAGTCTTGAGCCGAATGGTACTTGTAGATTAGATAAGCAAATAAGGTAGAAATACTAAACAAAATGCATAAAAAAAATCATAAAGTTATACCTCACATGTAACCTAATCTCATCAAGGGAGGAAGAAGCCTTTGCACCCAAACAAGCTCCTAAGACATGATTATCCCTAGACAATGGATTAGAATGTGAAATGCTACTCTAATTTGCAACTCACTATTCTAGCTCAATGGAGATTTTGGCATAATAACTTTGCATGAACTTGGATCCTTGAATGGGTTGAGAGATGTTGTATTTATAGATTTTTTGGAGGGATTTTGATCCAAGGGTGGAGATTGATTGGAAAGATCAATGGTGGAGGATGAAGGTGATATGGAGGGCCTAGATTCAATCTAAAGGAATGGATGGCTATGAATAAAAGTGAATCTTTTATTCATTTTGGAGAAAATGAATTATTAAATAAGTTATGGGGGGAAGATTATTTCTGAATTAAAGATTTGTGGGGAGAAATGCAAATGAATTAAAAATTCATTTGGGGATAAGTGGAGGTATAGGTATGGGGGAAAAGATTATTTATTGAATTAAAGATTCATGGGGGAAAATGCAAATGTAATTGGGGATAAGTGGAGGTATAGGTATGGGAAAAAAGATTATTTATTGTGATGTGGGATGTTATGTGGATTTATTTCAATTTCTTTATTTGGAGGATGTGGGAAAATGAGTTAAACTAGGTTTGACCATCTAAATGAGGGGTTTAGGATTAATTAAATATTGGTTTTATTTAATTAACCCTAGGACTAGGGTAGGCAATTAAATAATAGCTATTTAATTGTCTATATTAGGGGTAGGTTATTTAATGGGCTGAATTAATTAGTTAACATGGTTTTAACTAATTAATTGGATTTAGTGAGAAAAGGGGGAAATTGGTTTAATAAATATTGCATATTTATTAAATCAATTGGCTAAGGTTGGGACTATTGAATTACTGAAATTAATTCAATTGTTTGGGATAAAATGATGAAAAATAGGGTAATGAAGGGATAATTAATTAAATAAAATTTAATTAATTGGTTTAGGAGGGAAATTGACATGATTAAGGGTGTCGGGAGTCGGTTTGATGGTAGAAGACATTTTTAGGTGTCTACAGTACTCTTGACCAACTTAGGCATCAACCATGATGTCGGTCTTTAGCCGGATGGTACTCTTGACCAACTACGACATCAACCATGATATTGGTCTTTCGTCGGATGGTACTCTTGACCAACTATGACATCAACCATGATTATACTTCATTGCTCACCCATATCCCTTCATCTCGATCTATGGGTTTGGTTGATGTGCCATGAGTCTTATTTCTCATCCCTTATTTTTCATGATTAAATATTGTTCTTGTTAAGTCATCTTTACTATTTCATTGTTTGCCATTCGCTAGGCATCATATCATTTTCAGCAAATAAACATTCTTGTATTGTATGCATCTTTATGATAACATTCTTATTCTATAATGATCATTTATTCTATGATGTGCATATTTACTTTATAGCATTCTTATCCTGTGCTAAGATTTGCTTGTTCATATATACATTCATTCTATCCCATACTTAATTAACATATACATTTCATATTAACATTTTTATATAAATTGAACAAGTTAAATATCCATACTTAACTTGACTGGTGGCTACAGTTTTGTTGTTGAATGCTCTTACTTCCCTCCGAATTACTTTTTGTTCCTTTTCCCTGATCGTGTGTCTTCTGATCTCTTCTTAATGACTGATGGTCTGCTGTATATAAATTGATCGCTGCCCCTTGTATTATTTTCTGTAGTCTCTATCATAGGAGTCGCTGCTGATCGTTATTTTCTGGTGATGACTTGTTCAATGCTTCCATAGGAGTGAAGAATGACGATTGCTAGATGCCTTTTGGTCTTCATCTTTGTTGCCTTTTAAAACCCCGAATGGGCACTATGCAAATAGTCACGAAAGACTCATGCCCATTCATTCAACTCTTAACAATTCACTTATGATAATCGGAGCTCCAATGATCGATGGTCCTTTAGAAAGATTTTGCCTTAATATTTTTTTGTCTTATATGATTTCTTTGTCCTCTAGTGCCACGTCTAGTTTGTCTTATCCCCTTGTTTTGTCTTCTTCACCCATGTAATAAAACAAGCTGACTTCTATTTAAGAGTATGGAATAAATGATATGAATATTTTCAATCTTTAATTGGAAATCATCGAATCATGACAAATCCCAACCTCATAAAAAATCCAAAGAAGCGAAGGTGGAAGTCCTTTATGAAGTGGTTGCTTCAAAATTTGTTGACTTGGAAGTTGTTGCTAAACAGGGAGAAGGCGGTGATAATCCGGGTACTGCTGGTTATCCTGCGTAGAGTGTTAGAAGGTCCAGCCATATAGCTGGCATTCCTTCGGCCAACCCTCAGGGTGTCAAGTTATCAGAGGAATTGGAGTTTGTTGAGGATACACTGGGCAAGGATGAGGGTGAGACACCTACAGAGTCTTATCATGAGGAGGGGACTAGTCACTTCCTTGAGATGAACACCTCTTATTCTAAGGATGAGGAGGAGGCTCAAGAGCAGCAAGGAGATCAAGGGAGTTGCACCCTGTGTGTCAAAATGGTGAAAGAGGTTGTTGAACTCAAAACTAGAATTGAGAAGCTGCAAAAGAAATGGTGTGTGATGTCAGAATTTGCTGCTAAAGCCTTGCACCATGCGGCCACTGTGTTTTTTGCTATGAAGGATTTTGATGATAAGATCAAGGGTATCGGGATTAATAGTATGGGTAATTATGAGGGAATGCTCAAGTTCCTCACTAAGTATGGGATTGATGAGAATCCCTAGCTGGTCGTCTTGTGTTTTTTTTCTGTTTTGTTTAAAGTCTGATAATTTTCTGTGTAGTTATCCATCGATTGTTTATGGGCTATTAATGTGTTGTTCCTAACCTTTGTACAACTTTTGTTATGCCCTTTGGACTGTTTTGTAAAGGGATTTGGACACTCGTTTCTAGCCAACTTTATCAAAAACAACAGTTCAATCATAAATTAATTGATAATAATGTTTAATATTTATATAATATGTATTAAACTTATTATTAAATTCCTTTAAATTTTAGATTATTGGTATATATTCGTAATCACTCTTCAAGCATATTTTTTGGTACTAACCATAGAAACTAGTAGAACTTCTAGACTCAACCTAATAAATGAACTAAAACAAATCTAAGTGTTGCCAATACATGTTGGGTACTTACCTTTGATCGACCCCAACTTGGATGGGCACATTTAAGTAGATGTAAAGAATCAGCCTAACAACGTAACCTTTCTCCAAGACAGAATGATAGAGTCTGTCACACCTTGCACCTAGCACGTGCAAGATTGACAATTATTCCTCATATAATTTTCAACAAACAAAGATTAGTCCAAATTAGTCATAATTATATTCATACATATTCAATTTAATCAAATGAAATAAGATTAGTGTAGGTTAATTATAATTATATTCATACATATTCAATTTAATCAAATGAAATAATAATTGACATGATAATTCTGCAAAGTGCAATCCATGAACACTAAAATAAGCCAAATTCATTACTAACCATTACCTTAATTGTTCACACACCAAACAGAAAAAAACAAAACACCACAATTAGCAAGTCCCCACCCTAGTCCCAATTAGCAAGTCACTTTTATGAGGATATGCCAAAGAATACAATCAAAGTTGCCACAGGAAGTTCTGTAATTTTTAGCACTAAAACTTGATGTCATTTCTTGGGGTAGGAATAGCTCTGAGAGGAACAGCTTTTTGCAGAGTTATGCCAAATCTCTCAGACATATCAATACCTGCCTCATTGTCCATGGGGATGGACCAGCTGAAGGCCTGCAGCAATGATCCCAGCACCAAATGAACCATTTTCTGTGCCAATGGAAGCCCAATACATACCCTTCTTCCTGCTCCAAATGGTAGCAGTTCAAAATCCTGGCCTTTGTAGTCAATGTCCAATTCCAAAAACCTATATGGATTAAAATTTAAAGGATCTTTCCATACATTAGGATCTCTCCCAATGCCCCATACGTTCACAAACACTTGGGTATTCTCTGGAACAAGGTACCCACCAATCTCACAAGACTTATCTGCTCTTCTAGGAATGTTCAAAGGGGCTGCAGGGTGTAATCGGAACACTTCTTTCACTACTGCTCGGAGATATGGAAGATTTGCTATGTCTGCCTCCTCCATTCTTCTCTCCACACCCACAACATCATCCAGCTCTGCTTGAACTTTTCTCATCAGTGCTGGCTTTCTCAGAAGCTCTGCCATTGCCCATTCAATTGTTGCTGAAGTTGTGTCGGTCCCTGCAACAAACATGTCCTGCCAAAACAAGAATTTACGTGGTGTTATTGATAGTGGCCACTGGCAACTTTACGAATAATGAATTTGATTTGAATTCTATGATGTTCCAAGCTAGTATGTTTTTTTGGGAGGGAGAAGCAGTGTTGAAGCACTGTGCCATATAAAGCTTAAGCGATGCTCATGAGTAGACTACCATGGAATACAATGCTCAAACTACCAATAAGTGGTCGCATTAAGACAGCTAAAGTGGATCAAGAAATAGAAAATGAAGAAGCCGATTCAATCCATAGATTCTCCTTCAAGATTTGAGCAAGAAATTAGTAGAAAATTTATTGGAAGAACTAACCTAGGGGTACCATGAAGGGGGCCTATTGGTTTTTTTAGAGGATCTGCCGTCGTCCTATGTGTACAAGAAAGTAAGATACAACTAACTGTCCACATGGTTATCTAAGCTGAAACTAACTGTACATATAGTTTATCTCTGGTTACCAATATTGGATGTATCGATGTTGATGTTCTGGGATTTTTGTACCGCTTTAAACTATAAAAAAATTAATTTACTAACCAATGGCAACAGATCCTTGCTTTCTTTCCATAGGTTTGATTTTTCAGCCATTTCAGTGTCAAAGAGGAGGAAAATGCTTTGGAGGACTAGAATATCAAAAATAGTCCTACCGAACATATGTTTGCACTTTCCTGAAAATAGGAAAAAGCACATCAAACCCATCACTTTAAGGAAAAAAAGTGTTCGACTGTAAAGGGGCAGCGCACTTATTTTTTTCCATAATCGATAAGCCTTTCCATCAAAGGTAACTTTTCAGTAGGGAAAATTTTGATACAGATAATTTCTTTTAAACCTTCACGGTGTGGGGAATATTAAAGTGAAGCTGATCAATCTAATAGCTATTTAGTAAAATAACTTTCAAAAAAAAAAAATTCTGAGAGTGGTTTGTTTTTTTATTAGATGATCAGATTTTGAAAGGGTTTCAGGAATAAGTAATTTCAAATTTTGTACAACAGGAATAAGTAAGAACAATAACATGAGACAAAAGCCTATGAAGAAGCTGACTTTAAACTCAGAAAAGACCCCACTCACAAGAAACATAAGACAAACGTACTACATCAAAGGGACAAGCAAATGCAATCATAGAGCTTTGAATCCAAACCTCTCCAAAGAACTTTGAATTGGAACCAAAGACTGACCCAAATGAAGAACAATCCTATTTTTTTATTGCAGCATGTATCTTTACTAAATGCTCTTCATCTGACTGCTTGACATATTATTTTCAATGTCATAAAAGGTTACAGGATTTTTTTATTTTTAAAGTGGTTTGTTAGCAGCATTTAGCTTTAGTAAATGCTTTTGTATTTAACTGCTTAGGAGGGAGAGAGGGAGAGATGATTCTCTTGTTTTTTTCAAGACATAGGGTCATTTTTAAGTGTTCGGTGTTATATATATTAGAAAAACATGAATTTTTAAACATGGATATTCTTCAATGTCTTATTCAATCTAGTTCATGTAAAAGAGTTTGGGCCCTTTTAAAAACTCGTTTTTACCTTACAATAAAAAAATATGAACATTTAAATAAGGGAGAATAAATGAATACTTCTCTTAACATTTGAATTATAACCTCTTTCATTCTAACTAATTTCTTTGTGATTTAGAACATACATCTGGTAATTCCTAATGTATTAGACCTAATCAAAGGAGGAGGCTTTCAGATATTAATGACAGGAAGTATAAGGCCTTAAAATCCAGAAGATACACAATCCCACATATAGTTCTTGATAGAAGCATTCATATTAGTTATTACAGATTTCTTTTACAATTTATTTAATTATAAAATTTAAATAATATTTAGAACCAAATAGACACACTCTCTTTTAACTTGTTATACTAAACTCTATAGTCAATCTCATTACTGTTTGTAATTATTTATAAACATTATTAATATTTTCATTTCACTTTTACTCGACTCTTTAGTGGATCTATTACAAGCCAATGTCCAGAAGCATTTAGTAAAAGTAAAAATTATAAAAACATAAACATAAATTTGAAAACACCTTTACGAGAGTAAAGCACCAGAGCCAATTAATTTGGCAGCTCGTATGAGCTTACATCACCCAATAGTTGAAGCAGGTAGATTGAAGAACATGGTGTGTCAAATGACTGAAATCTAAATATGAAAGAAAAATCATTGCTGTCTGTGTATGGTATATACCCTGCAACAAAGAAAAAGTTAGAGTTGAAAATAAAACGGTGATGCTTGCTTTCCTAAATTCCTAGAAATTGATGCATAACCGACTTATAAATAAAGATTGATTTCCACTTCCCTGTCAGTTTTAATTGTTCAGATATACTTGGGAAGCCACTCGTTCAGATATTTTAAGGAGTGGCTCCCATAAAAAAAATATGTTTTTTTTTTGTTGTGTCTGTCCTCTTGGAAAAGAGGGAAATGTAACAGTTGAATAATTAATAGCGATTTTTATAATTTTAGAACAGGGCTTTTCTTTACTAGTAGAGGAGGTTGCTGAGAGAGAGGGAGGTTGGTTTATGTGAGATATTGCAAGAAAGCCTATGTATGAAATTTGAATTCAACCCAGAAATTATGTTTATTTTTATTGATGTAGAATCTATTTTATGGACCTGGTGTATTTTTCTTTTAACTCCCCACTGGAGAACAGAGTAATCTCCATCAGTAGTTATTTGCATCAGATATAAGCAAGTCAAATATGCAAGATCTTATACAGTTACCTACATCAGATGATCTAGAATTTAGAAATATAGTTTTAGATAAGTGGGAAAGTTGAAAACAGTTAGTCTAACTCTAAACGAATGTTAATAATATATATGTATATGTACAAACCATACCTGTGAGGTAAGTTGAGATTTACGTTCATTTCAAAAATTTCTAAGGAATATGGCTTACCACAAACATTCCTTTGATGTCCTCTAGAGTAAGTTGTGTACCATCTTCTCTCAAATCCATCAGTACATCCAGAAAATCTTTCACTTCCGTGTTGTTGCACTGTATATCAGCCCTCTGTGCTAGTCGCTCCTCAATAATTCTGTTAAACATGTTATCAAAACGCTGGGCCAAATTCTTACTTTTACCATTCAGCCCCTGAAGATCAAACCTCCCCAGGAAAGGAAAAAGGTCAGATAAGTTCGGAACCCCTGACAACTTGAGGACTTCCCATACCATGTCCTAAAACTCTGCAGCTTGTACAGAGCCTGTCTCAAACACATTTTTGCCACAAACCATTTTACCCACAAGGCCAAGAGAAGTCATAAAAGCTCTTTCACCAATATTCACACTATTCCCTTGTTTACAATCCTCCAAGATGTTATCAATAGTCCTAAATACCTCGTCTCTTCTCAAATGCTGCAGCGCATCCAGCCTTTTGGCACTAAAAATCTCTGTGGTATAGATCTTTCTAAGCAAGCGCCATCGAGGGCCATAAGGACTCCATACTACAGTTGTGCCTTGGTAGGAGAATGTCTTTACAGCTGTATTGATTGTCCTGCTTGAGAAGTTCTGGTCATTGTTCTTTAGTATTTCTTTTGCCATGGATGGAGATGACACAACCAGAGTTGTCTGTCTTCCCAACTTGATAGTCATGAGTGGCCCATATTTCTGTGCAAGGAGGAAAAGAGACTGATGGGGCTTGTCCCCAAGCTGAGGGAGGTTTCCAATGAAGGGCCATCCTGGAGGACCGGGTGGTAATGGTAATGCCAAACCCCTGTTCCTCTTCTTCTTCAGAAAAATGAGGAGTATCAGTAGGAGAACTCCCGCAGCTACAGAGTATGTTGATGATGCAACATTGATTGAATCCATGACAAAGTAGTAGCAAGAATGCATTCACTGAACTTTGAGCAAGAAAGCTTTCAATGAACTTGTGCTCAAATAGATATGCAAGTAAAAAGCATTCCATGGATTTTTGCTCAATTGGGTATGCGATCAAGGAAGTATTCAATGAATTTGTGCTCAACTGGGTATGTGTGCAAGAAATCATCCACTCAATTTGTGATCAAAGGGTATATAATATTATATATATAATATTGACTGCAATAATTGTGGTATGACGACGTCTGAATGCATAATTTTTAAGGATTCCCACTCCAATGAGACTTTCCCTGTATCGTGCCACCTACGTATCCTCGAGAATTTGGCTATATGTGCAGAGTTTTATAGGGGTGGGGGGAACCTAAAACACTGTGCAAGTCAAGCTTGAAATCGACATGAACTTCCAACTAATATTCAATATTTCTCTACCTTGTGAGTCAATAGTTAAACAAGGTTCAATTGTTGTTATAGTATTTATGGGTATAAGACTTCATAGTTGAACACCCTATATATTATATATTGTCAATGATTATTCCACATGTAAATAAAAAATTGATCAAATGTTGAATATAAGTATTTATAATTGAATGAAATTTCTAAAAAGCAACAAATCATGTGATGCCACATCGACACACCAACAAAACATGACTTAGTACACAACTATTGGTCCACTCTTTTTTTTACGTCTTTTTGGACACCTCAATAAAGAGCATGTTGATGTGGACCTAAAACCTTAGTTATAAGCAGGGGCCTTACCAAGTAAGCTACTATAAATTTTTTGAAATAATTTGAAATTGTCACATATGATTTTGAGAGGTGCGGAGACTATTGGCCCCTCTCCCCTATCCTCTATATAATTATATAATATGATATTAGCATGGGAAACTTGTTAATGGCAGCAACTATTCTCCATACAAAATTGTATGTCTAAAGCATCATATCATGATTTTACTATGTACCTTAGACATATCATGCCATGATGAACCACCAACTATATTGATAGGACTCACAACAATAGTTAACTTTCACCTTTCGACCTGCCATTTTCCACCAAGTTCAACTTTTTTGGATTGGATAAAATAGTGGTACTCAAGTATGTCGAGTTTCGAGGTAGTTGTGTGGTTAGCCCATGAAGCCTTCACTATGGCTAAAGTTAGCTCAACTTAGGATCTTAAACTTTCATGGGTGCTCAAACCTTAGAAGATTTCAAGATATGGAACTATCAAGCTAGCTAAATAGTTAAAATACTATTTGTAGATTACCTTTAATTTGGTGTAAAGAGACACTTTTATAGAATTTTGAATGAAGATTGCTTTCCTTAATTTATATATTGTTTAAAAAATTCAATCACATAATAGATAGCGTGTAAAATAACCATTACTTTTATAGATGCATCGGATTACATATCTTGTTTCAAAAGAAGTTTAATGTCTACCTAGGTTTTCACCTAGGAGAGAAACGAGAAACTATGGATCATCAAGATAGATTTCACACAATGTCACTTCGTATATGCAGGGGCTTGGAGGATGACCAAAGTGGGGATATGAATTGGTTTTATAGCATGGCTATTGATAGCAATGGTATTCTTGCTCCTATATTTTCCAAAGACTTTGAATTTGGGTTCCTTCCTCATAATGATAACTGCTATATTGAGCTCAAATGGCCTTATTATTCCTTTTTCTTATGATGTGGTGCACTTTGATGTCATAGTCATAGCAGAGAGAAGCCCATATGCACAGACAGTAAATAAACTTTATATGAGACTCAAGATGATGTTGATCTATCCTTGAAATCTCTTCCCCAAATCAGTTCTAGTTCAAGTTCATCTCTAGAGGCCCCCTTCATGAAATCTACCCATTGATGCATTTATGAATATCTTCCATCACTAAAATAATTACATCACTTTATAGGTTTAAATTTATTGTTATTTACTAGTACAACAAATTCAAATATGCAAATTGGCCACACACAAAGGTGAGCTAGGAAGTAGTAAAATTACTAGGAGAGCTATCATGTAGGTTCTAGCAAATGACAAGATACAAGTGAGAGTCAATGATGAAGGAACTACATTGAAGGATTTACAAGCTACTTTGATTGCTTAGCCAAAGCTCTTAATACATTTTAGTGGATTGCCTATTGAGAAAATCATTGAGAATGGAAGTGAAGAGGCAAAAAATACAATTTTAGTAACAAAAAATTTGTGAAGAGCGTCAGAAGATTGATATCATGGCATGGAGAAAGTTTGTTCATCTAGAAATAACAACCTTGGGCTCATGACAATCTCTAAGGGAACGCTCACTCTTCTCTTTTCTCCACCACTTATTCCCTTCAAATGCTAGTTTCCTATGGCAGTGTTTGTGCATTCTTAAAGACCCACTTCTACAAGTGTACTCTCTAGTACTAGATTTATTTGACCAAGGTGTTTTATTATGGAGTCTATAGTTTCTTGCACAATCAAGGTCCCAATCAAAGTATCATCTTGAGTTACATATGCTTACAAGAAAGTAAAAAAAATCCAAACCTCTATAAGCATAGAACATCAAATATATATTTAAAAAAAACTAAAAAGAACTCCATTTATGGCCGTTGTGGGTACAATACATCATAATATGTACTACTAATGAGTAAACTATGATTATATCATACTATAGTTCCAAAGGAGAGCTTTTTTGGTTGGCCCTTCAACTTGATAGATCTAAACTAAAATGCATTAGCTCCCAGTCTACCTGATTAACCACTTTAATTGGTGCTACACTAGCATAAAGGAAATTAAAATCATATATTCATATCTAACATACTTTGCAAGCTATAGATTCTATCAAACTATTACCTATCTTAATTAAAGTTTAAACTACTTGCTTTATAAATCTATAATGATACACTATACACATAGAGATAAAAGACCAAAATGGTAGAAATATGATGTAATAACACAACCTAGGCACATAAATCTCTTATGAATAGAATAATAAATATAAATAAAACTTAAAATAATTTTGATTCAAAAATAAAATGAGACCTCTGGACATCCACAGTTTTCTAACCAAGTGATTAACTTGATGGCTTATATGGTCCCAATTGGTTTTACTTTCAAGGGCATCTTGAAGAGTAGATTTTCCAAACTAGGAGGGCCCCATGAGAGCCATTAGAGTGCAAGGCTCTACATATCCTGTCAAACCCTAGAAAATAATTTGAGTTTGACAACTACTAATAGATACTGCTACACTCAAATCTTACCATGTTAGCTTGGCTAAAAACTTGATAGCTTTTGAATCAATTTTCTCCTTCCATAATATCTCAACGAGATAAAAATGCAAAAATCAACATGGTTTTTGAGTGAAAGTTTAGAATTGTGTCCCACCTTTATAAAGGAATGACCAACATAAATACAAATTTTTAACTTGGAGCACCTAAAAGTGACATGTATGTTTTAAATTTTAAAATGATATAAACTAATGAGAGGTAGAACTCTTAGTGTAGTTTGTGTTTATAATTTTTTTGTTTTGTAAAATTAGTTGGATATAGTTTTTTATAAGTTTAAGAGAATATTTTAATTGCTGAAAAAAAAAAATAATGAGATCAATGGGACATAGCAAAAAATATGGTACATTTAAAAAATAGAAAAGAAACCCAATGGATGCCATCATCACCTAGTTGGAACAAAATGAATTTGGATGGCACCTCAAATGATGCAATCAAGGTAGGAGGGTCCAATGAAGGACTATCAATCCTTGTAGCCTTAAACAACTAACACCATGATCATAACAATAATGTAACAATAACAGTAGAAAGATAAAAGATGCTCATAACACAAGATTTATCCTGGGAAAACCCTAAAAGGGAAAAATCCATCCTTCAAGATTACTTCTCATTATATTGGAATCTCAAAACTGATTACATATGAATCTAGGGCTTTTCAGATGCAAGGCCGCAACCGAGGTTTACAAGAGATTCGTACGACACAACTTCATGTCTTCTTACATCTTCTTCTCAATTCTCTGCTTTATATCTTCTGCTCACTGCTCTACTTTCTACTCAGTTCTTCTACTACTCCGAATCAAAACAATTTATCTTCTTGCTTCATTTCTTCACACGCTTTGTCACTGCCTTGAAACCCATTATTTTTCCTTCATTTATATCCTCTGTAAACCTTCATAACATTATCAAGTCGGCCTTCAATTGTAACGGCTAGTATGAAACATGTAGACATAGATAGGTCGGACCTAAAGATATAGGGTATTGCTCAACAAATGCATGAAACTCGGTGTGGTTTTCCATGAAGGTCAGCTAGGTCCAAAACTACCTTGAATGATGTTCCATTAAGCTCCACAAGTCACAAAATTGCTCTGCAAACCAATTAGACTTCACTGAACATTGACTACTCTGCTCTATGCAATAGGTAATCTTCTGATAGCGATATCTCTTTGGAAACGAACCCAAATGACCTAAATTTTGGATATGATCTAGATGACATGTTATAGAAACTAAATCTAGCTCCGCAAGCTCTAATGTGATAATGCAGTAAAATGCGGCAATCTCCAATGTCGCTCTCCCTAGCACTCTGCAACTTAATATTAACTGTCTGAATTGATTTGAATGCTTCCAGATGCTCTTGCATCAAACTCTCAGGGTTAATTGAAAAGTGAACCTCTTCACTTTGGTCTATATTATGTCAAAATCAATGTGATCCCTTAGCATAAGTTTGACGGTCTACTTGCAAGCCTTGCACTACCTCAATGATCAGTGGCCTAAGCAAGTCTTTTCAGCAAGCTACCTCAAGTTCCTCATATTCTGGTGGTCTAGGTTCAGCGGTCTACTTGAAAGCCTTGCACTACCTCAATGCTCAGCGGTCTGAGCAAGTCTTCTCCACAAGCTACCTCAATTTCTTCATCTTTTGGTGGTCTAGGTTCGGAAATCTGGCTACAATGTTGCAACTGCCTCTCAGTTCAACATTCTATTGTCAAGCACTTGTAGGCTGCCTCAAGATCAATATCAACTTCAATCCATTAAGATTCAATCAATACATGAATCCTCCTGAACAACCATGTGACTTCCTTGATTCAATCAATACATTCTTAAATTATTTCTACAACACATTCCAATCTCAGGTTCCTGATACAATTCCTTCTACACACACTGCTCCTATACTGCTCTCTATTTATTTGTCCACATTTACTTCACTCCAGTACATAAAATTTTCCCTTCCGGTAGAATTTCTTGTCATTCGCGAGCTTTCTCTGCAATATGAATTTCCTTTCCCTGTTATGCTTCATACTTGTTCACAAAAACTTTCTCTTGCACTATTTTCTCACTTCTATAACACAACTCTCCTTAAGATCATTGCTTCACCCTCTTTTGGTTTCACTATTAAACTTGACGACTCAAAAGGTTCCTCTTCTTCTACATAAAATACCTCTACATTATTTATTGTTTCCTCATCATTAGCCTCTCCGGTAATAGGTTCTTGGTGACATTCACTGCTTGATTCTTTTCACCTCCAAACTTGAAAACAGGTTCCTCTCCTATCAAATATTCTTTCATCCTTCTAGTATCCTTCAATGTGATAAGAATTATGACTCCTGTCCTTTCTCCCTCTGTAGTATGAATTACTATTCTTGTTTTGCTCTGAATCAGGTTTTCTCTCTCTGCATCCTATTCCATATCCTTCTTTTCCTCCAACACATGAATACTTCAATCTATACATCCTTCTGAACATACTAGTAACAAGTTTCCATTCTGGTCCATCAATCCATCCATAATACTTCTGTATACAACCTATCATAGGCTTTCTCCTCCACATTTTATTCCAACACATCTTTTTAGAATGATTCCTTAATCCACAAAACTTACAAGGGTATAAATCCCAACACAATCCCTTTTCATGTCCATGTCTATTACAATAAGAACAACGCATGCCTTTTCTTCCCTGAGTTGACTTATTTGAACTTGTGACAACATCCTGACCTCTATCATATCCAAGGCCTTCATTTCTTGATCTCATTACTGGTCCAATAGGCTTTGTAAGTCCTTGCTAACACTTTCCTAATTCTTTTCCTTCATATCCCATTCTTTGCATGATTAAATGATATAATGATTTAATTACGCTATAATACAGTTACTAGATGGAAAGATACCTTGCTAGGTTTTGTGTACTCATTGATCATAATATATTTCTTTAGCTATGATTACCATGGTGGGATTTGATGTTCTGAATTGAGTGTGCAGGATATACTTATTCAGTATTGACCAATCGATGGATGTGGAGGAGGAGACATGGAACTACTGGCCCACCTCACCTCACCTAGTCCTGTGATCTAAATGTTTACCCTGTGTCCATGCAGTATGTCAATTGCTTAACCCAACCTATTCAGTTTGCGAATAGAATAATAATTCTAGTGTGTTTCTGTTGGCTTCTAACCAAAACTGTTTTCGAGTTTGGAACCCCTATGTTGTGCATAAACCCATGGAGTGTTTGTGTCTTGGCATGAGTCAGTTACTATGAAGTCTCCTTGGCTCCTTTGGCTTCTGTTATGATTGCTTACGTGTGTTGCTATTATCCTTAGTGTTTTTTTTTATGTGAAGTCAAGTTAGTTCATATACTTTCATAGGAGTGCAAGTTGTTGTTTAATGAAAAGATATCTCTATTTGCTTTTTGAGTTAAAAGATAGAAGGGAAGTAAGAAAATAGCTAGAATTATTTAATCCAAGTATTAAGTCTAGTATGTAAATATTAGTCAGTTTGTTTTATGTTAGGGAATATATGTAATCCTAACAATCCCTTTCTCATAAAATTACCTTGCGTATAGTAGCCTTTCTTCTTGTTAGAGTTTAAATGAACTTGTTTGGGAGTAAAGGTTGTTTAAGTGTATTTTCCTTTTGCTAAACTCTCTTGTAGCATTTACTTTAGAAAATTGTTATTTCAAAAGGAATTTCGGTAAGGTTCTAAGGGTAGTATATCAAGCTTAGTTTGATAGCCCTCCTTGCTCATCAAGTAGTTTATTTTATGACAATTACTTTTTCCTTGGTGTCCTTAGAATACTATGACATATCCTAATATGTTTAAATTGTATGAAAACCATATTTATATAGAAGGCATGAGTTTTCCATAGTCCGTGATAATAAGTTTGAATGTGCTTCTGGATTCCACTTATCATACATAGTGGAATCAATGCATGTGCTTCTGGATTCCATAGTCCATATTTATATAATCGTAATCCTATATAAGTTTTGGGCATTATTTCAAAAAATCACCCTCTCTTTCTTTGTGGCCTTTTTGAATTATATATATATATATATATTCGTGCTTCAGGAAATGAATATGGGCTAGAGATTATGTATGTTAAATTTATGTGAAAACCATAGATTTATAAATATATTCCTATTTATAATGATTGTCAGTTTGTCCAAAATCTCTCCTTTCATTCAATGCATGCCTTTAAGTTTTGATTGCATTAATTAAAAAAATATATATTTATTTTCCACCTCTATGTTGTCGTTAGAAGAGGCCTTAGCTCACAACCACTGGTGCCCAACCTTCTCATGGATTGTGATATGTAACAAAATAAAACAATTTGCATAGGCATAAAATAGCAGATGAACTTTGAGATTTAGAATGCTTGTGCTTAGCCGTCACTTGGACTTCAAGGTTAGAGGTCATTATGTTGGCCCTTCTCATTGAGAAAATTAGCGTCAAGGTTATGTGACAATATGCATAATTCCATTTTAACTTTGTTTTTAAAAAAAGGATAGCTTCTGTTAGAATATAATGAATAACTGGTTTATTCACATGTGGTAAATATGTGTCAACTAGAGTTGTATAGTTATAGATGTGTCAATAGAAATTATAGAGGTGTCACTAATTGTTGTAGAGGTGTCTTAGTTAGTTATAGTTAGGTGTCAATCAATTGTAGTTAGCTGTCAAATTAGTTAGCTGCTTTGTAGGAAGTTGGTAAACTTATCTGGAGTTATAAATGTAATCTTCTTTATTGAATAATATAGATTAATTTGTGCAGTTGTTGTATTTGTCTTGCTGTTTATTATTTCCTCAATATTTTATCATGGTATCAGAGCTGGTTTGGGTGTGACTCCACCATTGGAGTGCCCAAGAATATGAAAGCATCTTATAGGAAATTAATTTTGATGTAGAGAGCGTTGTCTTTCTCTTTTCTCTGTTGTTAATATTCTAAAATTGAAGTTATAGTTTGCAGAAGGGTGAATATATGGTTTATTATGGAGCCAATCAATATATTGTCCTCGGTGAGCAATTTGTTTGTTTGATATGGAGGAGATATGCAAATACGCAGCTGTTATTTTTTTTGTGCTTTTTTTCCCGTCAAAGGATCATCATAATATTGCTCACTCCAACAGTTAGTTGTGTAGAAAGAGCGGGCCCAGAACCCTTGTGCTGTGCTGGAAGCTTTAGGAGAATTAGTCTACGCAAAGCATTCTTGTCTGCCTCTACAAGCAGTTGTTCTCCTTATTTTTGTTTTTCCTGTGTTAGAAGGAGACTCTACAAAGAGGACAGCAGCTATTGAATTAAAGAGAACCATCAACTATGTGTTCTATTTGGGAAAGAGTAAAGAGGGAGTTATTGTTAATGTTGTTGGTTGGATTTGTAATGTATGATGAAGAAGAAATAATCATCCAATTATTTGAATGACTGTTAGATAGTTTGAGATCACAAAGCACAATTTAGAAAAGGTTGTCAAAGGAAATATGGGTTCCTCGACATGCCTCCATTTATGGTGTTGGAGGAGTGGTGCATGAGATTTCAGAGGAGCAATGTTGTGCTCATGTGAGAATTGGAGTTATTTTAAGTTATTCATTAAGAGGGGATGTTAGAATATAATGAATAACTGGTTTATTCACATGTGGTGAATATGTGTCAACTGGAGTTGTATAGTTATAGATGTGTCAATAGAAATTACAGAGGTGTCACTAATTGTTGTAGAGGTGTCTCTGTTAGTTTTAGTTAGGTGTCAATCAATTGTAGTTAGCTATCAAATTAGTTAGCTGCTTTGTAGGAAGTTGGTAAACTTATCTGGAGTTATAAATGTAATCTTCTTTATTGAATAATATAGATTAATTTGTGCAGCTATTGTATTTGTCTTGCTGTTTATTATCTCCTCAATATTTTATCAGCTTCTACCTATTTAGTAGGTAGATAGTGCTCAGAAGGGGGACCACTACTGACTAGCTGGACCTATCGGGTAGCTGGGTCAAAGTGGTGCTCATGATTACAGTCTGGGAGAGGGCAAAGCCCATGACCCATCAGGTGGGAAGGGAGCCCTGGGGATTTTTTGGAGCTTTACTCCCACAAATCACATTTTTTAGATGGAAGTTTTTAATAATCCTGCAGTCGTAGCTTTCCAGGGGATGTCGCCTCTTTGAGGCATGTTGTCAAATAGTGCATGAGCCTTCTCTATGCTTCTACCTTGGCACAGGTAGTGAGGACGTGGGCAAAGTCTATCAAACCATGTCTCATTGTGGCTCTGGGTTATATAGTTCACGTGCCTCATCTATGGCTTTCACATTCATCAAACACCCTTTATCCTATCCCATCACATTTTAGAAGCTTTCAACTATGGGGTTCATAGATAGAGTTTCTGATATTCAAACCCAACCCTGCACCTACAATGTGGACATTTCTCTTCTCCCCTCACCACTACTCCCACTCATCTTACATCCAAAGAAGAAAGCGGTGAGTGTGCCCTTCAAACTGCTATGGAGGTGAAGGGCATTCGTGTGAGGCACTTTCAGAAGGTATGGAGACGCTCAAATAAATCAGTTGTCCCAGCGCATTGGAAGCTGCCGAGATTAAAGGTGAGGGTGCATGCTAGCACGTGGAGGTAGAAACGGTCATTTTATTTGTAAGGGAACTATGTTTTGTCTTTTTTCCACCGAGCGGCCAGGTGAGTAAAAGGAAGTGGCTCATACAAAGGAAAAGGAGAATAGTTGTAGCTGGAAATGGTGTCCTTCTTTGCAAAGGAAGGCTAGATCACCACAAAGGAGAACAGGGGAGTTACTCCCTTTATCTGTGTTGTTTTATTTTTTTTCTTTTTTTGTTATAGGACTAAATGCCTGTAAACTTATATTTTCAGTTATGATAACGAAAGAATAGATGTTTTACTTCACAAGTTGTCATACTTGATTTTCTCAGTATGTGTGCATTAAGTTTATTTATTTAGAGCAATAAATGCTAGGGAAATTTTAGGAAAATGAATGCGTCGTTTCATAGTTTTACACATTTGCCATGCGAAACTGCGCTTCTATTTAGTTGTGGTACATTTATGGTATGAAATGGTGCATGCATGTTACTTGCGCACTTGATATGAAAAATTATGCATATGTTATAGAATAGCACATACAGTATGCGACTAGACTTTTAGGATGTCTAGCTACGCATGCATGAAAAGTTGTGCATGTGTTATGAAATGCTACACTTTTGATATGAAACTGTGCATTTATGAAATGCCATGGCGCATCTGCTAGAAGTGGCGCATTTACCAGGAAATGGTGCATGTACCTTCTGGTTCAATGCATATGTGTTAGATAGTCAGTTTACTTAACAAAATTGACTCGATTGGCATCTTGTTCGATGCGTCAATCGATAAGCAATCTCTAAGATTGCAGGAATCTAGTCAAGAGATGTGGTATGTTGTTTTGATCAATTTGATATGTTAAGTAAGTGATATGATGCTTTAGATAGGGTTGAGCAGTTATGTAGTTTTGGTTGATAGATTGCTTTGTTTGATTGCAGGAGGACATCCGGGATGTACTTATGTCACGGGAGCAGTTTCCCTTGCCGTTGTTGCAACAATGCATGCTTACAGAGATAGATCGAGAGGCTCTCGGTGCTATGGGACTTGACTATGTGTGCTTCATGCCCAAGGTTCGTGCGAACCTTGGTTTGTTGACTGCAACGATGGAGCGATTCCACAGCAAGGACGAGAGCTTTCACCTACCTACTGGTGAGATGGTGATTACTCTTGAGGATGTTTATAGGATTATGCACTTGCCAATATAGGGTGAGCTTGTAGAGTATGATCCCCAGTGGGATGCAGGACTGGCGGAGTGTAGGCGAGTGTTCGATGACGCTGAGCTCGAGGGTCAGGTGATATCTTGGCAAGATATTTATGACTACTATGACTACTTCCCAAGGATAGTGGCTGGATTGATCGGGGGGGTTGTCTGCCCCAATAGGAGGTCACATGGGTTCCCAATTGGATGGGGTAGGGTCATGGAGAGGATGATCACAGAGGGCACCCATTTTGCATGGGGTGTCTATGTTTTGGCATACTTATACCATGATATGCCTCAGGTGGTATACCACAGGGGTGCCAGTTTGTCAGCAGACATCTCATTACTTTAGTTTTGGCTATGGGAGCACATTGCTATTACCCGGCTGATGTGCATCTTTTCCAAGCAGAGGGGTAAGTCGTATAATTATGGATACACAGGTGTTATTTCCCAGCATAAGCTGGGAAAGCTTGAGTACTGGGGACACATGCTGGACAATGTAGATAGAGTTGTCTGGCGTCCCTATCTAGAGTGTGAGCCTTGGGATGATGAGGATGACGAGCTACCCTACTACTTTCAGACTCGGTGGCTCATAGGTAGGACAATTTATACTAGAGAGGCAGATAGTTAGCCAGGTTTAGCGACAGTTTGGCAGGGTGTAGGGTATGCCACAGGGGCAGGCCCTATTTGTGAGGACACATGTAGAGCAGTTTAGATGGTGCCCAATTGTGTCCTATGAGGAGGCCCTAGCAGAGTTTTAGCAGATGCCTTATGTGTCTTGGCCGATGCGGAGAGAGGTGATAGACACAGGGATGACTCTTGATTACGAGGAGTGGTTTGCTACTCATCCATTCCCGAGATACTCAGGACCTAGAGAGTTTGTTCCTCACCTAGATGAGGAAGATTCAGAGGATGAGGATGGTGTAGGTAGGAGGAGGAGACAGAGGAGGGGGAGAGGACGACGGGGAGACAAAGATGAGGGAGGCGATGGAGGAGGAGGAGGAGGTGGTGGAGATTGAGGTGATGGAGGAGGAGGAGGAGGCGATGGAGATGGAGGTGATGAAGGAGGAGATGGAGGTAGAGTGAGGCAGAGATAGAGGAGGAGAGCTAGGGAGGGATCCTACCAGCAGTAGTAGGTAGTGTAGCCACAAGTTGCACCACAGGTGGGACAATAGATACAGATGCTGGCACCGCAGCAAGTGCCTTAGCAGGTAGGTTAGTAGCAGGTGCCACAGGTTCAAGTTCCTTAGCCAAATTTATAGCAGTAGGAGATTATTACGCTGCAGGGACAAGTGAGATAGCTCAGGGCACATCTCAAGGTAGTAGAGTCCTAGAGAGAGACAGACACACGAGTTTTATCTGGGCTCACTGCAGAGCGGGATGCAGCATTGGTGAGGGTGCAGGCCTTGAGATTGGAGAGAGACGTGGCCTTAGCCATCTTGGGTATGGATGGGGCTACTGCATTCTTGGTTACACAGGTACAACAGGTACAGGTGTAGCTTACGCAAATTCAGGTGGAGCTTTCTAGGGCACAGGCCCAGACTTAGTATTATAGGGATCTATACCACAGGGCTGTGCCAGCGGATCAGAGGGCACCCAGCTTCAAGAGCCAGTCAGTTGCCGATACATCCCAGAGGGCAGGGGGTTCACGATCTACAACTTCAGCAATGGGCCCACAACAGTCGGGGGCTAGCAATGGTGGAGGTGGAGAGGGTAGTGCTAGGAGCAGTGCCCCATGGCAGCAGGGCTAGCCATTACACTTGTACTAATTTTGGCTTATGTATGCACTTTTTGATGGCTCAGATAGCCTGATATGTATATACTTGTATCATTTTGTACCGAGACATGTATCATTATTTCTGTGATGTGTACACTTTATATGATTTTGACTCAGAGATGGACTTTGATATGTTGTCCATTTGGACATGTTTTATGTTGTATTTATATGATGATGCAGCTATTGATGATCTATATGCAGTTGTTTATGCTATATGTTATGGATGCATTCTATCTTATGATGTTTCCTATGTGATGCACATGTTTGTTTTGTCTATATGATGCTATGTGATGTCTTGATGGATGTACCTTTATGTTTTTGACACTATGATGCTTACTTATGATTCTAGGACTCTCATATGATGATGATCTAATGCAGATTTAGATGATTTCTAATGATCTAATATGCAAATGTGGATATTATCTATATGATTATGCAATGTTATGTGATGATCTACATGTACTTGTCTATGTTATTTTGATTTTTCTATTGACACTATGTTATGATGCAAATGTATATGGATGATCTAATGCACTTATTATGTATGCAAATGATTTAATCATGTTAATGACTATCTCATGTGATATGATATGCAATTTAATGCTATGTTTTTGTTATGTCCAAATGTACTCAATCGACACAGAAATGACATAATGATAGATAGAGGACTGACTAATAGAAGAAATGTGAATGAAAGGACTCACAATCTTTTATTTGTATTGATACTCTGCATTTTGGATCTTTATTGCATGGGATATGGATGTAAATGGATATGATATGGATGTGAAATAGTTTTGCCAATTTTGATATTGCAAGTATTTTGAAGTGCTTATTTCATCATTGGGTGATTTATTTGGTACCTTTTCAAAATGTTGTAAGAAAATACAAGCATCTAGGTATAATTAAACCAAGATGACCTGAGTATTGCTTACATGGATTTTGATTTAGCAAGTTAATACAAGCATCTAGGTATAATTTAACCGAGATGACCTAAGTATTTCTTGTGTATCAATAGACAAGGATTGCCCCCTTTCATGTTTAGACCTTTGAAGTCCTTGATGATATTTTGTTGATCATGTCTTTAGAGAAGGCTTTACATTACTAAAGTTTGATCCACAAACATCAAACAAAGAAAATAATCATGCCCCCATCGTAGCATCTCTAGCTTTTGGCATCCTCGAGTAGCATAGAAAGACATAATAACAAAAATCAAGACTCGATAAGTTAACCTGATCTTAAACACAAAACATTCTTGCATTAGATGTGTTTTCTTGCCATAATTTAGATATAATCAATTGGATTGTTGTTGCTCTTGTTTTGGCTTTCCTTTAGATAGGTTGATGGCTTGCATCAAAACTTTTTTTTGAAAGTAGGTTTTGCTTGTGCTTGGATGTCTGGTGAAATGGACCCTAAAGGATTGACCTAGTGCCTCGAGGGCACATTGCTAAATGGCCTTACCTATGTGATGACGCAGAGGCAACATAGTTCGGGGACTTGGACCATGGATGGACTAGAGGATAAATGACAAGATATGGAATGGATGAGAAGTGGAGCCTCAGGGGCGTATTGAAAATGACCTTGCCTACGTGACGATGTAGAGGCAACATAGTTTGGGAGTTGACCCTATAATACTGACGACAGATGCTATGCTAGGTTGACACTATGGATAAGATATTGGATAAGACCTTAGTTGATAAGGCAACAAAAAGAGATAGAGTATCAAGCCATGATAGGTTATCGTTAGGTTACACAAGGTGTTCTAATATGGAATAGATATGGATAAGATGAGAAACGATGGTAGGAAGAACGGACACAAGGTGATTGGTTTCCCAAAGATGGAGAAGGCAGTTTATCACAAGTAGCGCCTGTTTACCAAGTTTTCACCACTTGTTTTTATTTGCATGAAAGCTAAAAGTACACATGACCCCTGTTTGCCAGGTTTTCATCATGGTACGTATCCAAGGCACCTGTTTTCCAGGTTTTCACCAAAGGATGATTTTTTTTTGTTGTTTTTCCATTTTTATTTTTTGCTTTCTTGTTGATTTTTTTGATTTTTTTTTATTTGTACCCCCCTTACATTGGGGTTCTCTTAGGTATAGAACCAGTGGAGATGCATATTGTTGATTGGGTCATCGAATAGATCACCCTCTGATGTTGCTAACTGATATGCCCCCAATCCATAGGCAGCAATGATGACATAAGGATCAAGCCAGTTGGGCTCAAACTTACCTTTCTTTTCCTGATCCTGCTGATTATGGGGATTTTCCTTAAGTACTAGATCACCAACATTGAATACTCTTGAATGGACCCTATGATTGTAGCTTCGTGACATCCTTTGCTGATATGCCTTGAGATGGTTAAAAGCATTCTATCTCTTCTCCTCTAACAACTCTAACTCTTGCAATCTGGAAACTCTGTAGTTTGCATCAGTGATAAGACCTTTTAACGACACCCATAGAGATGGTAACTCGACCTCGATGGGTAAAATGGCTTTTGATCCATAGACAAGGGCATAAGGGGTAGCACCTATTGGAGTACGTATACTAGTTTGATAGGCCCACAGAGCGGGATTTAGTTGTATGTGCCAATCACAACCAGCATCGTTGACAGTTTTCTTGAGGATTTTCAAGATTGTTTTGTTGGATGCCTCTGCTTGGCCATTGCCTTGTGGATAGTAGGGAGTAGAAAAATGGTGTTAGATTTTGAATTTTTCATAAAGCTCTTGGACATCCTAATTCTTGAAAGGTCTTCCATTATCCGTGACTATGGATGAGGGAATTCCGTATCTGCATATGAGGTAGTTGAGGATGAATGAGGCAATCTGTTTGTCTAACATTGGTGAGTGGAACGACTTCAATCCACTTGGTAAAATATTCAGTGGTGGTTATTATGAACTTGTGGCCATTGGATGAGGAAGGGTGGATTTTACCCATGAGGTCGAGTCCCCATTGAAAAAAGGGCCAAGGTGTCATTAAAGGTCAGAATTCTTGAGCTGGTGCATGTATTAGGTTTCCATGTATCTGAGACTGCTTGCACTTCTTCATGAACTGATATGAATCGGTCTCCATGTTTGGTCAATAGTATCCCAAACGCATGAGTTTCTTAGCTAAAGAAGGATCGCTAGAGTGTGTTCCACAAATTCCTTCGTGCACGTCTTGTAAGGTGGTTTGAAATTCTTCCCATTATAAACATCAGAGTAAAGTACCATCCAGACCTTAGTGGTATAGGGTGTTAGCGATAATGGTGTAATGGGAGGTTTGACAAATGAAGGTTCGGTGTTGGTTATGTTGGTGCCTGCAGAAACATCTAGGTTTCAAGTATTCAGTCGCAGGCACCTTTCATAAAATTAAAAAATTCTAAGCCCCTCGGCCTCATGCATGTATCCTTGTATATACATTGTTGTTTGCATGTACAGTTCAAATGTACAAGTGCAGTTGTAAAGTGGCGGGCCCAAAATAATGTTCAATCGGCCTCAAAAGATGCAAAAAATAATTGTATGCATTTTGTATGCATATCAGGTTATACATTGTAGGCATATTCCAGGAAAGATTCCTTGCTTGTAGGTAAAAGGGTTTGTATGTTCACATTGTATATTCGACATACAAAGGAAATGTGCAAGGGTCTTATACATTCACTACAGTGAAAGGGTCATCAGTGTAACTTGGGTTATCAGCCGAGCTGTGGGATGTCTGGCTGATTGTGGTGGTTTATGCAATGGCGGTTTGTTATCGGTGAGAAAGTATGCATCGGCAGCCAAGGAAAATGTTTTCCCGATGGCCGATGCACATACAATGGAAACATACATTGCCAAGATGCAAAGCAGAATGTACATCAGCCGCATGCAAAGAGGATGTGCAAGGGAAAAAGATACAATCAGCAGGGCCCACCATTTGCATATACAAGTGTGATTGTATGTTCGCACATACAAAGGAACATACATTCTTAATGTGCATGGCCCGGACCCGAAAAGGTATGCAATATAGTTGATAAAGGCTCGAATCTGATTGAATGTATGTTTTTGCTTGTATATTGCATTTGTATAATGTGATATGCAAGCTGATATACAAGGCGAACATACAAGGGAGCGATATATAGGCCGGACCCAATTCAAGGGTCAAATTTGGCGAATTCAGCACTGGCATCCGCGGCTTGTATGTATATGGTGTTTGTATATGCTGATATACAAGGGAATGGAGATACAAGGCCCAGATTTCAAATTCCTTCCAATCTGATTAACATAGTGACTAGTGTCTGCAGAATGTATATTGTGCATTATATATGCCGATATACAATGAAAAGTGCAATGAGAATAGATACAAGCTAGATTTCAAGGTGATTCCAATCTGTTTCATAATGATTTAAAATCTACAAGTTGTATATTGTGTTTGTATATGCATATACAAAGGCCGATATGCAAAGGGATTTTCGGCGGGACTCGATACATCGACAAACACTTCTCGGGTCATTCTGACGGCCGATGGAGAGATAAATGCATAGCGATGGAAAGCAAACTAGGGGCTGCCATGTGTCCAAAGCATTTGTATGTATTTGCATTTGCATATGCAAAGGTTTTGAAGGCAAAATGGGCGAAAAAGTGAGAATGTATCTCCATGCCGTAAAAAGTCAAAGGAACAAGAAACACTCGCGTGGCATGATTTCATTAACCAGCAGCTTGCCCGTTCACAGATCTTAGCAGATAGAAGTGAATCGATGGTTCTATTCAAACGGAGGGTTTTCTTTGTATATGCAGCTATTTCCAGGTGGGAAAATTGCATGGCACACAGTCTGCTGCATTTCTAAGGCCGCAGGTAGGGAAGCCATTGATGGCAGGATTGCATAGGAGTATGGGTCTGATTGACCGGCCAACTACCAAATTCATGAGGAAAATCTTCAGACAGCGGCACATATCCCCATCTCACCTGCTTTTCCTCCTCCTCTCTGGTGCATTAAATTTTGAGTGCCATTTCCATGATTCAGTGCATTTGGCAAAATTTTGAAAGGACCCTATGATTAATTGTTGAGTACACATTCTTGCTATATAGCAGGCTGTGTCACTCATTTTCTGGTTGTTGAAGACTTGGGCAATTTTTGGAAAATAATGAAGAACAAAGCCTTTCTTGGTTGTTCTATCTCATTTTGGAGTTTATGTGTTGCATTTTGAATGCAGGTTGCACATTTTTTAGTTTCATTGTTGTTTTATATGAAAAATGCACTCTTGCATGTATTTAGTTGCTTGTCTCCATTTGTTGTATGCATAACTTCTTTTGAATTTGGTTGCTAAGGGTTTCTCAGATTCTTAAATATAGACCTTTTGTATTGCATGCTTGATTTGTGACTTCCATTCAAGGAGTGGATTAAATTGTTTTAGGTCAAGTATGGAGAAGAATGTATGTCAGCAGGGATATTTATAAGTAGAGGCAGCTAAATACTCAGTCTTGGGTGGTGTTTGTAAGGCAAGCACCAATCTGACCCCTTGGAACTTGAATGCCAGTGCAAATCATTCATTTGTATATGTCTAGTTGACTCCTTTCCCTGAGATAGGCACCTGTCTGCTCCCTGTGTGGTGTTATGTTTCCAAAACCCCTGTCTTGTATCCAAAATTTAAAACAAATCATTTCATAATCCTAACCTTGTTAGTTGTAGGAGTAGGAATAGGACCCCTGCATACTCTCATCCTCAACCAGTTAGATATGTCCAAGAATGTTGCCAACCTTGTGATCTATCATGCAAATCTTGGTCCACACATGAGAGTATTTTGCCTGTTGTTGTCAAGCTAAATCTTTCTGTCATTGGGCAAGTCAAAGTTAAATATTTAGCTATAGGGATACCCCCCTTGGTGCGGCAGAAGCAGAAGTGAAGCAGAGGTAGCTCACGCAACCTCCTGTATTCTTTGGCCGAATTTGCCTGTGCATTGGAAGTGGCAAACCCTAATGCGGATTCAGGAGAAGAACCAACAGATGGTGACTCCGCTGGGGATGTAATGTCATATCCATAAAAGTGTGAGTCTGAGAGATTGAAGAATCAGACCTAGAAGTGCATCGTTGCAGCAAACTTGAAGATTTATGTGTGGCTCTGCTGTTGGAGAACCTAGAAAGAAAAGAAATGAATTTTTAGCTTCAGCCTTTTTGAAGCTTATTCCTCTACCAAGGAGGTGGCGACTCTGTTGAATAAACCTATTAGCAGCTGCAACATATCCAAGTATTTTTATAAGTTTTAAAGGATTCCCTATTTGGTGAAATAGCACTGGTTAAAAGGGAAATGTTAGTGAAGCTTGCATGCTTTGTATTTGTTGAGAATCTAGTTTCTATCTTCAAAAGAAGTATGTAATGTTATTGAGACTCATTTAGAGGACTTTAGGCAAGTTGAAACAATAGTTTGTATTTTAAGGGCCTGAGGTCATTATTGATTGAAAATTTGAGTTGAAAAGAGGGTTGCAAAAAACACATAAAGATGTATTATCAGCCCATGCACCCAAGTGAAGTGTCAAATGCAACAATGTATAATGACCAATCCCAACTATGTAATAGAAGGAGTTTCAAAATTGATAGATATAGGCCCATCAATTTCAATGGCATTTGTGGTTATCCAAATGCTTTTCCATCTAAAATCAAAAAGTGTTTGCCTAAATTCAGTGGTGCAAAGGATGAATCAGCTGAGAGACACTTGTAGCAGTTTAGAAATGTAATAGATGACTTTGAGATTTACCATGAAGATGTAGTTATGAGATTATTTGTTCAATCTCTAGATGAAGATGCAAGGGACGGGTTCTTCTACCTTCCAGCTTACTCTATCAGCTCTTGGCAAGATTTTAAATCTACATTTCTAGAATAGTATGGTGAAAGAATAGCTAAATATGCAGTCATCAGTGATTTTATGTACATCCATATTGAAAAAGATGAGTTAATTCCAGCCTTTAACCTCAGGTTTATGAAGACATTAAAAAGAATTCTAAAATGCATGAGACCTAATGATGCATTGTGCCCAGTGGTTTATTTGGGAGCATTTGATAAGAAAATGAGCTATAGATTGAGAGATAAGGAGCCCACCACATTACATTAGGCACATCAGTTTGCAATAGACATTGAAAACAACTAGAGGTATGGAATTCAAAAGGGCTATTTCTCTACAAATCTTTGCTGTCCTGCAGTCCCCAATATAAGCGAAAGATATAATTTATATGTTGGAGATGAATGTCAAAGCACTCACACCCCTACTATCCTTATCTATTCATCATTCTAGGGTCATGATGACTTTGCCATAGAGGAGGATGCCCAGATTTGCCCAGCAATTGAAGCTGATTGTGATGATTTTTCAAGTAATATTTACATGCCAGTCCTTAGCAAAGATCCTTCATGTTTAAATGATTCAGTTGTGCATAGTTGTGATCATATGGATCAAGAGTCAACTCCAGCTTCATCAAGAAGCATTAGAGGACTAGAAAGTGACATGGATAGTTTAGCTTCAGAGTGCATTGAAATAACAAAGATCCTATATGTGGGGCAATTAGATGGTAAAGATGATATCCATGACCAGTTTATGGATCAGGTTTGTGCTTCTTATGAATCTAGACCTGGTAATGTTGAAGAAGAGTTAGATTGTCATGAAGAAGAAATAGAGACATTTGCAGTGAGTGTGAACCACCTCTATGATGAGCCTTTAGATGCATTGAACATTGTGAGTTATGACCTTCATTGGTGCAGGATTAACCCCCTTTTTGAAAATGATGATGAATATGAGGAGACAACTGACATGGGTGTTGCATCAGTTTGTGAAGAGGGGACATATGAATCAGAGGCAGAGATCTTTAGCTCTTGTGGAGATAATATTGATATGCATACTGTGGATAATGAACATTTAGCATCAATTGTTCTGGATGTATGCAACAATGGGTGTTGGATCAAGTGTTGTTTTCGATGTCAATAAGTGATATAAATGACATAGGTCTCATATATTTTGAGTGCTTTCAATCTTTGGATCAGCTAGATGAGTGCCTGGTAATGTACAACAACCAGAGTGACAGAGGTAACAATGACAGTGGCAAGCTTTCATAAATGGTGAAGTATCTAATTGACAGGATCAGCATGTGGGCAAATTATGTTGATATTTTTAGTTGTGGTTAGGGTAGTTCAGATCAGAATCAGGCATTTGATAGAAGAAGATTATGGTTCTTCATTTTTGGCTACCTCGAGCCGCCAAAATAATGTTTAAAAAAATGTTTTTGTGATGCAAGTTGGTGCAATGTTTGACTCTGTTGCCCAATGGATAGGGACTAGTCTGCATCCCAGAGATCAATGGTTCTCGCCATGCCTGCAAGAGGCATGCATCCCCCGACAAAGCCAGTGTTGGTGCCTGCATAAACATCTAGATTTCAAGTATTCATTCACAGGCACCTTTCATAAAATCAAAAAATTCTAAGCCCCTCGGCCTCATGCATGTATTCTTGTATATACATTGTTGTTTGCATGTACAGTTCAAATGTACAAGTGTAGTTGTAAAGTGGTGGGCCCGAAATAATGTTCAATTAGCCTCAAAAGATGCAAAAAATAGTTGTATGCATTTTGTATGCATATCAGGTTATACATTGCAGGCATATTCCAGGAAAGATTCCTTGCTTGTATGTAAAAGGGTTTGTATGTTCACATTGTATATTCGACATACAAAGGAAATGTGCAAGGGTCTTATACATTCACTACAGTGAAAGGGTCATCAGTGTAACTTGGGTTATCAGTCGAGTTGTGGGATGTCTGGCTGATTGTGGTGGTCTATCTGATGGCAGTTTGTTATCAGTGAGAAGGTATGCATCGGTAGCCAAGCAATGTTTTCCCGATGGCCGGTGCACGTACAATGGAAACATACATTGCCAAGATACAAAGCAGAATGTACATCGGGCACATGCAAAGAGGATGTGTAAGGGAAAAAGATACAATCAGCGGGGCCCACCATTTGCATATACAAGTGTGATTGTATGTTCGCACATACAAAGGAACATACATTCTTAATGTGCATGGCCTGGACCCAAAAAGGTATGCAATATAGTTGATAAAGGCTCGGATCTGATTGAATGTATGTTTTTGCTTGTATATTGCATTTGTATGGGGTATGTGCAGGATCATCGCGGGCCAAACAGTGGCAATAGGAAAAAAATCGCGTTTTTACTTAGCTAAATTCGCGACTTGGCAAAGTTTGACTTTGAAACGGATATCTGTTTTGGTTTGTTTTTGGTTTGGTACCAAACCAAAACGGATATCCGTTTTCTTTTTCTCTATTGTTTTCATTGTTTTTTATTTTATCATTTTAGCATTTTTAGCATTTTACTATTTAGGCATTTTAGCTATAAAATACAATCTAAATTTTAGAAAGACTGTATCATATGAAAGGGGCAACCTTGTCATCTTTTGGAATGCATGATTTCTTTTAATTCCATCCATTTTGGCATCATTTATTCTTGTGATTGAGAGTTCTCTCCACCCCTGATTGAACCATTACTTCCCCTAACTAATTCTCCTATCCTCTTGACTCTCAATCAATTCTTTAGTCCACTCTTAATAAGTCTTCTATAATCTCTCAATCAATTATTTAGTCCACTCCCAATTGGTCTTCTATAATCTCTCAATCAATTCTTTAGTCCACTCCCAACCAACCCCACCATTCATGTTGCTTCTTCTACTATTAACACATCTCTCGCCATCATTTTTAGGGGAGACTATCCATTTCTTCCATTTATGTCAAATTCTTGTTAATATCTCTTATTCCATTTTCCATTGATCCCAACACATCATGGATAGTGAGTCACCTCAAAAGAGTTAAGCCATATTTTCATTACAACCCCCACAATAATTATTATACTTTTATAGTCCTAACTTTGTGAGCCTTTTCCATTTCAGTTTTAAGGATTTGAAGGTTCTTACACTCTCCATAAAATCTCCAAGTTCTCAAGGCATCCTTATTCTTCCCATTGTCATCAAGAGGATGTTCTAATTTCTACAAAGGAGGATACCAAAATGTTGGATCCTTGAGGACAAAAGCTAGCACAGGTGCCATAAAAAGATTCCTTGAAGCTTCGCATGTTCTTTACATTATTTTAAAAAGATTTCAGTAGTAATTAGAAAACTTAAATTTGCCTAAGAAACTTGTAACAATTTGTTGCCTCGTGTTGCCTCTTCTTGGTTATTTTAAAAAGCAACAAGGTGAAGTGACACATCCTTATTACCAGCATCAAGAAGAACAACAGGAAGTGTATTTGGATCTTGGAAAAGATCAGGAAACAGAGGAACATCCGGTTGATGAGAATAAAGAGCAAGATAAAGAACAACCGGATGACTGAGATAAAGAGCTCAATGTGGAACATTATATGACATAGAACCAACAAGATGAACATCAAGTTGAACAATGAAAAAGTGGTATTAGTTGCACCTATATAGAGAAGTGGTTTAGAGGTTGGTTAGGGGAATTATTTAGGGTTTAGAGGTTTAGGGTTGCTCGCGTTTAGGGGTTTAGGGTTTACAGTTTAAAGAGAGATAGAGAGAGGGGACTAAAAGAGTTTGGGAGAGATAGAGGAGACAGAGGGGAGAGATAGGGAGATAGAGAGTGAGAGGCATGTCCAAAGACATAGAGAGAGAGAGATTGAGAGGTAGAGGGATGTTAGAGATAGGGAGATAGAGGTTTAGGGTTGCTTGGGTCTAGGGGCATTATTTAGGGTTTAGGGTTTAGGGTTTAGGGTCTTCGGGTTAGGGGTTAAGGTTTAGAGGTCTAGGGTTTAGGGTTTAGAGAGAGATAAAGGACCAATAGGGAGATATAGAGGAGTCCGAGGGGAGAGATAGGGAGATAAAGAGTGAGGGACATGGCAAGAGACAACGAGAGAGATTGAGAGGTAGAGGGACAAAGGTGATAGGGAGATAGGGGAGAGATAGGGAGATAGTGGTTTATGGTTACTTGGGTTTAGGGTTTAGGGGTTTGGGGTTTAGGGTTTCTCAGGTTTAGGGGTTAGGGTTTAGGGCCATTATAATTTAAGGTTTAGGATTTATTGTTTAGGGGTTAGGGGTTAGGTTTAGAGGTTTAGGGTTTTGGATTTAGGGTTTATAGAGAGAGAGGAATGATAGGGAGATATAGAGGAGTCTGAGGGGAGAGATAGGGAGAAAAAGAGTGAGGGACATGGCCAGAGACATAGGGAGAGAGATTGAGAGGTAGAGGGACAAAGGTGGTAGGGAAATAGGGGAGAGATAGGGAGATAGTGGTTTAGGGTTACTTGGGTTTAGGGTTTAGGGTTTCTCAGGTTTAGGGGTTAGGGGTTAGGGTTTAGGGGTATTATTTAGGGTTTAGGATTTAAATTTTTTAGGGGTTAGGATTTACGTTTAGAGGTTTAGGGCTTTGGATTTAGGGTTTATAGAGAGAGAGGAATGATAGGGAGATAGAGAGGAGATCGAGGAGAGAGATAAGGAGATAGAGAGTGAGGCACATGGCCAGGGACATAGGGAGAGAGATCAAGAGAGGTAGAGGGATGATAGAGATAGGGAGATAGGGGAGAGATAGGGAGATATAGGTTTAGAGTTGATTGGATTTAGGGTGTACCTGGGTTTAGGGTTTCTTAGTTTTGTAGATAGCTAGATAGAAAGAGAGAGGAGACAGATAGGGAGAGATGGAGGTGACAAAGGGGAGAGATAAGGAGATAGAGAGTGAGCGAGATGTCCAGAGAAATAGGGAGAAGGATTGAGAGGTAGAGCTCGATGATAGAGATAGGGAGATAAGGGAGAGATAGGAGATAAGGTTTAGGGTTGCCCGTGTTTAGGGTTTAGGGTTTAGGGGTTCGGGGTTAAGGTTTAGGGGCATTATTTAGGGTTTAGGGTTTATGGTTTAGGGGTTAAGGTTTAGAGGTTTAGGGTTTAGTGTTTAGAGAGAGAAGACAATTAGGGAGATATAGAGTGAGGGACATGGCCAAAGCATAGGGAGAGAGATTGAGAGGTAGAGGAATGATAGTGATGGGGAGATAGTGAGATAGGGAGATAGAGAGATAGTGGTTTAGGGTTTCTTGGGTTTAGTGTTTAGGATTTAGGGGTTTATGGTTTCTCAAGTTTAGGGTTTAGGGGTTAGGAAATAAGGGTTAGGGGTTAGGGGTTAGGTTTAATCATGTGTTAATACAGGTTGTGGAGTGAGAAATGGGTGGTATGGGAGATCGGAAGACTAGTTTAAATTTGGGCCAATGGATATATGTCACAACGAAAGGTTCAAAGGCTCGTCAAAAGTGGAGTGATCGGAGCATCGGTAGAAGAATTTTTGAGTTGGTCGATAGTGTTTATCTTGCCGATAGGAAGAATGTATATGATTTGATGTTATTTGGAACTTTGAGAAGGTTTCTTAAAGCTGATTAAGCTTTAATCTATTTGAACTATGGGTTTTGATGGGTATTTCACCGTGTTTTGAGAGCTTCCACTGTGTGCTCTGCATCAGACCAATAGGGAGATATAGAGGAGTTCGAGGGGAGAGATAGGGAGATAAAGAGTGAGGGACATGGCAAGAGACATAGAGAGAGAGATTGAGAGGTAGAGGGACAAAGGTGATAGGGAGATAGGGGAGAGATAGGGAGATAGTGGTTTATGGTTACTTGGTTTTAGGGTTAGGGGTTTGGGGTTTACGGTTTAGGGGATTAGGGTTTCTCAGGTTTAGGGGTTAGGGGTTAGGATTTAGGGGCATTATTTAGGGTTTAGGATTTAAATTGTTTAGGGGTTAGGTTTAGTGTTTTGGATTTAGGGTTTATAGAGTGAGAGGAATGATAGGGAGATAGAGAGAGGAGACCGAGGAGAGAGATAAGGAGATAGAGAGTGAGGCACATGGCCAGGGACATAGGGAGAGAGATCAAGAGAGGTAGAGGGATGATAGAGATAGGGAGATAGGGGAGAGATAGGGAGATATAGGTTTAGAGTTGATTAGATTTAGGGTGTACCCGGGTTTAGGGTTTCTCAGTTTTGGAGATAGCTAGATAAAAAGAGAGAGGAGACAGATAGGGAGAGATAGAGGTGACAAAGGGGAGAGATAAGGAGATAGAGAGTGAGCGAGAGAGATTGAGAGGTAGAGGGACAAAGGTGATAGGGAGATAGGGGAGAGATAGGGAGATAGTGGTTTATGGTTACTTGGGTTTAGGGTTTAGGGGTTTGGGATTTACGGTTTCTCAGGTTTAGGGGTTAGGGGTTAGGGTTTAGGGGCATTATAATTTAGGGTTTAGGATTTATTGTTTAGGGGTTAGGGGTTAGGTTTAGAGGTTTAGGGTTTTGGATTTAGGGTTTATAGAGAGAGAGGAATGATAGGGAGATATAGAGGAGTCTGAAGGGAGGGATAGGGAGATAGAGAGTGAGGGACATGGCTAGAGACATAGGGAGAGAGATTGAGAGGTAGAGGGACACAGGTGGTAGGGAGATAGGGGAGAGATAGGCAGATAGTGGTTTAGGGTTACTTGGGTTTAGGGTTTAGGGGTTTGGGGTTTAAGGTTTAGGGGTTTAGGGTTTCTCAAGTTTAGGGGTCAGGGGTTAGGGTTTAGGGGCATTATTTAGGGTTTAGGATTTAAATTGTTTAGGGGTTAGGGGTTATGTTTAGAGGTTTAGGGTTTTGGATTTAGGGTTTATAGAGAGAGGAATTATAGGGAGATAGAGAGAGGAGACCGAGGAGAGAGATAAGGAGATAGAGAGTGAGGCACATGGCCAGGGACATAGGGAGAGAGATCAAGAGAGGTAGAGGGATGATAGAGATAGGGAGATAGGGGAGAGATAGGGAGATATAGGTTTAGAGTTGATTGGATTTAGGGTGTACCTGGGTTTAGGGTTTCTCAGTTTTGGAGATAGCTAGATAGAAAGAGAGAGGAGACAGATAGGGAGAGATAGAGGTGACAAAGGGGAGAGATAAGGAGATAGAGAGTGAGCGAGATGTCTAGAGAAATAGGGAGAAGGATTGAGAGGTAGAGCCCGATGATAGAGATAGGGAGATAAGGGAGAGATAGGAGATAGGGTTTAGGGTTGCTCGTGTTTAGGGTTTAGGGGTTAGGGGTTAGGGGTTAAGGTTTAGGGGCATTATTTAGGGTTTAGGGTTTATGGTTTAGGGGTTAAGGTTTAGAGGTTTAGGGTTTAGTGTTTAGAGAGAGAGGACCAATAAACATTTTGAAGATGAATTGAAGACAAGTTTGAATGAAAAAAATGTCAAGAAACTCTATTTTTGCAGATTTTACTATTTTCCTACGATTTCTTTGTTTAGTATAGCCCTGTATGGATGTGTTAGGGCCTAAGAGAAATTATAATTGAAAGCTAGTGGAATCTACTTTCTTGTGTTTTAGGTGCCAATAAGGCCAATAAGGACACTGGGGGCACATTATAAACATAAAAAACTTACATCTTGGGGGGAGGTGCCAATAAGGCCAATAAGGATACTATTTCAGTTGGGTGTGTGTGTATGCAAATCCCATTTATGGCCGAGAAGCTCTCTATTTACTATTATTCAACTCTCGTTGATAGGAGGTTGGCTCTACAACTATTGCAATTTGTGTATGAAACCTAGATGCCTACGAGATCATATATATATGTATGTATGTATGTATGTATGTATGTAAATCCTATTTATGGTCAAGTAGCTCTCTATTTACTATCATTGAACTCTCATTGATAGGAGGTTGGCTCTCTGACTATTGCAATTCAATCCATTTGTAATGATGCCTCTATCATGTTGAGTTAGAGCCTATCTCTGCATCAAGTTAAAATCATGAATATGACAACACCATACAATCCTCATTGGCCTATTAAAATGCACAAAACAATCATACAAGATAGTCATTCATGAAATTACTATACAAAGAGGGTTTATAAGTTGCATTAGGGTTTGTATAAATGATCTAATGGATTTATAAGGTTGTCAAACACCAAAATGGATGATTTATATGAGTTTTGGGACTCTCACAGTCCATGTACAACTTGCCCTTTATGATTGTTAAAAAGATACATATGGCTATCCAAAAACTGCCCTTTATGACTATCCTAAAACAACATCATGTATATGCTCATAAAAGCCATCAAACTCTGCGAATAAACTCGTCATTGGATAAGGAGTGGAAGGATAAAGTCACATTCCCAAAACCTCTTAAAATCACATGTCTCCCCTTATGAAAACTAGGGTCTTTGCCGATACATTGTTCTGTAAGAGCAAAAACCTTGCTAGGTGCCATATTTTTTATTTTGCTCATCGTGGGGTCGAACGGACTACGCCAATGCATCGGGGTGGGCGGGTAAATACCAGTGAAGGTCTCATTTCATGCGCCAAGCATCCCAGTCATTCTGAGCAAGAGGCTACCGGCAAAGTCCCTTAAGATCCCTGAGACCAAAAATGCGCCAAACTTTGACGAAGCAGTTCTTAGAATTTGTGATAGCTGGGAATGTTGTGTTTGGACCTACAAGTGCACGTGGGGTCTGTCGACAATAACCTCTCTCATTTTTGGTCAACTCCATTCCATTTGACCGTGCCAAAATCAAACGCATTGTTGCAAAATGCTTCAATTTGATGCAGTGGAAAGGTGCTAGGTGTGACATTTTTCATTCTATAGCTCGTGGGGTCGAATGGACTGTACCAACACATTGGGGCGGGTGGGTAAATGCTATTGGAGGTCTCATTTCGTGCGCCAAGCGTCCCAGTCCTTCCGGGCAAGAGGCTACCGGCAAAGTCCCTTAAGATCCCTGAGACCAAAAATGTGCCAAACTTTGACGGAACGGTTCTCAGAATTTGTGATAGCTGGGAATGTTGTGTTTGGACCTACAGGTGCACGTGGGGTCCGTCGATAATAACCTCTCTCATTTTTGGTCAACTCCATTCCGTTTGACCATGTCGAAATCAAACGCATTGTTGCAAAATGCTTGAATTTGATGCAGTGGAAAGGTGCTAGGTGTGACATTTTTCATTCCATAGCTTTTTGGGTCGAATGGACTGCACCAACGCGTCGGGGTGGGTGGGTAAATGCCAATGGAGGTCTCCTTTTGTGTGCCAAGAGTCCCAGTCGTTCCGGGCAAGAGGCTACCGACAAAGTCCCTTAAGATCCCTGAGACCAAAAATGTGCCAAATTTTGACGGAGCAATTCTCAGAATTCATGACAGCTGGGAATGTTGTGTTTGGATCTACAAGTGCACGTGGGGTCTGTCGATAATAACCTGTCTCATTTTTGGTCAACTCCATTCTGTTTGACCATGCCAAAATCAAACGCATTGTTGCAAAATGCTTCAATTTGATGCAGTGGAAAGGTGCTAGGTGTGACATTTTTCATTCCATAGCTCGTGGGGTCGAACGGACTACGCCAACGCGTCGGGGTGGGCGGGTAAATGCCAATGGAGGTCTCGTTTCATGCGCCAACCGTCCCAGTCATTCCGGGCAAGAGGCTACCAGCAAAGTCCCTTAAGATCCCTAAGACCAAAAATGCGCCAAACTTTGACGGAGCAGTTCTTGGAATTCATGATAGCTGGGAATGTTGTGTTTGGACCTACAGGTGCACGTGGGGTCTGTCGACAATAACCTCTCTCATTTTTGGTCAACTCCATTCTATTTGACCATGCCGAAATCAAATGCATTGTTGCAAAATGCTTCAATTTGATGCAGTGGAAAGGTGCTAGGTGTGACATTTTTTATTCCATAGCTCATGGGGTCGAACGGACTACACCAATGTGTCGAGGTGGGCGGGTAAATGCTATTGGAGGTCTTATTCCATGCACCAAGCGTCCCAGTCCTTCCGGGCAAGAGGCTACCGGCAAAGTCCCTTAAGATCCCTGAGACCAAAAATGCGCCAAACTTTGACGGAGCAGTTCTCAGAATTTGTGAAAGCTGGGAATGTTGTGTTTAGACCTACAGGTGCACGTGGGGTCCATCGACAATAACCTCTCTCATTTTTGGTCAACTCCATTCTGTTTGATCGTGCCGAAATCAAACGCATTGTTGCAAAATGCTTCAATTTGATGCAATGGGTAGGTGCTAGGTGTGACATTTTTCATTCCATAGCTCATGGGGTCAAACGGACTGTGCCAACACATCAGGGTGAGTGGGTAAATGCTAGTGGAGGTCTCGTTTCGTGCGCCAAGCTTCCCAGTCATTTCGAGCAAGAGGCTACCGACAAAGTCAAAAGTTGCTAGGATTGAAATTTTGCATTCCACAGGTCCTGGGGTCGAACGGATTATGCCAACACATCGGGGTGGGCAGGTAAATGCTAGGGGAGGTCTCATTTTGTGTGCAAAGCATCGCAGTTATTCCAAGCTATAAGCTACTGGTAAAGTCACGTTGCTGGTAGCTTACAACTGAGAAGGACTGGGAGCCTTGGCACATAAAATGAGACCTCCCCTAGCATTTACTCGCCCACCCCGACATGTTGGCACAATCTGTTTAGACCCAGGACCTGTAGAATGCAAAATTTCAATCCTAGCAACTTTTGACTTTGTCGGTAGCTTACAACTTAGAACGACTAGGACGCTTGGCGCACAAAACGAGACGTCCACTGGCATTTACCTGCCCACCCCGACTCGTTGGCGCAGTCCATTCGACCCCACGAGCTATGGAATGAAAAATGTCACACCTAGCAACTTTCTGCTCCATCAAATTGAAGCATTTTGCAACAATGCATTTGATTTCGGCACGGTCAAATGGAATGGAGTTGACCAAAAATGAGAGAGGTTATTGTCGACAGACCTCACGTGCACCTGTAGGTCCAAACACAACATTCCCAGCTATCATGAATTTTGAGAACTGCTCTGTCAAAGTTTGGCGCATTTTTGGTCTCAGGGATCTTAAGGGACTTTGCCGGTAGCCTCTTGCCCAGAACGACTAGGACGCTTGGTGCATGAAACGAGACCTCCACTGGCATTTACCCGCCCACCCCGATGCGTTGGCACAATCCGTTCGACTCCACGAGCTATGGAATGAAAAATGTCACACCTAGCACCTTTCCACTGCATCAAATTGAAGCATTTTGCAACAATGCGTTTGATTTCGGCACAGTCAAACAGAATGGAGTTGACCAAAAATGAGAGAGGTTATTATTGATAGACCCCACGTGCACCTGTAGGTCCAAACACAACATTCCCAGCTGTCACGAATTCTGAGAACTGCTCTGTCAAAGTTTGGCGCATTTTTGGTCTCAGGGATCTTAAGGGACTTTGCCGGTAGCCTCTTGCCTAGAACGACTGGAACGCTTGGCGGACGAAACGAGACCTCCACTGGCATTTACCCACCCACCCCGACACGTTGGCATAGTCTATTCGACCCCATGAGCTATGGAATGAACAATGTCACACCTACCACCTTTCCACTGCATCAAATTGAAGCATTTTGCAACAATGCGTTTGATTTCGGCACGGTCAAACGGAATGGAGTTGACCAAAAATGAGAGAGGTTATTGTCAATGGACCCCATGTGCACTTGTAGGTCCAAACACAACATTCCCAGTTGTCACAAATTTTGAGAACTCCTCCATCAAAGTTTGGCGCATTTTTGGTCTCAGAGATCTTAAGGGACTTTGCCGGTAGCCTCTTGCCTGGAATGACTGGGATGCTTGGCGGACAAAACGAGACCTCCACTGGCATTTACCCGCCCACCCTGACGCGTTGGCACAGTCCGTTCGACCCCACGAGCTATGGAATGAAAAATGTCACACCTAGCACCTTTCCACTGCATCAAATTGAAGCATTTTGCAACAATGCGTTTGATTTCGGCATGGTCAAACGGAATGGAGTTGACCAAAAATGAGAGAGGTTATTGTCGACGGACCCCACGTACACCTGTAGGTCCAAACACAACATTCCCAACTGTCACGAATTCTGAGAACTGCTCCGTCAAAGTTTGGCGCATTTTTGGTCTCAGGGATCTTAAGGGACTTTGCGGGTAGCCTCTTGCCTGAAATGACTGGGACGCTTGGCACACAAAACGAGACCTCTACTGGCATTTACCCGCCCACCCCGATGCGTTGGCGTAGTCCGTTCGACCCCACAATGAGAAAAACAAAAATATTATTCTAGTTGACACATTCTCAATCATTGACATGGATGTTATCTTAGTACCATTCCTTTAGGCACAATATGAGCTTCCAAGGGAAGGCGCAATTGTGAGGTTGGAGATAATGAAAAGTGCACCTCATTCACAATCATGTTTCACTTGTCTTCAATGATGATTCCTTGATTCAACTTAATCCTTTGATAATACATTTTAACCTCCTTGTCAAAGCGCACTTTCAAGGTTGCTTGAGCAAGAGCTAGCGCCTCAACATCTAGGCGCACTTTTGGTGTTCTAGAAGCATGAACTAGCAACTCAAATAGTAAGGCACTCATTCTAGGTTGTTTGTTCAATAATTGGCGCCTTGTATTCTTTGGACATTCTTTCAACTTGTGGAGACAACCTCAACTTGCAAGATCAATTCATTATCAAGGTGCATATCCAAAGTCATAGAGATATGAAGTGGTGCCTCACTAATCTAGGTGCACATTTGATGGTGTAGAGAGGTAGATGTGCGCCCAAGTCATCATTTGATGCCTTCAATAACTATAAACTCCTTTGATGATGTATTTTATCCTTCCAATTCAATATCTAGCCTTAGGTGCACATTTTAGGTTGATCAATCATAATCTAGCACCCTAAGTACCAAGGCGCACTTTTAGGTTAGTTTGATCAAGGATTAGCGCCTTCACTTCTAGGCGCAAGTTTAGAGTTGAAATACATCAAAATAACAAGTTTCTTCATCACTTCATATTGTCACATGTTGTAAGCCATGTATGTGAAGATGTAAACATAGTATTGGTGACATGAGCAACACTACTACATATTCTTAAGTGTTGTAAATATGCATCTTCTTATTTAATCATGTGTTGTAAATGAAGGAATGCAATGATTGCAATATGTGCACAAAACAGAATTTTTGATAAGGATTGAAAGGAAATGTTAAGAAAATGCAATTGGCGGGTGTAAATCCAAAGTGTGGAAGCATAGACAAGGCATGTGAACAGTTTGGCATGACACCTCAAAGAGATGCTATCTCATGGAATGCAATGATTGCAGGATATACACAAAATGGATTTTTTGAAAAGGCTTTAGAATCTTTGAAGCAAATGCAATTGGAACGTTTAAAACCAAATTCCATAACCTTTGCAAGCATTCTCCCTACTTGTGCCAAATTAGGATCTTATATATACATATATGCATAATGTCATGAAAATAATTTGTATAGTGTATATATCAAGCCATATAGGCATGTACAAATAAAACCATATGGGTATATACAATGATATACATCGATAACATACAAAAGTATGTTTACAAAGCCAACTAGGCATATGTAACAAAATGTCCCAAAATCAAATCTCCTATGGATTGCTATCAAATAATCTATGGCTCTTGCTAGGCCATGAAGATGGTGAACCAGTCAATGACTCATCCTCTATCGCTCATCGACTAGACCTCCTCGATAGAGATTTTTGAATTTCCACCTATTAATACAATCAAACAACGTGCACATTAATATATAATTTAATATTCAAAATATATAACATGACATAAGTAATCAATCACTTACCGCTAATTGGTGATCCCTCTTGATCATTTGTTGTCTCTCTTCTTCTGTAGAGCTGGATGGGTAGGGGAGGTGACGTCCTGTGAGAAGCATGAACAAGCAAATTTAAGTAAATCCCAATTCTTTGCCAACGGACACTCTGCAACGTCCATATCGCTACTACAAAACAGATATCCGTTTTATTATGTACATTTGGATTCTAGACTAGGGATTCATTTTATTATTCTATAAACTTGTGAATTACCATCTAATTTGAATGTTTACACACTAATCCACCAAGGTATCAACTTAATAAAGCTGTGGATATAAGCCATTATTTGATTTGAGTAATCTTACTTTGGACACATTTGTGAATAGGATGAACTAAATGCTGAATGTACTGCTCTAAGGCTTGGCATCTTTGCTCAGCTCTAATTCTACCTTCTGTCTCTTGTCTTATAATAGCTCGAGCATTATCAATTGAATCCTGAAGCTCTTCTTCTACCTGCATTCCAGTTAAAGGACCCAGATTGATTGTATTTAATGCATTTAATAAATTTTCCAAAATTTTAAATTTAAAACAAACTCTTCATATATACAGATAGGTGCTTAAATTGGGGGACGAAGGCATGAATATGTGCCTTGTATCTAAGACATCTAGGCGCTGAAATCAAACTGTCTTGGTGGCAAAATGCACCTAGGTCTTTGGACTGATCTTTAACATTTTTATAGTTCTATCTCACATTCAACCCCTCAACTCAAGAAGTCTCCTTATTTCTATGCATTCACCCTATGACTTCAAGCTGCTTTGATGGTTATGTGCCAAGGGTCTTTGTCTTTCTTGCGAGATTCTAATACTTCCATACACCTGCTAATAACTTCAAGAGTCTTATTATCCCTTAGGCGCTTATGTTGACTTCAAAGCAACTTACTTACCCTCAACTCAAGGCGCCATTTAAGATAGACTTAGACCCCATCTCACCTCAAGGCGATACTTTGGAGATCACTTAGGAGTTTGAAAATTGTGCCTTGATCTTACATAGGTGTTCACTTCTTTTTTACATCCATGCTTCTTTAAAAGATTGATGAATTACTTCTTCAATGTTAAGTGCCCACCTTTTTTTTTGACATGCATTGAGGGGTTTTCTTTAAGGCGCCTACTTGAGTGTATCCATAGTTGAATGGGCGCCTAACACATTTTGAGTTATTTTAAGCATTATGATGATTTCAATCCAAGGTATGATGATCATACTACATCATTATCATGTCCCTTTTGTAAGGCGCTCATTAGAGAGCTTCAGGTATGTTATAGCGCCTTAATGCACTTAGCTCGTTTCTTATTCCTCAAATGATTTTCTTTTCATGTCAAACCTTCATTCTCTCCTCCAAGATGTATTAAGATAACAATCCTCCAAACAAGGGAATGTCATGCTCATTGTATTAAGGGCGCCCAAACTCATTATATTCATCAATACCTTCCTTGGGTGGTACCAAGGTCACTCTTGGCATACTTGAGCGAAGCGAAGTGTTCATTCCAAATTGTATAGGAAGAATCCCAACATGTTCTCTTCAAGGCGCAAAAACTCATCTCTGGCCTTAAATTTGGTCATTTTGTTGGTTTAAATCAATTGGAAGTCTTCTATCATCCAAGTGCCTATGTTATGATGCCAATTGTCCCTTGGGCGCTAAAATTGAATTCCTACCTCACCATGTACTTCAAGGCGCAAAGTGGAGGTCACTCCGGAGGAAATTGGCGCCCATTTAACAAATTCGTTTTAGGCGCTAAAAATGAGTAGTTTAGATGCAAAAATGCGTCTTACCTCTTTCTTTCTAATTTTGTCATCTTGTTCCTCCTTACTCAGTGAATGAGTGTATAGAGGACTTCTTGATCAATAGCCCTTTAATATTAGGCGCCCACCTTAGATTTGTTTACAACGAAATTACCATAGGCGCCAAATTAGGTGAAGGCCTATACATTGGGCACTAAGGATGGAGCTTCAAGTACCAATAGGCGCTATATCTTCAACTTATAACAATACCATCTCACCTAAGGCACACTTCCCTCATTTTTGGATTGATGTCTCCAGGGCGCTTATGAAGTTCCCTTCAAATACTTTTCATTCATTATCACTCAGAGGATCCTTCACAGTGCTTGGTCAAGGCGCCAACTTGGAGTGCTCTGAATAGGACATGCCACTCAAGATAAATAGGTGTGAAATGGCACCTTGACTTGCATAGTTTCTTACTCCACAATTTTGTCCCTAACATTATTGACCAACTTGTTTCATGCCTACTTGATGTTGGGCACTTTACTTGGGACATGCTAGATTTCCACATTTTGTATTCTCATCACCTAGGCGCCAGCATTAGATGGAAGGGTCAAGAAAATGCGCCTTACATGTTTGAATGAAGGGCGCCTAACACATTTTGTTCTTTTCCTTATTCAATTTTCATTTCTTGAGGTCCTTAATCAGCTTTCCAATCAAGGCGCAATTTGATGCTCAAAGTGATTAACATTCTTTCTACAACATAGATCATCCTTCTTATGGCGCCATCAAAACTATATGGATGAGACTTAACTCTAACTCGAGTGCCCCCTAAAGACTTGTGAGTCTAGGCGCCAATTTGAGTTTGATTTGATGACTAAGGGCGCCAAATTCACTGATCAAGGTACACCACTTCCTAGGCGCTCATTCTATGCTAAGAATATCATCCTCCACTCCATACACCTCTTAGGCGCTACTTTGGATGATTTCAATCCCTTCCACAAGGCAATCTTCTTTCACAGGGCACTATATTCTAGGGTTTAAAACATCCATTCTATGTTTAAGGCGCAAATTTGGGATCTAACAGATGATAGAATATGCCTTGATTCCTTTTGATGCTTTTCAAACATTTCCAAGCTTATTGTTAGGCACAAAAGGGGACCTCTGAATATTTGTTATGTCCTCCGTTAAGCTAGGCGCCCTTTGGTGATTCTATGAGTGCAAAACAACGCCTAACACTACTGAGCCATTTGCTCGCAAAACTTTCCTAGTTCAAGTCATTCAAAGGTCAAAGCATTCATTCCTAGCAGAGGGCCATTTGAAAAAACATCATCCAGATCCCAATGCAAAGCATTGGAATTCAAAAAAAGGGGGGTCCCTATTCCTAATGGGGTGATGTGTGATTTGGCCACAACACGTACTTGATAAGAGCCCATACTTTTTACAAGGAGCCACCAATTTTTAACTAAATATTCCATTAGAAATGGATAAAAAAATGTTCCCCCAAATGAGGAAACTAGATTGTTAATTAGAATTCTATGTGTAATGTGATATGAAACAATAGATACACCTATAAATGACCAACTAACTTTAACTTCTTGTATTATTGCCTCGATGTTTCAAATATGTTGCTTCTCTTCATCCAAAACCAATGGTACAAAATTTTTCATGGATCAAGGAAACGGATATCCGTTTTCAGAACGGATATCCGTTCTGGAAATGGATATCCGTTCTGAGTTGCTTTTACCAAAGCAAAACGGATATCCGTCTTGCTTTGGTACAAAGCAAAACGGATATCCGTCTTGCTTTGGTACAAAGCAAAACGGATATCCGTCTTGCTTTGGTACAAAGCAAAACGGATATCCGTCTTGCTTTGGTACAAAGCAAAACGGATATCCGTCTTGCTTTGGTACAAAGCAAAACGGATATCCATTTTGCTTTTTGACTTTTTATGGATTCTAATGTGTTTTCATGTTTCAGTCTCTTCTTCGAACTTCACCCTTCGTGCTAACGACTTTTTTTTTATGCAAAATTGATAAAACAAAAAGGGTTTATAGAAAAAATTGTTAGCTTTCTAAAAATATAAGATTTGTTTGGTTATCATTTTATTAAATAATTATTAATAATTTTCTATATACCGTGTGTCTGAAATCCTGATGGACACACTGATTGAAAAACATCCATAACTTTCAAACCATTTCACCTTTTTGAGATCCAAAACCTGCGTCACACTGTATGCTTTTCTGGCTATAGGTTAAAAAAAAAAATTTTGAATTTCGATTTTTTTTAATCGAGTTAGGTTGGCTGGAAAATTACTTTTTATTTTTTTTAAAAAGTCACAGTAAAAAAATGATAACTAATTATTTTATTGGAAAAAAAATTCAAATAAATATGCGTCACATCCAGACATGAGTCCTCTACTTATTTTGAAAGTTTAAAAAAAAAATAAAAATTTTTACTCATAGTTAGGTTGGCTGGACAGACACCCACTTTTATTTTTTTTCTGAAAAATTTAATAGCTGTTCTTTGAAATATTCAATTTTCACTAGGTAAATTTAGTTTTTAAAAAAAAAAAAATAGTAGCCTATAAACTAGATTCAATTCTCTACAAATTTCGTTCTTACATCTTTTTCAAATTGTGTAGATAATCCATTCAAATTTTCACATGAACTTGATAAATTCTGATTTTTTGTATTTTCATTGCCACTTAGAGGTATAGTTTGGCCCATCATGATCCTACACATACCCTATGATGCGATATGCAAGCCGATATACAAGGCGAACATACAAGGGAGCGATATATAGGCCGGACCCAATTCAAGGGTCAAATTTGGCAAATTCAGCACTGACGTTCGCGGCTTGTATGTATATGGCATTTGTATATGCTGATATACAAGGGAATGGAGATACAAGGCCTGGATTTCAAATTCCTTCCAATCCGATTAACATAGTGGCTGGTGTCTGCAGAATGTATATTGTGCATTGTATATGGTGATATACAATGAAAAGTGCAATGAGAATAGATACAAGCTGGATTTCAAGGTAATTCCAATCTGTTTCATAATGATTTGAAATCCGCGAGTTGTATATTGTGTTTGTATATGCATATACAAAGGCTGATATGCAAAGGGATTTTTGGCGGGACTTGATACATCGGCAAACACTTCTTGGGTCATTCCATCGACCGATGGAGAGATAAATGCATAGCGATGGAAAGCAAACCAGGGGCCGCCACGTGTCCAAAGCATTTGTATGTATTTGCATTTGCATATGCAAAGGTTTTGAAGGAAAAATGGGCAAAAAAGTGAGAATGTATCTCCACGCCATGAAAAGTCAAAGGAACAAGAAACACTTGCGTGGCGTGATTTCATTGGCCAGCAGCTCACCTGTTCGAATTGAGGCCACAGATCTTAGCGGATAGAAGTGAATCGATGGTTCTGTTCAAATGGAGGGTTTTCTTTATATATGAAGTTTCTAGGTTAGAAAATTGCATGGCACATAGTCTACTACATTTCCAAGGCCGCGGGTAGGTAATCCATTGATGGCAAGATTGCACAGGGGTATGGGTCCGATTGACCGGCCAACTACCAAATTCATGAGGAAAATCTTCAGATGGTGGCACATATTCCCATCTCACCTGCTTGTCCTCCTCCTTCTCTCTGGTGCATTAAATTTTGAGCACCATTTCCATGATGCAGTGCATCTGGCAAAATTTTGAAAGGACCCTGTGATTAATTGTTGAGTACACATTCTTGCTATATAGTAGGCTGTGTCACTCATTTTCTGGTTGTTGAAGACTTGGGCAATTTTTGGAAAATAATGAAGAACAAAGACTTTCTTGGTTGTTCTATCTCATTTTGGAGTTTATGTGTTGCATTTTGAATGCAGGTTGCACATTTTTCAGTTTCATTTTTATTTTATATGAAAAATGCACTCTTGCATGTATTTAGTTGCTTGTCTCCATTTGCTGTATGCATAGCTTCTTTTGAATCTGGTTGCTAAGGGTTTCTCAGATTCTTGAATATAGACCTTCTATATTGCATGCTTGATTTGTGACTTCCATTCAAGGAGTGGATTAAATTGTTTTAGGTCAAGTATGGAGAAGAATGTATGTCAGCAGGGATATTTGTAAGTAGAGGCAGCTAAATACTCAGTCTTGGGTGGTGTTTGTAAGGCAAGCACCAATCTAACCCCTTGGAACTTGAATGCCAGTGCAAATCATTCATTTGTATATGTCTAGTTGACTCCTTGCCCTGAGATAGGCACCGATCTGCTCCATGTGTGGTGTTATGTTTCTAAAACCCCTGTCTTGCATCCAAAATTTAAAACAAATCATTTCATAATCCCAACCCTGTTAGTTGCAGGAGTAGGTATAGGACCCCTGCATACTCTCATCCTCAACCAGTTAGATATGTCCAAAAATGTTGCCAACCTTGTGATCTATCATGCAAATCTTGGTCCACACATGAGAGAATTCTACCTGTTGTTGTCAAGCTAAATCTTTCTGTCATTGGGCGAGTCAAAGTTAAATCTTTAGCTATAGGGATACCCCCCTTGGTGCGGCAGAACTAGAAGTGAAGGGGAGGCAGATCACACAACCTCCTGTATTCATTGGCCAAATCTGCCTGTGCATTGGAAGTGGTAAACCCTAATGCAAATTCGGGAGAAGAACCAACAGGTTAGAAGATAAGTCAGGTGGTAGGGTGTTATCCTTGAGGTAAGTGTAAATCTTACCATACCAAGGTGAATCAGATCCAACTAATAGGCATATGGAGTGTGTTTCAGGGATATCATAAGCTGGTTGTATAATTGACTCCACCAAGAACTCATACTATGACTCATTCTCTAGGATCTTGAGGAGCGAAGCAATGGTTGCCATGGCATTTGCTTCTTTGTTTTCAATGTGAGGTATCTGCTCAAAGGAGATGATCACACAGTACTCTTTAAAGTTATCGACTATACGCTTGTATGGGATTAACTTGTCATATTTAGTTTGATAGTCGTCATTGACTTGATTGATTACCAGTTGGGAGTTGTCGTAGACTTGTAGCTCCTTTATTTTCCATTCTACTACCATTTTGAGACCAATGACCAAGGCCTCATACTCTGCTATATTTTATGTGCATGGGAATAGCAAACGATAAGACTCAGGTATGGTGTCACTGTGAGGAGTGACCAACAAGATTCCTGCCCCTGATCCATGGTTTGTATAGGATCCATCAAAGTAGAGTTTCCATGAGTGTGTTGTGATATTGAATATGGTTTCATTTGGAAACTTGAATGTCATTGGTGTGGTATCCTATAATGGTGCTTCTGCTAATTGATTGGTGATGATTTGACCTTTGATAGCCTTCCTTTCTACATACTTGATGTCATATTCACTTAATAGCAATACCCACTTAGCTAGGAGTCCTATGAGAGTTGCTTTGCTTAATAGGTATTTTAATGGATCTATCTTTGCAATAAGCTTGACTGAATGTGCTAGCATGTAATGTCATAGTTTTTAGTAAGCAAAAACCATAAAGACACAATCTTTCTATATGAGAATATTACAATTCGTAGCCCACCAATGTGCAACTGATGTAGTAGATAGCCCTTTGTTTGCCTTCATAATCCTGTTGTGCTAATAGGGCACCCAGAGCTATCTGTGTAGCAGATATGTAAAGTAATAGCAGCTTACCTTGGATAGGCAGCATTAGAATAGGAGGGTTCATGAGGTATTCCTTCAGTTTGCCAAATGCTTCTTCGCACTTCTCATGCCATCTAAATGGAATGTTTCTATGTAAGAGATGACTGAAAGGTTGGCACTTGTCTTCTAGTTGTGAGATGAACCGATGAATTACCTGTAACTTGCCCTGTACAGACCGCAGTTGAGTGATGTTCCTTGGCGGTGGAATTTCCATGATAGCTTTGACTTTGGCAGGGTCCACTTCGATCCCATTTGCTGATACAATGAAGCCTAAGAGCTTGCCGGAGGTGACTCCAAACACACATTTCTTTGGGTTCAACCTGACTTTGAAGTGTTCTAGTCTTTGAAAGACCTTCTCTAGCACATCAAGGTGGGATTCTCTTGTGAGTGACTTTGCAAGGATATCATCTACATAGTCCTCCATTGTGATGTGCATCATATCATGGAAGATAGTGGTCATAACACGTTGATATGTTGCCCCTGCATTCTTTAACCCAAATGGAATGACATTCTAGCAGAAGGTTCCCCATGGACAAGTGAAAGCTATTGTATGTTGGTCTTCTAGTGTTATCCTGATTTGATTGTACCTTGAGAAGCCATCCATGAGATATAACATGGTATGTCCTGCTGTCAAGTCGACTATGATATCAATATTAGGTAACAGAAAGTCATCCTTGCAGTAATATTTGTTTAGATCTCAGAAATCATTACACAATCTGACTCTGCCATCAGGTTTGGATACTGATACTATGTTGGATACCCACTCTAGATAGTCTATTGTCATGATGAACCCCACATCCAATAGTTTCTTGAGTTTCTCTTTTACTAGTAATGCAATGTGTAGATGCATCTTCTCGAGCTTCTGCTTGACTGGTTTGACCCCTAGATCTAGTGGAAGATGATGTAGAATCAGATCTGGATCTAAAGTAAGCATATCTACGTATGACTAAGCAAAGTTGACTTATTTCTTTTTGAATAATGGTACAAATTTGGTCTTTTCTGGTGGAGATAGAGACTTTGCAAAGTGAATCATCTTAGGTGTATCCTCTGTTCTGATGTTGACAGGTTCTGTAGGTTGCACAACAATCTGAGACTTCTCCTGATACATGTTGGTGGGGAGAGTGTCAAGCCTTCCATCATCTAGTGCCTGAGAGAGTTTTTCACCATTTGATGTGTCCTTTCTTTTTACTATTTTGGGATCTAATACTACCGCAGAGCGATTTTCACCATCAGATCCATTTTTTATTTTTATGTTTTTGCGACTGGAAGGCTTGGCACCCTCTCCAAAATAAGCCATGGTGTTGAGTTCAATGGTGAAGCCAGCTTTATGATCTCCTATAGGTAAGTGGTCCCTAAGTTCCATGTAGTCAATATAGGCATCATCATTTTGGAACATGTCTAGTTGTGGGGTTCCTTGTAAATCCCAATCAATAAGTTTAGGATGCACAAGGGGAAGGGGGTCGGAAGATAGATCTGATTCATTGGGTGTGATAGTTTGAATGGATACATGAGTAGGATTCGGATTGATAGGGATAGGATCCAGGATGGTACTTTCTTCCAAATTGTTTATTGCGATGGAACTCTGACCGTCCTCAAAAGTCATGCTCTCAGGAGTTGGCGAATTAGACTCTAATGGTCTATGATTAGCGTTTGTCCCTAATGGTAGGGGCTATAGGTTTGAACAATGTCAATTTCTTTGTCTTCATAGGAGTGCTTTGTGAGTTCACCCCACTCATATTTGTTAGAATCTGTGTCACTATCTTCTTGTAGGGCATGGATATGTTCCACTAAACAAGCACTGGCCTTAGCTTTGCCTTTGTCCTTATATCCTAACCCTTTTGTATTTCTTGCCAATGAGGACGAGAAGGGTTGGATGGGTTCTGTAATTCCCTCTTTCCTTAGGCCAATGGGACCTTGTCCTTCATAACCTATTATGTGTAGGATAAACTCACCATGCCCATAAATTTTTGTTGGGAGCTTAGGTGGTTCTTGTTGCGTGTTATCTTCCTCTATGTAGAGCCATTGCAAGACATCTCTTTCCTCTATTTCATCGGATAGGGTCCCCCATTTTATAAAGGGAGTTGTGGGAGGTTTGGGAGAAGTAGAAGGTTTTGGAATGTACTTAGGTGTAGGCCGTCCAAAGGATCTTGGAGATAGAGGCATTTTGGCTAAGTTGAGGCTATGCTCGATGGAGTATTCCCCTACCCCTATTTCTTTGATTGTGATTTTCTGCTCTTTAGGCTTGGATGAGGAAGCTTTGGAGGTAGAATCATGCTATGAGATGGGGGATGTGGAAGCTCTATTGTTGGGAATGATACAATTAAGCTTTGAGCGAATAGTGTTGCAGTGCTAGAAAGGATCAGGATCACCCTGGATGGTGATCTGTTTGTCGTTATGAGGAAATTTGATGCATTGGTGATAGGTAGAAGGCACATCTTTCATGGTGTGGATCCAAGGTCTACCTAGGAGGATATTATAGGCTAGCTCCCTATCTAGGACTTAGCAAACACTGTCCTTTACCACTGGTCCAACTTGTATTGGTAATACCACTATTCCTTTAGTAGTTCTTTCTTCTTCATCATAGGCCTTGATAGTGATCTTTTTCCTAGGATCCATTGAAGTTTTAGAGAACCCCAATGTAAGGACTAGCTTGAGTGTGCAAATATTTAAACTAGCTCCTCTATCAATAAGAACTCTTTTGATATGGTGTTTATGAATGAAGACGACGATATGCAAGGGTGTGTTATGGGGCTGAGACACTGAAAGGTCATCCTGTTTGGTAAATGATATGGTGCTTGAGGAGGTTAGATTTCTTACCATGGCTTGAAACTTCTCTTGGGCCAAGTTCGTGGGCATAGTTATTTCCACTAGGGCTTTATCAAGAATTTCCTTGTGGGAGGGAGACAAATGCAACAAATCTAAGATAGATATGTGGGCAGGAGTTTTCCAAAGTTGGTCTATGACACTATATGTATGGGAGTTAGACGAAGAAGGTGATGACCTTGGAGGAAGCATGTTTAACTTGACCTTACCACTGTGGGTGATGATGCTGCAATTAGTTTTTTTGGGTCCTGATTGTTGGTTGAATGTGACCACATTGACTTGTGGGATGTTCTCTAATATGTAGTTGACGGTATAATCAAATGGCACACTCGCATAGTTAGCATTGTTGTGTCTGTTGTTTTGATTCTTCTTGTTGCGGTTGTTATTGTTGTTGTTGTTGTTGTATGGCATGTCATGGTTGAGGAGTGGATCCTTGTATGCCACATGTGTTTCGTTAGAGGTATGTTCTTTAGTGCCTACTTGATTTTGGTCAAGTATGTCTTTAATGATGTGTTTGAGATGGATACAGTCATTGGTCTTATGGCCTCTTCCTCTATGATATTCGCAGAAATCAATATCTTTCCAATAATAAGGTTTCACTTGTGGTTCGTACTTGCTAGTGGGTGGAAGAGTGATCTCATTGTTGGCCAATAGCTTTCTTAACACAGACTCTTGGGACTCCGCTAGTGGTGTGAATTTTCATCTAGGATTAGAGGTGAACCATGGCTTTGGCTTGCAAGAAAAGGTTTTGTTTGGTGTAGCATTGCTTGCTTCTCCTTTGAGAGTGAAGATTGGTTTTTGTTTGGGAGCCGACACTTTGGCATCAACTACTCCATCATTGACGATATTTTTGTTCTTTGTCCAAAACTTTGACTTGTCTGTGGTGTAGTTAGAGTTAGGGGTGTCCTTGTACAACTTTATTTTCCCCTTGGCAATCATAGCTTTCTTGATAAATAATCCCATCTCAATTACTTTCGTAAATAAAGTAGGGTATTGAATTTGGATTTGGTAACTTAGATCGGGGTTAAGGTTGTGGATAAACATCTCTGTGAATTGCTTCTTAGGCACATCATATGAGAATTTGCTCATGAGTTATCTCCACCTTTGTAAGAAAGAGGCGAAGGATTCACCACCCTTTTGCTTTGTATTTCATAGGTCAAGCATGGAAACTTCACGTTCAATGTTATATGAGAAGTGTGTGATGAACTTGTTTACTAACTCATCAAAAGTTTTGATACCTGGGGGAATTCGTGAGAAACATTCCATGGCTTGACCACCTAGAGATCTAGGGAATAGTCTCATTAAGAAAGTTTTGTTGTGAGCTACTTCTAGGCATGCAACGTTAAATTCCCTAATGTGATCTCTTGGGTCTCCTTTCCCTTTGTATTTGTCAAACTTAGGAACTTCAAACCGAAAGGGGAAGGGTACCATGTTCAAACTTTTGTCAAAGGGATACGATGCAATGTCTTTCAAGGAATAAGTTTTTGTGGTTGTTCCCATTTTGAGATCCATCATTTTCTACGTTAGGCTCTTGATTTGTTTCTGCAATGTTTCCATAGGTATGTTTGGGTCTATGACTTTCTTTCCTTTGTCGAGGCCAATGGTTTTATCTTCACTTGTGCGGTCCTCATGAGTTTTGTCCACTACAATTTCTTTCAGTTTATTGAGATCAAAGTCCAAGGGGAGTCTAAATCCTTGGTTCGCAAGATGAAGTACGTTTGAGAGTCTTTGTTGAGTATTTTGTCCATCATGCGTTGGAATTTTTGATCTTGAAGGGCATCTTAGTACACTGCACGAGAGATTTCCTCATCACTGTCATGAGGGGACACAATCCTATCTGATGTTCCAACTATTTCAAGTTGTTTTTGGTATTGGGATCTAGTTAAGACCATGCGAGGTGACGTGGGAAGAAGTGGGGTGAAACTAGAGATTTTGGTAAGGTGCTGGTGTAGGTTGGTGAGAAGGGGATACTTGCGGTGACGAGATTCAAACAAGGGACTCTTTTGATCAATGATTCCAAGTAAGTTGGTCCACACAAGATGATAGCCACAAGTATGGATAGCCAGTACCCGTTTATTGTGTAGAGACTAGTCTTGCACCAAGACCACGAGTGAAGTTCTATGACCTACTAGGGTTACTTGAATCTAAAATGATTTGAAAAGGTCTTGCACTAATCTAATATGGAATTTTTGACTTTGTTTTATGGGAAGACCTGGTAGAAGGTGGATGAGATGACCAATGAAAGAGAGGGTATGCTATGGAAATGGATGGAAAAGGTGATTGTATGATAAATCTAATCTCAGAAACTAGAACAAGGTCAAAATGGGTATTCATAAAGGTTGACAATTTTCTCTCAAAAGATGTGGAAATGCTCACTGTTGCGGATGCGCAACAATAAATGTGCCGAAACAAAGGATAAAAGCACAGCCAGTCGGGATAAAAGTGAAATTCTGGTAAAATTTAAAAGTGCAGTAATAGGTAATAAATGCACAGGAAGTCGATGCAAATGCGTAGTAGGTCGAAGTGTATGCACAACTTCAGAGGGTATATGTGCAGCTCTAGTTTTCTGATTGTTTTTGCAAAGTATATTGACATGCTTTTCGGTGTTTTTGGTTTCTTGGTTTGCAAGTTGGTCTTTTGTTCTAATTTTTCAATTATGGAAAGTAAAACACAACAAACACAAAGAAGTTTTCATGATTTTTTTTATTTCTTTTTGTAATTTTTTGGACTCTTTTTGACTTAGAAAGCAAGTACAAATCCTAGGCTAGCTGGGACAATATAAACCAAATTCTCACTATTTCTAGATGAGGCATCTTTGGAACATGATAATCACCCTTCCCTGCACTGGCTTATAGGGGATTTTAGCTACTAAAAACAAAGGATGATTAATAAGTGCAACTGTTTGAGTGGTTATACATGCAACAACACTACTCTCCATTATGGAGTCTCCCAGCCTGCAAGGGTTGTGCCTCGGAGGGTTTTGGGGGAGGTTGGCTGTCGGTATAACACAACTTCACTCGTTGTTTGAAGCTTTCACTCCAAACATAATTTATTTATAGTGGCTTGGCAGAGCTTGGCTTTAGCTTGTTACCAGTTAAGGTCATTCCCACTTGGACAAAAGGATATCCAAGGGCATGCCTCTCTAAAAGTTTAACACATGCGAAAATGATATGTCTAACATTTTGGTCACCCAAGATAGGGGAGAGCATAGGCCTAATATCATTCCCAAAAACATGAAAGATAGTGGTTCTTTTTTCCTAGTTAAAATGAAAAAGACTATATGAGCTAGCTACTTGGGCACACACGCAAGTTGTTAACTTTGAAAGAAAGATAGTAATGGTTCAATTTTATCCTCCTAGCATTAGGACTAAATTCAATTTGTTGATGCAACAAGATCAAGTTACTCCCTTTCTAGTTAGATCTAGATGTGATTTTTCATGAACATCCGATTACTATCCTTTAGAAATATGATGTGTGTTAACAATGCAACTAGAATGTCTAAACTAGCCCCTAACTTGCAAGTAGACCAAAGAATTTTCTTGCAAAAAGTGTCAACATTAGCATAATCACAAGAAAACCCAAAAAGTCACTGTCAGAATCATATGTGTAGGTACAAAGATTAGATGTGTAGAGACAGAGATCAAATGCGTAACTATTACAAAAGCGCTAAGACAGAGGTCAAAAGCATGGAAATAAAGAGTATATGCACTGTTCGGTAGATGTGCTGTAATAGAACACACATGTGCAACTTCAGGAGGTAAATGTACCGAAAGAGTAGATGCACCAAAACAAAGCTTAGATATGCATTAGAATTGATCAGATGCATCGAATCCTCCTGTGTATGGAACCTTTGCACAAAAAACTCACTTTTTGGGTTAAATCAGGGCAAGGCCCCATGGTGGGTTCAAAAAATGTTACCAGAAATATTGTCAAAGATATTAATCTCAATCAATAAGCCAATAATCTCAATATAAATTACAAATAATAAAGATCAAATAACAAAGAACAAACCGTGCAAACCTTGTTACTTTGCTGCTTCCATTGTTCACCTAGTCTCAATCAATTTTTGTATGTGAATTGAAGCCCTCAAAAAGCATACTTCCTGTCTTTTCTTTTCAAGATGATGATGGAGAGATGGCTATGATACTTCTTGTAATGAAGACAAGCTTCAATATAATAAAAGGGTGATCACAAGCTATGGATGGATTTGGGTGCCGAAGGCGCGCTGTTAATTCTGCAGAGTAACGATACTAAAAGCTTGGATGAATGAAATGGAAGAAGAGGGTTCAATTTATAGACAAACAAGAGAGAAGATCAATGGCATAGAAACCTTGTGAGAATGTGCACAAATAGAAAGAAGACAAGTGTCACATAAAAGCTATTTTGTTTGAGTTAACTGCTTTCTTTTATAAAGATAAGATATGATTTCATAAATTAGAAAGTCTTTTTCTAATTTAAGAGTTTGTTGATAAAAACAAGGTTGATTGAGTTAGTTAACTCAACTTGTGATTTGCTTTTGCATGATTTAAGAGAAATTAAATAATAAATTATTTAATTTTGTGCATGAAGAAGATGATTTATTTTTAGAAGATTTAGAAGATATTTTGAGGATTTAGAAGATAAGAAAGCAAATTAAATAAATAAATTTATTTAATTGTTGTGCATGATTTGGAAGAATAAATAAAATATTTGATTGTATTTTATTTTTAGAGATTGAGAGAATTTAAATAAATTTGATTGATTTATTTAAATTTAGAAGAAGAATTTGACTTAATTAAATAATTAAGAATTATTTAATTGTTTAGAAGAATTAAATAAAATAAAGGATTTATTTAATTATTGGAAGACATTAGAAGAGGTAATTAAATAATTTAATATTTAATTAATTTAGAGGAATATGAATCGAATAAATAAATTTGTTTATTTATTTATTAATAGAAGAATTTAGAATGAAATAAATATTAAGAATATTTATTTAGACAGAGTCGTGTCATTTTTAGGCATATACACATAGTGCAATAGTTCTTCTGTTTCAAAGAAAAGAGCTTCAAATTTTTCATCCTCACCATTGGAACCAACAGCGAAGAGATGTGTTGCTTCAACTTCTGACTGTAGTGCTTTCTGGGTACCTAAGGGTGCTCATGCTATGGAAATGAAACTTCCTACTGAGAAGACAATGTTTTTGCATAAGAGACTTGGTCACATTGATGAGAAGGGTCTTAGAGCCCTATAAATAAAACCCTCGTCGAGGGGTTAAATGATTGTAATCTCGAGTTTAATTTTTGCGAACATTTTATATATGGAAAGCAAAACCGTGTTCAGTTTTACTCTAGCTCTCACAAATCTTCTAGTGTGTTGGATCTTATTCATTCTAATGTGTTTGGTTCTGTGAATATTTCTTCGATTTCTAAATCGTTATATTTTGTATCATTTATTGATGATTACAATAGAAGGACATGGGTTTATTTTCTCATAAGCAAATATGAAGTCTTTAGTCAGTTCAAAGAGTTTAAAGCTTTTGTAGAGAATCAGACTGGTAAAAAGATTAAGTGTTTGAGAACTGATAACGGTAGTGAGTTTTGTTCCATAGAGTTTGATAAGTTTTGAAAAGAACATGGGATTGAAAGACATAAGACAATTCCATACACCCCTTAGCAAAATGGAGTTGCAGAGAGGATGAACAGAACATTGATGGAGAGGGCTAGGAGTATGTTTAGTGGAGTTGGCCTTGAACAAAAAATTTGGGCTGATGCTGTAGCCACTACTTGCTACTTGATTAACAGGTCTCCTACTTCAGTGCTTATTGATAAGACACCCATGGAGGTATGGTCTGGTAAGAAGCCTTCATTGAGACATCTTCATGTTTTTGGTTGTGAGGCATATGCACATGTGCCTAAGGAGTAGAGGTCAAAATTGGAGAACAAGGTAGTTAAGTGTATCTTCATTGGCTATGGTGTCGGTGTGAAAGGGTACAAGCTTTGGGATCTTGTGGCCGAGAAAGTCTTGTATAGCAGAAGTGTTATTTTTAGAGAGGTAACTCCTCCTCCTATTATTTTACAGCCAAAAGAAAAAGAAAAGAAAGAGGATGTAGTTCAGTTTCCTACTACCCCTGAGAAGACTGAATCGAAAGACCCTATGGACCTAATGATGAGGAGAGCTCTAGCAGGTTTGAAAGTTTAGAAGAAGGAGAATCTCCACCTCAGCCTTTGAGGAGGTCTACATGAAACAAGAAGCAACCTGAGAGTTTTTTTTATTCATTGCTTGATTCTAGTTGTGTTTTGTCTTGATTTCTAACACTGATGAGCCTAGAATTATAAAAGAGGCTATGGGTATGAAAGATGTAGGTTCCTGGAAGGAGGCCATGGAAGAAGAGATGGCTTCTTTAGAATAGAATAAAACTTGGGACTTAGTGCCTTTACCTGATGGACGAAAACCTGTTGGATGCAAATGGGTGTTCAAAAAGAAATTTGGTGCAGATGGTAGTGTTGAGAAGTATAAGGCCAGATTGGTTGTGAAGGGGTATTCTCAAGTGGAAGGAATTGATTATAGTGAGATTTTCTCTCCCATTGCAAAGATGACATCTATTCAGTTCCTATTATCTCTTGCAGTAGCTTATGACTTAGAAATGGAACAAATGGATGTGAAGACAACTTTCCTTCATGGTGATTTGGAGGAAGAAATCTACATGTCATAGCCAGAGCACTATGTGGTAAAAGGTAAAGAAAATTTGGTTTACAAGTTAAAGTCTAAGTCTTTGTATGGTTTGAAATAGTCTCCTAGGATGTGGTACCAAAAGTTTGATGCCTTTGTGTTGAGTATTAGATTTTTGAGATCGAAATCAGATCATTGTGTTTATTTCAAATTTGACAATGATCACATTCTCATTATAGCATTGTATGTTGATGATATGTTACTAATCGGGAACGGTAAAGTTTTAATTTCTTATTTGAAGTCTCAGTTGTCAGCACAGTTTGAAATAAAAAATTTAGGGGCAGCCAGGTACATTCTGGGGATGGAGATCAAAAGAGATAGAGAAAACAAAAAACTTTAGTCAGGCCAGAGTAAGTATGTTAACACTGTGTTGGAGAGATTTAGTATGGTGGATTACAGACTGTTGATTGTTCATGTTACAATGGGGACAAAGTTATCTATTAGTGATTGTCTAAAGTCTCTTTTTGAGACAAAGGATATGAGCAGAGTACCTTATTCTAGTGTAGTTGGTAGCTTGATGTATGCTATGGTCTATACAAGATCAGACATTGCCCAAGCAGTGGGAGTCCTTAGTCGATTTATGGCTAATCTTGGATAGGTATGCTGGGATGCGGTGAAGAGAGTGTTTAGATATTTGCAGGGTACTTCTGAGTATCCCCTATGTTATCATGGTTATCCTAAAGGGCCTCAGCATTATGTGAGTATTCGTGGATTTGTGGATTTTGATTGGTTAGGTGACATTGACAGTAGGAGATCCACCAGTGCCTATGTGTTCACTATGTTTGGTGGAGCTATTAGTTGGATGAGTAAGTGACAACCTGTGGTTGCTTTGTCCATAACAAAAGCATAGTACATGGCAACAACTCATGCTTGTAAGGAATCCATTTGGCTTAAGAGGTTGTGTTCAGACATTGGTTTTGATGCAGGATAGATTACTATCTGTTACACTAGTCAGAGTGCCATTTTCTTAGCAAAGAATCCTACTTTCCATGTTAGAACAAAACACATTGATGTTCAATATTATTTTGTTTGTGATATGGTAGAAGATGGGAAGGTGATATTGGAGAAGGTTGACACTTTGAAGAATGTTGCAGATGCATTGACTAAACCTATGGGCACATATAAGTTCAGATGGCGTTCAGAATCTATGGGCCTCTTAGCCCCTAGCAATTAAATCTTGTCATTCTATTGGCTCTTGCAAGGTGTTCGACAAGTGGTAGAATGTTGGGAATTAAGGTGTCTCAACCATGCAATTCCTAGCATTTATTATTAGATTATTTATTTATTTATTTGCCTATGATGTAATTTATGTTGCACATCTTGTTTTGTCATTTAGTGTGAAGTGGCATGGTGAGTTGTCACTCAACTTGTAAGTTGACTTGCATGGTCAACTCATCCCATGTGGATATAGGATTCCCATTTGAGATGGCACTAATATGTCATGTGTCAGCATCTTGTGATATGACATAAGAGTTATTTATATGACAAAATCTATGACGTGTAAGAGCCAAGTATAGAGATTCTTATGACAAGTGTCGGAGAGCATCTTTGCATGTGGAGAAGACATCTTTACATGCCCAAGTTGGGTTATGACATGTTGTAAGAGGAATATGCTATTTTTAGTCATGTATGACGGATTCTTTTACAACCTTAAGTGTTGTTATGTTGGAGATTTTTATGATAGTCATAAGATGCATAAGAGCATCTATCATTGCCTATTTTTAGCCTAGAGCGCTCCATTCTTGGGAAGTCAAATCTGCCATGTATGACAGATGTAAATGACATGTATGCATGTTGGACAAGTGTCCTTGGGTTTGAGAAATAGGCCATGTGGCCAAAATGGACACCAATCTCTAGAAGCTTCCTATTTATGCCTTGTAACTCTATATAATGAGGTGTTTTGGAGTAGTAGTTGCATAGTGTTTTGTGCAGGCACTGTTATGCTTATGGAATTACTCCAAAAATAACATTTGCAGACTCCTAGAAGAACTTGCATTGCAAGTGTGTTGTAAACAATCTTTTTTTGATAATACATTGTGCAGGTTTTGGAGTGTGGGGTTTTTCACCTGAAAAGGTTTTCTCGAAAATATATCTTGTGTCTCTCTTGCATTCTTGTGTTGTGTTTTCTGCTGCAATCTCTGTGTTAATCCCATAACATAACTATAATTGTAAGGATTTAAAATAATTTGCATTCTATTCCCCTCTTTAGATTTGTGTAGGAAGTGTGTGCCGCATACCTTGCTTCCTTTCATCTAATTCAAATAGTTAGTGGTTTAGAAAGGCCTCTCGTGGCGCTAACCTTCTTGGTATGACCTTATCTTTCATGAACTTGGATCTATTTTCATGGTGCAATGGGCATGCTAATAAGGACTTGCAAGGTAGGGAAAGCTTAATTAGTGAAAAATAGATGTATCTAGGTATAACTATATGTCATATGTTGAAGGTTGTTAGTCATCTTCATTTATATTATTGAATCAACTCAACTAAGAAAAAATGGGACATTAATTTACAGAACATTTTCCCTCACATAATCATTGTAATTCATTTGTAGTTTTATTTGGGATTTCTAGATATAATGACCATGAATACCATTTGTATTGAAATGGTGAGCAAATTGCATTTACAAATCATACCATTATTACACAAAAGAAAAAACACAAAATAATATATGATATAATTGATTATGGAATTCAATACATTAAATCTAATTTTTTAGTGATATTACAATTCAATACTTTGGCTTTATAAAACCACTATTCTCCCATAAAACTAACCTATGGGAATATAACTTCCCAAGAACTAACTTATGCTTTATTAAATACTAACTTACAAACTAATTTTTAATTATTATTATTAAATCTAACATATAATATAAGATGTAATAAATCCAACATTCCCCCCTTATTACATCAATCCAAACAAAGGATGGAACACTACAAGGATTGAACACAACAACCCTTCTAGAAACTTTGATGAAGTGCCTCCACCAATTCACCTCACTCACCCATGAAACACCAATCTGAATCCACCAATGGATGTCTTGACTGTCAAATCTCAAAATACTTATGAATTGAGACAAACTCAATTATCCACAAGTGCACCACTCCTCTTGTGAATCGAGACTATTTAATGTAAAAAGGGGGAAGAAGATGGGGTTTGGATGATTTTAAGGGTTTGTCTTGATCCTCCTTTCATGACTAAACAGTCAAGGACATTCAACTGAGTAGAGAACTCTACTACAGATCTTCTATCACTTGGAACATAGGGGAAGATTGGAATTGTGTGAATTTGTTGATCAATTAAGTCCAATTATGCTCAAAACCCTAATTTCGTAAAATTGTAAACAAATGGACAAGTTACGGAAAATGATTGCACACAAAGATATCAAATGACAATCAAATACATACCAGATTTTGAAGATCAGTGTGCAGAAAAGTTGGGGACTAATGAGCGGATGCCCTAGTCCAGTGTACCTGCTTTTGTCAAGATCTCTAAAGAATGCTTGTAAGCTATTCCCACTATCACAGAGATTTCACCATTTTGGGATCCAAAGGACTAATGAGTGGGCACCCTAGTCCAAGCCCTAGTTTTCTTCTTTGCTTTACACTTTTGATAGTCTATAATGCCTCCCTGCAACTCCACTTCTTTCACTTTTGAAACCTGTAACCTGCAATCATAGAAAAGTGGGTTGGGGATTGTGGTGTTTAGAGGCTTGCCTTGGTCAAGGCCTAGAGAGATATTCAAGTCTTCCAAACACCGTTGTCAGATAAAGAGTGCATATCCTTGCGGGATAGAGGCAAAAAGCAATTGATAAATGATTGAAAACATAATACATATCACCTTGTAGTGCAAATCTCATGGAAGGAAGATGCTCTTCATGCCATGACAAGATGGAGTCAAATCTGTAACAAACAAGCACAATAACAACACAATACTGCTCTACAACACAATGAAAGCCTTGGATCACTATAGCATAAGTTCATAGATCAAAAATGCCATCTAGTTTACAAATGAATGCCTAAACATACTTATATATGCAACTAAACAACTTCCCGCCAAGAAATTTGTAATTCAAACTTGAGGTGTCGGCATAGGACCTAATAACAGTCATATAACCGACACATGAAAATAGGTCCTGACCTAAAATAGGGTAGGACTAGGGTGTGGGCACCCAAGTCCTCCCCTCTATTTTAGGCAAGATTCATATTAAGCACATCCCCTAGGTCCCATTTTCCATAAAACTCAGGGGTTTCTTCACCAGAAGTCATCATTAACAAGCAAAATGATCTAAATGCATTCAAAAGGACCTAAGAGGTAAACATTAAGAGGGAAAATCCCCCAAGGGACATTTTCCAATGTAACATTTAGCCCCCACTTTAGTGTATGTATAAACGCAAGGCCAATACATGCATTAAAGTACGGTCAACAAACATAGCAAACACGCCAAGCACGAAGAAGATGTGCCAATCACAATGAAGATAGTAATAGGCATGCAAAACATGGAGAACACAGTTGTAGTCATGCAAGACACAAAGAAGACATCATTGAAGACATGCAAAACATAGTGAATATAGTGAATGTAGTGATTTTTTTTTTTTCATTTTCCCATATATATGAAATGCAAATGCAAGTACAAGGAAAAAAAACACACAACCCAAAAGCAGGAGAAGCTGATCGCCACCAGTCTTGAAACTGCATAAGGGACAACAGACACACCAAACAAATCTCAGAGTGTAGGAGGAGCTCATTGCCACCAGTCTTGAAACTACACTTGAGAATAAACACACCATACAAATCCCAAAGCATAGGAGGAGCTCATCGCCACCGGTCTTGAAACTATGTTGAGGAACAAACACACCATACACACACACATGGAAGAAACAGAGAAACCATGACAAATAAGTGATGGAAGAAACCTATTGCTAGGTTTGCAACCATCTCAAGCACATTACAGGCACACACCGACAATTGGGCTTCACCACAACAATCATTGAAGACATGCTTAAGGGTTAGGATAGTCTCAGATTTGCTTCACCTGTTTGGAGGACTTTTTGAAAACGATAGGACGTGTAATCTCCTCGAGAAATACACCATCCCCACCTCTGCAGAGGGCTTTAAATGATTTCAATAAAGAAAATAAAGATGTGCACTCACTCGGAGATACAACATCCCACCTCCGCAGAGGGCTTCAAACACGCTTTGTTACTACCCAAATCCTCATGCAACTTACCTTATATGCCCCCACCTTAAGATGGTTGATATCGTGTACCAATATCAAGCACATTAAGGTAGGAAGAAAGCACACAAGGAAACACGAGCTCTCACAAATCCCATGCCCCTTAGAGGTGACATGTACTTTACAATATCGCCAAATGTTCCTACAAACACACAATTTCCTACAAGAAAAGGTGTTAGCATCCATATAATCATGATAGACAATAATGCATGGCTAGATCCAATATGGACAAAGTGTATGGAGCAGCAGTATTGTTATGTTTTGTAAGTGCGATAAGACAACATTAAGATATCACACAGAGTGATTCTACTAGCCAAGCGTCAGATAATATATATCAACCCCGTCGTCATGTATGGACTAGGTCCATTTTTTGATTTTTTGCTGAAGGGACACTAGGTGCATATTAGTATAATATGTTTTTCATCATCTGCTAGCTAGATAGAACCACTAGAGGAAGGTAAACAATAAATCAAGAGAGGAGAAACAAGTGCCTTAGGGACAATCACGTAGGAGGGTGCCCCCAAGTCACCAACCGCAATGCTATGTCCATAAAACACAACACACAACAATGAAAATAGAGGAGAAGCAATATAGAGGAATGATGATACAAATAGAAGGGTCACAACAGAGGCAGTCTCTCGGTATCCTTGACCTTACAAGAGAATCAAGGGTCATCCTAAGAGGCCTAAACAACATATAACACATCGTGGGGGAAATACAACATGAGAGGGGAGGTCACATAAATGAGCCAATAATGCTATGACATAGGTGACCATCATGGTTAGAAATACTTACCTGTAAGGACAACCAAACTAGTGATCATCATGGATCTTGATCTTTACTTTGATGGTTAAAGCTTTATCTCGTCTTCTCTCTTCCACATTTTCATGAGTTTGTGGGGTTATCCTTGTAGGAAGGGTATTTATTAATGATGGTAAAGAAGGTATATCATGGTTTTCTATGTCGGTTGAATGTGATGGTGTAGGAACTTTTATAATACCCTTTCTAGTTGAGTGAGGTGATGGAGGAACCCGAAAAGTGCCCATTTCATTTTGTATATAGGGTGTTGGAATACCTTGGTTGTGAGGCATAGTTTGTTCTTCAAGGTTTTGTGAGTTTTCATTTTTTTCCAAGGTATGTGAGGATTTAGGTAAAGGTGCATGATCTGTTTCTTTGTTTAAGATGTAGTTGAGAAGTTCTTGAACATTAGTTGGTAAATTTTTAGTTTCAATAGGTTGAAGCAAATGTTCACAAAGGGAATCTACATCATCCAATGCTTCATCCTGGCTAAGGAGAGCAAGAAGTGATGGCAAAGTAGTGTTAATAAATGTGTCAATGATGTCTTCTTCTTGTGCCAAAATATCCTCACCAAGTGGGGTTATGTTGGGACAAGTCTCTTTATTAGATGAATCACCCAGTGCTATATCATTCGCATAGGTCTCAGAAAGAATGTCCATTATGTCATCATGAAATGAAGGGAGAGAGGGATTGATATTTTCACCACTACTTTCCCCATGGTTGTTTTCAGAAATTAAATTAGTGATATTTTCCAAGATTGAAGGGAAGACACCTATGATAGTGAGAAATCTTTCAAAGTAGGCTATTGTTCGAAGGATATCACAGGTAGTGCTTATGAACATGTCAATATCATAGATGTATGCTATTTGATGCAAGACATGAGGATGTTTATCAATGAATTTGAAAAAATTTCATAATTCATAATGTACTCAAATAAATCTTCCAAAGATGAATGATGAGGAGAATCCATGGTATATGAATGAAACACTATGTATGAATATGACCTAAAATGCTTGATTTTTTCAACCTTTTTCAATGCAAACAAGTGAAAGAAGAGGTGTTGTAAGGAAATTGATGAGGGGAAGAAAATAATATTTCCAATATCAGTCCAATAAACCAACAATATCTTTCACAACACACCTTTGATGCAATCCTATAATGATGACAAGTCAAAACCTAGTGAAAATACACCTAAAATATATAATTTTTCACAAATTTTCAATGCAAAGGCCCAATAGAAAGGGTGTTGTGAGGAATTTGAGGAAGGGTAGAAGATTATAACCCTAATAATAGCCAATTAATTCAGAAAAATCCTTCACAACACACCTATGATGTAATTCTAGAGAGACGATAAGGCCAAATCTAGTGAAAATGCAAGGTTTTCAAACCCTAGACATGAAATTTTGCACGAAAGACACTATGATGAAACACTACAATCAGAAATCAGTCCTAATAAGTGTTTTGAAAGGGTAGTAAAATCTAAAACAAGATTTTGACTACAAACCCTAGCTAATGCAAAACTTGGTTATATGAAAAAAATGCACAATTGCAAGCAATGTTTAACAATTTAATCATGAAAATGCAGTAAATGAATGATGAATGATGAATTTCTGTAAATTAAATCAGATCTGATGATAGTGAACTTTTTTTATGAAATTAAATGCAAACTAATTCAAATTATTTGAAAATGCAAGCTAAAAATGCCAATTTTTTTTCAATTTTTTCAATTTTATTGTAATTTTTCAAATGCACTAAGATGAAAATGAAATGAATGAAGGAAATTATGAAGTACAACACTCAGTAAGGTACAAAATTCATTACAAACATGGGTTCACCAAAATGTTTAATGTAAAAAGGAGGAAGAAGATGGGGTTTGGATGATTTTAAGGGTTTATCTTGATCCTCCTTTCACCACTAAACATTCAAGGACATTCAACCAAGTAGGGAACTCTACTACAGATCTCTTGTCACTTGGAACATAGGGAAAAATTAGAATTGTGTGAATTTGTTGTTTAATTAAGTCCAATTATGCTCAAAACCTAATTTCGTAAAATCATAAACAAACATACAAATTACGAAAAATGATTAAACACAGAGATATCAAATGACAATCAAATACATATCAAATGCAGGTGTCCTAGTCCAGTGTACCTACTTTTGTTAGTATCTCTAAAAAATGTATGTAACCTGTTCTCGTTGTCACAGAGATTTCATCGCTTTGGAATTTGGAGGACTAATGAGCGGGCACCCTAGTCCAAGCCCTAGTTTTCTTTTTTACTCTATACTTCTAACAATCTGTAATGCCTCCCAACAACTCCACTTCTTTCACTTCAAAAACCTATAACCTACAATCACAAAAAAGTGAGTTGGGGGTTGTGGTGTTTAGAGGCTTGCCTCGGTCAAGCCCCAGAGAGACATTCAAGTCTTTCGAACACCGTTTCCAGATAAAGAGTGCATATCCCTATGGGATAGAGGCAAAAAACAATTGATAAATGATTGAAAACACAATAGGTATCACCTTGTACTGTAGATCTCATGGAAGGAAGATGCTCTTCATGCCATGAGGAGATGGAGTCAAATCTGCAACAAACAAGCATAATAACAACACAATACTACTCTGCAACACAATGAAAGCCTTGGATCACTTTAGCATAAGGTCATAGATCAAAAATGCCATCTAGCTTACAAATGAATGCCTAAAAATGCTTATATATGCAACTAAACAACTTCCCACCAAGAAATTTGTAATTCAAACTTGAGGTGTCAGCATAGGACCTAATAATCGTCATATAACTGACACATGAAAATAGGTCCTGACCTAAAATAGCGTAGGACTAGGGTGCGGGCGTCCAAGTCCTCCCCCCTATTTCAAGCAAGATTCATGTTAAGCACATCCTCTAGCTCCCATTTGCCATAAAACTCAGGGGTTTCTTCACCGAAAGTCATCATTAACATGCAAGATGATCTAAATGCATTCAAAAGGACCCGTGAGCTAAACCTTAAGAGGAAAAAGTCCCCAAGGGGACATTTCCTAACGTAACAGAGACAAACTCAATTATCCACAAGAAAGACACCAACCAACTATGAATTCAGACTTACTCAACTATCCATAGTATCACAAACACCAACCAATTGTGAATTGAGACTTACTCAACTATCAACAGTAACACTCCTCCTTTATGGATTGAGACTAACTCAATTATCCACAAATACAAACCTACAAAACTATGGATTGAGACAAGTTCAACTATCCATTAGTACCACTCACCAAGTTTGTGGATCAAGACATACTCAACTATCCACAAACTAAAAACTCATTGTCATTTCCCCCCTTGCTCCATGAAGGGACTCAAGATGAAACTAGTGCTTCTCATGCAAAGTATCATCTCTAAGCGAGAAGCTAGCTCGAGATGATATAAAATCCTCCAGTCGCTGGTGCCTCCAACCTCCAATATTTTATCTTTATGCTCTATCTACCAAATGTAGCATATGAGTCTGAGACCTTGAAACCACTTCCAGGTGTAGCATTGATAGCCTCAAGAATACAAGCAATAGTTGATATATGTGTGGCCATGATAAAAAATAAAATTGACAATGTGTCAGATTCCACTAAAAAGGCAACTTTTACAAAATAAATCCTTGTAACTCCACAACCTTATCCCTCCTTAGAATAAAATCTTATCACTCCAAATACTTTTGTAGACTTCAATGAAGAACCGTCAACTCTAATTCATAACACAAAAATAGTGTGATGAAAACATCACTGGGTGTATGCACAAAGATGGGGGACCACAAAGTCGCCACCATGGGACTTTTTGGTCCAAAACAGGGAAAAATGCAAGCACATTATAATGCGCTCGTGTTTTACTTTGTTTTAAAAGTGCAAAAAACTTCTATTTTTGCCATTACTCGCAGCCAAAGAGTGAGTTTGCAGAAAAAAATAGGCTTCAAAGCGTGAGCGCGTTCAAGGAAAGTCTTTCCAAGCAAGTGCAAGAGAGAAATCAACATTTTCATGATGCCACCTCACCAAACCTGCTACCAAAGATGTTGTGAACCAAATTTGGAGGGTCTAGCAGCCAAATAAGGCAGGGTTTGATTAATTTTTGTTAGTTTGAGAAGAATTTTTGACTTTTGCAATGTTTTATTAGTTTTTTATTTGCATTTACAGTTAATAAGGCAAGAGAAAACACAATTCCAGCTGATGAGGGTCAAAACAATCCCCAAAACCCTCCAAACCCTCAAAACCCACCTTCACGTCCTCACAATCTAAGGGATACTCAAGAAAACAACCTAGGGCAAATAGAAGAAAACAAAAGACATTTTCAAACTCTTATTGAAATGCTAAACAATCCAAGTGCAAGCATTGATTGTAGGAGAACACTTGTGAAGTCATTAGAGGAGATTATTTCCCACACTGAATCGGTGACAACAAATCACCGAAGGATATAGGGAGAGGTGTTGGCAATACTATGGTGACAAATTTTCATATGAACAAGTGAAAAATGAAAAAATTACAAAATCTCAATTATGTGCACACTTTATTAATCTTAAAATTGGCCAAAGATTAGAAGAAACTTGCAAATAGTTTCTTATTCATTGGTGTAGGAATCAAGATATATCCCAAAACTTTTGGGATAGATGGTACATGGTCTTCGATGATTGCCCATACAATAACAATGAGGTGCCACAATATTTCTTGAGGAAATTCCATTGCAAGTTCGTCCTCAAGAAGATTCCTAATTATTTTGACATTTGAGAGTTCCAGGGCAGAGGTGGTGGCTATGCCCAAGATAGAGAGGGGGCTCAGCGAGATGAAAACCATGTACCTAGACCCCTGTTGAGGCTAGAACGTGTGTCAGTCCCTTCGAATTTGAACGAGAGTGTTGAGGTGGAGACATTACATTCATTGACTACTCTCATGTAGTCTCTAGCATAGCATGCCGATGATCTTACCTAGGTCGATGAGGGTGAGAATAGTAGGTGTCATTTGTCCCCACATTTATGCAATTCATGTGGGAACCTGTGTGATTATGGGATACAGGACTCATGGTAGGACTCTTGGCAGGATGCTGCGACACAAGGGCAACATCCAATGATGGAGACATCCATATTGGATGAGATTATTCTCACCAATGATCTCTTATAGAGTACATTTGGTATTGACTCTCAGGTAATTTATTACAAGTTTCATCTTGATTTAATATATTCTTATTTGAAAATGTAATTAATTTTATATGACTATCTATATTATAAATCAAAAATAATATATGTAATTGTCTATGCAATGAAATTCCAGGTTCAAAGTCTTCATCTTGCCTCCATTAGCCATCAATTGGTAGGTTATGAGAGGAGGTCAAGTCAACAGGTATGTAATTTATCACATGATTGTAATTATTGTACATATATCAATGGTAAAATATTATTTTGTGACAACTTGATGATTTCAATAGGGAGCTTCACTGGCACCTCCACAGTTTCTTTGGTCCCTTGGACACAAAACCACCACTTATATGGAGGTAAATTTAACCATTTCTAATCATTATGCATTTAAATAATGTTATGTATTTATTTTGGTTGAATAATCTTGAACTCTATTTTCAGATGCTGAATATATGGAGACTCCTCCTCATCTTCGTGAGTTAGTGTAGGTAGGCATTGTTGCAGCCATGATGTCTTCAAATCCTTTGACTGAGGTATGAGCCAATAACACGAAAATGTCATGTAATTTTTTATTTCTTGTTTTATCTCATGTCATTTGATGTACATAAATGATATTTATGTTTAGTCAATTTTGCTCCTTGATGCTTCTCACAGGAGGTCACAACTCCAATACCTCCAACTATAGACGAAGAGAGAGAAAAGATGATCAAGAGTGATCATTAGATAGTGGTAAGTGATTGATTAAATATGTGATGTTATATATTTCATGTTTTCTATATTAATGTGCATATTGTTTGATTGTATTAAGAGGTGAAGCTGCATGAACGCCTGTTGAGGAGGTCTACTTGATGGCAAAGAGAGGATGAGTCATTGATTGGCTCTCCATCTTCACGATCAAGCAAGGGCCACTGATTATTTGATGAAAGTCCATAGGAAACTAGTTTTTGGGACATTTTTTGTATGCCTAGATGCCTTTGTATACATACTTTTGTATGTTACTGATGTATATTTTTGTATATGCCTGTATGGCTTTGTTTGGACATGCCTATATGGCTTTGTATATAAACTAGATGTTATGTTTGTGACATTATGTATATGACAATTTATATTAAATATTTAATATGATGATCAATTATCGTTATAGGAATTTGGTTTTACACATGCCAATTACATTTGATTGAAATTTATAAATCATTTTCAAATAATCTATTTTGTGCATATCTTGCAATCATTGCATTCTATGAGATTGTGCATTTCTTTGAGGCATCATGTCATACATTTCACGTGCCTTGTCTATGCTTCCACACTTTCAATACATGTCTACAAGGGTAGCTACAAATACAATATGTGACAAAATTCCTATATCCTTTATGCTTTGATGGTTGTCCACACCATGTTCCCTAGATACCATTTTGGCATAGGCAAGGAGGATGTTGGATAAGGTTGTGCAATTTGGTTTTAGACTTGCCAATTGCATTTGGTTGAAATTTTCTTCTGTGCATTTGTGAAAGTTTTTAAAGGCTTATGAAAACTCTATTTCATGCATATCTTGCAATCATTGCATTCCATGAGACAACATTTCTTTGAGGCATCATGTCAAATAGTTCACATTCCTTGTATATACTTCCACACTTTGCATACATATCTCACAGGGTAGTTGCAACTACAACATTTGACAAAATTCCTATATCATTTATGCTTTGATGGATGTCTATACTGTGTTCCAAAGATACCATTTCTAAGGTTTTGGAATTTGGCTTTACACCCACCAATTGCATTTTCTTGAAAGTTTCTAAAGCCTTATCAAAAAATCCATTTTGTTCATATCTTGCAATCATTACATTCCAAGAGGTGACATTTCTTTGAGGCGTCATGCCAAACCATTCATGTGCCTTGTCTATGCTTCCACACTTTGCATACATGTCTTTGAGGGCAGTTGCAACTACATCTAACAAAATTCCCATATCTTTTATCCTTTGATGGACGCCCATTTTGGCATAGGCAAGGAGAATACTAGCTAAGGTTGTGGAATTTGGCTTTACACCCACCAATTGTATTTTCTTGAAAGTTTATAAAGTCCTATAAAAAAATCCATTTTTGCATATCTTGCAATCATTGCATTCCATGAAATGGCATTTCGTTTGAAGGCATCATGTCAAACAGTTCATGTACCTTGTCTATGCTTCCACACTTTGCATACATGTCTATAAGGGAAGTTGCATTTTGGTAGAGATAGGGAGGATGCTAGCAAAGGTTGTGGAATTTGGATTTACATGTGCCAATTGCATTTGCTTGAAAGTTTCTAAAGTCTTTTTAACAAATCCATTTTTTGCATATCTTGCAATCATTGCATTCCATGAGAGGACATATCTTTGTGGTGTTTTATCAAATAGTCCACGTGCCTTGTCTATGCTTCCACTTTGCATACATGTCTACAAGGGCAGTTGCAATTACAACATGTGACAAAATTCCTATATCCTTTATACTTTCATGGCTGTTCATACACTATTCCAAAGATCCTATTTTGGTAGAGATAGGGAGGATGCTGGCAAAGATTGTGGAATTTGGCTTTATACGTGCCAATTGCATTTACTTGAAAGTTTCTGAAGTCTTTTCAACAAATCCATTTTTTGCATATCTTGCAATCATTGCATCCCATGAGAGGACATCTCTTTGTGGTGTTGTATCAAACAGTCCACATGCCATGTCTATGTTTCCACACTTTACATACATGTCTACAAGGGCAGCTACAATTACATTTGACAAATTTCCTATATCCTCTATGCTTTGGTGGATGTCCATACGTTGTTCCAAAGATCCTATTTGACAAGTTGTTTTCATGCAATGATGATAACCTCCCAAGCCTAAGTGACAAGTTCATACAACATTATGATCAAGTGGGTCACTTCTGATAAAACAAAGTGTAAGGTGACTAATCCTAACCTTCACTATCTTGACAAACATGAATTACTAGACAACAATCTTAGAAATTACCATTATGATCCTGGATGCCTAAATCTTGATAATAACTATGTCCCAACCCTCAACATGATAACATGGATCCATGGAAATATCCTATGCAAAAAGATTATGACAGGACAGACCTTCCACATAATGTTGTTCCTCTCAATGACAAAACCATCCTTCACCCTAGACCCATGACAACACTGTATAGAAAGACATTGCTTGGGATGTCCAAATAGTCAAGTTTAAAACAAAGAATTAGGTGGCAACAAAAACATGGGGCTTATGTGTTATATGACAATCAGGTCTACCCTTCATTGTTTTGGCTAGGCCATTTGCTTCCCAAGATGAGGGTTAGAGTATCTTCATTTGCATTCTGGCTTAGGAAGATAGAAGCCTGATTTCCACCATCCTCTCCATGAAGAATATCTTGTAAATCTTGAATAGTACAAGTAAACATTATGAATTTCATGTAGCTATGACAGTCCCATACCTCATAAAAACCTATTTACTTAATATCCAACTATTTCACTACTCTAGTGGTGGTGCTTGGACCACTTTATCACCTTCATTCCATTCATTTTAACAAGGCTTCAAGGATTATGAGTATAGGAATCTCCAAAGATGGTTTTTGGTCAATGCATATGGAGAAAAAGACTTCTTGTTGTTTCTACAGTCTTGTAACTATTAAAAATTTTTATGTGCCTTTGGCAAATGTAGTGAAAGTTTTAGGTATCCAACCAAGTTGCCATGACACACCCATAGTGTTTTGACATCCTTTCTCTTAAAATACACTGAATGAATTCAAGAAGCAATGATAATTCTTAATACACAGTCACAAGTAATGAGCCCTAGCAACCATGGTAGAAAAACCCTTGCTACACAAATATTTGTCAAGCTCAAAAGAGGAAATCATGAGCTAGCACTGCATGCATGGATTCAGGAATTCTCACCTAGAGGAGACAACCTATATCCCATTACTCTCATATCAATCTTCTTGACAATATTTGGGCCACATTGAAATTTAAAAGAGACAAGATGCTAATGTACTGTTATGACTATCTTCTTCATTTATATCCCCTAGAGATCCTCATACTATCTTCACTGCTCATACCTAGGTGCATTTTTGGATAGTGTTTGAAATGCAAATGGAAAGGGAGGTTCATACCATATCTTTTATATCCTTATAAAATAAATTATTACACCTTCTCATGACTCATAGATACTTTAATAATTAGAACAAGAGCCCACTATGATTGTCATGGTTTAAGTCCCTTACACTAACCCTCAAATATCCCAAATGACTGAGTAAAGATCCCACTATCCACCTCTAGACTATCCCTTAACACATTTTAGTCTAGTGATTACTTTTAGGATTGTGTTAATAGTTAAACCCGCATAATTATATGATTTTATAACCTCACAACAATGGTTGATGATGATGTTCCTTCATTGATCAACTTCCAGGCACCTTGTATCAATCACTATTTCTTGCACATAGGTAGTCCTAAACCATTCAACTTGACTATTATTTTACAACCATGGTAGTCCTCTCAATGGGCTGAGTGTGTTTAGTAATGCCCCCTTGATGCCCTAGATAGTCCTCTAATGGTGTTATAAGTCTCCCTTACTATCATAATCCTTGGGAAGAGGACTGTGGATTATTTCATTCAAGGTTTGTGGACCATACATGCAATCACCTTTAAGATAAATCCCTGTAAAACTCATAAATATTTAAGACATTGTTGGTTGTCATTGTGTGGAGACTCAAACATGTAAACACTTCCTCATAATGGAACAAGCCATTTTCTCATGAAGACTAACACATTCTGCCCATAAGGTTTAACTTACTAGCCCAAACAGTATGACAATCAACCATGCCCTATTTTAGTAGCCTATCAAGGGATTGAGAATCCACCATAATGCTTGGGTATTGAGAAATCATGTTAAAGATATCTTATGAGTGATGAATAACCCTATGAGGCAGATGACAACTTAATAAAACCATGACAACCCTTCTGCTAACCAAGACAATGAGATACAGACTTGGGTAACTTTGTGCATCATAATAGTCTCAAAGTGCCTTTAGTTCCTGGTGCAGGAGCACCTTGACAAATTGATGCTTTCATAGGAATTTGATTGAACTTTGATGATTCAACAATGTAATGAGATAAATTAAGTCATTTTTACTTTTATTAAGTCACTAAGAGAGGTCTAAGTTCAAATTTGTGTAAATGATGCAAAATTGTAAAGTTGCAAATGATGCAAACTTGGAATATGAAAGGTCATTTTGGTTTTAGGCGTTGATAGGCAGTTAGAAATCAGTTGGAATGTGAGGAGGCATGATGTAATGCCTTTAAAAGGCCTTGTATCCATTTGTGAAGGTGGAGGGGAGAAGGTTGGAGAATGTGGGTTGTTACATTTTGATGTGATATCAATAAAAGATACCCTTGTTTCTACATTTCTGAATGTTAAACTGTTGTTTCAAAGATTGGTACGGATTTGTATAGATTTTATATGACCAGAATGTGGTATGGATGGAAATAGTATTGAGTCTACTTTCCATTTCTTTTTGTTGTATCAAATTTCATTAAGATTTGAATAAGTTATGGCATTTTTATTGTGGGTAGGTCTACAGAGCTTAATTTTCTAAAAATGCAGTCTAAAAATATGCATGGTACAGCCTGGTACAGCCTCACATTGATGCATATAATAGATGGATGGAAATATATGTGTTTCTAGTTTACAACTATTTTTGTTTGGTATAATTTTATTAAGTTTTGTGAGAGATATTGCAATTTTGGTGAGGGCAGGTTTGAACGCTGCCTAGGGTTTGCAGTTTTGGGAAAAAAATCATAACCTTCTCCCCTACCATTGGATCTTCATGAAAATTGAAGGAAAAATATGTATTAATGTTCTCTTCAACCTGACCAAAGCAGTTGGATTAGTTCTTTGATTTGTTAATGTTATTGAGGATAGTTTTGGTCCTCCTACCTCTGCATCAAATTGGTATCAGAGCTGGCGAAAGATTTGGGTGGTGTGTATTTGTTTCCTGTCACTGAGAAGGCAGGTGAAGAACTAAAGGAAAGCTGAAGAGTTGTGTTGGTGACCGTTATCTTATTTGCCAAGTTGTTTGGTTGCAGGTGCTTGGTCCATCTAGCTACGAGAAAGAAGTTTCTGAGGTTGTGTGTGAGGGTAGACACGAGAAGGTCTGTCATGACCATTCTCCAATGGAGATTAGGCTGGATAAGGGTGCAGAGAGAAGCCACTGAGGAGAGAGTGGTAGGATACATCACCATAATCTGCTGTTGGGTGAGATGGATGGTTTGGTGAGTTGGTGTTGTGAAGCAGTAGAGAGATGGATACCTAACTAAAGAAGCACTTGATGTTGCAGCCTGAAGAGTACTCCACTGATGGGAGTAGAAGGAGCCTGAAGAAGCTCTAAAATTGATGGTAGTTTGATTTTGTTGGTTGGTTGGTCACTAGCCATTGATGTGAAGATTTGAAGCCTGAAGCTAAAGATGAAGAGACATATAGAGATGCAGGAAAAGGTAGTTTTGTTTTGCAGATACATTTCCAAGGGACTTGGAAATCTTTGTTGGTTGGTTGTATGGGGCAGGAGCACCTTTACAAATTGATGCTTTCATAGGAATTTGATTGAACTTTGATGATTCAATAATGTAATGAGATAAATTAAGTCATTTTTACTTTTATTAAAGTCACTAAGAGAGGTCTAAGTTCAAATTTGTGTAAATGATGCAAAATTGTAAAGTTGCAAATGATGCAAACTTGGAATATGAAAGGTCATTTTGGTTCTAGGCATTGATAGGCAGTTAGAAATCAGTTGGAATGTGAGGAGGCATGATGTAATTGCTTTAAAAGGCCTTGTATCCATTTGTGAAGGTGGAGGGGAGAAGGTTGGAGAATGTGGGTTGTTACATTTTGATGTGATATCAATAAAAGATACCCTTGTTTCTGCATTTCTGAATGTTAAACTGTTGTTTCAGAGATTGGTATGGATTTGTATAGATTTTATATGACCAGAATGTGGTATGGATGGAAATTGTATTGAGTCTACTTTCTATTTCTTTTTGTTGCATCAAATTTCATTAAGATTTGAATAAGTTATGGCATTTTTATTGCGGGTAGGTCTGCAGAGTTTAATTTTTTAAAAATACAGTCTAAAAATATGCATGGTACAGCCTGGTACAACCTCACATTGATGCATATAATAGATGGATGGAAAGATATGTGTTTCTAGTTTACAATTATTTTTGTTTGGTATAATTTTATTAAGTTTTGTGAGAGATATTGCAATTTTGGTGAGGGCAGGTTTGAACGCTGCCTAGGGTTTGCAGTTTTGGGAAAAAAATCATAACCTTCTCCCCTACCATTGGATCTTCATGAAAATTGAAGGAAAAATATGTATTAATGTTCTCTTCAACCTGAATAAAGCAATTGGATTAGTTCTTTGATTTGTTAATGTTATTGAGGATAGTTTTGGTCCTCCTACCTCTCCATCAAATAGGGAAGTGGATAAAAAGTAATGTTATGATTTTGCAAATAAGAATCATATTGGTAGTAATGGAATTGTGTATAAAAGTAATCTTCCCATGTGAAAGTGTGAAACCAGTAACTATGCATTGGTTGAGTGTTGTGAATACCCCGTACTTGCTTTATGTGCCCTTGAGATGGTGATACTGGGTACCCATCCATGGGGAAATGTGTATTTTAGGTGTGGAATCAACCATACCATTATGTGTGTTTGTATGTTTGTTACCCGATTGAGGGCCAACCTTTGCGTGGTTGAAAATATATATATAAAAGAGTAGCCAAAAGTTAGATTCATAGATTCTCTTCTTTTTGTTCACTAGTTCCTCAATCTGTGAAGGGGTAGTAGCAGCCACAAAGTACTTTGGGTGGAGTGTACAGCGTACACTTATGACGATGTAGAGCAGTCTCTCGCTCAACCGAACCTGAGGAAACGTACTCACTACTTTCCCTTATGATGGATCAGGGTACTTGATTCATATGTGTTAGCCTAATCCCCATAGTTTCTGAGCATCTGGATGGTATTTCTTGGAGGATCATTTTCCTTGTCTTCATGAAAGGTATGATATGCCACATGAGTTGTCAGTTGGGGGCCAAGGTCTAGGACCTGCAAGGACAACCCAACTGGAACTATGCGATGACATGAGTCATCATTTGGGGGCCAGGGTCTAGGACCTACATGGATAACCCAAGTGAGACCATGTGCCCCATGTATATTTGAGGTCCAGCATGATGTGGAGGGAGATTTGTTACCCATGTTGAGACAGATTCCGTATCTGTACATGTTCTGACATGATGCAATAGGTACGATGCCACACCCCACTGATGTTCTGACACAGTGTTGGTGATGATGCCGTGTTGCTAATGGTAGCGAGCTGGGCTCGAGGACACGATGCCACGTGCATAGCCACGTGAAGGTGTACTATGAGATTGTGTCATAGCCTACTTGTGTGATGAGCGTAATGGGGCCTCGCACACTTGTAGAGGGATACCCATGTTTGCTTTCGATAGTGTTGGGTCAGTTAGCATATGGGTAGGTCCTAGCCATGTATACCTTTGGCTACGGCGAGTACCTGCGTGTGCCTTTTCCACGAGGTATCGCTTTGCAGGGTGTGTTCTGCGCGTGCCTACTTCCGTGAAGCCACAGACACACTGCCATGGGGCATACGACTAGTACGTACCTTCTTCGACTAGCGTATGACCATGCCGCACTGACATGCGATGCGGGATGTGGCCGAGGTGCACGTTCCATGCGGGCAGCCAAGGAGTGTGCGGACCACTTGGTTAGTCCATGCCGCGTGACGACGCGATGTAGGGTGTAGCCGAGGAGTACACCTTGAGCCATGTGGATGGTGTGCTCACTCCGCACCACATGAGGGCTATTGCTATAGCCTGACATTGTTCCCTCCTTCCTCATTTGGTGGCTAGTATCTAGTCACGCAGTGTTGTATAGTGCAATTTTGAAGATTGTGGACTTTCTTTATGGTTGTTGATGATTTCTATTGATTGTGAAGGCTGACACTTTGTTTATATTTAATTGTGATGGTTTAGCCACACCTTGTGATCTTATTTGCATGTAGCCATCATGGTTACATTTGAGTTAGTGTTGAAATTGCACGCATTCTTTCTTTATTGTTGAAATTGAATTTTTATTTGATCTTTCTTTATAACATTGGTGGCTAAACTAGTTTTTCCTTATTGTTTTCGATGGTGGCCATGTGTCGTATTGTGATTCCTCTCCAAGGACGTATGAGGCATACTTGATGAGTGTATACGAGGAAGCAGACGCAGGGAACCTTGAGGATGGGGGTATGTGAGGCTGTTACACAGCTAGGACCCACTACCCACCTATGTGTGATGACTATCTCTTGGAGGATAACTACCTTATACAACAAGAGATAGGTCATTGTGGTCTTGTTTGGATGGTCTCACCATGTGTGTGTGGCCTAACACCATCAAGCCACTACGTGTGAGGTATAGATTATGTGAGATAGATTTTAGCTCTTGGCTCATGGATTATGTATCATGGATTAGTATGTTGCTTCCCGGTGTCCAGATGAACCCTTATGTAGCCTTGTGATGTGAATCCCGGTAATGTTAATTTGTGTGTATGTGAAGAATATATGGTAAATCATGAAAATGGATTTATGAAATGATAAAGTGTCTTTCCATGCTTCAAAAGGTGAAAGAAATTCAGGACCTTGTTGAAGATGCTATGAGATTTAGTGAAAAAGGTGTGTTTTAGGTGTATGAATATGTTGATATTTTGTGAAAATGTAGCATTCTGACCTATGGTTTGCTTAACAACAGATTGGTAGAGAAATTACAATGGTGGTGTATTTGAAATAGAATGCTTCATATGTTTATGATATGATAATTTTTACAAGTTAGGAATAAAAAGATGCAATGTTTTCCTTGTTCTGAAGAAACTGGTTGGGTGTCAATGCTAACTTGTAAGGATTGGGAGTGGTTTATGCATTATGAAACCACTTTTGAAATTGCAAGCTTTGATTGTGTAGATTATTTTTGAAATAGAGTATATAAGTTTATATTTTAGTGTGTATTATTGTATGAAATGAATCAACTTTAATGTTGTTACTAACTTGTAATGTTTCCACCTTAGCTGCGACTTCCAGGAGTAAGTCGAGTTTTAGGGGGGAGGATGTAGTGCCCCTCCGTTTTCACTTTGGTTGTGTCAGGTATGTTTGACATTTGGTTATTTGGTTTGAATTGTTCATTTGATGCTATTGGTTAATCATGGCATTAAAATAATATTAGTAGTCATTAAAACATTTTTGATAATTAAATAAATAGAAATGCCTTTATGCAAATTTAGTGCTGAAAATTTAAAAGGGTAAACCCAAATTTATAAATTATTATTTTAGGCCCCTATATTATTTATAGCACTATAGTTTATTAGCTATATTAATTTGTTACATTTTCTAGAGGTTATTTTATATTATTGGTGAGTGAAACCTTATTTTATATAAGGAAACCTAATAAAATATAATGTTATTAAATATTACTTTAGGATACCTAATTATAATTGCTTGAGGACAAGCAATCTTGAGTGGGGAGGGTTGTCATGTCCCTATAATGATTTATAATTGAATTGTTTATTTAAATAATACGTTAGCCTTATATAAACTAAATATATAATATATTTATTTAAAATATATTATTAATATGTATTATTTAATAAATAATATTATTAATTTAATATAATTTAAATATTATAAAATATATGAAATATATATATTTATATTTTAATTAACTAGATATATTATAAATATAAATATTTTAATATAATATTTATGTGAGTAATTAATAAGATATATTATTATATATAAAAATAAATATTATGAAGAGTCTTACCTATTAAAGTTAGAAAGTAAAGTAATTTGGAATAAGACAAAGTAATACGGTTAAACAAAAGGTTAAATTCAAAATAAAATCATATAAAAATAAAAGTCTAATAAGACAAACATTATCCCACCATATTATATGCTTGGAAATAAAATAAAATAAAAGAGCTCCCGTACTTAATAACAAAAGTATTTATTTATACTATATATATTATATAAATAATGTACTTTAATAAGATTAAGGGGAGGTCGAAGGAAGATATTTATAAGTGCAGCACATTAATAAATAATATATTATAAATATATCTAATAATATAAATACAAATATTATTATTATTATTATCTTATATTGCAATATGAATATAAATAATATATCATTTATTATAATGATATAATATAAATATAAATAAGGTAAATAAATAATAATAAACATCTTTTAACCTATCCTCTTATGATAAGGGAGTTACGTATGGTTAGAACTAGTTTTACCACAAAAGGGAATTAATATAAAGTAATAAAAATAATAAGAGACATACCTCTTCGAACATATCCCTTGAAAGGGAAATAAATAAAGGTTGTGAGATAGAAGGAAATCATCATCGAAAGAATGAAGTAATAAAAAGAAATAAATAAACAGCTGTGAATTCAATAAAGGTAATAAAGAAGAAACATCAATTGAATTCATCAAAGACACAGCAAGAAAATATCACAAGGAAGACACGAGGGCAGCCAAGGAAAAGGATCATGGGGAGAAAATATAAAAAGAGTATGGGATAAATACATATATTTAGATCTGCATTTTATAACAGCAATACAATAAAGACTATATTACTGCAGCATAGGTAAGGAATCCCAGGTAAAGCAAGTAAGTATTTATATTTACTTATTCAATTTATGATTTGTAAGAATTTATAATTACTTGTTCAATTTATAACTTGAAAGATATAAATAATAAGGTTAATAAGTAGAAATTGATATATGTGATATATACATTTATGTCTGAAATTTATATTTTAAATATGTATCTTGTATGATTTGAATTCATAAGTTGTTAATAAATGACGTATGAGAGATAACAAGTATGTATGGACATTGGTTGACAAACTAGGGAATAATATTAATGGACCCATAGGATTGAGATGACATCACCTACCTAACAAATCTTCTCTCACAAGGTGGAAGGTGAGGTTAATAAGAGGCCTAAGGATTATCTCACCTGAGAAGAATCATGATGTATAGAAAAATGAATTTATGAAATGGCAAATAGTATATGGTTATGTTTATGATTATCATCAAGATTAAAAGGAAATGAAAAATGGAATACTAATGTTCTCTTTTGGTAAGTTGAAATTGTTTGCAAGGGTGCGAAAATTTTGGCTTGCTAGAAGGGGACATTACAATCTCCCTCACCCTCTATCTCCCTATCTCTCCCTCTCTAAACTCCTAACCCCTAAACCCTAAACCCGATCAACCCTAAACCTAATCAACCCCAAACCATATCTCCTTGTCGCTATCATCCCTCTACCTCTCAATCTCTCTGCCTATGTCTTTGGCCATGTCCCTCACCCTTTATCTCCCTATCTCTCCCTCTCTAAACTCCTAACCCCTAAACCCAATCCACCCTAAACCCTTGTCTCCTTGTCTCTATCACCCCTCTACCTCTCAATCTCTTTGCTAATGTCTCTGGCCATGTCCCTCACCCTCTATCTCCCTATCTCTCCCTCTCTAAACTCCTAACCCCTAAACCTTAAACCCGATCAACCCTAAAACTGATCAATCCTAAACCCCTATCTCCTTGTCTCTATCATCTCTCTACCTCTCAATATCTCTACCTATTTGTCTAGCCATGTCCCTCACCCTCTATCTCCCTATCTCTCCCTCTCTATTAAACTCCTAACCCTTAAACCGTAAACCCGATCAACCCTAAACCCTATCTCCTTGTCTCTATCATCCCTCTACCTCTCAATCTATCTTCCTATGTCTCTATCCATGTCCCTCACCCTAACCCCAAGCAACCCTAAACTCCTAAACCCTAAATAATTCCCCTAAACCCTAAACTTGAGCAACCCTAAACTCATAAACCTCAAATAATGCCACTGACCCCTAAACCCTAAACTTGAGCAACCACTCTAAACCCCTAAACCATAAATAATTATCCTTTAACCTTAACCCCTAAACCCTAAACTTGAGCAACCCTAAACTCATAAACCCTAAATAATGCCCCTAAACTTGAGCAACCCTAAACCTCTCTCTCTCTCTCTCTCTCTCTCTCCCAAAACCCCAAAACCCTAAATAATGCCCCTAAATCCTAAGCCTTAAACCATAAACCATAAACTCGAGCAACCCTAAACCCCTAAACTCTAAATAATTCCCCTAAACCCTATACTTAAGCAACCATAAACTCATAAACCCAACCAACCCTCTCTCTCAAGCTCCAAAACAAGAAAACCAGGGCTCTCTCTCTCCCTATCTCTCCCTCTCCCTTGTTGACAAAGAACATGGAAACAAGACAACTAGGACATGCAAAGAGGGATGATGATATAAATTGGGATGATGAAATGGAAACAAGATAATTTATGAAATTTCATTGGATGTGAAGAATGATGAGGAGAGGTAGAGAGGGGTGGGAAGTAGAGAGTGAGAGAGAGAGGGTAGGAGGTGGAGATGGGGGGAAGCAGAGAGTGAGAGAGGGTAGGAGGTAGACAGGGGAAGGAAGAAGAGAGTGAGAGATAGGGTAGGAGGTAGAGAGGGGAGGGTAGTAGAGAGTGAGAAAGGGTACAAAGTAGAGAGACTTGAGGGAAGTAGAGAGTGGGAGAGAGGGTAGGAGGTAAAGAGGGGAAGGAAGAAGAGAGTGAGAGAGAGGGTAGGAAGTAGAGAGGGGAGGGAAGTACAGAGTGGGAGAGAGGGTAGGAAGTAGAGAGGGGAGGAAAGTAGAGAGTGAAAGAGAGGGTAGGAGGTAGAGAGGGGGAAGAAGAGAGTGAGAGAGAAGGTAGGAGGTAGAGACGTGAGGGAAGCAAAGACTCAGAGCGAGGGTAGAAGGTAGAGAGGGGAGGGAAGTAGAGAGTGAGAGAGAGGGTAGGAGGTAGAGAGGGGAGGGAAGCAGAGAGTGCTCCAAGAGAGAAGGTATGAGGTAGAGATGGGAATGAAGTAGAAAATCAGAGAGAAGGTAGGAGGTAGAGAGGGGAGGGAAGAAAAGAGTGAGAGAGAGGGTAGGAGTTAGAGAGGGGAGGGAAGTAGAGAGTGAGAGAGAGGGTAGAAGGTAGAGAGTGGACGGAAGAAGAGAGTAAGAGAGAGGGTAGGAGGTAGAGAGAGGAGGGAAGTAGAGAGTGCGAGAGAGCGTAGGAGGTAGAGAGGGGAGGGAAGAAGATAGTGAGAGAGAGGGTAGGTGGTAGAGGGGAGGAAAGTAGAGTGAGAGAGGGTAGGAGGTAGAGAGGGGAGGGAAGTAGAGAGTGAGAGGGAGGGTAGGAGGTAGAGAGGAGGGAGAAGAGAGTGAGAGAGAAGGTAGAAGGTAGAGAGGCGAGGGAAGCAGATACTTAGAAAGGGGTAGGAGTTAGACAAGGGAGGGAAGTAGAGAGTGAGAGAGAGGGTAAGAGGTAGAGACGGGAGGGAAGAAGAGAGTGAGAGAGAAGGTAGGAGGTAGAGAGGGGAGGGAAGTAGAGACTCAAAGAGAGGGTAGGAGGTAGAGAGGGGAGGGAAGTAGAGAGTGAGAGAGATGGTAGGAAGTGTAGTTTCCCTTGTAGACATGTATGTAAAGTGTGGAAGCATAGACAAGGCATGTCAATTGTTTGACCTAACACTTGAAAGAGATGTTCTATAATGGAATGCAATGATTGAAAGATATGCAAAGAATGGATTTGTTGAAAAGGATTTAGAAATTTTCAATAAAATGTAATTGGCATGTGTAAAGCCAAATTAGCTCAGCATAACACAAGCACGTTATAATGTGCTCACGTTATGCTGAGCTAATTTGGACATGTTTTTCCAATTTTTAACCAAATTTTTAGATATTCTGGACGGTGCTCCGCATTAGGATGACAATTTTTTCAATGAAAATTAAAAAAAATTACCACCATAATCTTAAGCTCTTTGTTATCTATCTAACCATTTTTTTTTTCACATTTTGAGTACGTTAAGGGTTTCATTGGGAATTTCTTTTGTTAGTGCATTCATTTTTTATCAAAAACCAATGTCTAGTATTTTTGACTTTTTTTAACCGTTCATTGAAATTTGAAATAAGTTACATTTTTAGAAACTAGACTCCATTCTACACATATTCAAAAAACCTTTCAATTTTTAATTAGTTTTCAAAAATTTTAGGGGGGAGCACGCTTAATTTTCTATTTTTCAGGATGTGTCCACTTTGAAAATTACTAAAAGGGAAATTATTCATGAAAAAATTATTAGAAAAATTAGGGATAAACTACATGGTATTAGCTAATTTCTCACTGAAGCGATTTTTGAAATACTAAAAAAAAGTTAACATTTTAGGGGGAGCACACCAGATGCTATGTTATGTTTTTTTGAGAAAAATAGGACCAATTTGTGTGCTCCCCCTTTTTGAACTCCTCAATCTCAACCATTTTTAAAAAATATTAGTAGTTTAGAAACTAGATTCGGAGCACTACGACTCTTTTTTTGGTTGCATCTTCAAATTTTGAGTGTAACTATCTTCAATTTCTCATCCAACATCAATGTTTTCTGATTTGAGAAAAAAAGTGGCATCTTAAGACCCCCTTTTGGCCCCCCATCTTTGTGCAGTTACCCTACTATGAGTTTTGAACCAAAAACCTCCAATGTTCAAATTACCAACAATGAGCCTTATCACCAACTCCTCTATGCTTCATTATTGACAGTTATTGAATTGCTTTTATTGTGAAATGTATCACTTAAAAGAAAATTATTTTTAAGAAAAAACTGTAAAAAGTAACTACTCAAATGTTTTTACCTTATTACACAAAACAAATAACTACTTATGTCTCCCACATCTTTAGAACTTGTAACTTGAATGTTTTCGAATTCAAGTCACTATTTTGCTGCTCACTCTTCTATGTCAAACTGCTTGTTATATTCTAGTAGCATCCTCAAAAGATTTCTAGGTTTTTTCTCCTCTTCATTGGCTTTCTAAAACATCTTAGAATGTTAGGTTGTGTTATGAAATGAAAAATATATCATAGTTTTAGTGACACTACGTTAGACTGATATACAAAAAATGTCATTCTAAAATCAAAACAATTTGATTACCAAATTATGATTTGAATGCCCAGCAAAGAGAAATGGTAGGTAGAAATATTTCAATGCAGCAATAAAGTCTTCATTATGTCTTCAAACTTCCACATGCTTGATCTATTCTTCCATATGCCCTATGCACAGCATGTTTCCTCACACCTCTACAAGTTTAGAATGAGATTGGCAATGGTTTGAAAAGAGGAATAGCTTCACATGGCACAAGATTAGATTGCTTTGATACCATATTGAAATGGTGAGCAGATTGCATTTACAAATCACACCATTATTGCATAGAAGACAAACACAAAATAATATATGATATAATTGATTTGAGAATTCAATACATTAAATACTAATTTTTTAATGATATTACAATTCAATACATTAGCTTTTTTTAAAGCCACTATTCTCCCAAAAAACTAAGCTACGGGAATATAACTTCCCAAGAACTAACTTATGTTTTATTTACTAACTTACAAACTAATCTTTATTTATTATTATTTAATCTAACCTATACTATAATATGTAATAAATCCAACAATTTGTGAGGGAAAATATGAGTATCCAAAGTGGGTTTCTCTCGGAAGGATAATTTATTTATGCTATTCATTTTACAACATAATTATTAATGACCATATGATTGGGTGATCTTAGGAGCTCATGAGTTCTATCCACTTACCTCTAAAATTTATAATTCTCTCACTATTTGTGATCTACAAATTGTATAAAACACTAAGCAAGATTTCTATTGAAAATATAAATTTAAAACAAAGACAAATTAAAAAAGACATGGCCTAATGTCGATTGCTTTTAAGTTTGTTAGTGCTATTATTGTATTATGATTCCTATGCCAACTAACTAAAATATTGATATATGAGTTGTTAGCTTCTCACAAACTATACACATAAAATAAATACATTACCCACAAAAATTGCGATCATAAGGGAGAGCTAACTTCAAAGATAAAATAACATACATAACCCATAACCCATAAAAACTGGGATCATAAGAGAGAGTCATATGAACAATATGAAAATTATACATCTATACTCTTGAAAATGATTTGGAATCTATCTAATTTCTTTAATATACAATTACAAAACTTTGAAAAAGTATTGGGAGTTTAGATTCCAATTTTTGAAAAATCTATTTAGATTTGTTTATCATTTTTATCATGCACTCAAATTCCATAAAATCAATTCTACCATTATTTTTATTGTTAAATCTTGCTATCATTGTTTCACAATTCTCAAAATCTTACTCTTCTTGCCATCTTAGACTTATCAATACCTCTTGAAGCTTAGATGGAGTGATAAAACCATCACTATCTTTATGGAAAACAAAGAATGTTTCTCTTAACTCTCTTTCATGGGACAATTCTTGCATGCTTTCTTCAGATTTAGTTTCCTCCCATAGCCCTAGGCAAAGTGTGCAAAAAACATTGTAACTCATTAATTCATAAATCATTGTATTCATAATCCTAATGAATCAACAATTATAGGTATTTAGATCAACTTACACATTAACTCATAGCCAAACACTATAGAAAATAATTTAACAAAAAAACATGATAAATAATAGAGCACACACAAGAACAACACTCATGTCACAATATTTTTCCTTTGGAGAAAACCTAAGATGAGTGAAAAGCTTCAAGAAGGGTATGCCCTTAGCATTCCATTACTAATGAGTGCCAATACAAGAACTACAATCCCATAAACATAGTCTTTTAGAGTATTGCAATTTCTAAATCACACTCCTTTCCTCCTCTTTGGTCTTGCAACCACAAGAACATTGCAACTACTTCTTCTCCATTCACATCTATTTCAAGAGTCACTTCTTGAGTTAATCAAAGCCCCAAATGGTCTTGAAGCTCCCCTTTATTTCCTCTTTAACTACTCAACTCCCTTGAGGACAAACAATTCCTAGGGTAGATGAATGGTTACACATTTATAACTACCCAACTATCCAAGATAAATGTCGAATCACCCATTTTCTAAAATCTAATGGTTATCAACAAGATTATCTTAGATAAATTGACCATCCTACTCATAGTAACAACCATGACCTCAACCAGTTGTCCGCTTTAAAATAGTCCATGCAAGTAAAAGAACAATAAGCATTGTAAGTTCAACCCTTAAAAATTCCCATTTTCCCACATCCATGCACTTCAGTGATTTGACTACATCAACAACACGTGTCTTTCTTTAGCAGTTTGTTAGCCACATAAAGTCTTCTTTTGTAGCTTATCCAAACTCTTGTAGCCATATTTCCATCTTCATCAACTAATGGTATCATTTAGCAACACTTTGTTAGCAACTTTAGATACCTGAGTTGCATCATCCATCTTTAACACTTTATCAACCATTAAAGACACTTCATTAACTGCTACAACAACAGCGTATCATTACACAAACTACCATATAACAAATAATGAAAAATTATACCTCCATGAGAATTGTAGTAATGTTCTAGAGCATCATGACTCCGGGGTGTAGACCGGTTGGTCGAGCCGTTGAAAGACACGGACGATCGACGCAGGTTCAAGCCTCGTCCAGTACCCTATCCGGTTTATTCTGTCGTGCCCAGGGTGGGTCCCCTGCGAATCGTCGTGTGACCTCAGACATGGGAGGATTAATCTCGTGTTAAAAAATGGACCCGAGGACACCTCCTTTGAGTTAACCAAAAAAAAAATGTTCTAGAGCATCATCAAGAATTTCCATAGATTTACCCTCCAGTCACTAACTCACCATATACTCATGTTCAAGTAACCAATAATTTATTGCTAGCAATTTGTGACTGCACTATAATAATGCTGCAACAAAAATGTGCGTAACTTAAGAACAATCCTGATTTGAACCACGCAACTTAGTTCTAGATCACACCTTATAACCTCAAGACACAATAAAATGTGGGTACTTGTTGCTTACATCTTCATGAGAAACCCACTTTACCTTATTTGGAAACTGCCTTTCTCACCAATCAATCATGTATTTGGTCATTCCTACCTGGTTTGCCTTATTTTCTTCTTAAGCATAACATCCTCCTCCAATTCATCTATCTTCTCAAAGCACAAAATCATATAGAAAAAGGAAGAATGGCAGATCTGCATGAACTTCTAACAAACATTCAATATTTTTATTTCCTTGTTTTTATCCTTTCTATGATTAGATCCTGCGGTTCTCGCTGAGTTCTCCACAGAGTACGTTTTTCTAGTACAGTTCTCCCCCTTACAGAGGCCTGGGGATTGGAGACGTGCTCTTAAATGTCTTACGACTCAACTGGGGTCTGGCACTAAACAGCGGTCTTTCACTGAAAAGTAAGCTTCGCAGGTTTTTAAATGTGATGATTACCTTTGGCCGTTAATTTTTGTGTGAAGCTTGATTTTTATTAATTTAAATCATATGTTTTGGTCGATAGGCCATTCTATATGTGCATACATCTTGTAACTGCCAAAAAATTGGTAGTCCCACTACTTTTGTCGTTCACAAATTTAAAAAAGAAAAATTGGTAGTCCCACTCCACAAATTTAAATTTTGGTAGTGTTTCAATTTTTTTTCTTCCAAAATTAAAAAAAAAAAACTTGCTACACATAAATCGTCATTCATGGAAATGGAAGTGGAAGAATAATTTTAGTGGAGCTAATTTTAGTTTATGAGAATATGGATGATGGAAATGGAAGTGGAAGAATCATGGTGGACGTTACAAGAAGGAGAAATAATAGAATGCTCTTTTCTATATATTTTCATGTTTAGCCTCTGGACTAGGAGGCAGATTTGGGAAGGCTTCTGTTTGGGAATATGGATTGTGCAGATTTTGCATGATTAATCTTGCATCAATTCCATAGGTAACTTGCTTTGCTTGCCCTCTTGATTACTTTCATTCATTCGTTTCTCTATAACTTGCTTTGTTGCGCCTATACTGTGATAATTCCATGGCATTAAGTAAATTTCTTGAATCCTTAGTTAACTCTTCCATGGCATTAAGTAAATGTTTTAATGCTGCCTTTGAAAAATATGATGGATTTCCTTTGAAAATCTCTTGAAAATCGGTCTCTAGATGCTTTAAAACAATAAAAAATCACCTTCTTCCAAGCTGAACCTGCACAAAAATGGATGCTTCTTTTTCAAATATCTCCAAAAACCTCTTTTATATGGCTGGAAGTGATGATTTTTGCCTCTATATAATTTGAATCTACATAAAAATCTTTCAATTTCTCCTTCTAGATGCTCTTTAATGCCAAGAATGTGCCTTCTAACTGCATATATCTGTTCTAGATCATTAATGGTGGATAAAATCAAGGTTTAATGTGAAAAATATCTCCACAAAGTGAAGCGCTGCCCTTGCCAACTCCCAATCTGCCTTGCAAATGATAAAATCCAAGCACAAATGCCTCTTTATAATAGAGCACTGCCTTCTAAGTCTTCCATCTGCTTTTTTTAATTTTTAAAATGCTTTCAATGATTTTGGAAACATGCAGAAAAAGGAGTGAGGCTGAACTGAAGTTATCCTCTATTTATATGCAAAAAAACATAAATAAATGTATATTTCCTTTTCAAAAGATTTTTTTGCATTTGATGGGGTTTGATGATATATGGATTTGAAAATTGATTCACTGCACCGACTTAGGAATGGCGTCTTATATAAAATCTGCAGTATATATAAAACTTTTTAAGCCCACAAAACTTCACCGCTAAGGCACTAAATAAAATATTCATTTGATTCCCGGAAAAAAGATAAAACTTTTTGATCAAATTCTCTTTGGAATAATTCATTTTTGCTGTTAAATCCACTTTTTCCAACTTTCAATACTTTCGAATTCCTTGGATCACCATTTACTCACCTTTAATCCTCTTGGTAGTAAAGTTTTTTTTGAAAGGCTGTAGACGCACATGTATGAACTAAAATCTTCTTTCTCTTCTTTGTGATCTTGCTGTGAAAATTTGAGAAACTTCAATATTATGTTTCTCTACATTACCAGGTGATTCAAAACCCTTTTAGTTAGGGTTACAATCAGTAAACAAATTAATAAAGTAGCTTCTTGAAAATTATGATTAATAAGACTCTGAAATATCAGATAGGATGAATGAGAATTTAGAAAGTGGAAAATTAGAGGTTGAATTGTGAAGTATTGATAAACTTTTGGGTCCTGAAATTTTTAAAGGATGTTGCTATTGCAACTACGATTTGGGTTAGTGTAATTAATGTCTTTTAAATAAACATCGCACAACCAAATTGAAATGGAAATTCATTATATTGTCAAATTTTGTTTTGTATTACAGGACAGAATTGAGCAATAGTTTACTTATTGGAATTGATTGAAGCTTGTTGTCCAGTTGCATAAATTTGTTGCGTCTAAACATTAATATTTAGGGCCTAGAAATATTTTAATGATTACCACAATCATAGTCAAATAAGAGCATTGGCAAGGTCCTTTCTACTCTGAAGCTTGTACGCAGTGTTACAAAATTTGAATTTGAATTTGTTATAGAAACTAATCCAAGGCTCCCACTTCGGCACAGGCCGGGAGGATGCTGGAAAAGGTTGCAGAGCCTGACTGCAATTATTTGTTGTTGAATTTTAATTGGAAATCAGAAGAGACAAAGAGTTGGGTTTGTCAGAGATCGAAACGGAAGGAGGGGAGGAAGAGGGATGGCACAGAGAAGTGGAAGAGGGTAATCAGAAATTTGAAGGGTCTGGTTAATATTACCTATGAAAGATGGTTTTCTCTAAGGTTTGTTCTTAATTTTCAAATTTCTAAATTAAAACCACCCCTCGTGTGGAGTTTTTCGTCTGACGTAACATTTGAAATATATTGTTTGGTCTGCTAGACGTTCTTAAAAGCATGCATATATTCATTCATTTAATATGGAATTTTTTAATCTTGATTAAACATTTTTAATATTTCATTTATGAAATGCCGTTTATAATTTATTTTCAATCCTTAATATTAAAAATTGAAGGAAATTTATATAATAAAATATTCATTTGATTCCCAAAAAAAAGGGATAAAACTTTTTCATAACTAATAATGTTTTAATGACATTAGCACCACTTTTCTTTTCTTCGATAGTAAGCCACAGAAATTGTTTAGTTTTTTAATGGAAAGCTTGAACACTTTCCCTTAAAGGTCTCATATATTTCAACCAAATAAAAATGGATAGAATTTTGGAAATGTGGCCTAAAAATCTTTTTGCCTTTCTAAGGGCAATGCTTTTAAACTTGTATTCTTCTCATTGGATCGCACCACTCCCATTACCTATGTCGGTACATATAAATATAAACTAAAAACAAATTTAGGGTAGATATTAAATGGGTTGGAAGGATATCCACCTATATTAGGGATTCACCTTCATAATAGAAAACATGGTCTCTAGGATATCCACCTATATTAGGGATTCACCTTCATAATAGTTCATACTCATTTGAATGCTGCAAATGAACTAATAACAATGCTTCCACAAAAAATTCTTTATGTTTTTTAAAGTTTCTAAATATAAGTTTATAAATTTTTATTTTATTAATATAAATTTCTTTTAATATAAGTTTCTTTTCCAATACTCTAATCTCTTTTATAATGTTTTTTTATGCTTTTCATATAAGTTTTAATATGTATATATTTTTTATTATGTTTTTCTAATTATAAATTTTCTTTAATTAATATGATTCTTTTTATAAAGTTTTTATTTATATTAATTAGGTTTACAAAAAATGGAACTTATTATTTTACTATATTATTATTAATTTTGAAATTCCAATAGAACCACAATTAATGTAAGTAGAGCACTTATAAGGCTATCATAATCCTAACAAGTCAAAAAAAAATTGTAGATGCCTTTAGTAAAAGGAAAGTTTTGTCAAGTAAATATTAGTAGTTTTTAGTCTTGGAAAAGGTAAAACTAGAGGTAGCAATTTCATTATATAACTAAGCATCTAATACTTTACCTACTTCCAACTATTGAAAAGAGATCAAATAATTTCCTCACTTAAGGCATAAATAATTTAGATAGAATAACGTATAGCCAAATTATGTAATGCTAGGGATACAATTAGGGTTAGGCTTACATTTACATTTAGGGATAGGGTCTACAAATAGGGTTTAGGCTAGGAGCAAGGTTAGAATTAGGGTATTCAAAATGTATTATGTATTCAAAATGTAATATTATTCTAAAGATCAAAAGAAGGTGCATAAAGTAATTATTTGAGGATGATCATAGATTCATAAAGGCTTGAAGCTACATACTTCATACTATTTTTAAAGAGGCTACTCAGAGGTCTATACTAAGGATAGTTCTCAAAAGCTAAACAACAAAGACAAATAATTAGGGTGGTTTGAAACAAAATCATTTTCATCCCCATCATACGAGAGATCACACTCATCCATATCTCCTTCATCCAAGCCATCGTCCTCCTCGCCTTCATCTAGACCGATCTTGCTCTTACCCTAAGTAGGTGTCAAAATTTTCTTGCTCCTCATCCTCACACCCATGATGAGTATCAAGTCAATTCCAAAGATAGTTGAAACACTCACACACAAAAAAGTTAATGCTTTAAAGTTTAAACACACACTTCACACACACATAAAGTAAACATAATTCAACATGCTAATTTTCAATTCACACTAAATAAATGCAAACGTTTAAACTTACTTAAACACACAAATATAAAATAGATCAAATAAGTGAATGACAAAGGTAGTTCACTCAGTTTTACACACAAAAAATGAATCCATAATTAACTCAAACAAATTAAGGTGATGCCAAAGTTCAAACATATGCTTCACATAAGCAAATTGAATGCCAATACACAAATAATAAATGGCTCAAGTCCAAGTGAATGTCAAAGTTAGTTCACTCCCACACACAAAGTGAATGTGAAAGTTAGTTCATACACATTCTACACACATAAAGTGAATGCAAAGTTCATTCACATAAACATGTGCAAAGACATTGAATACCAAATATAACTTTCAACCTACCCACCCATACACAATGAAAGCCAAAGTTCATTCACACACACATTTACACTTCACACAAAGTGAACATCAATATTTTTGTACACATAGAGTGAGTGCCAAATCTCATTTAGACACACACAGGCACACATAGAGTGAATGCCAAAATTCATTCAAATACATAGGAATATATTTCACACAAATTGAATGACAAAATTAACTTTCAAATAAACACACACACTTCACATGAAGTGAATGGCAAAGTTAACTTTCAAACATGCACACAATGAATGTTAAATTTTATTCACACACACACACAAAATGAAAGCCAAAATTTATTCAAACATGCAAAGACTCGCAATTGAAGTTTATCTGTAGACACATTCCACACAAAGTGAAAATCAAGTATATTCATACATCACACAAAATGATAGCCAAAGTTCATTTGTGTACACAGATAAAAAAAGAATGTTAGTTCTTTCAAGCACATTCCAGATAAAATGAAAATCAAAAGTTAATTCATACACTCTACACAAAATGATAGCCAAGGTTCATTTGTACACACAAAAAAAGAATGTCAAATCTTCAATTGCAATCTACAGAAAGTGAACATCAAAGTTTGTTTATATGTGAAGTTCATTCACTCCACAAAATGTGATACCTAAAGTTCATTCATAAACAAAGAAAAATTAAATGTCAAAGTTCTTTCAAGCTCACGCACACACATAACAAATGCCAAAGTTGGTTCAAACACACATACCACACAAAGTGAATACAAAAATTAATTTTTAAACACACACAAACCACAAAGTGAATGCCTAAATTAACTTCCCCTCCCTCCACACACATACCACAAAGTGAATGCCTAAATTAAATTTTCCACATGTACACACAATTTACATAAACAAAAATTTCATATACGATGTTCAAACATAATTCATTCATACAAATTTAGTACAAGAATGCATAAAAACTTAAGTTCAAGCATTCCAAAATACAAACACACTCATAAAGTGAGTGCCAAATTTATAAAACATGGTAAAGTGCAAACACACAAACCGCACAAAGTGAATGTAAAAATTAAATTTTACACACACAATTCAAAATATAAATATATACTATTTAGTGATAGGCCTATAAATATTTCTGCCTATCGGCCATTTGATAGCACCTTTGGTGCTTTTACTAGTTTACGTTATGTTCTATTATTAGTCCCTGCCAAAGGCAGAGACTGTAGTTTTCACCTCACTAAAATCATATTAGTTGTCCTCGTTATTCATGCATTCATGGAAATATTAATCTTTCTATTATAGTCTGTTGTTTTTTATCCGCACTTTCCTACTTAACTATTGGGTGTGATTTTTCCTGCAGTTTTTTATTCCAAAGGAGAGAGGAATGCAGGCACTTTCCTCTGCAACTATTGGATGTGAAGTTTTTCTAAGGTTTATTTTGGGTGGATTTTTCATTGCAGAGTAACATGCGTGCATACAAGTGCGTGGGGGCACCTGTCTCCTGCAGTCCTTGTTCTCTATTTTTTACAGCCAAAGTTAGGCGTCTGTATGGCATTGTGATCATCCCTAAATCTTATTGAAAAGGTAAATAAATGGATTTTCGGTTCAGTGTTTCTGTTTGCAGAGGAATAATACCATGACTTAAATTTTGCCCTGCCTCAAATAGACTCACAGTGCGGAGAACAGAAAGCCTGTGTTTAAATGGTTGGCCGCTAAGGACAACACAAAGTATCCCTCTGGTAAGCTCTGCACTCTAGTACTTATGAACTTCCAAGTCTATTCTACAATGATTATTAATGCTTTGCTGTTTGCATTTGTTGACAGAAATGACAAGTAGGAAGAGGCAGTTTGTACTGTCGAGCAATACAAGCACAATGGCTGCCCCCAAAACAAAGAGGAGCCGACCATTGAACAGAGACTATTTGGAAGCCCTGCCAAGAGCAGGACGACGCTAAAGCCTCTGCAGCCGCGCAGCTCAAATGTGAATGCAGGCGGGGCCATCTACAATCCCGCTCTATCATAAATCCTTTGCCTGTAAATAATGTGCTCTGTCTATTTCATCAGCACTTGGAAAGCCTCAGGCTCTAATTTTTGAAGAAGACAAAGAATCTATAATTGGTATTCAAGGTAATTGGCCGGTAACATGTGATATATTAGGAAGCATTACCATCCACCCTGATAGCTGCTCTAACTTACTAAAAAGTCAATTGAATATGTTAAAAATTGTACAAACTTATGCAGGTGGGGTTTCAGGAGGACAGATAGATAGCATTGTTTCAAACAATTCTGGCCACGGTGCAGACGGCAAGAAAGGAATGGTCCTGCCCTTCCAACCTCTGGCGATGACCTTTGACGAAATCAGCTACCATGTCTGCAATTTGCTTGCATGTTGGTAACAAACCTGTTAATGAGTGTGATTTGCAGCGGTGCACAGTAAGGTAGTTATGTATTTATTTGTTTTTGTGGGTTTTTGTAATTGTTGTAGGGTTTTACAAATTTTTGGGTTTTTGTAGTTTCCTTTGTGGTATCATCATGTTGGTTTTATTTTATTGAATTTTACTGCCTTCTATGGTGGCTTCTGAGCTACTGGTTTTGGGGTTTCGTTTGGTCTTTTACTTTTCTGCGTGGGAATTTTGATTTGGGGTTTGGATTGAACGGTGTTGGCACCAGGGTTTTATTTTACCCTTTTGCTTGAATTTTAGTGGGTTTTTCGAATTTTGGCTTCTCCTGATTTGTTGTAGGAGATGGAAATTTGGGTTTCTTTTGGTATTACAATGATCATCTTTCTGGCAGTTGCGGGATATCGAATCTTCTTTGCATGTGCTAAAACTCTATCTGGATAGGAAACCAGTCTTATATATAGAAAGTACTTTCAAATCCTCTTTTTTTTCCTCATTACAGGAGCTAAACTTTATCTGCACCCAATTGTAGATATAACAATTATTTTCAAGTTTAACCACTTTCTTTGTATTGTTTGGGTTGAATATTTTTTAGGCATTCTAAAACTCTATCTGCACAGGCAACCAATTATGTACATATCTAGATTTTATCCTTTTCTAAATTTCTACACTATTTCAGTTAAAACATTATGTAGAGATACTAAACATTATTTGCATACGTATACAACAATTATCCACAAATTATATTCAATTTTTTTAACAAACATTGGTTTGATAAACTTGCCTTGTAGGGTAATCTGGGTTATCTATTTGAACAAAGTCACCTAGAACTTGCATCCAGCCTCATCCGTTGGGATATGTTGCAGTCAGTGAGTTGGCTCTCATATCTTGTCCAATTTCAACACATTATGTAATATCATCTCCCTGAAGATTTAAACCTGGAGCTCCATTACGAAAGTCCCGATGCTTTACCACTTGAGATCATCCATTCAACAATGCTTATCCATTGTCTCACATTGTCTAAGCTAAAAATTTATTTAGACTTACTAATAATTGTATCTACAAAGGCACCCAATAATGCGTATACCAATAGTTTTATCCATTTTTCCGAATTATATCAGCTGAAATTTTTTCTAGACATACAAAAAATAATTTTCACAGGCACACATTTATGCATATAGCAAGTAACCTGAAGGCTTATCCATGTTTACACAGTGGGCTAAAACTTCATTTAAATTTGTCTATATAGGCACCCAGATCAGCTCGTAAGAATAAAACTGCAGACACAAAGAAAATGGCTATAAACAGGTCGGGGATCGATGTCTTTGACTCAGAGGACACCCTTCCCTGCAATAGCAAAAACAACCAAGGCTTTTGAATGCTGGTTGAAGCAGATGCATTACACAAAGGTGGAGCGTATCTGAGTGGTTGAAGCAGATGCATTACACAAACGTGGAGCGTACCTGAGTGCATTACGCAGTCCCTCATCAGATAGAAATGTTTGCAGCGATGCAAAAAAGGTGAGCTTGGATTTATTAGGATTGTATAGAAGGAATAATGCTGTAAATTTAAGCTGCGAAAGTTTGTCTGAATGAGCTGTTTGATAGTTAGTCTCATGCTTCAATTGTGTTTTCATGTTTTTTGTTGCAAAACCCTTAACATTTTACCTCTTCAAAATTTGCAGAAAATTTGAAGTTGAGTGAATGTTAAGCACATTTGTCACAAAGTGAGCTGCTCCTGTTTAAGGGTTTTGTCTCTGTAGAAGGCTTGATAATAATCATAACATCTACCATTGTGGATTGGAGGAGATCATTAGATGATATGGTTTGATCATTGCCTGACCTTGGTGCTTGTGCTTGAGTAAGATTGCAATCATGAAGATACCTGTGATGCTTCTCTAACCACGGCAAAGCACATATCTTTTAGTTACAGGGTAGCAGCTATCAAGCTTATAATTTCTAAACTTTGTGTTTCTGGTTTTGGCTATTTTGAAAAAGGATATTGACCCCAATTTTTTATGACATTCGAATAACCTGAAATATGACATCTGAAAATTCTGAATAAGCCAGCTTTGTGAATCAATTTTATTGTCTTTTAAATTTTTGATGATGCTTTGCCTTATTTGATGCCATATCAGATGCATTGTCTTCAACCTATTTTATATTTTGTGCTCAATCAGAAGCATTAATACAAGGTATTTAGTGCTCTATGTTGTATCAGATGGATTAACTTTAATAGTTTAACCTATTCAACGTTATTACAAGTTCTGTTTGTATTTCTAGAAGCTCCGTCTGTTTCTTATTTTGGGAAATGGACATCTTCTTCTCATTCTTTGGAGCTAGATACTTATTTTTAGAATGCCTTTTTTCTCTGGAGTTTGGTAATATAGATTTTGGGAATACCTATCTGTCATTTTTAAGGCAAGCCATTTTGGGTTGCAACTTCTGAATCCATTACCAGTCATCCTTCAATGTATTCTACAACCTCCCGTTTTAACTGCAAATAACTCCAAGTTTCACAGAAAGCAATGAATTTAGAGCCTTTTTAGCCTTTTCATAGTGGCCATGGAAGGTGGCATCATTGCAGTCTGTTGTTGAAAGCAAAACTTGGTTCTACTGGAGTTTGATTTTGTGTTTCCTTCAGTAGTAGGAAGGAAGAAAATGGCTTAGTTAAACTAAAATCCATTTTAAAAATTATCAATCTTCTGATGCTTCCAGTAAAACAAAGATCAAGGTGTGTATATATTCCCAATTAATTCTATGAAGACAGTGAATACTGATATAGTCATAACAAGTAGCTTTTTTAAGTGTATGTCTTACAATTCGAGTTGGCAAAAGGGAAATTCAAAGTAGAAAGTCTCAAGATTGGATTAAGCATTCAATTTTTTAATTTCAAAATTCTGCTCATTATATTAAGTAAACATAAATTTTACACTGTGCTAGGCCGGAAAAGCCTGTGGTAAGGGATCACACCCTCAAATCAAAGTTACAGATTATTATTGAAATAGGATTTTGGACTCTATAACTGATTTAAACAAGCTTTATACTTTTTCATTTGGTAGGTGTTTTTTTTACACTCTGTAATGACACTTACAGCAAATTTGTTCCTGATTTCTAATCTGGGGGGTAAGACAGTTTGTTTATTCGTTCAACTTGGGGTTGTGAAGGAACCTAAGTTATAAAAGTAACCTAAGAAATCAACCTTCTCACGATTTGGTAAACCTTGTTAATCTATTTTAATTAGCATTTTAAAAATCTTGATATATATTGTTATATTTAAAATGCAAATTGACTAAGAATTTTATTGCTTGTAGCTGTCACAGAAACAGAAGAAAACATACTTGGATTGATTGAGGAGTTATATCAATGTAGGTTTAATGTGAATTTGTTTTTGGTTTTCAGTTGTATTGATGCTATTACATACTTGGACTGATTATTGGGTACAATTATCAGTGTGGAGATCTATCCATGCTTATAATTTAAAGTATTATAATTGTTTTGAACATTCACTATCCTGAATTGGCATTTGTGCATAGCTTCTCCTGTTGCATTATTCTTGCCTGTGTTGTATATCCTCCTTGCCCAAATTGTACAACTGCCCTGTGTTGTATATCCTAGTTGTACATCCTCCTTGCCTGAATTGTACAATCGTCCTATGAAAGGCCCCCAGCCAGAGAGCAAATAGACAAAGTAGAAATGTTATTTTATACAATTGCTTTGCACCTGTCTTGGCAGCCCTTGACAGGGACTGTAGCTGCACCGCAGCCCTTGTTCAATAGAGATATTTCATTAATATTTAATGTGTAATTGGTATGTTGATAATTATATATAGTTGAACAAAGTAGATTGATAGATTTTACCAAGAGTTAATCTAAAATGAGTTTTATTGTTTATACAGATTAGTACTATCAATTACAATACAAGGACATTCCTTCTTTTATACTAAAAAGGTTAAGAATTTTGTTAATTGTTTCAAGTGATTAATCGGTCATTTTTACTACATATGCAATATCTCTCATGCACGCATAAGTTCAAGATATGTAAAGGTGGGGGCATGACCCATGCTATTTAAGGGACAATTGGTAGCACCTAACTTGAATTATCAAAATTCGTAAATAGCAAACTTCGAATCCTACCTTTGTATTCCCTTAGAATTATTACTTCTTCCTACCTACCTATATGTGTTTTATTCTCTCCCTTTTATCTTTATTTTTACTACTTTTAGCCTTCAATGCATCCCATAAGCCTATGCATTCCACTCTTCCCCTCACATGCCCACCCTCCTATCATTTCCTAAATTTTCCTAACGGCCTAAACTTCATCTTTCACCATCATAACCTCATAACTCTTGATTTTTATGCCCTCCTCTTTATCCCTAAACAACTTAATTTGTCCCCTTTCCACAACACATCGTCTATTAAAGAAGACTTTGTGGCACTTTCTTCACAAGCCATAAACTCTTAACTGATTTAATATGCCCTTATATCTGTACAAATCAAACCAAAACACTTAACTTGTTATATTAAATGTTTTTATGAGGAAAGCAAAAACCAAGGCAACCATGTTAATAGAAAATCTCTCCATTAATCACAAGGAGATATGAACAAGAATAGACAATGAGATAAAGAACATTGTGGAACACTTCTTTTCCCAATGTGAAGGAGATATGAACAAGAATAGACAATGAGATAAAGAACATTGTGGAACACTTCTTTTCCCAATGTGAATTGATCTAGTGGCACATTCAACCTCATCCATTGTATTTTTTTCATGGTGCAATGGGCACGCCAATAAGAACTTGCAAGGTAGGGAAAGCTCAATTAGTTAAAAATAGATATATCTAGGCACAATTGTATGTCATATGCCAAAGTTTGTCAGTCATCTTCATTTAGATTATCCAACCAACTCAATTATGAAAATTTTGGGACTTTAATTTATAGATTTGTCCTCACATAATCATTGTAACTCATTGAAGTTTTAGTTGGGCTTTCTACATAAAATAATCATGAATGCCATTTATGAGGGGAAATTTGAGATTCCAAAGTGGGTTTCGCTTGGAAGGATAGTCTAGTTATGCTATCTATTTTAGACCATAATTATTAATGACCATGTTATTGGGTTATCCCAGGAGCTCATGATTTCTATTTTCTTACCTCTAAAGTTTCCAAGTCTCTCAATATTTGTGATCTAAATGTATAGAACACTAAGCAATCTCTCTATTGAAAATATAGAGTTAAAATGAAGCCAAATTAAGAAAGAGGGGGCTTGATATCCATTGCTTTAATGCTTGTTAGAGTTATTATTGTATTGTGATTCCTATGCCAACTAACTAAAATATTGATATATGTGCTATTAGCTACTCACAAACAATATACATTGAATAAATACATAACCCATAAAATTGGGATTATAAGACCGAACCAACTTTAGAGATAAAATAACATACACAACCCATCAAAATTGGGATCATAAGAGGGATCCATGTGAACAATATGGAAATTATAATCTATACTTTGGAAAATGATTTAGAATTTATTCATTTTCTTCAATATACAATTACAAAACTTTGAGCAAAGCTTAGGAGTTTAGGTTCCAATTTAAAATAATCTATTTAGATTTGTTTATCATTTTCATCATGCACTCAAATTCCATAAAATCAATTCTACCATTAGATTTTTTGGTTAAATCTTGCTATCATTATTTCACAATTCTTAATGTCTTACTCTTCTTGCTATCTTAGACTTATCAGGACTTCTTGAAGCTCATGGTGTGATAAAAGTATCACTATTTTTATTGAAAATAGAGAATGATTCTCTTAACTCTCCTTCATGGGACACTTCCTTCATGCTTTTTTTAGATTTAGCTTCCTCTCGTAGCCTTAGGAAAATTTTACAAAAATCATTACAACTCATTAATCCATAGATAATTGGATTCATAATCTTAATGAATAAACAATTATAGATATTTATAATAACTTGACCTGACATTAACTCTCAATGAAATATTATACAAAAAAACTTAACAAGAAAAAAAAGATAGATAACAAAGAACACACATGAAAAACATTCATGCTACAATAATTTTCCTTTGGAGAAATCCCAAGATGAGTGAAAAACTCTAAAAAGGGTATGCCTTTAGCATTCCCTCACTAATTAGTGCCAATACAAGGATTACAATGCCATAAACATGGTGTTTCCAATTATTAAAATTTCTAAATCACTCTCTATAGCCTCTCTACTCTTGCAACCATAAGAACATCACAATGACTTCTTCTCCATTCACATCTACTATAAGAGTCACTTCTTGAGTCAACCAAACCCACAAATGGTCTCAAATCTCACCTTTATTTCATCTCTAGTTGTTTGACTCCCTTGATGACAAATAATTGCTAGGGTAGAGGAATGGTTACACATTTATAACTATGAAACTATCCAAGAAAATACCTCATCACCTATCTTCAAAAATCTAATGGTTATTAAAGTAAGAGATATCTCAAATAAATTGACCACCCTACTTATAGTAACAACCATGATTTAAACAAATTGTCTACCCAAAAAAAGTCTACTTCTCTTGGAATCTCACTTTTAAATAGTCCATGTAAGTAAAGACCAATAAGCATCATGACCTTTTTACAATTCAATCCTTAAAAATGTGTATTTTCCCACTTCCATGCACTTCAACGGTAATTTGGCTACTTCAATAGAAACATGTGTCTTTCTTCAACACTTTGTTAGCCATATAAAGTCTTCTTTTGTAGCTTATCCAAACTTTTGCAACCAAGATGCCATCTTTGTCAATCAATGGTATCCTTTGATAGTAATTCATTAGCAACTTTAGATACTTCAATAGCATCATCCATCTTTAGAAACACTTTATTAGACATCAAAGACACTTCATTAGTGACTACAATAGTAAAATATCATTACACGAACTATTGTATGACTTGAATAATGACAAATTATAGCTCCACAAGGATTACAGTAATTTTCTAGACCATCACCAGGAATTTCCATAGATTTATCCCCCAATCATTAACTCTCCATATATCCATTTGAGAAACTAATAGATTGTTGCAAGCAATCTGTGACTACATTATAATAATTCTACAATAGAAATGTGACCAACTTAAGAACCACCTTGATTTGAACCGCTCAACTTAGTTCTAGATCACACCTCTCTAATGCCTCAAGACACAATCAAATGTGGGTGCTTTTTGTCCACATCTTCATGAGACACCCACTTTGTCTTATGTGGAAACCATCCTTTCTCACCAATCAACCATGTATTTCGTTATTCCCACATGGTATACTTTATTTTCTTGTTAAGAATGACATCCTCCTCCATCTCATCCATCTCCTCATGCACAAAATCATCAAAAGAATGAATAAAAAAATTCTCTAGCTCTTCATCCAATATAGACAACTCAAAAAAGGCAAGTTCAACCAAAACAATTTTTTCTCAAACTACTCTATGATCTGAAATGGACCATATCACAAAGGCTTTAGCTTCAATGAAGTCCCTTAATGCCCATGCTTACCCAAGTACACCCAAACTATATCACTTACATGAAACTTATGCTCTATTTAGTGAAGTTCATGTTTCTTCTTGTACCTAAGTTGAGACTCTTTTAGACTCTCTTGGATCTAGAGACAAATATCTCACCTTCTCGATGAACTTGTGAGCTCGATGAACTTCCAAGTCCCTATTTTCCATCTCCTTACTTGATTGTCCAAAACAAATATCAAGAGGGATTGGTGGCACAAAACCCAAACATGCCTTAAAAAAGGTGAAAGATTCAATGAAGAATGAATAGCCCTATTATGAGAGTGCTTAATATACTCTAAATTTTCATCCCAAACCTTAGGATACTTTTGATTATACCATCTCAATAGTTGTACCAAAGTCTTTTTCACAACTTTTGTCTATCCATACATTTGTGGATGGAAGGCAATAGACTAAATTTTGTGTCCATTATTTCCTACAATGTGCACCAAAACTTTCTCAAGAATATAAAATATATATTGAAATTGATTCTCTCAATAATACTAAAATGTATCTACATGTGATTGAAAAATAACTTAGCTACATCACTACTTGTTACTACTTTCTTACAAGCAACCAACACACACATTTTACTAAAATGACATAAAACAACAAAAATATAATCATTACCCCTCTTTGTCTTGGGAAGACCTACAAAAAGCTCCATGGAGATACTTTACAAGAACCTTTTAGGCATGGGAAATGGTTGGCACAACCTCAACTTCTAATCATTGTCTTACTCACACTGTACAATTAACAACTCTATACTCAAACTTTGTCACATGATCTGTTAAACATTGACAATTAAATAATGCTAGAGGTTACTTATGGGTTTATTCATACAAAATGTCTATCTATCCATGATGAATGTGCCTCCTACATCATTGAAACTCTATGATACCTAACTTTACGATCCTTTGGCACGCAAAGTTTACCTACTTTATACAATATTTTTCTTGAGTGTAGTAGTCTTGGTGAGGCTCAAACCTAACATGTTTCTCACTACTCATGGTTTGATATACCTCATTGAAATATACATCATTCACATAACTTTTTACATACACTTCACCACAAAAGGCTCCATCTTAGATACATGACTTGCTACAAATAAAAGAGGTGGTCTAGACAATATATCAACAACTTTGTTAATTACACCATGCTTGTATTTGTTCATGAGATGGGATTGTAGAAGGAACCTCATCCATTTATAATACCTAGACTATTGTAACTTTGGTTGTTCTTGCAAGTATTGCAAGGGTTTATGGTTGGTTTGCACCGTGATCTCTTTTCCCTTGAGATAATGATTCCACTTCTTCACCATGGAAACACGAGCATACATTCATTTATCATAAGTGTTGTAGTTTAGTATTGATCCTTTTAATGTCTTTTAATGATAAAAACAAGCCTACCTCCTTCTAGAAGCTCTATACCGATAGCATATTCACTTATACTTTCCTTTAGTAGGTCTTTAATGAAGCTTGTAAATTGGGTACAAAGAAAGAACTAACACTATACTAGTTTTCTTCTTTAGCTCCTCAAATGATCATTGCTATCTACTACTCAATGCAATTTCTTTCCGTTACTTGTAACTTCATGCAATGGAGCAACAATAAATGAAAATTCTTTAACAATTTACAAAGGTATTGGGCGACATCTACATTGCTTTGTGTATTGTTCATGGTAGTGGGCTTCAACCAATTGACAATTGTTTTAATCTTGGATGGATCTATCCTTATCTCTCCACCACTCACTACATGGCCAAAGTACACCAATGAAGTTTTTGCATACACACACTTCTAACCATCCAACACCTTATTCTCCTTGAATATCTCAAACCCTCTTTCAAGATGGGTTAAATGCTCTTCATATGTTCTACCAGAAACCAAGATATCATCAAGAAAAACAATAACTCAAGAGTCAATAGATAGTCTTAATAACTCGATCATGAAATTATGAAGGTAGCTAGTGCAATGTATAACCCAAATGGTAAAACCAACCACTCATGGAGTCCTTGAAATGTCTTACATCTTCCTCCTTAACCTTCACTTGATGGTATCTAGACTCAAGATCCAACTTCATAAAATATCTTGCATGCTGCAATTGATCTAATAGACTGTCAATTTGGGTAGAAAATATTGATTCATCAAGGTAATCTTATTCTACCCCAATAGCCTATGCACATCCACCAAGTCCCATATTTATTTGGCACTATAACAATAGATGATCAACATGGAAAGGTACTTGGTCTAATAAATCCTTGCTTCAACAACTTCTTGATCTATTCAATTTATCCAACCCTTCTAGATGCACTCTACTTAAACATCATCCACTTCAATGGTCAACTGGTCAATAGCAATTTTACACCTCATCCACAACAAAAAGTGGCAAATATTTATCCTATTTTTATTGGCCAAAATTAACTTTTGACTATTGAAGTAGATGATCTATTTAAGAATAACCATCAGAATATTGATTGTTTGATCTGAACTTGCCGCCAACCTTGTAGGACGCCTCCTCTGAATGAACCCATATTGTTCGCTAGATCTAAGAATACCTCTCTTTCCTTCAATTCAATCCAATGTGGTCCCCATTGTAGAGTAGAGGGCTTGCAGATCGAGTCTTAATATATGTGATAACAATCGTAATTATATAGCCTACTATCTAGTGAACCATATGAATCATTTCTTGAATCATTGGCATCCCACTCTTCCTTAGGCATCCCACCCAATCAAGTCTATCTCTTATACACATTCACTTTCATCATACGAGGTGGAGGGGAATAAATAGTTACTCAGGAACTGCATATTTTATTTCTAAGGTCGATATATTCCTATCCCAAGAGTGCTTGCTCTCCCCTGCCCATGGCCTAAATTTGATGGTCGACCTTGCCTGTCGAGCAAAATTTTTATGATGGTTATTCATTCAAAGGTGCCCTTAAAATATTACGACATATCTTAATATAAGTAATATTGTATATTTAAACCAAATATATATCATTATAATCCTATATAAATTTTGATAGTCTGTCCAAAACCTCTCCTTTCATGTGATACAGTATTTTTAAAATTTTGATTGTATTTTATAGAAAAAAATGTCTAAATACAGCCATACAGCCATCAAATTTAGGCCTTGCCCCTACCAGCCAATTGGTTGAGAAGAGTTTTCCCTCCCGAGGTGGTTAATGGGGAATACATTAAGGACTCTTAGGATAGGTTCTTTTGGCTAAGAGATTTGTTATGTATATTGACCTAATAATCTAGGGGGATTGGGTAAAGATTTGTCCATTCCAAGCAGGTTTTAGTAAGATTGTACCCACAAGAAACTTGACCTATTGGAAGCTGTGAGCTAGAGGAATATAGCAGTGTGGCAAGCCATAGAGAGTTTTTGAGCTTCATCTTGCTTAATTAAGTGAAAGAAGGATAAATCAAAATGAGTCTTCAAGCTTTGTTTCTATTCTCTGATCTGCATGTACTTGAGGACCTCAATGGGAAAAGGTAGGAGATGAATCAGCTCTCCCATCCCGAATAGGTAGTAGCACATCATTTCAATTTTGATTTGGATTAGTGATTTTTCCCAAATGAAGTAGACTAATTTGTTACCAAACAAAGCAAAATTAGGTTTAGTTGCTCCCCATCCTTCTTTCTTGGTCTAGAATAAAAAGTCTAGCCATTTCTTTAAATCCACTCACTGAACTACTTCCTGAGGTGAGCCCCAGGTGGGATCACCACCACCAAGTGCATTTGACCTAGTGCCTTTTTACTGAGAGCTTCCAATAGCTTTAAGTGATTAATTTTGTATAGTAGTTGATCCAGTTGAATAAGTAGATGACTAAGAAAATGTTGATCAACCAACCCCTTTTATGAGTTTTGTGAGAGAGAAAAATGACATCTAAGTAAATCCCCTTCTATTTGGATTGAGAGGTATCTAGTTGGTGGTCTATCCTCATCTTTGGGTGTGGAGAAGCTAATTCTAGAATTCAAACCTCATCTTTGGAGAGGAATCACATATTATTGCCCTGCTAAAAATAGATAGGGTCCCTACCTTGGCTCAAAGGAAAGGAGGGATTGTAGCAACCATTTCATTGGCTCTAGTACCCACTAGGTTCTAGGGAATGGGTTATGAACTCAAGCACCTTTCAGATGACCTATTCAAAATCACTGGATTTTCCAACTAACTTTTTAGGAATGTGACAATTATGCATGAGTCTATATAGTAAAGGTCTCAAATGGTATGTTATAACTTCTATTTTAAAAAATATATTTCTAAATTATTAAATAAAGTAATCATATTAAATCATAAGTTACATGAGTCACAAATTAATTTTAATTGCAGAGTATTTTCATTCTTTTTTATGTGATTTAAAATCTTACTAAATAATGACTAAAACATGTGAAGCATAATTTTAAAATTGAGGTTGGTTAGATGAAATATAGAAGAAAAGGTACATGGTCAATTCTTCTAGAAAGAAATAAAAAGAAGTGCTGACATCTAATTAAGGATGTGATATATAATGTGAAGATTGAGATCCAATAGTTCCATGTATGTTTTTGGGTTGATATCATGGTGACATTAATATTATATCTGTAACAATATATTCTCTTTGTGGAATTTTAAATTTATATAATGATATATTAATTTAAGAGGTTAATGGGATTAAAAGAGAGTTATATTTAAAACTTTTAAAAGTAAATGAAAAAAGAAAAAATATTATTGTTATAATCTTTAACTTAATAAAATTATAATTATTTTGAGAAGTAATAAACTCATTTAAACTTTTAAAAGTAAAATTAAAAATGAGCTTAATTTTAAAAGTAAGATCACCACATGGGATTGAATGGTGGATAAATTAAAGAGATAGTTTATTCCTATTGATTATGAGTTAGAATTTTTGAAGAAAATACAAGGTCTGAGACAAATGAACAAGACAGTCACATAATATATTGAAGAGTTTTACAAAGTTATCATCAGAGTAGGTTACACAGAGGCTAATTAAGAGAAGGTAGCCAGGTATATCAATGGATTGAAACCCAGTATCCAAGAAGAATTAAGCCCAGTCAGATTGACAGCTATTGAAGATTCATATCGGTTTGCAATGAAGGTAGAAGAAAAGTTGAACATAAAATTTTAGAATAAACAAAGAGGAAGAGGTCATGGTGGAAGAACTAGTGGAAGATCATATGAGGGTCATGGACAACAAGATGAGAAAAAGAAGAATGAAGATACATACACCAATGAAAATAAAAGAGGCGAAAATGCATACATCCTCATGGACAGAATGATGGGTACTAGAGAGGAAGAGGTATATTTGGAACAGGACCTGGAAGAGGAGGATTTAGATCAGATGTGGTGTAGAAGAGCATGAGCATATGACTGTCAACAAAATCAGGTAGGAACATTTATAGAAGACCAGAGGGTAATGCTAAAGTTTCCCATGTTGATGAGGAGTTTAGATCTAAACATTTGAAATGGGTTTTTTTTGCAGGTCATAATCGCCATTGGAAGAGTTCATCGACTCTCACAACAGTTAGGTCGAATCATATCTAAGAAAGCCTCAAAAGAGGTGATTTTTTCTATGGTAGTCATGCCTCACATAGAGGCCAATTTTTATTAAGGCGTGCCTCACACAGAGGCCAAACCTTGTGCCAATCGAGCCTAATATCACAAGCTGAATTTGCGCCTCCAAACTACATTCTTTGGCGCTTCCAAGAGGCTCGGTCCTCTCGTCCCAATCACTGCCTCTTATGCTGCCTCTTACAGTGGCATTCAATCCACGTCGCCACATCTATGTGTGGCATTTTCGCCGCATATCCTTAGTCAACGGGGTCTACACAACCACGAAGGCTATAACTATTTCAAAGACACCAAAAGGTGGAGGCAAGGCCGCATTCGTTGGCGGGAAATCAGAACTAAAACAGCTTTGAAAAGGTAGGCGGCCCGTGGGAAGAGAGACGACTGTCAATTTCGAAGAGGGTGTTTGTAGCACTATTCATTATATTTTATGTCAATTTTGCTAACATAAGAAACTCGTGGGGGGGGGTTGGGTGACATAAGCAAAGAGGCAAAATAGAAAGGGGGGGCACAAAATTTTTATTAATAAGCCCATGGTCACACCCTACCACAGGGGGCTTAACTTTTTCCCTATCAAGTTTTCTTTTCCATATATTAGTTTGCACAAAAATTTATTTTCAAGAACATTGAAATTTTTTTTTGGTGTAATTTTTTTGCATATGCAAAAATTGTAAAGGCTATAACTTTTGCATACGATCTTGTAATCGAGTCGTTCAAAAGGCAAAAGTGCCTAATTTTTTGACCTCTATCATTCTAGCTACTAATTGCACTATCATTATAAAGTGCCAAATTAAGTTAGGTTTAGGGTTCTTAAACTACTTCATCTCAAAATTGCAAAGCTTGTTGGGAGAGAAACAACAAGGGAAAAATATTGTTGTATGATGTCATGCACTACTTATAAGGTGTCGCTTTAACGGGGGTAGATAAGTAAGAAGAGTGCACACAATCACTTCTTCTATCACTAAAGCACCACCTTAATTCCCAAAACCAAGTTTAAAACTAAATCCTTTCATCAACTCTAATAGGGATAAAAAAAGGGATAAAAAAGGATAAAATGCCACCATCTAAAACAGAGTTAAACCGATGGGTCATAAGTTTAGTTGTTGGTGATCATATGTCACCACTTCTAGAAATGTTTATAAAACTAGAACCTTGTAAAATCTACAAGATTTTAATGAACCAAAAGTATTATGATGTCATTGGTAAAGGCACAGTTGAACTAGGGAATGGTATTCTAAATAATGTATACTATATCCCTGGTTTATTTAAAAATTATCTATCAGTATATGCACTTACCAATTCTGAGATGATAGTAGAATTCACTGCAGATGCTGCCCTCATCAGAGAGTCCAAAGATAGAAAACTAGTTGCAATTGGTAAAGTCTGCCATCCAGAAGCCTACTTCATATTTTCACACCTTACAGCTGATGAAGAAGAAGTTAACTCAGAGCCCAGTATCAATTTGAGGATCGGCTCAGTTGGCTCAATATAGCTGATTATTAGGTCTCCAATAAAGCTATTTTGTTGTACTTGCACTTCAAAAAAGTGTCAAATAAAAATCACTTGTGTAATCAATCATGAAAATTGGGAATTGTATATACACTGAATTATAAAGTGTAATGGGGGGAACAAACACTTCTCAAAGAATCGCACAGATTCTTTATCTCATTTGCATGTGCACATATGCACATCCTTTTATCAGGCTTCAGTATACCAACTTCTGTACACATTGGTGATGATTTGTCTAATTTTATGAATATTTAGAAAATTTAGAATTTACAACATATTTTTCTTGGAGAGTTCTCAACATCAGCATCTGGGTCTATATCGGCATCATCATCATCGGGAGGGGCCATCTAAAGTCCTCTCTTTGTTTTCTCTTTAGGAGGAAAGTTTTTTCCCATAGGGTTTTCTTTCTTTCTCCATTTTATGAGAGATGTTTTATAAATGAGTACCTAAGATGGCGCACAACTGGGACTCATATTTAATAAACCCTCCTAAGCTATGCTTAAAGGGGGGTGTTGGTGTATAAACTCATACAAGTTATACCTAACTTAATCATAGTTAGTGGTTTTCCTCACATGTGAAAAGACTAAGTCCTCTTGTTGAGTCATTAGTCAATGTGTCGATCCATCTTTAAGACATCGCTGCTATTTTGGAGTGAGGTTAAACCTTGATCTATTCTCTTGGTTCCTGTTTCGCCACCTTTCCTATTCTCATGAAGACTTGTTCCTCAAGCTTCACCTATTTATATCAGTGTTTTGTTGTAAATCAATTAGTTCGTTTTCAATACATTGTATTTGTGTTTGATTTCTGCTCCATGATCTTGGACTTCCACTCCCACACCTAGAATTAATTTCCCATATGAAAATTTCAATATTTTCTAGGTATCTTTTCAATCTAGAATTCCAACTCCTAGCATTTTTTGTTGGGTTCACCATTTATCATTCCTACTGAATGACTATAAGACCTCCATCTTTTAGTATTTGTCTATAAGTTTCAAAACAACATCCCAAATTAGAACCTCAAACTGACATGTTATGGGTCTAGTACACTTCCTCTATGCATTTTAATTCTTTTACATAGTTCATACCAAGTGCTATGTTCTAAAATCCTTCTTAAGTACAATAGTGACTACTTATACCTAGAGTCTAGTGATCTTTATAGGTCAAGTATTTGAACTATACTTTGATACTAAATGTAGTAACCACACTTGGTTACTAGTATTGATAAAACAAATTATATTTTTATTATTAAGTGAAACACATCACATATCTTGGTAAATTATCTACTTCATGGAACGTAACTAAAATGACCAAACTAATTAATATATTATAGTTTTTGACTTCTCTATTGACATTTGTCCACATTAAATGAGGCATCAAGTATTTTTATATCTTAATAATTTATTCTAATTTAGAAATGCTAGCTTCATAACTTTAGCAAGCCAACACAATAGTAGTGACTCTATGCCATAGTCTTACTCTCTTGCACTAAATAGGCTAATCTCTCTATATCATGACATATCCCTAGACCCCAACCTATTCCTTTGAGAACTAATTCTTTGGACCTGCTTATGCATCCCATTAAGAGGAATTAGAGGCTCTTTTGTTCACACACATAGGTTTACAACACATATAACTAATGTCCCATTAAACCTACATTAGTGAAATTTTAGTTCAAAAAAGTTTATTTAATCATTTAAGAGTACAAACATAAGGCTCTATGTTCTATATATGTTATTATTTACCATGGCTTAATAAAATGCTAGTTATAATGCAAGCTTATTTCCAAACTCATAGCATGCTAATTTATAAATGTCAAGTAGGCCAATTAAAGAAAAACAATCTTCATACACCATTGTTCCTTTAGAATGTATATTCATACATATAGGTATTTGCATAGGACATACTTATGACATCTCAACATGCTTTCTCTCTTAATTTTAAATTAAACCCATATGATACAGTTATACAATGGTTAGCCCATGTCAAACATATAACTACACCATTAAGCTAATTACAAACTTGCCCTATATGAAAGTGAAATCTATCACTAAAAAGACCAGCTCATGAAATAATATCAAGCAAATCACTTGTGAATCCTAGTCATAGAATTTAATACTTCCATCCCCTTCAATTTAAATACCTATCCTTTGTTATAAATTTCATATCATATTTATACTATTTATATACTATGTTACCTCTTACTATTTTATCTCACACTCTTTATGGTTTCTTTTAAGAAATAAAAGACATTTACTTTATTGATATCCATGTCTGTTCCGCTCACCAGCATTGCCATTACTTGGGACATTGATGGCCTATCTACCATAGAAGCCTATATACATAACAGTGCAAGATTTAACACCCTTAATACCAGCTCTTCATTATTGTCTTCTTCCATCCTCTTATCTACTACACCTAAAATATATCCCCCTTTGTATAGCTTCCATACCTGGAGTATTTTTCATAAAATAGTTTTAGGACATAACTTAATGATGAGCCGCTCTACTTAAATATCATCCACTTTAATGGTCAAACATTTAATAGTAATTTTACACCTCATTCACAACAAAAAGTGGTAAATATTTGTCCTGCTTTTATGGAAGGGCTTAAATAGCCCGCAGTCGAAATCAATCCACAGAACATATTTTAAACAAATCAATCGACATTTGCAGAGGTCGATAATATGAAGACTGGTTGAATCTGTTGGTGATGGAAATAAGCCACACCCGGACCAACGATGGACTGGTCCAAGAGGGGCCAGTAGCTTAGTGGTAGAGCACTCCAGCAACGAATGGAAGGTCCTAGGTTCGAGTCCTAGTTGGTCCATGTCTCAACATGGTATCAGAGCCAGGCCCAGGCTAGGAGCCCCAAGCACACGAGAGGTGTGGCTTAAGGGGGGGTGTTGGTGTTGGAAATAAGCCACACCCAGACCGACAATGGACTGGTCCAAGAGGGGCTAGTAGCTTAGTGGTAGAGCACTCCAGTAGCGAATGGAAGGTCCTAGGTTCGAGTCCTAGCTGGTCCATGTCTCAACAGAATCAACTGGTCTGTGGTTTTATTGGCCAAAATTAGCCTTTGCCTGTTGAAATGGATGATATTTAAGAATAGCGGATGATGAGCAAGACAATAAACATTTCTTTTACTATTATAAACTAAGAAAAAATAGATGCTCAACAGAGAAATAGAGAGTGTGGAAGAAATGCCCATTCCAGCAGATATTGTAAATCAGGGGGTTGCTTCATGTCAATGCTTTTTCTGCTGCTAATAAGCTCAAGAACCACCATGCCATAACTGTAGGTGTCAGCTTTCTCAGTCAATTGCCCATGGATGGCGTATTCTGGAGCTGTGTATCCTCTGTTAAAAAAAAACATCCTATCCCTTGTTATTATACGCAATATAAATCAAATTATAAGTAATACAAATAGCGGGATGTTTTCTTACAAAGTCCCTGCAATTCTCATGGCAAGGTGACTTTTATCGGCGGGAAGAAGTCTTGCTAGTCCAAAGTCTGCTATTTTGGGCTGAAGGTTGTCGTCCAGTAATCTATTGCTCGATTTAATATCCCGATGGATGATGCACACATGAAAATCTTCGTGGAGATATCCCAGACCACGAGCAGTGCCCAATATAATGTTAAATCTTTCCTGCCAACTCAGTAGCTTTTCACTTTCTCCTGCATTCAACCCATTTTTATTAAAAGGATAATGGAAGACTCTGCAATGGAAAGGGAAAATGGGTGAAATTACGAACCAAATAATATTCCGTCAAGGCTCTTGTTTGACATATACTCGTAAACAAGCAGTCTTTCTGGGCCTTGATTGCAGCATCCCAATAGGCGCACCAGATTTCTTTGATGAACATTTGATATCAGCTTTACTTCGCTTTCGAATTCTAATACCGCACTCGCAGATTGGCCTAAAGTTAACTTCTTTACTGCAATGACTTTCCCATTTTTCAGTGTACCCTACAAGGAAATTAACAAAGTTTTAGATATTGAGAGTATTTCTGGATTTAACTAACAAAGTTTTAGATAATGAGAGTATTTCTAGATTTAACTGTGTATGTTTTTGTTTCACGTTTTGGATCATATTTAATGTTCCCTTATCAGCAAGAGGAGAGTTGATCATTAAATATGATTTGAAATGTCAAAGCAAAAACATATACAGTTGAATCCAGAAACACTCTCATTATTATCATAGACGTGGAAAACTCATGCCTACCAAGATAATGATGATGTTAAATCCAATTTGTGGCAGCTCACCTTATATACTTCGGTAAACCCTCCTTCTCCAAGCTTGTTTTCTATATCGAAGTTATTGGTGGCTTTTCTAAGTATATTGTAGTCAAAATCTACAGGTCCGCGGAGTTCCGTTGCACCTTCAGTATTCACTGTTGCAGAGTAAATTGCATTCAATTTAAATATCATCCATTTCAATGGTCAAACAATCAATTGTTGGAAATTTAATCTTCTGTCAGTGTGCATTTATTTCTCTTGCCCCTACGTCAGACTGGGGATCTCCAAAATCTGCACCCCAGCACCATTGGCCTGCCACATTCATTTTCGGTAGGTGGATTTAAATTTGAAGTTAGTTTGAGTGCCAGTTTTCTGGCAAGGAAGAAGAGACAAAAGAGAGGGAAAGTGAGTAGACAGATGAGAATGAGTTAGCCTGCAGTAGCAAAGGAAGGAGAATGTTCTAACAGAGAACAACAGAAGGAGAATATAGCAGAGGATAGAGGTTTCTGTGTGCAACAACACAGGTGATACACAGATAGCTACGGAGTTCCAACATGCAGCTCTAGAACAGATTTTGTTGCAGCTCCAGTGATTGGGGCAGAATAGGAAAACAGAGCAGTAGCTCTGAATGAAGTTTGTACAAAGTTTGAATGTAATTTTTAGCAAAGGAAAATATAAAATATATATTTGCCGTCCTTTTGCTTTGTCTCTCCTCTATGTGTTTATATTTTGCTGTAGCATTGGTTTTGTATTTTTGGTGGTTAGCTTTTTGCCTCCCTTGCTTCCCCCTATTTTTCCAATAGTTGGTATCAGAGCCCTATTTTCTGGGCAGTTAGAATTTTTTTTTGGGTGTTTCATATAAGCCCTAGTTTGTCTAGGCATTATTAGCCTTTTCAGATTTGAGAAGCATGGCAGGTGGGGACAACAAAGGATGGTAGCAACCACCTACTTTTGATGGACAAAACTATGACATCTAGGCTAAGAAGATGAAGACTATTTTGGTTGCCAATGACCTATAGGATTTGGTCACAAAGGGGTTCAAAGACACCACAAACCCAGTAGCCTATGCAGCCCTAACTAATGCTCAAAGAAACTAGTTGAAGGAAACCGGAATGAAGGATGCAAAAGCCCTCAGTCTAGTTGAAGCAGCCTTGACAGAGGCTATTTCCCCCCGCATTGCAGTAGCAAACTACTCAAAATAGCCTTGGGAAATATTGTAGAACAGCTATAAGGGAACTGCTAAAGTGAGATCAGTCAAGCTCTAGCTATTTAGAAGGGATTTTGAGACCCTTCAAATGAAGGAGAGTGAGTCTATTTCAAACTTTCACACCAGAGTTTCTACCATGCTAAATTAGCTGAGGATAAATGGAGAAACTATGGATGAACAAAGGATTGTTGAGAAAATCTTAAGGTGTCTACCCTCTAGATTTGACCCTATTGACATAACCATTGAAGAGATAAAGGATTTGTCCAAGATGACAGTGGATGAGTTGATGGGCTCTTTACAAAGCCATGAGCAGTGGTTAAATAGATCCGCTCCTTCCCTTGAGCAAGCCTTCAAGGCTCACACCAACGCAAGAGGTAGGGGAAGAGGAAGAAGCAACTCTGGAAGAGGAGTTTCAAACAACCAAGAAGAGGCAAGCAGCTCACAGCCAAGCTATCAAGAAAGGAAGAAGAATAACAGTTCTAATCAAAAGTATGACAAAAGCAATGTTCAATGTTATTACTGTCATAAGTTTGGCCATTATGCCAGTGAGTGTAGAAAGAAATAACGTGATCATGGAGGCCAAAATGCTAGTGTAGCAAATGAGAACAAGGCTGAAAATGAAAATCAGTCTAAGTTGTTTATTGTGTGCAACCTTGCTGAGAAGAGCATCCCTGAAGTCTGGTATTTGGACAGTGGGTGTAGCAACTGTTGGAACAAGAAAAATTTAAAATTTTCTTGTATTTTCACTTCTCCATGTCTGACCAAATCATAAAACATCCCGACCAAAATCATAATTAAAATTGATACATCCCACAAAAAATCTATGACAAAATGGTGTAAAGGGCTTAAAATTCATACTATCGGCAAGACTCTATGTTACTTATGCCGATCCATTAGAAACTAGTTGAAATGACTATCGGCGTGAAAACAAGTATCAGAGGGAAGATTGCAAAAGTCACCAATGAAAGAAATAATACTGATGACCTTTTGTCGGGAAGAAAATCTATCAGTCACACCGATCGATATGACTAAAGGCTATCGCGTAACACTTCGAAGATCATCCCGACGGTATACATCATACCGATAGAGTATTTCGGTGAAACTCTCACCAAGCATCCCATGGAATTAAAAGGAATAGTGGTCATCGGCAAGAGATGAACATCGGAACAAAAGATTTATGAGTCCCCAATACCTCGATGTCTTAGCGAATAACAAAAAGTATTTCGGCATAGCTCACACCAATGCATGTGATAGATAAGAACCATCGGCAAGGCTAAACAGGTTAGAACGAAATTTATATGTCTTACTGACCCACAAGTCACAGTGATAAAAGTGTCAGTGACACTTCGTGAAGTTTTCTCCGATAAAGAATATAAAATGGCCGTTGGGGAGATAACCATGATCGGGTGACTTAAAAAAGATTACCCCGATGACACATCTCACTCCGATAGAAATGAGGATTACACTCACTGATAAGAAGTCTTAATAATAGTCATATCAGTAACACATTATGAAAGTCTTTCCGATCCAGGATATAAAGGGCTATTGGGAAGACAATGACGCTCGGGTAAACATAAATATGTTATCCCGATGGCATAGATCACCCCGATAACAATGATAGTCACATACATCGACGAGACTCTCACCGATAGTCATATCGGTAACACTTAACATATCGGCAAGAAATATCAATCACACAGCAATGAAAGAGGTCATGCCGATGGCAATTATGCCCACTTTCACATCAGACAAGGTATAGACATCTCTTGCCGATATGACTTAATGTAGCGTCGAAGAGACAATTGAAGGGTTACAACGATTCATTGTTTGCGCCATAAGGAGATATTAAAATCGCCCAGACATTATGAAAATCATGCCGATGAAAGGAGTTATGACGATGTGACATTTCACAACGATGAAGGATATTGAACTACTCGAACAATTAAATGCAAACAGCGATGAAATCCTCCAAGATCATTATAATTAAAATCAACGGAGTTGTTTGAGAAGAAACTATAGGGGAAACTTGAAGCGCAAACAGGGGAATTCGATCACAGCCACCAACGATAGGTACATACATACAAACCTTTGTGTTGTAGCTTGTATTTTGATTTTCTGTCAAGGATTGAAAATGGAGACTTCAGGAAAAGGAAAGAGCAGAAAATCACAAGGGGATACAAGTAAACCTAAGAAACAGAAAATTGATAAAACCCCTGAAGAGAAAATAAAGGATAGAAAACTCAATCATGATTTGATTGATCAATTGCTAGGGTCAACTCCCAAAGCTAGAAGATCTGCTCAACTTAGGGCAGAAGTAGAAAAAATAGAGGACAAATGTAAACACCTAGGGAACATTTGGACCCCAATCAGAGGGTATAAACTTTTCAAATTCCACCACAACAGAAGATTTAGGAATTCTCCAATATCAAACCAATGGCATTTGAATTTGGGTAAATTAGTTGTGCCTGATGTGTTCCTGAATGTTGAACTCCTCCAACTTCTTGCTAAACAATATAACCCAAGTCTGAAGGCTATATGCAACCCACAAGCGGAGCCTGTTATACACTTGTCAAAAAATGCCATCTGTGAAGTATTCGACTTGGATGATTTATGCACTATCCCCATTATTTATGAGGATTTAGAAAAGGAATACTGGAGAATGGATACAACCTACAATGGATGGAGGTTGCCTATTCATAGGCCCAGAGCTGAGGGCGAATTGGTGCCCCTCAATGAGGATGATGGTCCTCCTTTTCATGTATCAATATTTGAACCCTACATACAACATACGTATTATTCTATGGGCCAGGTCCTAGGATCAGAGGTCCCTGAATTTATGACAATCCCTTTGATGGTCATAGCTACTGACATCCAATGCCACAATGCAAGGCAGTTTGATTATGATTCTTATATTGTTAATAGAATGGACTTTGGTCTGACTGCAATAAAAAACAATGCCCCGGCAAGTTCTTTTGAGCATTACTCACTTCTTATGCACATGGTGCTCTATTATGGCCAGGAAGTGGGGTTGTGGCCAAGTGAATTTAAAGTTGTTCCTGCAGACTAGAAGGGACATAAGTTACCAATACAGATATGGACTAGGATATGGGACATCAGATATGCCCATTCTAGCTATGTGCAATTTGAAGAATATTGTGTAAAAATGTTGTATAGATATTTTTAGTCACCCTTGTGAGTATTCAATCTCAACTGAGATCAAGAGGTTCCTTAGACCTAAAGATTTTGGTGGTCCTCCTACTATCATTCATAATTGGGGAGATTGGTATTGTTTTGAAGATTCCACCATGGTTAGAGTGTATGGTTTTGAGGACACCCCGTTCATCTTACCTAAAACTGTCCCTGACAGAATTGCTTACCTAGAAATAGTTAGGCAAATGCACTATTCAAATGTAATGCATCTGAGCTCCCGTGACAAACAATCTTTTATGCCCAGCACTTTGTGTTTTGGAGATTTCACTGTGGTTTCCAAAGAAGGCTATAATCTCATCCTAGATAAATTGATGCACTACAATATGAGGTGTGCTAAGGTGAGAAAAGGATTTGATCCTGAAGGCTTTATTGACTCTACTCGGAGGAAGCAAAACCTCAGTGGATACACACACATCCCTTATCCACACGATGATGTCATCAGAAACCTGGAAGAGGCTGAGGTGGAATTGGTGGTGGAACAATATAACAGGGATCTAGATGAGAAAAGAAAACAGCTGGCAGAGATTGAGGTATTATCCTCTGGAGATGAAGAACTAGCAGTGCGAGAAGAACCACAGGACAAAACAATAAAAATGTCCAAGAGAAAGATGCAACAATATCAACCTCTTGTCATAATGCAGAGCAAACTATTTCAATTCACAACGAGTTCACACCTCTGCATGATTCAAATGAAAATCTCAATGGAGTAACTGATGATATTTTGGCAAGATACAAACTGGATCCTCAAGAACAGCTCGAGTATGAAGCACAGGTCATGAGGGATATTGACCAAAGCCAAGCTGAATATGATTTTAAGATGTCATTACATCAGGGAGAAGGGGTAAATCATGGATTCTCAAGTCAAGAAATAAATGACAATCCAGAGAATCTAGGAAGTATGAGTGAAGAACAGCAGGAGGTGCTCAAGCTCCGGAAAGAACTCAAAATGTTCAAGATACAGGAGGATAAAAGGTTGTTACAGTAAGAGATTCAACAGATGAAAAGCAAAGCTAAAACAGTCCCCCTAAAATATGTACCTCTGCATAGAGGAAACACTTCAAGGAATCCATAGCAAAATACAAATGGTGTTCAAAATTCACATACATCTGGAAGTCATCAAAATATTATTCCCCAAAACCCTAGACGACCTCCCATACATAATGCATCTCAACATATGTCATATCCATACCCACCCCCTGGCCAACAATATTACAGACCGTCAAATCCTTACATGAATCCCCACATAAACCCACAGTAGCAATATGCCTATCATCAGCCACCAGGTGGGTATAATTACTATCCTAATCCACCACCCATGAACTTTCCACCTCAAAACCTTGCAAACATATGTAGCCAATTTAATTTAACTAGATATCAGTTGTATCCATATCCTATAGATAGTAATTGGAGAAATATAGTTCCCAAGTTTACTGGGAACAATGCAATATCAGCTAAAGATCACATCAGAAGTTTTAATGCTTTCGTGTAGGATATTGGTATGGATTGGGAAGATATTAGAATGAGGTTATTCATGATGTCCCTCACTGAGGATGCAAGAGATTGGTTCAACAACTTACCTGATGCCTCAATCAGTTCTATAATTGATTTGCATAATCAATTTAAGGATTAGTATGGCAACCAGTATGCCCCTGAGTTTGCATTACATGAACTGATAAGTATACAGAAGTACCAAAATGAATCAATATATGATTTCAATCTAAAATTTTCCAAATTACACAACAAGGTACCACATGGATCCAAGTTGTCTGATCTAGCAGCACTGAGTATTTATATGAAAGCATTTGACCCCAAGACAGGGTACGAGCTTAGAAATCAGTGTCCTGCAACCTTGGCTGAAGCACAGAAAGTAGCCTTAACTATTGAAAATAATAGGAAAGCTGTGGGTATGATTAGCAAGAGAGATAACCCTAGAAATCCTCAGAACCCAAATGTTCAACAGACTAAACCAGAAGGTCAGCATAGGCATGAAAGACCCAGATTGTATGATATGTTGTACAATACAAATTGGAAAGATGGGAGACCCATCGACAACAGCAAAAAGCAACATTATGGAAAGGATACCCCTGACCCCCTGAAAAGAAACATGGCACACATGGTAGAAAATAAACCTTGGTGTTTGGTGTGCAATCTACAACATTTACCTGAGTACTGTGAGGTGGCTAAATTAGTACAACAAGAGGAGATGTTATACAGTTATAATAGAGACAACCATACTATAAATATGATGTAGGATATACCATGTGTGGTGACTGAAGATTACTCTTCTTCAGAGGAAGAGGGATATGAGTATGATGTAGGAAACCAGAGGCATCATATCAACATGGGAGAACAAGAAATGTTCTCAGATTAGGAAGATGGTTATGAGGAACCTACTTACTATAAGAATCAGCCATATGGTCAATGGAGAAAGCCTACTGAGGATGAAAGAGAAGCCCTTATAGTAGCTGCAATAGCTCAAGCTAAAAATGCTTATAACTTGAGGAATAGAACAGTGAACGTTGAACAAGGAACACCTGAGAGTGTATTCATAAAGGATCAGAATAACAAAAAGAATAATACAAAGTCATCATGTAAAGAACCAGAAAAGGGTGGTAAGGATAAAATGAAAGGAAAATTGTAAAATCAAGAAAAAGAAAATATAAAGACAGAAAAGAGTGATTAGACTATGGCCCATTCTTTTGACATTGCTCATGCAGTGTCTCAAGTCAAAATGTTAGTTCCACTTTTAGAAATGATAAAGATAGATAAATATAGGAGCACAATCGTTAAGCTGATTTCTGATACACCAAGTCAAAAACATAAAGGACATAAAAATAGAACGAACAATGTTCATCAAGAAACATTCCAAATGCCTGAGGTATACCTTGGTGATACACTGACAAAGAATCCTTCACAGGTAGACCCTTTCTACACTACATTATTGATCAAGAATAGGATAGTGAGGAATTGCATGATTGATTCAGGTGCTGCCATGAACATCATGCCAATAGCAGTTATGAAAGATTTGGGAATGTGAGTTGATACTAGATTTGGCAAGTGTTATGCAATGGATAATAGATCTATCCCAGTTGTTGGTATTATGAGGGATGTGGAGATAAAACTTACCTCACACCCTGAAGCAACTTATAACATTAATATTACTATGGTTGACATCCCACCATATTATGGAATGCTTCTATCAAGACAATGGGCTGTAATGGCAGGAGGGAATGTCCAATTGGACTTATCATATGCCACCATACTAGTGGGAGGCAAAGAAATCAAGCTGTGTAGAGAGCCAAGGTATGAAAATATTATAGAACATTTGGATCAACATCAAATAAATTTCTTTTGTGACACAGATTTGGGAGCTTTTAAAGTGGGAGAAAATATGCCAGAAGTGCATAATACTGATTCAATACATACTGAATCTATGAAAGAAAAAAATGATGTATGGAAGATGTATTTTGATGGTGCATGCAACAAAATAGGAAATGGGGCTGGAGTAGTGTTTATTTCACTAGGAGGTAAAACTTTCAAATACACTTTTCTATTAACATTTGAATGCACAAACAATGTAGCAGAGTACGAAGCTTTGCTCATTGGTTTGAACATAGCCACTAAGCATAAAATAAAAAGGTTAGCTGTATATGGTGATTCTGAATTAGTCACTTCCCAAGTGAGAGAAAAATACCTATCAAAAAATAAGAGGTTGAGACAGTATAGAAATATAGTCTAGGATAATATTGTATTATTTGATGCCTTTTCAATCAACTGGATTGATAGGTCTAAAAATATTATGGCATATTTTCTAGCAAATATCGCATTGAAAAGGGATGATGTCACATTAGGAGGAATTACAGAGGTTGAATTCAAAACTAGACCCACCATCCCAGATAATATACATAACTAGAAATTATTTGATAACGATGCTGATATAATCAACTTCTTACATTGTGCTGATTATTATGAAAATCAAGAGATTGATTTCAATGCATATGTAGAAGAACATGATGGGAAGGAAACCCTTTTTGGTCAAGAGATTGTTCAGTTGAAAATGAATAAAATACCTAAGGGACTTATAGCATTGGAAAAGGCATTCAATGGACATGACAGATTTAAAAAGGAAGACACACTAGTGGTACCTAATGACCTTGAAGAAATTAATTTAGGGACACAAGTAGCCCCAAAGAATGTGTACATTGGAAGAAATCTTAACCCAAAAATCAGGAGCAAAATTATCAACTTAGTTAGGAAGTATAGGCATGTATTTGCCTGGTCAAATGATGATTTAAAGGCATATAGAGAGGATATGTTTTAGCATGAAATACCACTAAAAGTAGATGCTAAACCATTTAGGCAAAAACAGAGGCCTATCAATCCTACATTAGCTCCTAAGATGCTAGAGGAACTTACAACATTAAGAGATGGGGCTATCATTAAACCCACCAGACGTTCCTCCTAGGTTTCTAATTTAGTGCCTGTCAGAAAAAGAATGGTGATATCAGACTATGTGTGGATTTCAGGAATTTAAACAAGTCTTCTCTTAAAGATAACTATCCCCTCCCCAATATGGAAGCAATATTACAAAAGGTTACTAGATGTGAATTGTTGTCAATGATGGATGGCTTCTCAGGTTACAATCAGGTGAAAGTCAAAGAATCTGAGCAATTTAAGACTGCATCCACCACTCCATGGGGAACATATGTATATTTGAGAATGCCATTTGAGCTCACTAATGCTGGAGCAACGTTCCAAAGAGCAATGGATGTGGCTTTTGCTGAGTTAATTAATAAGATCATGATAGTATATCAGGATGACTTGACAGCATATTCTAAAAGGGCTGAGGATCATTGCACACATTTAGAGCAAATATTTATCAAAGCCCTAGAATATGGGATCTCATTGAATTCTAAGAAGTGCCATTTTGCAGTGACAGAGGGGAAATTGCTTGGCCACATAGTTTCGAAAGATGGAGTGAAAATAGATCCTGAAAGAGTAAAAGCAATTGACCAAGTGCCTATTCCAAAAAATGTGAAAGTTATACAGTCATTTTTTGGCTAGATTAACTTTGTCAGAAGGTTTATATCAAATTTTGCAGAAATTGTTTGTCCTATATCAAAGATGCTAAAAAAGAACTTAGAAGTGAAATGGACAACAAAAACAATAGAAGCATTTGCTAATATTAAGAACACAATCAAAAAAGCCCCAGTCTTAATATCCCCTAATTTTAGTAAACCATTCCAACTATTTTCATTTGCCTCTTATCATACAGTTGCGGCAGTGCTATTGCAGAAAAATAGTGATGGATATGAACAGCCTATATCATTTTTTAGTAAATCTCTTCAACATGCAGAATTAAAGTATGACATTGTTGAAAAATAGGCATATGCACTAATAAAGGCAATTAAAACCTTTAGTCCATACTTGGTGGGAGCTGAAATCATAGCATATGTACTTAATGCTGCAGTAAAGGATGTATTAGTCCAGACTGAAGTCACTGGTAGGAGATGCAGATGGATCAATAGAATTCAGGAGTTCAATATCGAAATCCAAATCACTAAACTAGTGAGAGGACAAGGTCTTGCTAGGTTGATGGCTGAAAATAATCTTGAAGCTTCCCAGATATGTAGCACAAATGATGTTGATAATACAAGTTCTAGCATTGAGCATACCCCATGGTATATAGATATCATATATTATCTAAAGCATATGAAATACCTTGACAGGTACGATGATAACAAAAGGAGGACACTTAAATTGCAAGCCTCAAAATATGTATTTATTGATGGGGATATTTACTGGAAAATCAGAGATGGAATTCTACTATTATGCCTAGATGAGCATCAATCAAAACATATCATGAAAGAGTTACATGAAGGCATGTGTGGAGGTCATTTTTCAGCAAAGACTACAACCCACAAGATCTTGAGGGCTGGATACTATTGGCCTAAAGTTTTTAATGATTCATATCATTACACTAGGAAGTGTGAAGCATGTCAGAAGTTTTCAGGGAAGTTGAAATATCAGGCAGCATTACCTTTAAAACCCATGCAAGTCGAGGCTCCATTCTATCAGTGGGGTATTGATTTCATAGGTGAAATTGCAGAGAAATCAAGTGGTGGACACAAATGGATTTTAGTGGCAACTGATTACTTTACAAAATGGGTGGAGGCAATTCCAACCAAACAGGCAACAAGCAGGGTGGTGATTAACTTTCTGATGGAAAATATTATATTTAGATTCAGCACTCCAGTAAGGTTAATTACAGATAATGGAATGTGTTTCAGATCTGATGAATTCAAAAAATTTTGTAGTACACATGGCATCACTGTGTCCTATGCTGCCCCCTGTCATCCACAAGCAAATGGACAAGCAAAATCAAGTAACAAAAGCCTCCTGAAAATCATAAAGAGAATGTTGGATAGAAACAAGAAAGCATGGGATTCAAAATTAAGAATGGCAGTATGGGCTGATAGGATTACTGTAAAAAGGGCAATTGGGAGATCTCCTTTTGAGCTAGTGTATGGAACACAAGCAAGAATACCGTTAGAAAATCTCACACCAGTATACAAATTCATTCTCCAGGAAGATTTAAACATTCTTGAACCAATGGAGGAGAGGTTGGAACATCTTGCAGAACTTGATGAAACAAGAAGAATAGCTCAAAGGCAGAATATTAAGTTACAATCACAAGTAAAATACCTCTTTGACAAAAAGGCCAAAGATAGAAAGTTTGAAATAAATGATCTAGTACTAATGTGGAATGCAAGGTGTCAGGACAAAGGAAAGCCTGGAAAATTTGAAGCTCTATGGTTAGGTCCTTTTGTTATCACTAGCAAAGGAGGTGATGACTCTTACTATTTGCAGAATATGTCTGGAGAAGAGCAAGAATTGCCTGTGCATGGGCAATATTTGAAGCCGTTCTTTTCATAATCATGTACAAGGAGGATTGAGTGTTGCCAGTGCATGGACAACCCTCAAACAATTCTCAAAATATCTTATTCCATACACAGTAGTTTAGGAAAACTAAAAGAGATTAGGATCTACCAATACATTGACAATCCTATCAATCTCTATAAAAAAATAAAATAAAAAAAGAGAAGCTTTTCTATCTACAATAGTATAGGATCATTCCCGTTCCCCATTATTATCACTCTCATTTCCCATTTTCATACAATTATCATCTTGAACAAATAAAGCGTGTGGTCTACTCCCCCAAGAGATCTGAATCCTTGTTACAAAGAGTATACATCTCAGACAGAGCCACTGTTGGGACAAGAAAAATTTAAAATTTTCCTGTATTTTCACTTCTCCATATTTGACCAAATCATAAAACATCCCGCCCAAAATCATAATTAAAATTGATACATCCCACAAAAAATCCATGACAAAATGGTGTAAAGGGCTTAAAATTCATACTATCGGCAAGACTCTATGTTACTTATGCCGATCCATTAGAAACTAGTTGAAATGACTATCGGCGTGAAAACAAGGATCAGAGAGAAGATTGCAAAAGTCACCGATGAAGGAAATAATACCGATGACCTTTTGTCAGGAAGATAATCTATCAGTCACACCAATCGATATGACTAAAGGCTATCGAGTAACACTTTGAAGATCATCCCGACGGTATACGTCATACTGATAGAGTATTTCGGTGAAACTCTCACCGAGTGTCTGGTGGAATTAAAAGGAATAGTGGTCATCGGCAAGAGATGAACATCAGAATGAAAGATTTATGAGTCCCCGATACCCCGATGTCTCAGCAAATAACAAAAAGTATTTTGGCATAGCTCACACCGATGCATGTGATAGATAAGAACCATCGGCAAGGCTAAATAGGTCAGAATGAAATTTATGTCTTACTGATCCACAAGTCACAGCGATAAAAGTGTCGGTGACACTTCGTGAAGTTCTCTCCCAGAAAGAATATAAAATGGCCATTGGGGAGATAACCATGATTGGGTGACTTAAAAAAGATTACCCCGATGACATATCTCACTCTGATAGAAATCAGGATTACACTCACTGATAAGAAGTCTTAATAATAGTCATATTGGTAACACATTATGAAAGTCATTCCGATCTAGGATATAAAGGGCTATTGGGAAGACGATGACGCTTAGGTAAACATAAATATGTTATCCCGATGGCATAGATCACCTTGATAACAATGATAGTCACATACATCGACGAGACTCTCACCGATAGTCATATCGGTAACACTTAACATGTCAGAAAGAAATATCAATCACACAACGATGAAAGAGGTCATGCCGATGGCAATTGTGCCCACTTTCACGTCGGACAAGGTATAGACATCTCCTGCCGATATGACTTAATGTAGCGTTGAAGAGACAATTGAAGGGTTACAACGATTGATTGTTCGCACCATAAGGAGATATTAAAATCACCCAGACATTATGAAAATCATGCCGATGAAAGGAGTTATGACGATGTGACATTTCACAATGATGAAGGATATTAAACTACTCAAACAATTAAATGCAAACAGCGATGAAATCCTCCAAGATCATTATAATTAAAATCAACGGAGTTGTTTGAGAAGAAACTACAAGGGAAACTTGAAGTGCAAACAGGGGAATTCGATCACAGCCACTGACGACAGGTACATACATACAAACCTTTGTGTTGTAGCCTGTATTTTGATTTTCTATCAAGGATTGAAAATGGAGACTTCGGGAAAAGGAAAGAGCAGAAAATCAAAAGGGGATACAAGTAAACCTAAGAAACAAAAAATTGATAAAACCCCTAAAGAGAAAATAAAGGACAGAAAACTCAATCAAGATTTGATTGATCAATTACCAGGGTCAACTCCCAAAGCTAGAAGATTTGCTCAACTTAGGGGAGAAGTAGAAAAATTAGAGGACAAATGTAAACACCTAGGGAACATTTGGACCCTAATCAGAGGGTATGAACTTTTCAAATTCCACCACAATAGAAGATTTAGGAATTCTCTAGTATCAAACCCATGGCATTTGAATTTGGGTAAATTAGTTGTGCCTGATGTGTTCCTGAATGTTGAACTCCTCCAACTTCTTGCTAAACAATATAACCCAAGTTTGAAGGCTATATGGAACCCACAAGGGGAGCCTGTTATACACTTGTCAAAAAATGCCATTTGTGAAGTATTCGACTTGGATGATTTATGCACTGTCCCCATTATTTATGAGGATTTAGAAAAGGAATAGTGGAGAATGGATACAACCTACAATGGATGGAGGTTGCCTATTCATAGGCCCAGAGCTGAGGGAGAATTGGTGCCCCTCAATGAGGATGATGGTCCTCCTTTTCATGTATCAATATTTGAACCCTACATACAACATACGTATTATTCTGTGGGCCAGGTCCTAGGATCAGAGGTCCCTGAATTTATGACAATCCCTTTGATGGTCATAGCTACTGACATCCAATGCCACAATGCAAGGCAATTTGATTATGCTTCTTATATTGTTAATAGAATGGACTCTAGTTTGACTATAATAAAAAACAATGCCCCAGCAAGTTCTTTTGAGCATTACTCACTTCTTATGCACATGGTGCTCTATTATGGCCAGGAAGTGGGGTTGTGGCCAAGTGAATTTAAAGTTGTTCCTGCAGACCAGAAGGGACATAAGTTACCAATACAGATATCGACCAGGATATGGGACAACAAATATGCTCATTCTAGCTATGTGCAATTTGAAGAATATTGTGTAAAAGTGATGTATAGATATTTCAGTCACCCTTGTGAGTATTCAATCTCAACTGAGATCAAGAGGTTCCTTAGACCTAAAGATTTTGGTGGTCCTCCTACTGTCATTCATAATTGGGGAGATTGGTATTGTTTTGAAGATTCCACCATGGTTAGAGTGTATGGTTTTGAGGACAACCTGTTCATCTTACCTAAAACTGTCCTTGACATAATTTCTTACCTAGAAATAGTTAGGCAAATGCACTGTTCAAATGTAATGCATCTAAGCTGCCATGACAAACAATCTTTTATGCCCAGCACTTTGTGTTTTGAAGATTTCACTGTGGTTTCCAAAGAAGGCTATAATCTCATCCTAGATAAATTGATGCACTACAATATGAGGTGTGCTGAGGTGAGAAAAGGATTTGATCCTAAAGGCTTTATTGAATCTACTTGGAGGAAGCAAAACCTCAGTGGATACACACACATCCCTTATCCACACGATGATGTCATTAGAAACCTGGAAGAGGCTGAGGTGGAATTGGTGGTGGAACAATATAACAGGGATCTAGATGAGAAAAGAAAACAGCTGGCAGAGATTGAGGTATTATCCTCTGGAGATGAAGAACCAGCAGTGCGAGAAGAACCACAGGACAAAACAATAAAAATGTCCAAGAGAAAGATGCAACAATATCAGCCTCCTGTCATAATACATGATGAGGAGGGGTCTACTGATGAAGACCCACGTGAAATGACTTATGATTCTTTTATTTCTGATGACAAATTCATTCATTCAAAAGAGTTTAAATCATTTTTGTATAAATGCAAAGGGAGGGAAATCAGAGAGTCAGTGGATGATGTCTCTGCTAACAATGAGAGACAATTACTTGATATGCTGAAAACAACAGTGGATAATGAGTTGCAGGATATGACCCCTAGCAGGGGCAGACAATTGCTCAAAGATGCAAGAGTAATGATCTTTCCTGGCCTTGATTTGAATTCTGCTCTAGTCTTTGAGAGTTTTTTGAATAATACAGATGATAAATATAAGCTCACTCTAGAGGGTGTCAATGAAGTATACATGGGCACCAAATATAATAATGACAAAAATTTATTAATGATATGGGCCCTGTATCCTCCCCATAAAAAGATAGCTATTATAGACACTAAATTTTTTTTTGGCCATGTCATGACTTTAAAAGTAGGGGAGACTGACCCTTTGATCACTGCAGACATTGGCATCAATGTTGCAAAGCTACATAAAGCACAGGCTCAAATGTTGATTAAGGAAAGAGATGCGTATAAATTGAGTTGTGAAAGGTCGACAAAAGAAAATGATTATTTAAAAGATGCTATTAAGAGTACTTTGGAGGATCAACAAAGAGGTTAACTTAGGATAAAAGTTCACAAAGTACTCAAGCATTATCCATAGATCAAGTAGCACAAATTTAGATGGATACACTTGTCACAGTGCTACAGAGCAGGCATGCCAACATGGTGCATTGGTTAAACCAATTTTGGGATAATTACTCTCAAAATTATAAAGCAATTCAAGAACATGAAAGGCTCAAAAAAAGATTGCAGGAGAAACTGAATGAAATACAAGGTAAAGATACTTCCGACATTGCAGGTGCCACCAATGCAAAAGAGTTGATCGAGCAACATCATAAGTACTATGATCAACTTAAAACTGATGCCAAAGAATGTGCTGAAGCTTCAAAAGCAGGAGTGCCCGCATTATTCAAAAGTGATAAAGAACTAAAAAGCAAAGAAGAGTGGAGCAATGACTGTCAAGCTATATTACATGAAGCTTTGGGAGCTCTTAAGGACAAGGATTCTTCATCCGGGGAAGCCTGCAAACATTTGGAGAACATGGTCATGATGGATGTGATTACAAGGAATGCCATTGAATTTACTGATTCCCATCATGGCCAGGAGTACCTAGACCATGTGGCTAAAATTTACTTGTGGTTGAATAGAGCCTAATCGTGGTTATGTTATGATTGTTAATCTTGTTAACTTCCCAAAAGACTTATTGAAGAGTTATGTCTCTTCATAAGAATATCTATATAAGTTCAAACATTTGGTGCTAAATGATCATCAGCGGTAGGATATATATAGATAATTTACAATGTTTCTCAAAGACCATGTGGCATATTATTATTGAAGAAATAGATTGAAGTTCTCTTGTTCAGTGGTTCTATTTTGGTATCAATTGTTTGTTAAGATTATTCAATTGTGTGGTTGTCTCCAATTCCGTATTTCCTTGTTATTCAAATTAATATATCAAGCATATAGTTAATTTGTCAATGCACATTTGTTGTATCTATGTGATTGAGTAAATTGGTTTTCATTAGAGGAATTAAAAATGCTTCTGATTAGTCACAATAACCTGGAAGTGTTAGTTTGGATTACTAAGAAGAACTATACAATTAGGATTGCCATTCTGTCTCCAAGTTAATATTATTTGTCATCTCTTGCATATTTCATTCAATTGGTTCCTTCAAGAAAGGATTAAATTACCTTCTGGTGAATTACAAGATATCTGATTATATTGGTTGGATCATTAAAAAGAGTTTGTCAATCATTTCCCTGCACGTTTATACAAGTTATAAACTAAAATTGTGCCAAATAGTTAGAATTATTGTCTACTATAAGCCACCAGTCTTAGTCCTTCATTTGACTCCGTTTACCCAACAAGGCACTGGTCTTATTTCAATTCATCATTTAAATCCTTTTATTTACGCAATCATAAAATTCACCTTGATATTGCTTATACAATTTCTACCAACCATTCATTAGATATTATATATAGAATTAGTTAGCAAGCTTTCATCTATCCTACAACATTTGCCACTGTAGGAAGACTCATTTACTTAGTCAAGACATTTACATTCATTCTACTTTAATTTCCAAGGTTCACCCACCTAGGTGTAGCAGGACCTAAAGTGCAGGAAATCATCAAACCTTGAAGGTTGATTTCATCAAGTTAGTTCAAAAACGTTGTGAATCTAAGCATAGAGCCTAGCATCCTCTTAGGATTAACAACCTACATTTTTGAGACCTAACAGCAACCACATGAGTGGTAATGAAAACTTGTTTGCCTCCATTGACAAAAATGTCAAGTCTGAGATAATGATGGGGAATAGTCAAAAGGTTCCTATCATGGGAAGAGGCATCATCACAGTCCTTAGTAAACAAGGTGAGAAAATCCAGATATATATTATGCCCCAGGCATAAAGCATAACCTATTGAGCATTGGACAAATGGTCCAAAATGGTTATAGAATCCTGATGGAAAATGGAGAGTGCACAATATTTGATAAAGGAGGCAGTAAGAAAGTGATTGCAACAGTGCAGATGACAAAAAATAAGATGTTTCCTCTGTCGCTATCTCCGACGCTATCTCTGGCGCAGTTTCCTGCACTATCTCTGGCACTCACAGCAGTGGGACAGCAAACAACCTTTAGGACAGTCATTAAAGACCCATCCAAATTGTGGCATTTGAGGTATGGGCACTTAAGCTTTTTTGGTTTGAGTTTACTGTCCAAGAAAGGCATGGTTAGAGGGCTACCAAATATTGTAGAACCTGATGGAAAATGTGAAGCCTGCATTTTAGGAAAGCAGCATAGTCAACCCTTTTAATCAGGGTACTCTAGGAGGGCAAGAGCACCATTGGAGTTGGTGCATTCAGATTTATGTGGCCCTATGAAGACTCCCACATTAGGTGGGAATGTATATTTCATGACCTTCATAGATGATTACAGCAGAAAAATCTGGATTTATTTTTTGAAGAACAAATCATAAGCCTTTGAGAAATTCAAGGAGTTTAAGGCATCAACTGAAAAGCAAAGTGGTTGCTATATCAAGGCCCTAAGAACAAATAGAGGGGGAGAGTATATCTCCAAACAATTTCTGAATTTCTACAAGTATGAAGGCATACATAAACAGTTCACAACCAGGTATACTCCACAGCAAAATGGAGTAGCTGAAAGAAAAAATAGAACCATCACAGAGATGGCAGCAAGCATGCTGATGGCAAAGGGACTATCAAATGATTATTGGGGTGAGACTATAGCAATAGCGGTTTACCTATTGAATAGGTGTCCTACAAAGGCCGTTCGTGATATGATTCCACAAGAGGCGTGGTCAAACAACAAATGGAGTGTTGAACACCTAAGAATCTTTGGGTGTAAGGCATATGCACTTGTGCCTAAAGAGAAGAGGTAGAAATTTGATGATAGAGGTGAAAAATGTATCTTCACAGGCTATAGTGAAGAGTCAAAAGCCTATAGACTGTATAATCACATCACTAAAAAGGTTGTGATCAATAGGGATGTTGAGTTCATTGAAAATGAAGCATGGGATGGAACGATGGACAGCACCACGGGTAGTTCAGTTACAATACCCCTTGAAGATGAAGAAGCTCCGGAGGACAACAACTCTAGAGGAACTACGGAGAGCAGTAGCTCGAGGAGAAACTACCATAGAGCATTGGAGAGCCGCAGCTCCGGAGGTGTTCAACAAAGTAGCTCCAGAGGTGGACAGCAGCACTGCAGCTTTGGAGATTAGCAGCTCTAGAGGTCTGCAACTCTGGAGATCAGTAGCTCTGGAGGTCAGCAATACAGCAACTCTAGAGGTTAGAACAGCAGCAGCTCCAGAGGTAATTCAGACCCCACACTCGCATCAATGATTCCACGGAGGACAAGGAGTGTGAAGGAGGTTTATGACAGCACAAGGTATGCTGATGATGATGAGAATTTAAATTTTGCATTATTTTCTTCTAGTGATCCAATCCACTTTGAAGAAGCAGTGAAAGAAGAGAAATGGTGTAAGGCCATGGATGAAGAGTTGGATGCCATAGAGAGGAATGACACTTGGTAGCTAATAGACTTACCCAAGGGTAAACAAGTGATTGGAGTTAAGTGGGTCTATAAGACCAAGTCTACTGCTGAAGGAAAGATTGAAAGACATAAGGCAAGGCTAGTTGTCAAGGGGTACAAACAATAGCCTGGAAGAGATTATGATGAGACATATGCACCAGTTACAAGGCTGGAAACAGTTCGGCCAGTCAGCAATTGCAGCCCAACACAAGTGGAAAGTGTTTCAGATGGATGTAAAGTCAACCTTCTTGAACGGAGTGTTGAAAAAGGAAGTGTATGTGGAGTAGCCACCTGGCTATGAAGTCCCAAGGCAAGAGGACAAAGTATATAGGCTCCGGAAAGCCCTCTATGAGCTGAAATAAGCACCTAGGGCTTGGTACAATAGAATTGACTCATATTTATTGAGCAATGGCTTTAACAAAAGTAGCAGTGAGCCCACTCTTTACATCAAAGTAGCTGAAAGTAATATTTTGATTGTTGTTTTGTATGTAGATGATTTGATTTTTACTGGCAATAGTGATCTTTTCATTGCTGATTTCAAAGAGGTAATGAAGAATGAGTTTGAGATGACAGACTTAGGTCTGCTAAAGTTTTTTCTTGGCATTGAGGTCAAGCAAACAAAGAATGACATATTTATTTCGATAACTAACTATGCCAAATAGATTGTGAAGAGATTCAAAATGGAGAATAGTAAACCTGCCCCTACACCAACAGCTACAGGTCTAAAATTGAGTAAAGAGGATAGCAGCAAGGAAGTAAACCCAACCCTTTAGAAGAGCATGGTTGGAAGCCTCAGTACTTGACAGCCACTAGGCCTGATTTGATGTATGTTGTAAGCCTGATTTCTAGGTTCACGAAGAAGCCTAAGGACACACATTGGCAAGTAGGAAAGAGGATCTTGAGGTATGTGAATGGCACAACAGGCTATGGCATTTTGTATGATATTTCTAATGATTTTATGTTGACTGGGTACATGGATAGTGATTGGGCAGGAAATGTAGATGACTGGAAGAGCACATCAGGTTATGTATTTCACATGGGTTTAGGAGTGATATCATGGGCATCCAAGAAACAGCCCATTGTTTCTCTTTCTACAGTAGAAGCTGAGTATATAGCAACAAATGCAGCAACATATCAAGCTATTTGGTTAAGAAGAATCTTTGTAAACTTGAATGAGCAATAAGAAGATGGTACAACCATTCATTGTGACAATGTTTCATCAATAGCCCTGACAAAGAATCTAGTCTTCCATGGATGAAGCAAGCACATTGAGATCTGTTATCACTTCATAAGGGAGTTGGTAGAATGAGGAGAGATTGAGTTGCAGTATTGCAGATCCGAGCAACAGCTCACTGACATCTTTACAAAGGCATTGCCAAAAGATTCTTTTGAATGCCTAAGAGATAGGCTAGGCATTGTGGACAACTCCAGAGGTGTGCAGTCCTACAAAGAAGGCAGCTCCAGAGATTCAAATCTGAAAAGACAATAGGAGAGCTCCAAAGGTTCAACTCTGGAATGTATGTGCAGCTCCGGAGACGCTGAAATAGAACTTCAGAGATGCAGGAAGCCAGCTCCAGAGATGCTTCGGAGGTGCTCCAGAGATGCACAGAAGAGCTCCGGAGATAGCAGAAATAGTGCTCTAGAGATGCTCCAGAGGTGCTCTGGAGATGCAGAAAAAGAACTCCGGAGATGTAGACAGAGTGCTCCGGAGATGCAGAGAGCAGCTCCAGAGATGATGCAGAGTGGTATAAACAGTTTCGGAGATCTGCTCCGGAAAGGCAAAGGCAAATGTATAACTCTGGAGATCAGTTCTGGAAAGAAAATTGTAAAATGACATCTGACTTCAGATTAAGGGGGAGTGTTGGAAATTTAATCTTCCGTCAGTGTGCATTTATTTCCCCTGCCCCCGCATTAGACTGGGGATCTCCAAAATCCACACCCTAGCACCATTGGCCTACCACATTCATTTTCGGTAGGTGGATTTGAATTTGAAGTTAGTTTGAGTGCCAGTTTTTTGGCAAGGAAGGAAGAGACAAAAGAGAGGGAAAGTCAGTAGATAGATGAGAATGAGTTAGCCTGCAGTAGCAGAGGAAGGAGAATGTTATAACAGAGAACAACAGAAGGACAATATAGCAGAGGATAGAGGTTTCTATGTGTAGCAGCACAGGTGATACACAGATAGCTACGGAGTTCCAACAGGCAGCTCCAGAACAGATTTTGTTGCAGCTCCAGTGATTGGGGTAGAATAGGAAAATAGAGCAGCAACCCTGAATGAAGTTTGTACAAAGTTTGAATGTAATTTTTAGCAAAGGAAAATATAAAATATATATTTGCTGTCCTTTTGCTTTGTCTCTCCTCTGTGTGTTTATATTTTGTTGTAGCATTGGTTTTGTATTTTTGGTGGTCAGCTTTCTGCCTCCCCTGCTTCCACCTATTTTTCCAACATCAATAGCAATTTTACACCTCATTCACAATAAAAATTGGTAAATATTTGTCCTATTTTTATTGGCTAAAATTAATCTTTGATTGTTGAAGTGGATGATATTTAAGAATAAGTAGTAAACTGTGTAGATTAAGAGAATCTCAACGAGAAGATTGTAATGGCATAGTTCAATTTGGATAATGTTGATGTTTACCTTATTTTTCTGGTGGCTGCGTAAAATATCCCAGCACTCTCCTTCGTAATTAGACTTTATTGGTGGAAGAGAATGGTATCAAGGAATATGTGACCACTGTTGTCCTTGTACCTATAGATGTAACATAGCTCTTAGCATATAAGAAGAAGATGCCAAGGCGAGGAGGCTGATTCTTGACGGTGTTAAGGATCATATTGTTCTGCATATTGTAGAGTTAGATACAACGAAGACAATGTGGGATGCCATTCTAAATCTGTACCAGAATGCTACCATTAACCGGAAGCTGATTCTTAGAGAAAAGTTAAGGAATACCCGGATGAATAAGGGAGAAGACGTCACAAGTTACCTCACCAGACTTAGACTTGTCAAGGATGAGTTGGCAGCTGTTGGAGACAAACCAAATGATGACGAGCTAGTACGAATAGCCCTGAATGGGTTTACTAAGCAGTGGGATGTCTTTGTTCAAGTTATTAATGGACGAGACACCTTACCGAGTTGGGATCGACTATGGAGTGACTTCACTCAGGAGGAGCTTAGACTAAATCCTGTCAGTGGAACCAATAGTAATAGTCAGAAAAGTGAGGTGGAAAAGGAAAACGTTTCCCTAACAGGAAAATGTTGCCCTAGCAGGAAAAGGGAAAGCGAAGAAGGGGTTTGGCAAAGGATCAAATCCAAAAAGTGAGAAGAAGGACTTGTCTAAGATCAAATGCTATGGCTATCACGAGTTCGACCACTATGTCAGCGATTGCCCACAAAGGAAAAAAAATGAAAAGAAAGGCAAGAAGAAGACAACAACTTCAACAAGTGTAGATGAGCTTTCTAGTAGAATGGAGGATGAGTTTGCACTCATAGCTTGCCTAACTAGCTCAACCTCACAGGGTGTTTGGTATATAGACAGTGGGGCGTCATTTCATATGACAGGAGTTAGGGAGTACTTCTCTAGCTACAAGGAGGAGGACATCAGACTCCAGATTCAAATGGGGAACAAGTCCAAGTGCAATCCAGTTGAGAGAGGGACTGTTCTATTTCAAAGGGAGAATGGCAAGCCTATTTCCATTCATGATGTGTTGAATGTGCCAGGCTTGGGCATGAATCTAATTTCCATATCTGTCCTTCAGGATAAAGGCTACAATGTACTCTTTAGAGGGGCACATGCGTTAATCAAGCATAAGGATTGGAAATCACCCATAGCTATTGGAGTTAAGAGCAGTCGACTTTATAGGTTGCAGTTTGATACTCCTAAGGCACTAGTGAGCAGCAGTAATCCTAGAGATCAAGGAGATTTATGGCATAGGAGGATGGGCCATATACATCATGGAGCACTTAAATTGCATCGTGAGATAGTGACAGGTGTTCCAGAGGTGAGCATAGAGCATGATGATGTATGTAAGGGATGTGTGTTGGGGAAGTTTGCAAAAGCAGATTTTCCAATGAGTGACACCAGATCCAAGGGGGTTCTTGATCTAGTACATTCAGATATATGTGGACCAATGTCAATGAAGTTGTTGATGTGTAAAATTGCGCAGGTTCCAACACCAACATGGGAAGTTTCAAGAATGTGGGACTTGTGACCTAAAACAACCTCCAGATTTTAAAGAAGTTGGCTCTTCTCTATCTTAAATGGGTTTTGAGGAAAAAGAGAGAAACTTAACAGAATTATAGATACTATGAAAGCAAATCTATCTATGGCAATACACCTAAAAATAATTGTTTTTTACTACTAAGCATAGTGAAGCTATCTTTAAGATTCAGTCACATTAAACAAAAGATACTACATGATCCATATGAACAGATAAAATGAATAGCATCAAAGGCTCATAACTAGACAATTTTGCAATGATACAGAAAATATCGACCAAGGCACAGAACTTAGTTTTCTCATTAATTTTCTAGCAACATAAAAGGCACAGATACATGCACAGTTACATTAACCTTCTGAATCAAGATTAACAGAACAAAGGAAAATGACATTCACTGGCATAGCAAAAAGTCTCAAACTTCTCTCTTAAATCTCTACAGAAAACTCTAATTTCAAAAATTTGTCCAACTCCAAAACTGAACTAAGGAAGAAGAAGTCTCGATTCATTACATATATTACATATTTATAGCACAAGATTGACTCTAGATTGCCTGCAACAATCGAATCCCAATGGTCTAACCGAACTGGAGATAACTGGAAGTGTCTGACAGAAAATATCTTTCAGATTTGCAATGGTTACTCCTTTTGCAAGCCCATTGGTTGGAATAAAATATATGTGGCGCTCCTCTTCTTATTAGGAAAAGACACTTGGCGGCTTCCACATATTTGAGACAATAAAACCCTGTAATAGATGGCAGCGTCCGCGTGCATCACTTGAAACTCTTTCATTCTTCAGGAGACATCAGAAACTGACACTTGGCGACCTCCATAGCACTTTCAAATTGATACGTGTCTTAATCCGTAGCTTTCATACTTTATTGTGTCTTTGTATTCGGGAGGGCTCCCCCTGTGACATCTGGCGTGATCCACAGCAACTACAACTTTATTACCTATGAGAAATGGGACCCACAACACTTACCACTCGGTAGCTTTCAAAAAGGAAAACAGGGACAGGTGGCACCTTCCGCTATCACTATGAATTTGTACATGGCACTTTTCGCGCTCTTGAAACTTGTTAAGAAACTTGCACGGAGATTGACACTTGTCGCCATCCGCATCATTTGAGAAACCTTTATTAACACCGTGAAAAAGTTAGAAAGCCTTTCACTTAGGCGTTGCATCCACCACATGTCGCTTTCTGCTGCACTTGAGACTTTAAAACTAGGGACCCACCTCCATCCTTCACTAAATAGCGAAACATAAGAACCAACCCGTGGAAGCTGACACATGGCAAGTTCCGCTGCTACCACAAAGGACACATGGCGCCTTCCGCACTCACACAGAAACTTTTAAAAAAACCTTTGAAACTCAAGCGGAAACTGACACTTGGCAAGTTCCGCGGCTAGTAACTTTAGAACAATGTTGAAATACCTTCCGCCACGTGGCATGATCCGCGTTAAAGTTATAACATAGAAATAAAAGTGCGGCTTAACTGAGGCTCGACACTTGGCAAGTTCCATGCTACTCTGAGACTTCAGCAAAAAGAAACCCTTGCGGAAACCCTCACGGTGATGTGAAAACTTTCACAGGAACACTTGCAGAGGCAAAAACTGAAATCCGCTATAACCTGCTGATGCACTGTAACTGAAACAAAATGTAGAGTATTTAACTCTACAGAAGTCTCTCAGAGGATACGAGTACTTTGTTAGTTTTATTGGTGATTTCTCTAGGAAGACCTGGATATACTTCTTGAAGACCAAGGATGAGGTCTTCAGTCACTTCCAGGAGTTCAAAGCTCTTGTGGAGAATTAGATAGGCAGGAAGGTAAAGGTTCTTCAGTCAGACAATGGAGGCGAGTACAAAGGGAAAGAGTTCCAAGAGTTCTGTACTAGGGAAGGAATCAAGAGAGAGTGGACCATTCCTTACAACCCCCAGTAGAATGGGGTTGTTGAGAGGAAGAATCATTCTATATTGGAGGCAGCAAGGGCTATGTTGTATGACCAAGATATGCCACGTTACTTATGGGTAGAGGCATGCAGTACAATAGTATACATATAGAATAGGGTTCCACATAAGGTATTGGCCAAGATGACACTAGAGGAGGCATTCTCAGGGAAGCAGCCAGATGTCAGTCACTCCAGGATATTTGGGAGTTTGGCGTTTTGTCACATTCCAGGGCCTACACGTTCCAAGTTAGACTAGATTACAGAGAGAGGGTACTTTGTGGTGTACAGCGAGACCTCAAAGGCATATCAGATATTTATTCTAGGGACCAGGAGGGTTATAGTTAGGCGTGATGTCAAATTCATGGAGGACAAGGCATATAGGAGGTCCAGAGATTTTCCAGAAGATGATCAGAATGAGTAGCCAATAGAAGCTCCAAGATTGTTCAACCAGAATAGGGGCAGTGAAGCACGAGTACAGTTACTAGTACAAGAACAGGCTCAGGTCTTGAGAGTTCATAGACTATGGAGCAACAGATACAACAAATCTAAGAGATGCATCAAGAAGATATGGAGTTTGATGTTTCATCCTCTATAGTTGACAGGAGGAACTGTGAGGTTCAACAGACACATAGGGATACTCAGGAGTTTGTGGGAGCTCCTAGGACGAGTAGTAGATAGTGGAAACAACTAGCCAGGTATAATGACTGTGGCATTGGTTAGTCAGTTGGTAGATAGCGAGCCTTCCAGCTATCAGGAGGCTGCACAGTAACAGGTGTGGCAAGATGTGATGGTTGAGGAATATACCTCAATAGTGCAGAATGACGTGTGGGAGGTTGTGCCTAGATCGATAGATAGGGCAGTGATTGGATCACACTGGATCTATAAGATTAAGCACGGTGCAGATGGTAGCATCAAGAAATACAAGGCAAGATTCGTGGCCAAGGGGTTCTCTCAGAAGGAGGGAATAGACTATGAGGAGACATTCGCTCCAGTGGCCAGGTATACTTCTATACGAGCCATAATCTCACAGCACATATTGGTGCAGGAGCACCAGGACATCAAGATTTTGTTTGAATCTTCTAGTAGTTTATTTTGTTTGATAAGGTCTTTGAGACCATCTAAATGTTGTAATGAGGCTTGAAAGCCATACATGTAAATGGACTATGTCCAAGTAGCTAGTATCTATTTTCATGTTACAGTTGTAGTCCTAGGAGGACAATCTTATTGTAGGGGGCAGTCATTTAAGGTTTTCATGTTTGTTAGCCTTTAAAGGCATGTCAAAGGTGTGTAGATGAGTTAACACCTTGTTCAAAGGTTAGAAAGCATTGTTAAACATAAAAAACCACTGGTGCAGTCCAAGAATGGACAGTTTCTAAATCTATCTTTAGTGTTGTAGTTAAAAAGCAAGAAAAAAACTCGATGGTGGGCAGTTACATCGACCCCCAACCACTCCAAGCATTGTAGAAGGCTTATTTGAAGCCAAAGATGATTCATTGTAATGAGACCATTCGGAGGAATTCAAAGAAATGACAAAAAGAAAATTGTTTTTCTATTTTTCTGCTTTTTCCTATTTTCAGTCACTGTATTCAGCTGTACTGTACTCCTGTACGGAACAGTCATGGTCTCAATTCATGTTGCATGTGTAGAGGGATGAGATGACTCAAATACAATTAGTTTGAAGTCTTGACAGTAGATAATAGGAGAGATATCCATAGTTTCCTCAGACTGCTTTTAGAGTAACTATTTTCTGAATTTGCCTTTGCAATAGTCCATACTATGTAGAGGTACGGGGTTGATTCTTTCATTGCATGTGTTGATCAACAAGAGTGAGATGTTAGCTTTCTTTTGAAGTTGATTTGAGGCTTTGAAACTCATGTAGGAGGAAGTAATAAAGATTTCTTTGGAATTTGGCTTGATAAAGCCCTAGCTTAGGTTTTGGTTGAACTTCACACTTTTACCACCATTTTATTGATGTAAAGCCTCACCAGTCAATAGAGTGGGATGTAAAATAGTTAGTCCACAGCCTTGTGAAGGTTACAGAGGCAAGAGAATGGTGTAGGGTGAGTGTGGGCCTATGAATGACCTCTGCAGAATCATGTGTTAAAAGATTTGAGAAGGACAACAGTCATTACCAAGAAGGTAATAAGTTTTGTTTATCATGTTGTGGATTTGTCAATGGAGACATTAGGGTGTTAGGCATGTGATTGGTTTGGTATATTGCAAAGAGATGGAGTTTGTATTGATAGAGATCATTCCAAGGAGGACATGTTGACTATTTTTTTTACAATGGTGCAATGGTGTGGTGACAGTCTAGGAGACTGCTGTCCTGCAGACCCTGTATAGTGGGTTGAATAGAAACTTAGATGGAGTCTTGGTTGGAGTTAGGAGTCTTGGTGGGATGTGTCTTGAAGTCCCTCACCTTGGTTCAGGAACATGTGTAGTTGTGAATAAGAACCCTGTTTTGTTAGAAGCCTGATTTCTGTCAGAGATAGTGAACTTTGTGGGTTATATCATTGAAGTTTTGGAAGTATGCCTCTACTGTCCTAGATGCTCTACATCAAAGTGGTATCAGAGCTAGCAAAAGCTCTGGGAGGAGATGTTATGTATTTGAAGAGTTATGTTGGTGACCGTTATTTCTAAGTTGTTTGGTTGCAGGTGCTTATCCATCTAGCTGCAGGAGGATGTTTTCTGAGGTTGTGTGTGGGCAGACAAGATGAGGTCTGTCATGACCATTCTCCAATGGAGATTAGGATGGATAAGGGTGCAGAGAGAAACCACTGAGGAGAGAGTGGTAGGTACATCACCAGAATCTGCTGTTCGGTGAGATGAATGGTTTGGTGAGTTGGTTTGTTGTGAAGCAGTGAGAGAGATGGAGACCTGACTGAAGAAGCACTTGATGTTGCAGCCTAAAGAATACTCCACTGATGGGAGTAGAGGGAGCCTGAAGATGCTCTGTGAAGATGATAGTTTGATTTGTTGGTTGGTTGGTCACCATTCCTATTAGTCTGAAGATAGGAAGACTGAAGCTGAAGAAGATGAAGAGACAGACAGAGATGCAGAAAAGACTTTTGTTGCAGATACATTTCCAAGGGACTTAGAAATCTTTGTTGGTTGGTTGTATGGTGCAGGAGCACCAAGACATCAGGATTTTGTTTGAATCTTCTAGTAGTTTATTTTGTTTGATAAGGTCTTTGAGACCATCTAAATGTTGTAATGAGGCTTGAAAGCCATACATGTAAATGGACTATGTCCAAGTAGCTAGTATCTATTTTCTTGTTGTAGTTGTAGTCCTAGGAGGACAATCTTATTGTAGGGGGCAGTCATTTAAGGTTTTCATGTTTGTTAGCCTTTAAAGGCATGTCAAAGGTGTGTAGATGAGTTAACACCTTGTTTAAAGGTTAGAAAGCATTGTTAAACATAAAAAACCACTGGTGCAGTCCAAGAATGGACAGTTTCTAAATCTATCTTTAGTGTTGCAGTTAAAAAGCAAGAAAAAAACTCGATGGTGGGCAGTTACATCAACCCCCAACCACTCCAAGCATTGTAGAAGGCTTATTTGAAGCCAAAGATGATTCATTGTAATGAGACCATTCGGAGGAATTCAAAGAAATGACAAAAAGAAAACTATTTTTCTGTTTTTCTGCTTTTTCCTGTTTTCAGTCGCTGTATTCAGCCGTACTGTACTCCTGTACGGAATAGTCATGGTCTCAATTCATGTTGCATGTGTAGAGAAATGAGATGACTCTCAAATACAATTAGTTTGAAGTCTTGACAGTAGATAATAGGAGAGATATCCACAGTTTCCTCAGACTACTTTTAGAGTAACTATTTTCTGAATTTGCCTTTGCAACAATTTGTACTGTGTAGAGGTACGGGGTTGATTCTTTCATTGCATGTGTTGATCAACAAGAGTGAGATGTTATATTTCTTTTGAAGTTGATTTGAGGCTTTGAAACTCATGTAGGAGGAAGTAACAAAGATTTCTTTGGAATTTGGCTTGATAAAGCCCTAGCTTAGGTTTTGGTTGAACTTCACACTTTTACCACCATTTTATTGATGTAAAGCCTCACCAGTCAATGGAGTGGGATGTAAAATAGTTAGTCCATAGCCTTGTGAAGGTTGCAGAGGTAGGAGAATGGTGTAGGGTGAGTGTGGGCTTGTGAATGACCTCTGCAGAATCATGTGTTAAAAGATTTGAGAAGGACAGCAGTCATTACCAAGAAGGTAGTAAGTTTTGTTTATCATGTTGTGGATTTGTCAATGGAGACATTAGGGTGTTAGGCATGTGATTGGTTTGGTATATTGCAAAGAGATGGAGTTTGTATTGATAGAGATGATTCCAAGGAGGACATGTTGACTATTTTTTTTTACAATGGTGCAATGGTGTGGTGACAGTCTAGGAGACTGCTGTCCTGCAGACCATGTATAGTGGGTTGAATAGAAACTTAGATGGAGTCTTGGTTGGAGTTAGGAGTTTTGGTGGGATGTGTCCTGAAGTCCCTCACCTTGGTTTAGGAACATGTGTAGTTGTGAATAAGAACCCTGTTTTGTTAGAAGCCTAATTTCTGTCAGAGATAGTGAACTTTGTGGGTTATATCATTGAAGTTTTTGGAAGTATGCCTCTGCTATCCTAGATGCTCTGCATCACATATGGGATGGCAGGTCCATCAAATGGATGTCAAGATGACATTTTTGAATGGTGAATTGGTGGAAGAGGTATACATAGAACAACCAGAGGGCTTTGTAGCACACAGCAGCGAAACCCACATGTGCAGATTGAAGAGAGCTTTGTACAGACTCAAGCAGGCTCCCAGGGCATGGTATGAGCACATTGATAGATACTTGCAGGGAATGGGCTTTGTGAAGAGTGAGGCGGATGCTAACCTCTACTACTTGGTGGTTGGGGGTGAAGTTCTCATTCTTGTTCTATATGTAGATGATTTGTTTTTAACAGGTTCATAGGGGCTCATAGAGGAGTGCAAGAGGGACCTTGCAGGAGAGTTCAAGGTGAAGGATTTGGGGCTTATGCACTACTTTCTAGGCATGGAAGTGTGGCAGACAGATGAAGAGATTTTCTTTGGACAAGGGAAATACTGCATTGAAATCTTGAAGAGGTTTTAGATGCAGGATTGCAGAGCCATGTCTACACCTATGATCACGAATTGGAAGAAGGTAGACTCATCCAAGGAAAAGGATGTAGACCCCACCTTATATAGGCAGTTGATTAGATCTCTCATGTATTTGGTCAACACTAGGCCAGATATATCTTTTGCAATAAACTCTCTTAGTCAGTTCATGGCTGAGCCGAATAGAGTGCATTAGACAGCGGTAAAGCATGTGTTGCGGTATTTGCATGGTACAATCGAGTATGGGATCATATATGCTTGAGGTGATGGTATCAGGTTGATAGGCTATACTGATGCAGATTGGGTAGGTAGTACAGTGGATAGGAAAAGCACTTCAGGGTGCTACTTTAGTTTGGGATCAGGAGTTGTCTCTTGGTATAGCAGGAAGCAAAAGTCCGTGGCTCTGAGTTCTGCAAAAGCAGAATACATAGCAGCTAGCATGGCAACGTGTGAGGCTATATGGCTTTGGAAGTTGCTGGTAGCCTTGTTTGGTCAGAGGGTTGAGACTACGGTGATACACTGTGACAATTAGAGTTGCATCAGATTATCTGAGAATCTAGTGTTTCACGATAGGTCTAAGCATATAGACATTAGGTATCATTTCATCAGGGATTATGTACAGTGGAGGATTGTTTAGCTATAGTATATACCTACAGATCAGCAGGTAGCAGACATTTTGACAAAGGCGTTGGGGAAGGCAAAATTCATCTTCTTCAGAGATAAGTTGGGTGTTATGCAGAACACCTTCTGCGCTAAGAGGGAGTGTTAATTTTAAAGTAGTTCAAATAGGTGTTTTAGTCTCAGGTGGTGATTACGAGGTTAGAAACACAACTGGAATAATTATATCCATACCTAGAAAATTGATTTCTCCAGAGACTTCTAGACATTAGGGTTTGTTAGAGTCTAATTAATCTTAGCCATTGATTGAGGTTAAATCATGGCCATTAGTTTTCAATGAGAAGATTATAAAAGAGGATCAATGGGAATTTGGAGAGGACACATCTGAAAAATATTTGCAGTGATAGCAAATAAATAAATTTGCAGTAATAGCAAATAGATTTGCAGTGAGAGCAAGGGCGTAGTGATAGCGTTGGAGACAACAATAGTGGAATTTCTGCAGGAGAAATTGGGAGAAGAATTTTTGGAAGAGAATATTGCCGGAGCTCTGCCAGTAAGAGGCAAGCAGTTTATGTATCTCTTGATTTGTTGAAGTTTAATAAAATTCCTCATTTGCAGTACTAGTTTTCCCTTCGAGGTTTTTCTAGGGACAATTTATCCAAAAATATTGTGTTCACTATTTTACATATTTTGTTTTTCTATCTTCGTGATTATTTGTGAAGTTGCAGCTGTATTATTTTTCAATATTTGTTGTGAATTAATTTTCGGCAGTCAAATAATCTATATAAGATAGGAGATTAATAATCAGTAGCTGCAATAGAATTTTCACATTTTTACTGTTGGTGGGTGCCGTACAAATTTTGACTAGCCAGTCGTTTGCAATGCACCGGCTGGTTAAGGTTAACCTATTACCTCCCTCATTTTGTACTTGTGATTTCTTTATTAATATATTTTTACCCCTTTTTTATAAAAAAAAACATAAAAAATATACAACAGATCTTCAATAGAACACTTAAATTTTGGCTTAAAATTTTTTAACCTGTAGACAAAAACTATGCAAGATCAGTGGTGGCATTGTCTGAGAAAAAAGAGTATGTAGCATAACGCAGAAAGCAGCCAGCGTCTATAGCACGTCCCTCTGACCGAGAAAAACAATTAGCTTTATTTGTCTACGATCTATTGAGGCAATCCTTACACCCTTCCTTACTGAGAGATTTCAAACATCAGGCAAGACATAGATGGTCCTATTAAGAAATCAGTCGTCTTCAGAGTTGCAGTGCACAGATTGCTTAACAAACTTTGACTTGTTGTAGAAAATGAATTGGCACCCATTCCAATATGTTCATTGCCACACAGCTGTGTATTTCCAAGAGCAGTATTCTGTGCATAAAAATTGTTACTCTCGTATCGCAGGAAACAACCGTCATAGATTGTTCTTCCCCCGGACACATTAGAGAAGTTGTGAATTTGCTTCTCTGCGGCCGTAATACACTTGACACAGTCTAATGAATTCTTATCATGTTTGCACTGAGCTAATACATAAGCTGGATCCGATCCTGTGATTTGCTCTTTTGTAGCAAAACCAGATGAAGCCACCGCTTGGAGCACAGATGCCAAAGTGGCATTTAAATTTTGCTGAAACACTATGACGTTGGTGCTCTTGACAGAACTGCATCCAGCCTGCAGGAGTTTCTCCTCTGGATCTGCTAATATGGGCACAACCAGTATGAATAGTAAGATTACTAATTATAGAATCTCGATGGATACAAAAGTTGTATTTGCTTCTCGGTACTGTCCTATTGTTGTTCATAAAAATGCAAAAGCTGCAATATGAGACACATTTAATTGAGTAGTAAAAGCATTTTTTGTCCCTTTTTTCGACGGCAAATCTTAACTACCCGGCACATTGTAAAAACGGCCGGCTGGTCAAAGTGTAATCAACTTATCTGTTTTCCACGATTTTTTTGACAAATTAGAGTAGTCAACAGTACAGAAGGGTCGATTGATTAGGTCTATCAGATCTGTCTAAAAGTTTGCTTGGTCGAAAACATAAAACTTGTCAGTTGTTTACTATGGGTGATCCACCTCTCTTTCTAATGTTTCCTTTATTCTCATAACATGATCGAAGTCATTAATATGAAAACTCTTAGCACAATTACAGAAGAAAATTTTGGTCGAAATGTAATTGATGTTTTTTTTGACAAATTAGAGTAGTCAACAGTACAGAAGGGTCAATTGATTAGGTCTATCAGATCTGTCAAAAAGTTTGCTTGGTCCAAGAAAATAAAACATGTCAGTTGTTTACTGTGGGCGATCCACCTCTCTTTCTAATGTTTCTTTTATTCTCATAACATGACCGAAGCCATTAATATGAAAACTCTTAGCACAATTACAGAAGAAAATTTTAGTCAAAATGTAATGACTTATCTATTTTCCACAATTTTTTTGACAAATTAGAGTAGTCAACAGTACAGAACGCTCAATTGATTAGGTCTATCAGATCTGTCCAAAAGTTTGCTTGGTCGAAAAAAATAAAAGTTGTTTACTGTGGGTAACCCACCTCTCTTTCTAATGTTTCCTTTATTCTCATAACATGATCGAAGTCTTTAATAGGAAAACTCTTAGCACAATTACAGAAGAAATTTTTTACTTTAAGACGTGGTTGAATAGGGTGATGAAATAGGGGAGGAATAGAGGAAGCGATTGGCATGTTCCAACAATTTTTTATTACTATAGACATGGAAGTATAGGAAAAATGAATGTTGAGTTATCCACAATTATTTTATTTACCTAGATGGGTTTAAATATCAATAGACAATGTGATATGGTACGTGTGATCAGATTTTTTATATGGTAGTTTTCCAAAAAAAAAAAATTGATAGTACGAAATGATTGCAGCATTAAAGTAAAAGGTTACACTAAATTTGTACATAGTTGCACATCTACTTTTCAAGCTTTCCAAATGACTGGAGTATTCAAGTAAAAGGTTACAATAAATTTGTATAGTGCTGCACATCTACTTTTCAAGTTTAAGAAATGACTGCAGTATTAAACTAAAATGTTTTAATAAATTTGTACATTGTCATGTCTATTTTTGACATCTACTTCTCAAAAGCAGTGTACAAATTTATTGTAACTTTTTTTTCCAAAGTAGATGTGAATCAACAATTTACTTTAATACTGCAGTCATTTCATACTATTAAAAAGTTTGGAAAATTACCATATAAAAAATCTGATCACAAGATTTTCCTTCCATATCACATTGTATGGCTGTTTTGTTTTTTACCACTTTTTGTTGTGGATGAGGTGTAAAATTGTTATTGACTGTTTGATCATTGAAATGGATGATATTTAAGTAGAGTCGGTATCCATCATAGTTTTGTCTCTAGCCTTGAGCAATTGTTCATTAGTTTATGTAGTCTTTGGGGCTTCTCTATTTTTATGTAATCTTTGCTTCCTTTCAATATAAAAATAAATAAGTTCATACGTTGAATTATGGGAAGATTATGATAAAAATTTGAATTGAACATTTAATTCAATTTAAAATACTATAATATCTAACACTTGAAGGATATAATAAAAAGGTGAATTCAACATCTAATTCAATTTAAAAACTATAATATCTACTATCTGAAAAATGTAACAAAAAGTTTAATTGAACATCCAATCAAATTTAAAACACTTAAACATTCAATCTAATTTAAAACACTATAACATCTACTATGTAAAAATTCACCTAATGTGCCTTCGGGAGTCCTTGTTGCATGATCTTATGGCCAAGTGGTGGTGTGATGGCAGCCCTGCTTATGGTACAGCTATGTACACCTTTGTTAAGAACTTCAGTATGTTAAATTTCACCTTAAGAGATGGAATAGGATGAGTTTTGGTAATTTTAAGGTGATGAAGAGGAATGCTCTAGCATGCCTTGATATGATTACTCATCAAATTCGGGATTTTGGTTTCTTGGATGCTTTGAGTCTTGCAGAATCCCAGGCTGCGAGAGTTGTGGAGGAATGGGAGCTTCGGGAGGAGATTTTCTGGAAGAAAAAGGCTCAGAATGATTGTCTTCAGGAAGGGGATAGGAATATTTCTTTCTTCCATCATTTTGTGCAGGCTCGTCGCAATAGTAGAAGTTGTATATCCTCTCTGGTCAATGCGGATGGGATCATCATTTCCTCTGTGTAGGCTTTGTCTTGGGAGGCTAGACAATTTTACTTTAATCTTTTTTCTGAGGACTCGGCCCCTGCTGAAGATGAGGAGAATATGATCCTTGCTTGCATTCCCTCCCTGATCTCCAGGAAGATGAATGACTCCCTCATTCACCCGATTTCTTTGCCTAAATTGGAAGAGGTTATTTTTGGAATGAATAAAGGTTAAGCTCCCGGTCCGAATGGTTTTCTTGTTGAAATTTTTCAGGAGTTTTGGGACATTATAAGTTTGGATTTGCTAGAAGTTGTCTGAGAATCTCTCCGTAGTAAGCAGATGCTTCGTGCCTTGAATTCTACGTTTCTGGTCCTCATTCCTAAGAAGGATGGTGCTGATCAGCTTCAATTCTTTCGACCCATTGCTCTTTGCAATGTGGTGTACAAAATCATTACTAAATTTATTGCAGAGACTGAAAGTTTGTCTTCCTTTTATAATCTCTGAGGAGCAAGGAGGTTTTGTGCCTAGTAGACAGATCTTGGATGGGGTGGTGATTGCCTCTGAAGTCATTCACTCTATGATGACTTCTAAGGAGAAGTCTATGTTCATTAAGTTGGATATGGCCAAAGCCTATGATAGAGTTAAGTGGCATTTCTTGCAGAGAATTCTCTTGAGCTTTGGTTTTAGTCCAGATTGGGTCAGGATAATGAGTTGTGTTACCTCTTCCTCTTTTTTTGTTCTTATGAATGGGGATCCTTCTGAGCTTTTTGAGGCTTCCAAGGGCCTTCATCAAGGAGATCCTCTCTCCCCTTATCTGTTTATTATTATGGCTGAGGGTCTAGGTAGATTTCTAAATTCGTGGGTTTCTCAGGGCAGGATTCAAGGTTGGTGTTGGGGCAATGGGCTTCCTCAGCTCTCTCATCTTCAATTTGTGGATGACCCTTCTCTTATGGGGAGGGCTCGCCTTCAGGAGGCTATTTCTTTTAGGCAAGCTTTAGATATTTATCTTGCTGCTTCAGGTCAGAAAATCAATGAGCACAAGTCTTCTATTTTCTTCTTTAATACTTCCCAAGCTATTCAATAATGGATTGCTAATATTTTGAGGTTTCAGATTGGGTCTCTTCCGTTTGTCTATCTGGGAATTCCTCTTGTTGTTGGTAGGCAGTCCAAGTCTTCTTGGCAAAATTTGCTTGATAAGTTTCGTAGTAAAGTCAATCATTGGACTCATTGTTGGTTTTCTACTACTGCTAGAGTGACTCTTCTGAAGTCTATTATCCAGGCTCTCCCTATTTACAGGTGTTTTGTTCAGGTGGCTCCTTTGTATTTCCTAAGGGAATTTGATGCTCTCTCATGACAATTTCTTTGGAGTGGTAACTTGCAGTCAGCTAAGTGGAGTCTTATTAAGTGGGATACGGTGTACAAGCCACAGAAACAGGGGGGGCTTAGTTTACGTCCTGCTATTTTGAATGGGCAAGCTCTCGCAACCAAGTTATTTTGGTGGTGGTGTACTAGTCAGCATCATCTTTGGGCTTGTATTCTTACCCACAAGTATCTTAAGGATGTTAACACTTATGATGTTCCCCGTTTCCCTTTGGAAGGAAGGGGATCTATGATTTGGAATACGCTCAAATCAAGGGCTCAATTGATTAAGAAGGGGCTTTTTTGGATATGTCATACAAGCTCTCAGGCTCTCTTTTGGTGGGATTCTTGGGATGGTCATCCTCTTATTCTTTCTATTTACTGTCACCTCCAGTCTCTTTGTGATCATTTTACGACTGCTGGTTGGAATAAGGTTGAGCATTAGAAGTCTGTTTGGAATATTGGTATAGCCGCTATTCTTAGATGGAAGCATTCCTCATATTGGCCACTAGGAGGGTCAAAGGAGGATAGGCAGGAGTTGGCCCATATTCTTGATTCTCGTGAATGTAATTCCATGGCAGGGTAGGATGCTTTGGCTTGGAGTAATAGGGATTTATCTGGTAAGTACTCTATTTCAGCAGATTATGGGGAGTTGGTTCGACAGGTGGTTGGGGATATTGAGGTTCCTTGGTGGAAGCATGCATGGAACAAATTTTCTTGGCCCAAATGCAATTTTTTTATGTGGTTGGTGGTCCAGAACTGATGTCTTACTTGGGATAACTTGTGCAAGAGAGGTTTCCAGGGTCCTTTAATGTGTGTCTTATGTTACAATTGTGAAGAGAGTGTTTCTCATCTCTTCTTCCAATGTTCCTTTTCTAGGAGGCTTTGGCACCTTTGGTGGGCTGTGTGGAACCAGACTTGCTGCCATGTCTCTTTTTTGGAAGAGTTCTTTGCCTGGTGGGGGAAGGCCCCTATTAAGGCATCTTTTCTTCAAGTTTCTTGGGCTCATGGACCGACTTTTATTATTTGGCATATTTGGCTGGAGAGGAATCACATGATCTTTCAAGATATGAAACTGATTGTCCAACATTTGTGATAGAAGATTCTTCATTCGTTGGGAGAAACTATTTTAGCTAAGTGTGACTTGGCTGAGGGTGTGGATCCTGAGGAGATTGCCTATTACACTTGTCTCAATCTTCCTATTCAAAGGGGTGCTTCTTAGAGTGTTGGATAGATTATGAGAAATAAATGTCGCCATCCTCTTAGAAAGATATATAGGGAGGGGCATTGGTGTGTTCCTCCTCAGGGTGTGTTGAAAATCAATACGGATGGTTCTTCCCGTGGAAATCCTGGCCACGCTGGTATTGGTGGTGTTGGGCGTACCAGTTCTTGGAGTGTGGAGTTTATTTTTTCTATTTATAAGGGTTGGTATACTAACAATGTGATAGAGGCCCTTGCCATTTTATATGCTGTTGAGCGGGGTTGTGCTCTTGGGTGGAGACAAATCATTTGTGAGTCGGATTCTTAGGTGGTGGTGACTTTGCTGAAGAGGCAGCAGTTAGAGGATGTCAGTTGGCATTTAGCCGTTATTATAAAGCAAATTCTTAATTTGTGTGCTTCCTTGGATTCTATTTCTTTCTGTCACATTCCCCGAGAATGGAATGGGGTTGCGGATTGTTTGGCTAAATGGGCTTCTGATCATTTGCAGGACTGGAATATTGTGGAAAGGGGCCAATTACCCCTGGATTTGGCTCAAAAGTTAGATCAATTAGTAGAGATAGATAGGAATGTGTAATACTCTTGCTATGTATTGCTCTATTTTGGATTGAATAAATTTTAAAAATAAATATTTTATGTTTTATTATACTATTGACACATAGTATAATAAAACATAAAATATTTATTTTTAAAATTTCAGTACTGTTGAGGATTGATTTATTGCTTGACCTTGACTGCACCTTAATACTTTCAATAAACCTTTTCTCCATTTAAATAGTTACTGTAACTTATTTGATTCATGGAAAATATTGGTTAGTCAATATTGGCTGACAAAGAAGGGCAGCGATATATTAGATGAACTCATGTTATAATGTATATGTATACTTTTACAAACCACTTTCTGTTGTGAATGTAAAATTGTTATCAAAATGTTTGACCATTGAAATGGATGAAATTTAAGTAGAGTACCTCTAACATGTATTTCTTGAACCCGCACGTTGTCATTTCGCTAGCAGACAGGACATCCTTCAACAATCTCAAACTCTAACAGAATGTGGGCAACATACATCAGCGATAAAAACATTAAAGTCGGTCGAATAAATCCATTACATATGCACTTTGCCATAGTTCCTTCTCGGGCCTTGTTCACTCTGTTCATGTAGCTGCTTTTACAGCTGTTTCTTGTAATTAATTTTATTTTTTTACCCTTAATCCAATATAAAAAAAATTACATATGCACTACCACATATATGTGATATATTTTGAGATTTTGAAGAGACGTAGAAATCTATGACCTAAAACCTAGACAATGGAAAAATAAATTTGTCTTTTAATGATTTTTCGACAACATTTGTCATTAATAATAAACATTAGATTTCCACAGTTCATAATATTGTACATGAGTGCTTCAGGATTAAACTGTGTGTAAGTTTTTCTCTCAGTGTTTCGGATCACACTCCATGATTCATCATCAAGAGAAAAGAAAAGAGAGCAAGAGAAGAGTAGTTTAATCATGAAGCACTCATATACAACATTTGTCATTGTTTTCTACGGCCTAACATCTAGACCATGGAAAAATAAAATTGCATTTTAATGATTTTTTAGGATCAAATAAGGCCTAGAATTTGATGGTCTATTTGGCTGTTTTTGCCATTTTAGACGGTATTTTATAACTTTATAATTTATAAGACCGTTTAACTTGATTTGCTAAGTTTTTACATAATCGTATATATGACACCTTAAATTATTAGTAAACCATAAAAATTTATTATACGGCAATATAATATAATTCTTAATTATAATATATATTAATTAGCTGACAGACTTTTATATGTGAGCATTATAGTGCTAGGAATTGTCTCACACTGTTAAAAAATTCACACTAGAAAATTTTCTAAACTCAGTCCGTTGTTCCTATTGGCATATTCTTTGAACCTCCTATGGGTGCAAGTGCTAGTTTATAATTTGTTATAGAAATATAAATAATGTTTTCTTACTTTAGATTGATATAGAAATATATATTAAATTAGAATATTTTTAAATAATGTTTATCTTCAATAATTTTAGAAATCAATTTAGAAACAAATTTTTGCTTTGTCTTTACTTATTATTTATTGTTTTTTAATTTTTAAAAATCAATTTCATATTTTATTTATTGTTTATTATATATGGAATAAGTACAACATTGCAATAAGAAGAGCTATAATTAAGAGCTGATTTACAATTAAATTGATAAAAATGAATTGTTGCTACTTACTCCATTGTCATTCAATTCACCAAGGTCACCTTTTTATCAGCACACCAAGATGCCTATGTCAGAGTTGAATTGGAAATGTTCTCAGCAGTGATACAACTAGACAAGTCAAGTCCTAAGCACAGTATGGTGATTGAAAGTTCTGTTAAAGTTCAGAAGGAGGGCAAAATGGCTTGTGGAGTGGATGGGCCACTCTTAAGGTACAACCAATATTTTGTGAAACTTATTGCTTTTCTATCTTTTTGAAATTTTGTTTGAATGATTGCAATTTGCAAGTGGGAATTGTATTCAAGTGTTTGGTTCAAGAAAAAAGAAATCCTTCGTGTTTGTTTTCAATTTATAATTACTCATTTTTTTAGGACTTCAAATTACACAATAGAAAGATGATGGCATTGCGAGGGAAGGTTGTCTACACTCTAGGGCACGCCTAAGCACCACCCTAGCCATGCTCTTCTCCTCTATTTTGGCTATGGTGTGGAGTTTCAGTGTGTTGTTCAGTTGTGGCTAGGACGTGTAGGCGTGTAGGTGGGGATTGAAGTGCTTTCGGGCGTTAGCGTGGGGTTTTTTTTCTTGTTTTGAGGGGGCTTTACATCTGGTTTTTTTGGGGGGTTGCAGGCTACTTTGGTGTTTCTTCTTGGTGACATCTGTTGATATTTGTTCCAGGAGACTACTAGGGAGTTCCCCATTATTGTGCCAGGGTTTGGTGCTTGTTGCCTTACGACCATGGGGTTTGGTTCAAGTTTGTCTATTAGACTTAGGGTTTTATTTGAGGAGGCTCTCAATAGAGAGCATCCCTCTTTGTCAAAATTATCTCAGGATTTGCATGAAGAGCGTGTAGCCTTGTTTGGTGGACCCAAGATTTTTAAGATGAATGGTTGCCTCGAGAGGAGCTAGGAAAGACCTATTTTAGTGATCCAACCAGAATCTATGGAAGAGGATGTGACATATCTGGTAAACCATGCCTTAATTTGCAAGTTCATGGGAATCTGTGTTTCATTGCCCTTTATTGAATCTTGGGTAAGACATTCATGGAATCCTGAAGGTAATTTTGAGGTAATACTGGCAGTGAATAATTACTTTTTTGTGGTGTTCTCAAATTTAACGGATCACAATAAGACCTTTAAGGGAGGCCCATATTTCCACAATCAGATTGGGCTTTTTATTAAGCCTTGGCACACAAGATTTAATTCAACAAAGGAGCTCCCTTTTAGGATCTCGATGTGGGTTTAGCTTCCTTGGTTCCCGCTAGAATTCTGGAGGAATGATATTCTTCATATGGTTGCGATGTTGCTGGGTAAGCCAGTGGGCCCTTCACAATAGACACCGGATAAAAAGGTAATTTCCTTTCCTCGCATTTGTGTTGAAATTGATTTAAACAATTCTTTGCCAAATTCTCTAGAAATCTGGTTAGGATTTTCCTCCTAGAATCAATAGTTGGATTATGAGGCTCTTCCTTTTCAATGTCATATCTTCCATGAGTATGGGCATTTGCAAAAGAAGTGCCCCAAATTTAACCATGCAGGGATCCGGTCTGATAAGCCTTCTAGGCCTGCCTCTAGGATGGATAAGGGGAAAGCCCCAGCTACAGTAGGTGAGATAGATAAGGACAGGTTTATTTCGGTAAAGCCCCATAATAAAGGTAGAGGCCAGAAGAGGACTCTCAAAGATAGGCAGACTAATAGATTGTACAACCATTTTTATGTCTTGGATGTGGAAAATAAATAGGAGAAGATCGTAGAGGAGCTTCAAGAAGGGCTAGGCATCGTGGGGATGGCTTAGGAAGGCTTAAAGGATGTTGTCTCTTGTGTTAACATTCAAGAAGTAGTTACAGGTTCTCAGATGGAAATAGATCATGTTCCGATGGTGCCACCTAAGGTAGTTGGGGCAAAAATTGGTTTGAGTCAGGAACCCTCAAGCCTACCTTTGGAAAATCCAGCTCAATCTCCTCAGATTGGTAGCAGTACCCAACCCTCCCTTGGGATCCAGCAAAAGAATCTCAAAAAGGTTGCTCGGGATATGACTCCTAAGATGGGTCGGAAGAAAGATCAGCAGAAAGTTAAATTGATAGGTGAGAATTTGGTGGAATCAGGGTTAGTTAAAACTGTTGATTCCCACTTGGTTGCTTCTCACAACTGATAGTGCTTTCATGGAATGTAAGGGGGTTGAACAGTATCCCTAGCAAAAAGAAAGATAACATACAAGTTTTGGACTTGGATCTAAAAATATTGCCCATCCTTGAGCATCGTTGGATAAAGCTGGGGCAATTTCAACCCTGGGATTTTGTTAATTATCTTCAAAGCATTGGGAATTGTTTACTTGTCAAAAATGTTGACAAACTTTTGTTTCTCTTGAGATCATTTCAAACAAAATCCTGGAGTGTGGATGATCGGAGTGCATTCCAACATTTATCGCCACACATAACTAGATGTCTGACTTCTTCAAGCTTTGGAACTGCCCTGATCATAGCCATTTTGTTCTTGCTTGGATGAGCGACATGTTTTCAACTTCTACAGAATGTAAATTCGAGTATCAAGCTAATGAAGAAGTTTAAATTTTCTCTTAATTCTCAATACTTGTTGGTATATTTTTCTCTCTAGGGGCTATGTGGAAAAAAATATTATTTACTATGCAAATTTCTTCTTAATGACTAGGATGGGCTAGATGGATTGTCAATAAATTAAATGTCTTTTATTTCCTAAAAGAAACCATAAAGGGTGTGAGATAAAATAGTTAGAGGTAATATAGTATATAAATAATAAATACGATACGACAAATATGATGCGATAAATATGATGTGATGCACTATACAACTAATGTGGCTCAGAAATTGGCAAATGCAGTTTAGAAACAGAAAAATGTGACTCAAGATACGACAATTGCGGTTCAGTGTCTGACAGATGCGGTTTACTATTTTTTGTAGCCTAAAATCAAGGGTTTTTAAATGATTTTTCATTTTGGGCAGTTTGTAAAGGTGATCAGAAAACACTGCAAACACTTGAAATATGGATCTTGGCTATTTTGACTCTTTGACTCTTGGGAAATGAAGTATTTCGCAAGTTTTCTTCCACAAAAATTTCTAGGCCTTGGTTCATAAACAATTCAAACAAGCACGACCTAGCTAGTAGTAAAGGGTTGTATACTATAGTGGGCTTACCACACCTTTCGATGTTTTTAAATATGAGAAAAATGAGTGGGTAACTAGAGTATGCTAAGGTCATAGACCACCTTGACACCTTTCACCTTGAAAGGATGAAACCAAACAAGGAACTGTGTCACCTCAACCAAGAACCATACGTGGTAAGTAACTTCAGGGTACAGTCCACATCCCTTCCACCACCATAGTAGTATAAAGTACTAAATTTTGAATTACTAAAAATATCAAAGAAAAGTAGATCTTAATCTATAAATGGGAAGATGGAACTTTCTATTAATAGAGATAATCATAAATGCATAATATATTACAATTTTCAAGTGCAATCAAATTAACACTACAAGGAAAAGTACAGTTACATCTCTTGGCTAAACAAGCCATACATTTATTTAATAGAATGATATATCAATTTTTGAATTACATAATGATGATCAAATATACAAATTCATCTTCGACTGCCATAACTCATTGGTCTTCCGCAAGTCGAAGGTCAAGAGCATGGTTAAGGTATTTTTTCCATCCAACCACGAAGCACTACACTTCCCCAAAATTCTTCCTATCTCGAAGAATACCCGACCTTGCACGAGGCACCTAGCAACTTGGAACAACTAGGCACGACGGAAACACTCGATGCATGCTTGATGCCTATAAGCATTCTAATCTAGAATGGTCATATTTCTTGTAAACAAGATGTGGCAGAGAACAATATTAATTATTAAGGCATTAATTATCCATCTATTTCAATGGTACAACATAGCTTTGGCAAAAGCATAAACACAAATTGGTAATCTTGAAAAAAAAAACTACCTTCTCTATTAGCCCACATTCGGCATCTTGTCTCGGAAGATAAGCATAAAGCAAAACAACTAACTCTATTGCAAAATAATCACAACAATACAAGTATTTGATTGTATTTTTATCAATTTTATTTTCAAAGAAACTAAGTCAATGGATTCTTCCTAACAAGGTATAATTGTTTTATGCTTGATTTAAATGAAATTTTAATACAATCACATATTCAGGTGATCAATGACGAATCCAATGAAAAGTAAGAGAAAAAGATACAAGTTTATAAATGAAGATGTTATGCGAAATTGATTTTTGAAACTTAATTTCTACTAACTAAATGACTTCTTTTATACAGTTACCTTTTCTTTTCGTTCTTGCCTAGAATTGCTAAATGTTAAGATACGAAAAGAGTTGTATTACTTGCTTACATATTTAAAACATAATGGAATCTACAGATTCTGGACAAGTTTAGATAATTCTACATTAATTATGGACATGTAATTTTTTCGACGAAAAGTTCCTCTAATCTGTCAGCTACTAAGGTTCAATGTTTGAAACCGTACTTATCAACTTTATATAGTCTAGTTTCTATATCTATTCCTTGTGAGACAACTCTTGGTACCCATTCACGTTATGCTAATATTATGTTCATGAATAAATATATCTATGTTGCATTGTATTACAGAGCAAAGTAACCAATCAGCTTCATACTAGCATTTTGCATATCACAACATGACAACACATGGTCTCTGACCCAACAACTTTATTCTACACCTTCAAGGATGCCTAACTCCATCTAACAATCCTTCAACTCTTTTTCACAGACCTACAGGACAGCAAACTTCACTATGCTTTCAGAGGCTTCCATAATCTCACTGCTCCATTAGGGAGATAGTCACAACATCCTTCTGGGATGATCTTTCTTGGGACAAACCCAAACTCATTCAATCAACCAACCCAACAACATGGCACTCACATCTAATGTCTTCATTGGCAACTCAAAAACATGATGAACAAAAAAAAACTATTACCTTCTTGCTGCTGTCCTTCTCTAGTCTGCTAACACAAGACTTCTGCAGAGTCCTTCACATGGAGTTCTCAATACCAACTATCCTCCTGCCTTCAAGTTTAATGTCAAGATCCCAAATCCTCTTAAAATGGTAGACCATTCAATGTTCTAACCAATCAAAACATGAAAGAGTGAACACTATGTTGTACCTTGCTGTTGTATGGCATGTAGCAGCATTCTCCTTTAAGAAAAACAGAAATTTCAGAAAACAGTCCCATATCAAATGACTACAACTTGCTTCTAATTCACTATCATAAGCCCAAACTGATACCAAGAGGGAGTTACTTCATTAAACTCTATTTCCAAACATTCTTGGTTTTATGACAGTGCCGTACTATTGAATGGTACGGACTGTTTCAATGTGTAAATTCAGAAAATAGTCTCCACAAAGCAGTTTTGGGAAAACATGAATATCTCTACCATTATCTACTGTCAAGACCTCCAACTAAACTTAAATCAAAGGTAGTTCAAACTTCCTTCCTTTTATTACAAATTTGTGCCATGATAGTGCCGTACATGTACGGATTTATGCAGAAAACAGCAAATTAATGGTTGTAACAGCAGTTTAAAACAGTCTGTGGTAAATCGGTGATTTCTCTTAGCACGATTGATGATAAGAGTCCAACCAAGATTCAATGCAAAGCTCTTTCAACACCCCATCCAACCATTATACCCTTGTGCCACGGAAATTCCGTACATGTACGGAATAATGCAAAAAAACAGTCAATTTCAGAAATGAACAGCAACTCTAAAAAAATAGTTTTTGGGAAAACGGCGATATCTTTCACCTAGATCATTTCCAAGACACCAAACCAGACTCAAATCGAAGGTGCTTCAAAGCTCTTTCCATCCATTACAAGCTTGGGCAATAATACATCCGTACAATCGCGATTACGGCAGGTGAACAGTAACAAAAATACAGAAAATCAGGAAAAACAGCAAAACAGTTATCTTTTTTGTTTTTTCTTTCTATTACTTTCTATTATCATCTAAGTCTATGAATTTATATATATATCAATCACTTTCACTCGACAATGTCATCTAGCTAAAATAATGGCGCTGGTCTCTTTCAAACTTCAAATTCTAATATTATTTAATTTCAAATTCCATCACCTACGCTAGCGTCCTCCCTGTCATGCCTATGGGAGCTTTTGAAGCCAGTAACACATATAACAGAGGATAATGTATTTCATCAGATAATAAAATGCTTTCAGGCATATAGCACCCAAGAGAGGTACGAGAACGGTTTGACAGAAAGATTTCAAGAGATAATGTCTCATGGAATGCAATGATTGCGACACAAAAATAGATTTGTTGAAAAGGCTTTAGAAACTTTTTAAGTAAATGCAATTGGCAGGCGTACAACCAGCCTTTTACAATCTGTGTGAAAACAAAAAAAAGAGTCCAGAACTGCACAGAGCGCTGACACCATATACAGGCCAATTTAGTTAAAATGAGGTTGATTACACCAAAACGGCATCACATATCAATTAAGAGAGTCAAAAAATATTTAAAATAACAGGCCACTAAGTTGTTAAAAAGGCTAAACCATGTGCTAAGGCCGAATCTTTCAACGATGGCCGATTCAGATCAAAATGACCGCTTTAGAAAACACTAAAGTTTAAGGAATGATCAAAGGGTGCAGATAAAAGGCCATTGATCACCAAGTAGATACAAAAGACCACTGATAAAAGAAAATTAACAACAAACACAACTTGAATGGAGAGAAAAAGAAAGGAGGCCGATTCTCAAAGAGGCTGAATCTATAAAAAGAAAAAGCCGCCTAAGATTTTGGGGAAGGCGCTACCATATTTTAAAGGATGAATAATATAGATAAGCCGCTGGAAACGCCATACAACCGAAATGACAGGAGTAGATCATAGTATTGCTAAGCGAGGCAACCAAGTGATCCTTTCCAAGTGGGTTAAACAACTCATACGAGGAACAACAAAAGACAAATAAAAAAAAACAAGCCACCTTAATCATTTAAGGGTTGCTCATAATGCAAAGGGCCGATTATTCTCTTAAGGAATTGATGGACTTATGCCAAAACAAGGATTGCATAACTTAACACTACGTTTCCAGCACCAACTTAAATAACGAAGATCAGATCGATACTTAAATGTGGTCGAAGCCAAAGTAAGAACGACCATTAAAATATAAAAGGAGCAGTGATAATACTCAGGCTGCCTAGGTAGTGGACCGAGCTAGGAGAAAAGAAAAACAAATGGTGAGCAGTGAATTCTAGAAAACAATATCAGAATGTTAATACTGGATAAAACAGGACCACAGGAATCCGGTCAAGCGTGAAGATGACGGAAAGGAAGGCTTTAACATTACAAAGATTTTAAACATTTTGAGCAATAAGGTGATACTGATTGTGATGTACAACATGCACCCGTCCCTCAAATGGAAATTTTAAGCACCTGTAAAACATAGAGGGGACCGACCGCCTTCATGGAGCAGAGCCATGGGTAGCCCAACTTCATATGCGATAGGTCTGATGTAGGAATGATAACAAAATGAACATCCAAAGCTCTTGGCCCAACTTAACTTCAAGAGTTAAGGCACCGAGAGTTAGAAGGATAGACCCATCATGCACTTTAATAGCCATCTCCGATACATCATATGTATCTCGATGTAAATCATGCATGCAGAGAAAATGTTCAGTTACTACATTCACCATGCATATAGGATCTATCATAGCACCCTGAATAGATTTATCATTGACTCAAATAGTAATATAAAGAGGTACATCAGGAGCTTCAATAGTAGTATCATGTGGAGTAAAAGATATAGGTGATTTCAAATCCACTCGCTCTTTGTGAGAGTGAGCGTCCACCATGCAAATATCAACAACATTAGACTCATGATGAGGTAGAGGATCAGTGTATATTTGAATATTTTGATTAGGAGCCTCTACCAATTTATTCCTTTTGTCATTCACACCAGCAAATTGGATTACATTTGAGTCAATGAGGTCTTGAACTTCATGTTTAAGATGCATACATCTTTTAGTGTCATGGCCAACGGAGTGGTGAATTTGACAAAAGGCCTTCGCATCAAAGGAAGATGATTGCATCTTTCTAGGATCGAGAGGTCTAACGGGTGGAAGCTTAATGAGATTATTTTGTAAAAATTGTGTCATGATAGCATAAACAAATTCTGATAATAGTATGAAGCTTCTTGTTAAATTAGTTTTAACTTGTAAGGGGTGGAAGCAGGAGATGATACTACTACCACATGTTTTCTTATGTTATTAAATTTTATGTATCTTGGTGAAGTTTTTATTTTTTCTTTTGAAAGAATGATTATGAGAGGCCTTAGATTGACCAACTGGAGCTGATGAGGGATTATGCTCATACTGACTAACCAAAAGTTGATAATCACGAAGAGCCGTGCAAAGATAAGTGAATGAATCATATCACATCAACAATATCTTATCATAGATATGACGTATTGTGTTCTATAAAGATTCATTTCACATCAGCATCCGGAATAGATATTGGATTTGTGAGAAGGGGGATTGATAACAGCCCATAAATTCTGTTATTTTCTCTTTCATTCCTTATTTGTAATGAACCAAGTCCATTAAAGAGACTTGATGTCCAATGTTAACTTTAAAATTCTCGAGGAACTTGTTAACAAATTGTGAAAAAGAAGTTATAGAATTAGGAGGTAGCGTGTGAAACCAATCCAAGGTTGTGTCCTTGAGTGACCTAGGAAAAATTTTTACCAGGATCACATTCTCAAAGAAGAAATCACTACACATAGTGGTAAAAGCTACAACATGGTTGTTAGGGTCTCCCTTCCCATTATATTTCTCAAAGCGAGGAGTCTCAAACTTCTCAAGCATAGGAGTTCTTAGGATGGAATAGGACAAAGGGCTATAGTTATAATTTGTTTTCATACTAGGCTTAGGTGGACTATTACTCATGTTAGCCAATTGTTATTGGATGGAGGTCATATTTTGTAACAATTGCTTTATGATGGGATCAGAAGTTGAATTTGGTAAATATTGGAATGAAGGACTAGGTGATGATGTATGAGTAGCCTTTTGGAATGTAATAGGGGGTTTAGATGTAGGTAGAGTAATATTAGGAGTGGAATTTATGTAGTTATATGGAACATTACTATAATGGTGAACATGATTCCTAGTGGATAACCCCAACACATGTGGTAGCATTATTACTCAGCTATGTAGTAGTGGTGAGAATTGTAGAAGCATAAGTAGGAATAGGGAGTGTAGGTATGGGTGAGACAATTGAGTCCCTATTTGATTAGAAGTGACATTGGTTATGCTTTTAGTGCAACTAGATGTAGATAGAATGTTGTTATGCACTATATGTGCAACTCCACACAAGACTTCCAATCCTTCTTGACCTTCAAGCAAAAGACTTTGCAGACTCTCAACAATAGGGATGGCCTCTTCAGCTATGTGTTCCAAGCTTACAAGTTGCTGGAAATTAGCCAACTCTGTGTCTAATTTTTGAACTTGAACTTTAGGAACATGAGCCACAAGGTCATCAATATTGATGGATGCATGGAAGTTTGATGCTTCAGGAAGATGTGAAGTAGGGATATCAGGAAGAATTGATGGACCTTCTTGTGTGATGAAACTAGGAATTTAGGGTTCCAATATATTGGTATCATCATTATGCATAGCATTCGAGCCCATAGTTCGCCAACTTCTTCATACAAGGATGTTAGAATCGGGACACCGCATCACAAAGCTCATAAAGTGTCTATAAGCTTTAGTAACACACAAGATGCACCAATAGAAGAAATGAATGAAGCAAGAGAAAGATATGAGTTTTTGTTTAAGTGAAGCAATAATATACCCTTGATCAAATCCAATTCTACTCAAATCCACCTAAATACCAATAATGCTAATGCTTGAGTCAAACCCAAATTTCAATGCTTTTCCAAAATGCAACAATTCAAAATTGTTCCTATCTTCAATTTTTCAATGAAATATGACAAATGAAATGTTGTAGAACAATGCAAAATCAGATTTGGAATGTAAATGATAGCAGCAAAATCTAAAATCAAGCTATCGATCACAAGCCCTAGAATGCAACATTAACTAGATTTGACAAAAATGTACTTTTTTTTTTGACAATTTCTAGCAATAAACAAGATTAAAATGTACAATGTAACACTATGAAATAACTAACTATTGTAATTCTAATCAGGTCTGATGCAAAAATCAGAAAATTAACTTATGCTATAATGATCTATCTTTTCCAAATGCGAACAAAGTAACAACTATGCTTTTTTCAAATCTAAGATGTACTTTTTCTTTTCAATTTTCAAATGCAAGGATGCAAGAATTTTTTGAATAACAATAATGAAAAGATACAACAAATACAAATGTTTTAAACAAAATAATCAATGCAACAAGATAAAAGAACTCACAAATCTATAAACCCTAGGTTCAAAACTAGCAAGATTTTCTTTGAATCCAAGGTTTTGACAAACCCTAGTTTTGAAACTAAGCAAAATTTTACTATATATGAATGCAAAAATGATTAATGAAACCACTCCCAATCAGAACTAGAGTGATAAACAACTTAGATCTGAAAGAAGAAGGATGCAAAAGTGCAAGAAAGAATAGGTTCACCAAAATGTTTAGTAGAAAAGAGTGATCTAGGCTAAGGAGTTAAACTAGGTCAAAACCCTCTTGTACAAACATTAGGACACAAACCAAACTTGGCTTCTACCCAAGAAGGAGATCCAAACTATAGGGGTTCTACTCTTTTGTTGTATATAGATGGATCAACCAAGTTCAACCAAAGTCAAGCAAGCAAGCTAAGACTAATGATCAAACCCTAGAATATAAAAATTAGACTATAACTAACTACTAAAAGTAGATCACAACAAATAGAAAGTGTAGCAGAGATCAGAGGAAGATTCAAAACCTAGATCTTGTAGTAGAAATTCTTAGGACCAGGGCACTTGGGTGCCCTAGGCCTTTTCTAGGGTTTAGTGGAATCTCAGATGTCACCAGACCAGTACCTATCTGCTTTGTCTTCTTCCCAAAAATTAGTTCCCAAAACATGTTTCTCTAACCTGCACACAAGGAAAGAGGAAAAGGTTGTGCTATGTATAAGGGCTTGCCTCAGTCAAACCCCATGTTGGTGTTCCCACCTCCACTACAATGATGATTAGATCTAAGAGTGCATGCCTTAGGAGGGCAGAAGCCAAATATGTAATAATATGATTGACAATTAATGAAATGATGATGAAAACCACAAGAGATATGACTTTAGTTGATGAAGATGACTCAAGAGCCTACACCAACAAAGGAGAGTGATGAAGAGGGCTTCAAACTTCCTTCAAATCCTGCAAACAAACTTCAATAGAATCCACAAGTAGATAACACTCCAAGCATGAAGAACACTTTAGCATAGAACACAATATGAGAGCAAACTTCACATTAATCCTCTAGGTGTTGTCTAGTGTATAAAATGAACTACAACTACTCACTCATGACAAATAAAACTTAATTAAGATGACAAATATAATATAAACAAGTGTCCTAAGCCAGCACTACAAAATAGGGCTAAAGTTCCCAACTGGGACTGGGGCACTTGGGCACCCTGAACCTTTAGCCCACAAACTCTGGGGGAGTGCCAAATATAATGGGCTTAGTCTAGTCCTAAGTTGATTCCATCGGGTTTATTTATTAGGATCAAGATTTCATCGTTTTAAGCTCAAAAAGGTGTTAAAATAGGTTTTGATTAACAGAGGCAACAGGATAGGTCCAACTAGGTGCTAAATTAAGTGTAAAATGCTAGTGTACACATTTTACTCTGTAACAGAGGTATATTTGGAAGAGGACTTGGAAGAAGAGGATTTAGAGGAACCTGTTTTAGATGTGGTGTATAAGGGCATGAGCATATGACTATCAACAAAATTAGGTGTGAACATTTATAGAAGACCAGAGGGTAATGCTAGAGTTGCCCATGTTGATGAGGAGGTTAGATATGAACATTCAAAAGATGCAGAAAGAGGAGAAGCTCTTGTTATTAGAAGAGCCTTGTTGAAAGAAGAGCGAAAAGAAGAACTAGCATAAAGAAAGAGCCTATTTCAAACAAGGTGTAAATTAGGAAGTAAGAGTTGTGATGTGATTATTGATAATGGAAGTACATATAATCTAGTCTCTAAAGAGATGGTCACAAAGTTGAATTTGAAGACAATATAGCATCCACATCCCTATAGGATTGATTGGTTGTAGAAATATCATAGGGCTTTGGTTAATGAACAGTGTTTGGTAAAGTTTAAGATTAGGGATTATCATGATGAGATGTTATGTGAAGGCCGTGGAAATATGATAGGTGTACTATCTATGATGGTCAAGTTAACACCTACTCTTTGACAAAAGATGGAGTGAGACATAAGCTAAAACCTGTGAGAGAAGCAGAGGAAAAGGTATGTAGTAATGCTAGAATTTGTTTAGTAGATGGTAGAAATTTTTTAGATGGAATAAAACATGAAAATATGTTCTTTGCCTGGATTCCTAAAATCAATAAAGTGGAAGGAGAAGATGTACTTGTACAAATCGTAGATCTGTTGTATGAATTCAAAGATATTGTTTTAGATAATGTACCTAAAGGTTTCCCACTAGTGAGAAGCATACTTTTCATTAGATGGATTTGATACTAGAAGCTAGTTTGCCTAACAAAGCAATAAATAGAATGGATATGTGACAAGGTTACTTCTCAAACAACCCTGGATGTTTGATGTAGGAGTATCTAGAGGAGTAAGAGCAATCTTACATCACTTCTCAATCAATCTTGGACACCTATGCACTTTTGAGACACTAGAGAAACTTTAAGATAGTAGAGAAAGTTTTGGACATCAATGCATTTAGTGGACACTAGCACTCTTGTGTTGTATTCCTCTAGTTGCACTCTTGTCTTGACAAGGTCTTTCCTAGATTTAATTGCCCATATGAAAACTTCAATACTTTCTAGGTATCTAATCAAGCAAGAATTCCAAATCCTAGCATTTTTGTTGGGTTCACCATTTATCATTCCTAATGAATGACTATAAGAGGAATAATCTTTTAGTATTTGTCCATAAGTTTCAAAATAACATCCCAAATTAGAACCTCAAACTGACATGTTATGGGTCCAGTACACTTCCTCTGTGCATTCTAATTCTTTTACATAGTTCATACCAAGTGCTATGTTCTAAAATCATACTTAAGGACAATATTGCCTACTTATACCTAGAGTCTAGTGATCTTTATAGGTCAAGTATTTGAACTATACTTTGATACCAAATGTAATAACCACACTTGGTTACTAGTACTGTTAATACAAATTATAATTTTAATATTAAGTGAAACACATCATGTATATCTTGGTAGATTGTCTACTTGATGGAACATAACTAAAATGACCAAACTAATTAATATATTATAGTTCTTGACTTCTCTATTAACATTTGTCCACATTAAATGAGGCATCAAGTATTTTGATATCTTAATAATTTATTCTAATTTAGAAATGCTAGCTTCATAACCTTACCAAGCCAACACAATAGTAGTAACTCTATGCCATAGTCTTACTCTCTTGCACTAAATAGGCTAATCTCTCTATATCATGGCATATCCCTAGACCCTCGAACCTATTCCTTTGAGAACTAATTCTTTGGATCTGCGTATGTATCCCATTAAGAGGAATTAGGGGCTCTTTTGTTCAAACACATAGGTTTACAACACATATCACCAATGTCCCATTAAACCAACATTAGTGAAATTTTAGTTAAAAAAAGTTTATTTAATCATTTAAGAATACAAACATAAGACTCTATGTTCTATATATGTTATTATTTACGATGGCTTCATAAAATGCTAGTTATAATGCAAGCTCATTTCCAAACTCATAGTGCTATGCTAGTTTATAAATGTTAAGTAAGCCAATTAAAGAAAAACAATCTTCATACAGCATTGTTCCTTTAGAATGTATATTCATACATATAGATATTTGTATAGAACATACTTATGACATCTCAACATGCTCTCTCTTAATTTTAAATTGAACCCATATGGTAGAGTCATACAATTGTTAGCCCATATCAAACATATGACTACACCAAAAAGTATTAAGGTAATTACAAACTTGCCCTATATGAAAGTGAGATGTATCACTAAAAAGACCAACTCATAAAATAATATGAAGCGATCTTGTGAATCCTAGTCATAAAATTTAATACTTTCATCCCCTTCAATTTAAATACCTATTCTTTGTTATAACTTTCATATCATATTTATATTATTTATATACTATATTATTTCTAACTATTTTATCTCACACCCTTTATGGTTATTTTAGGAAATAAAAGACATTTACTTTATTGACAATTCACTTAGTCCATCCTAATCATTAAGAAGAAATTTGCATAATAATAATTTTTTTTCTGCATAGTCCCTAGGGAGAAAAATATAGCAACAAGTATTGATAACTAAGAGGAAATTTGCATCAATAATAAACTACTTCAACATAACACCTAGAGAGAAAAATATACCAACAAGTATGAACAGTCCACCAAAATATACCAACAAGCATTGAGAATTACGAGGAAATTTGCATCACTAATAAATTAACTATTTCCACATAATCCCAAGAGAGAAAAATATACCAACAAATATCATAATCCCAAGAGAGAAAAATATACCAACAAATATAAAGAATCCACCAAAGAATAAACTAACATACCAAACATTTAAATTCTTGTTTAAAGCTAATGTTAATGTGTTTAAAGCTAATGAAAGAAATTTAAATTTGGTGGTTTCTTATCTTCATATCAATTCAAGAAAAGCAGCTGAAAACGATGCATATAGTAAACAGGAGCTGGTAAAGCTAACGAGCATTGAGCGATTCTGTAATGTTTGCGTTCGACTGAGATGAGCCGGTGCCAGAATCCGAACGTTCCCCACGGATTCTATGCCCTACATCAATGAAAGCAGGTTGAAAGGGCTTTTTGTAATCCATGTCTGTTCCACTCACCAGCATCGCCACTACTTGGGACATTGATGGCCTATCTACCACAGAAGCCTGTATACATAACAGTGCAAGATTTAACACCCTTAATACCTGCTCTTCACTATAACTTTCGTCTTCTTCTATCCTCTTATCTACTACACTTAAAATATATCCCCCTTCGTATAGCTTCCATACCTGCAGTATTTTTCATAAAATGAAGCTTTAGCACATAAGTGATTATGAGAGTTCTATTTAAATATTATTCACTTCAATGGTCAAACAGTCAATAGCAATTTTACACCTCATTCACAATAAAAACTGTTAAATATTTGTCCTAGTTTTTTGGAAGGGCTTTAACAGCCTGCAGTTGAAATCAATGGACAGACAAGATTTTCAACAAATCAATCAACATTTGCAAAGGTCGATAATATGAAGACTGGTTGAATCAACTGGTCTGTGGCAAGAATCTACAATTAGAAAAGTCCAAAATTTTGAAAAACAGTCAGCACACAAAATACTTTATGGTGGGCGTATTTTTATTGGCCAAAATTAACCTTTACCTATTGAAGTGGATGATATATAAGAATAACCCATGATGAACAGGGCAATATACATGTCTTTTACTATTATAGACCAAGAGAACACAGATGCCCAATAGAGAAATAGAAATAGAGAAATAGAGATAGTGCGGAAGAAATACCCATTCGAGCAGATATTGCAAATCAGGCGGTTGCTTCATGTCAATGCTTTTTCTGCCGCTAATAAGCTCAAGAACCACCACGCCATAACTGTAGGTGTCAGCTTTCTCAGTCAATTGCCCATGGATGGCGTATTCTGGAGCTGTGTATCCTCTGTTAAAAAAAAAAACATCCCATCCCTTGTTACTATACGCAATGTAAATAAAATTATAAGTAATACAATTAACGGGATGTTTTCTTACAGAGTCCCTGCAATTCTTGTGGTAAGGTGACTTCTATCGGCGGGAAGAAGTCTTGCTAGTCCAAAGTCTGCTATTTTAGGCTGAAGGTTGTCGTCCAGTAATATATTGCTCGATTTAATATCCCGATGGATGATGCACACATGAAAATCTTCGTGGAGATATGCCAGACCACGAGCAGTGCCCAATATAATGTTAAATCTTTCTTGCCAACTCAGTATCTTTTCACTTTCTCCTGCATTCAACCCAATTTTATTAAAAGGATAATGGAAGTCTCTGCAATGGAAAGGGAAAATGGGTGAAATTACGAACCAAATAATATTCCGTCAAGGCTCTTGTTTGACATATACTCATAAACAAGCAGTCTTTCTGGGCCTTGATTGCAGCATCCCAACAAGCGCACCAGATTTCTGTGATGAACATTCGATATCAGCTTTACTTCGCTTTCGAATTCTGATACCGCGCTGGCAGATTGGCCTAAAGTTAACTTCTTGACTGCAATGACTTTCCCGTTTTTCAGTGTACCCTACAAAGGAAATTAACCAAGTTTCAGATAATGAGAGTATTTCTGGATTCAACTGTGTATGTTTTTGCTTCACGTTTCGGATCATATTCAATGTTTCGTCATCAGGAAGAGGAGAGTTGATCATGGATTCAACTGTGTATGTTTTTACTTCACGTTTCAGATCATATTCAATGTTCCATTATCAGGAAGAGGAGAGCTGATCATGGATTCAACTGTGTATGTTTTTGCTTCTCATTTCGGATCATATTCAATGTTCCATCATCATAAAGAGGAGAGTTGATCATTAAGTATAATCCGAAATGTCAAAACAAAAACATACACAGTTGAATCCAAAAACACTCTCATTATTATCATAGACTGTGAAAAACTCATGCCTGAGTGTTTAGTTTCTGGATAAACTGTGTTTTGCTTTTTTTTTTTTGTCAACGTTTTGGATCACACTCTATGATCCATCATCAAGACAAAAAGAGGAGAATGATTAATCCCAAAACTCATGCCTACCAAATTTCAGATGATTAATCCCATTGCACAAGCATTGTTAAACCCAATTCGTGGCATCTCACCTTATATACTTGGCCAAACCCTCCTTCTCCAAGCTTGTTTTCTATATCGAAGTTATTGGTGGCTTTTCTAAGTATATTGTAGTCAAAATCTACTGGTCCGCGGAGTTCGGTTGCGCCTTCAGTATTCACTGTTGCAGAGATTTACATAGATTATGATAAATTGTGTAGATTAAGAGCATCTCGAGGAGAAGACTGTAATGGCATAGTTCAGTTTGGATAATGTTGATGTTTACCTTGTTTTTCCGGTGGCTGCGTAAAATATCCCAACACTCTCCTTCGAAAGAAAAATAGCGCAATTAGGACAGCAATGACAATAACGCCTCCCACGGCCACAATTATTATCCATACTTTAGAACTAACTTTACTCCCTGCAAATAAAACAAGTTTACCAATTGCTTTATGCTAACCTGTCGCTTCAGTTGTCAAACCATTCTTAGAGAATTGAGAATTACTTGCTGTCAAAAAAGTTTCTCAATGAAATTACTTGCTGGACATGTTTATGAAATTTTAGAGGGCAACCATTCTTAGAGAATTGAGAATTGAGGATTGAGAAATTATAAAACAATATTAGTATATCCTATGTTTAGTTTAGTTGCGGCCTTAGTTGAGAACAATCGTCCATTTATCCTTTGGATACATAAAAATAAACTTTTATGTGAATCTTTTAATATTACAAAATTGGGTTCAGTCTGACATGCCGGTAACCCATCTCTCATGTTAATGAATGGTCCACTTAGCACTTATTGCATCTAGGTGATGCACACAAGGGTGAAACATCGGAACTTCCCGGGAGGTCACCCATCCCAGTACTACTCCGACTATGGAGTTTCCCCCAAGATCAAGCCCACTTAACTTGCCTCCCCATTTGCAAATAGGTTAAAACTGTGTCAAGTTACCAAATTGTATATTTAATGTATATTTTATCTACAAATCCTCAAATTCCAACTAATGGGGGGAGTTAACATTAAACAATTTCGTTGTCTGTCTGGTATAGATGATTATTTTTGTCAAATGTCTCTTCTCTCGACAACCTGGCCATTTTTTTCGCATTTCCGTAATCCCGGCGGTTAATATACAACGATTTGCCAACCATTTCATAGAGAAGGTCCTGAACTGAAATTTTCATTTACCGTCCTAATATTGTAGATCATTTGATCATTATTTGTTGCAAACATAAATTAACTGAGTATGGTTTGCTGCAAGAAATGGTAATGCTTACCATGACAGGAATAGTATAGTAGATACTGAATTGCTGAAAAAAATGGAGAGATTTAAAAGTTTACAGTTTGTATAAGTACTTCAAAACATAACAAACCCAATAAAATAACCAAACAATCCCCCAAATTAAACATAAAAAATAAACAACAGATCTCCAATAAAATACAGTTGTTGGGCTGGTGTTTAAATCTGGAAAGGTTGATTTCAGATGATATAGATGGATAGTTGAGGTCCCTACTTAAAGTTTTGGTGTTGGGGATATTCCCCTGGTTCTGATTTGGATGGTTGTTATGATGATGTTTTTTTAGACTTCTGTTGTTTCTTGGGGCGATTTGATTTTGTACTTGTGATTTCTTTATTAATAAAATTTTACCCCTTTTTTTATTAAAAAAAAAACATAAAAAATATACAACAGATTTTCAATAGAACACTTAAATTTTGGGTTAAAATTTTCTAACCTGTAGACAAAAACTGTGCAAGATCAGTGGTGGCATTGTCTGAAAAGAAAGAGTATGTAGCATAACGCAGAAAGCAGCCAGCGTCTACAGCACGTCCCTCTGATTGAGAAAAACAATTAGCTATATTTGTCTGCGATATGTTGAGGCAATCCTTACACCCTTCCTTACTGAGAGATTTCAAACACCAAGCAAGCGCATAGATGGTCCTATTCGACGCATCCTTTTCAGTCTGCGCAGTAAAGAAATCAGCCGTCTTCGGAGTTGCAGTGCACAGATTGCTTAACAAACTTTGACTTGTTACAGAAAACGAATTGGCACCCGTTCCAATACGTTCGTTGCCACACAGCTGTGTATTTCCAGGAGCAGTATTCTGTGCATAAAAATTGTTACTCTCATAGCGCAGGAAACAGCCGTCATAGATTGTTCTTCCCCCGGACACATTAGAGCAGTTGCGAATTTGCTTCTCTGCGGCCGTAATACACTTGACGCAGTCTGATGAGTTCTTATCCTGTCTGCACTGAGCTAATACGTAAACTGGATCTGACCCTGTGATTTGCTCTTTTGTAGCAAAACCAGATGAAGCCACCGCTTGGAGCACAGATGCCAAAGTGGCATTTAAATTTTGCTGAAAGACTGTGACGTTGGTGCTCTTGACGGGACTGCATCCAACCTGCAGGCGTCTAGCCTCTGGATCTGCTAATATGGGCACAACCAGGACGAATAGTAAGAGTACTAATTGTAGAATCTCCATTGATACAAAAGCTGTATCTGCTTCTCGGTACTGCCCTCTTGTTGTTCATAAAAATGCAAAAGCTGCAATATGAGACATTTTTAATTTAGTAAAAGCATTTTTGGTCCCTCTTTTGGATGGTGCTGGTCAAAATGTAATAGACTCATCTATTTTCGACGATTTCTTCCACAAATCAGAGCAGTTTACAGATGCAGAAAGGTCGATTGATTAGATCTATCAGATCTGTCAAAAAGTTAACATACCGACTGTTTACAGTGGGCACTTTTTCCACCACCTCTCTTTATAATGTTTACTTTATCCTGGTAACTTGATCTGAGTCATTAATACGAAAACTCTTGCACAATTACAGAAGAAAATTTTTACTTTAAGACGTGGTTGAATTGGGTTATGAAACGGGATGAATAGAGGAGGAAATTGGCATGTTCTTAACAATTTTTTATTACTATAGACATGGAAGTAAAGGAAAAATGAATGTTGGACTTATCCACAATTTTTTTAGCTACCTAGATGGGTTTAAATTTCAATAAGCAATGTGATATGGTACGAAAATCTTGTTATCAGATTTTTATATGGTAATTTTCCAAACTTTTTGATAGTACGAAATGACTGCAGTATTAAAGTAAAAGGTTACACTGAATTTGTATATGCTGCACATCTACTTTTCAAGCTTATCAAATGACTGCACTATTCAAGTGTTACAATAAATTTGTACATTTGCAGCTGTCTCTCAGTGTTTTGACAGTGGACCTTGTTGGGCTGTTAGTTGTTTATTGGTTTTCCTTGTATTTCTTTTTTTTAGTTGCTCTTCTGAGTGCTGATTATTATTGTATATTTGTATTATTCAATAAAAAAAATGACTGCAGTATTTAATTAAAAGGTTACAATAAATTTGTATATTGCTGCACATCTACTTTTTAAGTTTAAGAAATGACTGCAGTATTAAAGTAAAATGATACAATAAATTTGTACATTGTCCCATATCTATTTTTGACATTTACTTTTCAAAAGTAATGTACAAATTTATTGTAACCTTTTTCTTAAAAGTAGATGTGCAGCAATGTAGAAATTTATTGTATTCTTTTACTTAAAAGTACATGTACAGCAATCAAAATTTACCTTAATACTGCAGTCATTTCATACTATCAAAAAGTTTGGAAAATTATCATATAAAAAATCTGATCACAAGATTTTTTACCATATCACATTGTATGGCTGTTTTGTTTTTTACCACTTTTTGTTGTGGATGAGGTGTAAAATTGTTATTGACTGTTTGACCATTGATGATATTTAAGTAGAGTGGGTAGCAGCCATGGTTTTGTCTCTAGCCTTGAGCAACTGTTCGTTGGTTTATTTAATCTTCAAAGCTACTCTATTTTTATGTAATCTTTGCTTCTTTTTAATATAAAAATAAATAAATTTGTACATTGAATTATGGGAAGATTTTAATAAAAAGTTAAATTGAACATTTAATTCAATTTAAAATACTATAATATCTACAACAAGAAGGATATAATAAAAAGGTGAATTGAACATCTAATTCAATTTAAAAACTATAATATCTACTATCTAAAGAATGTAACAAAAAATTAAATTGAATATCCAATCCAATTTAAAACATTATAATATTTAAAATGTGAAGAAGCTACAAAAATTGAATTGAACATTCAATCAATTTTAAACTTCACCATTCCATCTAATTTGAAACACTATAACATCTACTGTGTAAAAATTATAATAAAAAGATGAATTAAACATCTAATCAAATTTTAAAACACTATAATATGTGTCATGATAGTATAATAAAACATGAAAGATTTTTTTTTAAAATTTGGGTCAGTCAACATTGGCTGACAAAGGAGGGCAGCGACATATTAGATGAACTCATGTGATAATGCGTCTTTTTTCGACTCTGTTTCATGTAACAGTCGATCTTTTCAATGCATTATCTTGGATCTGTTCGATCATATTTGGAGTTATTCGAATTGTCGAAAATTAATCTGTTCGTAAAATTTCGACCAGCCAACTATTTTACAACGTAGCGGCTGGTTAAACTTTAGCTAATGATATATATGTATACCTCTAACATGTGTTTCCTGGACTCCTTTCGCTGTCAGACAGGACATCCTTCAACAATCTCAAACTCTAACAGAACGTGAGCAACATACATCAGCGACGAATACATTAAAGTCGGTCAAATAAATCCATTACATATGCATTTGCAATAGTTCCCTCTCTGGCCTTGTTCACTCCGTTCCTGTAGCTGCTTTAACAGCTGTTTCCTGTAATTAATTTTATCTTTGCACTGCCACATTTATGTGATATATTTTGCAGATAAAATCAAACGGCCTATTCAACGTAAATGATTGAGATTTTGAAGAGACGTCTAATAATTTTCTACGACCTAAAACCTACACAGTGGAAAAATAAATATGTCTTCTAATGATTTTTTAGGACTTAATATTTTTTTAAGACCTAATGGTCCATGGTCCACACTTGTCATTATTAGTGATGTCTAATATGACCTAATACCTCAACCATGGAAAAATAAATTTGTCTTTTAATGATTTTTCTAGGGACGACATTTGTCATTGCTTTCTATGACCTAACATCTAGACTATAGGAAAATAAAATTGTCTTTTAATGATTTTTTACAACCTAATTTTTTTACGACCTAATGGTCTACAGTTGTCATTGACCAGTGATGTCCAATACAACCTAATACCTCGACCATGGAAAAATAAATTTGTCTTTTAATGATTTTTCTGGTGACAACATTTGTCATTGTTTTCTACGGTCTAACATCTTGACCATGGAAAAAATAAAATTGTCTTTTAATATTTTTTTAGACCTAATATTATTTTACGACCTAATGGTCTACAGTTGTCATTGACCAGTGATGTCTAATACGATCTAATACCTCGACCATGGAAAAATAAGTATCTCTTAATGATTTTTCTAGGAACAATAGTTGTCATTGACAAGTGGCTTAAAGCATACAATTTTTTTTTTAAGTTTCAAGATTATTCCAAAAAACATGTGTGGTGGGTGAGGCTTCCCCAAGCACTCTATAATAACCCTTTCCTATGTTATTTGGTTGTGAAAGGAAATAATCTTTTGAATATATTTGACTAGTGTATATCTTTTTATTTATTTATTTTGAAGTCATCTTAGGTGGCTTCATGAGTCAACTTGGAGAGTTTGTCAAAACTCTTCCAAGGTATATGGCATGTTCTCTCGACATTTGGAGGAACAAACTCACCAACTTGTGTTGAACACTCCTAAAGTGACTCAAATTCCGTCATCTATATCAATGTACTCCAAATTTGGTAATCAGCGTTGGCTTATTGATTCTTGGTTTCTCATATTAGAAACCATGATATATTTTGTTAGTGTATATATTTCATTTATCATACACTATAGGCTTTGAGCCTAACTTAGGCATCCTTTATGTATTCTTAACACATGCCTTTTTGAGGTGTCAAGTTTGTTGGGTGACTCATCCTTGACTCATTGAAGGTTGTTTTACAACTTGGGAAAGATGTCAACAAGTTTGCAACCACCTAGCCACCTTGCGCTAGTTTTGTGGAGCTAACTCGATACTATAGTTGAGTGTTGAAGTCGACTTCTAAGTCAACTCAACCTCTCTAACCTATATATACACCTTCTTGTTCATAATCAAACACTTCGATTTGATACTTGCAATCATCTCATTGATCTTAGTTTTCTAAATGGTATCAAAGCAAACTGAGATCATTTGCTAGTTCATTTTGAAGGAGGCCTTTTGTTTATTTTTTTTTGTTTATTTTTTCAGATTGGAGCCTGCATTGAAGAGTTTGAAAGGCGTATTCAGTTCATTGGTCCCCTATGTGTTTGCAGAAGGTAAAAAAAGTATCGAAAAACCCTCATAAGAGGTGCGAGTGTGCAAAGTCCAACTCTGTTTTTTCTATTGTTATGTGCAGAAGAGGTGTCGACCTCTGAGAAGGCGTTCAAACGCCTATTTTGTGTGTCCACATGGCCTAAGAAGGCCGACCTGCAACGTTACGCAGAGGAAGCTAAAGGTGGTCATTTTTTTGGTATTTTTATGCTGAAGGTCACTTTGCCATAGTTCCCTCTCTGGCCTTGTTCACTCTACTCCTGTAGATGCTTTTACAGTTGTTTCTTGTAATTAATTTTATTTTTTTACCCTTAAGCCAATATAAAAAAATTACATATGCACTGCCACATTTATGTGATATATTTTGCAGATAAAATCAAACGGAGAACCCATTCTTTTATCCTATTCAGCGTAAATGATTGAGATTTTGAAGAGACATCTAATAATTTTCTATGACCTAAAACCTAGATGATTTTTCTGGGACGACATTTGTCATTGTTTTCTACGGCCTAATATCTAGAACATGGAAAAATAAAATTGTTTTTTAATGATTTTTTACGACCTAATATATTCTTAGGACCTAATGGTCTACAATTGTCATTGACCAGTGATGTCAAATATGACCTAATACCTCGACCATGGAAAAACAAGTATCTCTTAATGATTTTTCTAGGAACAATAGTTGTTATTCACAAGTGACTTAAAGCATACATTTTTTTTTTAATTGTCAAGATTATTCCAAAAAACATGTGTGGTGGGTGAGGCTTCCCCAAGCACTCTATAATAACCCTTTCCTATGTTATTTGGTTGTCAAAGGAAATAATCTTGTGAATACAAGTGGGTGAAAATGATTACATGCAATGGCCTTTGAATCAATTCAATAGTCTATTTGGTGGGCTCTAGTTCTTTTTAGTCAAAACGACCTTATGGCTTAAGCATCATGGGTCTATGCCTTGAAATTTTTCAAATGAGGAATTAGAGTACTACCAAATCTTATTAACAAAGTTATCAGGAATTTTTTCATTTTTTGGCTAGAAGTTAAGATGAAATTCAAGTTTTCCAATCAAAACTAGAAAAGATTCCTAACTCTTATTGATGCTGGCCATTCCTCCCCATATGCTCCACAAAATTGGGGTTAGGTCCTTCAAGCCCTAGTGGAAAGAGTAGAAATGGTACCTTAACAAACCATTTCGTAATTACAGACCTTGCAAAGGATATTTGTGACTTTCACCCTATCTTACATTGTTGGCATCTTTAATCTTCTCTTGGTTCTTGGCATCATCGATTCTAGTCTATCTAGTCGATCATTCTTAAGCCTAAATTGGATCATTTTGCTTGGTGCATTCTCTACCAAGGCATTCCACTTGGTTCTCATTTGACTCATCTCAGGGTTTTCAACGTTTATTGTCCTTTTCATGAATAGTTTGAGACTCACAACCATCTCTTTTGGTTTTGCACTAGAGCCCATGAAGCCTGGAATTGGATACATGATTTTTTTAGGCACTTTCGGCATGATCCCTTCTAATGGCATATGGTTTTGTTAGGGAATAGGCCTTGTCTCTCATTCAAATATACTCAAATTTGGCATGCTTTTGAACTAAAAATTCTCTCCAATATTTGAAAAGATGGAAATTTAATACGCTTTTCAGGTTGTTTGGCTGATGTTCATTTCTCTTTTTATACTAAAGATATGTTTTTCTCTAATGTGCTTATGTAGATTTAAGTGAAAGATAGCAAGTTTGCACTTAGAGTAGTAGATCTATAGGAGCTTCTTGTTCACTAGGGAAATGCCCCATGCACTATTGCCAGAGTCCCACCTCCTCCTTCCTCCCATCCTCAAGGATGTTAGCATGGTCGCAACCAATCTGTTTGACAAGAATGAGGGTCTTAGTCCCATGGATCTCTATTAGGAAAGGTGTCTTAACCTTGCACCTAATGTTAACATTACAAACAATGGAATTTTTAGGTTGAAAAATAGAAAAACTTAATTTTTGGGCTATAGAGTTAGTTTCTAGCCAAAATAAAAATTCTAGGTTGTTCAACACCAGTTCCTTGATGCTTTTCACATAGACCTATTCTAGATCTACAATTTAAGAAAAACATGCCCCATCGACCTTCTAGATCAAAAGTTATGGCTTCTAGAAGTTGGACCCCCTACATTGGAAATGTAACAGAATCTACACATAAAATAGCTATAAAGGAGAGTTACACTTGTTGACCAACTTGTTATAACCTGCATCTTTGAATGGGGATAATGAAGCCAAAATGGAACACCCAATTTGGTGAGTGGATTATAATGAGGTTATGGTAGGTGGAAGGAATATGTTATTTTAGCCTGCAGACTCGTATTGGAATTTGGATGTTGGATTTCCAACTAAGGATTTAGGCTCCACTATCTTGGGTGGTTTTAGCTCATGGATTTCTAATTACCATTTGATGGTTTCATGTATTTATTTCATATTTATTGGGTGCTTCAGATGGAGGTTTCATAGGTCAAATTTTGTAGGTATTGTTATGCTATCATAATTCCTCTAGATCTTTGGTTGGTGATACTCCTAAGAAGGCTTTCTCTACAAGTGTATTGTAACTATGTTGTTTACTGAATAATACATTGATCTTCTTTGGAGTGTGGAGTTTTTCTTCTAAACGAGTTTTCACCATGTACACCTATGTTATGGTATATTATTTATTTTGTGTTTATATGTGTTTCTACTTTCTATAATTGATAAAAGATTGTAATTTACACAATGCTCTACTTTAAAGTTTAGTTTGGGAAGTATTTCCACATTCCTTGCTTCCTTTCATTTGGTATCAAAGTCTGATCACCTCATATTCTAGGTTTTGGGCAAGAGGTTTTTTGCACTAATCTTCATTTAAGTGGGAGCTTACAGTGCAAAGAGGTTTTTTGATTTTATTGTAGGAAGAGATGAAAAGCACAGCAAGGACAGAGATGGAGAAGTCTTCAGGCACAAACTTTGAGTTGTGAAAACTCAAAATGGAGGATATGCTTGTTGATAGATATCTATGGACTTCAATATCTAGTTCCAAGCCATCAAGTATGAAATAAGAAGATTGGAACTTAATGGACATAAAGGTGAAGTGTCTAGTGAGACTCTAGTTGGCAGATTCAATATTGTTAAATGTTCATGAGGAGGCTTTTATAGTGAACCTTTAGAAAAATCTTGGAGAAATTTATTAGTCTAAATCCATGGTAAATAAGTTATTCCTAAGAAAGAATTTGTACTCTCTTAGAATGGAAGATGGTAGATCCATAGTCGATCATTTGAATTCCTTTAATATGCTATTTTCTCAACTAATCTTTGTGGGAGTGAAGATGGAGAAGGGGGATTGTTGTATGAATTTGTTATGTCCCTTGCCAGATTCATGGGACTACCTAGTTATGGCCATTGGGAGTACTACAACCAAGTTCAAGATGGATGAAGTGGTTGCATCTTTGATTTCTAAAGAGATGAGAAGGAAGACTTATGAGTCAACCAAGGAGGCCCTAGTAGTTCATGGAAGATCTAAAGAAAAAGGAAAGAAGGACAAGAGGGAAGATAAGTCTAGATTCAAATTCTGTGGGAGATTTAAATCTCTTGGTAAGTTCAAGGAAAAATGTTGGAACTCTAGAAAAGATAGACACCTTAGAAGAGATTACAAGGATGAGAAGAAGAACAAGAAAAAGGTTGACTTGGATGATGAGTCTAAGAGATCCTCCCATGATGATGGTAATGCTTTTATCATTGTCTTGGCTACTCATGTATCGAAAGATGCATGGCTGATAAACTTTGGTGCCTCTTTCCACATGACCTCACATCAGGGTTAGTTTATAGAATATTAAGAATATGATGGTAGGAAGGTGTACCTTAGAGATGATTCTCATCTAGAAATTGTTGGCTATGGAAGAGTCTTGATCCAATTCGATGATAAGTGAGTGAAGGGAATCAATGGTGTACTACATATTCCTAATTTAGCACAAAACATACTTTTTGTAAGTAAATCTAATGATGTGGGTGTGCAAGTTGTTTTCTTGAGAGGAGGATGTAGTATGGTTAGAGAAGCTATGGTTCTTGCTAAGGGTGTCTAGATTAGCATTCTATTTCAATAGGATGCATGTATGGTTCAACATAAGTGTTCTATTCCTTTAGTGAAGAGATCTATAGAATCTTCACTTTCACCATTTGAAACAACAACAAAGAGGTGTGTTTCGTATACTTTTGATGGTTGTTATTTCTGGGTATCTAAGTGTGCTCATTCTTTGGAGATAAAACTTCCAACAAAGAAAAAAATGTTATGGCACTACTGGATGGGTCACATAGGTGAGAAGGGTCTTTGGACCATGTAAAATAAAAACCTTGTTGAGGGGTTGAATGATTGTAACCTTGAGTTTGATTTTACAAACATTGCATATATAAAAAATAAAACCATGTTCAATTTTACTCTAGTTCTCATAAATCTTCGAGGATATTGGACTTGATACACTCTAATGTTTTTGGTCTTGTTAGTGTTCCTTTAATTTCAAAATCTATTTATTATGTATCTTTAATTAATGACTATAGTAGAAGGACATTGGTACATGTTTCCTTAGAAGTAAATCTAATTTTTTTAAGTTATTTAAAGAGTTTAAGGTTTTTGTGGAATATTAAACTGGTAAAAAGATTAAGTGTTTGAGGACTGACAATGGCAGAGAGTTTTGTTTGGAAATTTTTGATGGGTTTTGTAAAGATCATGGAATAGAAAGGCACAAGATGACTCTGTATACCCCTTAATAGAATGGAGTTGTAGAGAGGATGAACAAGACATTGATGGAGACGGATAGGAGTATGCTTAGTGGGGCTGATCTAGGACAAAATGTTTTAGCAGGAGCAATTGACACAAGTTGTTATTTGGTTAGCAAGTCTACTACATCATCTCTTGTTGATAAGACACCTATGGAGGTGTGGTCATACAAAAAGCCCTCACTAAGACATCTACAATTCTTTAGTTGTGAGGCCTATGCACATGTACCTAGGGAGAAGTAGTCAAAGTTGGAGAATAAGGCTGTTAATTGTATCTTCATCAGCTATGGTGTTGGTGTGAAAGGGTACTTGAGCTTTGGGAACCTATGGCTGAGAGAGTTTTGTATAGTAGAAGTGCTACCTTTAGAGAAGTCAAGCCTTCTTCCATCATATTGCAACCAAAGAAGAATGGAAAGAAATATGTAGTTCAACTAACCCCAAAGATCGAAAAAGGTTTAACTAGAAGCCCACAAAGTACCTAAAGAGGAGGAGAGATCAAAAGAAAAGATAGAACCTCCACCTTAGCCATTGAGGAGGTCCACTCAGCAAAGATAGTAGCCAAAAGGGTATACTCCTACTGATTAGAGATGTATCTTTTCTTTGATTTACTAACATTGATGAGCCTAGGACTATAAAGAATGTTATGGGTATGAATGATGCAAGTTATTAGAAGTGGCCATTGAAGAAGAGATGATTGCAATAAAGAAAAATGATACATGGGATCTAGTACCTTTGTCTGATGGACATTAACCCATTGGATGCAAATGGGTGTTCAAGAAGAAAATTAGTTTAGATGGAAGTGTTGAGAAGTACAAGGTGAGATTGGTTGCAAAGGGTTATTCCTAGGTTGAAAGAATTGATTATGGTGATATTTTTTCTCTAGTTGCTAAGATGACATCCATTCGGTTTATATTATCACTTTCAACAATGTATGATCTCGAGGTTGAGTAAATAAATGTGAAGACAACTTTCCTGCATAGTGATTTAGAGGAAGAGATTTATATGACATAGCCAAAGCACTACATTGAGAAAGGTAAAGAACATTTAGTTTATAAGTTGAAGAAATCTTTATGTGGTCTTTTTAAGAAATCTCCTAGAATGTGGTACCAAAAGTTTGATTCATTTGTGTTACGTTTGGGATTTCTGAGATCTAAATCAAATCATTGCATCTACCATTTAAGATCGACGGTGATCATATTCTCATTATTACATTGTATGTTGATGATATGTTATTTCTTGGTAATGGGAAAGGTTCGATTTGTGAATTCAAGTCTTAGCTTTTAGCATAGTTTGAGATGAAAGGCTTAGGTGCATCTAGGTACATCTTGGGGATGGAGATCAAAATATGAGCAAACATAAAACTTTGTAACTATGTGAACTCAGTGTTGGAGAGGTTCAACATGTTATCTTGTAGGCCATTGTGTGTTCCTATTACAATGGGGACAAAGTTATCAGTTGAGGATTTCCCAAAGTCTCATAGTAAGATGAAGGATATGAGTAGAGTACCTTATGCTAGTACTAAATTAGAAGTTTGATGTATCCCGTGGTTTGTACAAGACCATACATTGTCCAAGCAGTGGGAGTCCTTTGTTGTTTTATGGTTGTTGGTTAATGGATTTGTCATCTAACTCTATATACTTTCACCCAGACAAGTAACAAATGTAATCAACAGTTGAGCCTAATCTATTGGTATTTTATAAAGACTCTCTACTTCTTTAACAAGGCACGGCTACCTTCAAAAGATATTCTAATGAATGAAAACCAGAATTGCTTTTAACCAGAAAGCAAAAATAAAGGCAGAGCTTCTGACCAGAAAGCAGTAAAGGTAGATTTACATCCAAAACACAAGAAGTTCAAAGACTTCCACCAATATAACATCCACAAACTAATATCATACACCATATATTCACCACCTCAAATAATATATCAAAAGATAAACAATTCGCAACAGTGAGCAAGAATCAAAGATTTCCAACCACCAAGATATACAAATATCATCAACACCAGTGGCAACACATTCAACATAAGAAGAACATGAATCCAAATAATCACAACACAAAGCCCATGATCATTCAAAACTCCACTGTATTAATTCTCATTGCATATATCAAAGTAGCTGAAACCAAAATTTACTATCAACCTTGCAAAACAAAATTTGTAAAAGATCCATAATTTGACTAGCTACCCAGAATATATAGCTAAGTTGAAAAGTAATTGTCTTTAAAACCATAACGGCTTCTTGAAATAGCCAATTTAAAAGATGTTTAAACAATAATAATAAAGGGCCCTCCAGAGCCAATAGATTTAGAGAAAATATCATAAAATAACCAAAGCATGAAATTGAAACTAATTGAGGATTTGCAAATCCTCTTCACAGTTGTCCACTTCATCCATCGCTTCCTCTTCCTTCATCTACTTGCCTTCTTCTGTGCCACTTTGTGCTGCTTGAGGTACCTGTGCCCGCAACCTTTCCTTGTATGCCCTGTATTTGTTAATAACAGGTGTCAATGACATCTCGGGTGGAGTCCATGTCATGTTGATCCGACGCTTCTTCTTCATCAATGCTCTATCAGAGTCCACCACCTTTTGATGCACCTCATCAAACTTATTTCTGGAAATGTTGATATGAGTCACCATTTTTGCAAGCCTCCCCATTGATTCTCTTGTAATTATATTATAATTCATTACCTCTTCAGTTACCACCTTTTTGAAATTTTGTTTTATTACTTTCACATCCAGGAGCTTCTCATCATCAAACCCGTTAGCCTCTACCTCCAGAGCAGCAAAGTCCCTTATAATGTTCATCATCTCTCTATAATAGACCGTAATTTCTTTCCTCATTTCATCTTCTGCTATGATTATGAGATAGAGTTTCCATTCAACTGCATCGGCCCACACAGGTGTGTCTAGTTATCCTGGATCAGTTACTACTTCCTCAGCCACTAAGACGCTAGGGTCCATACTGGCCATCTCTTGTATCTATTTAGAGGCTAGAGATAGATTATGATGATCACTTTTGGCCTTTTCAAACTCTACTATCAAAGCTTCCCTCTTCACATATACAAAACCAAATAATTTTACTACCTCCTCTTTAAACACAAGGCCATCAAAAACAACTTTCACTACCCACTGATCCATAGCATTTCTCAAAGATAAAGATGTTCTAACTTCTTGAAGCAAATTAGTATCAAGGATATGGAGGTCAACATTTGAGGGAGCTTTAATTGTGGGCATTATTATCTTAGCAACTGAATTAACAAAAGATGATAAAGAACTTACATGAGCCAGTAGCTTTGAATTTTCTTCTTGTAGTCCCTTTACCCTTTTAGATATGTTATTGACTGAATATTTGACATGGTAAAGGTCACCCTCTACAGTAGAAGGTCCCAAATCCACTCTACTCATTCTGAAGTTGGCCTCTGTCACTTCATCTTCATTCTTATCCACCACTGGGTCTACAATTTCTAGAAATTGGTTTCCTGAGGCAAGGTCGGTCACCGTCCTTGACATCCTTTTAGCGCATTTAGGCCTAGGAGTGCTTTGTAGAAAATTTGCTACAGTATCAATGCCTTCATCTGCAGGTGGGGTATACCTCTTTTTTCTTTTGGACTACTTTCTTCAATCGATTGGGAGATGGGGCCAAAACATTAGCAGTATTAAGACTAGCAACAAGAGGAACAGGGTGAGAATTCTACTTCGGCGGTTCATTTTCATGGAGGGAACTTGGCGGGCTTAGCAAAGAGTGCAACAGACTATCTTATTCAATCTGAGAGAAAATGAAAGAATCACTCACTTACAGGGTTATTCACAGGTGGCACATGATCTACTTTGGATGAAGAAGCAGCCAATCTGGTATTTCCTTTCCCTGGTTGAGTGTCTTGTTCACACACCATTTTCAACTTTACAAACTCCTCAGGAGGCCTATCACCACTGTCATTCGATTGTGAGTCGACTCTATGAAGAGTCAAGTCCAAACTAGAAGATCTTCTATACGAATGGGCAGTTTGAGACCTACTTTGGTTTTGAGAAGCTGAATCCTTTGGCGTAGTAGAACCAACACACTCTCTTACCTTCCCCTTTAACCATCTCTCCGTTCTCCTTAACACATGAAGGGAAAGCAACTTAACATCTGTAACTTATTTTTCAAACCATTTCATAGGAGGTAGGGGTTCCATTGACACGACATGATAGCCTTCATCCATTATGCTTGAGTTATCATCGACCATGTCAGGAACTGGAAAATCTAGCTTGAAAGGTTGAATCTGATCCACAGCTAATCTCATCCACTTTCTCCTTTGTACCTCTCTTTCATCTACAAAGTCTTCCCAAAAATCCTCGAGTTGAGGCTGATGTAGGTAAGAACCACCCCCATGCATGTTTTCTTTTATGAAGTTATTACTGTCAAAAGCCGCGTGGGGTGATAAACTGTGGAGACTAAATTCCAATAATAACTTGTCAACATTTTTGGCCCCATCATTACTTTTGCAACAATATAAAGACAAGGTCACAGGGAAAGAGTATCTCTTCTTCTTCATGCCTTGGTATTTTACATTTAGAGCCGCCATCTGAAGGCACAATTCCAACAACACCAAATAATTGGATGGGTACCATGGCAATTTCAATGGGGCATTTTCATAACCCCCAATTCTTAAATAAGAGAAATGATCAAACTGTATATAAAAGCTACCAAATTTCATGACCAGAGCAGATGCTTCAACTGAGAACCTTCGCTCTATCAAGCCATCAATCTTCTTAGCTAACATCATAGAAAAAGCATCATTTACTCTCCTAAAATCTTTCATACCTTCTACCTTCTGCAACTGAGCAAAAGTTCGGTACACAGGCATACTTGTTGCAAGATTTCCTTGAATCCTCAAGCCAGGCCAAACAGCCTCTCTTCAAGCCAAGACATACACCAATTGGGAACACATGTGGAAACTCACGCTTCTTGTAAAATTCATCAATTGTTCATGTAGGCATTCACTAATAACCTTTGCCTAGTCAATGTGATGGTCCCCACAAATCAACAAAATGAATCTGCACATCCAAAATTCAAAAATATCTAATTCTGGGTTCCTGACTACTTTGTTCATAAAAGTTATCATGTCTGAAATTTCCTCCTTAAAATGGCTCCTTTTTAGGTTGGTGAGAAGCCAAGATTTCCCAGTCCTTTCAATTTCCAACCAGTTCTTAGCAATGCAAGTACAGTACCAATCTTTCCTTTCATTATAGTAATTCTAGGCATAAGATACAGAAACATCAGCATCATCTTCATGTTGCTCCAAATTCAAAGCTAGGGCGACGAATTCTAAATCAACTTTTGCCACAACAGTGCCATTAGAGGTTTTTATCTCTTGGGACTCCGGAAAATAGACATTTGCACATGCCACTATCAATTTAGGGCAATGGACGGTGAGCAGAAAGCCTCCAGCTTTATCCAGACCACTACTAACAATCTTTCCCGCCAATGGAGTTTGATTCTCTGACTGCATTCTTCCCCAAAAGTCCTCTAAATCAACATGGCCTAAGTTGGTATCTCTCACCCCAGACAAACCATTCTCCACTATAGAGGCCATGGGAACTCCTTGAAATTTGAACTTCATCTTCATATACTCGAGGAACCAAAACACCAAAGACTCTAAAACATACGCAGGCAATATAGGATAATGCAAAGCACTGACAAGAAGTTCTTTATGCAGATACATGGAAATGGAAATTTTCTAACTTGCCAAAGAAAGTGTTGTGCTTTTATAGCAGAGTAGAACAAGAAAAAGATAGAGTTGCTAATCATGTTGACCTGTGAGAATGGAGTTATGTTGATATTCCGCATGTAGCAAGCTAGTCGTTAACACTCTGCAACGTGTTCCTTTTGTGAAATTATGCAACTTTAGTGAGATGAAGAATTTATCAATGTCACTTCACATAAATTTGCTTGTGGAGAACATTAAATTCTGGCGGCAAATTTAACCTTTAAAATCATTAATACATACCTCGAGTTTCCCTCCGAAGATTATGCCATTGTGTTTTCACGTACTTCCAATTAAATGCGAAGTGACAAGTGTCATTCCTTTATACCATATGCTAGCACAGCAAAAACACCGCAGCAAGTCCTTCAAAGTTGGCAAGTTGGGCAGGAATTGAAGTTTTGAACTCCAAGTCAGAGGTTTAGAAGTTCAAGAAACTCCCGACCTCCCGACAACAAAGAGATTTCACAATACTGAGACACAAAGGAAGACTCAAGACATTGGACTTTTCGTTCAAAGTCGGCAAGTTGGTCAGTTCAAGAAGTCGAGAACTCACCGACTTGATTCAAGAATGCAAGGAATCACCAACGACTCAAAATATGACTAAACAAAGTCAGACTCGAGATGAGGAAGCAGGAAATAGCACATATAAAGCGGATAAAGGCTATGATAAAATACTTTAGTACATTTTTCAGAAAAACAGGACAACAACAGGCTCTAATTAGGGACAAGGACTAAGGAGGACACAGAGAATCTAGACAAACCATGGAAAACAAGCCTTATTCCAGGGCACTAGAGTCACACCAAAAATAGAACAACACACACAAAAGAAAAACGAGGGAAGAAACTATGGTACAAGACGAGACTCAAAGATACTACCAATCAAATAATTTCAGATCTTGCCCATTTTAGGCAAGATGTAGTGATGTTCCATCCGAATAAGCCAACAAGAATGCATTTTCTCCAATAACTTCTTTGATCTTGAAAGGTCCCTTCCACAAGGAAACAAATTTCTTATGTGCTCCTTTTGGTTCTCTCCTCCTATCCCATAAAAGCACAGAATCCCCTACAACAAAGTTCCTCCGTTTAGCCTTTTTGTCAAAGATCTTCTTCACGGTCTATTGATGTTTGGCAATTCTATCTGCAACAATGTCCCTTTTCTCCTCCAGATAGCTCAAATACAATATCCTCTTCTCCAGTGCTGATTGAAACTGCTCATCTTCAATTGTCTTCTACAAATTTAGTGCAGACAATTCCAAGGGAATGGGGATTGCACTGTCAACACCATAAACTAGTTGAAAAGGTGACATGCCAATAGCTCTTTTATATGTTATTCTATTGGCCCAAAGAGCATCATACAGGCTCTTATGCCATCCCCTTTGATTTTCCTCTACTAGCTTTTTGACAATAGAGATGAGATTTTTGTTACTTGATTCAGCCTACCCATTGCCCTGTGGGTAATAATCAGATGAATGGGAAAGGCTAATACCAAAGTCATAGCAAAAAAGAGTAAACTCAGCAAAAGAGAAACTAGAAGCATTATCAGTCACCAGCTTCTTAGGAACACCAAACCTGACCAAAATGTTTTCTTTAAGAAAGGTGCAAACTACCTCAGAAGTAGTATTCCTTACTAGAATTGCTTCTACCCACTTGGTAAAATAATATGTTGTGAGGATATGAGTATGTCCAGCACTAGAATTAGGATTAATAGGTCCAATGAAGTCCAATCCCCACTGTTGAAATGGTTCATCTATGACCACTAGTCTCAAAGGCAAGGTAGCTAACTGAGGTCTACCTGCAAACTTTAAACATTTCTCACACTTCGACACCTAATTGTAGGCATCTCTGAACATACCAGGCCAGTAAAAACATTGCCTCATTATCTTAAAAGCAGACACCAATGTTGAAAAGTGTCTTCCACAGACTTCATCATGAAAAGTCTAGCAATTTCTTTTGTTGTTCCTTGTCTACTCACCTCAGAAATGTTCCATCTATTCCCCTTTTATATAGGTAACCTCCCCAAAGGACATATTTATTTGCCTTGAGTTTTAAATTTCTCCTTTCCTTGGTAGAGAGGTGAGATGGACAATATCCATAAGTTAAGAAACAAGAAACATCAGAAAACCAATCATCAGTATTGCAGGTGAAAAGTACTAGGGGCAATTCTTCCCCTCCATCAACCTTGTTTTTAGCAATCATCTTGCACAACCCTTTGCCTCTAACCAGATTGGTGGGTTTGATCTCAATATCATACTCCTAAACTTTGGCTATCCATGCTCCTCTACTATTACATCCAATTTCCTGCTGAGTAAGGATACTCTTTACAGCCGATTATGGGACATACACAAGAGCATGTGAATGCAAGACATAAAATCTAAATGTTTTTAAATCTTTCACTAGAGCATATGCATGCTTCTCTAAAGAGGAATATTTCAATTCATGTTTCTTCAATGGCACACTCATGAAGGCAATGGGAGCCTCTATCCCCTATTCGTTCTTCTATAGCAAAATCATTGATAGAGTGTGCTCAGAAGCATAGCAAAAGATAATAAAATCTTTTTGAAAATCAAGATGTACAAGTGTGGGCGCATTAGCAATGGCTACTTTAATGTCCTCAAATGGTTGCTTACCTTCAGTATTAAACTTAAAGACATGATGGATTTTCATCATTTCTACAATATTCCTAGTTAACTTAGCAAAGTTGGGAACAAATCTTCTAAGGAAGTTCACCTAACTGAAAAGGGATCTTGTGTTACTCTTGGTCATAGGTAAACTCAACTGCTAAATTGCCCTAACTCTCTCTGGATCAATCTTTATCCCATCTTTTGAGACAATATGACCTAATAGCTTCCCTTCTATAACCACAAAGATTGACTTCTTCGGATTTAAAGAAATGCCATGTTCCCTGCAACGTTGCAGGACTACCTCTAAATCATACAAGTGATCAGCTCTTTTCTTAGAGAAGACTATTAAATCATCAAGTAAACCACAATGATTTTATTCTCCAAGTCACCAAAGGTCAGATCCATTGCTCTTTGAAATGTGGCTCTAGCATTAATAAGACCGAAAGGCATTCTATTATATGTGAAGACACCAATTGTGGTAGTAAAAGCTATTTTGTGTTGGTCCTCTTGAGCCGCCTCAATCCAGTTATAGCCCGAGAATCCATCGAGCATAGACATCATCTCCGAACCCGACACAGTTTGCAAGATATGATCCATTACTGGTAAGGGGTAGTTATCTTTCAGGGAGGCTTGATTCAAATTCCTAAAATCAACACAAATCAGGATCTCTCCATTCTTTTTCCTAACCAATACAATATTTGCCACCCAGGTAGAGTGGTGAATGGTGTAAATGATTTTGGCCTTTAGCATCTTATCAATTTCATTGAAAATAGCCTCGGCTACCTTCGGGTTATAATTTCTTTGTTTTTGCATTTTTCCATTCCTAAATTTCTTTAGATCAGCATAACACCATGCAAAAACATCCTTATACCTAATAAGCAAAGAAATCAAACATTCTATCTCTTTCTAGGAACAACATTTACCAATACATACAATCTTTGGATCATCCTCTATCCCAATATTCACCCGATCATAATCATCCAAAGCTGTAATGGAAACCTTAATCTTCTTTTTCAGGTATTGATCATGTTGATTGAAAAGATCTTCAAGTGAGACTAGACCTTTACGAATTTTATTCCCTTTCAACTGAACAACTCCTGAGCTTGGGTCATTAAGGGAATTTATCTCTCCTTCCAACACATCATTACTTTCATCACTACTACCCTCAAAGAACACCCTGGCAAAAGATTTAGGCTTTTCAAGAAATGAAATAATTTGTTGATCAAAATTAAAAACTTGCTAGTGATTAACATTGTCAGGAACACTAGGCTTGTATACCACTTCAATCATGTATAAATTATCTTTAAATCCTGGATGCGATAAGAGGAGGGATGCTAAAACAACTAAGGAATCAGCCCTAGTATTATGTTCTTTGGGTATTGCCTCTATAGAAAAGCCATCAAAGTCTTCAATACAGTCCCACACCCTATTTTGGTATTGCCTCAGTCTACCATTTTTAATTGTATACAATTTCCTTGTTTAACAATCAACTCAGCATCACCTTTGACTTTCAACTATTTCACACCCTTTTCCCTGGCTAGTTCCAGACCTAACAACACGGCTTCATATTCTGCGGTGTTATTTGTATTTTCAAATTCAAGTTTAAAGGCAAATGGAAAGACATAACCATCCGGACATATTAGAACCATCCCAGCCCCTGACCTTGTGGTAGAGCAACTACCATAAAACTCTAAGTTCCATAATTCATTTACCAAATTAGGGCTTATTAGGTCTAGATTCCCATCATCTGATGATGTACACATGTAAGTGCCAGACCCAATTTCTACAAATAGGATATCTGCTCTAGGGTCTCCATATTTTAGTACAGTAAATTTGGCCTTAGGCTCTGGATTCAGACGAACCTTCTTACCATCTATAGGTATTAGGGCATGTGACTAGTCCATTTGAATCTCACCGCCCAAATCTTTGCAGAAACAACAGCTTAATTGTAACATCCACATTCTAAAAACATATAAAAACCTTAAATTTACCATAAAGTAACTCAACAAAGTAAAAATGAGATAGAGAAAATTTTTCTTTTTATTCAACAAATAATCAAGTAACTATATTTACAAGATTTCTTTTACAATATATCAAAAAACATAATGTCTTTCTCATTTATAATGTTTTACAATTGTAAATCAATTACATATACAAATTTTGGAATAATTACTGCTTCTGAATATCTGACATCTTTATCACAAGTCCTAGCATGTTTCTTGCTTGGAGAGAGAGCATCTTTCCAGTGATTTCCCTCCAACCACAGATCGGCAGTCTCCCACACATCTTCCACATAGGAAGTGGCCCTACCCTTCTCAAGAGATATAGACCAAAGGTGACCAATGGTAATTTTCCTTTCCTAAGTACTTAGTGTTGTATTCTACTCAACTCTATCAACTATAGAACCCTAGATACCCTCTAGCTAAGTATGATTTCCGATAGGATGAGCAATCCAAATACAGTGAACCGACAATGCATGCAGAAAAGAAATGCATTACTTTGGCCAATTTTTTTAATTTCAATAATGTCTATAAGAACATAGTTGTTGTGTTCACCCACCCCTACTCAACTTGGATACTGTCTTATTCCCACAGTTTATAACTCTTATCAACCTTATTAATGCCTTAGTTTAAACTAAGGGTCACAATAATAATACCTTATGACTTGAGTAAGTCTATATGACTTAACCATTCAATTGATTGATAGTTGATTCTAGGGTTACCCCAATAATCCTTGTTAATATGATATAACCATATAACCATATCCTATATCTAGGAGTTCTTGAATCAATAATAACCCTTGATTAACTTAATCAAAGTTAACAATACTATAATTTTCAAAAAATAATGTCTCCTATACAAAGGAATCATTAAATAACCTTGATAACAAACATAACCCAGAATAAATATCCCTACTAGGTCTTTCTCTAGTATACTTATCCTACTCCATTTATTGGATCTCTTTATGTATAATAAAGACAATTAGTCTTAAATGAAAATCTCATAAAACCCTATTCCATTTTCCCTAATGACTCTAAGTTACTACCATTTGACATGATACAAAAGTTTACTAACAAATTGAATAAGTCTGAAACTCTTGGTTAAATAACATTATCTGACATGCCTATATAAATAACCTTTACAAGACAAAAGTTAAATCATTCTAAGCTTATTAATATATGGTTCAAAATGAAAACATGGTTTATCCATTCGAGAGCATATGATTAAATCTCAATCTCTTAATAGACTAACTTCAAACCTAAATCAATAAGAAGACTATCTACTCAAGCTCATGACTATACACTTGTCTTTCATTCAATGGTGTGGTATGATCAATGATTTATAATCACTAAGAAGTAGTCGACCCTGTCTACCTAAAATAGTTTACTCACTGGTATGACAAGTTTTCAACCAAGAAAATAACATTCGATGTCTCCATCGACTACAAGAAAATAGTTCAAAGAAAGTTTACATAAATGTTAACTGAACTAACTTATTTGATACTTAATAGTCTTCAACTGTCTCAACACAAAATGCAGAAAGTTAATCCCTATCGGAGGACTCATATAGTCACCTTCACCACTGAGTTAAATAGTCTTAAATTTTCTATTCGTTTACTTCATGGATTTCTAATTCAAACACTGAGGAATACCTAGAAAATATAGACTTGAACTGGTTGAGATGGTGAACGATTACAGAGTCGATGCCTCTAGACTATGAATGCACCTAAGACACAGTCACTATATTCTAATCCGTCACCTTCTGTTCTCCTTCTGTATTCTCTACCAGTTCTAAACCCTTTTCTCAAATGAAATAACCACAACTCATTTAAATCGTTGGTCATAATGACAGAGGCACAACTCCTACAGAGTCGCCTCACCTCCCTCCTCCTCTACGTTTGGTTACAACTTCATAACAGTGTATATCTTAAAACAAAACTGAAGTCCATTATTTATGCCTACATCCCACATGTCAATGGGAAGTACTGCTCCATGACTCGATGGTTGTGGCGGTTTAAAAACCACAGTCCACCTTCTAAGATGAGACCGACACCTCACTAAAACACAACTGACCATTAAATGATTCTCAATGAGTGGTTCGTTCTACCACCAACACTATTGAGGACTCTTCTACATTTAAGCCTTCAGCTTACTCAATATTAAACCATCGACTCAATGGAAAGTATTCTCCTCATTCGATGCTAAGGCATCAATATATAATAAATATTGATTACATCAATTACAATTATCATAACATCACCTATTTCATTGGATAGATATAGTTTATTCAATAATAATATATTATTAAACCAAGGTTTATGGATATTATGATCAGGTTGAGCTTGTCTCCCCATCATAATCCATTGACGATAATCGTATATCAATGACTTCGATGAAAATGTCTTATCATTTACAAATTGTTTATAACACGTCAAATATCTTAATAGTTGTAATAAGACTATCATTTGATGACAAAAACATTGTGATATTTACGTTAAACGTAAATAGTTATAAATCAATCTCAAACGACATCGTTAACGTCGTTAACGACTAAGACGGCTTAGAAAGATTTGAAACAACATTGACTACCTATCGATTAAGTTCAAAAGTAAACTGACAAGACAAAGCTTACCTCTCATGACACCACAGTTCACATTTTTGTTAAACAATTTATACTCAGTTTTGCAAATAAATCACTTGTAACCCGAGGTCTATCTCTCTCTCCTGGAAAGATACTCTCTCTCTCTTTTCCCTGAGAGTCATCTGATAACCTGTAATCCTATTTCACTTGTCATCAAACAATATGTGATCAGTGCATCATTATTCAATTAATGCAATTAATAAATCAAATCTCATAATAGAAACATTAAGTCAATAATAACATAATCATTTCTATGATTTCAATAAATGACATTTAATATAATCCTTGTTTTTCCTTGTCATCAATGTAAACATCATAATCAATTTACTTATATCCAAGTAAAAAGTAAAAGTATAGCAAGACAAAAATTGGGGATGTGACATATCCTTCCCCTAAAGATTCATCGCCCTCGATGATATAAAGTATTAAAAAGTTTCTATAAAACAAGTTCGTTGTTTTCCACTAGCAACATTATTAAATAAATGAGGAAACTTTTGATAGAATTCACGGTAATCCTCCCACGTAGCATTTTCCTTAGTATATTGGTCCCATTGGACCTTGCATTGCAAAACTTCTCTATTACGCAAGCGGAGCTTGCGCATTTCTAACACCTTGAGTGGTTCGATCGTGACCACCCTTGGGTCTTGCATCTGTAAAGAATTCCAAGTCAAAATATGATTATTACCTGCAACATATTTCTTCAAATAAGACACATGAAAAACATTGTGCATTTTAGATAGGACTGGTGGTAGAGCAATTCTGTAGGCAACTAGATTGACTACTTCAAGCACTTCAAAGGGTCCCACATATTGAGGGGCCAACTTAGAAGATTTCCCAAACTTAATAGAACTCTTCTGAGGTTTAACTCTCAAAAGAACTTTTTCTCCAACAGAAAATTGCCTTGGAACATGTTTTGCATCCGCATAGCTCTTTTGGCTATCATTGGCTTCTGCTAATCTTTTTCTGATCAGCTTAACTTTCTCTTCCATTTCAACTAGCATCTCTGGCCCGATGCTAATCCTATCCTCTAGCTTATCCCAGCTTATAGGAGTTTGACATCTTCTGCTATACAATGCTTCAAATGGCGCCACCTTAATAGCGGAATGATAGGAATTGTTGTAAGAAAATTAAACAAGTGGTAAGTATTATTCCCACTTATATTGCTGATCCATGCAATACATTCACAACAAATCTTCCAAGACTTGGTTAACCCTCTCAGTTTGCCCATCAATTTCAGGATGGTAAGCTATACTCACATTGAGTTTAGTCCCTAGCGTAGAAAACAAGGTTTTCTAAAACCTTGATGTTATACATGCATCTCTATCTGAGATAATCTTTTCAAGGAAACCATGCAATCTAAACACCTCTTGCACAAATTTACAAGCTAACATAGGTGCTCCATCAGTCAAATTCCCTGGTATGAAATGTGCTACCTTTGTGAGCTTATCAACCACCACTAAAATGGCATCATGTCTATTCCTTGACATAGGAAGACCTTGAATAAAATCCATACTTATAACTTGCCATTTCCACTCTGGCACATCATGTGGATATAACAATCCTATAGGGTGATGATGCTCTGCTTTTACCCTTTGACATTCTAAACAAATTGCTACAAATCTTGCAACATCATTCTTCATTCCCTTCCAGAAATAAAGAGGTTTAACATCCGCTAGAAGTTTGGTCACTCCTGGATGTCCTGAATACGGTGCAGTATGAACTTCTTTCCATACGAAATTCCTCAATCTAGTTAAATTAAGTACATAAATTCTATCTTTATACCTCAATAGTCCATCTGACTCAAATAGAAATCCATCATACCTTGGATCTTTAGGATTATCTTTCAGAGTCTGCTTAACCTGCTCATAAAACTCATCACCAAATAAATTTTGCAATACCAAATCCTTGAAATTTCCATGAATAGAAATAATAAAAGCTATATGTCTTCTACAACTCAAAGCATCAGCTACTCTATTCTCTTTTCCTTTGATGTAGTTTATCTTAAAGTCATAGTCAGATATCAATTCTAACCATCTCCTTTGTCGAGCATCAAATGCAGTTTTGAGAAAATATACTTAAGACTTTGATGATCTGATTTAAGTACAAAAGTATTTCCCAACAGATAATGTCTCCACATCTGTAAGGCATGAGCTACTGCTGCCAATTCCAGATCATGCGATGTATAATTTTTCTCATAGGATTTCAATTTCCTAGATTCATATGCTATAACTCTTCCATCTTGCATAAGAACTCCTCCTAATCCTTCTCCCGAGGCATCTGTAATTACCTCAAATTGTCCTTCAGGGTCAGGGACTTTCAAGATTGGAGCTATAGTTAACTTTTCCTTTAAGAGATCAAATGCTTCCTAACATTTGTCTATCCATTCAAATATCTTTCCTTTCCTCTGTAGGGAAGTGATTGGACTAGCAATATTGGAGAAATTTAGAACAAACATTTTATAATAGCCTGCCAGGCCCATGAAACTACGCACCTCATGTATGTTTATTAGTACAGGCCAATCCAGAATAGCTATGATTTTTGCAGGATCAACAGATATTCCATTAGCTGATATGATATGACCTAAGTATTGAACCTCCTTCTGAAAGAATGTGCACTTAGATAGCTTCCCAAATAACTTATGTTCTCTTAACCTTTGTAGAACTATTTGCAAGTGTTGATGATGTTCTTCATCATTCTTAGAATAAATGAGTATATCATCCAGAAATACTAAAACAAACTTATCCAAACAATCTCTAAATATACTATTCATGAGATTCATGAATGCAACAGGAGCATTTTTCAAACCAAATGGTAACACTGTGAACTCATAGTGTCCATATCTGGTTCTAAAAGCTATCTTATGAATGTCTTCATCCTTCAGTCTTAACTGATGATATCCCGATCGCAAATCAATCTTTGAAAACACAGCAGCTTCATGCATCTGATCAAAAAGATCATCAATACGCGGTGTTGGTGATTGCATGAACATTCAGGTTTCAAAATTTTAAATTTGCAGGCCCTTTCATAAAAATCCAAAATTTCCAGGTCTCATGCATATATCTTTGTATATGCATTGTTGTTTGTATGTGCATTTGAATGTGCAAGTGCAAATATACATTCGCGGGCTCGAAAATAATGTTCAATCGGCTTCTGATGGAGAAAAATGATTGTATGCATCTTTATATTCATATCGAGTTATATATGCACCGAATATTCCATCACAGATTCCCTGCTTGTATCAAAGTAGTTGCATGCATATTGGGCTTGTATAGACATTCCGGGTAAAAATCTGTATGTACATTGCAGACATATTCCATTGCAAATTTCGTGGTTGTATCTAAGGAGATTTGCATGTATATTTTGTTGTATATCGGATATACAATAGGTATATACAAGTGGCGGACGTCAAAAATTCAAATCCAATTGAAAAATGGTGGTCAGGTCTGTAGGTAAGTGCATCAGGTTTCATTGTATGTTCGCATTGTATATTTGATATACAAAGGTAATGTGCAAAAGAAATGTACATTGCGTACACACAAGGCAGATATACAAGGCAAAAGATACAAAGGCGATTGCATGTTTGTACATGCAATCAAACATACAAGGGCCAATGTACAAGTCAACATGCAAGCGCACAGGATGCACAAGGCTGATATACAAAAGGTGGGGCCCGATGCACATACAAAGGTGATTGAATCTCCAATATGCAAGTCGTATGTACAAGGTGAAATGTACAAGCAAGGTAATGTACAAGGTGGACGTGGCAAGAAGGTAAACTGTAATTATGAAATGAGTCACGTCCGGCTTGTATATTGGGATTGTATGTTCCCAATGTACAATCGAACATACAAGTGATATATACAAGTAAAACATGCAAGCAGGTTGCGGTCAAAGTCAAAGTTTCAGAAGCATGGTGGGTCCGCATGATTGTAGATCCTGCGGTTGTATGTGTGTGTGTATACAATGTAAAATATACAAAGCGCACACATACAAGGCCCGGACGCGAAGGAGGAATTAATTCTGGCGGATAAATGGCTGGGGTCCACGACTTGTATGTTGCATTTGTATATGCAATATACAAAGTGATGATACAATGAGATGGATACAGGCCGGATTTCAAAGGTTATTTTAATCCGATTGATAGGTATGCTGGAATCCATGTAGTATGTATATGCAATGTACAAGGTAATATACAAAGGTAGTACATACAAGCCGGACCCGAATGTAATTTCAGATTGTTTTATAGAATTTTGGGGTCCCCACCTTGTATGTAAAGTGGTTGTATGTATATGCATTTGTATATACAAGGATTTGCATAGACATTGGCGAAAATGGCAAATTAGAAGAGGGAAAAGTCAGCGATAGCAAAAAGGCACCTACGTGGCACGATTCCATTGGTCAACGAGCTTTCAAAGTGATTTGAGGCCGTGGATCTTAGCGGTAGGATGGAAATCAATAGCCATCATTCAAATTTTCATGAAGAAGTATTTCCTGAGTTCACAACTACTTTCCAGAGCGGGAAACTTTTTTTAGCATTCGCTGCTGCGTTTCCAGAGGCCGCGGTAGGTTTGGCCATTAATGGTGAAGGAATTGAAGAGGTATGGTCTGATTGACAAGCCAGCTACCAAATTTATAAGGAAAATCTTCGAGCAGCTGCACATCTCCCAAGCCCACCTGCTCTTTTTCTTTGTCTCCCTGCTGCATTGAATATTTTGAGCATCATTCTGATGGTGCAATGTATTTGACAGTATTTTGAAAATGCCTTGTAATTATTGTTGAGTACACATTCTTGCATAAAATGCAAACTGTGTTACTCATTTAGGTGGTTGAAGACATGGGCATTTTTTGGGGGAAATAACGAAGAGCAAAGCCTTTCTTGGCTGTTCTGTCTCTGTCAGAGCTTATGAGTTGCATTTTGAGTGCATGTTGCATACATATTCAGTTTCATGTCACTTTTATATAAAAAAATGCATTCTTTGCATGTGTTTGGCTGTTTGTCTCCATTTGTTGTATGTGTAGCTTCTTTTGAATTTGGTTGCTAAATGTTACTTAGATTCTAGGATATAGATTTCTGTATCACATGCTTGATCTCTAACTTCCATTCAAAGAGTGGATTAAACTGTTTTAGGTTAAGTATGAAGAAGAATGTATGTTAGCCAGGATATTTGTAAGTAGAGGCAGCTAAATACTCAGTATTGGGTGGTATTTGTAAGGCAAATACCAGTCTTAACCCCTTGAAACTCGAATGCTAGTGCAAATCATTCACTTGTATACGTCTAGTTGACTCCTTGCCCTGAGATAGGCACCAGTCTGCTCCCTTTGTAGTAGTTATGATCCAAAACCCCCTGTCTTGCATCCAAAACTTAAATACAAATCCTTTCAAAGCTTCAACCTGTTAGTTTTAGGATTAGAAATAGGACCCCTGCATACTCTCATCCTCAACCAGTTAGATATGTCCAAGAACATTGCCAAACTTGTGATTTATCACCCAAATCTTGGTCCATACATGAGAGTATTCTGCCTGTTCTGAAAAGCTAAATATTTGTGTCATTGGGCGAGTCAAGTTTAAATCTTTAGCTAATAGGGATACCCCCCTTGGTGCGGTAGAACCAGAAGTGAAGGGGAGGTAGCTCATGCAACCTCCTGTATTTGTTGGCGGAATCTGCCTGTGCATTGGACTAGCAAACCCTCTGCCGATTCGGAGAGAAAGAACCAACAAAGTGGCGACTCCGCCGGGGATTTGATATGAAAGTGTTATCTTGCAATCTCTGGTGATGTTTTACCCATCTGAGTCGCAACAAAGTGGTGACTCCGCTGTTGATTTGATATGAAAGTGTTATCTTGCAATCTCTGGTGAAGTTTTGCCCATCTGGGTCGCAACAAAGTGGCGACTCTGCTAGGGAGTTGATATCTGGGTCTTTCATGTGAATAATGGTGCTCTGCTGGTGGAATGAACTCAGAAAATATTTGTTCTTTGGTGAGCTTTCAATTGTTTGAAAATTTTTATCCTCTTTGAAGAGGTGGCGACTCTGCAAAAAAGTTCTCAGTCCACATGAAAGGCCAATGTATGTTGTTGTGATAAAAAAAGGGGTATTATGTTCAAGACTTCAGGATCTAGATGAGAAAAGGTACATGGCTTCTTCCCACTTGTATTTGTTGTTTTATTGCATAAGTCAAATGCCCAGGGGAAGCCTTAGGTCTTAGGCAGACATAAAATGTCTGAAAGAGAAATTTATATGAATCCAAGTATGTATTCACCCATACTCAGCCAAGAGGGGGATGAAGTGTTGTGTAAAAAAATTGAAGAGATAAAGAATAGGTTGATATCCTTAGAAGCTAGGCAAGCTCAATTAAATAATAATCCTGTTGTGTCTGCCAGCCAAAATGCTAAACCTCTTGTTAGCTCTTTTGATCCTTTGTATGACCAACTAGATTTGTCATGGGTTGACTATGAAGTTGAAAGTATGCCTGCTCAAATTTACAGTTAGATGCCTAGATTTAGTGGACACAGTGTGTGTGATGGGGGTGCACATGTCCAAAACTTTCACAGCTTCATGGAGAAACACTCATTTAGAGATGAGGATATGTGGATGAAGTTTTTTGTTAAATCCTTTGGTGCTAGAGCTAGAGATTGGTATTTGAGCTCTCCCAAGAGATCCTTTGCCTGTTGGGATGAACTTGTTGACTGTTTTAGAGAGGAATTTGCAAGACAACCTACTGATCTTGTTGCAAAGTTAATGAAAATTAGAAGACAAGATGAAGAGCCTAGTATTGATTTCAATCATAGATTTGCAATTGTCCTTTCACAAATCCCTAAAGACTTCAAACTTGATACTTCAGCCTGCATTAGCATGTATTTTGAAGCTTTTGAGGAGGGCTCTAGTGCAATGTTGAGGGAATTCAAGATAACAAGTGTGCAGATGGCATACAAGTTTTTAGAAAATATAGAAAAAATGAGGGATGTGCACATGCAGAATTCCCTGTCCACAGGCTTGGGTGTGAATAGCAGTTGTGTGGCTGTCAATGACCAAATGATCATGGTATCATTTGAAGATAAATGTGAAAATAAAAATATTGAAGTACACAATGCTGCTATGTTTGAACATAGTGATGGTAACAATGCTCAACTAGTTTGTTCACAAATGGAAGATGCTAGAGAGATGATTAGTGATGACTCTCATTGCAAGGTTGAGGTGTCTAGTTCTGAAAACAATGATGAGATTATGGATAGCAATGAACACTTGTTTGAGTGGGTTTGTGGAGATGATTGTGAGTATTGTGCTCAGGATAGAGAGGAAGTAAGCAAACAAAGGAGTAATTCCATGTTTGAATCATTGTCTTTTATTCAGACACATGGAGATGATGAAGAGCAATTAAAGATTGAAACAAGTAGTAGTGTTGAGCATGATTGTTCTTTGTTTGATTATAGTTTTGCTTATGGCACACAGGCTGATACTCCTCCACACAAGGAATTCATTGGTAATAAAAATGCATGTTTTGCTACCCATGAACCAGTGGCATACTATGATGAAGCTGAAACATTTGGGTCAACTCTTTTCCATGGAAATGATACATATGCTGAGGAGGATTTGTTTGAGTATGGTGGGAAACTAAGCACTGTTATTGAGGAGGATTCTAAATTTCATCCTGATGAAAGAGAGACCAACATATATCATGAAGGTTATTGTAGAGAGGTGCCTGAGTCTGAACCATTCTTGTTTGGTGCAGATGATGATTGTTTGCATGAGGTGCACAAATATGAATGTGAAAGCTTCTTCTTTGATATGCCAGCTTATGACAAAATGAGGCCTGATGATCCCAGCTATATGGTGGACTATGAGTGCTTTCAGTTTTCAGTCCAGCTGGGAGATCATTTTACAATGCATATTGCTGATATAGATGATGATAAGTGTTGTATATCATATGAGAATGCATTGTTTGATAAATATGACATTCACATGTTGGCTGATGCTGATGGTTATTTGCTTAAGGTTGACAGAGGTAGTACTGATAGGAGTAAGCTCAATGAGATGTTTAAATATGCAAATGACAAGGTTTGTTTGTGGGTAGAAAATGGTAGTATCTTCAGGCTTGATCCAGTGATATCAGATGAAAACAGGGTGTTTGACAAAGGAAAATTCTGGTTTTCCCTTTTGGTGGCCCTAGGCCACCAAGTAGATTTTAAAAGATGTGATTTGTGATGCAGGTTGGTGCAGTATTTGACTCTGTGCCCAATGGATAGGGACTGGTCTGCATCCCAGAGATCGAAGGTTCTCGACATGCCTGCAAGAGGCATGCATTTCCAGATAGAGCCAATGTTGGTGCCTGCATGAACATTCAGGTTTCAAAATTTTAAACTTGCAGGCCCTTTCATAAAAATCCAAAATTTTCAAGTCCCATGCATATATATTTGTATATGCATTACTGTTTGTATGTGCATTTGAATGTGCAAATGCAGATATACATTTGCGGGCTCAAAAATAATGTTCAATCAGCTTTGGGTGGAGAAAAATGATTGTATGCATCTTTATATGCATATCGGGTTGTATATGCACCGAATATTCCATCGCAGATTCCCTGCTTGTATCAAAGTAGTTGCATGCATATTGGGCTTGTATATACATTCCGAGTGAAAATCTGTATGTACATTGCAGGCATATTCCATCGCAGATTCTGTGGTTGTATCTAAGGAGCTTTGCATGTATATTTTGTTGTATATCAGATATACAACGGGTCTATACAAGTGGCAGATGTCAAAAGATTCAAATCAGATTGAAAAATGGTGGTTAGGTCCGCAGGTATGTACATCAGGTTTCATTGTATGTTCGCATTGTATATTTGATATACAAAGGTAATGTGCAAAAGAAATGTACATCGCGCACAGACAAGGCAGATATACAAGGCAAAAGATATAAAGGTGATTGCATGTTTGTACATGCAATCAAACATACAAGGGTCAATGTACAAGTCAACATGCAAGCGCATAAGATGCACAAGGCCGATATACAAAAGGTGGGGCCCAATGCACATACAAAGGAGATTGTATCTCCAATATACAAGTCGCATGTACAAGGTGAAATGTACAAGCAAGGTAATGTACAAGGTGGACACGGCAAGAAGGTATACTGCAATTATGAAATGCGTCAGGTCCAACTTGTATATTGGGATTGTATGTTCCCAATGTACAATCGAACATACAAGCGATATATACAAGTAAAACATGCAAGCAGGTTGCGGTCAAAGTTAAAGTTTCAGAAGCATGGTGGGCCCACATGATTGTATGTCCCACAGTTGTATGTGTGTGTATACAATGCAAAATATACAAAGTGCACACATACAAGGCCCGGAGGCGAAGGAGGAATTAATTCTGGCGGATAAATGGCTGGGGTCCGTGGCTTGTATGTTGCATTTGTATATGCAATATACAAAGCGATGATACAATGAGGTGGATACAGGCCAGATTTCAAAGGTTATTTTAATCCAATTGATATGTATGCTGGAATCCGTGTAGTATGTATATGCAATGTACAAGGTAATAGACAAAGGTAGTACGTACAAGCTGGACCCGAATGCAATTTCAGATTATTTTATAGAATTTTGGGGTCCACACCTTGTATGTAAAGTGGTTGTATGTATATGCATTTGTATATAGAAGGATTTGCATATGCATTGGCAAAAATGACAAATTGGAAGAAGGAAAAGTCAGCGATAGAAAAAAGGTGCCTACGTGGCCCAATTCCATTGGTCGACAACCTTTCTAAGTGATTTGAGGCTATGGATCTCAGTGGTAGAATGGAAATCAATAGCCATCATTCAAATTTTCATGAAGAAGTATTTCCTGAGTTCGCAGCTACTTTCTAGAGTGGGAAAATTTTCTTTTGCAGTCACTGTTGCATTTCCAAAGGTTGCGGTAAGTTTGGCTATTAATGGCGAAGGAATTGAAGAGGTATAGTCCGATTGATAAGCGAGCTACCAAATTTATAAGGAAAATCTTCGAGCGGCTGCACATCTCTCGAGCCCACCTGCTCTTTTCCTCTTTGTCTCCCTGCTGCATTGAATATTTTGAGCGCCATTTTGATGGTGCAATGTATTTGACAGCATTTTGAAAATGCCTTGTAATTATTGTTGAGTACACATTCTTTCATAAAATGCAAATTGTGTTACTCATTTAGGTGGTTGAAGACTTGGGCATTTTTGGGGGAAATAATGAAGAGCAAAGCCTTTCTTGGTTGTTCTATCTCTGTCGGAGTTTATGAGTTGCATTTTGAGTGCATGTTGCATACATATTCAGTTTCATGTCACTTTTATATGAAAAATGCATTCTTTGCATGTGTTTGGCTGTTTGTCTCCATTTGCTGTATACGTAGCTTCTTTTGAATTTGGTTGCTAAAGGTTACTTAGATTCTAGGATATAGATTTCTGTATCACATGCTTGATATCTAACTTCCATTCAAAGAGTGGATTAAACTGTTTTAGGTTAAGTATGAAGAAGAATGTATGTCAGCCAGGATATTTGTAAGTAGAGGCAGCTAAATACTCAGTATTGGGTGGTATTTGTAAGGCAAATACCAGTCTTAACCCCTTGAAACTCGAACGCTAGTGCAAATCATTCTCTTGTATATGTCTAGTTGACTCCTTGCCCTGAGATAGGCACCAGTTTGCTCCCTTTGTAGTAGTTATGATCCAAAACCCCCTGTCTTGCATCCAAAACTTAAATACAATTCCTTTCAAACCTTCAACCTATTAGTTGTAGGAGTAGAAATAGGACCCCTACATACTCTCATCCTCAACTAGTTAGATATGTCCAAGAACATTGCCAAACTTGTAATTTATCACCCAAATCTTAGTACATACATGAGAGTATTCTACCTGTTCTAAAAGGCTAAATATTTGTGTCATTGGGCCAGTCAAGTTTAAATCTTTAGCTAATAGGGATACCCCCCTTGGTGCGACAAAACCAGAAGTGAAGGGGAGGTAGCTCACACAACCTCCTGTATTTGTTGGCTGAATCTACCTGTGCATTGGATTGGCAAACCTTCTACCAATTTGGAGAGAAAGAACCAACACGCGGTAAAGGATATTTGTTCTTTATCGTTGCTTTATTAAGCATACAATAATCTATACACAAACGAAGGGTTCCATCCTTCTTCTTAACAAAAATAACTGGTACACCCCAGGGTGAAACACTGGGCCTGATTAAACCTTTTTCCAACAATTCTTGTAATTGTGCTTTCAATTCCATTAACTCAGTTGTCATCATACGATAGGGTGCTTTTGATACAGGCTCAGATCCTAGTTTAATATCAATAGGAAAATCAAACACCATCTTGGGAGGTAATCCTGAAAGTTCTTCTAGAAACACATTCTGAAATTCCTGAAGAAAAGGATACTTTTTCCCAAAAGATAAACTAGAGTTTTCTACCCCTTCTCCCACTTGTTCCATTTTGACTACAAACAACTGACAACCTTTTCTTCTAGCCCTTTTTAATTGCTTAGCAGAGATAGTCCCGATTTTAACTTCTCTTTGAATCTCTTGGAATTGAGTCAGATTTCCCAAATCATCTAAGCATTCAACTATTTTTGAAAAACAATCAACCTTATCTCTATGTTTCCATAACCAATTCATTCCTAGGATCACATCATAGGAACCTAAGGGGGCTACATACAGATTTACTTCAGTTGAGAAACTAGGAAGGTCAACTTTGGCTTCAAACAAACATTTCTCTACCTAAGCCTTAGATTGGTTAGCATATTCTACTGACCACAGTTTAGACATGTAACCAGCTTTTCTAGAAAATTTACTTAAAATTCTAGGAGAAACAAAAATTTTAGTGGCCCCTGTATCAATCAAAATAGATATGGGGACTCCAAACAAAGTACCTATCATCTCAATGGGTGTGATTTGATACTCTACTTGATGATTGTCGAGAGATGCATGAATCCTTTGCTGGAATGCTTCTTGTTGAGTAGGTAGTGCAGTACCTCTTTGTTGACCATTTTGATTCTTATTACTAGATACACCTTTGTTCTTTTGAGGTCCTTTATCCTTTCTCTCATTATCATAACTCTTTTCATATCTTTTCTTATAGGGTTGATTGTTAGGAGTTCCATTAAACCTCTTGCAGCTTCTATCACAATAAGCCAAGATGGATTTCAGCTTTTGCTCTTGCTTGATTGCCTTCTTGTACACTTGATCCATTTTAGTGGGACCATGTACATCCACTTCACCACCAATTTGAGCATTTAAGCCCATGATGAATTTTCTGATCCTAAATCTCTCATCCTTTTGATACTATGGAACATACTTCAAGAGTCGAGTGAATTTTTCTCCATATTCTACCATTGTCATATCTCCTTGTCAAAAATTCTCAAAATTAGTAAGTTTCTAATCAAAATAGAGTTGCGGTAACCACATCTTACGAAAGAGTTCTAGGAACTCATCCCAAGTTACCCTTAGAGAGCTTAAATTTAATTCCATCTTTTTATTCATCCACCAAGTGGACACTTCTCTTGCCAGTTGGAATGCTCCCTTGGACACCTCCAAGTAATTTCTTATCTCGAAGTACTTTTCCATCTTTGTTAACCAAGCTTCTATAGCATCACCGGTTTCTATCCCATCAAATTTTGGTGGAACAACCTTCTTCATATCCTTTGAAAGATCCAAGGTCAATCTATCCCTTGCCTCTTTATAGGATTCGGTACTCTTACTTTGATCTTCATGATTTTCTCTGCTTTCACCGTGAGAGTTTTCAGCTCCTCCCTCAGTGTTTCCTTTGTCATCCACTTTCTTCTCCAAATCACCCAATCTTTTCTTGGTTTCCTCAAGCATGGTTATGATTTGGTTTAGCTTATTATTTGGTGGGTGGTTTTCCTCTTCACTTTCTCCTTGGTTAGTTCTTGTCCGCACCATGTTTATCAATTTCTCACACCTGAGAATATTGAGTTATCTATTAGTTCTAGATTATAATGTAACCCATTAAATCTAAACATAATACTCAATTTAAACATTAGTTTGGCACAAAAATACCTCTCTTTATTTATTTCATTTCAAAAGTAAAGAGTTTTCTTCTTTAATACAAGATATGACTTCAAAAGTCGTGCTCAAGAGGATTTATATCCATCAGACTCATTTTCAGATACATATTCTCGAGGTATATAACCCTCTGACTCACTATCAGACCTAACTTCTATGATCTCAACAGTTGTGGGTATGCGTGGATCTCGCCTAACCAAAGTTATTTCCTCCGGACCTAACTTCTATGATCTCAACAGTTGTGGGTATGTGTGGATCTTGCCTAACCAAAGTTATTTCCTCATCTTTAACCCTTTCCAAGTACTCCTTTCTCACTCGCTTGATTCGAGTTAAGGCAGTCACTAGAGTTTCGGTATCACTCAACCAAATATCACTCTCATCATTGGTTCCCTCAAAGGTTTTGATAATGGCCTCATGTTCTCTTTTAACTTTAAGGAAACGTTGGCTCGAATTAACAAACTTTCTTGTTGTCTTCTTAAAACGTACCATCCTAGCACAGAAATTTTCAAACATTAGCTAATCGCATAATGTTGACTATAGGCAAGCATAGTCATCTCATAAGCCCTAGTGCTGAACCTAGTAGCTCTGATACCATATGTAACATCCACATTCTAAAAACATAGTAAAAACCTTAAATTTACCATAAAGTAACTCAACAAAGTAAAAATGAGATAGAGAAAAAAAAAATTATTCAACAAATAATCAAGTAACTATATTTACAAGATTTCTTTTACAATATATCAAAAACCATAATGTCTTTCTCATTTATAATGTTTTACAATTTTAAATCAATTACATATACAAATTTTGGAATAATTATTGCTTCTGAATATTTGACATCTTTATCACAAGTCCTGGCATGTTTCTTGCTTGGAGAGAGAGCATCTTTCTAGTGATTTACCTCCAACCATAGACCGGCGGTCTCCCACACATCTTCCACATAGGAAGTGGCCCTACCCTTCTCGAGAGATATAGACCAAAGGTAACCAATGGTAATTTGCCTTTCCTGAGTACTTAGTGTTGTATTCTACTCAACTCTATCAACCATACAACCCTAGATACCATCTAGCTAAGTATGATTTCTAATAGGATGAGCATTCCGAATACAATGAATTGACAATGCATGCAGAAAACAAATGCATTACTTTGGCCAAAGTTTTTAATTTCAATAATGTTCATAAGAACATAGTCGTTATGTTCACCCACCCCTACTCGACTTGGATACTGTCTTATTCCCACAGTTTATAACTCTTATCAACCTTATTCATGCCTTAGTTTAAACTAAGGGTCACAATAATAATACCTTATGACTTGAGTAAGTCTATATGACTTAACCATTCAATTGATTGATAGTTGATTCTAGGGTTACCCCAATAATCCTTGTTAATATGATATAACCATATAACCATATCCTATATCTAGGAGTTCTTGAATCGATAATAACCCTTGATTAACTTAATCAAACTTAACAATACTATAATTTTCAAAAAATAATGTCTCCTATACAAGGGATTCATTAAATAACCTTGATAACAAACATAACCCAGAATAAATATCCCTACTAGGTCTTTCTCTAGTATACTTATCCTACTCCATTTATTGGATCTCTTTATGTATAATAAAGACAATTAGTCTTAAATGAAAATCTAATAAAACCCTATTCCATTTTCCCTAATGACTCTAAGTTACTACCATTTGACATGATACAAAAGTTTACTAACAAAATGAATAAGTCTAAAACTCTTGGTTAAATAACATTATCTGCCATGCCTATATAAATAACCTTTACAAGACAAAAGTTAAATCATTCTAACCGTATTACTATATGGTTCAAAATGAAAACATGGTTTATCTATTCAAGAGCATATGATTAAATCTCAATCTCTTAATAGATTGACATCAAACCTAAATCAATAAGAAGACTATCTACTCAAGCTCACAACTATACACTTGTCTTTCATTCAATGGTGTGGTATAATCGACGATTTATAATCACTAAGAAGTAGTCAACCCCATCTACCTAAAACAGTTTACTCACTAGTATGACAAGTTTTCAACCAAGAAAATAACATTTGATGTCTCCATCGACTACAGGAAAACAGTTCAAGGAAGGTTTACATAGATATTAACTAAACTAACTTTAGTTGATACTTAATAGTCTTCGATTGTCTCAACACAAAATGTAGAAAGTTAATCCCTATCAGCAGACTCATATAGTCACCTTCACCACTAAGTTAAACACTCTTAAATTTTCTATTCGTTTACCTCATGGATGTCTAATTCAAACACTGAGGAATACCTGGAAAATACAGACTTGAACCGGCTGAGTTGGCAAACGATTACAGAGTCGATGCCTCTGGACTATGAATGTGCCTAAGACACAGCCACTGTATTCTAATCCGTCACCTTCTGTTCTCCTTCTGTATTCTCTACCAGTTCTAAACCCTTTTCTCAAATGAAATAACCATGACTCATTTAAATCATTGGTCATAATGATAGAGGCACGACTCCTACAGAGTCGCCTCACCTCCCTCCTCCTCTATGTTTGGTTACAACTTCATAATAGTCTATATCTTAAAACAAAACTGAAGTCCATTATTTATGCGTACATCCCACATGTTGATGGGAATTACTCTCCACGACTCGATGGTTGTGGTGGTTTAAAAACCACAGTCTACCTTCTAAGATGAGACCGACACCTCACTAAAACACAACTAACCATTAAATGATTCTCAATGAGTGGTTCATTCTACCACCAACACTATTAAGGACTCTTCTACATTTAAGCCTTCGGCTTATTCAATATTAAACCATCGACTCAATGGAAAGCATTCTCCTCATTCGATGCTAAGGCATCAATATATAATAAATATTGATTACATCAATTATAATTATCATAGCATCACCTATTGCATTGGATAGATATAGTTTATTCAATAATAATATATTATTAAACCAAGGTTTATAGATATTATGATCAAGTTGAGCTTGTCTCCGCATCATAATTCGTTGACGATAATCATATATCAATGACTTCGACGAAAACATCTTATCATTTATGAATCATTTATAACACGTCAAATATCTTAATAGTTGTAATAAGACTATCATTTGATGACAAAAATGTCGTGATATTTACGTTAAACGTAAATAGTTATAAATTAATCTCAAACGACGTTGTTAACGTCATTAACATCATTAATGACTAAGACGGCTTAGAAAGATTTGAAACAATATCGACTACTTGTCGATTAAGTTCAAAAGTAAACTGACAAGACAAAGCTTACCTCTCATGACACCATAGTTCACATTTTCATTAAACACTTTATACTCAGTTTGGCAAATAAATCACTTGTAACCTGAGGTCTATCTCTCTCTCCTGGAAAGATACTCTCTCTCTCTTTTCCCCGAGAGTTGTCTGATAACCTATAATCCTGTTTCACTTGTCATCAAACAATATGTGATCAGTGCATCATTATTCAATTAATGCAACTAATAAATCAAATCTCATAATATAAACATTAAGTCAATAATAACATAATCATTTCTATGATTTCAATAAATGGCATTTAATATAATCCTTGTGTTTCCTTGTCATCAATCTAAACATCATAATCAATTTACTTATATCCAAGTAAAAAGTAAAAGTATAGTAAGACAAAAATTGGGGATGTGACATTAACAACATTCCATAACTTGCTAGTATGTCTGCTAAAAGTATGGTTAGCTTCAACCTTTTCTTGGGAAAAGCAACTAGAGCAACTTGAGCATCTTTGATTTTGCCAAGGATAGGTACAGGGGAACCATCTATTGAGAAGCACCAACCATGAGAAGGTGTATATGATAAACCTAGGGCTTTGGCAACTTGGGCAGACATCACATTCTCTAAAGTTCTAGAATCAATAACACAATTGCTAAGTTTATAACCAGCAATGTATGAAGATATATAAAAAGGTTCTGGCTTCTCGAATGGATTTTGCAGACTGGAGTCTTGGGAGTGAGAGTTTGAACAATTTTGGTTGCTAACATGTATTTCGGTCTCATCAGACACTTGAGCATTACAATTGGAGGGGGACGGTTCTTGTCTGACATATCTAACCAATCTGTCTTGTTCAGATGGGTTGAGCCTGAGGTATTCAGCTTGTGAAATTTTATTTTTTATGTTTTTACATGACTCAACAATATCAAATGAACTAGAGACAAGAGTTTTAGAAGGTGAAGTAGATGGTACCTCTGTAGTTGCAACTCTAGGTGTAACATTCTCCTCCTCTTGGTATTACTTTGTCTTGTCATAATATACTTAGGCGCAGAGGATGAGGTCCCAGGCTGATTTTGAGGATTTTTTCCTTTCTGCGCTTGCTACCCTCTGGTAAACACCGCACAATTGGGATTATCAAGTTTATCGAAAACATCTTCTACACTTCCATCATCTTACTCATATTCAAAGAAATTAACACCAGCATCACTAGGTGTAGAAAGTTCCTCCACATGTGGCTTTTCTACGTGCTCATTCATAGAGAGCATTTGCATGAATCTCGTCATCTCCAGACAAGATGTCCCATCATGATCAGAGGTAAGATGAAAGTTGCATACCATATGGTTGTTTTTACTCGTTGAGGGTCCTCCTTCAATTGCTAACCTTTGGGTTGGGCCAAGTAACTACAATGTCCTATTATAACCCACTTGAGGAGACTACTGAGGGGCCTTTGGGCATATGTCTTTTCAAGGTGATAATGTCATTTGCCAATCTCTAAATAACAAGATTAGTAGAATTAGCATCTGAGCGTTTGCCTGTTTGTAATTCTCTTTTCCACTTTCCAGCAGTTATTAGATCATTTTCTACATCAATAGCCAATGATTGAGCATCATCTAAGTTAGGGACTCCTTGTCTCTTTATGGCAAAACTGACATCAGGAGGTAACAAATTGATGAAGAAGCATATCAACAAGCCATCACCAGGTTTGACATTAGAAGGAATTCTATTTGCCAGTCTATTAAACTTGGCTACATACTCCCTCATTTGCTCATGAATCTCTTTCTTCATGGTGGAAAGTTGAGCTACCAATGTGTGTTCATTGTTAGTAGTTTTGAATCTATCTTTCAATTGGCGTCTCATAGAAGCCCAATCTCTAATAGAGGAATTAGGGAGATGATACAACCATTCAGTAGTAGTGTCAGCAAGAGACTCAACAAATAGCCTAACAGGCATATCTTCATGCTGGACTCCTAAAATAGAACAGGCAGCAAAGAATGCATTAATGTGTTCTTCTAGAGTAACCTTTCTGTCACCTCTAAATTTAGGCAAGATTTTACCTGATCCTCTAGGTAAATCATGCAAATTTGCCCCAAGACTAAGTGGTCAATAGCAGCACCCCATGGAATAGGTGGAGGTTGAGGATGAGCCATTATAAAAGCGGGGAAGTTTACTTGTAACAGCAAGACAGTACCGAGTAAAGTCAAGCTTTGATAGGATGAACTAGCAGACCCTCTAACAAGTCAGGGAGAGGATGGTCTGCTCAAAGATTTGACTCTTCTCGTGCGAGGAAAAGGAGCAAAGTTTAGAGACTGAAGCAAATCAAAGTCAATATCAACGATACCCCTTTGTCTATCCCCTTGGGTATATCTTTTCATAGCCCACTTTCACAACTAAATATTGTAACAAAAATAATCAATCAAGTAGAGTCACCAAACCACTTATTGGTTAATATGAGGGTGAGTCATTCGTGCAAGGACTTGATTTCTTGGTCTAATGGCAAGATTCCTCGGTCTATTATCAGGAATTACTTGGATTTGCAAAGGCCTTTCTCTCCTAGGCACTGGAACAACTCCTTCAATAAAGATTGTCTCATGAGCGTCAGGAAAATGACATGCATTTTCTCTTATAATTTCACCAACTTCCTCTTCTTCTTCTAGCACTTCGTCAACCTGGTAGTATTGTTGGTTCGTTCTTTGGGTTTGCCAAGCAACAAGTCTAAGACCAGTAACAATATATCTTCTTGATCTCCCATAAGCCAGTCTACGTTAAGTTGCAAGACTGGCACACATCTTCCATGAAGAACCATAAAATCCAATAACATAGCAACTCACACAACATATATAAATAGGTTCGATCTTATTATCCCCAGTAGAGTCATCAAAAATCTGTTGGTTAACGGATTTGTCACCTAACTCTATATACTTTCGCCCAGACAAGTGACAAATGTAATCCACAATTGAGCCTAATATATTGGTATTCTATAAAGACTCTCTACTTCTTTAACAAGGCATAGCTACCTTCAAAAGATATTCTAATGAATGAAAATTAGAATTGCTTTTAACTAGGAAGCAAAAACAAAGGCAGAACTTTTGACCAAAAAGCAGTAAAGGTAGATTTACATCCAAAACACAAGAAGTTCAAAGACTTCCACCAATATAACATCCACAAACTAATATAAACTGATATCATACACCATATATTCACCACCTCAAATAATCTATCAAAAGATAAATGATTCGCAACAGTGAGCAAGAATCAAAGATATCCAACCACCAAGATATACAAATATCATCAACACCAGTGGCAACACATTCAACATAAGCAAAACATGAATCCAAATAATCACAACACAAAGTCCATGATCATTCAAAACTCCATTGTATTAATTCTCATTGCATATATCAAAGTACTTGAAACCAAAATTTACTATCACCCTTGCAAAACAAAGTTTGTAAAAGATCCATAATTTGACTAACTACCTAGAATATATAGCTAAGTTGAAAAGTAATTGTCTTTAAAACCATAACAGCTTCTTGAAGTAGCCGATTCAAAGATGTTTAAACAATAATAATAAAGGGCCCTCTAGAGCCAATAGTTTTAGAGCAAATATCATAAAATAACCAAAGCATGAAATTGAAACTAATTGAGGATTTGCAAATCCTCTTTGCCGTTGTCCACATCATCCATCGCTTCCTCTTCCTTTGTCTACTCACCTTCTCCTATGTCACTTTGCACCACTTGAGGTACCTGTGCCTGCAACCTTGCCTTGTATGCCCTGTATTTGTTAATAACAGGTGTCAGCGACATCCCGGTTGGAGTCCATGTCATGTTGATCCGACGCTTCTTCTTCATCACCGCCCTATCAAAGTCCATCACCTTTTGATGCACCTCATCAAACTTATTTCTGGTAGCATTGATATGAACCACCATTTTCATAAGCCTCCCTAGTGATTCTCCTATAACTACATTATAATTCATTACCTCTTCAGTTACCACCTTTTTGAAATTTTGTTTTATTACTTTCACATCCAGTAGTTTCTCATCGTTAGACTCGTTAGCCTCTACCTCCAAAGTGGTAAAGTCCCTTTTAATGTCCATCATCTTTTTGTAATAGACCACAATTACTTTCCTCATTTCATCTTCTTCTACGATTATGAGACAGAGTTTCCATTCAACTGCATCGGCCCACACAGGTGTGTCTAATTCTCTAGGATCAATTACTACTTCCTCAGCCACTAAGACACCAGGGTCCATATTGGCCATCTCTTGTATCTCTTTAGAGGCTAGAGATAGACTATGATGATCACTTCTGGTCTTTTCAAACTCTACTATTAAAGATTCCCTCTTCACATATACAGAACCAAATAATTTTACTACCTCCTCTATAAACACAAGACCATCAAAAACAACTTTCACTACCCACTGATCCATAGCATTTCTCAAAGATAAAGATGTTCTGACTTGTTGAAGTAAATTAGGATCAAGGATATGGAGGTCGACATTTGAGGGAGCTTCAATTGTGGGCATTATTATCTTAGCAACTGAATTAACAAAAGATGATAAAGAACTTACATGAGCCAGTAGCTTTGAATTTTCTACTTGTAGTCCCTTTACCCTTTTAGATATGTTATTGACTGAATATTTGACATGGTAAAGGTCACCCTCTACATTAGAAGGTCCCAAATCCACTCTGCTCATTCTAAAGTCAGCCTCTGTCACTTCATCTTCATTCTTATCCACCACCAGGTCTGCAATTTCTAGAAATTGGTTTCCTGAGGCAAGGTCGGTCACCATCCTTGACATCCTTTTAGCAAATTTTCTATAGTATCAATGCCTTCATCTGTAGGTGGGGTATACCTCTTTTTCTCTTGGACTACTTTCTTCAACCAATTGGGAGATGGGGCCAGAACATTAGCAGTATTAAGATTAGCAATAAGAGGAACAAGGTGAGAATTCTACTCTGGGGGTTCATTTTGATGGGGGGAACTTGGCAGGCTTAGCAAAGAGTGCAACAGACTATCTTCTCCAATTTGAGAGAAAATGAAAGAATCACTATCACTTACAGTGTTATTCATAGGTGGCACATGGTCTGCTTTGGATGAAGAAGCAGCCAATTTGGTATTTCCTCTTGCTGGTTGAGTATCTTGTTCACACACCGTTTTCACCTTTATAGACTCCTTAGGAGGCCTGTCATCACTGCCATTCGATTGTGAGCCGACTCTATGAAGATTTGGGTCCAAACTAGAAGATCTTCTGTACAAATGGACAAGTTGAGACCTTCTTTGGTTTTGAGAAGCCGAATCCTTTGGCATAGTAGAACCAACACAATCTCTTACCTTCCCCTTTAACCATCTCTCTGTTCTCTTTAACACATGAAGGGAAAGCAACTTGACATCTATAACTTCTGTTTCAAACCATTTCATAGGAGCCAGGGGTTCCATTGACATGATGTGATAGCCTTCATCCATTATGCCTGAGTTATCATCGACCATGTCAGGAACTTGAAGATCTAGCTTGAAATCTCAAACTTGATCCACAGTTGATCTCATCCACTTTCTCCTTTGTACCTCTCTTTCATCTACACAGTCTTCCCAAAAATCCTTGAGTTGAGGTTGATGTAGGTACGAACCACCCCCATGCATGTTTTCTTTTATGAAGTTCTTATTATCAAAAGCCGCGTGGGGTGATAAACTATGGAGACTGAATTCTGATAATAACTTGTCAACATTTTGGGCTCCATCATTACTTTTGCAAGAACAGAAAGACAAGGTCATAGGGAAAGAGTATCCCTTCTTCGTGGCTTGGTATTTTACATTCAAAACCACCATCTGATGACACAATTCCAACAACACCAGATAATCAGATGGGTACCATGGCAATTTCAATGGGGGCATTTTCAATACCCCCAATTCTTAAATAAGAGAAATTATTAAATTGTATATAAAAGTTACCAAATTTCATGACCAGAGCAGATGCTTCAACTGATAACCTTCGCTTAATCAAGCCATCAATCTTCTTAGCTAACATCATAGAAAAAGCATCATTTACTCTCCTAAAATCTTTCATACCTTCTACCTTCTGCAACTAAGGGAAAGTCTGGTACACAGGCATACTTGCTGCAGGATTTCCTTGAATCCTCAAGCCAGGCCAAGCAACCTCTCTTCGAGCCAACACATACACCAGTTGGGAACATGTGGAAACTCACGCTTCTTGTAAAATTCATCAATTGTTCATGCAAACATTTACTAATAACCTTTGCTCAGTCAATGTGATGGTCCTCACAAATAAAAAAAATGAATCTGCACATCCAAAAGTCAAAAATATTTGATTCTAGGTTCCCGACTACTCTATTCAGCAAAGTTATCATGTCTAAAATTTCCTCCTTAAAATGGCTCCTTTTTAGGTTGGCAGGAAGCTGAGATTTCCTAGTCTTTTCAATTTCCAACTAGTTCTTAGCAATGCAAGTATGGCACCAATGTTTCCTTTCATTATAGTAATTCTAGGTAGAAGATACAGAAACATCGGCATTATCTTCATGTTCCTCCAAATTCAAAGCTAGGGCGAGGGATTCCAAATCAACTTTTGCCACAATGGCACCGTTAGAGGTTTTTATCTCCTGGGACTCTAGAAAATAGCCATTTACACATGCCACTATCAATTCAAGACAATACACGATGAGCGGAAAGCCTCCAGTGTTACCCAGACCACTACTAACAGTCTTTTCCACCAATGGAGTTCGATTCTCAGACTGCATTCTTCCCTAGAAGTCCTCTAAATCAACATGCCCTAAGTTGGTATCTCTCACCCCAAAAAAATCATTCTCCACTATAGAGGCCATGGGGACTCCTTGAAATTTGAACTTCATCTTCATATACTCGAGGACCCAAAACACCAGAGACTTTGAAACATATGCAGGCAATACCGGATTGTGGAAAGCACTGACAGGAAGTTCTTTATGCAGATACATGGAAATGGAAATTTTCTAACTCCCTAAAGAAAGTGTTGTGCTTTTATAGCAGATTAGAACAAGAAAAAGATAGAGTTGCTAATCATGTTGACCTATGAGAATGGAGTTATACTGATATCCCGCACATAGCAAGCTAGTCATTTAACACTCTGCAATGCATTCCTTTTGTGAAATGATGCAACTTTAGTGAGATGAAGAATTTATCAATGTCACTTCACATAAATTCGCTTGTGGACAACATTAAATTCTGGTGGTGAATTTAACCTTTAAACTCATTAATACATGCCTCGAGTTTCCCTCCAAAGATTATGCTACTGTGTTTTCATGTACTTCCAATTAAATGTGAAGTGACAAGTGTCATTCCTTTATATCGTACTCCAGTGCAGCAAAAACACTGTAGCAAGTCAGGCAAGGATTGAAGTTTTGAACTCCAAGTCGGAGCTTCAGAAGTTCAAGGAACTCCCGATCTCCCAACAACAAAGAGATTTCACAATACCTAGACACAAAGGAAGACTCAAGACATTGGACTTCTTGTTCAAAGTCGGCAAGTTGGGTGGTTCAAGAACTTGAGAACTCGCCGACTTGAATCAAGAATGCAAGGAATCACCGATGACTCAAAATATGACTAAGTAAAGTCAGACTCAGAATGAGGAAGTAGGAAATAGCACATATAAAGTGGACAAAGGCAAAGATAAAACACTTTAGTACATTTTTCAAAAAAATGGGACAATAATGGCTAATCCTAGATGGGTACATTGGGATGCAGTGAAGAGGGTCTTTAGATATTTGTAGGGTTACAATTCTAAGTATTATATTTGTTATCATGGTTATCCTAAAAGGACCCAACATTCAATGTGTATTCATGGATATTTGGATTTTAATTGGGTTGGTGATAATGACAGCAAGAGATCTACTAGTGGATATGCTTTCACTATGTTCGATGGTGTAATCAGTTATATTAGTAAGTGATAGGCTATGGTTTCTTTGTCCAATATAGAAGTAGAGTAAATGGTATTGTAATAACCTTATTCTAGAAACATAGTAAAAACCAAAAATTCACCATAAAGTAAATTTACAAGGTAAAAATGAGATAGAGAAAATTTTTCTTTTATTCAACATATAGTCGAGTAACTACAATTACAAGATATCTCATTACCAATTCAATAAACCATATTGTCTTTCTCAAGAACAATGTTTACAAGAATTAACTATTTATAAATACCTGAAACAAATAATGTTTTACTTAGTCTCAATAAACACAAGTCTCAGAGATATACTGCATCCAGAAATCTGACATCTTTATCGCAAGTCTCGGCATGTCTTCTGCTAGAGAGAGAGTGAGAGTATCTTTCCAGTGATTTACCTCCAACCACAGACCGTCAGTCTCCCGCACTCCTTCCTAACCGGAAGTGGCCCTTCCCTTCACGAGAAGTATAGACCAAGGTGACCAGTGGTAATTTGCCTTTCCGAGTACATAGTGTTGTATCTTACACAACTCTATCTATCATACAACCCTAGATACCCTCTAGCTAAGTATGATTCCCGATAGGATGTGTAATCCAGATACAGTGAACCGACAATGCATGCAGAGACATATGCATTACTATGGCCATAGTTTCAATATAAATTTACGATCACAATGAACGTTGTCGTAATGTTCACCCACTCCAACTCGACTTGGATACTATCATATTCCTACAGTTCGAGTTGGTCAACTATGTTTAACTTATGAAATCATGATGGTTTCATCAATCTAGTCTTCCCGACCCAAAACATGTTTTCTTTCATTGTCTATAATCCATAGACCTAATCAACTTTCTTTCATTATGAGGACTCTCATTGCATCATTGCAATACCCGAGGTCCTTGACTTATTGTCTCATAATAGATATAGATAGATTAATTACGACTAAGATGATAACCTTACCCAGGTTAAGCAATATAGTCTAGGAATCAAAATCACTTCTTGCAAGTAAGAATAATTACGCATAGTCAGGGCACATGACCCTTCAATCACGATCAAAATAATGGTCTCAATGTCTTAATATAATAATTACCATATCTAGGTTAAGTCACGGTTTAACTAAAGAGTTTTGACTAACTCCAACCTAGTCTTTCTGACTTAGGCAAATTCACAAGACACTGTCGTTGCTTTATAAATGTTATGGAAAGACTATCCATTTTTAGGTATCTCTCTTCACATCTATGCAACATTAGAGATTCACCCCCTTGTCGACAAGTAGTAGTGTGAGAGAAGTTGTGATATAAAGTTATAATGATTTTAATGTTTGGCTAATCCTTTAGTGGTACCTCTTACACGCTTGCAAAATCTGAGGCTTACGACTTGTATTTTAAGCCGACTTGTAGCCCAACACATGGTTTTTCCCCTTCCTAGGGTTAAACATTGTCGATTAGAAACTAATCTCTTATCAATAAGATAGACATGAGCATTACCGGATTAGGGTTCTCGACCTTCTTTGTCGACCCATACATAATCCACTAAACAAGTTGTAACCCCAAAAGGTATACTTATAACCTTACCCTATTGGGTCACTCTAGGGTTTTGTATTTCCTTTTCCATGATAAGGGAAGATCAAGAATAGAGTTTAAGTAAACAACTTTCCTTTAGTCTTCTTTTGACCTAAAGATCATTTCCAAACAAGCCTAACAATATTGCCAAATGGTTCAACTCCAAGTCCAAGCTTCTTCCAAGTTTAGTTGAACTGCAACTGGTTGGCAATCTAATCCCATTTGTTATCCATTGAAAACATAATTAAAGTTCTTCTCTTTTAGCATATTGAAATATATAGTCTTAAATAAATGAGTGTTTTCATCTAAGTTGAAGTAGGGAAATCCACTCACTTTGGACATCCCAAGAACAAAGTATTCCCTTTATGATATCCATTTGAAACTAAAGTTTTCTAAGAGCAAGAGAATATTTTTTTTTTGATACATATTAAGACTTGCAAATTCTTCTCTGTCAACTAAGAATAACCAATCATAACAAGAGTGCTTGCCTCTTTGTTGCCGATCTATTTAGTGATTGCGATGGTTTAGAAAGTAAAATTTACCCCATTCCAAGATAATAGAATAACAAGTAATATAAGATCCACAAATGGGTTAACCCCCTAAGTCTTTTCCGACTACAAGGTCTTTTCTAAGTTTCACAATTCTTGTCTAGAAAGAAAATTGCTTACCATGGTTATGACTACCAAATATAAATTCAATCCTTTATAACATGGTTATAATCGATTGCAATCAAATCATAGATATAACAATCTCTATGGTTTCACCAACAATCTAGAATGTCGATTGAGTTTTGTTTTGACACCAATAAAGACAAAGACTAATTCTCAATTTGGTCGACTTAGGTTTAAAGTCTAAGTTTTCCGTAAACCCAAGATATAAATATATAAAGAAAAAAACATAACAACTATTATAGTCATAAGTTTATTAGTACTTTTCACACTATAGTTCCAAAGTCTGATCTATAATAGTGGCCCTATAAAATTCTCTAAAGTACGGGCTGACCAACAATTGGCGAGCAAGTATGAGGTCTTTGGACTTAACTGGTTTCAAGAATTCATTAGTCGAAGGGACTTTTGGAAATGATAAAATACATGTATACCGATTCCACTGTCACTATGGAAGGTCATCGATTAATATACTAGGATTGGAGACGTTTCTGTAATAACTAGAACAGAGACTCTGACATTATAACTCATACAGATATAAGAAATTAGTACTTATTAAGAAGTATACTCAGACTTCATCTATTGTAGTATCATAATTGTCTATGTTCAATCTATGATACCGATATACCTTCGGTCATTATCCTATAAGAATGATCATAATGATATTTCTCTAATGTCATAATAGCGACAATCCTAACACAGTAGATAACAATATTCTAACAACTTACACATTAACTTTGTGATAACAGCCTATCATTTTATAATACAAAATTTGGCCTATCTACAAAACTTGGCCGACGGCCTTCCCAATAATCTACTATGATTATCATTTGAAAGAAGAGATAAAATGATTATAACTATATACAAATTATAAAGACAAAGGACCTGTTAATCGACACTTCAGATACAGATTGAGATCGTGGTCTAAGAGCTCCACTCGGCACCAATTGTCCAAGTTTCCTTGCTGCCACTGATATCCCTCTTTCTACTCCCGCCCTTAGAGAAAATGCAGTTGAGGTGAAAGAATGACCATGAACTTCATTACCAGATCGTTTATCTTTCCCCCCTCTTATCCTACTCGGTTCCTGCCAAACCGCCAACTTCTCAATATCGCTAACAAACTATCACCAGTGCTCATGTCATCGTTTCCTTACTGGCTCTGCACATAGGATGTTATCTCTCTTTCTCTTGTTAACTCCCCTCCTTTGCCTCTTCGTGCCCCCTCCCCTTAAAACTGAGCACGGCGAAGGGAAATAATGGACTCTTCCTCTCTGGTTTTTCAATTTCTCAACAATAGAAACCTAATCCTTCCAGACTCTCTTCGGCTAGCAAGAATGGTTGTCTCCCTTGTCTACCCTTTACGGTGAAGAAACTAGAATCGCATTTACCTCTCGTTTCCGTTTTTCTCTTAACTGAATACTCTCTTCCTTCTTTTTCTACTGCCCTCACCAACGATAACAAGTTATTCTCTCCTATCGACTCATGTCCCCCAAGATGCTTCCAACGATTTCACAGTTGTGGTTCTCTGCACTTCGCTCCCCCTAACATGTCATTAATAACTTCTATAAATCACTTGCTTCGTTAGCAAGGAAATTGGAGTCTCAACCGCCACTACTATTAAGGAATCTTTTTTTTATTATTTCCAAGTCTATCAACTAGTAATCCCATCTGCACGTACAGTTCCACGACTTGGTAAGTTGCAACAAATCCCACTTAAGTTGTAAAGTTTACAACTGTTCAAAGTATGGGGATCACTCTCACCAAGAGAAGGGAAAATGTGGTATAACTTGAGTTATAAAAACTACTACCCAAAACAATAATAACGTCCTAGCAGGCAGCGAGCAATGTGCCATTAATAGCACAAGGATGATCTGATGAATTGAGAGGTGTTCGCCCTTTTTGAAAACACCACCTCCCTCTATAATGAACATGATTAAATCATTAAATAACGACTTAATTCAATCCCAACCACTCTCGCCACTCAAAGTTGGTTGGAACAAGTGCCCACAAATCGTGGACTTCTCAATAAAAGACGTGCACTTCTTATGAAGAAAATGTGGGGAATAATTGCCTCCTAAATGATTAGAGATTCCCTCTTCGAGCTTCAAATCGATTCTGTCAATAGACAAGAATAAAGGAGTTCCTCAACGTCTACTATATAATTTAGCATTTTCTTTTACATTACGACAAAGGTTAAAACACACCTAGGTCTCTAATTTGACGTCCGTCGATTTTCAAAAAGGAATAAATTCACAACACATGATCAACGCGTTTTTACGGCAATCATGACAGATTGGGCGTAACGCAAAACAAGTTTTCTAAATCGTTTGACGCACAAAACGACTTCTCGCATCTTTCGACTACGAGACGTGATCCACAAATCCGCCACAAAATAGGTTCATCTATTGACGTTAAACGTTGACAATATTAGCATCATCTAACTTTATGGGAACGTCTTGACGTTTAAGAGGTGACAATAAAACCTCAAGTGACTCAAGAAGAATAACACAACCATTTTACGGCTATGACATTGTTTACTTTGCAACGACTATGTCGACTCATCATCAACTTGACTAAATGATAATCAAGATATCGACTACCTGTCGATTAGATTCGAAAGTAACTAACAAGACAAGACTTACCTCATACGACTCATTGGTTCACATTATCGTTTAACACTAGACTCGTTTGGCAAACAGACCACTCGTATTCCAAGGTCTATATCTCCCTTCTCGAAAGATACTCTCTCTCTCTCTTCTCTGAGAGTCGATAACCTGTAATCTTGTTTTCACTTGTCATCAAACAATATGTAATCAGTGCATCATTATTCAATTTATTCAACTAATAAATCAAATCTCATCATATAGATATTAAATCGACAATAACAAAATTATTTGCATGATTTCATAAATGATATTCAATATAATTCCATGTCATATCCTGTCATAAGTCTATAACATCACAACAAATTTACTTATGCCCAAGTAAAAATTAATAGTAAAGCAAGTCAGAAATTGGGATGTAACAGGTATCTACTCATACTTGTAAGGAATCCATCTAGCTTAAGAGATTGTGTTTAGATGTTGGGCTAGACACATGAGCCATTACAGTTCCTTGTGACAATCAAAGTGCCATATGTCTAGCAAAGAACCTGACTTTTCATGTGAGGATGGAGCACATTGATGTCTAGTACCATGTTGTTCATGATATAGTAGAGGATGGAAGGGTGATGCTAGAGAAAGTTGATACATTGATGAATGTTGTAGATTTGTGACAAGGCCAATGAGCATAGACAAGTTTAGGTGGTGCATTGTTTCTATGGGCCTCTCAACCCCTAGAAAATAATTTTTAGTGTTGGTAAGTTTCCTTATTACTCTTGCAAGGTGTTTTACAAGTAGGATAATGTTAGGAAAGGTGTATCAATCTTGAACCTAATGTTAAGATTACAAACAATGCAATTTTTAAATTAAAAAATAGAAAAACTCAATTTTTGGGCTATACAGTTGATTTTTGGCCAAAATAAAAATTCCAAGTTGTTCAACACTAGTTCCCTAGTGCTTGTTATGTGGACCTCTTTGATTTCTACAATTAAAAGAAAATAAGGCCCAATTGGCCTCCTAGATCAAAAGTTATGGCCTCTAGAAGGTGGGCCTCCTACATTGGAAATGTAAAAACATCAACACATAAAAGAGATATAAAGGGTTGTTACACTTGTTAACCAATACATCATAAGGCATCTTTGGATGCAGCTAATGAAGCCAAAATGGAATGGCCAATTCAATGAGTGGATTATAAAGAGTTTATGATAGGTGCAAGGAATATGTTATGTGGAAGGAACCTTGTAGACTCATCTTGGAATTTAGGTGTTAGATTTCCAACTAAAGATTTGGGTTCCACTATCTTGGGTGGTTTTATCTCATTATTTTCTAATTAACATTTTATGGTTTCATGTATTATATCTTCTATTTATTGGGTTTTTGAGATGGAGGTTTCATATTGAGCATTGCAGGTATTATTATTATACACCTAAAACTGCCTAGCACATTTTTGTGTTTTTCAAGACACTTCATTTACATCATTTTCCTCTAAATTAATTGAATAAATATTATTTATTTAATTATTTCATTTCCCCTTTCAACATTATTTAATTGATTTTTAATTAATTAATTAATTAATTAATTGACATTTCTTCTAATTGGATAAGTGTAGAAAGATGGGGTACCAAAAAGTGGCCATCATCTATAACTCTTCAAAACATGCTCATATTTTAGAAAACATAATGTGTGCATGTTATAACACACTCGCATTCCTATTTTGACCAATCAAATGCCTTTATTAGGATTGGTGCATATTGTAATTTACTAATCGTAAGGGTTGGACATTGAATTTGAGAGCCAAAGATGTGTTTTACAAAACTCATACAAAAAACACACAAATGTCGAGCATGCTCTCCATCAAGTTTATCTATTTTCTAATAATTTAAAAAAAAAAACACCACTATGAGATAAAGTTTTTTTTAGCTTTCTAACCATGTAATTTTTAAAAATCTGAAATTATTAAGGTCTTGATCTCTAATTAGTTTTAGTAGTGTCCTCATTTTTTACCAAAAACCTATGCATAGATTTTTTGGTGTCATTTTTTAATTACTCATCAAAATTTGAAACAAATTACATATTTATATTCTAGACTCCATTCGATACACATTCAAAAAAATGTATTTTTGATTAGTTTTCTCAAAATTAAGGGGGGAACATGCTCAATCTTCTTGTTTTTCAAGATGTGTCCAGTTTGAAAATTAGTAAAAATCATATATTCATTAAAAAATTAGCAAAAAAACTAGCATAAACTACATGATGTTAGCTAACATTCCACTAAAGAAATTTATGAAATACTTAAAAATGTCAACATTTTAAGGGGAGCACACCAAATGCTATGTTATATTTTTCTGACAAAAATAGGACCACTTTGTGTGCCCCCTATTTGACCCTCTTAATCTACACCATTTTTTTTTTTAATTAGTAATTTAGAAACTAGATTTTGAGCAATACTAATCTTGTTCTTGTCACATTTTGAAAATTTGATCATGGGTATCTTGAATTATTCATCCAAGCTTAATTTATGTTGATTTCAAAATAAAAGTGGCTACTTTTGACCCTCTTCTAGTCCCCCATTTCCAATCACTTTCCCTTTGGGTGGTTTTAGATCATGGTTTCCAAATTAGCATTTGATGGTTTCGTGTATTGCTTCTATTTTGGGGGGCTTGATATGGAGGTTTCTTAATGAGTTTTTGTATGTATTGTCTCTTTTGATACTCCTATAAAGGCTTAGATTCTACAAGTGTATTGTAACCATTGATTACTGAATAATACATTGAGTTGCTTTGGAGTGTGGATTTCTTCTCTCAAAAGGGTTTTCTCCATGTAAATCACTATGCTATAGTATATTATTTTTTTGTTTATTTCCTTGTAAATGTATGATTAGTTTAACATTTGCACATGCCTCCTCTCATAGATTAGTGTAGGAAGCATATTCCACACCTCTACTTCCTTTCACATACCTCCCCAACTCAACTTCCTAAGACTTTAGGTTGAGCTTAATCTATCTACTTACACTTTCATAAAATCCCATTTTATTTAAGATATTTTCATTCATATTAAGAAAAAACAACAAAGGTTTAAACAAAATCCTTGAATATACATAATGTTTAGGTAAAGTGGAGTGAGACATAACCAACACTAGTTCTATTCTCCACATGCTTAACATCTATTATGTTGTCCCAAAATTATAACATATAGATGGTTATATATATAACCATCTATATGTTATATATATAATCATTATTTGTTGTTTGATTAGAACACATTATCATCATATCCTTGGTTGTCTTATTCTTATCCAAGAATTTATGGTTCTCTCTGTAAGGAAGCTAAGGTAGTAGAACAATTTCCTACACTAAGCTTGAGGGGAGGGATATGCAAAACTTTTCATATCTTTACAACAGTTATAGAAATAAACACAAATAGCAATCAAACCACAACACAATAATTAAGTGGGGAAACCCTTTTGGGAGAAATACCCCACACTCCAAAGTTGCCCAATATATTATTCAGGAATCAAGAAGATTACAATATACTTGCAGAGCAAGCTTTCATAGGAGTAAAACCAACCAGAGATTTGGAGGCAACTCAACATCTATAATACTCTTACACATAACCTCCTTCTCAAGCTCCTGATATATAGGAGGTACAATACAGTAAACCGCCAACGGTAATTACAAAACCATGAGCCAAAACCACCCAAAAGTGGCGCCCAAATTATCTCCAATCAAAGATGTCTTGTGACATGCCAATTCACACACCAACATGTGTAACTCTCCCTTTTACAACTCTTTTAAGTGTCTAACATGTTTTCACATTTCCCAAAATAGGAGGTCCAACTTCTGGAGGCCATAACTTTTGATCCTTATGTCTAATTGACGAACTATTTAATTGCATTAGAAATCTCGTGAAGAGATCTGTCAAGCTACAACCTGCTTTGTTGATTACAATAACTTTTGGGGCATTTAGGGACCTCTAAGTGCCTCAAATCTGAGTTTGAAACTTTTTCCAAGAGTTTTAAAAAACATAAACTTTAATATCTTGCAATCGAGGTATGATCTTGAGTCGAAACTCACCCAAGATGTTAACTTGGCAGTTCTGCACCTTTTGGGAAAATTTTGGGTCCATCCAAGCTCAAATGTAGAGTTACAAAAAATAGTAAGCCCTATCATTTTTAGGCCCTTTTAGAAACTTTGAAAGTTATAAACCATTCTTCAAGATAAAGGGTCTTCAAAAAGACCAAAACTGGGAAGAATAGTGTCACTTCCCTAAATTTTGACTATGTTTTACTTTTTACTTGAATGTAATTAGTAGTTAATTTTGCATGATTTAATGATTTGATGTTATGTGAAAATATCAAGATAAATCAATGATTTCATGAGTTTGAGTATTAATTCATATAATTTAGACATGTGATTATATGTTATCATGATTATTTATTCATGATGTATATGGGTTAACTAATGAAACACTAATCCCAGTTTGGTGATTGCAAGTTGTATTCAGGAAATAGGTTTTCCACCCTCCAAGAAAGAGATGGAGAGCATCATCAAAAAGAAGTGAATAGACGTATGGAAAGAACAAGTTGTTGCCATGCAAGTTTAGTGTTTCTCAATTAGTGAACTTTGCTAGTTTGGTAAGTTGTTTTCAACTTTATGGTCTTGGTTGGTTTTCGATTTGACTCTAGTCAATTTGACATCAATTCCTTAAGCATAGGTTTTATCGTAAACCAAGAAGGAATGGTTTGACTACTAATCAACAAGATGTAGTCGATAGTCCACATTTTCCTGATATAGTTTATTCAGAAGTATATATTTACGCTAGTGGTTAACTATCTCTTCTTTGGTATTTTATGATTGAAATTTTCCTATATTATATCTTATCTGGTTAATTATGTTTGTCTATTTTGCTAAATATGCGAGATGGAGAGGGGGAGAATACCTCAACCCCACTCTTGAATCTCATCGAGTGTTTGAAAAACAATGTAAAGTATACATTATGTATGTTGTCTTTATGACATTATATATATACATATATGTTATGTTTGCTATTTAAATAAGACCTTTTGTGTTAGTTCGATGACTTCTTAATGAAAGAGGTTAAGAGATGTGTTTTGCATTTGATGGTTATACGTGGTCCTTCAACCCTATTTTCTCTCTACTAATATAGAGAGTGGAGTATCTTTTAACCAAATTTTTGCTGGTCTTTAATGACCATTATCCTTTTTGTTAAGCATGTTGTCAAGAGAGTTAAGACTGGCATTAATAAAAGTAGTGGGAAGTGAATATAGAAGAGTGCTCTATTCAATACCACGAAAGTGTTCTCTTTGGATATACACGGATGTACACTGAGAGACATAGAAGGTAATTAATTGCATTTGAAGCATGCTAAGGAGAAAGGACGTCAAAGAACTACTAAAGGAGCAAGAAGAGCCTTGTTTGCCCAGTGAGCTCACAGGTTCTCTTCTTCTTAAGAATATATATTTTTATGACTTTAAGAGTACTTGATTGTTATCGACCCTGTAGATTTATTTGATATTGTGTTATGAGTAATCGATAACATAGTGTGTGTGTGTGTATATATATATATATATATATATCACTGTGTTATGAGTAATTGATAACATAGCATATATATATTACTGTGATGTGAGTAGTTCATAGTATACATCTTTTACTACGTTATGTAAAGCTGAAAGTTTATAGTGTTATCATTGTGATTAGTGATTTCGATAGTCTATATTGATATCACTATGTTAAGTGAAGTTGACAGTATTTTGTATCATTCTGTTGTAGAAAACAAGGAGCTAAAACAACTCTGTGTTCAAAGAGTTGAGAGCTCTTTGGCAGTCTTTGAACTGTGAAAACGATAGTTTGTCTTAACCCTATGTTCTAAGTAGAAGTAGAGTTTATTACCTCTGCGTAGGAATAATGGATAGCATGTCATATTTAATGTGAAGTCGATGGCTTAGACACCTTTGTGGAGTCATGTGAATTGTAAACCTTCTGAACTCTATGAAAACTAGGAAGTTTAACTTCTACTATTCTATGTGATTTTTTAGGCTGAATGGCCATATACTATTCATTTTTGGGATAAAAAACCCAATTCATCTCGGACTCTTTCTACTTTCGATCAGAATGAGAACTTTATTTGTGTATCATCCTTACCATATAGTATATCATTATGTATGCAAACTGTTAGGTGGTTGGAATATTTCCAGAGTAGGCCGAAAGGCTAATTTCATGATAGGTTTTATCTTGATGCTGTCAGTTAATCTTATAGTTGCGTAGATAGTCTGTATTGAATATTAGTGTGTTTTATGTTGAGGTTGAAGTGCCTCTGTTGTGATTATACTTGTAGACAAAGACTGTATAGAGATGAGTTAATGTCTATACTCAAAATACCTGAGAGATCTGTCCTTAGATATCTTGCACTCAAAAGAGTGAAGGAATCTTATGATGTTTTATTTCTCTTAAAGCTTATTGAATCTATCTTGTGATGTTATTATGAGCCCTTTGAGATCTTTGAGTCTCTTGATATTTGTTTTCTCTCATACCTAAAAGTGTATAGAAATGATATGAATATCATTAGAAACACTTGGTACTATGTTATATATAACAACATATATGTTTATACAACTAGATTAAGTATTTACATTATGTATTTAGAGGATGTTCTATCATTATAAACCTTCCTATATCAGTGAAGGAAAGGCAACCATTAGGTCCAAGACATCTTTACTTTATCTACCTAGTCTTATTTCCCTTATTGGATTAAAAGATTGATTTTAGTCATGAATTCTTGTACTTTGACTAGTTTCTATTGAGACTTGACATAGAGGAGGATAACGAGAAAAGGTGAATTAGATCAATGACCAAGTAGTCAAGATTTGACAAGCGGTTATCTTATATTCACGTTGTGTTTTGGATATATTTTATTAGTTTTCAGGGTATTATGTTATTGCAAAGTATTGGATAAGGGAATGTAGTGAACCCTAGATTTTACCCTAAAGAGTTTAAAATTCTTTAACACTCAAGTCAATTTTGATATTGAAATTAGTCTATTGAGTACTTTGATCGATAGACAATAAAGGTTGAGAAACCATAGATTTGGACATTATTAAAAGACTAAGAAGCACTTTGTTGTTAGAAAGTCAATACTAGTTATATAAACCAAGTATGGTTATTATTGAGTAGAGAGTAAAATGACAGGAAGTCATATACATTCTTTAATTGCAGATATGCAATAAGGAACTCTTGGAAAAGATAGAAATATATAAATTTGCATATTGTATGTACCTTCTAGATAAGGAATATATTTCTAAGTCAGAGGGACTAGAAATTGCTCTTATAGATCAGACAATTATGCTTAGAGGAATTGGCCAAGTAAATTAAACTGTAGGATGAGATACTCTTCAAGTTGAGTTAGAGGTGTGTGAACACAACTAAATTTATTGTAAACATTCATTTATATAGAAACTTTGGCCAAAGTGACGCATTTGTCTCTACATACATTAGTCGGTTCACAATGTCTAGATGGTGTAACTGGTCAGTATGATCATACTTAGCTAGAAGATTGTCTAGAGTTGTATGGTCGATTGAGTTAGATAGTACACAACAGTAGGACTCAGATAGCAACTTGTTAGATCTACATGTCTATACTCTTTGTGAAGGGTAGGGCCACTTCCAGGAAGGAAGGTGAGCGGGGGACTGTTGATCTGTGGTTGGAGGTAAAGTAATTAGATGATGCTCTCCCTCTGAAGTAGAAGACTTGCCAAGATTTGAATGAAAGATATTAAGATTCAAAAAATAGTACCTTTTATGCAAAATTTTATGTTATGATATGATCTAAAATACTATTTTTGACAAAGAGCAATGTATTTGTAAATGTAAAGTGAAATATTATCACTAAGGGTTATCTTTTAATATAATGAATTTCAAGGTTGAAAAATATTCAGAAAAAATATGCTTTTATTTCTTTGAAGTTTAGCAAAGGTTAAAAAAAAACCATTCTTGTATATCATGTTCATTTACTTTCTAAGTAAATTGTGTGAGTAATTTCAAGTAATATGAGAAGGCATGTTACAAATAGAAACCTTTTGTAGTTGCAAAATTGAGACACCTTTCCTAGCATTCTCCCACTTGTTGAACACCTTGCAAGAGAAAAGGGAGTATCAACACCATGATTTAATTTCCAGGGGCCGAGAGGCACATAGACTCTGAATACCATATGAACTTCTTAGTGCTCACATGCTAATGAATCTACAACATTCATCAAAGTCTCTACCTTAACTAGCTTCACCTTGTCATCCTTGACCATATCTCTAATAAAATGATATTGTACATCAATGTAATTGGTCCTAGCATGAAATGTTGGGTTCTTAGCTAGGCAGATCGCACTCTCACTATCACAATATACTATCATTGCACCTTGTTTTATTCTAATATCTAAACACAATCTCTTAAGCTAAATGACTTCTTTACAAGCATGAGTAGTTGTCATATACTCAGCTTCAATAGTGGACAAAGCAACCATAGTCTGTCGCTTACTTATCCAACTAATTCCACCACCAAATAAAGTAAATACATAAGCACTAGTGGATTGTCTGCTATCAACATCACTTACACATTCAGAATCCACATATCCATGAATATCAAGGGAATGCATGTCTCCTATCAAATCAACATGATAACACAATGAATACTCTAAGGTACCTCGTAAATATCTGAAGACTCTTTTAACTGCATCCCAATAAACTCTACCAGGATTAGACATATATCTAGAAAGAACTCCCACTGCTTAGGAAATGTCTAGTCTAGTACAAACCATAACATACATCAAACTTCTGACTGCACTCTGGCAAGGTACTCTACTCATGTCTTCCATCTTTGATGGGGATGTTGGACATTGTGAAGTAGATAAATTCATTCCAACTGTGAAAAGAACACATAATGGTCTACAATCTTGCATGTTAAACCTCTGTAAAACTGAATTGACATACTTACTCTAGGCAAGCCATTTTTTTCTGTTCACTCTATCTCTTCTTATTTCCATCCTAGGAATGTGTTTAGCCACACCAAGATCTTTCATTTCAAATTTAGCTACAAGTTGAGACTTTAGTTTTGAAATCATTCATTTTCCTTTACCAATAAATAATATATCATCAACATATAATGCAATAAATAGGAAATGATCACCATCAGATTTATAATAAACATAGTGATTAGATTTAGAATGCTCAAAACCCAAACTCAACACTTATATATCAAATTTATGGTACCACATCCTAGGACTTTGTTTGATACCATATAAAGATTTCTTCAATTTACAAACCAAATTACTTTTACCTTTCACCATGTAGTGCTCTGGTTGTGTCATATAAATATCCTCCTCCAAATCACCATGAAGGAAAGTTGTTTTCACATCTATTTACTCAACCTCTAGATCATAAGTAGCAGCAATAGAAAGCAAGAATCTAATGGATGTCATTTTTGCAACAGAAAAAAATATCTCACCGTAATCAACACCCTCAACCTGAGAGTAACCTTTCATAACCAATCGTGCTTTGTACTTCTCAATACCTCCATTTGAACCAATCTTTTTCTTGAACACCCATTTGCAACCAATGGGTTTTTGTCCTTTAGGCAATGGCACTAGGTCCCATGTATCATTCTTTTTCAAAGCTGCCATTTCTTCATCCATAGCAATCTTCCAAGACTCTGCATCATTCATACCTAATGCCTCTTCTATAGATCTAGGTTCATCTATGTTAGTATTCAAAGAAAAAATACATCTCTAGTCATCAGGTGAATACCTTTCAGGTGTTTGTCTATGCCTTGTAGACCTTCAAACAAGTTGAGTCAAATGTTCTTCATCCTCTTCTGAAGATTCAAAGCTAGATGAGCTCTCCTCAACTTCTTCTCTATCTAGGGGCCTCGATTCAACTTTCTCAAGCATAGAAGGGAGTTGAATCACATCTTTCTATTCACTTTGTTATGGTTGTAATGTAACATAAGAAGGCTTAGTTTCTCTAAAAATAACACTTATACTATATATTACCTTTTGTGCATCAGGGTCCCAAAGCTTGTATCCTTTCGCACCATAATTGTACCTAATGAAGATACATTTCAAAGCCTTGGTCTCTAACTTTGTTCACTTTTCCTTTGACACATATGCGTATGCCTCAACCAAAAACTCTAAGATGTCTCAGTAAAGGCTGGTGCCCCAACCACACCTCCATAGCAATTTTATCAACAAGCGCTGATGTAGGAGACTTGTTAATCAGGTAGCAAGTAGTAGCAACAACTTCAACCCAAAACCTTTGTTCTAGACCAGCACCACTAAGCATACTCCTAGCCTTCTCCATCAGTTTCATGTTCATTCTTTCTGCAACTCCATTCTATTGTGGAGAATACAAAGTTGTCTTTTGTCTCTGAATGCCACAATATTTAAAAAATCGATCTAAATCATTAGAGAAAAATTCACCGCCATTGTTAGTCCTCAAACATTTTATTTTCATTCTAGTCTGCAACTCAACCATTGCTTTAAATTCTTTAAACCGACTAAAAACTTTAGATTTACTCTTTAGAAAATATACTCATGTCCTTTTGTTGTAATCGTCAATAAATGAAACATAATATGTGGAATTTCCAATGGAAGGAACATCTACAAAATCAAACACATCAAAATGAATAAGATCCAATTCACCACAAGATTTATGAGAACTCAAGTAAAACTAAACGTGGTTTTGTTTGCCATAAATGCAATGCTCACATAAATCAAAATCAATATTGCAATCAGTCAACACTTCAACAAGTTTTTTATTTTTCAAGGTCCTTAGACCCTTTTATCCTAGGTGGCCTAATCTCTAGTGCTATAACATAGTCTTCTCTACATGAAGTTTTGATTCAAAAGAAAGAGCACCCTTAAGTACCCAAAATCCATGACAATCCACTGAAACCCTCTCCTTTTCCAATGAAGTAGTCAAAGATTTACTTTTCACAGAAGTACTATTACACTCAACAGTGTATGCATCAAGCTTATACAATGTGCCAAATCTGACACCTCTAGCAATCACCATAGCACCACTAACCATCTTACATCATGTATCAGAAAAGACTACCTGCACACCCACATCTATTAGTTTGCTGATAGATAATAAATCTTGTGTTAATCCAGGGATATGCAACATACTATTAATCCTTTTTATTCTACCATTAGGAAATCTAATTTTAACTTTATTATGCCCAACAATATTTAAATGAGAATCATCACCCAAGTACACCTTACCTCTATCAAATTTTTCATAATCAGAAAATCAATCTCTATTAGGGGTCATATGGAAAGATGCACCTGAGTCAATTAACCATGCATCATTACCTAAATGAGTGGCCAAAGCTGCAATGAATGCATCACCATCTTCCTTCTCAGACTCAGAATTAGAATCAAATTTCTTCTTTTTCTTCTTCTTTTCTTCTTTACACTACTTACAGAAGTGTCCAGGCTTACCACAATTCCAACAAATAACTTTGGAGTTTCTAGGAGATTTGGATCTCCCCTTGGACTTGGATTTGTCACGCTTCTCGCTCTTCTTTCCCTTTTCTTTAGGTCTTCCATAAACACTTAGGGCTTCTTTGGCACTAATGGATACCTTCCTCCTCATTTCTTCAGAAAGTAAAGAACCCACAACATCTTCCACTTTCAAGATAATAGAAGTACTCCCAATCACCATAACAAGAGAATCCCATGAATCAGGCAAAGAACAAAGCAGGATTTGACATCTCTCCTTCTCATCCATTTTTACACCAACTATTGCCAATTGAGCCACACACATATTGAATGCTTCTAGGTGGTCTAAAATTCATCCACCCTCTTCCATTCTCAAGGAATATAATTTCTTCCTCAAGAAAATATTGTTCACTAAAGATTTGGCGTTATATATTTCACCGAGTTTCTTCCATAGTTTCTTTACAGAGGGCTCTTCCTGGATATTGATTAAAACCAAGTTTGTCAGTAACAATCTGATTAGACCCTTGGCTTTACGATCCATAACATCATATTCAACAGTCAAAGTAGCATCCTGTGGGCCTTGAAATTTTCTCATCAATAGCATCCCACAGATCTTAATCAATTGACAGATCCTCCACCTTCAACTTCCAAATCTCAAAATTGTTACCATAAAATTTTTCTACCTCTATTCTCCTTGATGTGCTCACCATCTAAAAATCCCTGCAACAAGATCATAAAGTATCTTCTGCACAAGCTCCCACTAAAAAATAGATTAGTTCAAAAAACCCAACAACCCACAACTGAAAACAAAAGTTATCAAGCTTTGATACCACTTGTAAGGAAGCTAAGGTAGTGGAACAACTTCCTACATTAATCTTGAGGGGAGGGATATGTAGAACTTTTCAGATCATTACAATAGTTACAAAAATAAACACAAATAACAATCATACCACAACACAATAATTATGTGGGGAAACCCTTTTCAGGAGAAAAACCCCACACTCTAAAGCCTCCCGATATATTATTCAGGAATCAAGAAGATTACAATATAATTGGAGAGAAAGCTTTCACATGAGTATAACCAACCAGAGATCTAGAGGCAACTCAGTATCTATAAGATTCTTACATACAACCTCCATCTCAAGCTCCTGATATATAGAAAATGCAATACAGTAAAGTGCCAACAGTAATTACAAAACCATGAAGCAAAACCACCCAAAAGTGGTGCCCAAATTATCTCCAATAAAATATGTCTTATGATGTGCCAAATCACACACCAACATGTGTAACTCTCCCCTTTACATTTATTTTAAGTGTCCAACATGTTTTCACATTTTCCAAAAACATGAGGTCCAACTTTTGGAGGCCATAACTTTTGATCTGGGTGTCTGATTGGCGAACTGTTTAATGTGTCAGAAAGATTAGGAAAAGATCTATCAATCTATAACTTACTTCACTGGTTATAACAACTTTTGGGACTTTTAGGGACCTCTAAGTGCCTCAAATATGAGTTTGAAACTTTTTCTGAAAGTTTCAAAAAATGGAAACTTTAATATCTTACAATCTAGGTATGATCTTGAGTCGAAACTCACCCAAGATGTTTACTTGGAAGCTCCACACCTTTTGGGAAAATTTTGGGTCCATCTGAACTCAAATGTAGAGTTACTAAAAATAGTAAGCCATGCCAATTTTAGGCCCTTTCGAAAACTTTGAAAGTTCTAAACCACTCTTCAAGATAAAGGGTATTCGAAAAGTCTGATCAGCAGCAATCTTTTGGTCTATTTTTATTTGCATTCTTTGATTTCTTCTTCATTTTGTAATTTGCATTTTTCAATACAAAAAAAAAAGAATAGAAACCTTTTTGTAGTTGCAAGGTTGAGACACCTTTCCTAACACTCATGCATTGGCTTAGGAAACCATCTTATCAGATGTAGTGGCTTGAATGTATGCCTATAGGATAAAGGTAGTGCTTTGTCAACCCAACAACTATAGGTGCCAATTATAGTCAACATCTATCTATTCAAATTTTCCCTAGTAATGCATATATTTGTAGTTTTAATTGCTCAGTTTGAAATGACTCGCTTACACACCAAAAAAATTAGTATCACGCATACCTCTAGATATGTGGGAAGGATATCTAATAGCCTATAATTTCAAACATGTCATACACAATGTTAAAATAGGAAGGCATATTCATGTTTAAATCTAAATTAAAATTGAAGCAAAACCAACAATTATATATACATACATATATGCATTCATAGATACATACATATATAGATATAAACATGCACATATATATAACTCCTTACATAAGAGAGGGAGTGCAATAGCATAAAGAAGTTCCATGTACTTTTATTGTTGGAGTGATAGTCCCCCAAGTCTCTTAGTGATAATGGTTATGTGAAACCAAATTCTAAGGAGGGAATACATACGTGCTTAATAATAACTATCTAAGGTGTGTTAATTGGTTGGAAACACTCACTCAGTTGAGACCATAATAGAAGCTCATAAATATTTACTCTAAAAAAACTACAACATATCCAAAAGGATTAACTCACAAATGTAAGCTATTTTTGCAATGAATTTAATAGAACTATCTAATATATCATTATTTTCTTTTATTGTAAATAATGGAATAGACTAGTTTACATACCTCCATCGCTCTTCCTTCTCTTATTTTCTCTAGCTCTCTAGTCCTCCTAAATATTTTACCCCTCTTGTTCTCATCTACTATGCCTTTTATCCCTTGGTTTTTCTAGCAATATTAATCTTCTTGCTCTCCTATGCCCTATGAATCACCAAATATTGTCTTATCTTCTTAATCTTCCTTCTCCCCACTTACCTCCATGTTGGTGTAATTTTTTCTTCACCTTGGATATATTAAATCAAAAGTGTGATATTGCACCTATTTAATAAGTTTACTTAGGATAATTAGGATATTTATTTTTCTCACCTAGGTAGTTAATAATGACGTGTACACCTTGACTTGAGGTACACAAGTGTCATCACTAACTCATCAACTCTTGATTGATGGTAGTTAGGTGTCACTTGTATTTAGTCAAGGCCACCTCTGTCTTAGTTAGGTTGAGTGAACTAATCCACTAATTAGTAGTTGAACTCTTAAAGTTTTAGTTAGATTGAGTTAACTTACCTCTTGACTAAGAGTCATTGAGAGTTAACTCATACCTCTTGGACTTGTCATCTCATTAATGCATGCATCCAAGAATCCAATATATTTGTATGTTACTCTTGTTAGACTTAGGGCAAACAACTGAGAGGGGGGGTGAATCAGTTGTATAAAACTTTCTTCCAATTAAACACTTAACTTTACTTTGCAAATAATCAAGGAAACATAATGCAATGAATCAAGAGCATAAACACATCAACACATGAGACACCAAGATTTTGACGTGGAAAACCTGGTTAAGGGAAAAACCACAGGGTGACTAATCCAAGATTGTATTCTCTGTTAGAAGAATAGAAAGAACAAAGTGGCACATGCCAATTAGGGCTCACTGCTCGAGCTGCCTACAAGAGGCGCACTACCTACAGGAGACACACTGTCTACAAAGAAATAAGTATCACCTACTTGAACTGGAAAATAGCATCTTCACCATGCTTGAATTAGTTCCATTTAAGCCCAATACTTCTGCTTTGCCTTTCGCTTTCCTCCTTTCTACCACACTCTCATCTCCACAAGAACAACTTTGAAATGACTTCGCAATCCCTTATTTATACAAGACATCAACCAAGGAAAGATCATCTAAGTCGGCAAACATCCACAAAAACATCTGTAGGATGTGTAACTCATCCGGTCGGCCAATCACAGAAAGAACACCATCATCCGGAAGTTATTCTTCAATTGCGAGCTCCAACTCCAATGCGGACCACCAACACAAACTGGACATGATCCAAAGACCACCACAAGCTTGCTTGAATTACCAAGAACATCCACACTTCATCTGCTTACTGAAATCCTTCTCTCCTTCATCCGGAACCTCAAGAACACAGGCTGTCATCACTGTCACAAAAGAGTAGATGCTTGCGGACCTTCAAACTATGAACCAATCAAGTTGACATTCCACAAAGACGTCCTCAACACTCCCTCAAATCCACAGAATAGGACAATGCATTTCTGGATCTCACCGGACCTTTCTATAACACTCTGTTACCTCTGAACACCCACCAGAACCGATTTTACTTGAGCGACCACAACTTCTTCATTTCTTCATGTGAACCTCTGAAATCTCTACTAGACCACCTTGAGACACATATCTACAAACCTTTTAAACCGCATCCTCTGATCCTCAACCTATCTTGGACTTTTACCTTATTGTCATCATTGATCCTGATTGAGACTAATTTTCTCAATATCCTCAGCACATAACTCATCCAATCCTTATCATTAATGCAACAGGAGTATGTTGACATCAATGACAACACCAGTTAGGCCCATACTTGCAACAATCTCCCCCTTTGTCATTGATGGCAACATATGATGTGAAAAACTGTTTTAATCAAGACAAGAACTTCTCCTTACTGACACAACTCCCCCTATCAGCAATAACCATTCATATGTCTTCTCTCCTTTTACTACTCCTCCTTTGGTCAGCAACCACTTGTTTTTCACATGTCTTCTCTCCCCCTTTGACATCAATGGCAAAGGGCACATACTTGCAATTCCAACACTTCAAAATCATACCTGTTGCTCCCCCTGAGTAGCAGCTCCCCATCAATCCGAATCACAAGATATTACTGTGATATCCACCGAACTGATGCACCTCAGTGCACCTTAGTTCATCACCAGAGGGGAAATAACCCCTAACTTCTCCCTAAGATACTCAAAAGAGTCCTTAGGTAGAGGCTTAGTAAAGATGTCTACAATCTGATCCTTGGAAGGCACAAACTCCAATCTGACTTCATTCTTGTTCACTTGCTCTCTCAAAAAGTGAAACTTGATGGATATGTGTTTAGTCTTTGAATGCAACACCGAATTCTTAGATATATTTATAGCACTTGAATTATCATAGAAGATTGTGATAGGTTCTTCATACTTCACTTTGATATCTCTTAGCATCTGTTTCATCCATAAAACTTGAGTGCAACTACCTGCTTCTACAATATATTCTGCTTCAGTTGTAGATAGAGATATTGCCTCTTGTTTCTTAGCCAAGAAACCAATCTCTTCCCTAAAAAGAATGCTCCACCACTGGTACTCTTCCAGTCATCCACATCTCCTGCCCAATTCGCATCAATATATGCATGAAGAGAGAAATCATGATCTCTAGGATACCATAGACCATACTCAACTGTCCCTTTTAGATATCTAAAAATCCTCTTGATTGCCATGACATGAGATTCTCTAGGATCAGCCTGAAATCTAGCAACAAGACCAACAGCCTGCATAATGTCAGGTCTAGTTTGAGTAAGATACAACAGTCCTCCAATCATTGACCTGTACTTTGTCTGATCAACCTTAGGAGAGTCATCATTTTTGCTCAATTTACATCCGGTTTCCATGGGAGTATTCATTTGTTTTGATTCTTCCATCCCAAATTTCTTCAACAATTCTTTCACAAATTTGGTTTGAGAAATGAAGATTCCTTTCTTTGTTTGAGTGATTTGCAGACCCAAGAAGAAATTCATTTCACCAAGCATGGACATCTCAAATTCACTTTTCATTTGATTTGCAAAAGTTTTACACATATTATCTCTTCCTCCAAAAATAATATCATCAACAAACACTTCAACAATCAGGATGTTTTCATGATCAATTTTGAAATACAAATTACTGTCAGCAGTACCTTTGTTGAAACCAATCTTCAAAAGATGCTTATCCAATCTTTCATACCAGGCTCTTGGGGCTTGCTTTAGTCCATACAGTGCTTTCTTCAACTTACAGACCATATCATCATGATCAGACAATTGAAATCCATCCGGTTGCTCAATGTATACTTCTTCTTCCAAGTCACCATTTAGGAAGGCAGACTTGACATCCATCTGATATACCTTGAAATCCTTGAAAGTAGCAAAAGCAAGAAATAATCTAACTACTTCAATTCTTGCCACCGAAGCAAAAGTTTCTTCAAAATCAACTCCTTCTATTTGAGAGTAACCCTTGCAGACCAATCTGGCTTTATTTCTAATTACTTCACCAACTTCATTTAGTTTGTTCCGGAAGACCCATTTGGTTCCAATCACATTTTTGTTTCTAGGTCTGGGAAGAAGATCCCAAGTGTGATTTTTCTCAATTTGCATCAACTCTTCCTCCATTACTTTAGTCCAGTTTTCATCATTGCAAGCTTCATTCACTATCTTAGGTTCAATTTTTGAAATCAGACAATACTCATCTGAGTTTTGAGCAATTTTCCTTCTTGTTTGTACACCTTTTCTTTTATCACCTATGATCTGATCTTCAGAGTGATTCAGTCTTACATACCTAGGCACTTTGGGAATTACTTGCATTTCTACTTCTTGATTAGGCTCATTCAAACTTATCTCTTCTTCCTAATTTAGTAGATCAATCTAGATTTGAAACTCAGACGAGGCTTGGGCTCCTTGAGTTAGAACACCATTCTGATCATCTTCATCATATTCATAGAATCTTGAGGGTTTTTCAATTCCTTCATCAACCTTCACATTTGTACTTTCTATCATCTTTCTCAATCTCTTGTTATAACACCGGTATGCTTTGCTTTGAATAGAGTAACCCAAGAATATTCCTTCATCACTTCTAGCATCAAACTTTCCTAGATCTTCATCTCTTTTGATGTAACATTTGCTACCAAATACTCTAAAATACCTCACAGTAGGAGTGATGCCAAACCAAAGTTCATAAGGAGTCTTACCGGTATTGTTTCTTATTTGAACTCGATTAAGAGTATAGACTGCAGTGCTGACAGCTTCTCTCCAATAGATCTGAGGAACATTTGCTTCCATCATCATTGTCCTAGATGCTTCTTGGATGGTCCGGTTCTTTCTCTCAACTACTCCATTCTGTTGTGGGTTCCTAGGAGCAGACAACTGTCTCTTGATTCCATGTTTCTCACATAACTCTATGAACTCACCGAATGTGAATTCTCCACCTCTATCAGACCTCAGACACTTCAATTTTAATCTGGTTTCATTCTCTACCATAGCCTTGAATATTTTAAATTTCTCAAGAGCTTCTGATTTCTCTTTCAGAAAGGTTACCCACATCATCTGGGAATAGTCATCAATTAGTAGCATGAAATATCTATCACCTTGAATACTCCTGATTCTTGCCAGACCACAAAGATCAGTATGAACTAAGTCCAATAATCTGGTAGAAGACAGTTCCTTGCTTTTGAATGTGACTCTGCTCAGCTTACCCAACTGACATTCTTTGCACAAGCTATTAGAAGGTTTCACCAATTTTGGAAGATCTCTTACAGCCTAAGTATTGCTTATCTTGATGATATTATCAAAATTCACATGACACATCCTCCTATGACATAACCAACTCTGATCAATTTGAACAAATAAGAAACTTTTACCCGTACCAACCAAGTGAAAGATATTACCTTTAGTTTGAGTACCGGATGCAATCTCTGTTCTGGAACTTTCAAAGATCTTACATTTTCTATTCTTGAACCCGAGATCATAGCCTTTGTCCACCAACTGTCCAACACTGAGAAGATTGTGCTTCAAACCTTCAACATACAATACATTACCAGTTTTGTTTCTTCCATCAAGAGAAATAGTTCCTCTACCTCTGATTCTACCAGCAGAATTATCACCAAACTTTACCACTCCTCCTTCATACCTTTCCAAATCTATGAACTTATTTTTGTCACCTGTCATATGGTGAGAGCAACCACTGTCAATGACCCAATCATCCTTTTCTTCAACTTGGGCAGCTAGAGCTCTTTCCACAGTCTTATGATTGACAGATACAGAGGACATTAGATCTTCTTCCTTGATGGCAATGAACACCCATTCATTTATGGATTTGTTTCCTATTTCTGATTCATCATCTGTTACTCCTTCATTATCATCATCTTTATATACATAATAACAGTTCTTTTGGAATCTTGGCTTGTTAGGATTTTGCCTTGAAAACCTTTCCGAACACCTTGAGGCAAAATGACCAATCTTATTGCAGTTAAAACAATTAAAAGGTAATTTTCCTTCATACTTACCAAATCCTCTTGGCAGCGTCTTTGCAATAAGGGCTTCAAGTTGAGCAATTTCTACTTCTTCTTCTTCCAAATCTTTTCTTGCTTGTTCATACCATGACAATTTCTTTGATGAATTCTCTCCCGGATCAAACCTTTGTTTACCTTTAACACAGGCACTGGCTTTGAATGCAGATTCAGTCTTGGGGGGGTCATCTCCAAACTCTATCATTTCAAATGCAGCCAATTTTCCAGCCAATTGATCTCTTGTGATAGTTGTATGGGCTCTGAATTCTTCAATGGCAGCAGCCTTGATTTTGTAAGAAGCAGGAAGGGATCTGAGAATTTTGCCAACAATCTCATCTTCATCCAAGACTCCACCAGCATTTCTAATTCCACAAACAAGCTCATTTACTCTTGGCATAAAAGTATTGATATTTTCATCTTCTCTCATCTTCAGATTTTTGAATTTTCCTTTCAGACTTTGTAACCTTGCACTTTTGACATACTTGTCTCCATGCAGAAGTTCCAGTTTTTGCCAAATCTCAAAAGCAGTTGGTAGGTCAATAACATTTGAGAGATCCGAATTAGATAATGCACTTAGAAGAGCCTCTATAGTCCGCAGATTATTTTCAGCGTCTGTGATTTTATTTTGGGTTTTCGGACCACCATGTGGAGGTACATACTGTGTTGTAGCCATGGTCTAGTACGCCATTCCCATACATCTCAAGTGACATTTCATGCGACCTTTCCAAAGATTAAAATTATTTCCATCAAACTTCGAACTATCCTTCTTATAAGATGACATCTTGGATCTCCTCAAGCGATTAAGCTCTTTTTAGAGGAACTTAGCTCTGATACCAATTGTTAGACTTAGGGCAGACAACTGAGAGGGGGGGTGAATCAGTTGTATAAAACTTTCTTCCAATTAAACACTTAACTTTACTTTGCAAATAATCAAGGAAACATAATACAATGAATCAAGAGCATAAACACATCAACACATGAGACACCAAGATTTTGACGTGAAAAACCTAGTTAAGGGAAAAACCACGGGGTGACTAACCCAAGATTGTATTCTTTGTTAGAAGAATAGAAAGAACAAAGTGGCACATGCCAATTAGGGCTCACTGCCTGAGCACACTGCTCACAAGAGGCCCACTACTTACAGGAGACACACTGTCTACAAAGAAAAAAGTATCACCTACTTGAACTGGAAAATAGCATCTTCACCATGCTTGAATCAGTTCCATTTAAGCCCAATATTTCTACTCTGCCTTTCGCTTTCCTCCTTGCTACCACACTCTCATCTCCACAAGAAAAACTTTGAAATGACTTCGCAATCCCTTATTTATACAAGACATCAACCAAGGAAAGATCATCTAAGTCGGAAAACATCCACAAGAACATCTGCAGGATGTGTAACTCATCTGGTCGGCCAATCACAAAAAGAACACCATCATCTAGAAGTTATTCTTCAATTGCGAGCTCCAACTCCAATGCGGACCACCAACACAAACTGGACACGATCCAAAGACCACCACAAACTTGCTTGAATTACCAAGAATATCCACACTTCATCTGCTTACTGAAATCCTTCTCTCCTTCATCCGGAACCTCAAGAACACAGTCTATCATCACTGTCACAAAAGAGTAGATGCTTGCAGACCTTCAAACTATGAACCAATCGAGTTGACATTCCACAAAGACGTCTTCAACACTCCCTCAAATCCGCAGAATAGGACAATGCATTTCTGGATCTCACCGGACCTTTCTGTAACACTTTATTACCTCTGAACACCCACCGAAACCGGTTTTACTTGAGCGACCACAACGCCTTCATTTCTTCATGCGGACCTCTGAAATCTCTACTGGACCACCTTGAGACACATATCTACAAGCCCTTTAAACCGCATTCTCTGATCCTCAACCTATCTTGGACTTTTATCTTATTGTCATCACTGTTCTTCACTGTTCCTGATTGAGACTAATTTTCTCAATATCTTCAGCTCATAGCTCATCCAATCCTTATCATTAATGCAACAGGAGTATGTTGACATCAATGACAACACCAGTTAGGCCCATACTTGCAACAACTCTTTGTAATTAATCTCATAATATTGAATATAGAGTAGCATTATTTTGTTCATCTAGATTTGTGATTAGTTTGTAGGCATTAAGTCCTAGGTATAATTCTTGTTAATGTAAAATTCTAATATGGTATCACAGCCATGATATCCTAAAGTTAGTCCATTTGTAGGTTTTGAGAGCAATGATAACAAATTATAAGGGAGTTCCTCTTTGTATCTTTTTATTGTAAGTGCATTTAGAGATTGATAGAACAAATGTGAGCTGACTATCGAGTCTAGCACATCTGAGAAAGTCAATTTTACCTTTTGATGTGTCCATTTTGGACACTATAGGTCAAATCTGCAAAAGGTTTGAAGTTGAGATACGCATGCTAGATTTGGTGGATACCTGGTCCTTTGGTGTATTTTGTATCAAATATAACCTTGCCACCATGTCCAGAATGCCCAAAAACCCATAGATCAAATACAATTTCTTTAAAATCAAACCACTTGACCTAGAGCTCTAATAAAAACCCCTTCTATCCTTGTGTACAGATTGTACAATAGAGAATATTCTATGTCATTGGCATATTTGCCTATGCAGGTAAGCATAAGCAGAATCTCAAGTGCGGGAACCTCTAGGTAATTTTATTTTGATCATTGGTATTTTCTTTTATATAGAATTTTTGAATTTTTCCAAGTTGTAGGGTACTATGGTAGGTACTTTAGGGTACCCTACACCCACAACTTCACCAATGGGCATCACATGGTGTAGACTCATGCTATTCGATGAGGGATTCACCACTACAAATAGTAATATAAACCACCCAACAACCACCATGTTCTATCTTTCCAATACTAGTAGTAGCATATATCAAGGCATGTCCCCCTCACTAGATACAAAACCACTTCTATTGTCATGATGCAATTTTCTACTCCTCTGATGATAATTTTGCCTTTCCAATTGGTGGTTTTATTGTACGAATAGTGGTCTTTTACAAGATTAATGGCGATTTGGCACTCTAGAGAATATTTTGTCCATGAGAAGAATAAGTTTGTTAAGTGCATACTAGCCCCAACATGACATCATTATCTTTCCATCCCCAACTCTTTCCCCCTCACCGTTAGAGTTTTACCTTTTGCACTTGATTTTTAAAGGGTGATATGTGAGCATACGAGATCTTTTTTTGAGATTTTATTTTGATATGCTAATTTTTTGACAACTTCATAGTGGTGCAAATGATTTTTTATTTTGGTGTCTACATTTTTTATAAATTGTAGATTCTCATAGGTATTGTTGAGCAATTCTGATTTTGGGAATTTTCAGGCCTCCATGTGGACTCATACTTGCTCCTTTTGGGGTGCATTTTTTACGTGTATAATTTTCATGTACTTCTCACTAGAGTTGTTTGATTGATCCCATTCTATAATTAAAATTGTAGTTTTAGCTTTGTGGCCTATTTTGGCACTTGTAATACACTGCGATCAAGACCACTTCACTGATTTGGCAAGTGGCAACTATAGTCACACTAAATATAAAGTGTCATCGTCATATTTTTCTCATGGGATCTTTGATTAAGTGAATTTTGGGGGGATGGGGTAATCTTCTTGTGATTGTTTTCTTTCAATTCATCTGTTGTGTGTTCTTTTGATGGGGAAAACTCAAGTTAAACTCCTAACTCCACATAATTATGCCTCATGAAAAAAATAAGTATGAAATTATCTAATGGGAAAAGGGTCTACTAGATATGTGAAAAAAATTATTCCTCAACCTACTAATAATAAAGAGAAGGTGATGTGGGAGATAAATTGCAAGAAAACTCTTGCTTACATTTACTCTTTAGTGTCTTTTGATTTACAATTTCATCTTGAATCATGTAAAACATCTAAGGAGGCTTAGGAGACTCTTGAAAAATTTTATGGTAAAATTGACAAGATTAGAGGATATTTGATTGATAATGATTTGTTAATTCTTGATCCTAGTAGTTTTGACCATATCCAAGCCTACATCTCAAATATAAAACAACTAAGAACACAATTAAAGGACTGCAAAATTGAGAAAGATGATCTACAAATGATTCTAAATGTGTTATCCAAGCTTGGGCTTTAGTATTCAGTGTTTGTTTATGGATTTCACACAAATTGGATTTCTATGGGGGCATCATATGTTGAGCCTACTTTTGATGCTTTTTAAATCTTCTAATTTAGGAGGAAGCAAATTTTATTCAAATTGGCCTCAACAAGTCTTCTAAGTCACATACATTAGTGCCTAATGAGCCTAAGGTATAGAAATAATCAAGGAATCCTCAAAAGGAGCAAAATAGGAAAAAGAACAAACCACACAAAGATTCAGATTCCTCTCCCTCAAAACAGGAATCATCTAAGAAGGAAATTCCCAAATGTGCATATTGCAAGAAACTAGGGCATGATGAACATCTATGTTATGCAAAACAAATTGATGAGTTGAAGCATCTTCTACAAAAGAATAATATCAAATTGCCTTCAACTATGTTAGGGGTTTCAACATCTTCCTATTCAAAGTTAGTGAAATAGAGGGGGCAAGCACTTGTTGCAGTTGTAGATTCTAAGTCAAGGAGATGGATCCTTGATTATGGAGCTTCACATCATATGGCTTCATCATAGAGTGTGTTTTCTTCATTCAAGACTTGTTCATCACCACACATCCTGATGGCTAGCAACACATGTATGTGTGTTGTGGGAAAGGGTCTATCGACATGGATGAAGGATCATCCAATGATGTCCTTTGTGTGCATTATTAACCAATATCCTTTCTATCTATCAAATCACACATGATGGGGTAGAGAAGAGTGTTGAGTTCACACCAAATTTTGTGGTTATTGTCAAGTGATTGTACACCTTCTCACATTTTGCTCCTATTGTTCCTCCAACTAATGTTCACACTCAAGCATCTAGTGTGGACACTTTTGAGGAGATACAATATGGTCATTTGAATTTTAGTGTTCTTTCATCGACTGGGGCTATAGAGACATGTACTAACAATTCATCTCCTATTTATTTAGAGTTCAGTGTTACTTTTGATAGGGCTTCTAGTGATTCAATGTTGTAGGATCATCATCTTTGTAATACAACTACTTTGGATGAGTGCTTGACAGACATTACATGTTTTATTTGTGAGTTCCTTCTTGTAGATTTGGAGGACACCATTTAGGATATTCATCTCTTCTTTGATGTTATCTCCTATGGAATTTCATCATCTTCTTCAAATGTGATAAGGGCACATTCATACTCTTTTGTTCTTTATCCACCTAGATTCATTTGTCATAGTTTGGCATTGTATTAGATATCCTTGAGCAGCATTCGAAGGAGTCATCTTTGTCTTTGGATTATGTTCTACATCCATTCCACTAGGTTCTAGATTGTCACACTCTTTAGTTAGGCTTGGGAATCCTGATTTGATTGTGGCATCTCTTAGCACCAACATGGTGACATTTGAGCTCTTTCCAAAGACATAATATATCTTGCATTTTCTTCCCTCCTTTTTGGACTAAGAAAAGCTTCAACATGCACCATTGAGTTTAGGGGGCAGGGGGGTGGGGGCTACTTAGTTTCTCTCTTCATTAGTTTCTCTCTTCATTCTTTGTTAAGGGGGTTCTTCATTCTCTTCGAGGGGATCATTGTACATGGGTACCTAACATGGCCTAGTTGTTGGGATGCATTTCTCATTTCTCTTTTCATTTCTCTCAAGTTGCATTTATGGAAGGATGTTGGTGCAATATTTTATTCACCTTATATATAGTATATCCTAAGTGTGATATTACACCTATTTAATAAGTTTAATTAGGATAATTAGAGTATTTATTTATTCTCACCTAGGTAGCTAATAATGACGTGTACACCTTGACTTAAGGTACACAAGTGTTACCACTACCCCATCAACTATTGATTGATAGTAGTTAGGTACCACCCCTATTTAGTCAATGCCACCTTTGTCTTAGTCAGAATGAGTAAATTGATCCATTGATTGGTAGTTCAACTCTTGACTTCTCAGTTAGACTAAGTTAATTGACCTCTTGATAGAGAGTTAACTCGTGCATCTTGGACTTGTCATCTCCTTGATGCATGCATCCAAGAGGCCTATATATTTGTATGTTACTCTTTGTAATTCATCTCATAATATTTAATATAGAATAGCATTATTTTGTTTGTCTGGATTTGTGATTAGCTTTTAGGCATTAGGTCCTTTTCTAGAATTCTTGTTTATACAAAATTCTAACACCCCCCAATGCCATTATCTCGATTAAAATAAATATATGGTGTACTCTAAGTAAACCAATTCCATAACATGTAGGGTGCAACTTCATTTCAAAGTTTTTGGAAGCTCCTTGTCTAGAATTTGGAGTTCAAATATTTATTTGGTCATATTTTTTGTATTTGCCCTCCCATAGTTTTGCTTGTATGAAGTGTTTGAATAAACATTTTTTATTTTATTTTTTATTTAGCTACTCATGTTCTTCTTTTCTTTTCCCCATTTTAATTTTTTCCCTATCGTTTATAAATGATTTCTTTTATTGTTTTTATTTTATCATGAGCCCCTACTATAACAAAAATTTAATCATAAATTAATTGATAATAGTATTTAATATTTATATTATATATTAAATGTATTATTAGATTTAGCATATTATTAAAATATGTCCTTTAAATTTTAGATCTTATTGCTAAAATGGGAATATAGTTATATATATTCATAATCACTAAGTATTTTTTGATTAAGGCTAAAGAGTGAGTTTTTGAAAGTGCCTCAAACCCTTTTACAAACATGTATCAAATGAAACAACTATGAAACAACATATCAACAACACAACAATAGCCAAGAAACAACATGAAACACAAACCAAACACAAGGCCACATGAGGTTCAAGTCAAAATAAAATAAAAAATCACAGTGACATGAAACCAAAGTGCTCCAATGAACATTGAACTTTCCCTTTGAAACCCTACAAAGAGAATAGGGCTATTTTGAATCTGTTCAAAACCACCATCAATTGTGATCAGCTGATCATGATTCATGCAGGAACCACTAGGTGAGGGTTGCCGACCAACAGGCTCAATCTAAAGCTCCTTGATTTTCTTCATCTTTCCAACACATTGAATACACTCTCCCACTGAAGGGGGTTCACCAAGGACAACCTTCATTGCATATGCAACCTAAAATCTGTCATGCACTGGTAGATCTTTCTCATTTTCCTTTTGTTGTGGTTGCCTATTACTCTAGTAGTAGGAAGTGGAATGGCCAAACATACAACAACTTCCACACACAAATGTGGAATCCTCAAAAGAAATGTGTTGTTCCCACTTACCTAGTTTGGAGTATAGGGTAATAGAGGATGGGGTATCTTTCCCACCTCTACACACACACACAATCTAGCAAACAATAAATGTTTACTAGAGGTGATTAGCGGATCAAAGGAAATGAACTGGCCAACAACATAAGCAATACCTTTCAAGATCTCCTCCTCCCAGTATTCTAGAGGCTATGACTTAGAAGTCTTATCTACACAAGAACTTTGTTGAAGCTTTCCATTTTGAATTGAAGCTTAGGGCCCAATTCCACAGGAATAGCCCAAATCTTCCCATAAACCATGGACCACCCAACTAAGTTTTAACACAATCTTCCGACTTGAGAAGGAGATCAAAAAGAAGCCATTTGCCATGGTAGCAATCTCCACAAGGCCAGAACAAGACCATTTTCCATTATCCCATCTCTTTGAAAGGAAGCAAAGGTGCAGAAACAACTTCCAAAACTACTCTTATGAGGAGAGGGTTGCAGTTAATTCTCTCAAACCTTTCAAGGATTACAGTTTATTAAGATTCACATACATTTAGTTAATTAAGATTTAAAAACAAGAAACATTAATACAATGATTTTTACATGGGGAAAACCTTTTCAGGTAAAAAACCCCACACTCCAAACACACAGTTCAATTATATAACTGTAAGCTTTTTATGGTTACAATATAACTCTCAGAACAAGTGTTTCTTCAAGAGTCTTCACTGTTGCAGAATATGGAAACAAACCGACAACATTTCAGCTCTTCATAATTGTTTTAACCTGTAATACAACTTCAAACACACTGAAATACACATAATGCAAGAGTTGCAAAAGCAATTCGCCCTCAAAAAGCTGGCTTAGCTTTCTCCACCAACTCCTCTGCAAAAGCATACAAAGCATCTGGTTTTAAATCTATTTTAAAGCCAGAAAAGCTTATCCTATCTTTCTTAGGCGTCCACCTCCCAAAGAGGAATATTTTCCAACTTGAAAATCTTATCAAAATCAAATTTCCAAAAAACAAAACATATCCTCTGCATGGGCGCCAAGGCCTAAATTTGATGGTTGTATGGTCGTATTTAGTTATTTTACCTGCAAAATACAATTAAAATTTTAGAAAGACTATATCACTTGAAAGGCAAGATTTTATTAAAAAATTCTATGTAATTATTCTTATATATATTTTTAGCCTATATATATTTTTCCTAAAATAACTAGGCTTTACTATTTGAAAGGCAACTTCAAATAGATGACCAACACAAAAAAATTGCGTGATAGGCAAGGTTAGGGGTCAAATTTAAGCCCTGATGGACACTCCAAAGAAATAAGGATAAGATTCGCCATAAACGGTAACTTCCTACAATAGAAACTTGCAAAACAAGACCCAAGGTCAACCAAGGGAGCACGCCTAGTTTTTCTCAACAAAAAGCAAAAAACAACTTTTTAACAAAAAACAATAAGCAAAAAACACAACAATTTTTTCCTAAAAAATAGGAAACACACCCCATTTACGAAAAAGCAAAAAGCAAAACTAGTTTTCACCTCCTAAAAACTAGGAAACACGAAAAACTTCTAAATTGAGACACCTTAATCTCAGCACCCTTAAAGGCATCAATGTTAGGTCTTGTACCCTAAAACCTTCAAAAACGAGAGTTTTCGTAGTGCAAGATTGCTTTGTCAACAACCGCATCCGAAACAAGAATCTGGTTCACACCCATTTGCCCATGTTGGCCAAAAGTCTGCAAACCGTTCTACAGTCCTGAACCATCAGCATGCACGCCATCAGGTGAAGAAATCGCCACTCTCGATTGAATGGAGGAAGAAACATCATCCACACAGGACTTCTGAAGTATCTGAATATGCTTCTTCTTACCCAACGACAAGGGAGGCGTCGTAGCACTTGTGCCCTGCAAACAGGAGACACTCGACACAACAGGATGTCTCCACATACATAAACCTAGAGGCGTCACCCACGACCAACCTCACGTAGGGATCCTCCTTGGAAACCCTAGCCTCTGGAACAAAGTCAGACATCTGCTCATAAGCCGCCTTCACTTGAGAGCTTGTGGTAGGGGAAGAAGAGAGGTCCTATGACGAAGCTACCACACATGACACCAAAGCTTTGATAGGAGAGGCAGAAAGAGAACCCCTCCTCAAAGCCCAACATAAGCCAATATCCTCAGATCCGAACAAAAATGGCTTCCCAAAAGACATCTTCCACGCACATGACACAGAATGTTGTGCCTCCAAGTTCCAACCATATCTCCCCTCTACTTAAACATCATCTACTTCAATGGTCAAACAATCAATAGCAATTTTACATCTCATCCACACTGAAAAGTGGTAAATATTTGTTCTATTTTTATTGGTCAAAATTGACATTTGACCGTCGTCCTCGCCATCGTACTCCTCACCTTCGTCCAAACTGATCTTGCTCCTACCCTGAGCAAGATTCGAAAATCCTTTCCCATTCCTCACCATCCCAGACCACTCTTAGTAATAATCAGTAAGGATTAATGAGACTGCATTCAAGCAGATCTACTGGTACTAACCATATAAACTGGTAGAACTTCTAGACTCAACCTAATAAATGAACTAAAACAAATCTAAGTGTTGCAAATACATGATGGGTGCTTATGTTTGGTTGAACCCCAACTTGGATGAAGGAAATCAGTTTGACATTGTAACCTTTCTCCAAGATAGAATGGCAGAGTGTGTCACCTTGCACCCAGCACTTGCAAGATTGACAATTATTCTTGGTATAACTTTCAACAAATAAAGAGTCCAAGTTAGTTATAATTATATTCATAATTACTCAATTTAACCAAATGAAATAATAATCGACTGATAATTCCTGGAATTTACCATTACCTTAATTGTTTTCACACACAAAATAGAACACCACAATTAGCAAGTCCGCACCCTAGTCCAAATTATATTGGGACTAAAGAGTGTCTTAGAAGTCAGTTTAATGAGGATATGACAAAGAACACAATCAAATGTGAGCAAAGGAAGTTCTGTAATTTTTAACACTAAAACTTGATGCCATTTCGTGGGGTAGGAATAGCTCTCAGAGGCACAGCTTTTTGCAGAGTTATGCCAAATCTCTCTGACATATCAATACCTGCCTCATTGTCCATGGGGATGGACCAGCTGAAGGCTTGCAGCAATGATCCCAGCACCAAATGAACCATTTTCTGTGCCAATGGAAGCCCAACGCATATCCTTCTTCCTGCTCCAAATGGTAGCAGTTCAAAATCCTGGCCTTTGTAGTCAATGTTAAATTCCAAAAACCTATCTGGATTAAAATGTAAAGGATCTTTCCATACACTAGGATCTCTCCCAATACCCCATACGTTCACAAACACTTGGGTATTCTCTAGAACAAGGTACCCACCAATCTCACAAGACTTATCTGCTCTTCTAGGAATGTTCAATGGGGCTGCAGGGTGTAATCGGAACACTTCTTTCACTACTGCTCGGAGATATGGAAGATTTGCTATGTCTGCCTCCTCCATTCTTCTCTCCACACCCACAACATCATCCAGCTCTGCTTGAACTTTTCTCATCAGTGTTGGCTTTCTCAGAAGCTCTGCCATTGCCCATTCAATTGTTGCTGAAGTTGTGTCGGTCCCTGCAACAAACATGTCCTGCCAAAACAAGAATTTACGCGGTGTTATTGATAGTGGCCACTGGCAACATTACGAATAATGAATTTGATTTGAGTTCTATGAAAGTTCCAAGCTAACATTTTTTTGGGGGGAAGGAAGAAGCAGTGTTGAAGCACTGTGCCATATAAAGCTTAAGCGATGGTCATGTGTAGACTACCATGGAATACAATGCTCAAACTACTAATAAGTGATCGCATTAAGACAGCTAAAGTGGATCAAGAAATAGAAAATGAAGAAGCCGATTCAATCCATAGATTCCTCTTCAAGGTTTGAGCAAGAAATTAGTAGAAAATTTATTGGAAGAACTAATCTAGGGGTACCATCAATGGGGCCTATTGGTTTTCTAAGAGGATCTGCCGTCGTCCTATGTGTATAAGAAAGTAAGCTATAACCAACTGTCCATATGGTTATCTAAGCTGAAACTAACTGTACATATAGTTTAATATCTCTGGTTACCAGTATTGGATGTATCGATGTTGATGTTCTAGGATTTACGTACCGCTTTAAACTATAGAAAAATAAATTTACCAACCGATGGTTGTGTAAGCCTGTTTTGTGTGCCTTCTGGGTTGTTTTATTATAAGGATCGGCACCCTTGTTTTGCTTATCTTTATTAAAAAAGATCCTTTACTTTCTTTCCTTGAATTTAGTTTTTCAACAATTTTAGTGTCGAAGAGAAGTAAGATGCTTTGGAGGACTAGAATATCAAAAATTAGTCCTACCGAACGTATGTCTGCACTTTCCTGAAAATAGGAAAAAGCACGTAAAACCCATCACTTTTTTTCCTTGATAAAAAGTGGTCAACTGTAAAGGGGCAGCCCACTTATTATTTTCCATAATTGATGAGCCTTTCCATCAAAGTTAACTTCCGAGTAGGGAAAATTTTGGTAGAGATAATTTCTTTTAAACCTTCACTGTGTGGGGGAATATTAAAGTGAAACTGATCAATCTAATAGCTATTTAGTAAAATAACTTCAAAATTTTTGTTTTTGAGAGTGGTTTATTTTTTATTAGATGAACAAGTTTTGAAAGAGCTTCGAAACCTTGTACAACAGGAATAAGTAAGAACAACAATATGAGATAAAAACCTACAAAAGAGCTGACTTTAAACTCAGAAAAGGCCCCACAAGAAACTTAAGGCAAAAGTACTAACACACATCAAAGAGACGAGCAAATAAAATCATAGAAGTTTGAATCCAAACCTCTCCAAAAAAAATTGAATTGGAACCAAGACCTGACCCAAATGAAAAACAATCCTACCTTTTTTGATTGAGAGTGGTTTGTTGGCAGCATATATCTTTATTAAATGCTCTTCATCTGACTGCTTGACATATTAATTTCAGACATAGATCAGGACAAAAGGTTACAAGATTTTTTTTATTTTTTAAGTGGTTTGTTGGCAGCATTTAGCTTTAGTAAATGCTTTTGTATTTAACTGCTTAGGAGGGAGAGAGGGAGAGATGATTCTCATCTTCTTTTAAGACTTAGGGTCATTTTTAAGTGTTTGGTGTTATATATTAGAAAAATATGAATGTTTAATATGGACATTCTTGAATGTCTTAGCCGATCTAACCCATGCAAAAGGGTTTGGGTTCTTTTAAAAACCCACCTTTACTTTATAATAAAAAAATATGGACATTTGAGTAAACCAAAATAAATGAGTACTTCTCTTAACATTTGAATTATAACCTCCTTCATTCTAACAAATTTCTTTGTGATTTAGAACATACATCTAATAGTTCCTTATGTATTAGATCTAATCAAAGGAAGAGACTTTCAGATATTAATGACAGGAAATATAAGGTCTTAAAATCCAGAAGATTCACAATCGCACATATATATCTTGATTGAAGCATTCATATTACTGATTTCTTTTCCAATTTATTTGATTATAAAATATAAATTTAATTTCTAACTATTTAAGCTTTTGTGTAAGTTTTATTTAGAACAAAAAAAACACTCTTTTAACTTGTTATACTAAACTTTATAGTCAATCTCCTTACTGTTTGTAATTATTTGTAAACATTATTAATATTTCATTTCACTTTTACTGGACTCTTTAGTGGATCTATTACAAGCCAATGGCCAGAAGCATTTAGTAAAATTATAAAAACATAAACATAAATTTGAAAACACCTTTACGAGAGTAAAACACCAGAGCCAATTAATTTGGCAGCTCACATCACCCAATAGTTGAAGCAGGTAGATTGAAGAACATGGTGTGTCGAATGACTCAAATCTAAATATGAAAGAAAAATCATTGCTGTCTGTGTATGGTATATACCCTGCAACAAAGAAAAAGTTGCAGTTGAAAATAAGACGGTGATGCTTACTTTCCTAAATTCCTAGAAATTGATGCATAACCGACTTAGAAATGAAAATTGATTTCCACTTCCCTGTCAGTTTTAATTGTTCAGATATGTTTAGGGAGCCACTTGTTCAGATATTTTTAAGGAGTGGCTCCCATAAAAAAATATGTTTTTTTTTTTGTTGTGTCTGTCCTCTTGGAAAAGAGGGAAATGTAACAGTTGAATAATTAATAGCGAATTCTCTAATTTTAGAGCAGGGCTTTTCTTTACTAGTAGAGGAGCTTGCTGAGAGAGAGGGAGGTTGGTCTATGTGAGATATTGCAAGAAAGCATATGTATGACATTTGAATTCAACCCAGAATGATGTTTATTTTTGTTGTTGTAGAATCTATTTTATGGACCTGGTGTATTTTTCTTTGACTCCCCACTGGGAGAACAGAGTAATCTCCATCAGTAGTTATTTGCATCAGATATAAGCAAGTCAAATATGCAAGATCTTACATAGTTTACCTACATCAGATGATCTAGAAATTAGAAATATAGTTTTAGATAAGTGGGAAAGTTGAAAAACAGTTAGTCTAACTCTATAAGAATGTTAATAATATCCATGTATATGTAGAAACCATACCTGTGAGGTAAGTTGAGATTTAAGTTCATTTCAAAATTTCGAAGGAATATGGCTTACCACAAACATTCCTTTGAAGTCCTCCAGAGTAAGTTGTGTACCATCTTCTCTCAAATCCATCAGTACATCTAGAAAATCCTTGACTTCCGTGTTGTTGCGCTGTATATCGGCCTCTGTGCTAGTCGCTCCTCAATAATTCTGTTTAAACATGTTATCAAAACGCTGGGCCAAAATCTTACTTTTACTATTCAGCCCCTGAAGATCAAACCTACCCAGGAAAGGAAAAAGGTCAGATAAATTTGGAACCCCTGACAACTTGAGGACTTCCATACCATGTCCTTGAACTCTGCAGCTTGTACAGAGCCTGTCTCAAACACTTTTTTGCCACAAACCATCTTACCCACGAGGCCAAGAGAAGTCATAAAAGCTCTTTCACCAATATTCACACTATTCCCCTGTTTACAATCCTCCAAGATATTATCAATAGTCCTAAATACCTCGTCTCTTCTCAAATGCTGCAGAGCATCCAGCCTTTTGGCACTAAAAATCTCTGTAGTATAGATCTTTCTAAGCAAGCGCCATCGAGGGCCATAAGGACTCCATACTACAGTTGTGCCTTGGTAGGAGAGTGTCCTTACAGCTGTATTGATTGTCCTGCTTGAGAAGTTCTGGTCATTGTTCTTTAGTATTTCTTTTGCCATGGATGGAGATGACACAACCAGAGTTGTCTGTCTTCCCAACTTGATAGTCATGAGAGGCCCATATTTCTGTGCAAGGAGGAAAAGAGACTGGTGGGGCTTGTCCCCAAATTGAGGGAGGTTTCCAATGAAGGGCCATCCTGGAGGACCGGGTGGTAATCGTAATGCCAAACCCCTGTTCCTCTTCTTCTTCAGAAAAATGAGGAGCATCAGTAGGAGAACTCCCGCAGCTACAGAGTATGTTGATGATGCGGCATTGATTGAATCCATGAGTAACTAGTAGCAAGAATGCTTGTGCTCAAATGGGTATTTGAGCAAGAAAGCTTTCAATGAATTGTGCTCAAATAGATATGCAAGTAAAAAGCATTCCATGGATTTTTGCTCAGTTGGGTATGCGATCAAGAAACTATTCAATGAATTTGTGCTCAACTGGGTATGTGTGCAAGAAATCATCCAATCCATTTGTGATCAAAGAGTATATAATATATATATAATATTGACTGCAATAAGTGTGGTATGACGACGTCTGAATGCATATTTTTTAAAGATTCCCATTCCAATGAGACTTCCCCTTTATCGTGCCACCTACGTATCCTCAAGAATTTGGCTATATGTGCAGAGTTTTATAGGGGTGGGGGGGACCTAAAAACACTGTGCAAGCCAAGCTTGAAATCGACATGAACTTCCAACTAATATTCAATATTTCTCTACCTTCTTTTAGGAGTCAATAGTTGAACATGGTCCAATTGTTGTTATTGTATTTGTGGATATAAGCGCGAGTAGTTGAACATCCTATATACTATATATTGTCAATGATTATTCCACATGTAAATCAAAAAATGACCAAATGTTTTAACATAAGTACTTATAATTGAATGAAATTTCTAAAAAGCAACAAATCATGTGATCCCATATGGGCGCACCAACAAAATATGACTTAATGCACAATTATTGGTCCAATCGTTTTTTTGAGTCTTTTTTAACACCTCAACAAAGAGCATGTTGATGTGGCATCATATTTGATGAAGTGGACCTAAAACCTTTGTTATAAGCAAGGGCCTTGCCAAGTAAGCTACTATAAAATTTTGAAATAATTTGAAATTGCCAAGTATGATTTTGAGAGGCGCAAAGACTATTGGCCCCTCTCCCCTATCCTCTATATAATTATATAATTTTATTTTAGCATGGGAAACTTGTGAATGGCAACAACTATTCTCCACACAAAATTGTATGTCTAAGGCATCATATTATGATTTTAGTATGTATGTAAGACATACAATGCCATCATGATGAACCACCAACTATATTGATAGGACTCACAACAGCAGTTAACTTTCACCTTTTGACATGTAATTTTCCACCAAGTTCAATTTTTTGGATTGGATAAAATAGCGGCACTCTTATGTCGAGTTATGAGGTGGCTATTTGGTTAGCCCATGAAGCCTTCACTATGGGTAAAGTTAGCTCAAGCGCTTAGGATCTTAAACTTTCATGGGTGTTCGGGCCTTAGAAGCTTTCAAGATATGGAAATGTCAAGGTAGCTAAATAGTTAAAATACTATTTGTAGATTGCCTTTAATTTGGTGTAAAGAGACTTTTATAGAATTTTGAATGAAGACTGCTTTCTTTAATTTATATATTGTTTAAAGAATTTAATCACATAATCTAGCGTGTAAAATAACCATTACTTTTACAGATGCATCGGATTATGGATCTTGTTTCAGAAGAAGTTTAATGTCTACCTAGGTTTTCACCTAGGAGAGAAACGAGAAACTATGGATCATCAGGATAGATTTCACACAATGTCACTTCGTATATGCAGGGGCTTGGAGGATGACCAAAGTGGGGATATGAATTGGTTTTATAGCATGGCTATTGATAGCAATGGTATTCTTGCTCCTATATTTTCTAAAGACTTTGAATTTGGGTTCCTTTCTCATAATGATCGCTGCTATATTGAGCTCAAATGGCCTTATTATTCCTTTTTCTTATGATGTGGAGCACTTTGATGTCATAGTCATAGCAGAGAGAAGCCCATATGCCCAGACATTAAATGAACTTTATATGAGACTCAAGATGATGTTGATCTATCCTTGAAATCTCTTCCCCAAATCAGTTCTGGTTCAAGTTCATCTCTGGAGGCCCCCTTCATGAAATCTACCCATTGATGCATTTATGAATATCTTCCATCACTAAAATAATTACATCACTTTATAGGTTTAAATTTATTGTTATTTACTAGTACAACAAGTTCAAATATGCAAATTGGCCACACACAACTTGGTGAGCTAGGAAGTAGTAAAATTACTAGGAGAGCTATCATGTAGGTTCTAGCAAATGACAAGATACGAGTGAGAGTCAATGATGAAGGAACTACATTGAAGGATTTACAAGCTACTGAATGCTTATCCAAAGCTCTTAATACATTTCAGTGGATTGCCTATTGAGAAAATCATTGAGAATGGAAGTGAAGAGGCAAAAGATACAATTTTAGTAACAAAAAATTTGTGAAGAGCGTTAGAAGATTGATATCATGGCATGGAGAAAGTTTGTTCATCTAGAAATAACAACCTTGGCCTCATGACAATCTCTAAGGGAATGCTCACTCTTCTCTTATCTCCACCACTTATTCCCTTCAAATGCTAGTTTCCTATGGTAGTGTTTGTGCATTCTTAAAGACCCACTTCTACAAGTGTACTCTCTACTACTAGATTTATTTGACCAAGGTGTTTTATTAGGGAGTCTATAGTTTCTTGCACAATCAAGATCCCAATCAAAGTATCATCTTGAGTTACATATGCTTACAAGAAAGTAAAAAAATCCAAACCTCTATAAGCATAGAACATAAAATATAAAAAAAAAAACTAAAAAGAACTCCATTTATGGCCTTTGTGGGTACAATACATCATAATATGTACTACTAATGAGTAAACTATGATTATATCATACTACAGTTCCAAAGGAGAGCTTTTTTGGTTGGCCCTTAACTTGATAGATCTAAACTAGAATGCATTAGCTCCCAGTCTACCCAATTAACCACTTTAATTGGTGCTACACTAGCATAAAGGAAATAAAATCATATATTCCTATCTAACATACTTTGCAAGCTATAGATTCTATCAAACTATTACCTATCTCATTTAAAGTTTAAACTACTTGATTTATAAATCTATAATGATACACCATACACATAGAGATAAAAGACCAAAATGGTAGCAATACGATGTAATAACACAACCTAGGCACATAAATCTCGTATGAATAGAATAATAAATATAAATAAAACTTAAAATAATTTTGATTCAAAAATAAAATGAGACCTTTGGACATCCACAGTTTTCCAACCAAGTGATTAACTTGATGGCTTATATGGTCCCAACTAGTTTTACTTTCAAGGGCATCTTGAAGAGTAGATTTTCCAAACTAGGAGGGCCCCATGAGAGCCATTAGAGTGCAAGGCTCTACATATCCTGTCAAACCCTAGAAAATAATTTGAGTTTGACAACTACTAATAGATACTGCTACACTCAAATCTTGGCATGTTAGCTTGGCTAAAAAATTGATACCTTTTGAATCAATTTTCTCCTTCCACAATGTATCAACAAGATAAAACTGCAACAATCAACATGGTTTTTGAGTGAAACTTCATAATTGTGTCCCACCTTTATAAAGGAAATGGCCAACATAAATACAAATTTTTAACTTGGAGCACCTAAAAGTGACATGTATGTTTTAAATTTTAAAATGATATAAACTAATGAGAGGTAGAACTCTTAGTGTAGTTTGTGTTTATAATTTTTTTGTTTTCTAAAATTAGTTGGATATAGTTTTTTATAAGTTTAAGAGAATATTTTAATTGCTGAAAAAAATTAAAAATGAGATCAATGGGACATAGCAAAAAATATGGTAAATTTCAAAAATAGAAAAGAAACCCAATGGATGCCATCATCACCTAGTTGGAACAAAATGAATTTGGATGGCACCTCAAATGATGCAGTCAAGGTAGGAGGGTCCAATGAAGGACTATCCATCCTTGCAGCCTTAAACAACTAACACCATGATCATAACAATAATGTAACAATAACAATAGAAATATAAAAGATGCTCATAACACAAGATTTATCCTGAGAAAACCCTAAAAGGGAAAAACCCATCCTTCAAGATTACTTCTCATTATATTGGAATCTCAAAATTGATTACATATGAATCTAGGGCTTTTCAGATGCAAGGCCACAACCCAGGTTTACAAGAGTTTTGTACAACACAACTTCATGTCTTCTTATGTCTTCTTCTCAATTCTCTACTCTATATCTTCTTCTGGTCACTGCTCTGCTTTCTACTCAGTCCTTCTACTACTCCAAATAAAAAAAAATTATCTTCTTGCTTCATTTCTTCGCACACTTCATCACTACCTTCAAATCCATTATTTTTCCTTCATTTATATCATCCGCAAACCTTCATAACATTATCAAGTTGGCCTTCAATTGTAACGGCTAGTATGAAACATGTAGACATAGATAGGTCAGACCTGAACATATAGGGTATTGCTCAACAAATGCATGAAACTCGGTGTGGTTTTCCATGAAGGTCAGCTAGGTCCAAAACTACCTTGAATGATGTTCAATTAAGCTCCACAAGTCAGGGAATTGCTCCGCAAACCAATTAGACTTCACTGAACGCTGACTACTCTGCTCTATGCAACAGGTAATCTTCTAATAGCGATATCTCTTTGGAAACAAACCCAAATGACCTAAATTTTGGATATGATGTAGATGACATGTTATAGAAACTAAATCTAGCTCCACAAGCTCTAATGTGATAATGTGGTAAAATGCAGTAATCTCCAATATCACTCTCCGTGGCACTCTGCAACTTAATATTAACTATCCCAATTGATTTGAATGCTTCCAGATGCTCTTGCATCAAACTCTCAGGTTTAATTAAAAAGTGAACCTCTTCACTTTGGTCTATATCATGTCAAAATCAATGTGATCCCTTAGGATAAGTTTGACGGTCTACTTGCAAGCCTTGCACTACCTCAATGATCAGCGGCCTAAGCAAGTCTTTTCAGCAAGCTGCCTTAAGTTCCTCATGTTCTGGTGGTCTAGTTTCAGTGGTCTACTTGCAAACCTTGCACTGCCTCAATGATTAGCAGTCTAAGTAAGTCTTCTCTACAAGCTGCCTCAATTTCTTCATCTTTTGGTGGTCTAGGTTCCGTGATCTGGCTACAATGTTGCAACTGCCTCGCAGTTCAAAGTTCTATTGTTAAACACTTGTAGGCCGCCTCAAGATCAATATCAACTTCAATCCATTAAGATTCAATCAATACATGCATCCTCCTAAACAACCATGTGACTTCCTTGATTCAATCAATACATTTTTAAATTCTTTCTGCAACACTTTACAATCTTAGGTTCCTGATACAATTCCTTCCGCACACTCTGCTCCTATACTGCTTTCTATTTATTTGTCCACATTTACTTCACTCCGGTACATAAATTTTTCCCTTCTGGTAGAATTTCTTGTCATTCCTGAGATTTCTTTGCAATATGAATTTCCTTTCCCTGTTATGCTTCATACTTGTTCACAAAAACTTTCTCTTGCACTGTTTTCTCACTTCTATAACACAACTCTCCTTAAGATCAATGCTTCACCCTCTTTTAGTTTCTCTATTAAACTTGATGAGTCAAAAGGTTTCTCTTCTTCTACATAAACTACCTCTACATTATTTATTATTTCCTCATCATTAGCCTCTCTGGTAATAGGTTCTTGGTGACATTCACTGCTTGATTCTTTTCACCTCCAAACTTGAAAACAGGTTCCTCTCCTATCAAATCTTCTTTCATCCTTCCGGTATCCTTCAGTGTGATAAGAATTATGACTCATGTCCTTTCTCCCTCTATAGTATGAATTACTATTCTTGTTTTGCTCTGCATCAGGTCTTCTCTCTCTGCATCCTATTCCATATCCTTCTTTTCCTCCAACACATGAATACTTCAGTCCATACATCCTTCTAAACATACCAATAACAAGTTTCCATTCTAGTCCATCAATCCATCCATAATCCTTCTATATACAACCTATCATAGGCTTTCTCCTCCGCATTTTATTCCAACACATCTTTTTAGAATGATTCCTTAATCCACAAAACTTACAAGGGTATAGATCCCAACACAATCCCTTTTCATGTCCATATCTATTACAATAAGAACAATGCATACCTTTTCTTCCCTGAGTTGACTTGTTTGAACTTGTGACAACATCCTTACCTCTATCATATCCAAGGCCTTCATTTCTTGGTCTCATTACTGGTCCAATAGGCTCTGTAATTCCTTGCTAACACTTTCCCAATCCTTTTCCTTCATATCCCATTCTTTGCATGATTTTGAAACCAATACCATCACCAACAACTGTAGGTTTAGTTACATTGTTATCTTCATTCTCACCTTCTAAATAAGCTTCTGCAATATCACACAAATCATTAGTATCACAAGAAACATCACAAAGTTCAAGCTTAGATCTCAGACTTTCATTCTCTTCCCTGCATGCTACAAGTGACTACTCTAACTAATTAACCTATTCTTTCAATCTAGATATTTCACTCTTCTGTAGACTATTTTCCTTTTTCAACTCTTCCAAATTTTCCTCCAGATCTTTGTTCTTCTTTTCCACCTTCCCAAACAACTTGAATCCTTCTTCCAATTCTTCAAAACTCTTCTCGACATACTCAAACAACTTCAACTCTACTTCTAATTCTTCATTCCATTTTCCAATTCTTCTTCAAGAGCATCATATTTTTCTTCTCCTAGTTCCTTTATCCTTTGCATCAATTTTGAATTACACCTTTTGATCTTCTTCCAGAATATCCTTCTCGCATATTAGGTTTTCATTTTCTTCTTTCATCCTTTTTCTAGTCTTCCCCATTGAAACAAATCAAATAAATAACTCGATGTGAAAAGCTTACCCAAATCTTTCTTTTGTGTTGATTCTTATTACATTTTAGGGTTTTACACCTCCTCCCAACAATTTATATCTTCCCAACAAATTCACAACCATCCCAGCAAATTCATAACCTGCTCTAATACCACTTGATGTAGTCAAGGTAGGAGGGTCCAATGAAGGACTGTCCAGCCTTGTAGCCTTAAACAACTAACACCATGATCATAACAGTAATGTAACAATAACAATAGAAAGATAAAACATGTTCATAACACAAGATTTATCCTGGGAAAGCCCTAAAAGGGAAAAACCCATCCTTCAAGATTACTTCTCATTATATTGGAATCTCAAAAAGTAATTACATATGCCTCTAGGGCTTTTCAGATGCTAGGCTGCAGCCCAAGTTTACAAGAGATTCATACAACAAAACTTCATGTCTTCTTACTTCTTCTTCTTCTTCTTAATTCTCTACTATGTATCTTCTTCTACTCACTGCTCTACTTTTTGCTCAGTTCTTCTACTACTTCAGATCAAAACAATTTATCTTCTTGCTTCATTTCTTCACACACTTCATCACTACCTTGAAACCATCCTTTTTCCTTCATTTATATCCTCTGCAAACCTTCATAACTATAAGGCCTGCCATTGTCTCACTGGTATGTACCAATTCATTTTATAGTTCTAGATTAAATGATATAATGATTTAATTATGCTATAATATAGTTACTAGATGGAAAGGTACCTTGCTAGGTTTTGCATACTCATTGATCATAATATGTTGCTTCGGCTATGATTACCATGGTGGGATTTGATGTTCTGACTTGATTGTGCAGGATATACTTATTCAGGTATTGACCAATGGATGGATGTGGAGGGGGAGACATGGAACTACTAGCCCACCTCACCTCATCTAGTCCTATGATCTAAATGTTTACCTTGTGTCCATGCGGTATGTCGATCACTTAACCCAACCTATTCAGTTTGCGAATAGAATAATAATTCCAGTGTGTTTCCGTTGGCTTCTAACCAAAACCATTTTCAAGTTTGGAACCCCTGTGTTGTGCGTAAACCTGTGGAGTGTTTGTGTCTTGGCATGGGTCGGTTAGTGTGAAGTCTCCTTGGCTCCTTTGGCTTATGTTATGATTGCTTACGTGTGTTGCTATTATCCTTAGTGTTTTTTTTTATGTGAAGTCGAGTTAGTTCATCTACTTTCATAGGAGTGCAATTTGTTGTTTAATGAAAAGATATCTCTATTTGCTTTTTGAGTTAAAAGATAGAAGGGAAGTAAGAATATAGCTAGAATTGTTTAATCCAAGTATTAAGTCTAGTATGTAAATATTAGTCAATTTGTTTTATGTTAGGCAATATATGTAATCCTACCAATCCCTTTCTCATAAAATTACCTTGCGTATAGTAGCCTTTCTTCTAGTTAGAGTTTAAATGAACTTGTTTGGGAGTAAAAGTTGTTTAAGTGTATTTTCCTTTTGCTAAACTCTCTTGTAGCATTTACTTTAGAAAATTGTTATTTCAAAAGGAATTTCGATAAGATTCTAAGGGTAGTATATCGAGCTTAGTTTGATAGCCCTCCTTGCTCGTCAAGTAGTTTATTTTATGACAATTACTTTTTCCTTGGTGTCTTTAGAATACTATGACATATCCTAATATGTTTAAATTGTATGAAAACTATATTTATATAGAAGGCATGAGTTTTCCATAGTCCATGATAATGAGTTTGAATGCGCTTCTGGATTCCACTTATCATACAGAGTGGAATTAGTGCATGTGCTTCTAGATTCCACAGTCCATATTTATATAATCATAATCCTATATAAGTTTTGGGCATTGTTTCAAAAAATCACCCTCTCTTTCTTTGCAGCCTTTTTGAATTATATATATATAATATATTATATATATATATATATATATATATATATATATATTTGTGCTTCAGGAAATGAATATGGGCTAAAGATTATGTATGTTAAATTTATGCGAAAACCATAGATTTATAAATATATTCTTATTTATAATGATTGTCAGTTTGTCCAAAATCTCTCCTTTCATTCAATGCATGCCTTTAAGTTTCGATTGCATTAATTAAAAATATATATATTTATTTTCCAACTCTATGTTGTCGTTAGAAGAGGCCTTAGCTCACAACCACTGGTGCCCAACCTTCTCATGGATTGTGATATGTAACAAAATAAAACAATTTGCATAGGCATAAAATAGTAGATGAACTTTGAGATTTAGAATGCTTGTGCTTAGCCATCACTTGGACTTCGAGGTTAGAGGTAATTGTGTTGGCCCTTCTCATCGAGCAAATTAGTGTCAAGGTTATGTGACAATATGCATAATTCCATTTTAACTTTGTTTTAAAAAAAAAGGATATCTTCTACCTGTTCAGTAGGTAGATAGTGCTCAGAAGGGGGACCACTACTAACTAGATGGACCTATCGGGTAGCTGGGTCAAAGTGGTGCTCACGATTACAGTCTGGGAGAGGGCAAAGCCAACGACCAATCGGGTGGGAAGGGAGCCCTAGGGATTTTTTGGAGTTTACTCCCACAAATCGCATTTTTTAGCTTGAAGTTTTTTAGAAGGATGAATCAACAAAATTCATTTGGGGTGCAATAATCCTACAGTCGCGCCTTTCTAGGGGATGTCACCTCTTTGAGGCATGGTGTCAAATAGTGCATGAGCCTTCTCTATGCTTGTACCTTGGCACAGGTAGTGAGGACATGGGCAAAGTCTATGAGACCATGTCTCCTTGTGGCTATGGGTTATACAGTTCACGTGCCTCGTCTATGGCTTCACATTCATCAAACACCCTTTATCCTATCCCATCACATTTTAGAAGCTTTTGACTATGGGGTTTGTAGCCAGAGTTTCTCATATTCAAACCCAACCCTGCACCTACGATGTGGACATTTCTCTTCTCCCCTAACCACTACTCCCACTCCTCTTACATCCAAAGAAGAAAGTGGTGAGTGTGCCCTTCAAGCTACTATGGAGGCGAAGGGCATTCGTGTGAGGCACTTTCAGAAGGTATGGAGACGCTCAAATAAATCAAGTGCCCCGATGCATTGGAATCTGCCAAGATTGAAGGTGAGGGTGCATGCCAGTACGTGGAGGTAGAAACAATCATTTTATTTGAAAGGGAACTTTGTTTTGTCCTTTTTCCACCGAGTGGCCAGGTTAGTAAAAGGAAGTGGCTCGTACAAAGGAAAAGGAGAACGATTGCAGCTGGAAAGGGCATCCTTCTTTGCAAAGGAAGGCTAGATCAGCATGAAGGAGAACAGGGGAGTTACTCCCTTTATCTGTGTTGTTTTATTATTTTTTTCTTTTTTTGTTATAGGAGTAAATGCCTGTAAACTTATATTTTCAGTTATGATAACGAAAGAATAGATGTTTTACTTGACAAGCTGTCATACTTGATTTTCTCTGTATGTGTGCATTAAGTTTATTTATTTAGAGCAATAAATGATAGGGAAATTTTAGGAAAATGAATGCGCTATTTCGCAGTTCGACACATTTGCCACGTGAAACTACACTTCTATTTAGTTGCGATGCATTTACGGTATGAAATGGCGCATGCATGTTACCTGTGCACTTGATATGAAAAACTACACATATGTTATAGAACAACGCATATAGTATGAGACTGCACTTTTAGGATGTCTAGTTGTGCATGCATGAAAAGCTGCGCATGTGTTATGAAACGTTGCACTTTTGATATGAAATTGCGCATTTATGAAATGTCGCAGCGCATCTGCCAGAAGTGGCGCATTTACCAGGAAATGGCGCATGTACCTTCTGGTTTGGCACATGTGTTAGATAGTCAGTTTACTTAAATAAATTGACTCGATTGGCATCTTGCTCAATGCGTCAATCAATAAGCGATCTCTGAGATTGTAGGAATCTAGTCAAGAGATGCTGTATGTTGTTTTGATCAATTGATATATTAAGTAAGTGATATGATGCTTTAGATAGGGTTGAGCAGTTATGTAGTTTTGGTTAACACATTGCTTTGCTTGATTGCAGGAGGACATCTAGGATGTACTTATGTTGCGGGTAGTTTCCCTTACCATTGTTGCAGCAATACATGCTTACAGAGATAGATCAAGAGGCTCTCGGTGCTATGGGACTTGACTATGTGTGCTTCATGCCTGAGGTTCATGCAAACCTCAGTTTGTTGACTACAGCGGTGGAGCAATTCCACAGCGACGACGGGAACTTTCACCTACCTACTGGTGAGATTGGTGATTACTCTTGAGGATGTTTACAAGATTATGCACTTGCCAATACAGGGTGAGCTTGTAGAGTATGATCCCCAACGGGATGCAGGATTGGTGAAGTGTAGGAAAGTTTTTGATGACGCTGAGCTCGAGGGTCAGGTGATATCTTGGCAGGATATTCATGACTACTATGAGGGTAAGTGCAAGAAGATGGGGGGCCAAAAAGAGGTCTTAAGTGGCCACTTTTTTTCTGAAATCAGGAAATACTGGCCTTGGATGAGAAATTGAGCATAGTTACACTCAAAATTTGGAGATGCAACCAAAACAATGTCAATAGTGCTCTGAGTCTACTTTCTAAACTACTATTTTTTTTTAAAATGGCATAGATTAAGGGGTTCAAAAGAGGGAGCCATAGAAATTGGTGTTGTTTCTGTCAAAAAAACATAACATAGCATGTTTTGTGGCTCCCTCAAAAGGTCAACTTTTTTTTGGTATTTTTAAAATCGCTTCGGTGAGAAATTAGCTAATAGCATGTAGTTTATGCCTGATTTTTCTAATAAATTTTTGATGAATATTTGATTTTTTACTAATTTTCAAAGTGTACACATCCTAAAAAATAGAATTTTGGCCATGCTACCCCTATAAATTTTGAAAACTAATTGAAAATCATTTTTCTCTTTTTTTAATATTTGTAGAATGGAGTCTAGTTTCTAAATATGTAATTTTTTTGAAATTTCAATGAATAGTTAATTTACAATGAAAAAAAGACCAAACAGTGGTTTTTGCCCAAAAACGGACACACAAACAAAAGAAATTAAAGATGAAAGGCTTAACATTGTTAAAATGTGAAAAAAATCACATCATCAAATAGCTAAGAGAAAGCTTAACATTACCCAGGTGTTTGATTTGTTCGACGTTGAAACACGTGCAAATCTAAGGATTAACACGAATGAAATTATGTGAAATCTTGAAGAATCTAGAAAAACACGTCTGTGATTGTTCAAAAGGCACTCCAAGCCTTTGGGTTGGAAATCCAAAGAAAATCCCAAGCCCAAGGCTTGGGATTCCCAAAGCAAGACATAATGCGAGGACGTTATAACGCGTTCACGTTATGTTTTGCTTTGCATTTTTCCTTTTCCGCAAGTCTGTTGTTTGTCATGTTTGACATAACACGAGTGTGTTATAACGTGCTCACATTATGTTCCCCTTAAATTTTTTATGTTCAAGCCTATTAATCATGTATGTATGTATGTATGCCTATATGTATGTATGTATCTATGTATCTATGTATGCCTATATGTATGTATGTATGTATCTATGTATGCCTATATGTATGTATGTATAGTGTCGAGGGCAGAGGAGGGTAGAGATGGGAGTGAGCTAGATAGGGGAGGAGAGGGGTAGATAAGGATTGAGTGATTAAGGTTTAAGGTTGCGGGTTGAGCATTTAGGGATAGGATTTAGAGTTTAGGGATAAGGGATTAGAGTTTAGGACCTTGAGGGATTAGGGTTTAGGGTTGAGGCTTTAGGGATAGCGTTTAGGGTTAAGGGTCGAGGGATTAGGTTTAAGGTAGAGTGTTGAGGGTAAAGGGATTAGGGATTAGGGTTTAGGGTTGAGGCTTTAGGGATAGGGTTTAGGGTTAAGGGTCGAGGGATTAGGTTTAAGGTAGAGTGTCGAGGGTAGAGGGATTAGGGATAGGGTTTAGGGTTGAAGGTTTAATTATTTAGGGTTGAGGCTTTAGGGATGAGGGTTAAGGGATTAGGGTTTAAGATATAGTGTCGAGTGTCAAGCGTGTAGGGATAGGTTTTAGGGTTCAAGTTTTAAGGGTCAAGGGTCGAGGGATCAGAGTTAAGGGTTAAGGGATTAGGGTTTGACGTTGAGGGTTGAGTACATTGAGGTTCGAGGGTTAAGGGTTTCGGGATAGGGTTGAGGGTCGAGGGATTAGGGTTAAGGGATAGGGTTAGAGGGTTTAGGGATAAGGGATTAGGGTTTAAGGTATAGTATCGAGCCCGTTGAGGGTCTAGGAATAGGGATAGCGTTTAGGGTTTAGGGATGAGGGATTAGAGTTGAGGGATGATGGATGACGGATTAGGGTTGAGGGATTAGGGTTTAAGGTATAGTGTTGAGGGTTTAGGGATAGGGTTTAGGGTTGAGGGATTAGGATTTGACGTTGAGGCTTGAGAGTTTAGGGATAGGGTTGAGGGTCGAGGGATCAGAGTTAAGGGTTGAGGGATTAGGGTTTGACATTGAGGGTTGAGGTTCGAGGGTCAAGGGTTTAGGGATAGGGTTGAGGGTCAAGGGATTAGGATTAAATTAGAGTGTGGAGGGTGTAAGGATTAGGGATAGGGTTGGAGGGTTTAGGGATAAGGGATTAGGGTTTAAGGTATAGTATCGAGTCTGTTGAGGGTTTAGGAATAGGGATAACATTTAGGGTTTAGGGATGAGGGATTAGAGTTGAGGGATGATGGATTAGGGTTGAGGGTTGAGGGTTGAGGGTTTAGGGATAAGGTTTAGGGTTGAGGGATTAGGGTTTAAGCTATAGTGTTGAGGGTTTAGGGATATGGTTTAGGGTTGACAGATTAGGGTTTAGGGTTGACGGATTAGCATTTAATGTCGAGGTTAAGGTTAGAGTGTCGAGGGTAGAGGGATTAGGGATAGGGTTTAGGGTTGAAGGTTTAAGGATTGAAGGTTGAGGCTTTAGGGATGAGGGTTTGAGGCTTAAGATATAGTGTCAAGTGTTGAGGGTGTAGGGATAGGGTTTAAGTTTTAAGGGTTAAGGGTTGAGGGATAGGGATTAGGGTTTAAGGTATAGTGTTGAGGGTTGATGGTTTAGGGATAGGGTTTAGGTTTGAGGGATTAGGGTTTAGGGTTGATGAATTAGGGTTTAATGTTGAAAGTTGAGGGCTGAGGGTTGAGGGTTGAGGTTGAGGGATAGGGTTAATGGTCAAGGGATTAGGGTTAAATAAGAGTGTCGAGGGTAGAGGGATTAGGGTTTAAGGTATAGTATCGAGCCCATTGAGGGTCTAGGAATAGGGATAGCATTTAGGGTTTAGGGATGAGGGATTAGAGTTGAGGGATGACGGATTAGGGTTGAGGGTTGAGGGATTAGGGTTTAGGGATAAGGTTTAGGGTTGAGGGCTGAGGGATTAGGGTTTAAGGTATAGTGTTGAGGGTTTAGGGATATGGTTTAGGGTTGAGGGATTAGAGTGAAGGGTTGAGGGATTAGCATTTGACGTTGAGGGTTGAGGGATTAGAGTGAAGGGTTAAGGGATTAGGATTTGACGTTGAGGGTTGAGGGTTTAGGGTTTAGGGATAGGGTTGAGGGTCAAGGGATCAGAGTTAAGGGTTGAGGGATTAGGGTTTGACGTTGAGGGTTGAGGTTTGAGGTTCAAGGGTTAAGGGTCAAGGATAGGGTTGAGGGTCGAGGGATTAGGGTTAAAGTAGAGTGTGGAGGGTATAAGGATTAGGGATAGGGTTGGAGGGTTTAGGGATTAGGGTTTAAGGTATAGTATCGACTCTGTTGAGGGTTTAGGAATAGGGATAGCATTTAGGGTTTAGGGATGAGGGATTAGAGTTGAGGGATGACGGATTAGGGTTGAGGGTTGAGGGATTAGGGTTTAGGGATAAGGTTTAGGGTTGAGGGTTGAGGGATTAGGGTTTAACGTATAGTGTTGAGGGTTTAGGGATCAGGTTTAGGGTTGAGGGATTAGAGTGAAGGGTTGAGGGTTTAGGGTTTAGTGTTTAGGGATAGGGTTGAGGGTCGAGGGATCAGAGTTAAGGGTTGAGGGATTAGGGTTTGACGTTGAGGGTTGAGGGTTGAGGTTCGAGGGTCAAGGGTTTAGGGATAGGGTTGAGGGTCGAGGGATTAGGGTTAAAGTAGAGTGTGGAGGGTAAAGGATTAGGGATAGGGTTGGAGGGTTTAGGGATAAGGGATTAGGGTTTAAGGTATAGTATTGAGTCTATTGAGGGTTTAGGAATAGGGATAGCATTTAGGGTTTAGAGATGAGGGATTAGAGTTGAAGGATGACGGATTAGGGTTGAGGGTTGAGGGATTAGGGTTTAGGGATAAGGTTTAGGGTTGAGGGCTGAGAGATTAGGGTTTAAGGTATAGTGTTGAGGGTTTAGGGATAGGGTTTAGGGTTGAGGGATTAGGATTTGACGTTAAGGGTTGAGGGTTTAGGGATAGGGTTGAGGGTCGAGGGATCAGAGTTAAGGGTTGAGGGATTAGGGTTTGACATTGAGGGTTGAGGGTTGAGGTTCAAGGGTCAAGGGTTTAAGGATAGGGTTGAGGGTCGAGGGATTAGTGTTAAAGTAGAGTGTGGAGGGTATAAGGATTAGGGATAGGGTTGGAGGGTTTAGGGATAAGGGATTAGGGTTTAAGGTATAGTATCGAGTCTGTTGAGGGCTTAGGAATAGGGATAGCATTTAGGGTTTAGGGATGAGGGATTAGAGTTGAGGGATGATGGATTAGGGTTGAGGGTTGAGGGATTAGGGTTTAGGGTTGAGGGTTGAGGGATTAGGGTTTAAGCTATAGTGTTGAGGGTTGAGGGTTTAGGGTTGACAGATTAGGGTTTAGGGTTGACAGATTAACATTTAATGTCGAGGTTAGGGTTAGAGTGTCGAGGGTAGAGGGATTAGGGCTAGGGTTTAGGGTTGAAGGTTTAAGGATTGAGGGTTGAGGCTTTAGAGATGAGAGTTTAAGGCTTAAGATATAGTGTCAAGTGTTGAGGGTGTAGGGATAGGGTTTAAGTTTTAAGGGTTAAGGGTTGAGGGATAGGGATTAAGGTTTAAGGTATAGTGTTGAGGGTTGATGGTTTAGGGATACGGTTTAGGTTTGAGGGATTAGGGTTTAGGGTTGATGAATTAGGGTTTAATGTTGAGAGTTGAGGGTTGAGGGTTGAGGTTGAGGGATAGGGTTAATGGTCAAGGGATTAGGGTTAAATAAGAGTGTCGAGGGTAGAGGGATTAGGGTTTAAGGTATAGTATCGAGTTTGTTGAGGGTTTAGGAATAGCGATAGCATTTAGGGTTTAGGGATGAGGGATTAGAGTTGAGGGATGATGGATTAGGGTTGAGGGTTGAGGGATTAGGGTTTAGGGATAAGGTTTAGGGTTGAGGGTTTCTTTTGTCAAATGTAGATTTATGGGTTCGATTATATTGATTGCCTCTCCAATTTTGGGGTGTGGATGTTTTGGAATCAATCAGGAAGTCTTCAAGAGACTTTGTGGAAGTGGATTGGAAATTGCTTGACAGAACCCTTGCTATTTATGCTTGGATAACGATTTGTCACAAACTAGAACTTCTGCTTCCAAAGAAGATCTGTCTTTCTTCCTCGATGGGCATTTTCTATCAAGAACTTGATTATGAGGGCTTGCCCCTTCATTGTTATGCCTATCATATGGCGGAGCATCTGGCAAGCTCTTGCAGGAAACAGAAAAAGTTCTCCCTCAAAAACCTTGTGGTCATTCAAGTTTGAAGGGGAAGGTTTGGAAAGAGATGTGATCAATGCAAAGGATGTGATCAATCTATAGCAGGACAAAACACGAGCGCGTTATAACGCACTCGCGTTTTGTCTTGCTATTGAAACGGTAAAAAAGTGTTGACCCCCATGATCTAGGCCCACATGCTCTGTTTTCTTACTGATTCTACGCATGCTCCGACAAAAAAGAAGTGCTTTCATGCTATTGGGAAGTTCACATGCACATTTGACACATTGTACCACCTTTGTATGATCTTTCCACCACCTTTTCTACTTTGCCAACTTGAGAAGGAGGAAATAACATAGTTTTCACACCAAGTTTGATATATATCTATTCAAGTTTCAATTTTTGTAGTGTTGCAATGTTAATTGTGATTCAATTTTTGGAATTTAACATTATAGATTGGTTATTAGTATTGTTGTTAGTAATTATATTTGAGTTTTATTCAATTTAACATTGAAAAGGAAGCAAGTGGTGAAAAACTCAAATTGTTGAGGAGTTTAATGCAAGAAGAAAAAAACACTACATAATTGGGTACTCTCTCCATTCAAATCTTTGTTTTTTAGGTCTGTCAAGTCTTTACATGCATGTTCTTTACATTTTCCTTATTTCAGATTGAATTACTTTATCATGCTTTATCATACATGTTTAAAATAGACACATTCAATATCAAGAAAGCAGCCTACAATCTCACATGATGCCATGTATATTTTTTACACTTGGGCTCTTTAATAATTATGTGTAATAAACAGACCTTAACATACCATGATGTCAAACTATACAAGAATAAATCCTTACAACATAAAAAAAATACAATCCCACTATTATCTTGTATTCATTTCTTAGGAACTAATATTGGTCTCGTTATCATGCTACAGACAAATTCTCCGTCATGCTGAGGAAATGATCAAGAATTAAACCAACACAGGAAGAGATAGAAGCTAAGAATGTGAAGAAAGCAGTGGCTATGAGGGAACTTCGTGAGAAGAGGAAATTGGACACGATAAATGAAGACATACCAATTGAAGAGGAACCACAACCATCACAAAGAGATATGGTATTGGTGGCACAAAGAGAACGAATGCAAAAACTTCGTGGTACGAGAGATTTGAATACCATAGTTGGAGACACATCCTCTACCGCAAGTCAACATGTAGGGACACCATCTACCACATCTCAAGTTGAGAGTACATCATCACTCACATGTGATGAAGGAGGTACGCCATCGTTCCCACCTCAACCTCAAGGTATGTCATCTATTCCATCTTCGATCGAAGGTATGCCATCTAACCCATCTTATTTAAATATTGATGAAATTCCTAATGTTGAGATGAATTTACCTAACTTAACACCACCTAGAATTTTGCATAGAAAGCCAAAGTATTTGATTAATATTGATGAGAATATTTTGCAGCCAATGGAAGGTAAGATTCCAAAATGCACTCGTAGAAGATATGCTAATAAGATTTGGAGATTGTTCTTTGAAAAGTTAAATGAGACTGCAAGATGTCAACTATTCGTTGAAATGACGCGAAGTGTAAAGTATAGGTCTATCATGAAGATTCTTGGGTTGAGAACATCAGAGGCTTCAAGTGAAAAATCTATTGTCAAGAATCTAATGAGTGCGTATGAGAGTGTGGGTAACACCTCACGCACAAAAGATAGTAATGCAACATGGCATGTGATTACATTGACTATAGTAAGTAGTCAAACGAGGAAAGCTCGTCTCATTAGAAAGACGAGTCAAGAATTGAGAATTAATAGAAAAACTTTATCAAGAGCCGTTGGAAGACGCCAAAGAATTGAGGACACTAATGCCAATGAATTATGGGCATTCTCGGGGAGACTACCACGAAAAGATAAACCAATTGTTGAAGCATTGAGATCACTAATTGAAGACTTTTGGAAGAATTACACAAGAGTATCTCTGAATCAAAGGGATGTGGTAAGAAGGAGAATCGGTAGTCAGAACCGCGAGCCACATCCAAAGCATTTTTTGGATCAGACTTAAACACAGTTTTATGGTAAATTTCTAGAGAAGTATCCTCAAATTAAAATTTGTCAAAGATATTTTGAAATGCTAAAACCTTTCTATGTTAAGATAAATCACACACGCACTACTTGTTGTTGTAGATTACATATTGAATTTTCTAACCATTTTGATGCTTATAGGTCTATATGTTTAGATATGCATACTAACAATGATTTGCAGGGTTGTGCCATATGTGCCCCACCAACATCTTCAAGAGACTTCATATCAAGAATTTTATGTGAGAGAGAGGAAGGTCAAATATTCTATAATAAATTATGCTTGGATGCACATGTCATCATTGTGGTGGCTTGCAACATTTGCCAATATGTGAACATATGGAAAGAACACATGCGGTTGGAAACGAACTAGTAGAGTTTGGCAAGTATAAAATAATGGCATACAATACAAAAGATGGTAAAGAAGCAAAGAGGTGTGAATTGGTTATTGAAAAGATTCCAGTGTATCAGTTTATGCCTATATTTCGTGACAGCATAGTGTATGAGTATGCAAGACATGCCCATAGAGATCGATGGTTGGACTTGCAATTCAAGTTATGCAAGGACATATTTCCGGTTGGTAGCATTGTTTCAGTTATCAACTTTGCAGAGAACTACAGTCTACAACCACAATGTGAGGTGCAATCACAATATTATAACTCCACACAAGTTTCTATATTTGTGCACATCGCATTCATTCATGTGAATGATAGTACAGAAGATGACATAAAGATCATAAGGGAGTATAATTTCTATATTAGTGATGATCGTACGCATTCTACGGAGTTCGTGCAAGGTTGCTTTCAGGTGTTCTACAATGATTTGGCTAGAAAGGGCATATCATTCAGTTAGCATATCATATGGTCAGATAACTGTGCGTCACAATTCAAGAACTCGCAGAATTTCTATTGGCTAAGTAGGAGGGATAATTTTACAGGTATTCAACATATGTGGAACTTTTGTGAGGCTGGGCATGGAAAGGGGGAGGATGATGGTGCAGGAGCATGTATCAAAAGAGCCATAGCACGAAAAGAGTTAAAGTATAAAGACAATGCAAAGTTGACAGATGCAAAATCGATTGTCGAGTGGTGTAATGCTTCCATGGGTCCAGGTAATGAAGGTAAGTCTTCAGTTCATAGATTTTTTTGGTTGATAGATGATACTAACATTGCACCATATGAGGACTGTTGTACACTGACAGGATCAAATGAGATGCACTCTTTCAGAAGCTCAATTGCAGGTTCATGGTGTATCCATACACGAAAGATGTCATGCTTTTGTTCTTCCTATACAATTCAAGTCTAGGATGAGTGCAAGTCAAAGGAGTGGGTTGACGAATGGCAGTTAAGTTATCTTATCCCACTTGACACGTATCAACCCCCGACGGCACTGGAACTAACACAGATGGAATCATCAGTTGACTTTGACCACATATCAGATTTAGTTCAACTAGAATATAGGGCACGTATATGCATCTAATTTCATCTAGTTCAACCAGGTAATGTCATCTTACTTTGTAGTGTTTTTGTAATGTTGACTAATTTCATCTAATTTGCTACACATATCAATGTAGGGCACGTATATGCAGTTATTGCAAATGAAGATAATGAAGAGGGAACAAATTATTACTTATGTTGTTGTGTTGAGGCCAAAAAGAAATTGGAGGCCCCTGTTACAGATGGAGAAAACATCGAATACCCTACAGGTTCAGTGGTTATTACTGGAACATGGCTTAGAAGGTACCCACATAAGAGTGTTAATATTTGGCTATTTCAAGACTTTGACACACATCGGAAGATTCTTCATTACTCGAACCTTGTCGTGGCATCCAATGTTCATTTGATAAAGTATTGGGGTAGACCTTTGAACAAAATCTTGTGGAAGGTGCGTGAGTCTGACCATGAAGCAATACTTGACACAATAAAGAGTAGAGCAGACCCGGATGGTTCATTGGATTAATTTGTAAGTATTCACATTGATTTTGTAAAGTGATGTTACATTGAGTTGTAAGTATGCACATTAATTTGTAAGGTTTGTCTTTTTTTTATTTCCTCCTGCATTTTTACACATATACACATTTTTACATCATCATGTTATGCATTTTTGGTGTCCTGCTCCTGGTGCGACCAAACTCATAACTCACCCTACTTCCTTTAGACACCATTTGATGATCTCTCCAACACTGCGGATCCAGGGCGCCCAATCATGATGATGACCTATATACCATTCTCCCAAGGTGCACATAATGAATGAAAAGAAGACCAAGGGTGCCCAAGCTTAATAGACTTATTTCTTTCAATTTTGATGATCCAAACTCTTGCAAAACAACATCCACTTTCATGCCTTTAGATCTTCCTTCACATATAGGGTGCCAAATCAAGTTGAAAAATCTACATAAGGGTGCCAAAATGGATGAAAGGAGACATGAAATGCACCTTAGGACGCCATGCTAAGGTTTGAGCCATTAAAGTCTCTTGATATTAGGCACTCATGATGATGAAACTTAGAGCTTTTTTCTTTCCTATGCGCTCATCTAAGATGTTTGAATGATAAGGAGCACCTCAACCTTTATAATGTACATTGGGCACCAAAATCAAAGTGATTTTAAGTCACTTTAAGTCATTTGGGGTCAGTTTGAGTCTTTGAGTCATGTTGCAAAAAAGTGTCAATGTTGTCAAGTTGCACAAAGCAACTTTTGCATTTTTGGTGTCCTGCTCCTGATGCGACCAAACTGACTGTTCCAATGCATCCGGATGGGTACATTTACGCTAGGCATGCTCCTAGTTTTCACCCAAACATGTCAAAATAGTCCGAGCTACATTGTACCGACGATATCCCTAAAGAGTCCAAAGTGCAAAAAGGTAGCAATCTTTGATGAGATGTTACTTGAAAACTATGTCACTTAGAAACATTCCGTCTAAGGCAACGTGATCACATAGACTGCCTTTACAATAACCTGTCTTGGTTTTTTATATCTCTGAGGCATTTGCCCGTGGTGAAAGGTTTTCTGCTGCCCCAAAAATCGTCAGAAGGAGGCAGTGTAAAGTTGCAAAGGGGTGTAACTTTCGTCCTACTCTTGATGTGACCAAACTAACTATTCCAACGTGTCCAGATGGGTACATTTACGCTAGGCATGGTCCTGGTTTTCACCCAAACATGTCGAAATAGTCCAAGCTACATTGTACCAACGATATCCTTGAAGAGTCCAAAGTGCAAAAAGGCAGCAATCTTTGATGAGACGTTACTCAAAAACTGTGTCACTTAGAAACATTTCATCTGAGGTAACACAATCATGTAGAGTGCCTCTACAATAACCTCTCTCAGTTTTTTATATCTCTGAGGCATTTGCCCGTGGTGAAAGGTTTTCTACTGCCCCAAAAATCGTCAGAAGGAGGCAGTGTAAAGTTGCAAAGGGGTGTAACTTTCGTCCTACTCTTGATGTGACCAAACTGACTATTCCAACGCATTCAGATGGGTACATTTATGCTAGGCATGGTCCTGGTTTTCACCCAAACATGTCAAAATAGTCCGAGCTACATTGTAGCAACGATATCCTTGAAGAGTCCAAAGTGCAAAAAGGTAGCAATCTTTGATGAGATGTTACTCAAAAACTGTGTCACTTAAAAATATTTCATCTGAGGTAACATGATCATGTAGAGTGCCTCTACAATAACCTCTCTCAGTTTTTATATCTCTGAGGCATTTGCCTATGGTGAAAGGTTTTCTGCTGCCCCAAAAATCGTCAGAAGGAGGCAGTGTATGAAGTCAGGATGAAAGCCTATTCACTCTAGGCACCAATCTCAAGTTGCACAATCATGAATGGGCGCCTAGAGTGATAAGGCGCTACATCATGGTTCCAAGACCTTGAAATGGTGCCCAAGCATGTAGGAGGAATTTTCAAGGAGCCAGAATATTTTTGAAACTCTAAGGAACTAGTCCAAAGACCCTATGGCACCATCTTGATACCATTGAGTCAACTTTGGAACTCAAACATATTGAAACAAGGTTTAGGAAGCTAGGCACCATCTCTTGCCAGTTCAACCTCTCAGATGCGCCAACATTGGAAAGACTCTTAATGAGCGCCTAAGTTTGAATTGATCTTGTGATTGAAAGTTTGATGTATTGATGCAAGATGATCTTCAGTTGAAGAAATCTAAGTTCCAGGAAGGGTTTAGAAGTTATCAACCTCTTCACTAAGTTAGGTGCACTTTACAAGCTTTCTTACCCAAGAGTTGTACCTCATTAAGACAAGGTGCATCTTAACCTCTGGGACTTTTCCAAAGAAGCGCTTTAGTTTATTAGCACCTTTGGACCTTGTTTTGCATTTTGAAAGAGAAGGCGCACTTTGGAGGCATTTTTAACCCAGATTGACACCTAGGTATAGTCATCTCTCTGGAGCATTACAATGTGTTTTAAAATGAAGGAGGACATTTCATAAGTTGGGGAATTGATCACTGAAGACCTTGGAGTGTTTGAATTACTCTAAGCAAGATGGCGCATTTCCATGGAGTAGCATACTCTAGATAGCGCCTAATGCCATCAAGGCGCAATTACACCCTCACTTTGGTGCCTATCATCAAGAAGGGACATTGGGCATTCCTTGAACAGTTCTAAGCATTTGAAGTTCGTGAAATCACCAAGGAATGTTGGGCGCCATGTGTATCCTCAACAAGCTTGAGTTTGCACCTAGACAAGTTGGTGCTTATTCATGTTTTAACTTCCCTCTTGAAGCGCCTAACTTAGGAAAAAGTTATCTTGTTGTTAGTCAAGTGTTTGATGTGTTTTGGAGACTCCAAAAGACTTCCTCTTGCTAGGCGCTCTTCTTGGCAACTACAACCTTCAACTGGCGCTGAGATCCTGAAGAAAAACACTTGCAAGTGTGGGCACACTTTCCTTGTGATGGAGCATCAAACTGGCGCCTAGAAATCATAATGCATGAAGTGAGCGCCTAGGATCCTATTGGTCCAATAGGTGGTTTTGGGATCCGTGTCAAGTCATTGGATTAGGTTGCCAACTCAGAATGATTTTCATGCACTTAGACTTCAAGGTGCCAAAACTAGTAGGAAAATATTTGGGGGGAAACCATGCTGATAAAAGTTGGGTAAATTTAACCTCCGAGTCTGATTAGGCTCCATATAACAAAAATATTTATATCATGTCCCTTTGCTTTATGAAACAAGCAGTATGTGTCAAGTCATACGGATAACACTATGGTCCTTAGAAATTTCTCTGTGACTTTTGATAAGATTATCTACTATTATGTGGATGCTTGATAGTATTATCCTGATCCATTGGACTAGTGTGGCTATGAGGTTGGAAAGTGTTGCAACCTCCATCCTTTAAACTTCTCCATCTTGTTATGGTTTCTTTTGAGTATTTTCACTTGCTTTCTCTTCGAGAATATTTTCTAATGATACATGATGTGTCATAGATCATTCAACTTGATAAACAACATGGAGGGATTCTCATGCCTCCTATACTTGTTACAAGTTTCTTTATAGATAGCTCACATCATTGTCCATCTAGGTGGTCATTTCCCTAAATATTATGATAAGATAATCCTGTTAATGAACTTTGGATTGAATGAGAATCAACATGCTTTGTCTTGACTAGAATAGTTGGGATGGACAAAAATCTATTGATTCTAGGTTGGGTTGTTAAAGGTCAAGAAGTTTTGGTGTCTAATGCCCTCTAAATCTAAATATTCAAAATCATAGTGGTTCAATAAGTTACAACAAATAGTTAGGTAGACAATAGACTATAAGGAACAAGGACTACACATGAATCCAAAATAGCACCAGTCCATAAGGACATCACAAGTAACTCAACATTATTTCTAGAGGTGTTCACAAAAACAAAGGGGAGAACACAACTAGAGAATGCTAGACTATAGTAGGGATGAGTGTCTGATGCAGAGCACACAGTGGAAGCATAGAATTATCAACTTTTGAACCTTCCAACTCACTATTGGCGAGACAACATACCATCGGCGAGCTTAAAATTTCATCGACTGATAGGCCGATGCCACCATGACTCCGTTTGATTTCACTTCTAACAAACATCCCATCATTGACTCTTATCGGTCAGATAGACTGCTATCAGTGACTTTATATCCTTTCACACCGATGTCTTTGTCACTCTGATACGAGACTCTAAGTCCCTCACCTATCGGTACGACTTAATACCATCGGCACACTCAAAAACTCTTCTACCGAGACACCAATCTCACCAATGACAACCTTCGGACCACACCCGTTGGTGAGACTCCAAACATCGGTGAACTCTAATCTCATTGGGCTAATACACCAATGGATTTTGACTATCAGTGTGACCCCCTTCATCGGCGAATCTCTCAACTGCTCTTCTGATGCACCAATGGGATTATCTTCTGATACACCAATGTCTTTGACTTCGAACCACACTCGTTGGCAAGACAAACCACTATCGGCAAAGCCTAACCAAGGTCTGCCAATACGCTGATACAACCAACTCTTGACGTCAATACAAGGTTCTTTTGAAGGCAAAGGGTGCCTAGGCTTATGGGGCTCAATTTGATGTATTTATTGAAAGCTCAAGGTGAATTGATGCTTATTGAAAATGCCACTTAGTCCTTCATTTGCATTCTAGGTGCCATTTCCTATTGACTTATATACTCCTCCTCATGCTAGGGTGCCATAATGAAGTGGTTTAGACAATAGGTGCGCTTCACGTACTAGAGGCTTGTTCTCCTTCCACCTTAGGCACACTTTTATGGTGGAACATGTGTCAATGGGCGCCTTGTCTTAAATGAATGCTCTCTCTAATTTGGGTGCCCTTTTGAGGCTTTATGAGTTGCAAATTGTGCCTTAACCCTTCATGCTTGTTGCTCAATGTTTGAATGTTTAAGAAAGTCTCCTTTAGGCGCTCATCTTAATGACTTTTTCTTAAGGCACAATCATCCTAATGACAGATATTCATCCTAGTGTTTCAGGATATCAGGCTACCAGACTTAGTCATTTTTAGGATCTCAAACATAAAGAATAACATGATGATTCATTTTTTTGTATTGCATATAGTTGACATTGTATGCTACTCATAAAGAAAATTAATATTTTCTGTACAACATGATGATTCATTTTTTTTTTAAATACAACTTTTATCTTTTAGTTCCAAAATGAGGTTTAGGTGATACTTGAATAATAATAGCTTGCTTATTGGATCAACAAACATCCTATGTAATACAATTGGACTTTAAATATTTGAAGTAGCCATCTACAAATATCCATTCAAATGTGGATTTATAATGCAAGTATGGACGCCATCAATAAAAAAGATTTGTATTAACCAAACATCCATATAGGCATACATCAATATCTGTCGATATAAGTATAACATATATACAAAATAGCCATATAGGCTTACAAGAATGCCATATAGGCATACAATGTCAACTATATACAATACAAAATATATGTCCACAAATGCCATATAGGCATACAACAAAGGAACACAATAAAAAGTCATTCCCCTCTGGCTGGTGAAGAGAATAGATCACGGGCAACCTTTGATCTTCTAGGGGATGGAGACGCGCATGTGGGACCCGAGGGCTACTCCTCCTATTTAGTTCTTCCTACATCTTTAGCTGTTACAATAAAAAGTATAGACATTAATATATAGAAATTACATGCTATAAAAAATGAAACATTTAACAAAATAATCACTTACCGCTAACATATAATTTGTCTCCTCACTAGCCTTAGTAGCAAGAATAGGCCCTAGTGATGTCATGTCCTATAGAAACCATCCAGATAAAAATTAAACTTCAAATCAATAATCTTTTGATTTTTCAAAAATAGTCAACTATAACAATGAATGTAAATTGAAATTTACTAATCTGTCTCATACCCCTGTCAATGCCATGGAGCTATGAATCGCAGAGGCCACACCCTGCTCCATTGCCCTATGAACATGGGGAGGTGTCTCCGTAGCCTGCATCATCTGGAAATAAAACAATATTATTCAATTACAAAAACTATAATAGTGATTTAAATCATGGCTCCTAACATACACACACATTCATCTAAACATGGAAGTACACACAATAAAGCACACAAGTCACATACAAAAATCTAGTAAGTACAATTCATTCATAAAACTATTTATTTTATTACCTCCGTAAAGCTTTGAAGTCCACCACTGCTGGCAGGTGTTGCCGTGAAATCTACAGTATTAACCTATTCAACATCCAAAATCAGATATTAGAATACCATTTATATAATGATGCTATTCACATATAATATTTATAATTGTTTACTAGTTACATACCTAGACAGTAGATGATCTAGTGTAAAATGCAGGTGGAGAACCACTGAAAACTGCATCGACGCTATGACCCTGATATTTCATTAAAATCATGAATTTAAATTAGTTAATCTTGCATTTCAAAAATGAAGTTTAATAAATCAAATTCAATAAACTTACTAATATTTACCTAAGTATCAAGGTTGAAAGTCTCACTCAGGAGGGTATCTGTCATCACCATCTACTCAGCTACAGATGTAGCCTGTGCACCTGCGTCCTGACTATCCATGGGGTCATAACCACAAGCTGACCCGCAAGCCTGACAAGCATGGGGTGGGACCCTACTCCTTGCACTATTTCCTAACCCACTGTGTGCTGCAGGACCAGCATGCTCTATGATGCTTTGGGTCAAGGCACTAATGGACTGAAGTGTATTGACCTCAACACTCTCCTTCACAATGGAAGGGATAGAAACATGCTCATGGGCTAGTCTACTGATTACTCGTCTCACTACCCGCTGTGGGTCAAGACGTGCCCCTGGTCTATCTTGTGCTGACCCCCCACCTCTACCTTGGAAGTCCCGCATATCAAAATAGTTTGGCACTTTATTGAGGACAAACTCGCAGTAGAATTTCCTCAAAAAGTATTGCGGGACCTCATTATTATTGCATGGAGGATGGTCAAAAACCATCCACCACCTCTGCCCAAAATTGTCCCTTATTGCTTGGTTGTTGCACCAATGGATAGGGAACCTCTTGCATGTAATGGGTGGAGGTTGATTTGTTTGTGGGTTTGTGAAAATGGAACACAAATCTAATTTTGTGATTTGTAATTTTTTCACATCTTAGTATGACAACTTGTCTGCATAATAATCTCTAAACTCTCTCCTCTTATCCATCCAACTAGTTATTTGCTTGCTAATTGAATCTACATTTGATACCATAGATTCAAGAGATTCAACAAGCGTGACCTATGCAAGGTTGAAGTGGAAGGATCTTTCAACCTTGCAATTATATCTTCAATTTCTTTTTTGTTGTTTTCAATTTGGCCCATTATATTTTCTTGTGTTCCAAGGGCATGTCGAGGAATGGATGGAGGAGGTTGTTGTTCTGCAGGTATTTCCTCCTCAAGATTTTGTGGATTTTGAGGAGGAGGAGGAGGAGGAGGAGGAGGTGCATTAACATTTCCTGACAATTAATGAAATATACATCAAAAATCAACTCAAACCTACCTATTTAGAAACAAATTCAAACAAAAAAATAAATATAACTCACTCCTTTGGCGTGCTCAATGTCGTGGCGGCATTTTGGCGATGAATTGATAAGGTTTTTGTGTTGAATGGAGTTTTGCAAAACGTGAGCGCACTTTCTAGGGTTTGCAAGCCGTGGGCATAGAGGAGAAGAAAGAAATTAAATGAGATAGAAACTTTTTTTTTATTTATAGCAAGTCAAAATGCGAGCACGTTATGGCTTGGTTTTGACGAGCCTTAGGTTCGTCATTACCAAGCCATAACGCGAGCACATTATAACGTGCTCATGTTTTGTATTAATTTTTTTTAAAAATAATTTGGCCACTTTTTGGCCCCCCATCTTTTTGCACTTACCCATGACTACTTCCCAAGGATAGTGGTTGGATTGATTGGGGGTGTTGTTTGCCCCAATAGGAGGTCACATGGGTTCCTGATTGGATGGGGTAGGGTCATGGAGAGGATGATCACAGAGGGCACCCATTTTGCATGGGGTGTCTGTGTTTTGGCGCACTTATACCACGATATGCATTAGGTGGTATACCACAAGGGTGCCAATTTGTCGACAGGTGTCTCATTACTTTAGTTTTGGCTATGGGAGCACATTGCTATTACTCAGCTGATATGCATCTTTTCCAAGCAGAGGGGTAAGCCGTACAATTATGGATACGCAGGTGTTATTTCCCAGCATAAGCTGGGAAAGCTTGAGTACTGGAGACACGTGCTAGACAATGTAGATAGAGTTGTTTGGTGTCCCTATCTAGAGTATGAGCCTTGGGATGATGAGGATGACAAGCTGCCCTATTGCTTTCAGACTCGTTGGCTCATAGGCAAGACACAGTTTATACTAGAGAGGCATATAGTTAGCCAAGTTTAGCGACAGTTTGGCAGGGTGCAAGGTATGCCACAAGGGTAGGCCTAGTTTGTGAGGACACATGTAGAGAGGTTTAGATGGTGCCCGGTTGTGTCCTATGAGGAGGCTCTAACAGAGTTTTAGCAGATGCCTTATGTGGCTTGGCCGATGTAGAGGGAGGTGATAGACGCAGGGATGAATCTTGATTACAAGGAGTGGTTTGCTGCTTATCCATTCTTGAGATACTCGAGACCCAGAGAGTTGGTTCCTCGCCTAGATGAGGAGGATTTAGAGGATGAGGATGGTGCAGGTAGGAGGAGGAGATAGAGGAGGGGGAGAGGAGGACGGGGAGATGTAGATGAGGGAGGTGATGGAGTAGGAGGAGGTGGTGGAGATTGAGGTGACAGAGGAGGAGGAGGAGGCTGTGGAGATGGAGGTGACAGAGGAGGAGATGGAAGTAGAGGGAGGCAAAGATAGAGGAGGAGAGCTAGGGAGGGATCCTCCTAGCAGTAGCAGGTAGTGCAACCATAGGTTGCACCACAGGTGGGACAACAGATACAGATGCCAGCACCACAATAGGTGCCACAGGTTCGGGTTCCTTAGCCAGATTTATAGCAGCAGGTGATTATTATGCTGCAGGGACAGGTGAGACGGCTCAGGGCACATCTTAGGATGGTAGAGTCCCAGAGAGAGTCAGACGCATGAGTTTTATTTGGGCTCACTGCAGAGTAGGATGCAACATTGGTGAGGGTGTAGGCCTTGAGATTGGAGAGAGACGTGGCCTTAGCCTCTTTGGGTATGGATGGGACTACTGCATTCTTGGTTACACAGGTGCAGTAGGCACAGGCACAGCTTACGTAGATTTAGGCAGAGCTTTCTAGGGTGCAGGCCTATACTCAGTATTATAGGGGTCTATACCACGGGGCTGTGCCAATGGATCAGAGGGCACCCAGGTTCAGGAGCCAGTCAATTGCCGGTACATCCCAGAGGGTAGGGGGTTCACGATCTACAGCTTCGATGATGGGCCCATAGCAGTCAGGGGCTAGTAGAGGTGGAGATGGAGAGGGTAGTGCTGGGAGCAGTGCCCCATGGCAGCAGGACTAGCCATTACACTTGTACCAATTTTGGTTTATGTATATACTTTTTGATGGCTCAAATAGCCTGATATGTATATACTTGTATCATTTTATACCGAGACATGTATCATTATTTCTGTGATGTGTACACTTTATATGATTTTGACTCGGAGATGGACTTTGATATGTTGTCCATTTGGACATGTTTTACGTTGTATTTATATGATGATGCAGCTATTGATGATCTATACACAATTGTTTATGCTATATGTTATGGATGCATTCTATCTTATGATGTTTCCTATGTGATGCACATGTTTGTTTTGTCTATATGATGCTATGTGATGTCTTGATGGATACACCTTTATGTTTTTGACACTATGATGCTTACTTATGATTCTAGGACTCTGATATGATGATGATCTAATGCAGATTTAGATGATTTTTGATGATCTAATATGCAAATGTGGATATTATCTATATGCTTATGCAATGTTATGCGATGATCTACATGTACTTGTCTATGTTTTTTTGATTTTTCTGTTGACACTATGTTATGATGCAAATGTATATGGATGATCTGATGCACTTATTATGTATGCAAATGATTTAATCATGTTAATGACTATCTCATGTGATATGATATGTAATTTAATGTTATGTTTTTGTTATGTCCAAATGTACTCAATCGGCACAGAAATGACAACGATAGATAGAGGACTGACTGATAGAAGAAATGTGAATGAAAGGACTCACAATCTTTTATTTGTATTGATACTCTGCATTTTAGATCTTTATTGCATGGGATATGGATGTAAATGGATACGATATGGATGCGAAATAGTTTTGCCAATCTTGATATTGGAAGTATTTTGAAGTGCTTATTTCATCATTGGGCAATTTTTTTGGTACTTTTTCCAAATGTTGTAAGAAAATACAAGCATCTAGGTATAATTAAACCAAGATGACCTGAGTATTGCTTACATGGATTTTGATTTAGCAAGTTAATACAAGCATCTAGGTATAATTGAACCGAGATGACCTGAGTATTTATTGTGTATCAACAGACAAGGATTGCCCCCTTTCATGTTTAGACCTTTGAAGTCCTCGATGATCTTTTATTGATCATGTCTTTAGAGAAGGCTTCACATTACTCAAGTTTGATCCACAAACAGCAAACAAAGAAAATAATCATGCCCCCATCGTAGCATCTCTAGCTTTTGGCATCCTCGAGTAGCATAGAAAGACATAATAACCAAAATCAAGACTCTATAAGTTAATATGATTTTAAACACAAAACATTCTTGCATTAGATGTGTTTTCTTACCATAATTTAGATAGAATCAGTTGGATTGTTGTTGCTCTTGTTTTGGCTTTGCTTTGGATAGGTTGATGGCTTGCATCAAAACTTTTGTTTGAAAGTGAGTTTTGCTTGTGCTTACATGTCTGGTGAAATGGACCCTAAAGGACTGACCTAGTGCCTCGGGAGCGTATTGCTAAATGGCCTTGCCTACGTGATGACGCAGAGGCAACATAGTTCAGGGGCTTGGACCATGGATGGACTAGAGGATAAATGATAAGATATGGGATGGACGGGAAGTGGAGCCTCGGGGGTGCATTGAAAATGGCCTTGCCTACGTGACGATGCAGAGGCAACGTAGTTCAGGGGTTGACCCTATGATACTGACAACAGATGCTATGCTAGGCTGACACTGTCGATAGGATACTGGATAAGACCTTAGTTGATAAGGTGACAAAAAGAGATAGAGTATCAAGCCATGATAGGTTATCATTAGGTTACAGAAGGTGTTCTATTATGGAATAGATATGGATTGGATGAGAAATGATGGTAGGAAGAACGGACACAAGGTGATTGGTTTCCCAAAGATGGAGAAGGCGGTTTATCACAAGTAGCACCTATTTACCAAGTTTTCACCACTTGTTTTTATTTGCACGAAACCTAAAAGTACACATGACCCCTATTTGCCAGGTTTTCATCATGGTACCTATCCAAGGCACCTATTTGTCAGGTTTTCACTAGAGGATGATTTTTTTGTTGTTGTTTTTCCATTTTTATTTTTTTTCTTTCTTGCTGATTTTTTTGATTTTTCTTTTTTTTTGAATTTCCCCCCCTTACATTGGGGTTCTCTTAGGTATAGAACCGACGAAGACACATACTGTTGATTGGGTCATCGAATAGCTCGCCCTCTGATGTTACTAACTGATATGACCCCGATCCATAGGCAGCAATGATGACATAAGGACCAAGCCAGTTGGACTCAAACTTACCTTTCTTTTCTCGATCCTACTGATTGCGGGGATTTTCCTTAAGCACTAGATCACCAACATTGAATACACTTGGATGGACCCTGTGATTGTAGCTTTATGACATCCTTTGCTGATATGCCTTGAGATGGTTAAAAGTGTTCTGTCTCTTCTCCTCTAACAACTCTAACTCTTGCAATTTGGAAACTCTGTAGTCTTCATCAGTGATAAGACCTTTTAATGACACTTGTAGAGATGGTAACTTGACCTTGATGGGCAAAATGGCTTCTGATCCATAGACAAGGGCATAAGGGGTAGCACCTGTGAGAGTGTGTATACTGGTTTGATAGGCCCATAGAGCGGGATTTAGTTGTATGTGTCAATCACAGCCAACGTTGTTGATAGTTTTCTTGAGGATTTTCCAGATTGTTTTGTTGGATGCCTCTACTTGGCCGTTGCCTTGTGGATAGTAGGGAGTGGAAAAATGGTGTTGGATTTTGAATTTTTCACAAAGCTCTTAGACATCTTGATTCTTGAAAGGTCTTCCATTATCTGTGACTATGGATGAGGGAATTCCATATCTGCAGATGAGGTAATTGAGGATGAATGAGGCAATCTATTTGCCTATGACATTGGTGAGTGGAATAGCTTCAATCCACTTGGTAAAATATTCAGTGGCAATTATTATGAACTTGTGGCCATTGGATGAGGGAGGGTGTATTTTACCCACAAGGTCGAGTCCCCATTGACAAAAGGGCCAAGGTGTTGTTAAAGGATGGAGCTCTTGAGTTGGTGCATGTATCAGGTTTCCATGTATTTGGCACTGCTTGCACTTCTTCATGAACTAATATGAATTGATCTCCATGTTTGGTCAATAGTATCCCAAATGCATGAGTTTCTTAGCTAAAGAAGGAACGCTAAAGTGTGTTCCACAAATTCCTTCATGCACATCTCGTAAGGTGGTTTGAGATTCTTCTCGTTCTAAACATCAGAGTAAAGTACCATGTAGACCTCAGCAGTGTAGGGTGTTAGTGATAATGGTGTAACGGGAGGTTTGGCGAATGAAGGTTCGGCGTTGGTTACAAGACAAGTCAGGTGGTAGGGTGCTATCCTTGAGGTAAGTGTAAACCTTACCATACCAAGGTGAATCCAATCCAACTAATAGGCATATGGAGTGTGTTTCAGGGATATCATAAGCTAGTTGTATAACTGACTCCACCAAGAACTCATACCATGACTCATTCTTTGGGATCTCTAGGAGCGAGGCAATGGTTGTCATGGCATTTGCTGCTTTATTTTCAATACAAGGTATCTGCTCAAAGGAGATGATCACAAAGTACTCTTTAAAGTTATCGACCATATGCTTGTATGGGATTAACGTATCATCTTTGGTCTGATAGTCATCATTGACTTGATTGATTACCAGTTGGGAGTCACCATAGACATGTAGCTCCTTTATTTTCCATTCTGTTGCCATTTTGAGACCAATGACCAAGGCCTCATACTCTGCTATATATTTTATACATGGGAATAGCAAACGATAAGACTTAGGTATGGTGTCACTATGAGGAGTGACCAACAAGATTCCTGCCCCTAATCCATGGTATGTATAGGATCCATCAAAGTAGAGTTTCCATGAGTGTGTTGTGATACTGAATATGGCTTCATCTGGAAAATTGAATGCCATTGGTGTGGTATCCTGTAATGGTGCTTCTGCTAACTGATCGGTGATGATTTGACCTTTGATAGCCTTCCTTTCTACATACTCGACGTCATTTTCACTTAATAGCATTACTCACTTAGCTAGGTAACCTGTGAGAGCTGCTTTGCTTAATAGGTATTTTAATGGATCTATCTTTGCAATAAGCTTGACTGAATGTGCTAGCATGTAATGTCATAGTTTTTGGGAAGCAAAAACCACAACAAGACACAATATTTCTATTTGAGAATATTGCAGTTCGTAGCCCACCAATGTGTGACTCATGTAGTAGATAGCCCTTTCTTTGCCTTGATAATCCTGTTGTGCTAATAGGGCGCCCAGAGCTGTCTATGTAGAAGATATGTAAAGTAATAGCAGCTTACCTTGGATAGGTGGCATTAGAATAGGAGGGTTCATAAGGTATTCCTTCAGTTTGCCAAATGCTTCTTCACACTTCTCATCCCATCTAAATGGAGTGTTTTTATGTAAGAGATGACTGAAAGGTTGGCACTTGTCTGCCAGTTGTGAGATGAACTGATGAATTACATGTAACTTGCCCTATAGAGACCGCAGTTAAGTGATGTTCCTTGGCGGTGGAATTTCCATGATAGCTTTGACTTTGGCAGGGTCCACTTCGATCCCATTTGCTGATACAATGAAGCCTAAGAGCTTATCAGAGGTAACTCCAAACACACATTTCTTTAGGTTCAACCTGATTTTGAAGTGTTCTAGTCTTTGAAAGACCTTCTCTAGCACATTGAGGTGAGATTCTCTTGTAAGTGACTTTGCAAGGATATCATCTACATAGTCCTCCATTGTGACGTGCATCATATCATGGATGATAGTGGTCATAACACGTTGATATGTTGCCCTTGCGTTCTTTAACCCAAATGGCATGACATTCCAGCAGAAGGTTCCCCATGGACAAGTGAAAACTATTTTATGTTGGTCTTCTGGTGCTATCCTAATTTGATTGTACCCTGAGAAGCCATCCATGATAGATAACATGGTATGTCCTGCTGTCAAGTCGACTATGATATCAATATTAGGTAACGAAAAGTCATCCTTACAACAAGCTTTGTTTAGATCTTAGAAATCATTGCACAATTTGACTCTACCATCAGGTTTGGATACTGGTACTATGTTGGATACCCACTTTAGATAGTCTATTGTCCTGATGAACCCCACATCCAATAGTTTCTTGAGTTCCTCTTTTACTAGTAATGCAATGTGTGGATGCATCTTCCTGAGCTTTTGCTTGACTGGTTTGACCCCTGGATCTAGTGGAAGATGATGTAGAATCAAATATGGATCTAAACCGAGCATATCTATGTATGACCAAGCAAAGTTGACTTATTTCTTTTTGAAGAATGGTACAAATTTGGTCTTTTCTGGTGGAGATAGAGACTTTACAAAGTGAATGATCTTAGGTGTATCCTCTATTCTGATGTTGATAGGTTCTGTAGGTTCCACAACAATCTGAGACTTCTCCTGATACATGTCAGTGGGGAGAGTGTTAAGCCTTCCATCCTCTGGCACCTCAAAGAGGTTTTCACCATTTGATGCGTCCTTTCTTTTTACTATTTTGGGATCTGATACTGCCGCATAGCGGTTTTCACCATCAGATCTAGTTTTTATTTTTATGTTTTTGTTACTGGAAGGCTTGGGAGCCTCTCCAAAATAAGCCACGGTGTTGAGTTGAATGTCGAAGCCAGCTTTATGATCTCCTGTAGGTAAGTGGTCCCTAAGTTCCATGTAGTCAATATAGGCATCATCATTTTGGAACATGTCGAGTTGTGGGGTTCCTTGTAAATCCTAGTCGATAAGTTCAGGATGCACAAAGGGAAGGGGGTCGGAAGATAGATTTGATTCATTGGGTGTGATAGTTTGAATGGATACATGAGTAGGATTTAGATTGATAGGGATAGGATCTAAGATGGTACTTTCTTCCAAATTGTTTATTGCGATGGAACTCTAACCTTCCTCGAAAGTCATGCTCTTAGGAGTTGGTAAATCAGACTCTAATGGTCTATGCATTAGTGTTTGTCCCTCATGGTAGGGGCTATAGGTTTGAACGGTTTCAATTTCTTTGTCTTCATAGGAGTGCTCTGTGAGTTCATCCCACTCATATTCGTGAGAATCTATGTCACTGTCTTCTTGTAAGGCATGGATATTTTCCACAAAACAAGCATTGGCCTTAGCTTTGCCTTTGTCCTTATATCCTAACCCTTTTGTATTTCTTGCTAATGAGGACAAGGAGGATTGGATGGGTTATGTAATTCCCTCTTTCCTTAGGCCAATGGGACCTTGTCCTTCATAACCCATTCTATGTAGGATAGACTCGCCATGCCCATAAACTTTTGTTGGGAGCTTAGGTGGTTCTTGTTGTGTGTTATCTTCCTCTATGTAGAGCTATTGCAAGATGTCTCTTTCCTCTGTTTCATCAGATAGGGTCCCCTATTTTACAAAGGGAGCTGTGGGAGGTTCAGGAGAAGTAGAAGGTTTTGGAATGTACTTAGGTGTAGGTCGTCCAAAGGATCTTGGAGATAGAGGCATTTTGGCTAAGTTGAGGTTGTGCTTAATGGAGTATTCCCCTACCCCTGTTTCTTTGATTGTGATTTTTTGCTCTTTGGGCTTGGATGAGGAAGCTTTGAACGTAGAATAATGCTGTGAGATGGGGGATGTGGAAGCTCTATTGTTGGGAATGATGCAATCAGGCTTTGAGCGGATAGTGCTGTAGTGTTGGAAAGGATCAGGATCACCCTGGATGGTGATCTGTTTGCCATTATGAGGAAATTTGATGCATTGGTTATAGGTAGAAGGCACATCTTTCATGGCGTGGATCCAGGGTCTACCTAGGAGGATATTATAGGCTAGCTCCCTGTCTAGGACTTGGCAAACAACATCCTTTATCACTGGTCCAACTTGTATTGGTAACACCACTGTTCCTTTAGTAGTTCTTTCTTCTTCATCATAGGCCTTGATAGTGATCTTTTTCTTAGGATCCACTACAGTTTCAGAGAACCCCAATGTAAGGACTAGCTTGAGCATGCAAATATTTAAACTAGCGCCTCCATCAATAAGAACTCTTTTGATATAGTGTTTATGAATGAAGGCGACGATATGCAAGGGTGTGTTATGGGGCTGAGACACTGAAAGGTCATCCTAATTGGTAAATGATATGGTGCTTGAGGAGGTTAGATTTCCTACCATGGCTTAAAACTTCTCTTGGGCCAGGTTCATGGGCACATTTGTTTCCACTAGGGCTTTATCAAGAATTTCCTTGTGGGAGGGAGACAGATGCAACAACTCTAAGATAGATATGTGGGTAGGAGTTTTCCAAACTTGGTCTATGACACTATATGTATGGGAGTTAGATGAAAAAGTTGATGACCTTGGAGGAAGAATGTTTAAGGTGACCTTACCACTGCGGATGATGATGTTGCAATCAGTTTTGTTGGGTCCTGATTGTTGGTTGAATGTGACCACATTGACTTGTGGGATGTGCTCTAATATGCAGTTGACAGTATAATCGAACGGTACGCTCGCATAGTTAGCATTGTTGTGTCCGTTGTTTTGATTCTGCTTGTTGCGGTTGTTGTTGTTGTTGTTTTTGTTGTTGTTGTATGGCTTGTCATGTTTGAGGAGTGGATCCTTGTATGCCACATGTGTTTGGTTAGAGGTATGTTCTTTAGTGCCTACCTGATTTTGGTCAAGTATGTCTTGAATGACGTGTTTGAGACGGATACAGTTGTTGGTCTTGTGGCCTCTTCCTCTATGATATTTGTAGAAATTAGTATCTTTCCAATAATAAGGTTTCACTTATGGTTCATAGTCGCTAGTTGGTGGAAGAGTGATCTCATTGTTGGCCAATAGCTTTCTTAACGCAAACTCTTGGGACTCCCTTAGTGGTGTGAATTTTCATCTAGGATTAGAGGTGAACCATGGCTTTAGCTTGCAATAAAAGGTTTTGTTTGGTGTAGCATTGCTTGCTTCTCCTTTGAGAGTGAAGATTGGTTGTTGTTTGGGAGCTACCACTTTGGCATCAACTACTCCATCATTGACAATATTTTTGTTCTTTGTCCAAAACTTTGACTTGTCTATGGTGTAGTTAGAGTTAGGGGTGTCCTTGTACAACTTTATTTTCCTCTTGGCGATCATATATTTCTCAATAAATAATCCCATATCAATGACTTTCATAAATGAGGTAGGGCATTGAATTTGGATTTGGTAACTTAGATCGGGGTTAAGGTTGTGGACAAACATCTCTATCAATTGCTTCTTAGGCACGTCATATGAGTAATTTCTCATGAGTTGTCTCCACCTTTGTAAGAAAGAGGCAAAGGATTCACCACCCTTTTTCTTTGTATTGCATAGGTCAAGCATGGAAACTTCGTGTTCAATGTTATATGAGAAGTGTGTGATGAACTTGTTTACTAACTCATCAAAAGTTTTGATACCTGGGGGAAGTCGTGAGAACCATTCCATGGCTTGACCACCTAGAGATCTAGGGAATAGTCTCATTAAGAAAGTTTCATTGTGAGCTACTTCTAGGCACGCGGCATTAAATTCCCTAATGTGATCTCTTGGGTCTCCTTTCCCTTTGTATTTGTCAAACTTAGGAACTTCAAACCAAAAGGGGAAGGGTACCATGTTCAAACTTTTGTCAAAGGGATACGGTGCAATGTCTTCCAAGGAATAATTTTTTGTGGTTGTTCCCATTTTGAGATCCATCATTTGCTGCATTAGGCTCTCAATTTGTTTCTGTAATGTTTCCATAGGTATGTTTGGGTCTATGACTTTCTTTCCTTTGTCTAGGCCAATGGTTTTATCTTCACTTGTGCGGTCCTCATGAGTTTTGTCCACTATAATTTCTTTTAGTTTGTTGAGATCAAAGTCCGAGGGGAGTCTAATTCCTTGGTTCGCAAGATGAAGGAAGTACTTTTGAGGGTCTTTGTTGAGTATTTTGTCCATCATGCGTTGGAATTTTTGATCTTGAAGGGCATCTTGGTACTCCGCACGAGAGATTTCCTCATCAATGTCGTGAGGGGACATAATCCTGTCTGATGTTCCAGCTATTTCAAGCTATTTTTGGTATTGGGATCTAGTTAAGACCATGTGAGGTGACGTGGGAAGAAGCGGAGTGAAACTAGAGATTTTGGTAAGGTGCTGGTGTAGGTTGGTGAGAAGGGGATACTTGTGGTGACGAGATTCAAATAAGGGACTCTTTTGATCAATGATTCCAAGTAAGTTGGTCGACACAAGACGATAGCCACAAGTAAGGATAGCCAGTACCCGTTTACTATGTAGAGACTAGTCTTGCACCAAGACCACTAGTGAAGTTCTGTGACCTACTAGGATTACTTGAATCTAAAATGATCTGAAAAGGTCTTGCAATAATCTGATATGAAATTTTTGACTTTGTTTTATAAGAAGACCTAGTAGAAGGTGGACAAGACGACCGACGAAAGAGAGGGTATGCTATGGAAATGGATGGAAAAGGTGACTGTATGGTAAATCTGATCTCAAAAACTAGAGCAAGGTCGAAATGGGTATCCAAAAAGGTTGACAATTCAAAAGATGTGGAAATGCTCACTGTTGCGGATGTATAGAAATAAATGCGCCAAAACAGAGGATAAAAGTGCAGCCAGTCAGGATAAAAGTGAAATTCTGGTAAAATTTAAAAGCGTAGTAACAGGTAATTAATGCACAGGCAGTCGATGCAAATGCACAACAAGTCAAAGTGTATGCACAGCTTTAGAGGGTATATGTGCAGCTCTAGTTTTCTGATTGTTTTTGCAAATTTTTTGACATGTTTTTCGGTGTTTTTGGTTTCTTGGTTTGCAAGTTGGTCTTTTGTTCTAATTTTTCAATTATGGCAAGTAAAACACAGCAAACACAAAGAAGTTTTCATGATTTTTTTTGTTTTTTTTGGACTCTTTTTGACTCAGAAAGCAAGTACAAATCCTAGGTTGGCTGGGACAATATAAACTGAATTCTCACTATTTCTAGATGAGGCATCTTCGGGAAGTGATAATCACCCTTCCTTGCACTGGCTTATAGGGGTTTTTGGCTACTAAAAGCAAAGGATGATTAATAAGTGCAACCATTCGAGTGGTTATACATGTGACAACACTACTCTCCATTATGGAGTCTCCCAGCCTGCAAGGGTTGCACCTTGGAGGGTTTTGGGGGAGGTTGGTTGTCGGTATAACACAACTTCACTCGTTGTTTGAATCTTTCACTCCAAACATATTTTATTTATAGTGGCTTCGCAGAGCTTGGTTTTAGCTTGTTACCACTTAAGGTCGTTCCCACTTGGATGGAAGGATATCCAAGGGCAGGCCTCTCTAAAAGTTTAACACATGTGAAAATGATATGTCTAACATTTTGGTCACCCAAGATAGGGGAGAGCATAGGCCTAGTATCATTCCCCAAAACACGAAAGACAGTGGTTCTTTTTTCTGAGTTAAAATGAAAAAGACTATATGAGCTAGCTACTTGGGCACACACGCAAGTTGTTAACTTTGAAAGCAAGATAACAATGGTTCAATTTTATCCTCCTAGCATTGGGACTAAATTCAATTTGTCGATGCAACAAGATCAAGTTACCCCTTCCTAGTTAGATCTAGATGTAATTTTGCATGAACATCCTATTACTATCCTTTAGAAATACGATGCGTGTTAACAATGCAACTAGAATGTCTAAACCAGCCCCTAACTTGCAAGTAGATCAAAGAATTTTCTTACGAAAAGTGTCAACATTAGCAAAATCACAAGAAAACCCTAAAAGTCACTGTTAGAATCATATGCGCAGGTACAGAGATAAGATGCGTAGAGATAGAGATCAAATGCGTAACTATTACAAAAGCACTGAGACAGAGGTCAAAAGTGTGGAAACATAGAGTATATGCGTCATTCAGTAGATGCGCCATAACAGAACACAGATGCATAGCTTCAAGAGGTAAATGCACCGAAAGAGTAGATGCACCGAAACAGAGCTCAGATGCATATTAGAATTGATCAGATGTGTCGAATCCTCTTGTGTACGGAACCTTTGCACAAAAACTCAGTTTTTGGGTTAAATCAGGGCAAGGCCCCACGGTGGGCGCCAAAAATGTTACCATAAATATTGTCAAAGATATTAATCTCATTCAATAAGCCAATAATCTCAATAGAAATTACAAATAACAAAGAACAAACCATGCAAACCTTGTTACTTTGCTGCTTCCATTGTTCGCCTAGTCTCAATCGATCTTTGTATGTGAATTGAAGCCCTTAGAAAGCATACTTCCTTGCTTTGTTTTTCAAGATGATGATGGAGAGATGGCTATGATACTTCTTGTTATGAAGATGAGCTTCAATACAATAAAAAGGTGATCGCAAGCTATGGATGGATTTGGGTGCCAAAAGCGCGCTGTTAATTCTACAGAGTAATGATACTAAAAGTTTGGATGAATGAAATGGAAGAAGAGGGTTCAATTTATAGACTCACGAGAGAGAAGATCAACAGTATAGAAAGAATAAGAAGATCAACGACATAGAAACCTTGAGAGAATGTGCATGAATAGAAAGAAGATAAGTGTCACACAAAAGTTGTTTTGTTTGAGTTAACTACTTTCTTTTATAAAGATAAGATATGATTTCATAAATTAGAAAGCCTTTTTCTAATTTAAGAGTTTGTTGATAAAAACAAGGTTGACTGAGTCAGTTAACTCAACTTGTGATTTGCTTTTGCATGATTTGAGAGAAATTAAATAATAAATTATTTAATTTTGTGCATGAAGAAGAAGATTTATTTTTAGAAGATTTGGAAGATATTTTGAGGATTTAGAAGATAAGAAAGCAAATTAAATAAATAAATTTATTTAATTGTTGTGCATGATTTGGAAGAATAAATAAAATATTTGATTGTATTTTATTTTTAGAGATTGAGAGAATTTAAATAAATTTGATTGATTTATTTAAATTTAGAAGAAGAATTTGACTTAATTAAATAATTAAGAATTATTTAATTGTTTGGAAGAATTAAATTAAATAAAGGATTTATTTAATTATTGGAAGACATTAGAAGACGTAATTAAATAATTTAATATTTAATTAATTTAGAGGAATATGAATCGAATAAATAAATTTGTTTATTTATTTATTAATAGAAGAATTTAGAATGAAATAAATATTAAGAATATTTATTTAGACAGAGTCATGTCATTTTTAGACGTATACACATAGTGCAATAGTTCTTCTATTTCGAAGAAAAGAGCTTCATATTCTTCATCCTCACCATTGGAACCAATAGCAAAGAGATGTGTTGCTTCAATTTTTGACGGTAGTGCTTTCTGGGTATCTAAGGGTGCTCATGCTTTGGAAATGAAACTTCCTACTGAGAAGACAATGTTTTTTGCATAAGAGACTTGGTCACATTGGTGAGAAGGGTCTTAGAGCACTAAAAATAAAACCCTCGTTGAGGGGTTAAATGATTGTAATCTCAAGTTTGATTTTTGCGAACATTTTATAGACGGAAAGCAAAACCGTGTTTAGTTTTACTCTAGCTCTCACAAATCTTTTGGTGTGTTGGATCTTATTCATTCTGATGTGTTTGGTCCTGTGAATGTTTCTTCGATTTCTAAATCGTTATATTTTGTATCATTTATTGATGATTATAGTAGAAGGACATGGGTTTATTTTCTCATAAGAAAATTTGAAGTCTTTAGTCGGTTCAAACAGTTTAAAGCTTTTGTAGAGAATCAGACTAGAAAAAAGATTAAGTGTTTGAGAATTGATAACGGTGGTGAGTTTTGTTCCGTAGAGTTTGATAAGTTCTATAAAGAACATGGGATTGAAAGACATAAGACAACTCTATACACCCCTTAGCAAAATGGAGTTGCAGAGAGGATGAACATAACATTAATGGAGAGAGCTAGGAGTATGTTTAGTGGAGTTGGCCTCAAACAAAAGTTTTGGGCTAAAGTTGTAGCCACTACTTGCTACCTGATTAACAGGTCTCCTACTTTAGTGCTCGTTGATAAGACACCCATGGAGGTGTGGTCTAGTAAGAAGCCTTCATTGAGACATCTTCATGTTTTTGGTTGCGAGGCATATGCACATGTGCCTAAGGAGAAGAGGTCAAAATTGGAGAACAAGGTAGTTAAGTGTATCTTCATTGGCTATGGTGTCGGTGTGAAAGGGTATAAGCTTTGGGATCTTGTGGCTGAGAAAGTCTTGTATAGCAGAAGTGTTATTTTCAGAGAGGTAGATCCTCCTATTGTTTTACAGCCAAAAGAAAAAAAAAGAAAGAGGACGTGGTTTAGTTTCTTACTACCCTTGAGAAGACTGAACCGAAAGACCCTATGGACTTAATGATGAGGAGAGCTCTAGTAGGTCTGAAAGTTCAGAAGAAGAAGAAGAATCTCCACCTTAGCCTTTAAGGAGGTCTACATGAAACTAGAAGCAACCTGAGAGGTTTCGTTATTCATTGCTTGATTCTAGTTGTGTTTTGTCTTGATTTCTAACACTGATGAGCCTAGAATTGTAAAAGAGGCTATGGGTATGAAAGATGTAGGTTCCTAGAAGGAGGCCATGGAAGAAGAGATGGATTCTTTGGAATAGAATAAAACTTGGGGCTTGGTACCTTTCCCTGATGGACAGAAACCTATTGGATGCAAATGGGTGTTCAAAAAATAATTTGGTGCAGATGGCAGTGTTGAGAAGTATAAGGCTAGATTGGTTGCGAAGGGGTATTCTCAAGTGGAGGGAATTGATTATAGTGAGATTTTCTCTCCCGTTACAAAGATGACATCTATTCAGTTTATGTTATCTCTTGCAGTAGCTTATGACTTAGAAATAGAACAAATGGATGTGAAGACAACTTTCCTTCATGGTGATTTGGAGGAAGAAATCTACATATCATAGCTAGAGAACTATGTGGTAAAAGGTAAATAAAATCTGGTTTGCAAGTTAAAGTCTAAGTCTTTGTATGGTTTGAAACAGTCTCCTAGGATGTGGTACCAAAAGTTTGATGCCTTTGTGTTGAGTATTGCATTTCTGAGATCGAAATCAGATCATTGTGTTTATTTCAAATTTGACAATGATCACATTCTCATTATAGCATTGTATGTTGATGATATGTTACTAATCGGGAATGGTAAAGTTTTGATTTCTGATTTGAAGTCTCAGTTGTCAGTATAGTTTGAAATGAAGAATTTAGGGGCAGCTAGGTACATTCTAGGGATGGAGATCAGAAGAGACAGAGAAAATAGAAAACTTTAGTTAGGCCAGAGTAAGTATGTTAACACTGTGTTGGAGAGATTCAGTATGGTGGATTACAGACCATTGATTGTTCTTGTTACAATGGGGACAAAGTTATCAATTAGTGATTGTCCAAAGTTTCCTTCTAAGACAAAGGATATGAGAAAAGTACCTTATGCTAGTGTAGTTGGCATCTTGATGTATGCTATGGTTTGTACAAGACCAGACATTGCCCAAGTAGTGGGAGTCCTTAGTTGGTTTATGGCTAATCCTAGATAGGTATGCTAGGATGCAGTGAAGAGAGTGTTCAGATATTTGTGGGGTACTTTTAAGTATTCCCTATGTTATCATGGTTATCCTACAAGACCTCAACATTTTGTGAGTATTCATGGATTTATGGATTTTGATTGGTTAGATGACATTGACAGTAGGAGATCCACCAGTGCCTATGTGTTCACTATGTTTGGTGGAGCTATTAGTTGGATGAGTAAGTGACAACCTACGGTTGCTTTGTCCATAACAAAAGCATAGTACATGGCAGCAACTCATGCTTGTAAGGAATCCATTTGGCTTAAGAGGTTGTGTTCAGACATTGGTTTTGATGCAAGACAGATTACTATCTGTTACGACAGTCAAAGTACCATTTTCTTAGCAAAGAATCCTACTTTCCATGTCAGTACAAAGCACATTAATGTTCAATATTATTTTGTTTGCGATATGGTAGAAGATGGGAAGGTGATATTGGAGAAGGCTGACACTTTGAAGAGTTTTGTAGATGCATTGACTAAACCTGTGGGCATAGATAAGTTCAGATGGTGTTCAGAATCTATGGGCCTCTTGGCCTCTACCAATTAAATCTTGTTATTCTATTGGCTCTTGCAAGGTGTTCGACAAGTGGGAGAATGTTTGGAATCAAGGTGTCTCAACCATGCAATTCCTAGCATTAATTATTAGATTATTTATTTATTTGCCTATGATGTAATTTATGTTGCACATCTTGTTTTGTCATTTAGTGTGAAGTGGCATGGTGAGTTGTCACTCAACTTGTAAGTTGACTTGGATGGTCAACTCATCCCATGTGGATATAGGCATCCCATTTGAGATGGCACTAATATGTCATGTGTCGGCATCTTGTGATATGACAGAAGAGTTATTTATATGACAAAATCTATGACGCGTAAGAGCCAAGTATAGAGATTCTTATGACAAGTGAAGACAAGTGTCAGAGAGCATCTTTGCATGTGGAGAAGACATCTTTACATGCCCAAGTTGGGTTATGACATGTTGTAAGAGGAATATGCTATTTTATTCATGTATGATGGATTCTCTTAGAACCTTAAGTGTTCTTATGTTGCAAATTTTTATGATAGTCATAAGATGCGTAAGAGCATCTGTCATTGCCTATTTTTATCCTGGAGTGCTCCATTCTTGGGAAGTCAAATCTGCCATGTATGACAGATGTAAATGACATGTATGCATGTTGGACAAGTGTCCTTGGGTGTGAGAAATAGGCCATGTGGCCAAAATGGACGCCAATCTCTAGAAGTTTCCTGTTTATGCCTTGTAACTCTATATAATGAGGTGTTTTGGAGTAGTAGTTGCATAGTGTTTTGTGCAGGCACTGTTATGCTTATGGAATTACTCTAGAAATAACATTTGCAGACTCTTGGAAGAACTTGCATTGCAAGTGTGTTGTAAACAATCTTTTTTGATAATACATTGTGTAGGTTTTGGAGTGTGGGGTTTTTCAACTGAAAAGGTTTTCCCCACGATATATCTTGTGTCTCTCTTGCATTCTTGTGTTGTGTTTGCTGCTGCAATCTCTGTATTAATCCCATAACATAACTATAATTGTAAGGATTTAAAATAATTTGCATTCTATTTCCCTCTTTAGATTAGTGTAGGAAGTGTGTGCCGTGTACCTTGCTTCCTTTCATCTAATTCATATAGTTAGTGGTTTAGAAAGGCCTCTTGTGGTGCTAACCTTCTTGGTATGACCTCATCTTTCATGTACTTGGATCATTTGGTGGTCTAGCTCAGGGCATTAAATGCCCTTGTGTTTTGTAATGCTTGTAAAGTTTTTGGATTATGTGTTGCTTGTTTATACTGGACTTCTCCTAGTCAGAGGAGGGTACCTTCTAGATTAGTTGCTAAGTGATTACTTATTATGTTCCTAATTATTTTTCTTACTTTTGTTTTGAAATCATTTTGAGTTCACCATCGTGTTGGAATGGCTTGTTGGAGGGTTACTCTACCTTACCTCCGTGTTAACTTCCAGGAGGAAGTTTAGCTATAGGAGAGGAGGATGTGAGGCCCATCCTTGTGCAACAGGGTTAGTTGCACTATTAGACCATGTCATATCTCATTTCTGGACTTTATTATAAATTAGATCATTGAACATTTTACTATGACTAATTTACTAAGTGATTCCACGTGTGTGAAAGTAACTATTGTGAAAGTTATAATGCATAAATTTGAAAGTCGATTTAATAATTGAATATTATTGGTACGATTATGGATGTACATTTTGTTTTGCTTCGGCTATGATTTTGGGGAATTAACCTATTAATGAAAATCTAAGTGCGACTGAGTGCAGGGAAATGTCAAAGATGAGAACATGGTTGAGGTAGAGATGTTCTAGCCGCCTGACAAGAATTGTTTGGGATGGATAAACCTATTGCATTTTCTGAATGATCTTATTATGCATTATTAATTAGTCGATAAATGTGATTGATGACTTGGGAGTAGATAAATATGTGTTTTGATTGCTACAGTAAGTCCATTTTGAATGCATAATTTAGTCATAAATATTAATGTTCTTTTGATTTATATTTAAAATTGTGTATTTATATTACTTAATAATAAATAATAATAAGTTAAGTTCAGTGCTTTAGGAATAAACTGTGTGCAAGTTTGAGATAAAAACTTGCACACAGTTTATTCCTGAAGCACTGAACTTAACATTATGAATTGTGGAAATTTAATGTCTCTTAATAATAATAAGTGTTTTCCTATTTATATAAATATTATATTTTAGACTTAAAACAATTATGTTTAATTTACAATAGATAGATATATATTATTATTGCAAATACTTCTGGCTGATTTAAGTGATTATGCTTATTCAAAATAGATAAATTGCATTAATAATAATATTATTATATTTAGACTAAATTTTTTTTTATTATATTTACAATCTAAATAAAAGAATTAAAAGAAGTTACTGTCATGCAAATGACAAAAATATAGAACTTACTATCATGCAAATGACAAAAATTTAAATAAGATTATTTTTATTCCATTCTTTCAAAAAGGAAATGAGAGTTTTGAAAAGCAAATCTCATGCAAATGTATGAAAACTTTAGTTATCAAAAAGTAGCCCAAAACCTAAACTATGGGACACTAAGATTAGGGGAACTAAAAGAATCAAAAGGTCAGCAGAGAAATCTTCACCGGCGACTATTATTTTTTGAAAAATGATAGGAGAAGATTTTTATGATTAATTTTGGAGCGACATGAAGCAGCGAAGGGCAGTGACAAGAAAGGCAGAAGTGGTCAGCGACAAAAGGCAGAATCGATGACTTGAAAAGAACTGGGTATTCTTCTTTTGATTTGCAAAGTTTTGTATGTTATTCTGTTAAAACGTAGGCCTGTGATTGTCTTCTTTTTGGTCTACATATCACCTTGAATCAACTGCTATTTAAATCCTCTGTGCCTTGTTTAAACTAGACACCATAGTGGGATTTCCGTCATCTAGCTGTTATGATCCTTGTATAGTGTTCAAACTTATAAGTTATCATCCTTCTGTCAATTTAGTGTTTTCTTGTCTTCACCGTTCCATTTACATAGACTTTTGTATTTGTTCACCTCTGATCCTTTTGCAAATCGACTTGTTTTGAATCATTTATTGCATACTTGTGTTTTCCCTTTTGTTTTAATGTGGTAAGCACTCTCTTCAGTTTGACTTCAGACAGAGTTGCTCTTTTACTTGGCCGCCTAGATCAGTTTTGGATCAATTTTTCAAATTTTGGTTAACTAAGTAGCCATTTATGATCTCTTTGATTAGTGTGAATCAACCTGTGCATTTTAGCTTGATTGCTAGTTCTAATCCTGTTCTTGTTCTTGTCTCTATTATTCTTTGTTTTCTTGGTTTTTATGCTAAGTAGATTGGCCCTATCTTTGGTCATTGTCTCAACCAATTGGAAACCATAGCTAACAAGTTCCCAGTCATTGTTAATTAAATCTATGATAGTCTTAGAACCTTGAAGCTACTTTTTCTTTCTCTGTAATCAGATGGTATTAGCCTTGCAGACCTATTTTACTTCCCCTGTAGTTGATGTTACCATCACAGTCTCTTATTTTACTTTGTGCAGTTAAGGTTTCTGTCGCCGTCATTTAATTCTATATAAATCCTCTAAAAAGGGACCTATAATCTAAACTATAAAGCTCATGTAGTCTGAAATATAAAGTTCTTGTCCCAGCAAGCTTAAACCTTCCTATCTCAGAATCAAGTTCCTGATGTAGCTGTCTTTTTATTTATTTTAATATTGTTTAGACCTATATAGTTACTGTTGCTAGTTCGATAGTAACCTGTTTGTGAGTTCTGTTGCTTTTATTTTAACTTCATATCACAGCTAGTGATTTCTTCCTGTAGTGGATGTTGGGAATTAAGGTGTTTCAACCTTGGTAATTCCTTGCATTTATTTATTGTAATATATTTATTTATTACCTATTGTGTAATTAGGATGCAAATCCTATTTTGTCATCTTGTGGGAGTTGGCACGGTGATGTGTCATCCTACGTGGAAGGTGACCACATGTAATTTTGTCCTCACATGAGGAGATAGGCATCCCACTTAGTGGTAGAGGTATTTTTCCATGTGTCAGCACTTTGACTAGTGTGTAAGTGAATCTTGACCGAAATGGTTATGACAGATTCCTATGACAGAATCTATGATGCGTAAGAGTCGTAAATGGAATGTTCTATAATAGGTGAAGACATGTGTCACAAGGCATCTTTGGGCATCCCAAGGAGGGTTATGACATGTTGTAAGAGAATATGCTATTTTTAGCTTGTGTATGATAGATTCTCTTACAACTGTAAGATATGACAGTTATGACGGATTCTATGATAGTCGTAAGAGCATCTGCCATTGCCCAACTTGTGAATAGGTGACCATATTGGCATGGGGTGATATGACAAGTGTCAGGACCATACTGCAGTGTTGGACAAGTGTCCTTAGGCATGGGTTTTGGGCCATGAGGCCATGTTGGACGCCCATCTCAAGGAAAGTTCATTTTTGCCTTGAAAACTTCTATTTAAGTAGGTGCTTTTAGAGGAGATGTATGATGTGATTGACAGGTACTGTTATGCTATCAGTTTGTCTCCAGATATAAGTGTCAAAGACTCCTAAGAGCTTGCATTGCAAGTGTATTGTAAACCATTTTAGTTTTGACAATACATTGTGCAGGTTTTGGAGTGTGGGGTTTTTCTCCCATAAGGGTTTTCCCCACGTATATCTTGTGTCTCTCTCTTCTGTCTCATTCTATGTGTATGTGTATTGCTGCAATATCTCTGTTATTATGTCTATAACACTATAACTGTAAAGGTTAAAAAAAATTTGCATACTTCTCTCCTCTTTAGATTAGTGTAGGAAGCGATTTTCGCACACTTAGCTTCCTTTCAGTGGACAATAAGGTCAATGAATGAATTAGATTAAAGATTAAACTATCTTTTCCTTATATGTTAGTGGTGAGTGAAGTAAGTTCTAATGTGGAAATACTATTATCTTATTTACAAGCTTTCTTGAAGTGAAATGATATACTTGGTTGGAAATAGAAAACTTATCATATTATGAATATTTGAATGAAATATGGTCTATGACATAAAATCAATTTAATAAAGCCTATAAAGATGTCTCTTTGATGAATTACCTTCTTGAAAATGCACTCTCGTTGCTTGAGCAAAGAAAATAATTAATGAACAGTATTTAGGCAAAAATATGTGCTATTGATTTAGTTATGAAAACATAGATCAACATTAAACCTTTGAAATTAGTGAGCATATTTACCATATGTATATCTATGTAAATGCCATCTTAAATATTACTTTCATCTATTCTATCTAAATTGAATTTCTCTCTTATCTCTTCTGCATGAATCATGACATAGATAACAAAACTAGGAAAAGATAGTAATAATATTTAAATTAAGTATGCATGGAAACTCATTGTTAAAAGTGGAGTAGACATACATCCTTATTGATTTTATTGCTTGAATTGTATTTATGTTGATTGTTCAAGGGAAATGGATTAGAATGGTTTAGGTGAATATGGGATGTTTATCTCTTATGTGTGTTTGGGGCGGCTTTCTGGGCTAGGATGCCGAATGTGGATTATCAGAGATGGCTTTTCCTCTTTTCAAGAATTAAACCTGTAACTATTTTTATGCTTGGCCAAGAGCTAGGTGTTCATTGAAATAGATGAAAATTTGTCTAGAAAAACTTTATTTATATATCTATCTTTGCCACATCCTATTGTGAGACAATTTGAAAATTATTATTTAGATTTGCACATTAGACTTTACGTTGCATCGGGTGTTCCCTCCTACTAGTTGTTTCCAGGTTGCCAGACATTTCGTGCAGGGCTAGGTTTCCTTCATGTCATGAAGGGATCTAGGGATGCATAATTGCATCATGGTTGGGTGGAAAATAGCCCGAGCCATGTTCCCATCCCTCAACTCGTAGGAGGTGTAATGCCCCACCATGCAACCCTAGAGATAAGTCAACTAACGCAATAAAAAGGTAGAATTTAAAAATAAAAGAAGAAGAAATAACGATAACAACTATAACATAGTGTGATTCAACAAGTTAACTAACATCTCTAGGGATAACATGATTGCATTATTGTGATTAAGTAATATTCAGTAACTCATTCAAATTATGTTTAAGTACATGACCACTTTACTTATTACTATCCTTATCAAACTAACAGCCATGGTTTGTACTAAATTCCAAATAAATACACACATGCACAATTAGTAATGCCTTCCAAGAAAATAACAACAATGAACTCAACAAGATGATAAGATATCAATTTACAAAATTTATCTTAGTAAACCTCAAGTCAATAATCGAAGTATATCAACATTCATCAAAATAAAATGTAAGATACAAATATTTCAATAAGTTTATACACATTTATACACCTTTACCAATAGTGCCAGATAGCCATCTATTCACCAAGTGGAAAGGTACCTCCTTAGCTCTAGAGTCCTGCATGGCTTATAGATCTCAAACTGCACATCTAAGGAAACATTAGACCTGCATAATTATAGATTACACAATACAATTATCAATTGTATGAAATGACAAGCCTAAGGCCCTAAGGGGCCGACCTAATGTCTCAGGGGCTCATGATGGCCTTGCCTACATACGCACAGCACAGAGACATCATAGTTCTGAAACATGACTTGCAAAAGCAAGACGGTATCATTCAATTCTAAACTTCTAAGACGTTAATCACATGATATCGACATCTTCTCAATCTTATATACTCATCCGAAATTCAATGTATTCTTGGATGCAGTAGAAGATTGAGGCTTGCCTATCTCACAAAAATCTCATAAAATTTTCTAAACATAAGTGATTTTCTTCTAGCTCGTAAATGAATTACTACTATACTTAACTATTCATTCAAGGATAACATTAGCTCATCTTTTAAATGTACACAATACTTATTTTTCCAAGCTAATTTAGGGCTAATTTAAATGTAAACATAGTTTATAGATCATTACACTAATAAGCTCATAATATCAAATCCATTTTATATCAAGAATCTATGGATAGAACTGTCTTGAACTAATTCTGTCATTATAGATTTTACTTAGTTTTCTAGTATTTTGACAATATCAACTTCGAACCTTCTAAAAATAAAGAAGTAAATCTAATTAAAGCAATCATGTCTTTTTTCTGAGCTTAAAAGGGAAATCATGAAATATCTACTAAGTGATTTACTTTTATCTCCCAACATTAAGAATATTGTGTAATAACCAAAACACTATTAAAGAGAACATTTACTCATTACGAAGGATTTGATTTACAAGACGAATTCCAATTTAAGAAAAATAAGAACAACTTATAACCTCCCCAATACTATTTCTTGAATAGAATATTTCAAAAAATTGATTAAATTCATTCTACAAACAAGATAAAATTCTTACTCAATAAAAACTAGTTATAAATAAATTCATCTTATAACTACAAAATAAATTCATATTTTTCTATTAATACAAGATAAATTCATTTAATATAAATACAAGAAAATTTATAAAATTCTTGTTCTTTCTAAATACAAATATATATTCTTTAAAAGTTAGATTTTTAAAAGATAAGGTAAGAATGTTCTTTTAGGAAAAGAATCGGTTTTAAAATTTTAAGGTAAGAAAAAGATCATTAAAGATAATTTAAAAATAATACTAAATTATTTTTATTTTTTTCCTTACTTAATAAAGATGATAATAAGGATTCTATATCCCTACCAAGTTGAAATGTATACTTATCGAAATCAAGAACAATTAAGTAGTCATCAATCTACCATAATTAACTTATGAAAATTCTTTTTATCACAATGAGTTAACCAAAAAGGATATAAAAGATAAGACTATAATAATAAATTGTTCAAAGTAGAACTCAGTTCAATGTGGATGAAAGAGACGTCAATGAATGGTTACAGTTTTTTGCTATCCAAACGTTTAAGGAAGAGCATGGTTCTAAGAAGGGCGATAAGGTTGTCAATGGTTTAAAACTGCCTCTCACAAATATATGGTGATATGAAGGAGAAAATAAAGTCACAGATGAATGCACTAACGCTGTCCAAGAGGAAGCACTCGCATTGAAGATAAAATATTTTCTTAACAAAACAATTAAGGTCGATGGATCTAGTATTCACAAGATAAAACTACAAAGATGCCAAACTTTCCAAAGATACTACACTCAGTTCATAATAATGAGGATCTTAATGATGTAAAGCCATTTTTTAAAAAATCATCTAAAAGATACAATACACAAGCTGAAAACAAAGACCAGAGATAACTTAGAAGGCAAGTTTCTAAATCATAACCAGATTTAAAACAAAGCAAAAACCAAGAAGGCAAACTAGTCACAAGGTAGTATAAACTGGATGGATAATTACACAGGTACATGCTCAGGTTACTACTTTCAAAATAGTTTGAATAAGAAAGCAAATCATTTAAGATTAAATCTTCTAATAAATGAGATCATTTTAAAAAGGATAGAAGATAATGAATCATTAAATAAAAGGACTTTTAAAAAGATAGAATGAGATGGTATATCAAAAAAACTAAAGGCCACAGAAGACTATTCCAAAAGATGCAATGAAAAGATGTCGAACTCATAAGTTTACCTTATTCGACATTCTTCTAGACTGTGCTAAAATAGAAACTTTGGAAATGGTATAGATTTCCACTAAAACATAAAGAAAAGAGAACTTAATCAAAGTGATAATTATAGAATATAGAAGATTATGCCATTTATACGAACTAATTATCAAAATGTCCCAAAAGACATGGTTTACTGGTTACGATTGGTAGGTGTAATACTTGGTTTGACAAATTTATTGCACCAGATTATGAGCTTAGGGACAAAGTATGAACATTCATTGAATCATCAAAATATGGTATAAACGTAAAAATGAAGGTTAGAACATCCTCCAAAAGACGGTGCAAACAAAAGATAGGTTCAAGGCCTTCTTAATGCTACTTTTGGAGAAGAGTAGAGGTGTAGGGTTATCACCATATTCAAACATTTTCTTAATGCTACTGAATAACAAAGGTACAGATAACCATAAGAAAACATGCATATCGAATGAATGGAGACATGCAAACCCTGCAGACTTCAACAAGAGAAGAATAAAACGTCTTCACTAAGCCATTGTTGATGAAAGAATTGAAACAAAATTCTTTAAGGAGATGATATATGTGAAGTCAAGATTTTATTTTGATTATACAGACCCATTGCCAAAATTCATGCACATAAGATAGAAATAGATATTTTTCAACCTTTGCATACCTGGAATTTTCAACCTTTGCAACCCTCAGAAGGCATTTGAAATTCCTTGCTATCCTTCCACCGGTTCTGCACTATTTTCATCAGCTTCACTTCAAAGGAAACTCTTTTGAATTCCATATGAACACTCCCATTTTTTTCTCCAGGCCGAAAAGATGATTCCCGTCTCATTAGGTAATCTAATTCCCCCGACAATTCCCTGACATTTCACCTTAAATTTCAAGACTGGGAGCCCTTTTTCATTATGCAATTGAAAAATGGTCCCAATTAGATAGCTTCCTCACGCCTTTTGTAACCCCCACTTCGGTCACTCCCCATTAATATACGAAATGCTAGGAATATATTTACTGATTTATTATGAGCGTTTGGGAGAAGATAAGGTCGGTTGTCTCAAAATAGGTCGAATGGTTGAGGAAAAGAGATGGGCCAATAGGAGCAACCGACGTGTTTAAAATATTCCCCCCAAAATCTAGATCGTAACTATTCTTCCAGCTAGGTATATCAAGGCAATTTCTTTTTCCAGTAACCAAGGCAATAAAGAACACATTATAGTAAAATGGAGTTAGGGAGATAATTACAGATAGGACTCTTGTTTAGCACCTAATGAATTTTTAAGCATTGTGAAAGCATTTAGTGTTGTAGCTACCCTATATTTGACACAAACATCTAGACAACGCAATACAATTTCTTAACAAATGAGCTATATTAGAAACTGTTAATGGGTTACTTTATTAGTATGATAATAAAGATGGAACTTGGAGCAATCATTTACATTAAGCTAATATTCTTATGTACAAAGCTTAAACACAATTTAGAAAGTAAAAACAAGTAGCCAAATAACTACTACATGATTGCACATCATTCCTTGTCTAAAACAAAATTCGATAGAGTGATCGGCTAGGGAACATAGTGCATGGGTACCACTCATTTATCCCCATATGTCATGCAACAATAGATGTCATTTCAAGAAAAAAATGAATACACGGTGTAAGGAAATGATCAAAATACCTAATGAATGATATCTAATTCTAATTTTCATTTAAATGTATCAAAGGTAACTAATAAACAATATTATCTAGCAAAACATACCTGCCTCTTAGGAGAAATTATGTCCTAACTTTCCAATCCAGTGATGTCCAACGTACCAGAATTTCCTCTCAAATCGTTCAAATGGATGTTACCAGAAGAGCCAGAAATAGAAGTTGATTTTGAAGTTGACACAACAACAGAAAGAGAGTTTGCACACAAGACCTCAAAATTAGCAATTGCTTCTGGCCTCCCTCCATGGTCGTACCATCTTCTTGTTTCGGATCTAAATCATTGGCTCCATCTCCCACCATTATTGCTCAAATATCCTCCTCCCAAAAGTATTCTCACCAAATTACCTGACACAACTGAGGTGAATGTGGAGGGGCACTACAGGAGGACCATATGGATTTGTGGCAACTGGAGAGTTTGTTTGATTTATTATTTCTTATATTGTACATGATTATTGTACCTTGTTAAATGAATTGTGGCAAGAAAGCCTAATGGACATTATATATTATTTATAGTTCTCATACCTGGATTAAGCACACGATTTGTAAGATTTAATGATATTAATGATATTAATGATTAATGTTTATGATATTTATCTTTTTACTAGAGTGGATGTAAATAAGTAGATTATTTACTTATATAATTTTTGTTATGGAATGTGTACTTTACAGACCAAATTGTATTGCTTCACCCTAGCTAAGGGTTTGGTATATGGAACTGTGACCTTATCTAAGAGAAATTATGGTGTTGTTGTGGATCCATTTATAAGGTAGTTGTGTTAGTTTGAGTATGCGTAGGAGATGTGCACCATAACTTGGATTGATTGGGTTATCACCTGATTGTGCTTGAACTAGATCCTTAGTGAATTAGTGTGAGGCCACCTTTGTTGCACCTCCTGATTTGACTATGAGACTTGTTGTTGGGATTATATTTGACATTTAGACATTTTTCAAGGATGGTTGATCCCTTCTATTTAGACATTCGATGGTTTTATTTTGTTATTTGACTAGATAAATGAGTAATTATATGATGATGATATATCTTACATGTTAGAGTATATTTTTCTTCTAGGATGATGAATGTTGTATAATATTTGATGCAAAGGAAATGATATACTGAGATAATTGAGTTGATGAGATATTATGTCATTTTATGATTTCATGATCCTGATTGTGATATTGGAAATATAATTAATTTGAGAATCAAGTGAATTTTATCATGCATTGTATCTGTGAATGTGTGAACTTGTGCGATCATGTGTGTGCATAATTTAATTTGCTTTGGTTATGGTATACCTTGGGCTATTGGTGTGTTTGTGTAGTGTGTAGGTATTTTCCATGGCTAATGGAAACTGGAGGTCATACAAATAACCCTGAGTAAATATCCTTGTAAAACCAACCTAGTCCCTAATGTGTACTAAGGTTAAATGTGTTTGAGCATGAATGTAGTTTGTTACCTTTGATTTTGATTTTTAATTTGAGTCTCCTAAGGTTGACTTAGGTTGAGTAGTTGGGGAGTTGTCATCTATGTGTCATTTTCGTTCATAAATTTTATGGGCTTTTTAATTGATAAAATTTTTGAGCTTTTTAAGGTTAGGGGGCCTAGGTCAAGTACCTATGGGTTAGGAACCTTGTAGACTTCAAATCATGAGTTCTAACTCACTTTTGACCCTTCTTTTTAACCCTAGGAGTTAGGGGGCGAGATTTAAATTTTGGGTTAAGGATTCGATGATTTGTCTCATTCAATCCCACAACCTAAGGTTCTTGAGTGGGCTTGGGGTCTCACATGTGTGAGCATACCATATAAGAGCCTTTGGGAGATGAACCCTAACTACTTCTCTCTTCCTCATGCCTCACACATGTGTGAGGAGAAATATGGGGAGAAGTGCCTTGGAGAAGGAATGAGAGGTTGACAAGTGTTACCTCTCTACTCATCCATATCTCACACGTGTGAGAGCACTTGTGGGAGGTTGTACATGTGAGAATGAATGGGAAGATGACAAGTGTCACCTTCTCATTCATTAGGGAGGTGACATGTGTCACCTCCTCATCCTTTGGGAAGGATTTTGAAACCCTATATATCTCCCTCTTGTTGAGAGGAGAAGGGTTCTTTCTTTTTAGTTTTGATTCTTGACTTTGGGAAGGAGAGTTTGGGCTTGGGGAGGAGAAATTCTTGCAAGGATCTTGGAGTTAGGCTCTTAGAGCTCTTCACCAACATCCTTCAACACTTGAGGCTTGAGAGGTAGGCTCTCAAGGCTTCAAGCCTTTTCTTATTTTGTTTATTACTTTATATATGCATGACGTATGTTATCTTTTGTGTTTTTGAGAGATTTTTCTTATTGTTGTAAAGGGTTTGGCGTTGTATTAGTGATCTCTCCATGTGGGAGAGCTCACCATGTGTTGGGTAAGAGAGGAGAGAACCTCCTCGGGGAAAACCTCTTCTTGTAGAGGTATTTTGATGGCTATGGCCTTGTATATAGAAAGATGATATGGTTTTGTGTATGGCAAGAGTGTCTTGGTATTTATTTGATGATATAAGTGGTTTGCTAGAAAGAGACTATGGTGTTGGAGTATTTTGAGTACGAGTATTATTGGTTAGTTTTCCCCTTGAGTTGAGTGAGTCCACTCTCTCTCCCCTAAAACCCATGTTGAATGGATTTAGTTTGTGAGTCTCCTTGGATGGGTTTGTTCTTGTGTTTTCATTTGTGTGTGTGTATGTTTGAAACCACATTGTGTGAACATGCACCCAGTTTTCTTGTGGGCCTCTTGGCTCAAGGGTGGCTTGCTTGCAAGCCAGTGGTTGGGAGGTGAGCTTCCATTGGCCTTGGGAATACTTTCATTGTTTTGTATGTTTATCTCTTGGAGGAGAGTTTGAGTTTGGCATCATGAAGAGGAGAGTGTTTCATGTTTTGTGTTGTAAAATGAAGACAATGTGTATGCCTTGGCTTTGAGCCTTGTAAGGATACTGTGGTTCAAGAGAGTAAAGCTCTCTTTGGGAAGCCCTATGTTGTATTTAAATCCCCTTGTAAAATATTTGTTAATTTTCAATAAAATATATGGCATTGAAGTTAGTAATATCTTGATCTTTTGGGAAAATGAAAATGGTGTGGAAAATTTATCTCTCTCTCTCTCCCTATATTTTTATATTCAATGTTTTTAAGTTTGCTTGAAAAGAAAAAGATCAATATCTTGCTTGTGATTATTTGATGAATGAAAAAAAAGGCCAATTGTTTTAGAAAAGAAAAGATATATATTTAGATTTAAAAAAAGAAGGGACTATAGTTGTTTGTATTATTGAAGGAAAGGAATTTTATCAATTAGTGCTCTTTAGTGAGCTTGTGGTGATATATATATGTGTGTGTGTGTGTTATTTTTAAACTTGTTTTTATATAAATAGTTCAGTGGTTTTTTTAAAATGTAGTTAATAAAATATATATATATATATATATATATATATATATTATATATTTAAGCAATATTAATATTTTAATATTTTTTTTTCAAAGGAAATGAATAGTGTTTGAAATATTCTTTTAGGCAAAGTTTTTTGTTGAGAAAATAAAAAAAGTTTTGGATCAACGATGGATCATGGTCACTACTGTCTAACGGCACAGGGGCCTCGTCCCATAGGGCCTGCGGGCTCCTATGGGGCGGAGCCCCCACCCTGCAGCCTACACAGGTCGCGGGCTTTAGGGTCCACGGATTGTGTAATCCGCAGCCCAACCCTATTCCTTTCATTTTGTGATTTTTAAATAGGAAAAAATGTGTTTCATTTCTATGATTTAGTTTTAAAAAAACACCTTTTTTACTTTTAATTCACCTATGCTAGTTTCGTTCGGCCCTGCAACATGTAAACTTTGTCCTAAGTTATATATTGAAATTTTATATTTATTTTTTTACTCCCTGTGTTTTAACATAGATCTTTTTTATAATATTTCAGTGTATATATATGCACTATATTTTCATATACATAGATATAACTCTATGTGTAAAACCATAGAGCTTTTTTATTTGAAAATAAAAGCAAACAACCTTATTGGAAGGCTAAATGTTTTTTGAAAGTATGGAAATTTGAAACCAAGGAAAATAAAACCTGTGGGTTAGTAAATAGAAAATATGGAAAAATAAAACAAAATAAATAGTTAGAAAATAAAACTTGGGAAAATAACCTTCCCACTTGGGGAAGGGATTTTACACCTTTCTTCCAACTTGCAACCTGCAACTAACCAAAACAAAAGGGCAAACTTGTGAGGACAAATGAGAAATAAACATGCCTTTATAAACTAAATTTTAGGGCATGATGTGATGCCCTAGGTTTTAGGGAGAGTTTTAACTTTAAACCTCTTGTTATTTTCTTTTATCTCACTTAGGGATTTTGTCAAAATTATTGCTTGAAACTATATGTGGTGATTTATTCTTTCATTTTAATTATTTTACTCAAGTTTTATAGTTGGAAGTATTTATTTTAATTGATCTAGCTTTAATGTTTTAGTGCTATAGTTGTTTTTGATTAATATGGTCAAACAGGTTTTAGAAGGGGACCCCGAAACCCTTTACAAAAGGAAGCAAACAAAAAGAAGTATGCCAACCGACATCCAACTATAGCTACCATAACAACTAAAGCAAAGAAAGAGTAGCTAGAAAAGAGAACAGACTAAACTATACTAGTTCATCTTCTTGAGAATCTTAGCTTCCTCTAATTCCTGTTCATAAAATGCCTCATGCATTTGGGCAAAGTCCATGAGCTCTTTCTTTTCATCTTCAAATTGCTTTTTGTTTCTCTCCCTAGTGCGGGTTGAACGTCCACCAGAGTCCTCAGTAGCCACCTATTTACCTATATTTTTAGTGCCATCACCCTTGTCCTGAATACCTAGATCTTCAACAATCATGATGTCCTCAGCTTTGAAATCCTTGAACTATTCTTTTCTAAGCTCCTTCAACTTCTTAGTTAGCACTCTCATCCCGTTGAGGCTATTCTAAATGCTAAGTTTGCTGATATTCATGATTTTTTCTAAGTTGTTGTTCACCTCTATGATTTTCTCCTCCAAGTACTGGACCCTAGTGTTAAATTCTTCTCTCATCCTGTTCAGTTCATGGTCCATTTCCTCTATTTTAGGCATAGCCTCCCAATTTTTGAAGATTAAGGTGTCCTGCTCAACAGTAGTGTTGTTACCTCTCCCCAAGATTTCCTACATCAGCTAGAGCTTGATATTGATTCTATTAATTTCTAGGAAGAACCACTTAGTCATTTTATGCTATGAATTAACAGCATTCTTAACTAGTTCGAACACCTCCTCGACCTGGTCTCTATTTCTTGCCTATGCCAACAATTCGTCAAAATCCTCAGGAAGGTTTCTCAAAGGATCATTGATCTCAAGAAATTTGAGGCCTACACAAGGGTCAGGGATATGCATTGTCTTGCCCTATGTTTGCTCTGCCCTTACGTACACCTTCTCAAACAGCTTATCCCTATTCCCCTGCTTCGGCTTGGTCCCCTATTTTTGAGAAGCACAACCAGTACCTTGAACAATTCCCTCATCAACAATTACTTTCTCCATAGGTTTTTTGCCTTTCTTCGCAGGAGTGGAGATTTTCATCTTCAGAGGCATAGCCTTCTTGTCTATAATCTCCTTGACAAAGGTGTCAGAATCATCACCCATGTTAAACCCTTCAGACCAAGAGATGTTTACTTCCCTCTTCTAAGTTTTTCTCCTCTTTCTAGAGGACTCCGCCTCACTATCCTCCTCTTCAGCTTCAATATTCCACTCCTCATCCTCATAATCAGTCTCCTCTTCACTCGACACTACACATCCCTTTTTCTTAGCACTGTGTTGTTCTTTTAGCCCTTTTTTGGGAGTGTTACTCTTCATGTGCTCCATGATAAGTAAAATGAGGCCCTTTTTCTTTTAGTCCTATAGTTGTTACTATAAGTAATTAATTTAAATAATTTAATTTAATTTTGTAATAGATCTATAGTTGGGAAAATTATATAGATTTTATTATACCTCTGTCATAGTTGATATAGTGGCGTTATGCTGCTAAATGTTTTAGTGAAATTAACCCCTAGTAATGTTATGTTGGCAAAATTTTCATGAATCCAGTATATGATTAGTGATGTAATTTTTATGGCAAATTGTAGAGATGATTATTTAATTAATTTATTTTGTTATTAGACTTTTCCATTTTATTAATTGTTGTTAAATGTTTTTAATAAAAGCTTTGATTCTTGTTATTTCCATAGTTTAAATTTGAATGGTTATTATAGCTTATATATTTTACTATGTTATTTCCGCATTTTAATTTTAATATAGTTTATAGTTTAAGTGTTAGGGTTAGGGTTTCAAAACTGATTTCACCATCACTTAGGAAATCCTAGGGATGGTTCCTAGATGGAGACCACCCCTCTTAATAATGCTTTAGCAATGCACACCCCCTTAGTTTCTATCATTACCGTAGGGATTGCGAAAGGAGTTTCACAGCATCCCGTACCTATTTGACTTCCTTGCCCATGTGTGACGTGCCTAACGTGTGTTGCAAATACAACCATATTATGTGTGTGTGTGTCCCTGAGTGCGCATGTTGCGTGTGAAGGGGTTTTAGAGTTGGGTGGGAAATTTTTTTATTATTTCATGTCATGACCACATGACATGTGGTTATCGTGTCATGACCACATGGCAAATGTGGGCATGACACATAATCTCTAGTGTAAATATAAATCAGATTGAGACATTTCAATTTTATACTCACACCAAAAGGTAAATGCATTGTTCAATTTATATTATATATTCACATACATATATATTTACATTTGCATAAAAAAAGAAATTAAATAGTCACATATGCAATTGTAAAATAAGACTATATATAATCCAAGTAGTGGCCATTAGAAAAAAATATCCCAATAGTGGTAGTGTGTTAACAAACACAAATGCATAGTAGAAGTCCACAATTAGTGGTGTAAGTAAAGTCTTATAAGACTTTACCTTCATTGAGTGCTCACAATGCAAGATGCTTTACAAACTGCTCACACACCTGCAAACATAGAAATCATATTCCAGGTACTAATGAACAAACATCAATTTATCCTAATCAATTCAAGAACTAAATGTACATCCATCTTAAGACATTGACATTACAGAAAAAATGTAATATAATCTGATGTGCAATGATACAACTATATATCAAGGACACATATATAGTTATACATATATATATTTGTATACATATATAATATATACATGTATGTACACATATATGTATATATAATCTATAATATATCAATCATTTATATGCCTACTTAAATTATGACCACGAGGCCTTAAATCATATTGACACATTTATATTTCGTGTTGGCACCAAAAGGTGAATGCAATGGCACGGATGACAAACATAACGTGTTCCAATTTATAATGTTTCGGGTCTAACTACATATTGCTGACTATCCAAAACCTAATCATTATTCATCCATTATTGCACACATATATAGATATACATATATAATATATACATGTATTCATATATATATATATATATATATGTGTGTGTGTGTGTGTGTGTGTGTGTGTGTGTGTCTATATATATATATATATATATATATATATAGACACATATATAGAATTCCTTTCTTAATACTTAAGGACCCTAAGAAATAAATCATTATTCATCCATTTTCGATGGTGCATTTTCAACGTTTGAGGGTTTCATCATTTTGTGGTTTGGTTTATCATGACCCTAAAAATAAATCATTTATATGTCTGCCTTAAATCAGATTGAGGCATTTATATTTTATATTTTATATATGTATAAATATATATAATATGTACATAGATATATCTATATGTATGTATATAGATATACATATATTTATACATATGTATATGTATATATATATACATATATGGGTGGGTAAGTGCAAAAAGATGGGGGGTCAAAAAGTGGCCAAATTGTTTTAAAAAAATAATGCATAACGCGCTCGTGTTATGGTTTGGTAATGACGAGCCTAAGGCTTGTCAAAACCAAACCATAATGCGAGCGCGTTATAATGCGAGTGCGTTATTACTTATTATAAATTAAAAAAAAATCTTATCATCTCATTTCATTTTTTTCCTCCTCTATACCCGCGGTTGCAAACCCTAGGAAGCGCACTCACATTTTGGAAAAGTCAATTCAACACAAAAATCTTATCGATTCATCGCCAAAATGCCGCCACGACGTTGAGAACGCCAAAGGAGTGAGTTTTATTTATTTATTTGTTTGAATTTGTGTCTAAATAGGTAGGTTTGAGTTAATTTTTTATGTATATTTCATTAATTGTTAGGAAATGTTAATGCACCTCCTCCTCAAAATCTACAAAATCTACAAAATCTTGAGGAGGAAATACCTATGGAACAACAACCTCCTCCATCTATTCCTCGACATGCCCCTGGAGCACAAGAAAATATATTGGGGCAAATTGAAAACAACAAAAAAGAAATTAAAGATATAATTGCAAGGTTGAAAGATCCTTCCACTTCAACCTTGCATAGGTCCACGCTTGCTGAATCTCTTGAATCTATGTTATAAAATGTAGATTCAATTAGAAAGCAAATATCTAGTTGGATGGATAAGAGGAGAGAGTTTAGAGACTATTATGCAGACAAGCTATCATACCAAGATGTGAAAAAATTACAAATTACAAAATTAGACTTGTGTTTGATTTTCACAAACCCACAAACAAATCAACCTCCACCCATTACATGCAAGAGGTTCCCTATCCATTGTTGCAACAATAAAGCGATAAGGGACAATTTTGGGCAGAGGTGGTGGATGGTTTTTTACTATCCTCCATGCAATAATAATGAGGTCCCGCAATACTTTTTGAGGAAACTCTACTACGAGTTTATCCTTAATAAAGTGCCAAACTATTTTGATACGCAGGACTTCCAGGGTAGAGGTGGGGGGTTAGCACAAGATAGACCAGGGGCATGTGTTGACCCATAGTGGGCAGTGAGATGAGTAATCAATAGACTAGCCCATAAGCATGTTTCTATCCCTTCCATTGTGAAGGAGAGTGTTGAGGTCAATACACTTCAGTCCATTAGTGCCTTGACCCAGAGCATCATAGAGCATGCCAGTCCTGCAGCATAGAGTGGGTTGGGAGATTGTGCAAGGAGTAGGGTCCCACCCCATGCTTGTCAGACTTGTGGGTCAGCCTGTGGTTATGACCCCATGGATAGTTAGGATGCAGGTGCACATGCTACATCTGTAGCTAAGCAGATGGTGATGATAGATACCCTCCTGAGTGAGACTTTCAGCCTTGATACTCAGGTAAATATTAGCAAGTTTATTAAATTTAATTTATTAAATTTCATTTTTAAAATGCAAGATTAACTAATTCAGTTTGATGATTTTAATGAAATTTTAGGGTCATAACGTTGATGCAGTTTTCAGTGGTTCTCCACCTGCATATTACACTAGATCATCTACTATTAGGGTATGTAACTAATAAACAATTATAAATATTATATGTGAAAAGCATCGTTATATGAATGGTATTCTAATATCTGATTTTGGATGTTGAATAGGTTAATATTGGAGATTTCACGACAACACCTGCCAGCGGTGGTGGACTTCAAAGCTTCACGGATGTAATAAAATAAATAGTTTAATAAATGAATTGTACTTACTAGATTTTTTTATGTGACTTGTGTGCTTTATTGTGTGTACTTCCATGTTTAGATGAACGTGTGTGTATGTTAGGAGCCATGATTTGCATCACTATTATAGTTTTTGTAATTGAATAATGTTGTTTTATTTCTAGATGATGCAGGCTGTGGAGACCCCTCCTGATGTTCATGGGGCAATGGAGCATGGTGTGACCTCTGCAATTCATAGCTCCATGGCATTAACAGGGGTATGCGGTAGATTAGTAAATTTTAATTTACATTCATTGTTATAGTTGTTTATTTTTGAAAAATCAAAAGATTATTGATTTGAAGTTTAATTTCTATCTGGATGGTTTCTATAGGACATGACATCACCACGGCCTATTCCTGCTATTGAGGCAAGTGAGGAGATAGATTATATGGTAGCAATAAGTGATTATTTTGTTAAATGTTTTATTTTTTATAACATTTAATTTTAATATATTAATGTCTATACTTTTTATTGTAACAGCTAAAGATGCAGGAAGAACTACATAGGAGGAGCAGCCCTTGGGTTCGTAGTAGACCACCCACATATGCGTCTCCATCCCCTAGAAGATCAAAGTCTACCCATGATCTATTCTCTTCACCAGCTAGAGGGGAATGACTTTTTATTGTGTTCCTTTGTTGTATGCCTATATGGCATTTGTGGACATATATTTTGTATTGCATATAGTTGACATTGTATGCCTATATGGCATTCTTGTAATCCTATATGGCTATTTTGTATAGATGTTATACTTATATCAACATATATTGATGTATACCTATATGGATATTTGGTTAATACAAAATCTTTTTTATTGATGGCGTCCATACTTGCATTATAAATCTACATTTGAATGGATATTTGTAGATGGCTACTTCAAATATTTAAAGTCCAATTGTATTACATAGGATGTTTGTTGATCCAATAAGCTAGCTATTGTTATTCAAGTATCACCTAAACCTCATTTTGGAACTAAAAGATAAAAGTTGTATTTAAAAAAAAATGAATCATCATGTTGAACAGAAAATATTAATATTCTTTATGAGTTGCTCAATTGAAAATATTCAAATGAGTATGCTGATCCATATTCCTTATGAGTTGGTCAATTGAAAATATTTCTTAATTTCTTGTTATTATACCATATTGGGATGCAAAGAGTATGTTTGTTGTTTTGAATAAAATAGTCAAAATCATATGCTTATGAGCACTTGATGACCATTGTGGTTATTAAATGTAATTCTTCTTGCATATAAGGCGAGGTTATGAGATTACATTGAGTCTTACCTAATTTTAGTATGTAACATAACATTGGGGCTATAGGCTTCTATAAGTCATACCTCGGGGATTTTTAGTTTTAGGCATGAATTTACTTTAAGACCTTAGGCACATTTCTCTACTTGCACAACCTCAAAACTCCGCCTAGAACTCAAGGCGCCTTTCATCATCCAAACAACCTCAAAATTGTGCCTTGATATTGAAAGGATGTTTCAAAGTATAAAGGAGGGTGCCTTAAGGGAGGCAATTCATCTTGATTATCAAAGTTGATCAAACACATCAAACTGAGCATCATACCTCTAGGCACATTTTTGCCTCTCTAAACTATCCATTTTGGTGCCTTGATGTAAAGTGAAGTCTAAACTTAGTGAAGATTGTGCCTAGAAAGATATCACCTTGGATATGCACCTAGAGTTATCCTAGATCATCCATTTGTGCCTAAGGGTCAATATAACATAATATAAGTTAGGAAGACTTTAAAAATCGTCAAAAGAAGCCTAGACGCCTTTTCTTGTCTCCACCATCCATTTTGGGTGCCTAGAGGAAAATGAACTTCAAATCACTTCCAACTGTAGCGCCTAGTGTTAGAACCTTCAAAATGACTAAATCTTACCAAAGGAAGTCTAGGCACCTATTATCACTTGGATCATCATGAATGAGCGCCTAAGTGGAAGGAGAATAAGCATCTTGTATGGAGGCGCACTTTTGTGTCTAAATAACCTCATTTTGGTGCTTTGAAGGAAGATGTTTTAAATCCTAAGATCTAGTGCCTAAGTGTAAAATGGTCTCCTATAGGTTTGAACAAGTGATTGAAGCCATCAAATTGCCAAGAAATGAGCTAAGTATACTAAGGCGCCTTTTCTTGTCTAAACTATCCATTTTGGCGCCTAGGAGGAAGGAGATTCAACATCATGAATCAAGGCACCCTTTGCCATCAAAACAACCTCACATTGGCGCCTTAGAGGAAATCAACTTAAAACTTGCGTCGTGGAGCAAGACAAAAGTTACACCCCTTTGCAACTTTACACCGCCTCCTTCTAAAGATTTTCGGGGCAGCATAAAACCTTTCACCACGGGCAAATGCCTCAGAGATATAAAAAACTGAGAGAGGTTATTGTAGAGGCACTCTACGTGATTGTGTTGCCTTAGACAGAATGTTTCTAAGTGACACAGTTTTCAAGTAACATCTCGTCAAAGATTTCTACCTTTTTGCACTTTAGACTCTTTAGGGATATCATCGGTACAATGTAGCTCGGACTGTTTCGACATGTTTGGGTGAAAAATAGGACCATGCCTAGCATAAATGTACCCATCTGGATGCGTTGGAATAGTCAGTTTGGTCGCATCAAGAGAAAGATGAAAGTTACACCCCTTTGCAACTTTACATTGCCTCCTTCTGATGATTTTTGGGGCAGTAGAAAACCTTTCACCATGGGCAAATGCCTCAGAGATATAAAAAACTGAGAGAGGTTATTGTAGAGGCACTCTACATGATCATGTTGCCTCAAACAGAGTGTTTCTAAGTGACACAATTTTTGAGTAACATCTCATCAAAGATTGCTGCCTTTTTACACTTTGAACTCTTCAGGGATATCGTTGGTACAATGTAGCTCGGACTGTTTCGACATGTTTGGGTGATAAAAAGGACCATGCCTAATGTAAATGTACCCATCTGGATGTGTTGGAACTCTCAGTTTGGTCGCGTTGGAACTCTCAGGAGCATGATGAAAGTTACACCTCTTTACAATTTTAGACTACCTCCTTCTGACGATTTTTGGGGCAGCAGAAAACCTTTCACCACAGGCAAATGCCTCAGAGATATAAAAAATTGAGAGAGGTTATTGTAGAGGAACTCTACATGATCATGTTTCCTTAGATAAAATATTTCTAAGTGACATGGTTTTTGAGTAACATCTCATCAAAGATTACTGACTTTTTGCACTTTGGACTCTTCAGGGATATCGTTGGTACAATGTAGCTCAGACTGTTTCGACATGTTTGGGTGAAAAATAGGACCATGGCTAGCGTAAATGTACCCATCCAGACGTGTTAGGACTCTCAATTTGGTTGCATCAGGAGTAGGATGAAAGTTACACCCCTTTGCAACTTTACACTGCCTCCTGACAATTTTGGGGCAATAGAAAACCTTTCACCATGGGAAAATGCCTTAGTGATATAAAAAACTGAGAGAGGTTATTGTAGAGGTACTCTACATGATCATGTTGCCTTAGACATAATTTTTCTAAGTGACATGGTTTTCGAGTAACATCTCGTCAAAGATTGCTGCCTTTTTGCACTTTGGACTCTTCAGGGATATCATCGGTACAATGTAGCTCGGACTGTTTCGACTTGTTTGGGTGAAAATTAGAACCATGCCTAGCCTAAATGTACCCATCCAGACATGTTGGAACTGTCAGTTTGGTCACATCAGGAGCAGGACACCAAAAATGCAAAAGTTGCTTTGTGCAACTTGACAACATTGACACTTTTTTGCAACATGACTCAAAGACTCAAACTGACCCCAAATGACTCAAAGTGACTTAAAAAGAAATGAAATGGTCTTAGAAGACCTTATTACATACAATTGACTCAATCAAAACAAAATTTTATTTTTTGACCCCTCTTGGAGGCATGACAACCTAGGTGCCCCTACACCATTAGTGCAACTGAAGGACTATGGTGGTGGCATGAAACTAGAGTGAGTTGACATTCATTTGCATCTAGTTTGGCATCTTGAAACAATTCTAGAGTAGAGTAAGACTCATTTTCCTGAAAACAGTTTAAGAAACCCTTATCTAGGGTTTTGGTAAGAATCATGCATTTTTTGGCCATTCCACTGATTTGATTCACTTTTGATTAGTGGAATGGGTTGTAGTGGGTCTATTCTAGTATCCTATGATGAGTTTTTAGTAGGAAATCTAAGGAGAAGAATTTTTCTTTGAGGAAACCTAACAAAACCATGTGTTAGGTGATGTTTAGAGACATGGAGAAGGATCTATAGAGGCATTTTTGGGAACAACAAACTGTAGGAGGACAAAACCCACAAAATTCATAGTTTTGGCATGAATACTAAGTTCTCAAGTCATTTTTTGAGTTATGTGTGTGAATTTAAGGGGGGTCTCTTTGTATTTTAGGCCTAATTGGGGCTCTAGGTTATTGAGAGGAGTTATAGGTTAGGGTATATCGTCCAAAACAACCTATACCTAGTTTTGGATATCTGATAGGGAGTCCAAATGGGTATCTACTGATTGTCCAATTTCTATGTTTGAAGATCTATATCAAAAGTTGTTAGGATTGTTCTCTTTTTTTAGGGCTACAAGCCATTTCTTGGGTTTGTGAAGGAGGTGTTAATCTTGAGTTTGTTCTACCTTTGACAATGATTGGAATGGGTCCCATAGCATCTTAAATCATCTTTTCTATGAAGAATTTAGAATCTCTAACTTTTGTTCCCACTTTTGTATAATGATCATGAAATTTGGGCTTTAGAGCATAAGGAAAGCTTGTCTTGTTTGTCATCCTCCAACTATCCCATTGCCTCTACATCACAATTAGAGACGCCTATTATCTAGTTAGAAACCAAGACACCTAGAGACACCTATATTTTATACATTACCTATATTTTATATATTATTCTCAGGATCAACTTCATCCATCACTTAGGTCTAACCCCATGAAGCATAACATGATGATGTAAAAATGTGTATATGTGTAAAAGTGCAACAGGAAATAAAAAAAGACAAACCTTACAAATTAATGTGCATACTTACAACTCAATGTAACATGACTTTACAAAATCAATGTGAATACTTACAAATCAATCTAATGAACCATCTGGGTCTGCTCTACTCTTTATTGTGTCAAGTATTGCTTCATGGTCAGACTCACGCACCTTCCACAAGATTTTGTTCAAAGCTCTACCCCGATACTGTATCAAATGAACATTGGATGCTACAACAAGGTTTGAGTAATGAAGAATCTTCTGATGCATGTCAAAGTCCTAAAATAGCCAAACATTAACACTCTTATGTGGGTACCTTCTAAGCCATGTTCCAGTAATAACCACTGAGCTTGTAGGGTATTCAATGTTTTCTCTATCTATAACTGGGGCCTCCAATTTGTTTTTGGCCTTAACACAATGACATAAGTAACAATCCGTTCCCTCTTCATTATCTTCATCTGCAATAACTGCATATACGTGCCCTACATTGATAAAGTTAACAAATTAGATGAAATTAGTTAACATTACAAAAACACTACAAAGTAAGATGACATTAGGAATTTTAAAAACTATGAAAATAGATATATTACCTGGTTGAACTAGATACGATATGTAGTCAAAGTCAATTGATGATTCCATCTGTGTTAGTTCCAGTGTTGTCGGGGGTTGATACGTGTCAAGTGAGCTAAGATAACTTAACTGCCATTCGTCAACCCACTCCTTTGACTTGCACTCATCCCAGGCTTGAATTGTACAGGAAGAACAAAAGCATGGCATCTTTCGCATATGGATACTCCATGAACCTACAATTGAGCTTCTGAAAGAGTGCATCTCATTTAATCCTGTCAATGTACAAGAGTCCTCATATGGTGCAATGTTAGTATCATCTATCAACCAAAAAAATCTATGAACTGAAGACTTACCTTCATTACCTGGACCCATCGAAGCATTACACCACTCAACAATCAATTTTGCATCTGTCAACTTTGCATTGTCTTTATACTTTAACTCTTCTCATGCTATGGCTCTTTTGATACATGCTCTTGCACCATCATGCTCCCCCTTTCCATGTCTAGCCTCACAAAACTTCCACATATGCTGAATACCTGTAAAATTATGCCTCCTACTCAACCAATAGAAATTTCGTGAGTTCTTGAATTGTGACGCACAGTTATCTGACCATATGATATGTTGATTGAACGATATGCCCCTTCTAGCCAAATCATTGTAGAACACCTGAAAGCAACCTTGCACGAACTCCGTAGAATGCATGCAATCATCACTAATATGGAAATTATACTCCCTTATGATCTTTCTATCATCCTCTGTACTATCATTCGCATGGATGAATGTGATGTGCACAAATATAGAAACTTGTGTGGAGTTGTAATATTGTGATTGCACCTCACGTTGTGGTTGTAGACTGTAATTCTCTGTAAAGTCGACGACTGAAACAATGCTACCAAGTAGAAATGTGTCCTTGCATAACTTGAATTGCAAGTCCAACCATCGAGCTCTATGGGCATGTCTTGCATACTCATACATTATGCTATCACGAAATATAGGCATAAACGGATACACTGGAATCTTTTCAATAACCAATTCACACCTCTTTGCTTCTTTACCATCTTTTGTATTGTATGCCACTATTTTATACTTATCAAACTCTACTAGTTCATTTCCAACCGCATGTGTTCTTTCCATATGTTCACATATTGGCAAATGTTGCAAGCCACCGCAACAATGACATGTGCCATCCAAGCATAATTTCTTGTAGAATATTTGACCTTACTCTCTTTCAAATAAAATTCTTGATATGAAGTCTCTTGAATATGTTGGTGGGGTACGTATGGCACAACCCTGCAAAACATTGTTAGTATGCATATCTAAACATATAGACCTATAAACATCAAAATGGTTAGAAAATTCAATATGTAATCTACAACAAGTAGTGCGTGTGTGATTTATCTTGACACAGAAATGTTTTAGCATTTCAAAATATCTTTGACAAATTTTAATTTGAGGATACTTCTCTAGAAATTTACCATAAAACTGTGTTTGAGTCTCATCCAAAAAATGCTTTGGATGTGGCTCACGGTTGACTACCGATTCTCCTTCTTACCACATCCCTTTGATTTGGAGATACCCTTGTGTTATTCTTCCAAAAGTCTTCAATTAGTGATCTCAATGCTTCAACAATTGGTTTATCTTTTTGTGGTAGTCTCCCTGAGAATGCCCATAATTCATTAGCATTAGTGTCCTCAATTCTTTGGCATCTTCCAACAGCTCTTGATAAAGTTTTTCTATTAATTCTTAATTTTTGACTCATCTTTCTAATGAGACGAGCTTTCCTCGTTTGACTACTTACTATAGTTGATGTAATCACACGCCGTGTTGCATTACTATCTTTTGTGCGTGAGGTGTTACCCACACTCTCATACGCACTCATTAGATTCTTGACAATAGATTTTTCACTTGAAGCCTCTGATGTTCTCAACCCAAGAATCTTCATGATGGACCTATACTTTATACTTCACATCATTTCAACGAATAGTTGACATCTTACAGTCTCATTTAACTTTTCAAAGAACAATCTCCAAATCTTATGAGCATATCTTCTACAAGTGCGTTTTGGAATCTTACCTTCCATTGGCTGCAAAATATTCTCATCAATATGAATCAAATACTTTGGCTTTCTATGCAAAATTCTAGGTGGTGTTAAGTTAGATAAATTCATCTCAACATTAGGAATTTCATCAATATTTAAATGAGATGGGATATATGGCATACCTTCGATCGAAGATGGAATAGATGACGTACCTTGAGGTTGAGGTGGGAATGATGGCGTACCTCCTTCATCACATGTGAGTGATGATGTACTCTCAACTTGAGATGTGGTAGATGGTGTCCCTACATGTTGACTTGCGGTAGAGGATGTGTCTCCAACTATGGTATTCAAATCTCTCGTAGCACGAAGTTTTTGCATTCGTTCTCTTTGTACTGCTAATACCATATCTCTTTGTGATGGTTGTGGTTCCTCTTCAATTGGCATGTCTTCATTTATCATATCCAATTTCCTCTTCTCACGAAGTTCCCTCATAGCCACTGCTTTCTTTGCATTCTTAGCTTCTATCTCTTCCTATGTTGGTTTAATTCTTGATCGTTTCCTTGGCATGACAGAAAATTTGTCTGTAGCATGATAAATAGACCAATATTTGTTCCTAAGAAATGAATCCATACAAATAATTAAAATATATGTCATTCAACCCTTCATAGTAAATGTACATACAATCATCATGTAAAAGAGTAAATGTCACTCGACCAAAATAGGTACAAAGCATACAAATAAAATTATTGTAGCCATGAAAAGAGTACATGGGACTTCATGCTTGAAAAGGTTGAGGCAGACCCAATTTGACATGTTTGTTGTTACTAGGGCTACTAGGATTTGGAATTGAGAAGGTGTTTTGTTGGTACTAGGGATACTAGGATTTGGGTGGCTTGTGAAGGAATAGACAACAATTGTTGTGTCATGTGCATGTACAAATCATCATGAATAGGTGCATAAGGAATGTCCTAGCCCAAGATATGTGCATATAAATCATCATGTCATGTGCATACTTGTATGATCTTGGCACCTATTCATTTGTATTTTAACTTGTTAATATGACAAGATAATAGTGGGATTGTATTTTTATTATGTTGTAAGGATTTATTCTTGTATAGTTTGACATCATGGTATGTTAAGGTCTGTTTATTACACATAATTATTAAAGAGCCCAAGTGTAGAAAATATACATGGCATCATGTGAGATCATAGGTTGCTTTCTTGATTGGGAATGTGTCTATTTTAAACATGTATGATAAAGTAATTCAAATAGAATTAAGGAAAATGTAAAGAACATGCATGTAAAGACTTGACATACCTAAAAAAATGAAGATTCGAATGGAGAGATTACCCAATTATGTAGTGTTTTTTTCTTCTTGCATCAAACTCCTCAACAATTTGAGTTTTTCACCACTTGCTTCCTTTTCAATGTTAAATTGAATAACACTCAAATATAATTACTAACAACAATACTATTAACCAATCTATAATGTTAAATTCCTAAAATTGAATCACAATTAACATTGCAACACTACAAAAATTGAAACTTGAATAGATATATATCAAACTTGGTGTGAAAACTATGTTATTTCCTCCTTCTCAAGTTGGCAAAGTAGAAAAGGTGGTGGAAAGATCATGCAAAGGTGGTAGAATGTGTAGAATGTGCATGTGAACTTCCCAACAGCATGAAAGCACTTCTTTTTTGTCAGAGCATGCGCATAATCAGCATAAAAATAGAGGATGTGGGCCTGGAAAATGGGGGTCAACACTTTTTTACCATTTCTATAGTAGGACAAAACGTGAGCGTGTTATAACGAGCTCGTGTTTTGTCCTGCTATAGATTGATCCATAAATATTTGTGCCTATCTCACCTTCGATAGCACCTTTACAATATCTCACCTCTAGTTCCATTAGCTCATGTTCTATATCTCACTTATCTCTCCCCCTCACCTCTCTACCTCTCTCCTCTCTATGTCTGTCAGTCGCTCCTTGTATACCTCAACCCTAAACCTTATCCCTAAACCCTAATCCCTCAACCCTCAACTATAATCCCTCATCCCTAAACCCTAAACACTATCCCTATTCTAAACCCTCAACGAGCTTAATATTATACCTTAAACCCTAATCCCTTATCCCTAAACCCTCCAACCCTATCCCTAATCCTTATACCCTCAACACTCAACATCAAATCTTTATCCCTCAACCCTTAATTTTGATCCCTCGACCCTCAACCCTATCCCTAAACCCTAAACCCTAAAGCCTCAACCCTCAACCCTCAACGTCAAATCCTAATCCCTCAACCCTAAACCCTATCCCTAAACCCTAAACACTATCCCTATTCCTAAACCCTCAACAGGCTCGATACTATACCTTAAACCCTAATCCCTTATCCCTAAACCCTTCAACCATATCCCTAATCCTTATACCCTCGACACTCTACTTTAACCCTAATCCCTTGACCCTCAACCCTATCCCTAAACCCTCGACCCTCGAACCTCAACCCTCAACCCTCAACGTCAAACCCTAATCCCTCAACCCTTAACTCTGATCCCTCGACCCTCAACCCTATCCCTAAACCCTAAACCCTAAAGCCTTAACCCTCAACCCTCAACATCAAATCCTAATCCCTCAACCCTTCACTCTAATCCCTCAACCCTAAACCCTCAACACTATACCTTAAACCCTAATCCCTCAACCGTCAACCCTAAACCTTATCCCTAAACCCTAATCCCTCAATCCTCAACCCTAATCCGTCATCCCTCAACTCTAATCTCTTATCCCTAAACCCCAAATGCTATCCCTATTCCTATACCCTCAACAGGCTCGATACTATACCTTAAACCCTAATCCCTTATCCCTAAACCCTCCAACCCTATCCCTAATCCTTATACCCTCAACGTTAAACCCTAATCCCTCAACCCTTAACTCTGATCCCTCGACCCTTAACCCTTAAAACTTGAACCCTAAAACCTACCCCTACATGCTCGACACTTGACACTATATCTTAAACCCTAATCCCTTAACCCTCATCCCTAAAGCCTCAACCCTAAATCCTTAAACCTTCAACCCTAAATCCTTAAACCTTCAACCCTAAACCCTATCCCTAATCCCTCTACCCTCAACACTCTTCTTTAACCCTAATCCCTTGACCATCAACCCTATCCCTAAACCCTCAACCCTCAGCCCTCAACCCTCAACCCTCAACTCTCAACATTAAACCCTAATTCATCAACCCTAAACCCTAATCCCTCAAACCTAAACCCTATCAGTAAACAATCAACCCTCAACACTATACCTTAAACCCTAATCCCTATCCCTCAACCCTTAACCCTTAAAACTTAAACCCTATCCCTATACCCTCAAGACTTGACACTATATCTTAAGCCTTAAACCCTCATCCCTAAAGCCTTAACCCTCAATCCTTAAACCTTCAACCCTAAACCCTATCCCTAATCCCTCTACCCTCGACACTCTAACCCTAACCTTGACATTAAATGCTAATCTGTCAACCCTAAACCCTATCCCTAAACCTTCAACCCTCAACACTATACCTTAAACCATAATCCATCAACCCTAAAACCTAATCCCTCAACCCTCAACCCTAATCCGTCATCCCTCAACTCTAATCTCTTATCCCTAAACCCTAAATGCTATCTGTATTCCTAAACCCTCAATGGGATCGATACTATACCTTAAACCCTAATCCCTTATCCCTAAACCCTCTAACCCTATCCCTAATCCTTATACCCTCGACATCAAACCCTAATCCCTCAACCCTTAACTCTGATCTCTCGACCCTTAACCCTTAAAACTTGAACCCTAAAACCTATATCTACACACTCAACACTTGACACTATATCTTAAACCGTAATCCCTTAACCCTCATCCCTAAAGCCTCAACCCTAAATCCTTAAACCTTCAACCCTAAACCCTATCCCTAATCCCTCTACCCTTGACACTCTTCTTTAACCCTAAACCCTTGACCATCAACCTTATCCCTAAACCCTAAACCCTCAACCCTCAACTCTCAACATTAAACTTAATTCATCAACCCTAAACCCTAATCCCTCAAACCTAAACCCTATCCCTAAACCATCAACCCTCAAGACTATACCTTAAACCCTAATCCCTATCCCTTAACCCTTAACCCTTAACCCTTAAAACTTAAACCCTATCCCTGCACCCTCAACACTTGACACTATATCTTAAGACTTAAACCCTCTCCCTAAAGCCTCAACCCTCAATCCTTAAACCTTCAACCCTAAACCCTATCCCTAATCCCTCTACCCTCGACACTCTAACCCTAACCTCGACATTAAACACTAATCCATCAACCCTAAACCCTATCCCTAAATCCTCAACCCTCAACACTATACCTTAAACCCTAATCCATCAACCCTAAAACCTAATCCCTCAACCCTAAACACTATCAATAAACCCTCAACCCTTGACACCATACCTTAAACCCTAATCCCTCAACCCTTAACTCTAATCCCCTGACCCTTAACCCTATCCCTAAACCCTAAACCCTAAAGACTCAACCCTCAATCCTCAATGTCAAATCCTAATCCCTCAACCCTTCACTCTAATCCCTCAACCCTCAACCCTAAACCTTATCCCTAGACCCTAATCCCTTAACACTCAACCCTCAACCCTAATCCATCATCCCTCAACTCTAATTTCTTATCCCTAAACCCTCAACAGGATCGATACTATACCTTAAACCCTAATCCCTTATCCCTAAACCCTCCAACCCTATCCCTAATCCTTATACCCTCGATGTCAAACCCTAATCCCTCAACCCTTAACTCTGATCCCTCGACCCTTAACCCTTAAAACTTGAACCCTAAAACCTATCCCTACACGCTCGACACTCAACACTATATCTAAAACCCTAATCCCTTAACCCTCATCCCTAATGCCTCAACCCTAAATCCTTAAACCTTCAACCCTAAACCCTATCCCTAATCCCTCTACCCTCGACACTCTTCTTTAACCCTAATCCCTAGACCATCAACCCTCAACATTAAACCCTAATTCATCAACCCTAAACCCTAATCCCTCAAACCTAAACCCTATCCCTAAACCATCAACCCTCAACACTATACCTTAAACCCTAATCCCTATCGCTCAACCCTTAACCCCTAAAACTTAAACCCTATCCCTACACCCTCAACACTTGACACTATATCTTAAGCCTTAAACCCTCATCCCTAAAGCCTCAACCCTCAATCCTTAAACCTTCAACCCTAAACCCTATCCCTAATCCCTTGACCCTTGACACTCTAACCCTAATCTTGACATTAAACACTAATCCGTCAACCCTAAACCCTATCCCTAAACCCTCAACCCTCAACACTATACCTTAAACCCTAATCCATCAACCCTAAAACCTAATCTCTCAACCCTCAACCCTAAACACTATCAATAAACCCTCAACCCTAATCCCTCATCCCTAAACCCTAAATGCTATCCCTATTCCTAAACCCTCAACCCTTGACACTATACCTTAAATCCTAATCCCTTATTCCTAAACCCTCAACCCTCGACACTATACCTTAAACCCTAATCCCTTATCCCTAAACCCTAAACCCTATCCCTCAACTCTTAACCCTTAAAAATTAAACCCTAAAACCTATCCATAAACCCTCGACGCTCAACACTATATTTTAAACCCCAATCCCTTAACCCTCAGCCCTAAAGCCTCAACCCTCAATCGTTAAACCTTCAACCCTAAACCTTATCCCTAATCCATCCACCCTCAACAGTCTACTTTAACCGTAATCCTATGACCATCAACCCTATACCTAAACCCTCAACCCTCAACTCTCAACATTAAACCCTAATTTGTCAACCCTAAACCCTAATCCCTCAACCCTAAAACCTAATCCCTTAACCCTAAACCCTATCCCTAAACCCAACAAAACTGCTTTGCCTTATGTTAGGTTGTTAAACCCATCATTTTTGACACTCTTCTCTTAAAGATATTTGAGTTGGAAGAATATGTCAGAAAAATGGCTATGAACTTTTTTAATGTTAGTAATGTTATATGGCATGTTTTTCTGGCCCATCTGGGGTTCATTATGCCAATAGGTGTATACACTATGAGAAAAGCTTTGCATATGGTACATCCACAGTGAGTAATTAACAATTGAAATCAGAAGGATGATCATTATGAGAAAAGATTTGCATTGGGGTACATCTATGTTTCTTGTTGTCCACCCCGTACTTAGGGGAGGTATACTGTTATGAAACAGGCAAATAATCTCCCATTGTTTACTGGCTCTATCCATAAGAACTAATAAACTTTTTTCTCTTGGTAATTGTAGAGGACATTCACCTATTTTTGGCAACTCCTGCATTACCAAACCATTACAAAAACTACGTTATTTTAACCCAATAAATAGCTGATTGCATTGATTTAATACTCTACTATATTAAAGCTTAGCATTCACACAAATGCAGATGTTCATATTATAGAAGACTACATTAAATTAGACTATTAGAGATCCATCAGAAAAATGTAATAACAAAACTGCTTTGCCTTATGTTAGCTTACAATTAAACCCATTCTTTTTGACACTCTTCTCTTAATAAAGTAAGAGTAATAAGAATAGAAGGCAGAGAATTTGATCTTACTAGTATGCATGGTCGGTTTACATTCCGTGACTTCATTTTCATTGAATAAAAAGGTAAATATCTGATTTGAAAGGTGGGGCAGAGTTCACTATCATGTGCTTTTCTAGATGATAGGGTCCATAATATCTAGGGTTCTTCAAAGAAAGGCTTGTAACATAATTAAGTTTTTGTTATACCAATTCTCTAGGTAAAGCTACAATTCAAATGCCTGCTTTGAAAGTTGAAATAAATTAAATTAGACTTACAATTTTGATTTTCTTCCATTGCTTCAACAACATCATTGTTTTCTTCATTAGAAACCAATTCAAGATCAGCAACTTGCTGCCCATTGGTTGACTTGAATTGCATCCTCTGTTAGAATAAGGGCATTTTTTATCTGTATCAATGTTGGTATTCATAAGCTGAAGAGCATTGATATTTTTCACACACCCTGTTCTTTGAAATATCTTAACCCTAAAATATGACTTGGATATGTACTTGAACACAATGAAATCTCCAATCTCCAGCCCATGATGATTCACAAAATTTTCCCAACTCTGCCTAAATTCTAGTTTATTTATGGTACCCCTTAATTTTACATCCCTCCTGCCCACTTGGGCCTTGAAGAAGGAGGCACACCCATTAAACCAACTCATTCGACAACTTGCTGGCCATCAGTTCACTTGAACTGCATACTCTGTTAGAAGAAGGGCATCTTTTATCTGTATCAATGTTGGTATTCATAAGCCGAAGAGCATTGATGTTTTTCACACACCCTATTCTTTGAAATATCTTAACCTTAAATTATGATTTGGATATGTACTTGAACACAACAAAATCTCTAATCTCTAGCCCATGATGATTCGCAAAATTTTTCCAACCCTTCCTAAATTCTAGTTTATTTATGGTACCCCTTAATTGTACATCCCTAACCCTAAACCCTAATCCCTTAACCCTAAACCCTAATCCCCAGTCCCTAAACCCTAAACCCTAATCCCTTATCCCTAAACCATAAACCCTATCCCTAAATCCTTAACCCTCAACACTTAAACGTTAAATCCTAAACCCTCAACCCTAAACTTTCAACCCTAAACCCTATCCCTAATCCCTCTACCCTCAACACTCTACCTTAACCCTAATCCATCAACCCTTAACCCTAAACGCTATCCCTAAAGCCTCAACCCTAAACCCTAATCCCTTAAGGTCCTAAACTCTAATCCCTTATCCCTAAACTCTAAATCCTATCCCTAAACCCTCAACCCTCAACCTTAAACCTTAATCACTCAATCCTTATCCACCCCTCTCCTCCCCTATCTGGCTCACTCCCATCTCTACCCTCCTCTACCCTCAACACTATACATACATAATATAGGCATACATAGGTGCATACATACATATAGGCATACATGATTAATAACCTTGAACATAAAAAAATTCAAGGGGAACATAACATGAGTGCGTTATAATGCACTCGCATTATTTAAAATATGACAAACAACACAAACTTTTGTGGAGAAGGGAAAATGCAAAGCAAACAATAATGCGAGCACGTTATAACGTGCTCACGTTATAACGTGCTCACGTTATGTTTTTCTTTGGGAATCCCAAGCCTTGGGCTTGGGATTTGCTTTGGATTTCCAACCCAAAGGCTTGGAGTGCCTTTTCAACATCCACAGACGTGTTTTTCCATATTCTTCAAGATTTCACATAATTTGATTTGTGCTAACCCTCAGATTTACACATGTTTCAAGGTTGAATAAATCGAACACCTAGGTAATGTTAGGCTTTCTCTTAGCTATTTAACGATGTGATTTTTTTCACATTTTAACAATGTTCAGCCTTTCATCTTTAATTTCTTTTGTTTGTGTGTCTGTTTTTGGGCAAAAACCATTGTTTGGTCTTTTTCTCATTGTAAATTAACTATTCATTGAAATTTCAAAAAAATTACATATTTAGAAACTAGACTCCATTCTACACATATTAAAAAAAGAAAAAAATAATTTTCAATTAGTTTTCAAAATTTATAGGGGTAGCATGACCAAAATTCTATTTTTTAGGATGTGTCCACTTTGAAAATTAGTAAAAAATCAAATATTCATCAAAAAATTATCAGAAAAATTGGGCATAAACTACATGCTATTAGCTAATTTCTCACTGAAGCGATTTTAAAAATACCAAAAAAAAGTTGACCTTTTGAGGGAGCCACAAAACATGCTATGTTATATTTTTTTGATAGAAACAACACCAATTTATGTGGCTCCCTCTTTTGAACCCCTTAATCTATGCCATTTCAAAAAGAATAGTAGTTTAGAAAGTAGACTCGGAGCACTACGAACATTTTTTTGGTTGCATCTCCAAATTTTGAGTGTAACTATGCTCAATTTCTTATCCAAGGCCAGCATTTCCTGATTTTAGAAAAAAAGTGGCCACTTAAGACCCCTTTTTGGTCCCCTCATCTTCTTGCACTTACCCATATATATATATATATATACACACACACACACACACACACACACACACACACACACACACACACACACACTACATTAACAGACAAGATTGAATCAATTGAATGAAGCTACTCATTAAGCAAACAATATGAATAGATGTAACAAAGTTAAGATTTTATGTATTTTTATTAAACATAAATGCAAGAATAATTAGTGATAAAAGTAGATTGTAGAGATGATGACATCCAATGTACAATGACATGGTGCTAACAAATAGGTTGGCTAAAATTCTCTACAAACTTTGAAGATAGATGTATGCAATTGTTAAATGTTGAAATGTTAACTACCAACCTGAAATGTTAACATTGTCTACGCTGCATAATCTCCCTCTTATAATTGATTCAAATTTGAAAAAGAAATGCATTGAATTTAGTTGTTGAGTTTGAATTTGAATAAATGCATACAAGCTATTGTATTTGATGATATGATTTTGATAACTAATGTATGCTGTAAGAATTTTGTAATAAACATGATTTTTTTTTTTATCTGTACTCGTGGAGGTCACAAGGGGGACCTCCTCCCCATCAACATATCCAACATAGAAAACACATAATCCACTTAGAAGCCACATAAGGCACATATGTTACTTGGGGGATTCGAACTTGGATCTCCATCGTGAGAACCTTATGGCCTTTGCCATTCAAGCACAATCCTATTCATGTAATAAACATGATTTAAAATTATGATTTTTATTTAATTTTATGTCTGGTTGGGGAATCTTATGGCATTTAATGTTTGTGCAGGTACTTTTAGGAGCACTAAAAGTTTACAATACTGCATGGCTATGTGTGTGTGTATATATATGTATATATGATGGGTAAGCTTTATCCAATGGGGGTTGCAACAAAAAAAGGAACACATTTATATATAGAAAATGAAACCCTAATTATAAAATAGTGTATTCATGTGTACAGTGAAGCAATCCCAATTCAAGGGTTGTCTCACACAAAACATGCAAGAATCCCACTGAAAAATGATTACGGAGACAATGCCATAGGAATCAAAAGATTTGAATGAAACCAGTACTAAAATCAATTGGAAAAATGATGCATTCATTACCTGCATAATTGTTGCAGGACGAGTGTAAATGTAGCATGGAGGAGGGCAGCCACCGAGATGAAGCGAACCACAAAATGATGAAACCCTCAAACGTTGAGAATGCACCTTTAAAAATGAATGAATAATGATTAGGTTTTGGATAGTCAGTGATATGTAGCTAGACCGGAAACCCTAAATAAATGCACTAAAAAAATGAACTCATTTATATATAGAAAATGAAACCCTCAATATATGCATAAAAATATATGAAACCATATATATATAAAATGTAACCCTGATTATAAAACAATATATTCATGTGTACAGTGAAATATTATTGATTCACGGGTTGTCTTAGACAAAACAGGCAAGAATCCAACTATAAAATGATTACGAAGACAATGCCGTAGGAATTAAAAGATTTGAATGAAACTAGTACTCAAATCAAGGGATAAATAATGAAAGCATACCACAAAATGATGAAACCCTTAAATTGACAATGCACCCTCAAAAATATATGAATAGTGACTAGGTTTTGGAGAGTCAGTGATACGTAGTTGGACCTAAAACCCTCAATTTATGCATTTAAAAAATGAACACTTTTATACATAGAAAATGAAACCCTCAATATATGCATAAAAATATACGAACTCATTTGTATATAGAAAATGAAACCCTCATTATAAAATAGTATATTCATGTGTACAATGAAAAAATCCCAATTCATGGGTTGTATCAGAAAAATAAGCAATAATACGATTGTAAAATGATTGTGGAGACAATGTCGTATGAATGGAAAGATTCAAATGAAAGCAGTACTCAAATCAAAAGGAGAAATGATGTAGGTATTCATTACCTACATAAGTGATGAAACCCTTAAACAATGAAAATGCACCTTCGAGAATGTATGAAAAATGATTAGGCTTTGGGTTATGTCAACGTTATGTAGTTGGGCCTGAAAGTTTATAAATTGGAACATGTTATGTTTGCCATTTGTGCCACTGCATTCACCTTTTGGTGTCAATATAAAATAAAAATGTGTCAATATGAAATATAAATGGGTCAATATGATTTAAGGCCCTGACGGTATGATTTAAGGCCCTGACGGTATGATTTAAGGTGGGATATAAATGATTTATTTTCTAAGGGTCCCTAAGTACAATAAGGACCAAGTGTAAAAGTTAATTAGAGGAAGAGTGAATTTTTTTGGGGGGTCATAGTGAGTGGGTATTGGGGCATCCTTGCGCATGTACGGGGTGACACGTTGCAATCACACTTTTTGGACCCTTGTGCACATAATGTGTTGTTGAGTGATATGTATAAGTACCCATGAGTTGAAAGAATAGCTTTAAGCTCTTAAGTCACATATGGGGAAACCCAAAAAAATTCATCAAAATTTGATAAACATAGCTACGAGCTTGACGTGCACGAAGTCAGGGTGGGTGGCTATTGGCCCCTTTCCCCTATTCATATTTTCATTTCATTTTTACTGGACTCTTTAGTGGACCTATCATAAGAGTAAAAGGTTAAAAGCCAGTGTCTAGAAGCATTTAGCAAAACTAAAAAATTATAAAAGGTAAGGCATAAATTTGAAAACACATTTACGAGAGTAAAACACCAGAGCCAATTAATTTGGCATCTCACATCATCCAAGATCACATCACCCAATAGTTGAAGAAGGTAAATGGAAGAACATGGAGTTTGAAATGACTCAAATCTAACTATGAAAGAAAAAACATTGTTGTCTGTGTATGGTATATCCTTTGCAACAAAGGAAAAGGGGCAGTTGAAGAAAAAGGGTACTACTTACTTTGCCAATCTCCTAATGCATAACCAATTTATAAATGAAGAATGATTCCCACCTTCTTGAGAATTTGAATTGTTCAAATGTTTTTAGGGAGTGGATCCCAGAAAACACATGATTTTTGTTGTGTCTTCCCTCTTGGAAAAGAGGGAGATGTAATCGTTGGATAATTAATAAAGAATTTTCTAATTCTATAGCAGGACTTTTCTTTATTAGTAGAGAAGGTTGCTAAGAGAGGGAGAGGTTGGTCTACACGAGAAATTGTATGTATGAATTCAACTCGAAAATAATGTTTATTTTTGTTGTAGAATTTATTTTATGGATCTTCTACTCTTTTTTAACTATTCATTGGAGCTCTAGATTTTTTTCAGTACATAAAAGAGTAATTTGCATTAGTTATAAACAAGTCAAATATACAAAAGATTTGGATTTGTTGAAGCCTAAAGACTATGGTTGGCCTTCTTATATACCTCCTCCCTCGCTAGTGTTATTCAATGGAAGTTCAAGAGGATTCTTTAAAAAATTTAGAGGTCTCAGGTAAGGGGTCCCCATCGCCCTTTCTTATTCATCATTGTGGCTGAAGCCTTGAGCAGAGGCTTGAAACATATTCATTTATTGGGCTGCATCTCAGGTCTTCAGATTAATAGCAGGTGTCTTCCAATTACTCACACCCAATTTTATGATAATACCCTCTTGGTTGTAAGCTCAAATCTATAGGAAATTAATTGAGTTAAAAGTGTGCTTTCTATTTATGAGTCTGCCCCTAGACAACAGATCAATAAATCAAAATCAAAATTATATGGAATTAAACTTGAAGAAAGATATATCAGATTCCTTTCTTGCCAAAGTGGTATGGGCATCGAATTCTTTCCTAGTACCTACCTGGGTAGGCCCCTTTTCAGCAGTGGCATCTCTAGAGAATTTTGGGCCATTTGGAAAACAAATTGGCTTTTTGTTGTAGGTAGATTGATTAAAATAAAAGTTATCTTCAGAGCTCTTCCAATATTTTGGATGGGTGCCTTCTAGTTCCCTAGAAAGATTATAAAACAATTGGAATATATTATGAGAAAATTTATATGGAGAGGAAATATTGAACGTAAGAAATTTCATTTGGTTGCATGGGATATAGTTTGTAATAACAAAAAATTAGGTGGTTTGGGATTTAGAGATCTCAGAGCAGTTAACATGGCTATGCAAGGTAAGTTAATCTAGAGAACTTATTCTGATCATTATTTTCTATGGAGCCTACCAACTAGAAGCATAAGTCACTGCATAGACTTGATACTAGGTGTCAGCCTACGAAATGGACTTGATACCAAGTGCAAGCCTACCAAATAAGGCACCAAGTTTACTTCCAACTAGAAGCATACGTCACTGCATGGACCTGATACAGGGTGCAAGCCTACCAAATAAGGTACCATATAGAAAGACACCCATGGAAAATGAAGAGGTGAATAAACAAGTGCAAGAGCTATTGGATAAGGGGTTGATTAGAAAGATCCTCAGTCTGTGTGTTGTACCTATTGTACTGGCACCTAAGAAAGATGGGAAATGATGAATGTGCAATGATTCAAGGGCTATAAATAAGATAAGCATTAAACACAGGCTTCCATTGCCTCATATGGATGATTTGATGGACTATTTGAGTGGAGTAAAGTACTTTAACAAGATTGATTTGAAAAGTGGATACCACCAAATCAGAATTAGAGAAGGGGATGAATGAAAGACAACATTCAAGACCAAGGATGGATTGTATGAGTGGCAAGTGATGCCATTTGGGTTGAAAAATGCACCTACCACCTTTATGAGATTGATGAATGAGGTAATTAAATCTTTCCTTGACAAATTTGTTATCATTTATTTAGATAACATTTTGGTTTTAGTAAAACAAAAAAGGAACACTTGCTGCACCTTAAGGCAATTTTGTAGAGGTTAAATGGAGGAAACTTGTTGGCAAACTTGGATAAATGGATTTTTATGCATAAGGAACTAGTATATCTAGGTTTTGTAGTGTTTGAAGAAGGATCCTGAGAAGGTTAAGGTAATAATTGATTGGCCTTCACCCAAAAACATGTTTCAGGCCAGAATTTTTCATGGCTTGGCAAGTTTCTATCGGACGTTCATTAGAAACTTCAATGGAATATGTGCACCAATCATAGAGACAATCAAGGGTGTTAGGAAAGAGATCTAGTGGACAACTGCAGCAGAAAAGAGCTTTCAGTTATTAAAGAAGGTGATAGAACAGCTAGTGTTGGCATTGCCAGACTTTAGCAAAGTGTTTCAAATAGGTTGTGATGCTAGTAGTAGTGTAATTAGGGGAGTGTTAAGTCAAGAAGGTAGACTCATTGCCTACTTCAGTGAGAAACTAAATGAAGCAAAGAGGAAATACTTAGTTTATGACCACTACTTCTATACTATAGTGCAGGGCTTGAAGAAGTGGAGGCATTACTTACTATCAAGTGAGTTTTTACTCTACACAGACCACCATGCCTTGCAGTATATCAATAGCCAAGGTAAGTTAAACTAGAGGCATATGAAATGGGTGCAGTTCTTCAAAATATTTTGTCTTGAAACATAGGAGTGGTAAGAATGAGTTAAGGGTCAGTGTTGTTGGCTTTGATGCAATGAAGGAGTTGTATCCTAATGATCCTAATTTTAAGGAAGCATGGATAGCTAGTAGAAGTCCAATGGAGGGAGATAGGATGCCATGGTTGTAGTATTTCATCCAAGATGGCTCACTATTTAAAGGACATAATTTGTGCATACCCAGAGGTTCAATGTGAGAGAACCTAATAAGAGAAAAGCATAGTGGAGGCTTGAGTGGACATTTTGGAATAGATAAGACATTGGCACAAATGAGTGAAGGTTATTTTTGACCTAGAATGAGTGCAGATGTGAAGAGACTGGTACAAGGTTGCAAAATTTGCCAGCATACTAAAGGAGAAAGATAAAACACAAGACTATATCAGCCATTCCTATACTAGAGAGATCGTGGGAGCACCTGAGTATGGATTTTGTTTTAGGTTTGCCTAAAACATAGTCAGGTAATGACTCAATTTTTGTTGTAGTGGATAGATTTTCAAAAATGGTTCATTTCATACCATGTCAAAAAACTAGTGTGCATCCCACATAGTTGCATTTTTTTTCAAATAGGTAGTTAGGCTACATGGACTTCCTAAGAGTATAGTTTTTGATAGGAACACAAAGTTTGTTGGCCATTTTTGGCATACATTATGAAAGAAGATGGGCACTAAATTAGGATCTAGTTCAACCTATCATCCCGAGACTGATGGACAGATTGAGGTTGTGATCAAAAGTTTGGGAAACTTGTTGAGATGTTTGGTGGGAGACAAACCACATCAATGGGATCTTGTCTTTGTTAGATTCAGGACAGAAAATTGAGAGGGGGGGTCAATTAGTTGTCCAAAACTTTCTTCCCAATTTACACACTTAAATTCACTTTGTAATTTAGTAGCATAATAACAATTCAATCATGGATACATAATGCACTAAACCAAGAGCAATAACATATCAACACATTAGACACCAACATTTTGATGTGGAAAACCTGGTTAAGGGAAAAACCATGGGGTGATTAACCCAAGATTGTATTCTCTGTTAGAAGAATAGAAAGAATAAAATAGCATATGCCAATTAGGGCTCACTACCCAAGCACACTGCTCACAAGAGGTTCACTGCCTACAAGAGACACACTATCTACAAAATGATAAGTATCACATGCATGAACTAGAGAATAGCATCTTCACCATGCTTGAATCAGTTCTATTTAAGTCCAATACTTATGCTCTGCCTTTCGCTCTCCTCCTCGCTACCACACTCACATCTTGATGCAGAGAGCCAGCAGAAGCGAATGAAGATTGCCTATATCTTCCCTATCGGTAAGAGGTCCTCCAGTGTTTCGCCGAAGTCAAGGATGTCTTCGCTATCGGAAAGACATGATCTGTGTTGATTTTCTTGGTTGTTCTTAGTGATTTGATATCTGTATCCTGATTTTGTAAATGGAACCCTAACCGGATACTATCTGTCAATCCATAGTGACTCTGTAGTGTGCAGACGGTGTAAAACCCACGGTTCCACAGTGGCTGGTTCGTAACCTAGGAGTAGGGTTTTGATTCATACATGGAGGCCCTTTCCTCTGTCCACTGAAGCCCTGTATAGTATCAGTGTGATGGGGGAAAGACTTTTCACGTTTGTTGTTTTTGAATTCTTACCCAGGAAGCCAGCGAACTCAGTCAAGTTCGACTAGACATCGTCATGTGGCTAGTCAGGAAATTGATGTAAGGCGAATGGTGTCATTTGGGGATCAGATTGATACAAGTGATCGAGGTTTGATATATGAAACAGCCGAATTCCATTGTTCTGTCGAAAGGAATCCGAGTTCGGCGTCACATAACAGTTGGGAGTCTATCGGCGTGAGATCAAGTGTCGGAATAGCTTTTTGAAGGGCCACCGATAGACTATGTCTAACCGATGAAACTGACATCGGCGTGAAATACTCTCCGTCTTACTGAAGATTGGTATAGTGTCGGAGACACATACCATTGTTATTCGCATCGGTGAGAGAAACGATATCGGGCTAAGGAAAATACACTTAGCCGACGGTATACCGTTTCACCGATCGGTGAGACATCCTCAGAGTATCGCTGATAAAAAGTATCGGCGTGAGGAACCTTGTCGGGGGAAGCTGAATAAGTCACGGCGACCGTTAGAGTCCCGCCGATAGAAGTTCATCGGAAGGAGTTCAAGAAGTCTTAGCGACAAAGGACTCGTCGGAATGAGATGAACCATCGGGGCCACGAACCGGAGTCTTACCGAAGCGGAAGGTCTGGCCGATGTACCTGACAGTATCGGTGAGAAGCAAGGTATCGGCGTAGGTGAAGGAAGCTTCGCCGAAGGAGGAAGTCTGGCTGACGAAAATTGTTCGAGGGGTCATCAGAGTGACGGGAGTATATCGGCCTAAGAAATCTCGCGTGGTCCGATAGTATGAGGTGTTGCCGATAGGCAACGAACCACTAAGGAGTTATCGATGAGAACTTGGCCATCGGGATAAAAGAATAAGGAACGGCTGATAGTTCATGTCTTTCCGATAGCGAAGACATCCTTGACTTCGGCGAAACACTGGAGGACCTCTTGCCGATAGGGAAGATATAGGCAATCTTCATTCACTTCTGCTGGCTCTCTGCATCATACCCAGAACTCTCTTTATTCAGTTATCAAAAAGAACTTGTTGTAATACACACTTCTCTCTCTACTCCATGTGACATACAACCTGCCTCTAAAGAAGATGTAGAGACAGCAGTTATCCCCTCCAACCGTGCAAACTAATTTTCAAATCAGTTAGCCGTTGGTTTACCCTTCATACAAGCAAATCACTTGTTTGCCTTGCACAATTACATTCATGGGACCAAATTGACCCTTATTACAAAATGAAATGGCTTAAGAGCCTTATGAGACAACAAAAGAAAAGATGACCCTGCACTACAGAGAATGTGCTCCTGCACCACATCTCCACTAACCACACTTTGAAATGACTTTACAATCCCTTATTTATACAAGACATCAACTTAGGAATAATCATCTAAGTTGGCAAACAACTACAAGAACATCCATAGGATGTGTAACTCATCCGGTCGAACAGTCTCAGGAAGAACACCATCATCCAGAAGTTATTCTTCAAGTGTGAGCTCCAACTCCTATGCAGACCACCAACATGAGCTGGACATGATCCAAGGACCTTCACAAGATTGACTAAATCACCAAAGACATCCACACTTCATCTGCTTACTGAAATCCTTCTCTCCTTCATCCAGAACCTCAAGAACATAGCCTGTCATCACTATCACAAAGGAATAGATGCTTTCGGACCTTCAAACCATGAACCAATCAATTTGACACTTCAAAAAGACTTCCTAAATATTCCCTCAAATCCACAGAGAAGGATAATGCATTTCTGGATCTCACCAGACATGTCTGTGTCACTCTATCACCTCTGAACACCTACCGAAACTGGTTTTACTTGAATGGACACAATTTCTTCAGATCTTCATGTGGACCTCTTAAATCTTCACTGGATCACCTTAAGACACATATCTAGAAACCTTTTGAACCGCATCCTCTGATCCTCATCCTATCTTAGACTTTTACCTTAATGTCTTCATTGTTCTTCTTTGTTCCTGATTAAGACTAATTTTCTCAATATCCTTAGCACACAGCTCTTCCAATCCTTATCATTAATGCAATAGGAGTATGTTGACATCAATGACAACACCAGTTAGGCCCATACTTGTAACAATCTCCCCCTTTGTCATTGATGGCAACATATGATGTGAAAAATTGTTTGGACCATCAAGACAAGAACTTTTTCTTACTGACACAACTCCCCCTATCAACAACAACCATTCACATGTCCTCTCTTCCTTTACTGCTCCCCCTTTGATTAGCCACCACTTGTTTTTCACATGTCTTCTCTCCCCCTTTGACATCAATGGCAAAGGGCACATACTTGCAACTTCAACACTTCATACCAGCTGCTCCCCCTGAGTAGCAGCTCCCCAACATCAGTCTAAACCATAAGATATGACTGTGGTATCCACCAGACTAATGCACATCAGTGCACCTTAGTTCATCACCAGAGGGACAATAACCTCTAACTTCTCCCTGAGATATTCAAAAGATTCCTTAGGTAGAGGTTTAGTAAAGATATCTGCAATCTGATCCTTGGAAGGCACAAACTCCAATCTGACTTCATTCATGTTCACTTGCTCTCTCAAAAAGTAAAACTTGATGGATATATGTTTAGTCTTTGAGTGCAACACCAGATTCTTAGATATATTTATTTCACTTGAATTATCATAGAAGATTGTGATAGGCTCCTCATACTCCACTCTAATATCTCTTAGCATCTGCTTCATCCACAAAACTTGAGTGCAACTACCTGCTACTACAATATATTCTACTTCTGTAGTGGACAGAGATATTGCTTCTTATTTCTTGCTCAGCCAAAAAATCAATCTCTTCCCAAAAAAGAATGCTCCACCACTGGTACTCTTCCGGTCATCCACATCTCTTGCCCAATCAACATCTGTATATGCATGAAGAGAGAAATCATGATCTTTAGGATACCACAGACCATACTCAACTATCCCTTTTAGATATCTAAAAATCCTCTTGATTGCCATGACATGAGATTCTCTAGGATCGGCCTAGAATCTAGCAACAAGACTGACAGCTTGCATAATGTCTGGTCTAGTCTGAGTAAGATACAATAGTCCTCTAATCATTGACCTATACTTTTTCTGATCAACCTTGGGAGAGTCATCATCCTTGCTCAGCTTACATCCGGTTGCCATGGGAGTACTCATTGGCTTTGAGTCTTCCATCCCAAATTTCTTCAATAGTTCTTTCACATATTTGGTCTGAGAAATGAAGATTCCTTTCTTTGTTTGAATGATTTGTAGACCCAAGAAGAAATTCATTTCCCCAAGCATGGACATCTCAAATTCACTTTTCATTTGATTTGCAAAAGTTTTACACATACCATCTCTTCCTCCAAAAATGATATCATCAACAAATACTTCAAGAATCAAGATATTCTCATGATCAATTTTGAAATACAAATTATTGTCAACAGTACCTTTGTTGAAACCAATCTTCAAAAGATGTTTATCCAATCTTTCATACCAGGCTCTTGGGGCTTGATTCAGTCCATACAGTGCTTTCTTCAAATTGCAGACCATATCACCATGATCAGATAATTGAAATTTATTCAATTGCTCAATGTACACTTCTTCTTCCAAGTCACCATTTAGGAAGGCAGACTTGACATCCATCTGATACACTTTGAAATTTTTGAAGGCAGCAAATGCAAGAAATAATCTGACTGCTTCAATTCTTGCCACCAGAGAAAAAGTTTCTTCAAAATCAACTCCTTCTATTTGAGAATAGCCCTTGCAGACCAATCTAGCTTTGTTTTTGATTACTTCACCAACTTCATTCAGTTTGTTCCGGAAGACCCATTTTGTTCTAATCACATTCTTGTTTCTAGGTCTTCCTCCATTGCTTTAGTCTAGTTTTCATCACTGCAAGCTTCACTCACTGTCTTAGGTTCAATCTTTGAAATCAGACAATACTTATCTGAATCTTGAGCAATTCTCCTTCTAGTTTGTACACCTTTGCTTTTGTCACCTATGATCTGATCTTCAGAGTGGTTCAGTCTTACATACCTTGGAACTTTAGGAATTTCTTGCACTTTTGATTCTTGATCATGCTCATTAAAACTCATCTATTCTTCCTGATTTACCAGATCAGTTTGAATCTGGCTTTTAGAAGAGGCTTGGGTTCCTTGAGTTAGAACACCATTTTGATCATCTTCATCATATTCATAAAACCTTGAGGGTTTTTCAATTCCTTCATCAACCTTCACATTTGTACTTTCTATCATTTTTCTTAGTCTCTTGTTATAACATCGGTATGCTTTTCTTTGAGTAGAGTAACTCAAGAATATTCCTTCATCACTTCTAGCATCAAACTTTCCTAGATCTTCATCTATTTTAATGTAACATTTGCTACCAAAAACTCTGAAATACCTTACAGTAGGAGTGATGCCAAACCAAAGTTCATAAGGAGTCTTACCAGTATTGCTTCTGATTTGAACTCAACTGAGAGTGTAGACTGCAGTGCTAAATAGCTTCTCTCCAATAGATCTGAGGGACATTTGTTTCCATCGTCATTGTCCTCGATGCTTCCTAGATGGTCCAGTTCTTTCTCTCAACTAATCCATTCTGCTGTGGATTCCTAGGAGCAGACAACTGTCTCTTTATTCCATGTTTCTTACAGAAATCTATGAACTCACCAGATGTGAATTCTCCACCTCTATCAGACCTTAGACATTTTAATTTTAATCCAGTTTTATTCTCTACCATAGCCTTGAATATTTTTAATTTCTCAAGAGCTTCTGATTTCTCTTTTAGAAAAGTTACCCACATCATTTGGGAATAGTCATCAATTAGTAACATGAAGTATCTATCACCTTGCACACTCCTAATTTTTGCTGGACCACATAAATCAGTATGAACTAAGTCTAATAATCCGGTAGAAGATTGTTCCTTGCTTTTGAATGAGACTCTGCTTTGTTTACCCAACTGGCATTCCTTGCACAGACTATTTATAGGCTTCACCAATTTTGGAAGATCTCTTACAGCCTGAGTATTGCTTATCTTGATGATATTATCAAAATTCACATGACACATTCTCCTGTGCCATAACCAACTCTGATCAACTTGAACAAATAAACAACTTTTACCAGTACCAACCAAGTGGAAGATATTACCTTTAGTTTGGGTACTAGATGCAATCTCTGTTCCGAAACACTCAAAGATCTTGCATTTTCCATTCTTGAATCTGAGATCATAGCCTTTGTCCACCAACTATCCAACATTGAGAAGTTGTGCTTCAATCCTTCAACATACAGTAGATTACTGGTTTTGTTCCTTCCATCAAAAGAAATAGTTCCTCTTCCTTTGATTCTACCAGCAGAATTATCACCAAACTTTACCACTCCTCCTTCATACCTTTCCAAATCTATTAACTTATTTTTGTCACCTATCATATGATGAGAGCATCCACTGTCAATGACCCAATCATCTTTTTCTTCAACTTGGACAACTAGAGCTCTTTCTACAACTTTATGATTGACAGATTCAGAGGACAATAGTTCTTCTTCCTTGATGGCAATAAACACCCAATCACTTTTGGATTTATTTCCTGTCTCTGATTCATCATCTGTTACCCCTTCATTATCATCTTTCTCATGAACATATTAATAGTTCTTTTGGAACCTTGATTTGTTAGGATTTGGCCTTGAAAATCTTTCTGGACACTTTGAGGCAAAATAACCAATCTTATTGCAGTTAAAACACTTAAAAGGCAATTTTCCTTCATACTTACTGGATCCTCTTGGCAGTCTTTTTGCAATAAGGGCTTCAAGTTGAGCAGTTTCTGCTTCTTCTTCTAGGTCTTTTCTTTTTTTTCATACCATGATACTTTCCTTGAAGAGTTCTCTCTCAGATCAAATCTTTGTTTACCTTTTATAGAGGCACTGGCTTTGAATGTTGATTCAGTTTTTAGAGGGGCATCTCCAAACTCGGTCATTTCAAATGTAGCCAATTTACCAGCCAATTGATCTCTTGTGACAGTTGTATGGGCTCTGAATTCTTCAATGGTAGTAGCCTTGATTTTATAAGAAGCAGGAAGGGATCTGAGAATTTTGCCAACAATCTCATCTTCATCCAAGACTCCACCAACATTTCTAATTCCACAAACAATCTCATTTACTCTTGGCATAAAAGTAGTAATATTTTCATCATCTCTCATCTTCAAATTTTCAAATTTCCCTTTCAGACTCTGTAACCTTGCACATTTAACATACTTGTCTCCTTCATGCAGAAGTTCCAGTTTTTGCCAAATCTCAAAAGTAGTTGGTAGGTCAACAACATTTGAAAGCTCTGAGTTAGATAATGCACTTAGAAGAGCTTCTATAGTCTGTAGATTGTTTTCAACATCTGTGATTTCATTTGGGGCTTTTGGACCACCCTGAAGAGGAGTATACTTTGTTGAAGCCATGTTCTAGTACTGCATTCCCATACATTGCAAATGACATTTCATGCGACTTTTCCAAAGATTTAAATTGGTTCCATCAAACTTTGGACTATCCTTCTTGTAGGAGGACATCCTGGATCTCCTCAAGCAATTAAGCTCCTTTTAGAGGAATTTGGCTCTGATACCAATTGTTAGATTCAAGACAAACAACTGAAAGGGGGAGTGAATCAATTGTCCAAAATTTTCTTTCCAATTTACACACTTAAATTCACTTTGTAATTTAGTAACATAATAACAATTTAATCATGGATACATAATGCACTAAACCAAGAGCAATAACATATCAACACATTAGACACCAAGATTTTGACGTGGAAAACCCGGTTAAGGGAAAAACCACAAGATGATTAACCCAAGATTGTATTCTCTGTTAGAAGAATAGAAAGAAAAAAACGGCACATGCCAATTAGGGCTCACTACCCAAGCACACTACTCACAAGAGGCTCACTTCCTACAAGAGACACACTATCTACAAAATGATAAGTATCACATACATGAACTAGAGAATAGCATCTTCACCATGCTTGAATCAGTTCCATTTAAGTCCAATACTTCTGCTTTGCCTTTCACTCTCCTCCTCACTACCACACTCACATCTCCACTAACCACACTTTGAAATGACTTTACAATCCCTTATTTATACAAGACAACAACTTAGGAATAATCATCTAAGTCGGCAAACAACTATAAGAACATCCGCAGGATGTGTAACTCATCCGGTCGGCCAGTCTCAGAAAGAACACCATCATCCAGAAGTTATTCTCCAAGTGCAAGCTCCAAGTCCTATGCGGACCACCAACATGAGCTAGACATAATCCAAGGACCTTCACAAGATTAACTGAATCACCAAAGACATCCACACTTCATCTACTTATTAAAATCCTTCTCTCCTTCATCTGGAACCTCAAGAACATAGTCTGTCATCACTGTCACAAAGGAATAGATTCTTTTGGACCTTCAAACCATGAACCAATCAATTTGACACTTCAAAAAGACTTCCTAAATACTCCCTCAAAGTTGTAGAGCAGGATAATGCATTTCCAGATCTCACCGGACCTATCTGTGTCACTCTGTCACCTCTGAACACCTGTCGAAACCAGTTTTACTTTAACGGCCACAACTTCTTCAGATCTTCATGCGGACCTCTTAAATCTTCACTAGATCACTTTAAGACACATATCTACAAACCCTTTGAACCACATCCTCTGATCCTCATCCTATCTTGGACTTTTACCTTAATGTCTTCACCATTCTTCTATGTTCTTGATTAAGACTATTTTTCTCAATATCCTCAGCACACACCTCTTCCAATCATTATCATTAATGCAACAGGAGTATGTTGACATCAATGAAAATAGTGGTTAGGTCCATACTTGCAACAGTCTTGGCATAAGCTAAATTTGTACAACAACTCAGTGAACAAAAGTGCAAGAAAGAGTTTGTTCCAAATAGTTTATGGGTACAACCCAAGCGGTGTTGATGAACTGAGAGATAGTGCAGATTTGAAAAAGAAGAGTGTTGTAGCAAAAGATTTTATAGAATACATTCATAAGGTTCACTATTGGGAATTAAGGTGTCTCAACCTGGGTAATTCCTTGTATTATTTCATTGTATTTATTTATTTATTGCCTATTGTATAATTAGGATGCAAATACTATGTTGTCATCTTGTGGGAATTGGCATGGTGATGTGTCATCCTACATGGCATATGACCACATGTAAATTTGTCCTCACATGAGGAGATAGGCATCCCACTTAGTGGTAAGAATATTTTGCCATGTGTCGGCATCTTGGATAGTGTGTAAGGGAATATTGACCGAAACACTCATAATAGATTCCTATGACAAAGTTATGACATGTAAGAGTTAGAAATAGAATGTTCTATGACAGGTGAAGACATGTGTCAAGAAGCATCTTGGAAGAAGGTATCTTTGGGTACCCCAAGGTGGGTTATGACATGTTGTAAGAGAATATGTTATTTATAGCCTATGTATGATAGATTCTCTTACAACTGTAAGTTATGACAGCTATGACAGATTCTATGACGGTTGAAAGAGTCATAGAAGCATCTGTCATTACCCATTTTGGGAATAGGTGACCCCTTTGGGATGGGGTGACTTGACAAGTGTCAAGAAAATCCTACAGTGTTGGAAAAGTGTCCATAGGCATGGGTTTTGGGCCATGAGGCCATGTTGGACGCCCATCTTAATGTGGAGCCATTTTGCCTTGTATATTCTATATAAACAAGTGCTTTGGAGAGGTGATGCATTATGTGATTAACAGGTACTGTTATGCTGCCGGATCAGTTATAGATACAAGTGTCAAAGACTCCTACAAGAGCATTGGCTCTGTAACTGTATTGTAACCTTCATTGTTTACGGAATACATTTGAGCTATGTTTTGGAGTGTGGGGTTTTTCACCCGTAAGCGTTTTCCCCACGTATATCTTGTCTCTCTCTTCTTCTGTCTTACATTCTTGTGTATGTGTTTGCTATAATATCTCTGTTAGTGGGTTAACATAATTGTAACTAGATAGATTAAAATGAATTTGCACTCATCTCTCCTCATTAGATTAGTGTAGGAAGTGATTTCCGCACACCTAGCTTCCTTTCAGTTGGTATCAGAGCTTGATCATCTTTGGTCCTAGTTGTTGGGTAGGTGTTTTCTGAGCTAATCTTAGGTTGAGTGGGAGTTTGTGTAGAGTATTATGTATCTTGTTGCAGGAAGGAGATGGCAACCACATCCGGAAGATTAGAGGTGGAGAAATTCAATGGCACTAATTTCAAGTTGTGGAAACTCAAGATGGAAGATCTACTTGTTGATCGTGACCTATGGGAAACCATATCCGGTGTAAAACCTACGACAATGTCACAAGCTAATTGGGACCTCAAAGATCAGAAGGCTAAGGGTCTCATAAGACTCTGTTTAGCTGACTCTGTCTTGTTGAATGTCCAGGAGGAGAAGAGCATGAAAGACCTTTGGAAGAAGCTGGGTGATGTTTATCAGGTCAAGTCCTTGGTGAACAAGATTTTTCTAAAAAAGTTATTTTCTCTAAAGATGGAAGATAGAGAATCTGTTGTGGACTATATGAATGCTTTCAACATGATTGTTGCATAGTTGACATCTATAGGTGTGAAAATGGAGGAGGAGGACCGGTGTATGGCCCTGCTTTGTTCTTTGCCATATTCGTGGGATCATCTTGTCATGGCCATCGAAAGTACCACTACCACCTTCAAGATGGAAGATGTGGTGTCTTCGTTGTTATTAGCAGAAATGTGAAGAAAGACATCCAAGTCAGCCAAAGAAGCTCTTCCGGTTCATGGAAGACCCAAAGAGAAAGGGAAGAAGAAGGACAAGAAAGGTGAAAAGGGCAGATCCAAATCCCGTGGGAGATCCAAATCTCTTGGAAATTCCAAGGCTCTTTGTTGGAATTGTGGAAAATCTCTGCCCCAGATTCAGATTTTGACAAGTCACAAGATGATGGTGATGCTTTCATTGCAGCCCTGGCCACCCATACATTTGATGATGTGTAGTGGATAGATTCTGGTGCATCATTCCACATGACCTCGCAGCAAAACTGGTTCACAAAGTATGAAGAGTTCGATGGTGGAATGGTGTACCTCGGTGACAAATCTCATCTAAAGATTGTTGGTCGTGGAAGAGTCTCAATCTGATTCCTTGATGGATGAATAAATGGGATCACTGGGGTTATGCACATTTCAGGCTTGGCATGAAACCTACTTTCTGTAAGCATGTTGAATGATGCAGGTGTGCAGGTTGTCTTTTCAAAGGATGGATGCAAGATGACTAGAGGATCTATGGTGCTTGGGAAGGGTACTCAAAGAGGTACTCTATTTCAGTTGGAGGCATGCACTTCATAGTGCAATAGTTCTTCTGACTTGAAGAAAAGAGATGCAGTCACTTCATCCTCACCATCTGAACGAGCAGTGAAGAAATCTGTTGCAACACATTCTGATGGTAGTGCACATGCTTTGGAAGTTAAACTTCCTATTGAAAAGACTATGTTATGGCATTTGAGATATGGCCACATTGGTGAGAAGGGTCTTAGAACCCTAAAAAATAAAAACCTCATTGAGGGGTGAAATGATTGTAATCTCGAGTTTGACTTTTGCGAACATTGTGTATATGGAAAGAAAAACTGTGTTCAATTTTACTCTAGTTCTCACAAGTCTTCTGATGTTTTGGATCTTATTCATTCTAATGTGTTTGGTCCAGTTATTGTTCCTTCGATTTCTAAATATGTATATTTTGTATCTTTCATAGATGATTACAGTAGAAGGACATGGGTTTATTTTATTAAAAGCAAGACTGAAGTCTTTAGTTAGTTTAAAGAGTTTAAAGCCTTTGCTAAAAATCAGGCTAGTAAAAAGATTAAGTGTTTGAGAACTGACAATGGTGTTGAGTTTTGTTCAGCAGAGTTCGATAAGTTCTGTAAAGAACAAGGGTTTGAAAGACATAAAACAACTCTATACACCCTGTAGCAAAATGGAGTTGTAGAGAGGATGAACAGAACACTGATGGAGAAGGCTAGGAGTATGCTTAGTGGAGCAAGCCTCAAACAAAATTTTTGGGTTGAAGCTATAGCCACTGCTTGCTACCTAGTAAACAGGTCTCCTACATCAGCTCTTCTTGGTAAGACACCTATGGAGGTGTGGTCTGGTAAGAAGCCTTCAGTTAGACATCTTCGTGTTTTTGGTTGTGAGGCATATGCACATTTGCCTAAGGAGAAACGGTCTAAATTAGAGAACAAGGCTGTTAAATGTATTTTCATTGGCTATGGTGTCGGTGTGAAAGGATACAAGCTTTGGGATCCTGTGGCTGAAAAGTGTTGTATAGCAGAAGTGTTATCTTCAGAGAACTAACACCTTCTTCTGTTGTTCTATAGCCAGAACAAACATAAAATAAAGAAGATGTGGTTTAGTTTCATTCTACCCCTAAGAAGACTGAACCGACAGACCCTGTGAGACCTGATGATGAGGAGAGCTCTAGCAGCTCTGAAAGCTCAGAAGAAGAAGCAGAACCTCAACTTCAACCATTAAGGAGGTCTACACGAACAAGAAAGCAACCTAATAGGTTTGGTTATTCATTACTTGATTCTAGTCGTGATTTTGCTTTACTTACTAACACTGATGAGCTTAGAACTGTGAAAGAGGCTATGGACATGAAAGATGCAAGTTCCTAGAAGGAGGCCATGGAAGATGAGATGGCTTTTTTGGAGAAGAATAAAACATGGGACTTGGTGCCTTTTCCTGAAGGATGGAAACATGTTGGATGCAAATGGGTGTTCAAGAAGAAATTTGGTGCAGATGGCAGTGTTGAAAAGTACAAGTCTAGATTGGTTGTGAAGGGGTACTCACAAGTGGAGGGAATTGATTATGGTAAAATTTTCTCTCCCGTTGCAAAACTGACATCCATTTGATTCTTGTTATCTCTTGCAGCTGCTTATGACTTAGAGATAGAAAAGATGAATGTGAAGATAGCTTTCCTTCATGGTGATTTGGAGCAAGAGATTTACATGTCACGGCCAGAGCATTACATAGAGAAAGGTAAAAAAAATTTGGTTTGCAAGCTGAAAAAGTCTTTGTATGGTTTGAAGCAGTCTCCTAGGATGTGGTATATGAAATTTGATGCCTTTGTGTTGTCCATTAGATTTCTGAGATCGAAATCTGATCATTGTGTGTATTACAATTTTGATAATGATCGCATTCTCATTATTGCATTGTATGTTGACGATATGTTGTTGATTGGGAATGGTACAAATATGATTTCTGATTTGAAGTCTCAGTTGTCAGCACAGTTTGAGATGAAAAATCTAGGGGCAGCCAGGTACATTATGGGAATGGAAATCAGAAGAGACAAAGCAAAGAAAAAACTTTGGTTAAGCCAAAGTAAGTATGTGAAGACCGTGTTGGACAGGTTCAGCATGACAGATTGTAGACCATTGTGTGTTCATGTTTCATTAGGGACAAATTTGTCTGTTAATAATTGTCCAAAATCTCCTAGTGAGGTGGAGGACATGAGCAGAGTACCTTATGCTAGTGTTGTTGGCAGTTTGATGTATACTATGGTCTACACAAGACCAGACATTACCCAAGCAGTGGGAGTCCTTAGTCGATTTATGACTAATCTTGGACGGGTACATTCGGATGCAATTAAGCAAGTGTTCAGATATTTGAGGGGTACTTCTCAGTATTCCATATCCTATCATGGAAATGCTACAGGACCTCCACATTTAGTTTGTATTCATGGATTTGTGGATTCTGATTGGGCAGGTGACATTGACAGCAGGAGATCCACCAGTGCCTACGTGTTCACTATGTTTGGTGGTGCAATTAGTTGGATGAGTAAGTGACAACCTGTGGTTTCTTTGTCCACGACAGAAGCTGAGTATATGGTAGCAACTCATGCTTGCAAGGAAGCCATTTTTCTTAAGAGGTTGTGTTCAGATATTGGTGTTGATGCAGGACAAATTACAATCTATTGTGATAGTCAGAGTGCGATTTGCCTAGCGAAGAATCTAACTTTCCATGCTAGAACAAAACATATTGATGTACAGTTTCACTTCGTGCGAGACATGGTAGAGGATGGGAAGGTGAATTTAGAGAAGGTAGATAGTTTGAAGAATGTTCTAGATGCATTGACGAAACCAGTGTGTACAAAGAAGTTCAGATGGTGTTTGGAGTCTATGGGCCTCTCAGCCTATAGCAGTTAAATCCTGTTAATTCTATTGGCTCTTACAAGATGTTTGACAAGTGGGAGAATGTTAGGAATTAAGGTGTCTCAACCTTGGTAATTCCTTGTATTATTTCATTATATTTATTTATTTATTGCATATTGTATAATTAGGACACAAATCCTATGTTGTCATCTTGTGGGAGTTGGTACGGTGATGTGTCATCCTACATCGCATATGACCACATATAAATTTGTCCTTACATGAGGAGATAGGTGTCCCACTTAGTGGCAGGAATATTTTGCCATGTGTTGGCATCTTAGATAGTGTGTAAGGGAATATTGACTGAAACGGTCATGACAGATTCCTATGACAAAGTTATGACATGTAAGAGTCAGAAATAGAATGTTCTATGATAGGTGAAGACATGTGTCGAGAAACATCTTGGAAGAAGGAATCTTTGGGTGCCCCAAGGTGGGTTATGACATATTGTAAGAGAATATGCTATTTATAGCCTGTGTATGATAGATTCTCTTACAACTGTAAGTTATGATAGCTATGATAGATTCTATGATGGTTGTGTTGGTTTTCCTTCCGAATTGGTAGAGGGTTTGCCAGTTCCAATGCACAGGCAGATTCGGCCAACTAATACAGGAGGTTGCATGAGCTGCCTCCCCTTCACTTCTGGTTCTGCCGCACCAAGGGGGTATCCCTATAGCTAAAGATTTAACCTTGACTCGCCCAATGACAAAAATATTTATCTTTACAATAACAAGCAGAATACTCTCATGTGTGGACTAAGATTTGGGTGATAAATCACAAGGCTAGCAATGTTCTTGGACATATCTAACTGGTTGAGGATGAGAGTATGCAGGGGTCCTATTTCTACTCCTACAACTAACAGGTTGGAAATATGGAATAATTTGAATTGATGTTTTAGATGCAAGACAAGGGGTTTTGGATCATAACTACTACACAAAAAGCAGACCGATGCCTATCTCAGGGCAAGGAGTCAACTAGACTTATACAAATGAATGATTTGCATTGGCATTCGAGTTTCAAGGGGTTAAGACTAGTGTTTGCCTTACAAACACCACCCAAGGATAAGTGTTTAACTATCTCTACTTACAAATATCCTTGCTGACATACAACCTTCTTCATACTCAACCTAAAACAATTTAATCCACTCCTTGAATGGAAGTTAGAGATTAAGCATGTGATACAGAAACCTATACCCTAGAATCTGAGAAACCCTTAGCAACCAAATTCAAAAGAAGAAAATGTATACAACAAATGGAGAAAGATAGATAAACACATGCAATAAAACATTTTTCATATAAACATGACATGAAACTGAACATATGTGCAAGGTGCATTCAGATGCAACTCATAAACTCCAAAAGGGATAAAACAGACAAGAAATGCTATGTTTTTCGTTATTTTTCCCCAAAAATGCCCAAATCTTCAACAACCTAAATGAGTAGCACAGTTTGCCTTTTATAGCAAGACTGTGTACTCAGCAATAATTACATGGCATTTCAAAATTTGCCAGAAACTGCCAGATACACCGCACCAAAAATGGTGCCCAAAATCATTCAATGCAACATGGAGAAGAAAAAGGATGAGCAGGTGAACTCGAGATCTGCACCACCGCCTGAAGATTTTCTTCACAAACCTGGTAGTTGGCCGGTCAATCAGACCCATACCTTTGCAAATGTTGCCATAAATGGCCAACCTACCCGTGGGATGCAGCAATGGTTTGTGCTATGAAGCTTCCCGCTCAAACTGGTGCAGATACACAGAAAATCCTTCCTTCCTCAAGCGTTCAAAACAAGACCGTCGATCTCCCTCCTATCGCTGAGATCCATGGCCACAAAATGCTTTGAAAAGTCAACAACCAATTAAAACTTGCCATCCAGGTGTCTGCTTCCTATCGCTGACTTTTTCGCCATCTATTTTGCCATTTTCGCCCATTTTGCCCTTTAAAACCCATGTATATGCAAAAGCATATGCACATACATACAACTGCCTGCATACAAAGCGCGGACCCCAAATATTTATATAACAAATCGCAATCTCATTCGGGTCCGGCTTGTATCACCCTTTTGCATATATCGCTTTGTATATTGCACATACAAACGCAACATACAACTCATGGATTTTAAATTCTTATAAAGTAGATTGGAATCATTTTGAAATCTGGCATATATCTAACTCCCTTTGTATATCGGCGTACATACAATGCACAATATACACTCTGCGGACGCCAGCCACCCTATCAGCCAGATTACATCCTCCCTTCACGTCCGGGCCTTGTATATGCGTGCTTGTACATTCACTTTGTATATAACATATACAAACAACCTGAGACATACAAGCTGCGGACCCCACCTCACTCCTGAAAACTGTTGACTTTTTTACCACTCCCGCTTGTATGTTTCACTTGTATGTGTTATTTGCATATCGAAGATACATTGGATACATACAATGCAAACATACAAAGGGAAATGCCTTTGACCTTTCCACTTAGCCATTGTCGCCTTTGTATATGCAAAAGCATATACAAGCACTTCATACATACAAGCCGCGGACCTCAAAAATTCATCTGTCACAACACATTTTCCTCTCGCGTCCGGGTTGCATCTCCTCTTGCTTGCATCTCGGCATATACAATGCACCTCTCATACAAGCTGCGAACCCCAAATTTTATTCACTGTATTTGATTTTCAATCGGGTCTGGATTGTATATTTTCTTTTGTACATATCGGCGTGTATGTCGCATATACAATGCGAACATACAACCGGTGGGCCCCATAGCTGACGTTGACCATCATTGACTTGTTTGTATGTTCCACCTTGTACATTTCCTTTGTATGTCGAATATACAAACCTGAACATACAAACCTTTTTACATACAAGCAAGGAAATCTTTCCTGGAATATGCGATATACATTTTCTCTTGTATGCCCAGAAAAGCATATTTTCCTTTGTATGTCGCGAATGTATGTGCGAACATACAACACAATATACAAGCAAACTTTTGATACATCTGCAGAATATTCCAAGAATTTGCAATGTATATTCCACCATTGTATGTTCAAAAAGCACCCGAATAACACATACAAGCCTGATATGCAAGAAAAGATGCATACAATCAATCTTTTCCACCTTTCAAAGGCTGATTGAACTTCTTTTCGGGTCCAGCCAATGTATATCTGCACTTGTACATACAAATCCCTTTGCATATACAAAGATACATGCATTTAAAACTATTTTTTGCACTTTTCAACTGCAAAGGCCCAAAGACTTAGAATTTTTTAGATTTTTTGGGAAGGTGCCTACGAAATTAATTGCTTGAAATCTGAATATTTATGCAGGCACCATCAAGTTGTAAGAGTCGTAGAAGCATCTGTCATTACCCATTTTGGGAATAGGCGACCCCTTTAGGATGGGGTGACTTGACAAGTGTCAGGAATATCCTACAGTGTTGGACAACTATCCATAGTTGTGGGTTTTGGGCCATGAGGCCATGTTGGATGCCCATCTCAATGTGGAGCTATTTTTGCCTTGTATATTCTATATAAACAGGTGCTTTGGAGAGGTGATGCATTATGTGATTAACATGTATTGTTATGCTGCCGGATCATCTCTAGATACGAGTGTCGAAGACTCCTATAAGAGCATTGACTCTGTAACTATATTGTAACCTTCATTGTTTACGGAATACATTTGAGCTGTGTTTTGAAGTGTGGGGTTTTTCACCTGTAAGGGTTTTCCCCACATATATCTTGTCTCTCTTCTTCTGTCTTACATTCTTGTGTATGTGTTTGCTACAATATCTCTGTTAGTGGGTTAGCATAATTGTAATTGTAAAGATTAAAATGAATTTGCACCCATCTCTCTTCATTAGATTAGTGTAGGAAGCGATTTCCGCACATCTAGCTTCCTTTCATTCACAAGGGGGTGAAGGAAAAGTTGGAGAAAAGTGCCAACAAATACAAAGAACATGTTTATGCGCATAGGAGTGAACAAGAGTTCTAGCTAGGTGACTTAGTTTTGATGCATTTGAGGAAAGAATGGTACCCACATGGAACATACAATAAGTTGAGCTTAAAGAAAATAAGCCCATGCAAGGTGTTGGGGATATTCTTATCCAATACCTATGAGATTGAGCTACCACCAAAGATAGACATATCTCCTATTTTTAATGTTATTGATCTATACAAGTTCTATGAAGGAGAGACAAGTTTACAAGTGGGTACACACTCACGTTTGGCTGATGCATAAGGATGGTTAGATTAGTTATTTGAAAAGAAGATGGAAGAAGTAGATAGAGTGATTAACTCTTGAGTGGCTAAGAAGACTAGAGGAAGGGACTACATGGAATACCTGGTCTGATGGAAGAATGGAGCTGCAGATGAAGCTTCTTGGTTGAGTGCTGTAGAGAAAGCCAAGTATAGAATTTTGATTCCAGACTTGCCAAAATGTTTATGAGTTTCCAACTCATGGAACATTTTATTTACTTGACATGTCTGATGCATGCACAAGGATGCTTATATTAGTTACTTGAAAAGAAGATGGAAAAAGTAGACAGAGTGATTAACTCTCGAGTGGCTAAGAAGACCAGAGGAAGGGACTACATGGAATACCTGGTCCGATGGAAGAACAGAGCTGCAGATGAAGCTTCTTGGTTGAGTGCTGCTGAGATAGCCAAGTATGAAATTTTGATTCCACGCTTGCCAAAATGTTCATGAGTTTCCAACTCATGGAACATTTCAATTACTTGACATTTTTAATGCAGAAGCATCCGGGTGTATGAGCAATCCTCATCAACCAATATATATATATATATATATATATATATATTTCTTTGTTTTCTTGTTTATTTGTTTTCCTTCTTGTTTTGCTGTAGGAGTTGATGATCAAATTTTTAGAGAAATTCCTAAGGATTCATGGCCAAGTGTTGACTTCATCTTGAAAAAGATCCAAATGGGTGCTCACATTTCAAATTTGACGAAGATCTGAGCTAAATTGGATGAGTTATGCAAATACAGAACTTTGAGTGCCAACAGAATATGTGGAACTTTCCCTGCCATCGGGATATATGCAGATGACCCTTGAAATGTCGCATATCCAAGTGATGACTTCATCTTGTTAAGGAGCCAAATGGGTGTCCAAAATTTCAAGTTTGGTAAGATTATAAGCAAAATTGAACAAGTTATGCTTAGGCAGAACTTTGAGTGTTAACAGAGTATGCAAAACTTTCCCTACTATTGGGATATATACAAACGACCCTTGAAATCCCGTATATGCAGATGACCCTTGAAATCCTGCATATGTAGAGACCCCTGAAATCTTGCAATATGCAAATGACCCTTGAAATCATGCAATATGTAGTAGACCCCTGAATCCCGCAATATGCAGATGACCCTTGAAATCCCACAATATGCAGATGACCCCCGAAATCCCACAATATCCCGATGGGTCACTTTTTTCCGCTACACTGCTTGAAAGCACCTAGAAAGTGACAAAAACAGTTTTTGACTGTTTGTATAGTCGATCCAAGAGCCAATTAATGACTGACACGTGTCCCATTCACGTGATGAATGTGGTGGCTACCTCAAATGCCTATAAATAGAGGATTTTCACACTAAAAGAGGTTGACTTCTCTATAGTGAGTTTTTGGCTTCTGCTGTAACTTCTTCTACAAATTTTAGATTTGAAGGTAGATTGTTTTGGGTTTTCATAGGAAGGCTAGGATAGTCTGATCTGACCATTGGAATGATTGTAAGGCTTAGGCCAAGGAATGTAGGATTGCATGTAAGATTGTAATACCATTTTACTCCTATTGTAATGTTCTCATTGCAAGTGAATAAAGAAAGTTTTCAGATTTGTTATGTCTAAGATCATTTTGCTACCTAGTTCAGTAGTCTATCAAGACCTCTGGACCTTGAACTGCATCAGAAAGCTGCAACCAACAACATAACTATTAGAGTCTGAGTAACAAAATGAAAAAAAAGGCAATGACATCTTTTATAGTGAAAAAATAAAATCCTGACAATGGTAAAATTCTAACAATGGGTATGTATCTATTTCTGATTCTTCTGAAACATGATTTAACCTCTTAACTGTTTTCTAAACCAAACGATGTCCATTTTGAATATCTACATGACTGCTGAGAAGAAAGTCTGACAGCCAGACAGATTGGTACAAGCTATCTCAAGCACCCGATTGTCTCCTTCATGAATAGCTTGAGTAGTTCTAGACATCTCCATATTAGCAACTGAGGGAGTGGGCAGTTCCCAACCACGAACCAAAGTATTACTCCCTGGCTTGCGGAAACCTGATTCACAATTCAGAGTACTATGAAATGTTCAACCGATGACATATTTTGCGTTGTTGCAACAACAGGAGAGACAACAACACACAAACCCAATACAGAGATATAAACTTACCATGTGGACCAGCTCTCTCTTTTTAGTTTTTAGCCTTCTGCTGTTGCTTCTGTTCCTCAATCGTGTATTTTTTTTTTCTCGCCACTTCTGGGTAGTTATTCCTCTTTTTTTCTGCTGCTCTGACACTCTACTTAAACACCATCCATTTCAATGGTCAAACAATCAATAACAATTTTACATCTCATTTTCACACCAGAAAGTTGTAAATATTTGTTCTATTGGTCAAAATTAACATTTGACCGTTGAAGTGGATGATGTTTAGAATAGCCCTGCTCCCATATGTCATATTTCCAGTCCTGCTGCACCACCGGTTGCCTTTGTTACTGATCTGCATTTACAAATTGTGCCGATAAACTGCTTTCCCTGTGATGTATTCAATTGAATAGACGGTTTCAATCTCAGGAAGAAGACTGAGTTCTCTTTAACCTTTCTGACTGTGACTTTGAGGTTAATGCTGGTGATCAGAGTGCTCAGATAATTATTGAGAAGATTCTAACCCCAGAGGTTCTAGAGTTGGATTGATACTGATTTTGAGGTTAATATTGTTGATCGAATTGCTCAGTTAATTATTGAAAAGATTTTAACTCCAGAGGTTCTAGAGGTGGATGATTGGGATTCTACATTCAGAGATGCAGGTGGCTTTGGATCAATAGTGTGTGTTAATGGGGTAGGGTTTACTCTGTTCTATTGTGTGATGGACTTGGATGTATGGAAGATTTTAAAAATGTCTTTTCATACCCTCAATTTACAAAAATGACATTTAAACTTTAAAACACTAAATTTAATTGGTTGACTTTAAATTTTACTAATTAAAAACTGGAAGATCGAAACATAATAACAGATGTGTTGCTAAAAAATGGGGTTGGAAATATTGGTCATCATAGAGAACACTAGTTATAATATAGTAAGAAATGCAAGAAACTACCAACATCATCAATCCAATGGTCTCTATTTCCTTATTTGCATCTCCTTTCAATTTATGAAAGCTATAAGAAAGAATCGGTCACTCTGTTGCACTTATTAGCAAATACTATGTACTAATAAATGCTGATTATGAAAGCTGTAAGAAAGAATCGGTCACTCTGTTGCACTTATTAACAAATACTATGTACTAATAAATGCTGATTACTTCTGTACTAGGTTGGTGTCTGTCTTATTAACAAATAGAAATACTTGTGTTCAGTGAGGATCCTTGCCCTTCAAAGTTCCTCTTCCTCAACATATGAAATTGTTTCTAAAATACTCAATAAAAAAATATAATCCCATGAAAATTAAAACTTACAATCCAAATTTTATATATATAAGCCTCCTGGGATTCAAAATAGTTCTTCAAATATTTAAAAACTAATATTTATAATCCAACAATCTAATTAGAAACTTTTTAACTAAACGTTTAAGTATTAAAAATAGCTTTGAATGCCATGAGAAGACAATCAAATGTGAACACAGGAAGTTCTGTAACTTTTAACAATAAAACTTGATGTTGTCTCTTGGGGTAGGAATAGCTGTAAGTGGCAGAGCTTTTTGCAGAGTTATGCCAAATATCTCAGACATATCAATACCTGCCTCATTGCCCATGGGGAGGGACCAACTGAAGGCTTGCAGCAACGATCCCACCACCAAATGGACCATTTTATGTGCCAATGGAAGCCCAATGCATATCCTTCTTCCTGCTCCAAATGGTAGCAGTTCAAAATCTTGACCTTTGTAGTCAATGTTGAACTCCAAAAACCTATCTGGATCAAAATTTAAAGGATCTCTCCACACACTAGGATCTCTCCCAATGCCCCATATGTTCACAAACACCTGAGTATTCTCTGGAACAAGGTACCCACCAATCTCACAAGACTTATCTGCTCTTCTAGGAATGTTCAATGGGGCTGCAGGGTGTAATCGGAACACTTCTTTCACTACTGCTCGGAGATATGGAAGATTAGCTATGTCTGCCTCCTCCATTCTTCTCTCCACACCCACAATATCATCCAGCTCTGCTTGGACTTTTCTCATCAGTGTTGGCTTTCTCAGAAGCTCTGTCATTGTCCATTCAATTGTTGCCGAAGTGGTGTCGGTCCCTGCAACAAACATGTCCTGCAAAAACAAGAATTTAGACAGTGTCATTGATAGTGGCCACTGGCAACTCTGCGAATAATGGATTGGATTTTAGTTCTATGAAAGTTCCAAAATAATATGTTTTTTGGGGGAAGGAGAAGCAGTGTTGAAGCACTGTACCATATAGAGCTTATGTGATGGTCATGGGTAGAGTCGGGTAGACTACCCTATAATATAATGCTCAAACAACTGATAAGTGATTGCACTAAAACGGCTTAAGTGGATCAAGAAATAGAAATTGAAGAAGCCGATTCTATCCATGCTTTCTCTTTCAAGATTTGAGTAAGAAATTAGCAGAAAATGTATTGGAAGAACTAATCTAGGGGTGTCATGAAAGGGGCCTATTAGGTTTTCCTAGAGGATCTGATGTCCTATGTGTATAAGAAAGTTGTTAGTATGTGAAGTTAGTTTTCTTATTCCAGCATTGATAAAGCAGTTGACGATTAGAAGCACGTGCGAATCGTATGCTGGGCGTGGCCGAAGGCCTGAAAGTTCAACCTAAGGGTGAAGGGCAGGGGGTCGCAGGGGGACCACTCAATGCTTTCTATTTTGGGAAATTCTTCTTCGAAAAGGAGTTGTCCAACTTAGAGGTTTTTTGGTTTTAGTTAGTCGAGCTTGATGAATTGAGTGAGTTGTAACAGCCAATTGTTCTTGAGAAATAAAATTATTGTAAGACCTTTGCCCATGGTTTTTCCTGGTACATAACCAGGTTTCCACGTAGATCTGTGTGTTCATTTTGTGCAATTTATTGCTTTTCACTGTGTTTATTTCTGTTTCTGCACTATATATTTTCTCTACAAAAGTAAGCTATAATTAACAGGGAATTTTCTAATTTTAGAGCAGGGCTTTTCAAAGTAAGATATAATTAACAGGGAATTTTCTAATTTTAGAGCAGGGCTTTTCTTTATTAGTAGGGAAGGTTGTGAGAGAGGAGGAGGTTGGTAAGCGTGAAGGTCACAAGGGGGACCTCCTCCCCATCAACATATCCAACATAGAGACCACATAGTCAACTTAGAAGCCACATAAAGGGGACCTCCTCCCCATCAACATATCCAACATAGAGACCACATAGTCAACTTAGAAGCCACATAAGCCACATATGTTACTTGGGGATTCGAACTTGGATCTCCATCGTGAGAACCTTTGGCCTTTGCCATTCAAACACAACCCCGTTGACAATTGTATAATCGATTTTATGGACCTAGTGTATTTTTTTTTTTTTTTTGAAAAAAACCCCTCTGGAGAGCAGAGTAATATGCATTAGTAGTTATTTGCATCAGATATAGGCATGTCAAAATATGCAAAATGTTACATAGTTACCTACATCAGATGATCTCAAATTTAAAAATATAGCTTTAGATGAGTGGGAAAGTTGAAAACAGTTAGTCTAACTCCATAAGAATGTTCATAATATATATGCATATGTAGAAACCATACCTGTGAGGTAAGTTGAGATTTTCATTCATTTCAAAATTTTTGAAGCAATAGGCTTACCATCAGCATTGCTTTGATGTTCTCCAGAGTAAGTTGTGTACCATCTTCTTTCAAATCCAACATTACATCCAGAAAGTCCTTCACTCCATCGCTGTTGCATTGTATATCAGCCCTCTGTGCTAGTCGCTCCTCAATAATTCTGTTAAACATGTCGTCAAAACGCTGGGCCAAAATCTTAGTTTTACTATTCAACCCCTGAAGATCAAACATCCCCAGAAAAGGATGAAGGTCAGATAAATTCGGAACCCCTGACAACTTGAGGACTTCCCATACCATGTCCTTAAACTCTGCAGCTTGTGCGGAGCCTGTTTCAAATACTTTTTTGCTGCAAACCATCTTCCCTACAAGGCCAAGAGAAATCATAAAAGCTCTTTCACCAATATTCACACTATTCCCCTGTTTACAATCCTCCAAGATGTGATCAATAGTCCTAAATACCTCTTCTCTTCTCAAATACTGCAGAGCATCCAACCTTTTGACAGTGAAAATCTCTGTGTTGCAGATCTTTCTTAGCAAGCGCCATCGAGGGCCATAAGGACTCCATACTAAAGATGTTCCTTGGTAGGCAAATGTCCTTACAGCTGTATTAATTGTCCTGCTTGAGAAGCTCTGGTCATTGATCTTTAGTACTTCTCTTGCCATGGCTGAAGATGACACAACCAGAGTTGTCTGTCTGCCCAATTTGATAGTCATGAGAGGCCCATATTTCTGTGCAAGCAGGAAAAGAGATTGGTGGGGCTTGTCCCCAAGCTGAAGGAGGTTTCCAATGAAGGGCCATCCAGGAGGACCTGGTGGTAATGGTAATGTCAATCTCCTGTTACTCCTCTTCTTCAGAAAAATGAGGAGTATCAGTACGAGAACTCCTGCAGCTACAGAGTATATTGTTGAGGCAACATTGATTGAATCCATGACAAACTAGTAGCAAGAAAGAATTCAATGAACTTCTGCTCATATGGGTATGTGAACAAGAAAGCATTCAATGAATCTGTGCTCAAATGGTTAATGTGGGCAAGAAATCATCCGATCAATTTGTGGTCAAAGGGCATTTAATATTGACTGCAATACATGTGGGATGACATTGTCTAAACTCGTAAATAAATAGTTTTATTTAGGATTCCCACACCAATGAGACCTTCCCTGTATTGTGCCACCTAACCTTCTTTCCTATGCATTTTTTGTGGTGTAGTTGATATACCTAAATTTCAAGAATTCGGCTGTATGTGCAGAGTGTTATAGTGGTTGGCAACGTGAAAAACTGTGAGCTTGAAATCAGCGTGAACTTCCAGCTAATATTCAATGTTTTTGTTTTATTTTTATTTTTTTTAATCGACTTCTTTTGGCTTATTTTTTAAAATTTAACAATTAATATAATTTAATTATATACTTTAATTACTGGAGAGGCGTGTACATAAAGGATATACTTATGAAGTAAGTGTGACATACTTTTATTAAATGGACTGCACATAATAATTAATTTTAAAATATATAGGGGACATAGTTTAATTAAATGAATGCACATAAGAATAAAACTGACATAAGGGAAATAATCTATATAAATAGAACTAATACTCATAAGAACTAGCATACCTATCTTTAGAAAAATCTACAAAAAATACATCGAGTGGAGAGATATACTTCTAGGCGTCACTATTTTTAAACTACTTTGTCGTATATAAGTTCAATAGGGGATATCTCTGTGTTCAAATAACTTCTCCTTTCATGATATCTCTCAGTTCAAATAACTTGTGCTCTTTGTATTCTTTTGCACATATCCTTATGTGCATTCATTTAATAAAAGTATGTCGCTTATATATTTTAAATTTAATTCTTATGTGCATTCATTTAATAAAAGTATGTCTGTTATATATTTTAAATTTAAAACATATGCTTAATAATTTTTATGTGCATTCATTTAATAAAAATATGTTGGTTATATATTTTAAATTTAAAACACTTACTTTATAATTTAAAAATTATATATGTAGGCTTTGTCATCTCCTTAATGTTGATTAAAGAAACATATTAATTTTCTTTAATATGTTTTTATCCTTTTATTTCATATTGACTCCTAGGGTTTCATATTTGCCTCACTTTATTTTTATAAAATAGCAATGAAAAAAATCAAGAAATTGAATTTCATGAAAAAAAAAATAAAAAATTGATGAGTGTATAGTAAAAGCTATACTTTGCTCCTTTTTTATTTGATCTATAAAACCCTAATAAAATATAGTTATAAAATATTGTTTTATGGCACTATATTTTTATTAAACAACAATGAAAAAGCCACTAAATTAAATTTCATTCTCCAGAAAATTAAAAAAAATTAAATTAATGATTGTATAGTAAAATCTATAAAATATAATGCGTTTACATTCAAATAACTTTGCCTTTCACTTTGTTCTTATTCATTTAATAAAACTATATAGTTTATAAATTTTAAATTTAATTCTTATGTGCATTCATTTAATAAAAATGTGTTCGTTATATATTTTAAATTTAAAACACATATTTTATAATTTAAAAAAAAATGTGGCTCAGTCATCCCCTTAATGCCATTGTATAAGGCCTCTCAAAACATATTAATTTCGTTTAATATGTTTTTATCCTTTTATTTCATATTGACCCCTAGGGTTTCATATTTGCTTCACTTTATTTTTATAAAACAATATTATTTACTTTATGTCATCTTAATTCTTATGTGCATTCATTTAATAAAAGTATGTGGGTTATATATTTTAAATTTAATTCTTAGGTGCATTCATTTAATAAAAGTATGTGGGTTATATATTTTAAATTTAAAACACTTACTTTATAATTTAAAAAAATATATGTAGGTCATCCCCTTAATGACATTGTATAAGGCCTCTCATAGTAATATCCTTTAATATATTTTTATCCTTTTATTTCATATTGATCCCTAGGGTTTCATATTTGCCTCACTTTATTTTTATAAAACAATAGTGAAAAAACCAATAAATTAAATTTCATGTAAAAAAATATAAAATTGATGATTGTATAGTAAAAGCTATTATTTGCTCCTTTTTTATTTGATTTGATAAAACCCTAATAAAATATAGTTATAAAGTATTATTTTACGACACTATATTTTTATAATTTACAACAATGAAAAACTACTAAATTAAATTTTACTATGCATAAAACAAATTTAAACCCTGATAAAATATAGTTATAAAATATTGTTTTACAACACATTATTTTTATAAAACACCAGTGAAAACCAATAAATTAAATTTTAGTCTCTAGAAAACAAAAGAAAAAAATCTTCACCAGTATTCTTTTGCTCTTTTTATTTGATTTGATATTTTTGTGATTTGTGTTTGATATTACTTGTATTTATATAGATTATTTAATAAAATTATATATTTTAAATTTAAAACAATTACTTTATAATTTTCAAAAATATATGTTGGCTCTATTTAGTTTTTATGTACACAGTCACAACCATCCCCTTAATGCCACTATATATTAGTTAGTTTAATAGCTCTAGTTTTTACTATAAATATTTTATAGTAAAAAAATGAAAATATGTGGATAGTTTTTATATGAAATAATGCTATTTATATTTATTTTATTAAATTAAAAAATGGGTTGAAAAAGTCACAACGTATAGTTTATGCAAGACATAGCCTTAAACAACATATCAAAAGAGAAAACATAACAAGTTGTTAATCAACTGAGAGCTATTGAATTAGTAGTAAGAGGTGGGTCACAGCCATATAGTTTCTACACATTAGGATTATCTTGGCCTTTCAGTATGGGCTCCTAGCCTCTAAGAGCACCATCATTAGTTTGTTCACTGTGTGTATCCTCAAGAGGCTAATCAATAGCCTTACAAGGAGAAATGGTAAATGCAAGTTGAGGAAACTTGGCACTATTTAGCTAACCTAAGGCACCTCTATCACAAGGCTAAGAGGAAGTTGGAGACCTATTGATGAGAAATCGAAGACCATCCATGGGCATTGTGACCATGAGCCCTACATTGAGAAGCATTCTAATCATGCCTACAATCATTATGACTTCTACCATGTCAACATCCTCTAGAGGGGATCAACCCCTATTGGAAGGAGAGGTCAATGGAACTCTAGCAACCATACAAGGTACATTACTCTTGTGATCAAGATGCACTTATAAGTGGGCCACTTCAAGTTCAACTTTATTGGCCTCTCTAACGAAGGAAGATCAAACTCAAATATCCATTTCCATAACTAGGAATAAGCCCAATCACATCTCCTAAATCCTCATAAATGACATCATAATCAACTCATATGCACAAGGAGATAACCATGCATTAAACACTCCTCAAATGAATCCTCCAGAACTAACAAGCATAGCTCAACATCCATATCCATGAGAAGATAAAGCATTAAGAAAAATACATCTAAAAATAGGATGGACAATATCTTTTAGAAGATAATCCATTTAGTAGACCAAGTGTGGGAAAGAAAATGCTCCTCGAGGATACACCAAGCCACAATGACTCTCTCTAAGAACAATCTCCTCTTAGATCCATGAACTCACATCTATATTTGGGTGAGTGTAGGATCATGATGGATCTTGGAAATAATACCTCTAAGTGGCAATGAAAATACTAAAAATCAGACTTAATCAAGTTCACATGAAAATTTGAATGGAAATTATCTACATAATTTGAAAATTATGTAAGAACAAAATTTGTAGAGAATTGAATCTAGATTATGGGCTACTATTTTTTTTTCAAAAAAAAACTAAATTTACTTGGTGAAAAATGAATATTTCAATGAACAACTATTAAATTTTTCAAAAAAAAAAAAGTGGGTGTCATTCCAGCCAACCTAAGTATGAACAAAAGAAATATTTTTTTTTGAATCTTTCAAAATAAGTTAAGGACTCATGCTAGGATGTGACACATATTTTTTTGAATTTTTTTTCTAAGAAAATAATTAGTTATGATTTTTTACTGTAGCTTTTTTTAAAAACTAAAAAGTAATTTTCCATCCAACCTAACTCGATCAAAAAAATTGGAATTCAATTTTTTTTAAACCTATAGCCAGAAAAGCATAGAGTGTGGTGCATCTTTTGGATTTGAAAAAGGTGAAACAATTTAAAAGTTATGTATGTTTTTCAATCAGGGTGTCCATTAGGATTTCAGACACACATTATATAGAAAATTATTAATAATTGTTTAATAATATGATAATCAAGCAAATCTTATATTTTTAGAAAGATGACAATTTCTTCAATAAACCTTTTTCGATTTATCAAATTTGAATAAAAAAAATTTGTCAGCACGAAGGGTGAAGTTCAAAGACAATGGTGAAACCTGTAAACACGTTAGAATTTAGGGAAAGTCAACTGTGATAGTCCCAAGCCTAAATACAAGGCATTCCCGAAGCAAAATGGATATTTGTAATGGATATCTGTTATTAAAGTAACATATACCCATTTTGTGGAGCTAGGAACGAATGTCTATTCCTAGGAAACAGATATCCGTTATCCTCAAGATAATTTTACATCCAATTTGAGGGAATGTCTTAATGCACTTATATAGAAACATGTGGCACACTCTTGCTAAGTTTGGCTCCTTTCTTAATACCTATATTCCCTCATAAACTCCCCTCCTTTATGCATTTCCACATAGTTGACTTATCCCTACCTTATCTGCACATATTTCCACACATACAACATATTTTCAAGGGATTGACCTAGGAAAACTTGCCCTAGTGATCTAGCAACCCCCCCGAGGCTTTTGACAGTCATCATAGAGAAAAGAGTTTAGTGAATCAAAGAGCAAATGAATATCCATTTAGACCAAGTTTTAAAGCACTTTTAGGCTCCATATGAAGTTCCCAAAAGCCTAGAGAATCATCTAGTATGGATTTATAATTTGTTATGATACATATAGTAGTGAATCATCTAGTATGGTAGTGATAAATCTAGTATGGATTTATAATGTGTTATGATACATATAGTATGATTGCTATTGATGATATTACACCTCCCTCACCTATGCATCATATTAGTAGTGGTTTGTTGTAGTGGGGGAGGGGGTGCCAACCCAACTATTGACTATGTATAGCTATAGCCTAAGCCTAGTCTCCCCTAGATATATAGGACTCGACCTAAGGGGATGGGCTCAAGAGTACCTATATATAGAGAGGCCCCCTATCTTGATGATATATATTTGACATGTCATGTTGGTCCTATGTCCATAGATTCATGTGCTTTGAATGAATTACCTTTTTTAATAGATGATGATGAGTATAATGATGATCATTTTTCTATATCTCTACTAAACCTATGGACACTTATAATGTAGATATATATGCCTTACCTTTACCTAAATGTGTTGATGATTCACCTCTATCCATGCCTAATGATATACTTGTTGAATTTAATTACCTATCTATGATGATTATCCTAGTAATGAGATTTATGATGATTGTACTTCATCTCTCACTAGTGATACACCTATACATGATACACCTTGTTCAAATTCACATGAGGTCATTACCTCCCATGTAATTCATGATGATCCATCTTGTCTGTATTGTGGCTCATGGTCTATTGATGACATGTTTAGTGATGAGCATAGTGATATTTCTTTATCTTCTTATGATGAGGTTAATGACATCCTATTTGTTACATGATTATGTGATTTATGATGAAAATTCTCTTAATACACATATGCTAGAGCCATTTAGTAGTTTATTGAAGATGTAAAGATACATGCTAGATAATTGATATCTTCAAATTATTCTTCTATACATGATGACTATATTTTGATACAAACATTTAGTGATATGTATTATTTTTTACCACTAAGTAATGATTTAATTCATGTCATGCTTCTCATACATCCTTTCATGCATTGTCATTTGCTTTCATAGATCACTTTACTATTGGCCCTAGACAATATTTTGCTCATGGTTTTATTTCATCTCCTTCTAGTGGCCCATTTGTAGTAGATCCCATTAAATTTTCTATGCATCAGTATGATATACCAAATTAGTAGAGACCCCCACTTGGATCCATTCATACTTTCACATGTCACATCTTTAAGTACTTATGGAGCACCTCCTCCTATATCCCATCTTGCACATGATATAGACATACTTAAGAATGATTAACAACATGAGGATCTTTTACAATTTTTACTTGGTATATGTGAGGATAAGGTGGCATTAGTTGATAAAATATTTTTGACACCATCTACCATTGTTACATATGACATGAGACATACACATGTAATTTTGAGACACGTTGAGAATGATATTTCACCTTATTTGAACTACCTCATTATTGGTATTGACAATCTAGAATGATATGTTGATACTCATGCACAAAGTGTTAAACCAAAAAAATACACTACTAAAATATTTCACAATCCTTTGGCATATGACATTTTGACTTATCCTTTAGCAAATGGATTTGTGGAGTTATTCAGAGTCAATTATCTAGCAACAACTCCATTGTTCCATGGAACAATCACTTTTTTCTTATAGGGAAACTATTCCTCCTCTTTACCTAATGTTGGTTGTGTCACCAAAAATCTATAAGCACAAAATATGTCATTATTCCCTTCAATCTACATCTTCTTCTTATGGCCATTTTTTGTTACCTCACTTGCCTTCCTATCCTTACTATTCCATCCTTTGATGGGTCTATGTTCGAATAGTTCATGACCACAACCTCATATATTTTCTTTTTTATTGGTTCATACATCTTTTATCCACCTATTTCCCATGCTAGTCTTTTATCATTTCAAGTGTCATAATAGACTATGTCAATATCCTCTAATCTAGAATTTCTAGTCCATCTACACCTTGGTGAAATTCCTCTTCTTTCCTACACTTGGCCTTTTCCAACCAAGAAACTCTACTAGTCTCACATACACATACCAAGTATGATGATGCATTCCTTGATATGTATATTGTACATGATATTCTATATGATCCCTATAAAATTTTCATAGGTTACACTAGTGCCTTTGCCACTTGAAATCTATATTGTGCCATCAACACCCTTGGCAATGCCTCTAATAAGTCCTTTGGTTTTGTTCACAACTTTCTTTCAACCACGCATTTAAGTTTTGGTTTTTTAAACATAGGAAAACATAACGGATATCCATTTTCTAGAACAAATATCCATTTTGTAGAATGGATATCTGTTACCTAGATATCTATTGCCCAAAGAATTAGGCTTTAGGTAATGGATATCCATTATGTAAAAGCCAAAAAATGGAAAAAAAATATTGTTGGGCCCGACAACTGTGTCCATAGACCCTCTGCTATCGAAAAACCAGTGATATCTACCTATTATAGTGAAAAAACACTTTTATGCACTTTTGGACACAAAATTTGCTTGTTACAATTAATAGGGTGATATATTTGTTCCCCTAATGGGGAGCAATAGTTTTCGTAAAGCAAAAAGGATGAGGAAAGTTACATTGGAGGAAATTGAAGCAATTAGGGAAAATGATAGAGCAAGGAAGAGGATTGGAAGAACAGGTTTGGTGGATGCTCATCAAGGTGAAGCTTCTTCTTTACCATCTAATGACATGCAAATTGAAGGTGTTAATATTGAATACAATGAAATGTTAGATAAGAATGAAATTGACCATGATATTGCAAATGAAAATGTTGTAAAATGTTATGAAACACCTATTGATAAGAGCAATATCATGGACAAAGAAGAAGAAAAACATTTTCTTGAAGATTGTAGATATAAACCTCATGATGTTGAATTTGCACTCCATAATCCATTTGTTGATAAAACTGACGAGGTTGATAACATGGATGAAATAATGAAAATTAATGTATCTCCAAATTACATAAGAAGAGAGGACATTTGTCAAGAAGAGAATGAGAATGATGAAATTGTAAAACATCCAAGAACTACAAAATAGTTACTTAAAATTGATGAGAACATAATGGAAAAACTTGAAGGCAAGAGGTTATCATGAACAGTTTGGTTGTGGGCTTCAAAACTCTTCAATGAATACTTTGAGAATAAAACATTAACTGAATAATGCCAACTTTCTGTGCAATTACTAATGATGTACAAAATGAGACCTTTACTAAAGAAATTGAAGATTTGATTTTAAACAAAGTGTCCGATCGGAATAAAATTATTGTTAGAAGCCTTTTCAATGCACACAATTCTATTGGAAAGACTAGCAAGGAGAAAGATAAAAGACCTGCTCATAGAGTAATAACAACCTCAATAGTGAGAAAAAAATTAAAAAAGGCTCGATTAATGAGGCAAACTTGTGTTGACTTAAGCTTGAATCGTAAAACATTGTCAAAAGCACTAACATTAAGACCAAGACTAGATAGTCCTCTTGGAAATGATACTTGGGCTTTCAGTGGTAGGCTTCCACAAGTTGATGAGAAGCTAATCAATAGCACAAAGGAAGAAATTGAATGATTTTGGCACACTAACTCTAGGGTATCACCGAATGCAAAAGATATTTTAAAGTTAAGAATTGGTGATAAAGACCACACACCACATCCTAAACATTACTTGGAATGTAGCCAAACAACATTGTCAAACAATATTGTGAAACACACCTAGGTATGACAATCTCACAAAGAGCATTTGAATCTCTTAATCCATTTTATTGTGTTCCTCTTAAAATCCATAATACATGTTGTTGCAAATACCATGTAGAGTTTTCTATGTATCATGAATTATTATGCAATATTCGTTCTACTTTGCACACTAATGAAATGTTATAGGAGTGTGGTGCAATTTAATTGCCAAAGTCATCTAGGGACTTATTAGATTTATTTCTATGTATTAGAGATGATTGTTTCATTTTCTACAAGAATGATTGTTTAAATGAAAAGTGTTTACAATGTGGTGGATTATTAAAGTTTATATCATATTTTCATTATAGCAGCAAGCATGAATTTGGAAAGAAAATGGTTGAGAAAAAGAGATATGAGACAATGAAATACAATTTGAAAAGTGGAGGTGAAGGTTCTAGATGTGAGTTGTTACAAGTATGCCAGACATAGCCATAGGTCTCTATGGTTAGATCAATAGTTTAAGATGTTTAAAGACTTTTTCCTGATTAAAACTATTGTCTCTATAGTTGATTTTGTAGAAAACTACACATTGCAACCCCAAAATGAAGTGCAATACTAGTACTACAATTCTATTTAGATTGCTATTTTTGTTCACATCATATATAGACATGCCCCTAAGAGTATAGAAGAGAACATGAAGATTGTCAGAGAATACCATTTTTACACGAGTGATGATTGATCTCATTCATTAGAGTATGTGTAATATTGTTTTCAACAATTTTATGGGTTCTTGTAAAAAAAAATATTAAAATGGATCAACATCTTATTTGGTCAGATAATTGCACTGGTCAATTCAAGAATGCTCGTATGTTCTATTGGTTGAGTAGAATGCATGTAGAGAAGGGTATAGCTCATATTTGGAATTTTTTTGAAGCTGGGTATGGAAAAGGGGAACATGATGGAGTGGGTGTTGTTGAACTGCACTAGACAATTGAGAGGGAGGTGAATCGGTTATCCTAAAACTTTTAACCAATTATGAACATCAACTTATCAATTATTTATATTTAGAAATAAACATGGAAGCATGAAATGAGAAGTTCAACACAATAACATAATCAACATAGAAGACACCAGATTTTTATGTGGAAAACCCTAAAAGTGAAAAACCACGGTGGGTGTTAGCCCATAGAAATATATATGTTATATCAATACCGAAAATAGAGGCACACTGCCCAAATTGCTCACTCCAAAGAATGGCTCACTGCCTATGGGTGGCTCATCGCCAAAGGGAGGCTCACTGCCAAAAGGTTGAACTGAGATAACAACATCGACTCCATGCCAAGGTTCAGTTCCATTGAAACACAAACACCTTTGCTAAGCTACTTTTCTTTTATCTTAGCATCTTTGCACTTCAACACAATTTCATGACTTCATTACAAATATATATACACTTCATCAACCTTGTAATGATCATCAAGGTCGACATTACAATCATCAACCATTGGAACAATCTCCAAGGTCGACAAACATATGTTACATCATAATAGGTCTAGACCTAAACAGATTTACAAAGAAAAGAAATGAATGCGGACCACACTACGCCTTAGCTAGGACTCAAACACAATCTTCCATGCCACAACACGTTTCTACAATCTTCAGTTCATCTTTGCAAATAATGAATTCAACCAGGTCGGCTAAGACTGATAATAGCACTAGGTCTACAAGAACAATCTTCATTGATGATCTAATTTTCTCTTTGCAGACCAATCCAAAAGTAGGAACATGATCAGGAGACATCCACAAGTACATTGTAATTACCAGGAACAACTGCACGATCTCTAATCACTCTATCAATAAGATTCTTCAAACTGGAGTACAGGAACAACACTGTCAGCCACTGTCATGAGTAGAAGATAGCTTGCAGACTAGCAAATCACAAACTGTTACATTTGAAGGCACTTAACATCATCACAGACTTAATTCTAGAATTGTAGACCAAATTACTTCAATGCGGAGCAAAACACTTTCTCCCTGTCACCACCAAACATACAGAAAAAATAGTTTTCACACTGGTGAGCACAACTTACTCAAATCTTCATTCTGGAGGCTCAACCTTGGAATATAACATCTTCAGATAGGCTTCTAAATAACTTCCAAACCACAGGAAAAGATATTCATTCTACAAGAAATGTGGAGTAAACTTCTAGATTGTTCTTTTGAGTACAATACATTATTTCCACTACAACACATTGTTATCATCGGAGGGGCTAATTTTCTCAATATCCTCAACAACTACAAGCAAGTAACGAAATGAGGGCACAATTGACATCAATGACAACACCGATTAGGCACATACTTGCAACAATCTCCCCCTTTGTCATTGATGGCAACATATGATGTGAAAAACTGAAAAGACCATCAAGACAAGATTCTCCCCCTTTCTCTTTACACATCTACATTCTTTCTCCCCCTGAGTTTTTCACATGATTTCTCTTCCCCTTTGACATCAATGGCAAAGGGAACATACTTGCATGCTACTGCTCTAATCCACTTACTTTATCAGAAACATCTAGCTACACCCCCTGAGAGGTAGCCATCAGAACATCAATCCAGATCAAAGAATGACACTTGAGATCCACTGGATTGATGCATTCCTATGCATCTTAGTTCAGGACAGGAGCGCTAATAACCCCTAACTTTTCTCTGAGATACTCAAAGGTATCTAAATAGGCAGAGGCTTAGTGAAAATGTCTGCAATATGATCCTTTGTGGACACATATTCCAACTTTATTTCATTCTCTGTCACCTTCTCTCTAAAAAAGTGATACCTTATTGATATGTGCTTTGTTCTTGAGTGCATCACTGGATTTTTTGAAATGTTTATGGAACTTGTATTGTCACAAAAGATTGCAATTGGATCTTCATACACAACTCTTATATCCTTTAGTCTGCTTCATCCATAATACTTGAGTGCAACAACATGCTGCTGCAATATACTTTGCTTTTGCAGTTGACAAAGATATTGAATCTTGTTTCTTGCTCGGCCATGAGACCAATCTATTACCTAAGAAGAACTCACCTCCACTTGTACTCTTTCTGTCATCAACATCTCCGGCCCAATCTGCATTTGTATAAGCACTGAGAGTGAAATCATTATCCTTTGGGTACCATAAGCCATGATCTAGAGTACCTTTTAAATACCTTAGAATTCTCTTAACTGCCACCATATTTGATTCTCTTGGATCAACTTGAAACCTTACAACAAGACAAACTGCATGCGTATTATCATGTCTGGTTTGAGTTAGATAAAGCAATCCTCTGATCATGGATCTGTATTTTTTCTAATCAACCTTGGGTGATTCATCAATTTTTCTCAACTTGCAGCCAGTCACCATGGGAGTACATACCGGTTTAGAGTCTTCCATCCCAAACTTATTCAACAACTCTTTCACATACATAGACTAAGATATGAAGATTCCTTTATCTAATTGGTTTATTTGTAGATCTAGAAAGAAATTCATCTCACCAAACATAGACATTCTCAAATTTTCTTTTTGCATTTCACCAACAAATTTCATACACATACTTTCATTGCCTCCAAAGATAATATCAACAAAGACTTCAACAATCAAAATTTGATCACCATTAATTTTGAAATAAAGATTACTATCAGTAGTACCTTTATTGAACCCTAACTGCAATAAGTACTTATCTAACCTTGCATACTAGGCTCTAGGAGCTTGCTTGAGTCCATACAAAGCTTTCTTCAATCTGCACACAAAATCACTTTGGTCTGATAACCTAAATCCTTCCAGTTGCTCAATGTAAACTTCCTCTTCCAACTCACCATTCAGAAATGTAGACTTCACATCCATCTAGTACACTTTGAAATCGTTGTGGGCTGCAAATGCCAAAAATATTTTGATTGCCTCAATCTAAGCTACAGAAGCAAAAGTTTCTTCAAAATCTATTCCTTCTGTTGTTATATGGAGCCTAATCAGACTCGAAGGTTACATTTTTCCCCACTTTTATCGGCGCGGTTTCCCCCCAAATTCCTACGGGGTCAAGGGGCAGTGCCCCTTGCGGGGGTTTAGGGGCAGCACCCCCAAGACGGGGTCAAGGGGTAGCGCCCCTTACGGGGTCTAGGGGTAGCACCCCTGGCACGTTCCCTGTCACGATACAGGGCGGGGTTGAGGGGCAGCGCCCTCGCGGGGGCTGGGGGCAGCGCCCCTGAAACCTCACACAGTTTTTTATTATTTTATAAAGGCACCGGGAGTTATTTTTTCATTGACTGACATAAGAAAACCCTATTTTTGTAACTGACAAAAAGCTTGATAAAAGCGGCTAAGGGTTAGGGTTTTGATATATTGTATTGTAGCATTTTGTAGCGGTATTGAGTTGCAGGGATTACTGATTGTAATCGGTTTGATTTACTAGATAATAATATTGGACTCTTTGTTTGGTGGATGTAGCCCGAGTTTGGGTGAACCACGTTAAAACTTGTCTCTCACTGTTATTATTTCTATGTATTTCCATTCCTCTATTTAATCTTTATTTGCATTTAATTGATATCTTCTATCGGCTAACCCTAACACCTTCAATCTGAGAGTATCCTTTGCATACAAGCCTTGCCTTATTCCTTACAACTTCTCCATTCTCATTCAACTTATTCCTGGAAACCCATTTGGTTCCAATAACATATTTTTTCAGCAAGTCTGGGAACTAATTCCCAAGTATCATTCTTTTATATTTGCATCAGCTATTCCTCCATGGCTTTTACCTAGCTTTCATCATTGCATGCTTCATTCACAGTCTTTAGTTCAACCTTTGAAAGCAAATAGTAATTGACTTATTCCTCTGCAGATCTTCTCCTTGTCAGCACACCTTTGTCTTTGTTACCTATAATCTGATCTTCAGAATGATTGATCCTTGCATACCTGGGAGTCTTGACAACATTTTCTGGAGCCTCTTCTTCATCTTGACTATCTTCTTGCTCATCTTTTTCTTCATTCATTATAGTCACAAGTTCATCTGGTTCATAGTAATTCAGGTCTGATATCTTTTTCTTACCTTCATCTACCTTCACATTTGCACTCTCAACAATCTTTATGAGCCTTTTGTTGTAGTTTTGGTAGGCCTTACTCTTGGTAGATTATCTAAGGAAGATTCCTTCATCACACATTGCATCAAACTTTCCTAGATCTTCATCTCTCCTGATATAGCATTTGCTTCCAAAGATCTTGAAATATTTTATTGTAGGAATTCTTCCATACCACAAGTAACCTGAGCCATTCTAGAATAATCATCAATAAGCAACATGAAGTACCTGTCACCTTGTAGACTTCTCACCCTTGTAGGACCACAGAGATTTGTATGCACTAGACCAGCAAATTGGTAGAGAATTGCTCTTTGTTCTTGAAACCTGTTCTTGTCTGCTTCCCTAACTGACATTCCTTGCAGATTGTATGGGATGGTTTCACAAGTTTTGGTAAATCTCTCACAATCTAACCTAAACTTATCTTTACCAGATTATCAAAGTTTATATGACACAACCTTCTATGCCATAACCAACTTTCATCTCCCTAAGCCAATAAACAATAATCATTAGTTCCTCTTAATTGATAAATGTTACCTTTTGTCTTCTTACCTGTAGCAATCACAGTTCCAGAGCTTTCCATGATCTTGCACCTATTATTTTTGAATCTCAGATCATATCCTTTGTCACACATCTGACCAACACTCAAAAGATTATGCTTCAAACCCTTCACATATAAGACATTGTCAGTATTATGCTTTCCATCAAATGAAATAGATCCTTTTCCACAAATCTTACCAGCTGTATTATCTCCAAACCTAACCAGTCCTCCATCATACTTTTCTAAAATTAAAAACTTACTTTTGTCACCAGTCATGTGATGTGAGCATCCACTATCAATAATCCATTCATCCTTATCCTTCTCAACCTGAACAGCTAAAGCACTTTCTTCCACTAGTTTTTCTTCCTTCACACAACTAGCAGAATTAGTAGACATAGGATCTTCTTTAATAGCAATAAAAAAACATTCATTTGCAGTAGTACTAGCATCATCAAATTCATCATCAGTCACTCCTTCATCATCAAAATCTCTAACATAGTAACATTTCTTTGGAACTCTAAGCTTGCTCTCATGTCTTTTCTTATTTCTTTCAATCCTTTCAAGACATCTAGAAGCATAGTGTCCTACTTTGCCACAAGAGAAACACTTGAAAGGTAATTTAACTTTGAACTTACTGAAACCTCTTTGCAATATGTCAACAAAGTTAGCTTCAATTTCAACAAAGTCATCATCCACTTTATATTTCTCAGCTCTGGAAATCTTTTTTGAAGTACTGGCTTTAAAAGCCGATTCAACTTTTGGTAGGGCATCACCAAATTCTCTCATCTCAAAGGCTGTAAGATTTCCAAGTAACTGATCTCTGTCAATAGTTTTCACAGTCATAAATTCTTCAATAGTAGCTACCTTGTGACTATAGGACTTTGGTAGTGATCTGAGAATTTTCATCACAATTTCCTTATCACTGAAAGTTCCTCCCATACCTTTTATTCCAGTGACAAGTTCATCAACTCTTTTCATAAAGGTTGTTATGTTTTCATCTTCATTCATCTTCAAACCCTTATATTTCACTTTCAAGATCTGTAGCTTAGCTTCTCTTATAGAATCATCTCCTTCATACAGATTTTTCAGTTTCTCCCATACCTCATTTTCAGATTCAAGGTCCACAACTTTTGTCAACACTGAGTCACTTAAGGAACTTAACAGGGCATCCTTTGCTTTGACATCCAACTCATATTTTTTGATATCATCCTCAGTTGTCAAACCACCTTCAGGCATGACAAATAGTGACTGTGTAGCTAGCCATACTTTATAACCTAGACAGAGGAGATGGCTTTTGATTCGTACCTTCCAAATAGCATAATTTGTCCCATCAAACTGTGGAGCTTCCTTCTTATAAGACATCCTGGATCTTCCTCAAGATGTTAGGCTTTCTTCTAAGGAACTTGGCTCTGATACCAATTGTTGAATTGCATCAGACAAATGAGAGGGGGGGGTGAATTAGTTGTCCTAAAACTTTTAACCAATTATGAACATCAACTTATCAATTATTTGTATTCAGAAATAACCATGGAAGCATGAAATTAGAAGTTCAACACAATAACATAATCAACACAAAAGACACCATATTTTTATTTGGAAAATCCTAAAGGGAAAAACCATGGTAGGTGTTAGCCCACAAAAATATATATGTTATATCAATACTAAAAAATAGAAGCTCACTGCCTATAGGGCTCACTACCCAAATTGCTCACTACAAAGAATGGCTCACTACCTATGGGTGGCTCACTTCCAAAGGGTGGCTCACTTCCAAAGGGAGGCTCACTACCAAAAGGTTGAACTGAGATAACAACATCTACTCCATGCCAAGGTTCAGTTCCATTGAAGCACAAACACATCTGCTCTGCTCTGCTACTTTTCTTTTATCTTCGCATCTTCACACTTCAACACAATTTCATGACTTCATTACAAATATTTATACACTTCATTGACCTTGGAATGATCATCAAGGTCGGCATTACAATCATCAACCATTGGAACAATCTCCAAGGTTGGTAAACATATGTTACATCATAATAGGTTTGGACCTAAACAAATTTACAAAGAAAAGAAATGAATGTAGACCACGCCACACCTTAGCTGAGACTCAAACACAATCTTCCACGCCACAACACATTTCTACAATCTTCGATGCATCTCCGCAAATAATGAACTCAACCAGGTCGGCTAAGACTGATGATAGCACTAGGTCTGCAAGAACATTCTTCATTCATGATCCAATTTTCTCTTTGCGGACCAATCCAAAAGTAGGAACATGATCAGGAGACATCCACAAGCACATTGTAATTACCAGGAACAACCGCACGATCTCTAATCACTCTATCAATAAGATTCTTCAAATTAGAGTATAGGAACAACACTGTCAACCACTGTCATGAGTAAAGGATAGCTTGCAAACCACCAAATCACAAACCATTGCATTTGAATGCACTTAACATCATCAAAAATTTAATTCTAGAACTAAAGACCAAAATACTTCAATGCAGAGGAATGCAGAGCAAAACACTTTCTCCCTGTCACCACCAAACATATAGAAAAAGTAGTTTTCACACTGGTGAGCACAAATTACTCAAATCTTCATTTCGGAGGCTCAACCTCGGAATATAACATCTTCAGATAGGATTCTAAATAACTTCTGAACCACATGCAAAGATATTCATTCTATAGGAAATGTAGAGTAAAATTTTGGACTGTTCTTCTGAGTACAATACACTGTTTCCACTGCAACATATTGTTATCACCAGAGGGGCTAATTTTCTCAATATCCTCAACAACTACAAGAAAGTAACAAAATGAGGGCACAGTTGACATTAATGACAACATAGATATGTTGACATCAATGACAACACTGATTAGGCACATACTTGCAATAGGTGCATGCATGAAGAGATCTCTTTTTAAAGAACAACCAAAGATTAGAGGTGGTGCTACATTCAATGATGTATATTCTATTGTTAAGTTGTGTAACTATGCATTGTCACAAGGAGTGGCTCTTGATTCAAAAGTGCATAGGTTCTTTTGGTTGGTTGATGAGGGGATAGTGAGAGAAAAATTGGATTGTCAGAGAATCAATGAATCGTCAAAGATGCATTCATTTCGAAGCTCACATGCAAGTGCATGAACTATTTAGACATGAGAATTACCTTGTTTTTTTCAGAGTTGTATTAAATGTGATTGGGATAATTATGAGTCAAGTGAGTGGGTAGATGTATGGATTCCATGAAATTTAACACCTCTATCTCGAGGTCAATCATCTTTACTCAATGACATGGAGAGCTCATTTGACTATGAACATCTTTTAAACCTTGTACAACTAGGTCATGTTTATGCAGTTGTTGCACCATATGGAAATGAAGAGAGATCAAACTATTAGTTGGCATGATATGTATAGAGAAAACAAAAGATAACATGACCTAGACAGATGATGATGGGTTCACATATCCTACAGGATCAGTTATTATTGTTGGGACTTGGTTGCAAACATATATGATTAGAAAGAATGACATCCCTGCATTTGAAGACTTTGAGAAGCATAAAACCATATTGATGTATTCACACCTAGTTGTAGCAACAAATGTTAAGTTACTAAAGCATCATTGAAAACCAAAAACAAAACAACTATGGACAATTAGTAATGCTGATCATGAAGCAATATTGGATACTCTGAAGGTAAGAGATGACCCCTTGGGTACGCTTGACTAGCATTTAAACTTCCAGATGGACATGTATGACAATTTGCATCTTAACTTATTCTTTTTTTTTTTCTATTTTTAGAAGTGTTTTATTAAAAATATTTTTTCTTTAACTATAATGCATGCTTTTGACTATACAGGACTATGAATGGGGTTATTTTGCATGGCATCATAGATGCAAGGTACAATTTCTAGTGTGCATTTGTGTTTCTTAATATTTTGCGTAGACATGAGGTACACTTTACATACATGTCTACCAAGGCAGTTGCAACTACAACATCTAATTTTTTTCTCATATCCTTAAAGAAACAAATCTATTTTGTGCATATCTTGCAATCATTGCATTCCATCAGACAACATCTATTTGAGTTGTTTTGTCAAATAGTTCACGTAGCTTGTCTATGCTTCCACACTTTGCATACATGTCTACCAAGGCAGTTGCAACTAGAATATCTGAAAAAATTCTCATATCCTTTATGCTTTGGTGGATGTCCATATCTTGTTCCAAACATCCCATTTTGGCATAGGTAGGGAGCATGCTGGCAAAGGTTGTGGAATTTGGCTTTACACCCGCCAATTGCATTTTCTTAAAGTTTTCTAAAGCAACGAATCCATTTTGTGCATATCTTGTAATCATTGCATTCCATCAAACAACATCTCTTTGAGGTTTTCTATCAAAAAGTTCATGTGCCTTGTCTATGCTTCCACACTTTGCATACATGTCTACCGAGGTAGTTGCAACTAGAGAAAACAAATTTTATTCAAGGCAACTTTACTTTTCACAAACAAATTTCATGAAGTAACTCCTCTAACAACATAGGTTCCTTAAGAATGCAATTTTCAAGGTGATGACTTGGTTAGGAAGGCATGTGTAGATTTAGAAACTTCTTCAAACCCCATATGTCATGCCTACTTGCCATATCTCAAGCATAAATACCAATATAGCTAATTTTTTTATCAAGACTTCCCTTTTAGAATTAGGTTGTCATGTTTCAAGTATATATCATAATATGCAACTATACTATGTATAGTTTTGGCATCATGACCTTCGTGTGCATCTTCTTGTTTTCCATTTTCTCATCATTTCATCCATAAAAATACCTTCAGCCATGCATTTCCATGAAATGATCAATCTAGAAAAGCAAATGGAGACTTTTGGAATGTTGCACTATTAGCAAGCAAGGCTTCAAATTAGGTATGTGAGCAACAATTTTCATCTTGTTTCAACTTTAGGATTTTGTTTTCTTCCTTCTCAACATTTTCAGCTCCATTTGTATAGGTACAACAATAAGTTGCATCCAAATAATCTTAGGATCATGATGTTTCCATCATGGATCAACAACACATCAAGACACTAACAATATAATCATGTAAGAAAAGAACACATAGCATGAAATTCTTCAAAAACATATCATTTTTCAATCATAAATTCATTCCATCCAAACCCCAATTCTGAAACAATATCTCCTTCTACCACTATTATAAGTTAAAAGGGGGAAGGATGGAATGTGTGTGAGTACACAAGATCAAACCCTCTTTCACTACAACATTCAAGGACAAAACTGAGCTAGGTCACTACAAGATGCAAGAGGACTTAGCTAGTAATTTTGTTCTCTTGTTTGTTATGGAAAGATGTGATTCAAGCAAGCCTAATATCAAATCCTAGGCCAATCAATACACTAAACCATAGAATTGAGATAATCAGATTATAACAATTAAACAACAATAGTAAATTAGGATTTGAAAGCAACAAGGTGATCAGTGAGATGTCCAAACCTATACCTCAAAAGCTGAAATGTTGGAAGACTCCAAGGCTAGTACCCAGGTCTAGAAAGTTTAGATCTCTAATAACTCAAAATTGCAAAAATGATGTAAATGACGTTCTGATGCTGAATTTAAGGTTTTTCCTGCTTTTTGGACACTGGGGCTAGCGTCCTAGTCTGCTACAGTGAAATTCCCAAACTCTATTTTTAGATCTAGAACCTTTATCTCTCAAACAACTTCCCTGTACCTTCACTTCTGCAATTCCCGTACCTATACCCTGCACACACGAAGAAAGGGGTTTAGGGGTTGTGGTGTTTAGGGATTTGCCTCAGCCAAATCCTGGGTTAGCATTCAAGCTTTCCCAACACCATTGTTAGAGAAGGAGTGCACCCTAGAAGGGTAGAGGCTAAAGATAATCCAAATGATGATGAAATGATTCAAACACAATGATGTCACCTTGTTGGTGAAGTCCTTAGGAGGATGAAGATTCTTTAACTCATAAGGATGTTGATGATGATTCTAAATCTACAACAAACACAATACTAACACAAGTTTGCTACAAACACAATGAATGCCTTGAATTTTCCTTTGCACAATATCATAACCTTGCTATCATCAACCTAGTTACAAATGAATTCAAACACTTGTTTATATATGCTCTCCCATTAAACTGTGAAAAATTAATTGAAAGAGCCGACAAGGGAGGACCCATTTAAGAGTCCTATGCTGACATACATTTGAGTTTACCCCGACTAATTAGGGTGGACTTGGATGATAGTGCCCAAGTCCCAAGGGGCCTATTTGGTTAGGACTTAGACATAAAATGTGCCCCTAGTCCCCATTTGTCATGGGTTTTAGGGGATTTTTCATCGGGATGAAGAATTTGCTTGTAGAGTGTAAACATGGGGACCTGGGAGCTAAACTAGGAGGTAAAAAGTCATGTATCCACTTTTTAAACTCAATAACATTTAGCCCCCACTTTAATGTGTGTGTGATCCTATGATAAAACACATGCATTAAAGTACGGTTGAAGCATATCAAAATAAATAAAACACATCAAACATTAGAATGAAAACACACCCTAAGTTTGAAGGACTATTTCTAGCCCCCAGACTTAGACAAACATTAGAAAACATTGAACAGTCACATAAGACAGTGAATACGATAAGGAAGCATGCAATACATGGAGAAGATAGTGAAAGTATGCAATACACGGAGAAGACATGATCGCAGTCACGCAATACATTAAGTACATATGAAGAGAAGACATGATTAAGAAATTACATATCTATACATATAATGCTAACTAAAGTAAACAAAACACTCATGTAAAGACATGCAAAACACATACATCCTAGGGAGGGACTGATTGCCACACAACTTTAGACCATGCTACAAACATGCAAGAGACACAAGGAAAACATGTAAAACACATGGAAGACACATGTAATACACGAGCGCTACATAGTATGTCATAGACACACTATACGTCTTATACACGACAAACACGAGTGATAGGGAGGAGCTCATCACTTCTCCACTATCTAAGACATGCCAAACACACCTAACGGTTGAGCTATGCTACCACAACCACCAAAGACATGCTTAAGGGTGAATGAATCAAGATCCAACCCTACCTTGCAATGAGGAATTTATATAAAAGGATGTGTACTAGCTTAAGAGATACACCATCTTGCCTCACGATGAGGGCTTTGTATAAAAGAATGTGCACTATCTCAAGAGATACGCCATCCTACCTCGTGATGAGGGATTTCTTGCTTTAAAAGGATGTGCACTAGCTTAAGAGATACACCACCCCACCTCATGATGGGGGATTTCAAAAATGCTTTGTCAGTGTCAAAAATAATCAAACAGATACCATTATATATGCCTCCACCTTAAGGTGGTTGATCCCACTTGCTGGTATCAAGCACATTAAGGTAGAGTAAAAACACACAAGGGAACTAGAGCTTTCACAAAGCCCATGACCCAAAGTGACATGTGTCATGATCATCAAATGTTCCCACAAACACATCAAGATCATTTGTTAAGATAATCAACAAGATATAAGATTTGGTTAGAAAATCTTTCTCTAAGATAACAATCAAATCCATTCATGAAAGTTATTCATAAATCCTATATTAGATTGCATCAATGGCCCAAGGCTACACTATCAGGTTCAATACCGAGTATAACCGTTGGGCTATACTACAGATATCTCAGAACTGAGTGTAGCAACTAGGTGAGAGACAAAACATGCCAAAGTGCATTGAAGCATATTGGAAGTATGGCAAAAGTTTGTTACAAGAAAAGTTCACAACACAAATCACATGCAGTGATTCTACTATTCAAGCGTCAGATATATATCAACCCCATCTTCATATATGGACTAGGTCTATTTTTGCTTTCTTGCTGAAGGGACACATGGTCCTTATTAGCATTTGTTTGTTTTTGTCATCCACCGACTAGTAGAGTCACTAAAGAATGTAAACAATAAAAATGAGAGAGGAGACAAGAGTGACTTGGGTTTACAACATGGGAAGATTCCTCCAAGACATCCTCCATGACATTATGCCCCCAAGGCACAACACACAACAATAAAATAGCGGAGAGAATAAGAAAATAGTAGAGAAACAAATAGAAGAATGGTCACAATAGAGGCGGTCTCATTGTATCCTTGACCTTACAAGAGTATCAAGGGTCATCCAAGGAGACCTAAACAACATTTAACACAATACGGGGTAACACAACACAATGCTAACAACATATATATCTAGGAGGAGGCCACCCTTGAGAGCAACTAGAATAGATGCTACAACGAGTGTGGAAAAATGAGGGGGAATTACTTACCTGATTCAAGGGGATATTTCCTGGCAGACAATCCATGTCAATCATCTCAGGATATATCATATTTAGTCTTGATCTTGTTGATATTGTATTCACATTAAGAGTAGGATGAAGGTAGGCTTTGGTGGGCTTCAAAGAATGGTATCCAATACCAGTAGAAGAGTTATGCGCAACACTTTCTAAGGGGACCTTGATTCCTTATTGGTTTACACCACAACCATTCCCTACGTAGTTGCAATTTTTGTAAAGGATTTAAAATCCATGACCATAGAGAGACTCCATCTTTTTAGAGGAAGGCAATGCCTCACAAGTCTCATAGTCCATAGTGTAAGTGAAAGTAATGTCTTTGTTTTCTACTAAAGAAACGTTAGGTTTCTTAGGTAGTTCCAAAGATTGCTTAGATGAGATCAAGGCAACTTTTGATGCTTCAGGATTAGGGTTATTGATTTTATACTCACCTATGGAAGTAGGAGTTAATTCTATTGAATCAAGAAATGCATTTGATGATGGTTGAGAATCTTGCACAACATTATCTACAGCAAGAGGTATTGATGTATCAACTTTTATGTTGTTTAGAATCTTGTAATTGATAACTTGCTTTTGTGTTTCAATATGTAAACAACTTTCTAGCTTTGGATTGGCTTCAATGGTGTGAAGTTTATTTGCATAAATAAAATTTAATGATTGATGAAGGGAAGATGGAACTGCCCCCATAGTGTGAATCCACGGTCTTCCAAGAATCATATTTTATGAAAGAGAACCGGGCATGACATGAAAAAGAGTAGACAATGTCACAGGTCCAACCTTTACAGGTAAAGTTATAGTTCCGAGCATATGCACAAAGATGGGGGACCAAAAAGTCACCACCATGGGAATTTTTGGTCCAAAACAAGCAAAAACACGAGTGCGTTATAACGCGCTCATGTTTTACTTTGCTTTAAAAGTGCCTAAACACTCATTTCTGACATTACCCTTGGCCAAAAGAGTTTGTATGTAGAAATAATAGAGAACAAAGTGTGAACGCATTCAAGGAAAGTCTCTCCAAGCAAGTGTAAGAGAGAAATCAACATTTTCATGATGCCACCTTGCCGAACCTACTACCAAAGACGTCGTGAATCAAATTTGGAGGATCTAGCAGCCGAAGAGGGTAGGATTTGATTAATTTTTTTTAGTTTGAGAAGAATTTTTGACTTTTGCAATGTTTGATTAGTTTTTTATTTGTATTTATAGTTAATGAGGCAAGAGAAAACACAATTCCAACTGATGAGGGTCAAAACAAGCCCCAAAACTCTTCAAACCCTCCAAACCCACCTTCACGTCCTCACAATGTAAGGGATACTCAAGAAAACTACCTAGGGAAAATAGAAGAAAACAAAAGACATCTACAAAATCTAATTGAAATGCTAAACAATCTAAGTGCAAGCACCGATCATAGGAGAGCACTTGCAAAGTCATTACAGGAGATTGTTTCTCATATCGAATCATTGACAAAACAAATCACTAAATTTCAAGACTATAGGGAGAGGTGTTGGCAATACTATGCCGACAAATTGTCATATGAACAAGTGAAGAATGAAAAAATTACAAAATCTCAATTATGTGCACATTTTATTAATTGTAAAACTAGCCAAAGATTAGAAGAGACTTGTAAATAGTTCCCTATTCATTGGTGTAGGAATCAAGATATATCCCAAAAATTTTGGGATAAATGGTACATGGTCTGCGATGAACACCCATGCAACAACAATGAGGTGCCACAATATTTCTTAAGGAAACTCCATTGTGAGTTTGTCCTCAAGAAGATTCCCAAATATTTTGACATTCAAGAGATCCAGGGCAAAGGTGGTGGCTCTGCCCAAGATAGAGAGGGGGCTCATCAAGATGTAAACCGTGTACCTAGACCTTTGTTGAGGCTAGAATGTGTGTCACTCCCTTCAACTTTGAAGGAGAGTGTTGAGGTGGAGATATTACATTCATTGACTACTCTCACGCAACATCTAGTACAGCATGCTGATGATCTTACCTAGGCTAATGAGGGTGAGAGCAATATGAATCATTTGTCCCCACATTTGTGCAGTTCATATGGGGTGTATGCACAAAGTTGGGGGACGAAAAAGTTACCACCATGGGACTTTTTGGTCCAAAACAAGGCAAAACGTGAGCACGTTATAACATGCTCACATTTTCTATTGCCTTAAAAGTGAAAAAAAAGGCATTTCTGCCATTACCCACAGCCAAAGAGTGAGTTTGCAGAAGAAAAGAGGGATCAAAGCATGAGCACGTTCAAGGAAAGTCTCTCCAAGCAAGTGCAAGAGAGAAATCAACATTTTCATGATGCCACCTTGCTACCAAATATGTTGTGAAGCAAATTTGGAGGGTCTAACAGTCAAAGAAGGTAGGGTTTGATTGATTTTTGTTAGTTTGAGAAGAATTTTTGACTTTTGCAATGTTTGATTAGCTTTTTATTTGCATTTATAGTTAATGAGGCAAGAGAAAACCCAAATCCAACTAAGGAGGGTCAAAACAACCCTCAAAACCCACTTTCACGTCCTCACAATGTAAGGGATATTCAAGAAAACTACCTAGGGAAAATAGAAGAAAACAAAAGACATCTTCAAACTCTTATTCAAATGCTAAACAATCCAAGTGCAAGAACTGATCATAGGAGAATGCTTGCAAAGTCATTAGAGGAGATTGTTTCCCACACCGAATCGGTGACAAAACAAATCACCGAATTTCAAGACTATAGGGAGAGGTGTCGATAATACTATGCTGACAAATTGTCATATGAACAAGTGAAGAATGAAAAAATTACAAAATATCAATTATGTGCACACTTTATTAATCGTAAAACTAGCCAAAGATTAGAAGAGACTTGCAAATAGTTCCCTATTCATTGGTGTAGGAATCAAGATATATCTCAAAACTTTTGGGATAGATGGTACATGGTCTTTGATGAGCACCCATGCAACAACAATGAGGTGCCACAATATTTCTTAAGGAAAATCCATTGCGAGTTTGTCCTCAAGAAGATTCCCAATTATTTTGACATTCAAGAGTTCTAGGGTAGAGGTGGTGGCTCTGTCCAAGATAGAGAGGGGGCTCAATGAGATGAAAACTGTGTACCTAGACCCCTATTGAGGCCAGAACATGTGTCACTCCCTTCGATTTTGAAGGAGAGTGTTGAGGTGGAGACATTACATTTATTGACTACTCTAATGCAGTCTCTAGCACAACATGCTGATGATCTTACCCAAGCTGATGAGGGTGAGAGCAGTAGGCATCATTTATCCCCACATTTGTGCAGTTCATATGGGAACCTATGTGATTATGGGACACAGGATGCATGACAAGACTCTCGGTAGGATGTTGCAACACAGGGGCAACATCCAATGATGGAGACATCCATATTGGATGAGATTGTTCTCACCAATGATGTCTTACAGCATACATTTGGTATTGACTCTCAAGTAATTTTTTACAAGTTTCATATTGATTTAATATATTGTTATTTGAAATTTGTAATTATTTTTATATGACTATATATATTATAAGTCAAAAATAATGTATGTAATTGTCTGCACAATGAAATTCCAGGGTCAGAGTCTTCATCCTGCCTCCGTTAGCTGTCCATTGGTAGGTTATGAGAGGAGGTCAAGTCAGCAGGTATGTAATTTATCACATGATTGTAATTATTGTACATATATCAATGGTAATATTATTTTGTGACAATTTGATGATTTCTATAGGGAGCTTCACTGACACCTCCATAGTTTCCTTGGTCCCTTGGATGCAAAACCACCACTTATATGGAGGTAAATTTAACCATTTCTAATCATTAGGCATTTAAATGATGTTATGTATTTATTTTGGTTGAATAATCTTGAACTCTATTTTCAAATGCTGAATATGGAGACTTCTCATCTTCGTGAGTCAACATAGGTAGGCATTGCTGTAGCCATGATGTCTTCAAATCCTTTGATTGAGGTATGAGCCAATAACATGAAAAATGTCATAATTTTGTATTTATTATTTTATAAGTCATTTGATGTACATAAATGATATTTATCTTTAGTCAATTTTGCTTCTTGACGCTTCTCACAGGAGGTCACAACTCTAACTTGTCCAACTATCAACGAAGAGAGAGAAAACATGATGGAGAGTGATCATCAGATGGTGCTAAGTGATCGATTACATATGTGATGTTATATATTTCATGTTTTCTATATTAATGTGCATATTGTTTGATTGTATTAATAGGTGGAGTTGGATGAACATTTGTCGAGGAGGTCTACTCGACAGAAGAGAGAGGATGAGTCACTGATTGGCTCTCCATCTTCACGGTCAGGCAAGGGCCACCAATTATTTCATAAAAGCAATGATAATTTTAAGGAACCTCCCTAAAAAACTTATAAAATCCTAGCGAATCCTAGCTAAGTGCTATAATTTTCCTGGTGAATCTTTCTTTTTTTTTTCAAAAAAAAAAAAATTTTCCTGGCGAATCTATGCACATTTTAGAAATTGTTATAAAATCCTAGCAAATCCTAATGAATAATTAGTAAAAAAAATAATTACAATGGCAAATCCTAGCGAATAATCATTAAAGAAATTAATTAGAATGACGAATCTTCCTTTAAAAGTTTACATAGTTGTCAGTGCAATCCCCTGATATATATATATTTGTTTTCTGTAATGTTGAAGGGTGGTAGCCACCGGTGGGGTCAAGGGACAATGCCCCTTGTCGAGGTCAAGGATCTGATCTAACCATAAAAATTCAAATATTTTAAACTTTAACTTAATTGATCAATTATAAATAAGTTCTATATTTTTTTGCTTCGTAATGATATATATATCTATATATATATATATATAGATCAAAATTTATAACTTATGGCTGCCATGGCCAGACTGGATGCAGACCTTTCTAACCCCATATCTTTGCCCCCAAAAGAGACCATGCAAGGTCCAAGGCAAGAGAACAGAAGGCCACGCAGGGCCCTATCAAAAAACACCAAAAATGGCAAGCCAGGCCTCCCAGAGAAACGATGCAAAAACTATACTAGATTACTAACCTTGACTAACATATTCTTTTAGACAAAAAACAAAACAACAGATAGAGAGTGCCATAAAATCACATCTACTTCATGAGAAAAGACCTAGAAATCATGGACCCATTCGAACTTGTCATTAATCGCCTCCACCTGAAGCATTTTTTTAAGAAACGAAATACGTTTTGCTGCCTTCTCTCTATGATCTAGCAATACTAGTCCCTTCATGTCAATAAGGAAGGGATAGAGTTTAACCACTTCATTTGGGTCCTAAAGAAGATGGATATCTTTGGGTCGTGGCACTCCAACACCAGAGAAAATTGCATTAATTGTAGACCTGAGGTCACCTAATAGCTCTGCCTTGAAGAGCTTAGATGCCAAAGTCTCTGCTTCCACCTTTGGCAGACCAGTGTCAAGCATCAATGAAAGAAAGCGTGAGGCTATGCTTGTATCCACCCTATAGGGCTCTGTATCCTCCAATAAACCTTTGCCCAAGATGATCTTGACTGCCGCCAAGGTTAGGCCATCACTCCTGTGCAAAACTCTTTTCAACCTTTGTTCTATCACTTGGCCTTTGAAGGCCATCTACCTAACTGTACTCTGCAACTGAATTAGGGTGTCAATCGCCAAATTGATGATGCCTTCAATGGAGATGGTCACAACAAATCTTGATCCCCCTGCCATGAGAGCCCAAGAAAATAAAACCTCTGTCGTAGAAGGAAATGAAAAGAATGAAGCCTTGTAGAACAAGGCAATGCAGAGGAGGAAGATTATACTCATGGCCGATTCCTACAATGCTCGTGCTTCATCATATATCATGAAGGAGGAAATGACCCTTCACGAACCTTCCTAGCGAAATCATTCAGAAGCTTGTTGAACTGTGGATTTCATTATGTGAAATGATGGTAAAACATGCCTACTAAAATTCCCTTTGTATCTCGAGTGCCACGAAATTACATTCCCCCATGTTGGTCGAGTGAGTGTGATAGTTAGCAGCCCGTGCCAGCTGGATCTCCGCATGGCAACTTGAAAGCACAACCCTACCACACTGGTTGTGTGGAAAGGGCGCTTGCCCAACCACCTGCATAAATAAGATCTATATTGAACCCATCTCTCTAAGGCAATTTAAAATAATAAACTAATTCAATAGAATAATAATAAAAAAACTCATTACCTAACCCTTAAAAGAATTAAGGGAATAAAATATAAGTCCCTTCATTATTGAAAATAATAAATATTTAAAACTGCATGGAATAGTAAAATCCAAATATAAAGAATAAGAATAAATAATTATTTATTTATAAATCTTAGTTAAATTCTATCATGATTACAAGCACTAATAAAATATAAAAAAATAATAAAGCACAATACTCCATTAAAAGTTCAAGTTAGCTACATTTTAGGAGCTAAATATGCAACTTCTATTATATTTAAAACTTGCTAAAACAATAAAATATTGCACAAATACTTTTCTTTCTACCTAATCCTTTCATTGTTTCCTAATTGTTTTGTTGTAGAATGATTTTTTCCTAATTGTTTTGCTGTAGAATGATTTTTTAAATGTGAATTTGAGAAACCCATTTCTTACCTCCATGTTGATGGGCTTCTCTATTTATTTTGTTTATATTTGTTATTGATTTTATTTATTTGCAAAAGGTTAACACTGTTTTTAAATGGTTTATTTATTTGAACTGATGTTGGCATTATTGCATGTTGCACATAAAGGGGATTTAAAAGTTTCATATTATTTGCATGCCCATGCATGATTCAGATGAAGGAGGATAAATTATTTATTTTTTTAGAGAAAATTTATTTGTACTAGATCTACATAAATGATTTGAATACAAGTGCTTTTATTGGGAATAAAGGTTGTCTTATCATATAAGATTTTTGATATTTATCCTACAATTTATGTTTACAGATTTTATAGGATTATATCCAAAGAATATATATATATATATATAATTTGGTTGATTGCAAGGATTTTATTTTTATTTGAAAATGTATTTAAAAAAAAAATAAAGAGAAGTATTTTAATTCTTTTAAAGAATGTAAAATAACGAATACATGTTTCTGCATTTTCTCTTAAAATTTTTAAGAGATAAAAACAAACATAGATGTTTCTTTTTAAAAAAAAGTTAAAACATATATTTTTTTTCTTTAAATATGATGATAAGAGGGAGTAGGGCTAACAGGCCATAACCAAAATGTTACAATTTTTTTAAATTTATTTAATTTTGTTCTCTATTTTTTTCTTTATTTTCATAAAACTAAGATTTTTTTATCATAAATTTAATTTCAATCTAAAACTGGTATTGAAATTTGTAAATGCAATTCTGTACATAAATAACAATATTTTTATCAAACTAAACTAAACACTAGATCAAATTAAAAAAGAGTAAATTTGTACCTTATATTTTGTCTTAGTAGGGGCCTCTGTGAGATTTGGATCAACAAACTGGTACATGGAATTGAACTATAGGTATCTGCGAGCGGGATCAACTCCAATTGATCACTAACATTATAAACATGATCTGGATCAATTGTTCACAATGAATCTGCAACTAGGAGGGATGCTGCAGGCTATGCTGCCTATCCTCTACTAGTGATCGTGCTACTGTGACTGGATAGCCTCAAACCATAGCTTAGCATTTATTATGACTTTGATTTTAATTCTGCAGGAAAGAAATTATGGGCCTCAGCAAGCCTTTTAAAAGGCATGTGCTTATGGCCCCCAGAATTAAATAAGAGCCATGAGAACAAATTCATAATCAACGGTAATAAACAAAAGCTATATTAAAAGTGAAAATAACCCTAAAACTACATAATAATTTATTAGTAAAGGAAAATATTGTCCCAAAATTAATGGCTGGAATATAATATTACTGGCGATTATGATTAAGATGTATAATTATTAGTGAATCATATTTAATAATGCATCATTTAAGTGGTGAAATAATTCAACTTATTAGTTTAAAATAATAATACTTTGGCAAATTAATTAATACTAATTAATTTTTTGTAAAAATGGGGCGATTTAGTCCCCTTTGTAGCCTGAAATATTCGCCAATTGGCGAAGATTCACCACTAAAAAAATCCGTGCATAAAAGTCCATAGCAAGCTAGTTTTTGGGACATTTTTTGTATGCCTAGATGGCTTTGTATACATACTTTTGTATGTTACTGATGTATATTTTTGTATATGCCTGTATGGATTTGTTTGGACATGCCTATATGGCTTTATTTGGACATGCCTATATGGCTTTGTATATAAACTAGATATTATGTTCATGGCATTATGCATATGACAGTTTATATTAAATATTTAATATGATACTCAATTATCGTTACAGGAATTTGGTTTTAGACATTCCAATTGCATTTTCTTGAAAGTTTATAAATCATTTTCAAATAATCCATTTTGTGCATATCTTGCAATCATTGCATTCCGTGAGATTGTGCATTTCTTTGAGGCATCATGTCGAACAGTTCACGCGCCTTGTCTATTTTTCCACACTTTCCATACATGTCTACAAGGGTATCTGCAAATACAATATGTGGAAAAATTCCTATATCCTTTATGCTTTGATGGTTGTCCACACCATGTTCCCCAGATCCCATTTTGGCATAGGCAAGGAGGATGTTGGATAAGGTTGTGCAATTTGGTTTTAGACTTGCCAATTGCATTTGGTTGAAAGTTTCTTTTGTGCATTTGTGAAAATTATTAAAGCCTTATGAAAACTCCATTTCGTGCATATCTTGCAATCATTGCATTCCATGAGACAAAATTTCTTTGAGGCATCATGTAAAACAATTCACGTTCCTTGTATATGCTTCCACACTTTGCATACATGTCTCGTAGCGTAGTTGCAACTACAACATTTAACAAAATTTCTATATCCTTTATGCTTTGATGGATGTCTATACCGTGTTCCAAAGATACCATTTCTAAGGTTTTAGAATTTGTCTTTACACCAGCCAATTGCATTTTCTTGAAAGTTTCTAAAGCCTTATCAAAAAATCTATTTTTTTCATATCTTGCAATCATTACATTCCATGAGGTGACATTTCTTTGAGGCATCATGTCAAACCATTCACATGCCTTGTCTATCCTTCCACACTTTGCATACATGTCGTCGAGGGCAGTTACAACTACAACACCTAACAAAATTCCCATATGACAAAATTCCTATATCCTTTATGCTTTGATGGATGTCCATACACTGTTCTAAAGATCATATTTTGGTAGAGATAGGGAGGATGCTAGCAAAGGTTGTGGAATTTGGCTTTACACATGCCAATTGCATTTACTTGAAAGTTTCTAAAGTCTTTTCAACAAATCCATTTTTTGTATATCTTGCAATCATTGCATCCCATGAGAGGACATCTCTTTGTGGTGTTATATCAAACAACCCACATGCCTTGTCTATGCTTCCACACTTTGCATACATGTCTACTATTGAGAATGTGTGTCTCAAACTCACTGATAAAACCCTAGCTGAGTTGCAGTTAGTCTTAGACTTTCATGGTTGCATTCGGAGCAGCTACCACAGTATCGCAGGGTACAATCTGTTGGAATTAGTCTGGACAACTGAGAGGGGTGGGGAGAATCAATTGTCCCACAAATTAATCTTTTCTGCTTTCAATTTTCTTTATCAACTTACAATCAGATAAACATTAAAGCATGAATCGACAACACAAGAGCAAAAATAAATTGAGCACACATAACACCAGAATTTTTACGTGGAAACCTAGTTAAGGGAAAACTATGGTGGGGGTTAACCCACAAGATTCGTACCCTGTTAAAAGTACTTAGAAGAAAAAGAGAAGGCACATGCCTTTGGGCTTACTGCCTAGAGCTCACTGCTCAAGGGAGGCTCACTACCTACATAATTTATGTTTAATACAGAAAGAATTAACTGATAGATAGCATCTTCTTCATGCCTGGTTCAGTTTCATTGAATGCTCACAAAATTTCTACTTTGCCCCAAATACTTCTCTCTAACTCTTCATCAAAGCAAATTTTGTTCTTTTGCTTCTCCTCTGCCCTGCTTTGCTTTTGATCCTTTCTTTGGATTATATTATTTTCACACAAGGATGATTTTCCACACCTCAACTACACACCTTTATATGCTTTATCAACCTTGGAATAAACATCAAGGTCGGCTTGACTTAACTTAGATCACTATGCTGTTGGCCAAACATATCTGAGACTTGAATCTATCTTCAACAACATGCCACGCTCCAGAGAATTGCTCTTAGATAATCCGCAACACACTTGAATCATTTGGTCGGCCAAGACTGGGAAGAACATCAACACCAAGAAGGAAATCTTCATCAACAAGCTCAAACTTCAATGTGGACCTCCAACATAGCAGTCACACGATCCAGAGACCTCCATAAGCACATTGAATTCAACAAGAACATCCACACTCTTTTAAATCATCAAAATCACTTGCATCTTCATCTGAAACCTCAAGAACACTGTTTGCCATGACTGTCACACTCGAAAAATTACTTGCAAACCTCCAAACCACAAACCACTTGAATGGATGATACACACTGACTTTCCACACATGCCTCTAGATCCGCAAATCATCATTTTACATTTCTAGAACAATCCGGACCTCTTTCTTGTCACTTTGTCTTTTCTGAACACTATAAAACTGGTTCTACTTAGATGGCCATAACTTCTTCAAATCTTCATGCGAACCTTTCAAATCTTAACTGGAGCTTCTTCAGACAATCCTCTACTCAGCCATATGGTCTATATATATTGATCTTTATTAATTTTCTAAAAATCCTCAACATTCCAGTCTTCTAAACAGGAAACAAAATAGGATACAGTTAACACCAATGGCAACAAGGATATGTTGACATCAATGACAACACCAATTAAGCACATATTTGCAACACAATCTATAGGAGTGCGGGTTGGCGGCATTTACCGCCATCCTATGGGACGTCAGAAACTAACCTGTGGTAGTGCGATGTTTACTGCCACCCCACAGCTGTTCAGAGAGTGACATGCGATAGTGCAGTGTATATCCCGCTGTCCTGCGATGGTTTGCTAGTGTTGTCTATGGTATGATGGTAGGTTGAAAAGCATCGACGATGGGCTTGCGGTATTGCGGTGTTATCACTACCCTACAGAGGTTAGTAAAGTAAATTGCGGTAGTGTGGGACCCTATTGCAACCCTATAGTGATTCGTGGAATGAACTAGTGGTAGTGCATGGGTTAGCCTGCCACCCCATGATATTCAGTGGAGAGGCTTACGGGTGTGCGGGTCTTACCACCACGCCGCGACAACCCATGAGATGGCTTGCAGTGGTGCAGTATGGATCCCGCCATACCATGATGGATAATGAACATGCTTGTGGTAGTGCAGAATACTCTATGGCCCCACGATGGACAACAAACAAGTTTGCAGTGTTGCGGTGTATCCCGCAGTCCCATGAAGGAAAGGTCATACAGCTTGTGGCAGTGCGGTAACAACTGGAAATGATGGATAAAGACCATTTAGTTTGTAATAGTTTTGTCTAGTATGGAAGTTGAAATGATGGGCTTCCTAAAATGTTTGTGTGAAATCTATAATATAACATAATGTAGTAGTGCATTAGGTGTGAATCGATGAAGATTCAAAAGTGAATTGTATTGAATGCTATCGGATTCATTCTGTGAATCGACACCTGAAAGAACACAACTCTGTAACTTGTATGTAATTGACATTTTACTATAATACAAGCGATCTTGCTTTGGTGTGTGGGTTTTTCTCTTGTAAGGGTTTTCCCACATAAAATTTGGTGTTCAATCTTTATTGTTTATTATGTTATTCTTGTTTGTGCATCTTAAATGAACTGTAATTGCAAAGTTTAGTAAATTTTTGTATCTCTCTCCTTAAAGATTAGTATTAGGAAGGTGTATTCCGCACTCTTCTTTCCTTTCAGATGGTATTAGAGCTTGGCCATCTTTGGTGTCCTTGTGGGTAAGACAAGTTATTTATACTGATCTTGTTTAGTGGGAGTTTTGCAGAGAAATCTAGTTTGAAATTTTATTACAGATTTAAGATGGTGAGCACATCTGGAAGAATAGAGATTGAGAAGTTCAACGGTGGTAACTTTGAGTTGTGGAAACTCAAGATGGAAGATTTTCTTGTGGATCGTGAGTTATGGGTTGTAGTGTCCTCTAACAAAGCATTAGTAACCTCGTAAGATGACTGGGATGCAATGGACCAGAAAGCCAAGGGTCTAATCAGACTATGCTTGGCCAATTCAGTTCTCTTGAACATCCATGAAGAGAAGACAATGAAACTTTTGAAGAAGAAGCTTGGTGACATTTATCAGGGGAAATTTATGGTAAATAAGCTATTCTTGAGGAAGAAGCTATACTCTTTAAAAATGGAGGAAGGAGCTTCTGTTGTAGATCATTTGAATGTGTTTAACATGATCATTGCTCAGTTGACATCTGTGGGTGTGAAGATAGAAGATGAGGATCATTGTATGCTCTTGTTGTGTTTGTTGCCTGACACATGGGATCACTTGGTAATGGCTATTGGGAGTACAACAACCACTTTCAAGATGGAAGAGGTGGTTGCTTCATTGTTGTTAGAAGAAATGTGAAGGAAATCTTCTAAGATGGCCAAGGAGGCCCTTGTTGTTTGAGGTAGAACAAAGGAGAAAGGCAAGAAGGAAGACAAGAAGTCTAAATCCAAGTCATAGGGGAGATCAAAGTCTCCTAGTAAAAAGTCCAAGGTGAAATGCTGAAATTGTGGGTAGACTGGACACATCAAGAAAGATTGTAAAGAGGAGAAGAAGAAGAATAAGAAGGACAACTCTTCTGATAATGATTCTTCTTAGAACGATGCAGATGCCTTCATAGAAACCTTGGTGACTCAGGCATTAGATGATGTTTGGTTGATTGACTCAGGTGCATCCTTTCACATGACCTCACATAGGGATTGGTTCTCAAAGTACGAGAAGCATGCTGGTGGAAGGGTGTATCTGGGTGATGATTCTCACCTAGAAATTGTAGGCCGTGAAAGAGTTAGAATTTGGTTTCCTAATGGAAGAGTGAACTGAATCGATGGTGTGATGCATATACGAGGTCTGGCTCAAAATTTACTTTTTGTAAGTAAGCTTAATGGTGTTGGTGTAAAAGTCTCTTTCTTGAATGGTGTTTGTAGAATGACTAGAGGCTCTATGGTGTTGGCTAAGGGTGCACGGATTGGCACTCTATATAAGTTGGATGCACATGTACTTCAATGTAATATTTCTTCTGCAAAGTGAAGTAAATCTGATCATGTTGAGAAGAAGGATGTTGTTTTTGTGGGCTCTAATACTTTGGAGATGAAGCTCCCAGTGGAGAAGACAATGTTGTGGCATCAAAGACTCAACCAAATTGGTGAAAAAGGCTTAAAATCCTTGAAAAATAAAAATCTGGTTGAAGGGCTTGATGATTGTAATCTTGAGTTTGATTTTTGTGAACATTGTATATATGTACAAAGCAACACCATGTTTCTTTTTATTCTAGTCCTCATAAATCTTTTGGAATTTTGGATTATATTCATTCTGATGTATTTGGTCAATTAATATTCCTTCATTATCGAAATCTATGTATTTTGTTTCATTCATACATGATTATTCGAGAAGGAAATTTGTTTATTTTCTTAGAAGTAAAACTAAAGTTTTTAGTCGGTTTAAGGAATTCAAAATCTTGGTAGAAAATTAGACTAGTAGAAAAATTAAGTGCTTGAGGACAGATAATGGCGGACTTCGATAAGTTTTGCAAGGATCACAGAATTAAAAGACATAGGACGACTCCTTACACTCCACAAAAAAATTGAGTTGTAGAAAGGATGAATAGAATGCTGATGGAAAGGGCAAGAAGTATGCTGAGTAGTGCTGGTCTGGAATAGGAGTTTTGGGTTGAGGCTATAGCTACAGCATGTTATTTGATTAATCGATCTCCCACTTTGACGCTCGTGGACAAGACACCTATGGAAGCATGGTCTAGTAAGAAGCCCTCTTTGAGACACATTAGAGTCTTTAGTTGTGAGGCATATGCATATGTGCCTAGTGAAAAAAGATCTAAATTGGAAAACAAGGCAGTAAAATGTATCTTCATCAGTTATGAAATTGGTGTGAAAGGGTACAAGCTTTAGAACCTAGTTACAGAGATGGTGCTATATAGCAGAAGTGTGATCTTCCACAAGATGAAACCTTCTATAGTTGATCTGCAGCCAGAGGTGAAAGAAGCAGAAAAGAAGGAGGTAGTTGAAATTCCTCTTACTCATAGATAAGTATGAAGTATGTACTCGTAGTGGACCTATTAGTGAGGAGAGCTCAAGCAGCTCTAAAAATTTTGAACAGAATGAAGAACTTCAACCTCATCCAGTGAGGAGGTCTACACGTGAGAAGCGGCAACCTGAAAGGTTTGGTTATTCTATGTTGGATTCCAGTTGTGCCTATGCTTTGATTGCTAACACTGATGAGCCTAGGACTGTTAGAAAGGCTATGAGTATGTCTGATTTAGATTCTTGGTTGGAAGCCATGAATGAGGAAATGGTGTCATTGAAGAAGAATGAAACGTGGGATCTAGTACCTTTGCCTGAAGGTCAAAAGCCTATTGGATGTAAATGGGTGTTTAAAAAGAAGATTAGTCTTGATGGCAGTGTTGAGAAGCATAAAGCAAGGTTGGTCACGAAAGGATATTCCCAAGTGGAGGGGATTGACTATGGAGAAATATTTTCTCATGTAGCTAAGTTGACATCTATTAGATTTCTATTGTCACTTGCCGCAACATATGACTTAGAAATTGAGAAAATGGATGTGAAGACAATGTTTCTTCATGGTGATTTGAAGGAAGAGATTTATATGTCCCAGCTAGAGCACTTCATTGAAAAAGGTAAGGAAAACCTGTTTTGCAAATTAAAGAAATCTCTATATGGTTTGAAGTAGTCACCAAGAATGTGGTACCAGAAGTTTGATACCTATGCGTTGTCTTTGGGATTTGTGAGATCAAAGTCAGATCATTGTGTTTATTTTAAATCAAAAAATGGTCATCTTCTTATTATTGCCCTGTATGTGGATGATATGTTGTTCATTGGGAATAGTAAGGGTATGATTTCAAAATTAAAATCTTAATTGTTAGCACAGTTTGAAATGAAAGATCTAGGTGTAGCAAGGTATATTTTGGGGATGGAAATCATAAGGGATAGGGGAAATAGAAAACTTTGGCTCAGCTAGAGAAAGTATATAGATGCTGTCCTTGAGAGGTTTAATGTGACAGATTGCAAGCAGTTAGTTGTTCTAGTGTTGCAGGGAATGAAACTCTCTGTTGAAGATTGTCCAAAATCTCCTACTGAGATGGAGGACATGACCAGGGTGCCTTATGCAAGTGCAGTTGGTAGTTTAATGTATGCAATTGTTTGTACTAGGCCAGACATAGCCCAAGTAGTGGGAGTGCTTAGTCAGTTTATGGCTAATCCAGGAAGGCCGCATTGGCATGCTATGAAAAGAGTTTTCAGGTATTTGAAGGGTACTTTTGAGTACGCCTTATGTTATCATGGTTATTCTACTAGATCTCAGAGTTCAGTTAGCATTCGTGGATATGTGGATTCTAATTGGGCAGGGGACATTGATAGTAGAAGATCCACTAGTGGATATGTATTCACATTGTTTGGTGGTGCAGTTAGCTGTATGAGTAAGTGGCAGGCTATAGTCACTTTATCTACTACAAAGGCTGAGTATATGGCAGAAACTCATGCTTGTAAGGAAGACATTTGGCTTAGAAGACTGTGTTCTGATATTGGTTTTGATGTAGGATAGATTGTTATTTGTTGTGGTAGTCAGAGTGCTATTTGTTTGGCAGAAAATCCAACTTTCCATGCCAAGATGAAACATATTGACGCATAGTATGATTTTGTTCATGATATGGTGGAGGATGGAAAGGTTATTCTAGAAAAAGTGGATACTCTATTAAATGTTGTTGATGCATTAATGAATCCTATGAGCACAAATAAGTTCAAATGGTGTACCAGTTTGATGGGCCTTGGGGCCTAGAATGTTCAGTGACTTCAAGCATTAGAAGGGGTTTAGTGAGTTCTTCGTCAAGTGGGAGAATGTTGAGAATGTGTGTCTCAAACTCAATGATAAAACCCTAGCTCAGTTGCAATTAGTCTTAGACTTTCATGGTTGCATTCAAAGTAGCTTCCGTAGTACCGTAGGGTACAGTCTATAGGAGTGCGGGTTAGTGGAGTTTACCGCCATCTCGCGGGACTCTAGAAACTGACCTGTGGTAGTACGATGTTTCCACGACCCCGTAGTTGTTCGAAGAGTGACTTGCGGTAGTGCAATGTATATCCCACCATCTCGTGATGGTTTGCTAGTGTTGTTTGTGGTATGGCGGTAGGTTGAAAAGTGTCGACGGTGGGCTTGTGATAGTGCGGTGTTACCACTATCCCGCAAAGGTTAGTAAAGTGACTTACGATAGTGCGGGACCCTATCGTAACCCTGTAGTGATCCATGGAATGAGCTGATGATAGTGTGGGAGTTACCTCGCCACCCCACAATAGTTAGTGGAGAGGCTTGCAGGTGTGCGGGTCTTACCACCACCCCACGACAGCCCATGAGATGGCTTGTGATGGTGCAGTATGGATCTCGCCACACCACGATGGATAATGAACATGCTTGTGGTAGTGTGGTATACCCTATAGCCCCACAATGGATAGCAAACAATTCTGCAGTGTTAGTGTGTATCTAGCAGTCCCATGAAGGAAAGGTCCTACAACTTGCAGCAGTGCGATAACAACTGGAAATGATGGATAAAGATAGTTTGGTTTGTAATGGTTTTGTCTGGTATGGAAGTTGAAGCGATGGGCTTCCTGAAACACTTGTGTGAAGTCTATAATATATAACATAATGCAGTAGTGCATTGGGTGTGAATCGATGATGATTTGAGAGTGAATTGTATTAAATGCTAGCAGATTTGTTATGTGAATCAACACCTGAAAGAGCACAACTCTATAACTTGTATGTAATTGATATTTTACTATAATACAAGTGATCTTGCTTTGGTGTGTGGGTTTTTCTCCCGTAAGGGTTTTCCCACATAAAATCTGGTGTTCAATCTTTATTGTTTATTCTATTATTCTTGTTTGTGCATCTTAAATGAATTGTAATTGCAAAGTTTAGTAAATTTCTATATCTCTCTCCTTGAAGATTAGTATTAGGAAGGCGTATTTTGCACTCTGCTTTCCTTTAATCTACAAGGGTAGTTGCAATTACAACATGTGACAAAATTCCTATATCCTTTATGCTTTGATGGTTGTCCATACGTTGTTCCAAAGATCCTATTTTGGTACAAATAGGGATGATGCTGGCAAAGGTTGTGGAATTTGGCTTTACACATGCCAATTGCATTTTCTTGGAAGTTTCTAAAGTCTTTTGAACAAATCCATTTTTTGCACATCTTGCAATTATTGCATCCCATGAGAGGACATCTCTTTGTGGTATTCTATCAAATAGTCCACATGCTTTGTCTATGCTTCTACACTTTGCATACATGTCTACAAGGGTAGTTGCAATTACAACATGTGACAAAATTCCTATATCCTTTATGCTTTGATAGTTGTCCATACATTGTTCCAAATATCCTATTTGACAATTTCTTTTCATGAAATGATGATAACCTCCCAAGCCTAAGTGACAAGTTCATACAACATTATGATCAAGTGGGTCACTTCTAATAAAATGAAGTGTAAGGTGACTAATCCTAACCTTCACTATCCTGACAAACATGAATTACTAGACAACAATCTTAGAAATTTCCATTATGACCCTGGATGCCTAAATCTTGATAATAACTATGTCCCAACCCTCAACATCATAACATGGATCCATGGAAATACCCTAAGCAAAAAGATTGTGACAAGACAGACCTTCCACATAATGTTCTTCCTCTTAATGACAAAACCGCCCTTCACCATAGACCCATGACAACACTGTATAGAAAGACACTTCTTGGGATGTCCAAATAGTCAAGTTTAAAACAAACAATTAGGTGGAAACAAAAACATGGGGCTTATGTGTTATATGGAAGTCAGGTTTGCCCTTCTTTGTTTTGACTGGGCCCTTTGCTTCCCAAGATGAGGGTTAGAGTATCTTCATTTGCATTCTGGCTCAAGAAGATAGAAGCCTAATTTCCACCATCCTCTCCATGAGGAATATCTTGTAAATATTGAATACTACAAGTAAACATTATGACTTTCATGTAGCTATAACAGTCCCATACCTCATAAAAACCTATTCCTTAATATCCAACTATTTCACAACTCTAGTGGTGGTGCTTGGACAACTTTATCACCTTCATTCCATTCATTTTAATAAGGCTTTAGGGATTATGAGTATAGGAATCTCCTGAGATGGTTGTTGGTTAATGCATATGGAGAAAAAGACTTCTTGTTGTTGCTATAGTCCTGTGACTATCAATTTTTTAATGTTTTTTTGGCAGATATAGTGAAAGTTTTAGGTATCCCACCAAGTTGCCATGACACACCCATAGTGTTTTGAGATACTTTCTCTTTACAATACACAATGGATTCAAGAAGCAAAGATAATTCTTAATACACAGTCACAAGTAATGAGCCCTAGCAGCCATGGTAGAAATACCCCTGCTACACAAATATTTTTCAAGTTCAAAAGAGGAAATCATGAGCTAGCACTACATGCATGGATTTAGGAACTCTGACTTGGAGAAGACAACCTATATCCCATTACTCTCATATCAATCTTCTTGACAATATTTGGGCCACATTGAAATTTAAAAGAGACAAGATGCTAATGTATTGTTATGACTATCTTCTTTATTTATATCCCCTAGAGATCCTCACACTGTCTTCACTGCTCATACCTAGGTGCATTTTTGGATAGTGTTCAAAATGCAAATGGAAAGGGAGTTTCATACCATATCTTTTATATCCTTATAAAATAAATGATCACATCTTCTCATGACTCATAGATACTTTAATAATTAGAAAGAGAGCCCACTATGACTGTCATGTTTTAAGTCCCTTACACTAACCCTCAAATATCCCAAATGACCAAGTAAAGATCCCATTGTCCACGTCTAGACTATCCCTTAACACATTTTAGTCTAGTGATTGGTTTTAGGATTGTGTTAATAGTTAAACCTGCATAATGATATGATTTTATAACCTCACAACAATGGTTGATGATGATGTTCCTTCATTGATCAACTTCTAGGCACCCTGTATTAATCACTATTTCTTGCACAAAGGTAGTCCTAAACCATTCAACTTGACTATTCTTTTACAACCATGGTAGTCCTCTCAATGGGCTGAGTGTGTTTAGTAATGCCCCCTTGATGCCCTAGATAGTCCTCTAATGGTGTTATAAGTCTTCCTTACTATCATAACCCTTGGGAAGAGGACTATGGATTATTTCATTCAAGGTTTGTGGACCATACATGTAATCACCTTTTAGATAAATCTCTATAAAACTCATACATAGTTATGGACTCAAACATGTAAACACTTCCTCATAATGGAACAAGCCATTTTCTCATGAAGACTAACATATTCTGCCCATAAGGTTTAACTGACTAGCCCAAACAGTATGATAGTCAACCATGCCTTGTTTTAGTAGCCTATCAAGGGATTGAGAATCCACCATAATGCATGTGTATTGAGCAATCGTGTTAAAGATATCTTATGAGTGATGAATAACCCTATGAGGCAGATGACAACTTAATGAAACCATGACAACCCTTCTGCTAACCAAGACAATGATCTACAGACTAGGGTAACTTTATGCATCATAATAGTCTCAAAATGCCTTTAGTTCCAACTTTGAAGTTTATAACAATAAGAACATGATAACATTAACAAACTTTCTCATAAAACCTTCATACAACTTCTTTCTTTGTGACCAAAATCCTTTCATGAAATGTACCTAGTATATTGTGATTGTCACAACAACCAACCCTTGAAACCCTTATGCAAACTCATTGATGGATTTGGAGCTTCATTACTTTAGACTTACAACCACTAGCACATGCATTAAGCATGCATCAGAAGACATAGAAAGAAAACCCTTTCAATAGATTAGACACTAGGGTTTGGTGAGTTGCCATTGGAAATGAAACCCTAGGTCCTCTATATCTCATTTTGGAAGCAAAACCTACATAAAAACATTAGTAAAACACCATATTATTTCAGTTCAAGCCAAAAAATAGGTTAATCAACATGTAAATAGCATGAAATTATGTAAATGCAATGTATTTTGACCTCTAATCATGGCTATCACAATCAAGACAATAATGGATCAGTCCATTATCTCTTTGTATTTTGCCCAGAAAACCTTATGAAATATGGGCTCTAGTCAGGTAGAATGAATAGCATACATCTCTGAATGTTGTTCACACATGTGTAGGCATAGATTAAGGTTTTAGGCATTCAAACGTGTCCTCCACAAGTGGCAATGTATCCATAAACTAGTCATGAATGGAAAAAAAACCCACCACTTTCCTTAAACTCTTTGATGCCTATATAAGCATGGCTTGTAGGCCCTTTATAGATAACACCAAACCAAATAATCAACTCTCTAATATTTAGAAACACCCCCAAATCCATAAATCAGTGATAAGTGGGATATATGCTAAGGCTAAGGTTTAGGCTTTATGTTCTAGCCTTCACATTAAGGGTGGAAGGTAATGAAGAATTAGAATTTTAAACGCTTTTCCTTCCTTGTCAAATTCAAATTTGGGCACCAAATAATTTGAATGGCCCTTTCAAAGGTTTCAAATCTTACTCCAAATAACCTAGGATTAACTTTAAGACTGTTATGACTAGTAAAGAGTCTTAGGGTAGATCTAGGGGACCTTTACAATGACTGAATGGTTTGAACAGTCCTAACTTGACCACAAGATGCCTCTAAATGGGAAACATACCTCCTTTCAAAACATGCATAGTCACTTCAAAATGCTTTCAATAACATAACAAAATCAACCCTCATGCACATACTTAGGCATTAAATACCTCACAAACCAATACTCACAAAAATACACATCATAGGACCTCAAAGTCATGTAGGAATCCACACAGAAAAAATCAAATGAATTCAAATAGGACACATGGTAATGACCATGAACTTGGTGATATTATAGGAGATGCTTAGAGGTAGTACAAGTAGCTAAAATTAATTAGGTGTTTGTAATACAAAGATCAAAGGCAGCCCTAGGTTGACTATCATGTATCAAAGGCATTATTGTCTTCCTAGAGGATACTTATACCTTGGTGTTACAAATGTGAAGTCTACAAGTAGGGAGTTTAGAAGAGAGAAAGAAGAGGACTGTCATAATGAAGAGACAGTTGTGTTGGTAATCAAAGAGTAGAAATCCTAAATTAAGAAGGGAAGATAGCCCCATCAATTCAATCATGTCATTCCCACATAAAGACAACCCTAGCAAGGCCAATAGACCAACTATGACACAATACACTTATGGACAAGCATGCAATCATGAATTAGTCTTAAGTCAAGAATATGACAGTCATCAACAAGAAGGCAATCACGTAGCTTTAGGACTATTATTACGGCATTAAAGTCTTCTCCCAACCTAGTCACTTGTTCATCAAGAAAAGGATATTCACGATATTCAGAACTCACTCACATATCATGTAAGGTAACAGCTATAGGACAGTGTGGACTGTAATGGGGAGCCAAATCACATGTCAATTTAGTCCTAGGTATAGAAAATTGTCCTTATTAGAAAAGATTATATTATTTTGTATCTCAAACCAAGGGTATGTACAAAGGAATGTTGCAAGTTTACATTAGTAATGCACTGTCAACACATATTAGGATAGTGTTGTCCCAACAAAATAGAGAAGGGTGTTATAAAGATCTTAGACTACTCATTTTATAAATGTACAGTTATATGCAAATGGTAGTAGTCATGTCAAGCTTAAAATGGTCATATCAACCTAAGAACTACTTGATTCAATCCTTAGGGCAATGAGAATACCATATATAATTATGTCATTCCATTATGGTTTCAGTTATCTAGCAAAATGTCCAAACCAAAACACTTCTAAGGCTTCATTAAATGGTATAATATCTATAGAAAGATATGCATGAGCAATGGCAGTGAAATAAGGAACCAGTACAGTTAGAGTTCAAATCTTCAAATCAAATGCATTCTTGCAAAATGCTTCAGTTTCATGCAGTGGAAAGGTGCTAGGAGTGTCATTTTGCATTCCATAGCTTGTGGGGTTGAACAACTTTCTCAATGCATCAGGGTAGGTGAGTAAATACTAGGGGAGGTCTCATTTCATGTGCCAAGTGCCCCAATCATTTGGGGTAGTAGGCCACTAGCAAAGTCCCTTAAGATCCCAGACCAAAAAACTACCAAACTTTGACAGAAGTTCTTATAATTCGGGGCAGCTAGGAATGTTTTGTTTGGACCTACAGGTGCACATGGGGTCTATCCACAATAAGCTCTCTCAGTTTTGGTCAACTCTAGCTCATTTGACTGTGCCAAAATTAAATGCATTCTTATAAAATGCTTCACTTTCATGCAGTGGAAAGGTGCTAGGAGTGACATTTTGCATTCCATAGCTCGTGGGGCCTAATGGACTTTGCTAATGCATCGCGGTGGGTGGGTAAATGCCAGCGGAGGTCTCATTTCATGTGCCAAGCACCCCAGTCATTTGGGGTAGTAGGCTACCGACAAATTCCCTTAAGATTCCTAACACCAAAAAATTGCCAAACTTTGACAGAGCAGCTCTTAGAATTCACGGCAGCTGGGAACATTCTGTTTGGACCTATAGGTGCATGTGGGGTCCTTCCACAATAACCTCTCTCAGTTTTGGTCAACTCAAATCCATTTGACCATGCCAAAATCAAATGCATTCTTGTAAAATGCTTCAGTTTCATGCAACACAACCTTGCCAGGTGCTATATTTTTTGATCTGCACATCGTGAGGCCATACTGACTATGCCAATGCATCAGGGTGGGTGGGTAAATGTTAGGGGAGGTCTCGTTTCATGTGCCAAGTGTCCTAGTCATTCTGGCCTGCAAGCTACAGACAAAGTGACTTTGTCAGTAGCTTATAGCTCGAAACAACTGGAACCCTTGGCACACAAAACAAGACCTCCCTTAGCATTTACCTACCCACCCCGATGCATTGGCAAAGTCCATTTGTCCCCATGAGCTATGGAATTCAAAATGTCACTCCTAGCACCTTTCAACTTTACTGATAGCTTGCATCCTAGAATGACTGAGACACTTGGCACATGAAATGAGACCTCCCCTAGAATTTACCCACCCATGCAGACCTGTTGGCATAGTCAGTTCGACCCCACAAGCTATGGAATGCAAAATTTTAGTCTTAGCAACTTTCTACTTTATCGGTAGCTTACAACTCAGAATGAATGGCACCCTTGGCACATGAAATGAGACCTCCCATAGCATTTTACCACCCACTCCAATGTGTTGGCACAGTCGGTTCGGCCCCACAATGAGTAAAACAAAAAATATGGCATCTGGCAATGTTGTGCTGCATGAAACTGAAGCATTTTGCAAGATTGCATTTGATTTCAGCATGGTCAAACATACTAGAGTTGACCAAAAATGAGAGAGGTTATTGTGGATGGACCCCAAGTTCACCTGTAGGTCCAAATAGAATGTTCCTAGATGCCACAAATTTTGAGAACTGCTCTATCAAAGTTTGGCAGTTTTTGGTCTTAGGATCTTAAGTGACTTTGCTGGTAGCCTGCTGCCTCGAATAATTGGGACTCTTGGCACATGAAATGAGACCTCCCTTGACATTTACCTACCCACACCAACATGTTGGCGAAGTCTGTTCGGCCCCACAAGCTATGGAATGCAAATGTCACTCCTATCACCTTTCCACTACATGAAACTGAAGCATTTTTCAAGAATGCATTTGATTTTAGTATGGTCAAACAGACTAGATTTGACCAAAACTGAGAGAGGTTATTGTGGACAGACCCCATGTGCACTTGTAGGTCCAAATGGAACATTCCTAGCTGCCCCAAGTTCTGAGAACTACTCTGTCAAAGTTTAGTAGTTTTTTGGTCTTAGGGATCTTAAGGGACTTTGTCGATAGCCTATTGCCCCAAACAATTGGGGTGCTTGGCACATGAAATGAGACCTCCCCTAGCATTTATCTACCCACCTTGATGCATTGGCAAAGTATGTTCGGCCCCATGAGCTATGGAATGCAAAATGACACTCCTAGCACCTTTCAACTTTGTTGGTAGCTTGCAGCCTGGAATGACTGAGACACTTGGCACACAAAATAAGACCTCCCCTAGAATTTTCCCACCCACCTAGACATCTTGGCATGGTTAGTTCAACCCCATGAGCTATGGAATGCAAAATGTCACTCCTAGCACCTTTCCACTGCATGAAACTAAAGTATTTTGCAAGAATGCATTTGATTTCAACACGGTCAAATGAACTGGAGTTGATCAAAATTGAGAGAGTTTATTGTGGATAGACCCCATGTGCACCTATAGGTCCAAACTAAATATTTTTAGCTTCCTTAAATTCTGAGAACTACTCCATTAAAGTTTGGCAATTTTTTGGTCTTAGGGATCTTAAGGGACTTTGCCGGTAGCCTGCTGCCCTGAATGACTGGGGTGCTTGGCACATGAAATGAGACCTCCCCTACCATTTACCTAGCCAACCTAATGTGTTGGTGAAGTCTGTTTGGCCCCACAATCTATGGAATGCAAAATGTCACTCTTAGAACCTTTCCACTGCATGGAAATGAAGCATTTTGGAACAATGCATTCCTTGCCACCATAGACAAATGAAATTGATTTAGCAAAAATTGGGGTAGGTGTTTGTAGGTGGACCTAACAACCACCTATACATGCAAAGAAGATGTTCTTATGTGTCACATTTTGATGGAACAGTCGATCCAAAATTTGTCACATTTCTTAGGGCTCTTGAGAGATTATCTGCATTCAATATAGCTAAGAACGACCATGAGGCTTTGCCACCAAAAAGATATCCCCCTAGCATTTACCCACCCAATCGGATGTGTTGGCACCATCTGTTTGGCCCTAGGAGATGCAAAATGTAAAAATTCAGTCATAATACCTTTCTGGTAGATGAAAATTTAGTACTATAAATGTGTTCTCACTTGATCCAATGTCTTGTAGGGCATCAATTGAGGTTGTCCTTACTGCTGCTATCAATTGTTTGTCATTAAAATGAATTAGAACTCATAGTAACATCGTTAAAACTCATTATGAAATAGAAACTAAAGGACATATCATCGTGAAATAATCATGAAAACCTACCTTACTTTCCTTCCAAAGGCAACTTCATAAGGATTATGCCTACCTCCATCATACTAAAATCCTACATGCCAATGCAATTGCACTATTTAGCTAAAATGAGTAGATAAAATATACAAGGTGAAATTAGGATAGCAAAGAAAAATAACATACCTTTCTGTCATTCCACTAATTCAATCCAATGAACCATCAGAGTCTTCTCTACTCTTTATTGTGTTGAGTATTGCTTTGTGATCAGAATCATGAACCTTCGACAAGGTCCTGTTCAATGGTCTACCCCCATATTTGATCAAATGAACATTTGAAGCCACAACAAGGTTAGAATAATGAAGAATCTTCCTATGTGTGTCAAAGTCCTCGAACACCCACACATCAGACTTCTTCAGTGGGTACCTTCTAAGACATGTTCCAATAACAACCATTGATCCTGTAGTGTACTCGATGTTTTCTCCATCTATAAAAGGGGAATCTAATTTCTTTTTTGCCTCAACACAATGACACAAATAATAATTCATTCCTTCTTCATTGTCTTTAGTTGCAATAACTGCATAAGCATGCCATGCATTTATACATGCATTTAGTTTGATGAATACATTCAACAATACAAGAAAAGTACAAAATAAGATGGCATATTGAATTTTATTAAATTAGAATGTTGATAATACCTGGTTGAACTAGATCTGAAACATGGTCAAAATCAACCGATGATTCAATCTCTGTCATTTGTAGTGCTGTTGGTAGTTGATAATGGTCAATCGGGCATAGGCCTCTTGTACACCAATCATCAACCCACTCCTTTGAATTACAATCATACCAAGCTTCATATGTACATGAAGAACAAAATCACACCATATGCTGCATATGAATACTCCATGAACCTGCATTAGAGCTTCTAAAAGAATGTAGCTCAGTTGATCCTATCAATGTACAATAGTCCTCATATTTTGCAATTTTAGTATCATCAACTGGCCAAAAATATCTACAGACTATAGACTCACCTTCATTACCTAGACCCATTGTAGTATTACACCATATGACAATAGATCTCGCATCTGTCAACCTTGCATTGTCTTTGTACTTCAACTCTTCTCGTGCCAATGCTCTTTTGATACATGCTCCTGCACCATTATGCTCCCCCTTTCCATGCCTGACCTCACGAAACTTACACATATGTTGAACACCATTCACCGTATGCATCATGCTCAACCAATAGAACATCCGCGTGTTCTTGAATTGTGATGCATAATCATCTAACTATATGATAAGCTTACGAAATGATATGTTCCTGCAAGCCAAATCATAGTAGAACATATGAAAGAAACCTTGCACAAACTCCATAGAATGTGTGTGATCATCACTAATATAAAAATGATATTCCCTCAAGATCTTCCTATCATCCTTTGTACTATCTTCTGCATGATTGAATGTTATTTGCACAAATATAGCAACCTACATAGATTTGTAATAATGTGATTACACCTTATTCTGTGGCTGTAGTGTGTAGTTCTCTGCAAAGTCAACAAATAAAATGATGGTATCAAGTGGAAACGTGTCCTTGCATAACTTGAATTGCAAGTCCAACCATCAAGCTCTATGGGTATGCCTTGCATACTTGTACACTATACTGTCACAAAATGTAGACATAAGCTGATACACTAGAATCTTTTGAATAACCAAATCACACCTCTTTGTTTCTTTACCATCTTTTGTATTGTAGGCCACTATTTTATACTTGCCAAACTCTACTAGTTTGTTTCCAACCCCATGTGTGTTTTCTAAATGTTCACATATTGGCATACGTTGCAAGCCACCGCAATGTTGACATGTGCCATCCAGCATAATTTCCTATAGAATATTTGACCTTCCTCTCTTTCACATAAAATTGTTGATATGGAGTCTCTTGAAGTAGTTGGTGGGGCACATATTCCACAATCCTGCAAAACATTATTAGTATGCAAATCTAAACATATAGACCAATAAACATCAAAATGGTTAGAAAATTCAATATGTAATCTACAACAACAAGTAGTGCGTGTGTGATTTATTTTGACATAGAAAGGTTTTACCATTTCAAAATATCTTTGACAAATTTTAACTTGAGGACACATCTCTTGAAATTTCTTAAAAAATTGTGTGTGGGTCACATCCAAAAAATGCTTTGGATGTGGTTCACGGTTTTGACAACCAATTCTCCTTCTCACAACATCTCTTGCATTAGAAGATACCTTTGTGTTGTTTTTCCAAATTTCTTCAATGATGGATCTCAAAGCTTTAGTAACAACTTTGTCTTTCCGTGGGAGTTTCCTAGAGAATGCCCACAATTCATTGGTGTTTGGGTCCTCAACTCTTTCACATCTTCCAATTGATCTCATTAGAGTTTTTCTACTTATTTTCAATGCTTGACTTTTCTTTCTAATGAGGCAAGCTTTCTTTGTTTGTTGGCTTATTATTGTAGATGTAATGACACGTCGTGTGACATTACTATCCTTGGTGCATGAGGTGGAACCCACACTCTCATATGCACTCATTAGATTCTTGACAATTAATTTTTCACTTGAGGCATCCGATGTTCTTAGGCCAATAATCTTCATAGTGGGCCTAAATTTTAGATTGCTCATCAATTCAACAAATAGTTGACATCTTCCAGTTTCATTTAAATTCTCAAAGAATAATTTCCATATCTTCTTTACATACCTTTGGCAAGTGCACTTGGAAATATTATCTTGTATGGGCTTCAACACATTCTCATCGATATCGATTAGAAACTTAGGATTCCTATACAGAATTCTAGGAGGCATTTTAATTGGTAAAGTTGACTCAACATTAGGAATTTATTTAATATTTACTTGAGATGGGATAGATGACGTACCTTCAATTGGAGATGAAAAGGCTTGAAGTTGAGGTGGAGAAGATGGTGTACCTTCAACTTGACGTGTGAATGATGATGTGCCACCAGCTTGAGAAGAAAATGAAGATGTACCTTCTACTTCACCTATGAAAGATGGAGTGTCTCCAATTTGAGAAAATAATGATGGTGTTCCTTCAACTTGACTTGTGGATGATGGAGTGCCTCTAACTTGGAGATTCACTTTCCTCATTAGACGAAGGTTTTGCATTCGTTCCCTTTGTGTTGCCAATTCCATCTCTCTCTTAGCTTCATTATATGTGTCATGTTCCTCTTCAATTGGCAATGGTGGAATGTCTTCTTGTATGGTTGACAATTTCCTATTTTCATGAATTCACCTCATTCTTTCTCTTTTCCTCTCATTCTCAACTTCATGCTCTTCTGGTGTTAGAGTCTTTGCTCATTTCCTTGGCATGATGATGATTTATATAAGCATGATGAATAAGACAATGATAATTAGAACTTTGAGGAGGATTTTGCAACAAAAGCCAAAATTGGAGAAGGAAGTGCAATAACTCTTGACAATTCCCAATAATGAAAATCGTAGACAATTCTTATATACACACATGTACACATGTGTTGATTCATAACAACAGATCCTTGGGGCGGAATAACAAGTCTAATTTTTAGCAGAGTTAGGGTTATCATGCCTTGTCACACATGTACACACATGTTAAAACTCACATATACACACATGTACACATGTGCTGATTCATAACAACAAATCCTTAGGGTAGAATAACAAGTCTAATTTTTAGCAGAGTTCGGGTTATAATGCCTTGTCATGAAGAGTTTGATTTTCAGCATAGTCTAATTTTTAGAAGAGTTTGATTTTCAGCAGGGTTAGGGTTATAATGCCTTGTCATGAAGAGTCTAATTTTCAACCATGACTGTCATGAAGTTGTTTATAATGCCTTGTCCAAATATCTTTGATATTTTTCCATAGGTATCAATAAGGTGAAGGTAGATCATTAGTGCAAGGTTTCCAAGATATACTAAAAATTATATGCCACTATCATAAAAATTATTGGAGGTATTTAGGATTATCATGATATACTTGACTGAAGATCATCATTTCATGCAACACAATTTGTCGTAAACTATATTTTGAGTATATCCCATATGTGAACATTATCATATACAATGATAGAAAAATTGTTTATGGAGGTGATGTTGAGGGAAAAGACTATCAAATTGCACTATGACTATTACAAACAACCACATAGACTGTCACATCATAAACATAGAAGACTATCATGAAACTCTAAATCACTATTAAGATTGGATATTCAAAATATGCAATAGGCTCTCACTACCCTATTCACATGAAATATTACTATATCAAATGAATGATTATGATGATATCAATATGTTGTATGGTACTCCTTAGGATTACAAGATAAGAGATGACAATGATGAAAAGGACTGATAGTTAGCATGCATAGAACTAGTCAAATTTGGAGGAGAAAGAGCATTGCAGCTACTATAGGTGTTTTTACATACAACCATTGGCAAGGGAGTAACCATAGTGAAAATACACTTGTAGGAAAGGTGGCTACTTGTAGCCATAGGAATTGCAACAAAAGGAGAGTGTGAGCATTACTTCACTTGCAATAATTGGGAGATAAAGTAGAAGGTGGCTACTTGTACCCATAGGACTTGTAGAAAAAGAGAGAGTGAGCAATGTCTCACTTGCAACAACAAGAAGTTATAGTAAAGTAGAGGCTGCTTGCAACAACTTGAGGTGTACCCATGGAGTGATGGGCTCTTGCAACAAAAGGAATGAGGTGCTTGGGGTAGGCACACTTGCTAAAAAAGGGAGATTGATGAGGTTTGAGGGTAGCATAAGAGGCAATTTTGAAAAGTGGCCAAGGGGTCATGAAGAGGAGTGATGGTGTTACACACACATGCAACAAAGGTAGCATAATGAGAGTTCTCACATGGAGAAAGAGAGGTTGCAAGATCAACAATGAGGAGTTTGGTATTTTATGCTTGAAGAGTACATGCTTGCTAGTAGAGTAGAAGCAACCAAATAAGAATGGGTCATGAAGATGAAGAGGTGGTAGTGGAAGTGTTGGTTGCTGATGTGGTTGCATTAGTTGTGTAATGAGGTACAAGTTGGTTTTATGGTTGTGAGGTGCACAGAAGATCTAAGAAGGAGATCAAGAGACTACATGAAGGCAACAAAATAGTAGAAAGGGTAGCAATATAGAGTCATTATTATAGGAGGAAATTGCAAGTAGTGTGATTTATGACAAAGAGATTTGAAGGGCTATTTGGAGGCCATGATTGGGTGGCAAAGGAAGTTACAACAACATTGAAGGAATTCATTCAAGGAAGGATGGAAAAAAAGGATAGTTGAGTAGATGTTGGTAGCAAAATAATTAGCTACAAAGGATGAAGGTAGGAATTTAATGCCTATTATGAGTGGTAGGTAGTGGTGGCTTAAAGAGGTTGTAGAATGGATATACTATATCAAATGCAAAGGTATTGGCACTTTGGGAGAAGACAATCATAGTTTGTAAGTTGAATAAATGCACACTATCAATAACAGTCATGTTTCAAGTTTTGATCATTTCATATTGTTTGTTATGTATCATTAAAAGATAAAACTAAGAATAAATCCCTCATAGATTGTATCAAATCCAAAGAACATTACCAATTATATGCAAAATAACTAGTGACCTAAGAACACCTAGAAACAAACTACTTGCTAGTTTATCATGCCTAAGTTTATGGATATTTATTTTTCTACTAATTTTGGATGATTATGAGGATATCAATGCATGGTCACCTATATTGTATGGTAATCCTTAGGATTACAAGGTAAGAGATGACAATGATGAAAATGACTGATTATATATAGATTAGAATTGTCAAGCACCTTAAATGGACTATCAACCCAACTAGGACTATCATGACAGTCAATAGGAACATCAAACCCTATGAAGATAATTTCATATCTTGTCAAGGTGTAAAGGAGGGGTTTTCTAGGAATCCTAAATGTATAGGACAATCATTGTAACCTTAGGAATTTCACATGACATTGTTTGAACAGTAATCCAAAATAAGAATGATCAAACCCTAGGGCTTTCATAATCAAATTGATGCATTACAAGGGCAATCACAAGAACATTGAAGGATAAATGGTGAGATAGGTTATTAAAGAAAAATATAATGATGAGAAGATGAGAAGGAAGAAGATCTAATGAATATCTAAGGAAGAAGTTTTCATGACAACAAATAGAAGATCTAGAAGGAAGTTCTCATGACAATGTAAATAGAATGTTTCTATCAAGCAAATGTGTTTATTAAAAATAGATCTGCTCTAAAAGCAACTCTTGAGGATACAAATTGGTCATGTCATGTGGTTAGTATGGTCAATTGACCTTTAAGGACTTGAACTTGTTACATAATAAGAAATTTGTGGATTGTTCAAGATCTTGTTGAAAGAGTTTGATCATAAATTGATAAGATAGTGATAGAAGCCTATGTGGTAACCATGCATTGAGAGTCAAATTACGCTATGACTATTACAAACAACCACATAAACTGTCACATCATAAACATAGAAGACTATCATGAAACTCTAGATCACTATTAAGGTTAGATATTCAAAATATGCAATATGAGAACCAAATATATATCAGATTTGCAGCATCAATAGCTCACTATATTTTAAATGTTAATACAACTAGTTACATTAGTGATTGTGAGTGTTCTAAAGATTATTAAATGAATTTAATTGAACATAAATAACATACCTTAGGATTTGATATTCAAGTTGACCATGTTAGGAAAAGTGTCTGAACCTTGTAACTTTGAAAGGTTACAATTCTTCCTAGTTTTGGTCTTTTTGAATACCCTTTATCTTGGAGAATGGTCTAGAACTTTCAAAGTTTCCAAAAGAGCTAAAAACAATGAGACTTACTATTTTTAGTAAGTCCTTCGATTGAGCTCAGATTCACCTAAATTTTTTTCTAGAAAGTTTGAAACAGCTTAGTGAACATCTCAAGTGAGTTTTATCTCAAGATCATATCTAGATCGTGAGATATTAAAGTTTCTATTTTTTGAAACGGCCAAAAAAAAATTTGAACTCAATTACCAGAATCAAAACTTCTCTAAACATATTGAAAATTGTCATAACTGGTGTAGCAGGTTATAAGGTGATAGATCTCTTCACGAGCTTTCCGATGCATCAAACAGTTTGTTAATCGGACACCCGAATCAAAAGTTATGGCCTCCGGAAGTTGGACCTTCTATTTTTGGGAAATGTAAAAACGTGTTGGACACATAAAAGAGATGTAAAGGGGAGAGTTACACGTGTTGGTGTGTGGTTTGGCACATCAAAAGGCATCTTTGATTGGAGATAATTTGGGTTCCAATTTATGGGTGGTTTTCGCTCATAGTTTTGTAATTACTGGTAACGATTTACTATATTGCATCTCCTATATATCAGGAGCTGGAGATGGAGGTTGTGTGTAAGAATCTTATAGATGTCGAATTACCTCCTGGATCTCTAGTTGGATATACTCTTGTAAAAGCTTGCTCTACAAATATATTGCAATCTTCGTGATTCTTGAATAATATATTGGGCAGCTTTGGAGTGTGGGGTTTTTCACCTGAAAGGGTTTTCCCCACGTATATCTTGTGTTGTGTGTTTTGTGTTTGTATTTGGAAGTTGTTATTGTCTTTTTGTTAATGTGCATCTCAATCTGTAACTATAAAAGTTGAAATTTGCATAAATCTTTCCTCAGTAGATCAGTGTAGGAAGCATTTTCCGTGTACCTTACTTCCTTTCAGACCAATCCTCCAAAATTTGGCTTCAAAATCCTCAAATTGTTCTTTTTTGCAAGTTTGATTGTGAATTCTATATAACTCTAGAATAGGATTAGTGAAATTTATGGAAAAAACAAACATATATAATCAAATTCAATCTATATCAATGGTAATTAGCTTTGAAACAATATGAAACATGAAACTTTTAGTTTAAATAATCAAATTTTGTCCAAAAACATGCAAAATCAGTTCTTCCACGTTGAAAAAACAAAAAAGGTGGTGAATTGATCAAAAAATGATTCTTAATATGTCAAACAACATGAAAAAATGTTTTCTTGTCCGATAGCACGCATGAAAAGTAGGGAATAACATACATGTGGTGTCTCAATCATGGATCCCACATGGTTTTTCCCCTTTTTTTGCTTCCCATAATGCTAGCGTGTTTTGGGAAGCATGAAAACATTAAGCTTTCATGCATGCAAACAAGTAAATTTAGTGTTTTCTCTCTAGATGTATAAGTATATATTATAAGTATATATCTATAACTATATATCTATAAGTATATATCATCTCTATCATCCCTCTACTTCTCAATCTATCTGCTTATGTCTCTGGCCATGTCCCTCACCCTCTGTCTACCTATCTCTCCCTCTCTAAACCACTAAACCCTAAACCTAATCAACCCTAAACCCCTATCTCCTTGTCTCTATCATCCCTCTACCTCTCAATCTCTCTGCCTATGTCTCTGACCATGTCCCTCACCCTTTATATCCCTATCTCTCCATCTCTAAACTCCTAACCCTAAACCCTAAACTTGATCAACCATAAATCCCTATCCCCTTGTCTCTATCATCCCTATACCTCTCAATCTCTCTGCCTATTTCTCTAGCCATGTTCCTCACCCTCTATCTCCCTATCTCTCCGTCTCTATACTCCTAACCCCTACACGCTAAACCTGATCAACCCTAAACCCCTATCTCCTTGTCTCTATCATCCCTCTACCTCTTAATCTATCTACCTATGTCTCTGGCCATGTCCATCACCCTCTATCTCCCTATCTCTCCCTCTCTAAATGCCTAACCCCTAAAACTGATGAACCCTAAACCCTATCTCCTTGTCCCTATCATCCCTCTACTTCTCAATCTCTCTGCCTATGTCTTTGGCCATGTCTCTGACCATGTCCCTCACCCTCTATCTCCCTATCTCTCCCTCTCTAAACTCCTAACCCCTATAACCTAAACATGATCAAACCTAAACCCCTGTCTCCTTATCTCTATCATCCCTCTACCTCTCAATCTCTCTACCTATGTCTCTAGCCATGTCCCTCACCCTCTATCTCCTATCTCTCCCTCTCTAAACTCCTAACCCCTAAACCCTAAACTTGATCAACCCTAAACCCATGTCTCCTTGTCTCTATCATCCCTCTACCTCTTAATCTCTCTGCCTATGTCTCTAGCCATGTCCCTCATCCTCTATCTCCCTATCTCTCCCTCTCTAAACTCCTAACCCTTAAACCCTAAACCCGATCAACCCTAAACCCCTATCTCCTTGTCTCTATCATCCCTCTACCTCTCAATCTCTTTGCCTATGTCTCTGGCCATGTCCCTCACCCTCTATCTCCTTATCTCTCCCTTTTAAAACTCCTAACCATTAAACCCTAAACTTGATCAACCCTAAACCCTATCTCCTTGTCTCTATCATCCCTCTACCTCTTAATCTCTTTGCCTATGTCTTTGGCCATGTCCCTCACCCTAAAAATGAGCAACCCTAAACCCCTAAACCCTAAATAATTCCCCTCAACCCTAACCCCTAAACCCTAAACCCTAAACTTGAGCAACCCTAAACTCATAAACCTCAAATAATGCCCTTGACCCCTAAACCCTAAACTTGAGCAACCACGCCAAACCCCTAAACCACAAATAATTCCCCTTTAACCCTTACCCCTAAACCCTAAACTTGAACAACCCTAAATTCATAAACCCTAAATAATGCCCTTAAAGGTTTGAGCAACCCTAAACTCATAAAACCTAAATAATTCCCCTAAACCTGAGAAACCCTAAACCTCTCTCTCTCTCTCCCAAAACCCCAAAACCCTAAATAATGCCCCTAAATCCTAACCCCTAAACCATAAACCATAAACCCGAGCAACCCTAAACCCCTAAACCCTAAATAATTCACCTAAACCCTAAACTTAAGCAACCCTAAACTCATATACTCCATCAACCCTCTCTCTCTCAAGCTCCAAAACAAGAAAACTAGGACTCTCTCTCTCTCCTTCCTCCCTCTCCCTTATCAACAAAGAATAGAGAAACAAGAAAATTAAGACATGAAAAGAGGGATGAGGATATAAATTGGGATGATGAAATGGAAACAAGATAATTTATGAAATTTCATTGGATGGAAAGAATGATGAGGAAAGGTAGAGAGGGGAGGGAAGTAGAGAGTGAGAGAGAGAGAGGTAGGAGGTGGAGACGCGAGGGAAGTAGAGAGTGAGAGAGGGTAGGAGGTAGATAGGGGAAGGAAGAAGAGAGTGAGAGGGTAGGAGGTAGAGAGGGGAGGGAAGTAAAGAGTGAGAACGGGTACGAGGTAGAGAGGGGAGGGAAGTAGAGAGTGGGAGAGAGGGTAGGAGGTAGAGAGGGGAGGGAAGAAGAGAGTGACAGAGAGTGTAGGAGGTAGAAAGGGGAGGGAAGTAGAGAGTGGGAGAGAGGGGAGGGAATTAGAGAGTGAGAGTGGGTAGGAGGTAGAGAGGGGAGGGAAGAAAAGAGTGAGAGAGGGAAGGAGGTAGAGAGGGGAGGGAAGTAGAGAGAGAGAGAAGGTAGGAGGTAGAGAGGGGAGAGAAGTAAAGAGTGAGAGAGAGGGGAGGGAATCAGAGAGAGAAGGTATGAGGTAGAGACGGGAGGGAAGTAGAGAATCTATAAGAGGGTAGGAGATAGAGAGGGGAGGGAAGAAAAAAGTGAGAGAGAGGGTAGAAGGTAGAGAGGGGAGGGAAGTAGAGAGTGAGAGAGAGGGTAGGAGGTAGAGAGGGGAGGGAAGTAGAGAGTGAAAGAGATGGTAGGAAGTGCAATTACCCTTGTAGACATGTATGTAAAGTGTGGAAGCATAGATAAGGCATGTCAATTGTTTGACCTAACACCTCAAAGGGATGTTCTGTAATGGAATGCAATGATTGCAAGATATGCAAAAAATGGATTTGTTGAAAAGGATTTAGAAACTTTCAGCAAATGCAATTGGCATGTGCAAAGCCAAAATAGCTCAGCATAATGCGAGCGTGTTATAACACGCTTGCATTATGCTGAGCTATTTTGGATGTGTTTTTCTGGTTTTTAACCAAAATTTTAGATGTTCTAGAGCATGCTCCCCATCAGGATTGCACTTTTTCAATGAAAAGTAAAAAAACATACCATCATAATCTTAAGCTCTCTATTAGCTATCTAACCATATTTAATTTTTTTCACATTTTGAGTAAGTTAAGGGTTTTATCAAGAATTTCTTTTGTTAGTGTATCCATTTTTGTCAAAAACCAGTGTCTAGTATTTTTAACTTGTTTTTTACTGTTCATCAAAATTTGAAATAAGTTACATTTTTAGAAACTAGACTCTATTCTACAGGTATTCAATTTTTTTTTGATTTTCGATTAGTTTTCAAAAATTTTAGGGGGGAGCACACTCAATTTTCTATTTTTTAGGATGTGTCCATTTTGAGAATTACTAAAAAATCAATTATTCATGAAAAAATTATCAGAAAAATTAAGGATAAACTACATGGTGTTAACTAATTTCTCACCGAAGCAATTTTTGAAATACTAAAAAAAAGTTAACATTTTAGGGGGAGCACGCCAGAGGCTATGTTATGTTTTTTGAGAAAAACATGACCAATTTGTGTGCTCCCCATTTTTGAACCCCTTAATCTCAACCATTTTTGAAAACAATTAGTAGTTTAGAAACTAGATTCAGAGCACTACGACTCTTGTTTTGGTTGCATCTTCAAATTGTGAGTGTAACTATCTTCAATTTCTCATCCAACATCAATATTCTTGATTTTAGAAAAAATTGGCATCTTAAGACCCCCTTTTGGTCCCCCATCTTTGTGCACTTACCCTTCCCAAGGATGATCTACCAAAATTATCAAAGCCATGAATGTTCAACTTATCTAGTTTAATTAACTTTGTATCAACATTGAGCTTGCGTAACAAATCAACACCACAAACATTAAGGGTCGATCCATTATTAACCATAAATCGCTTGATCAACTTTTTGTTTATAGTGACAAAGATTATAAGTGGATCGTATTGTTTCTAAACTTCCAAAGAGGGTAACTCATGTTGTTGAAATAGAATGTTTGTTTTTGTTGCCTACATACAATCTAACAGGGCTGCTACATCATTAGGCTTAACATCTGGTGGTACAATCAACTTTTGTAAAGCTTCCTGGAGCATTCTGTGGTATGTAGACGATGTTTGTATGAGTTCCCAAAGAGAGATCATTGTTGGATTGGCATGAAGCTGCTCAACAAGATCATAATCTTGACCACCTTTTTGAGTAAGATGAGGTGGTTGAGGGACCATAGGTTGAGAAGTTGGTAAAGTGATCAGAATGTTTGACTATTGTGTACTTTATTTATTATTTCACGTATTGTATGTGTGAGCAACTACATTGTGATAGGGTTGTTGCGACATATTTTGATACATTTGATTTCCTTGAGTAATTTGTTTTGCAACATTAAGAATGTAACCTGAGGGTCTAGGTGGTGTTGGAGCACCTTGAACCGTAATCATCAGTTTGAAGCAATCGTGCAGGGGCACCATGTCAAGTTATGTAAATATGGTCTTAAGTTTGGTTTTTGGTGTGTTGAATCTTATGTCATGTAATAATGTCATCTTTGGACCATGTTTCATGTATGTTTGAGTCCTTGTTAGGTTGCTAGGTAGTTTGTGGGTCCTAATTGTTCAATTTTGTAAATGTTGTCTTTATTGCAAAAATGCAAAAAAATGGATTATGAAGGGTCATCGGTTGGAAGGAAGGCATTTGAATAGTTGAAAACTCAAATGGAAGTTGTGAAACATTGGGGGAAATGTTAAATAAGCTTGGGAAGGTCGAGACCAAGTGGGGTTGGTTGTATTTTGAAGAAATTCAATAAAAGTAGCTCTGTTTTCTGCATTTCTGAACCTTATTTTTTTGTTGCAGTGAATTGTACAACCTTGTATAATCATTTCATGGCATGAAACCAATTGAAGGTGATGTGAAATTTAGTCTACTTTTTCCCATTGAATTTCATTAAGATTTGAGTGTTTTAGAGCCAAATTACTGAAAACTGGTCTAAAACCCTAAGTTTTGGCATAGAACTTGCATAGGAGTTAGGGTTTGAAGAAGAACTCTTAGGTAGTGATTGAAATTGCTTGGATAGGGTTTTATAGTCACCATATGATGTGTTTGAGCCACTGGCATGGAGATTTGAACCTTGGAGTGTGAAAACCTTGTTGTGACCTAGTGAAGCAAGCCTAACTAGGCCTAATTCAAAGCATAGCAGTAGAGATTTGGCCTCTATGCTCCAAAACACCCCCAACTGCAATTGAGATATGTTATAGAAGAGCCAAATGGGTACTCAAATATGCTTTAAAATTTTTAATAAAGTGTCTTCTCTGAAAGTTATGGTTTAAAAGGTTGTTTTGTTGCCCCATGCTTTAAGCTCTAGAAATAAGATAGTCAGATTTTGAAGCCTCTATACCAAAGAAACCCTAGCCAAGTTTTGGATATGTTGTCAAAGAGAAAAAAGGGCACTCAAAAATATTTTCATAGTTTGGAGTAAAGGTCTACACATGGAGATATGATGGAAAAACTAGTTTGTGAGGGCTACTAGAGGATTGAGGCCTAGAGACCAAAAACCCACCTTTTAATGGTTCAAAACTTGAAAGTTTACTTTGTTGGAGTTGTTAAAAGATTATCTATCCCTGCTCTACATCAAATTGGTATCAATTCTAGGATAGATAATCTTGCAACAACTCCAACAAAGCAACCTTTCAAGTTTTGAATCATTAAAAGGTGGGTTTTTGGTCTCTAGGCCTTAATCCTCTAGTAGCCCTCACAAACTAGTTTTTCCATCATATCTCCCTGTGTAGACCTTTACTCGAAACTGTGAAAATATTTTTGAGTACCATTTTTTCTCTTTGACAACATATCCAAAAATTGGCTAGGATTTCTTTGGTACGGAGGCTTCAAAATCTGATTGTCCTATTTCTAGAGCTTAAAGCATGGGGGCAGCAAAACAACCTTTTTAACCATAACTTTCAGAGGAGAAACTTAATTCAAGATCTGAAAGTAGATTTGAGTACCCATTTGGCTCTTTTAGAACATATCTCAATTGTAGGTGAGGGTGTTTTGGAGCACAGAGACCAAATATCTGTTGCTACGCTTTGAATTAGGCCTAATTAGGCTTGCTTCACTAGGTCACAACAAGGTTTTCACACTCCAAAGTTCAAATATCCATGCCAATGGCTCAGACACATCATATGATGACTATCAAACCCTATCCAAGCAATTTCAATCACTACCTAAGAGTTCTTCTTCAAACCCTAACTCCTATGCAATTTCTATGCCAAAACTTAGGGTTTTAGACTAGTTTTCAGTAATTTGGCTCTAAAACACTCAAATCTTATTAAAATTCAATGGGAAAAAGTGAAAAATAAAGTAGATTCAATTCCACATCACCTCCAATTGGTTTCATGTCATGAAATAACCATACAAGGCTGTACAATTTACTGTAACATCAAAATAATGTTCAGAAATGCAGAAAATAGAGCTACTTTTATTGAATTTCTTCAAAATACAACCAAACCCACTTGGTCTCGACCTTCCCAAGCTTATTTAAAATTTCCCCCAACATTTCCCAACTTCCATTTGAGTTTCCAATTGTTCAAATGCCTTCCTTCCAACCGATGACCCTTCATATTCCATTTTTTTGCATTTTTGCAATAAAGACAACATTTGCAAAATTGAACAATTAGGACCCACAAACTACCTAGAAACCTAAAAAGGACTTAAACATACATGAAAAATGGTCCAAATATGACCTTATTACATGACATAAGACTCAACACACCAAAAACCAAACTTAAGACCGTATTTACATGACTTGACATGGTGCCCTTGCACCAAGCGAGAAGGCACATTATGTGCCCCATTCACAATGAGTTTAAGAACATTACTACACTTATTCAATATCCCCTTAGTAGGTTGAATAAGTCTATTAGTGATGATTGAATTAACATTGTTTTGACTTTGATTAAGATCAACATCCAGATCCCTAAAGGATTTAATGTGAGAGCCCTATCTTCATCCACCAATGCTTCGACTTTTGAAGGGAGAGCATTGGAATGAAGAGAGGGTAGGGTGATATTAAGAAATGTATCAATGATTTCATCCTCTTGCACTAAAATATCCTCACAAGTGGGAACAAATTTGAGAGAGGGATCCAAATCACTATCATCTTTCTCATGACAATTCATGGAGATGAAATTAGTAAAGTCATTTAATATCAAAGGATATTCATTAGTAAGAGTTATGAAGTTATTAAAATCAGATACATAATCAAGGATTTCAAATGAATATCATTTAAAGATATCCTTATCATACATGGATTGTATATGAGTCGAAACATAAGGATGCATATTAACGAATTTGTAAAAACTTTCAAAATCTTGGATATATGCATGAAAAGATACCAAAGGAAAAATTAGAAGGTACCATAATGAAGTGTCTTGGAACAACGTGTAATAAGATCTATTCATTTATCAAAACAACCAATATGAGAGGCTTTCGTACACCACAACACTAGTTTGAGGAAATCAGGTTTTTAAAACTTTTGTAAAGATAAAAAATACACTAGTGCCACTACAAACCAAGTGAAATGTTAAAAGTTCTGCACAAAAGGTGATATTGATAATTTTTTTTATTTATTGCAAAATATGTGAAAAAAATGCTTATTCGCTTCTATTGAAACACACAATGAAGCAACACTACAACTCAAAATCATATTCGAATGAGTATTTAGAGGAGTAGAAAAATCTCAAATAAGATTTTGACTACAAACCCTAGCTTTTGCAAAAGACTAGGTTATATGAAAAATTAAAGATTTCAACAAAACCCTAACAAATGATATATGCAAATGCAAGGTGTGAGATCATGAAATGATTAATTGTTTTAACTTGTCTCAGATATGATGTAAAAATCAGATTTTCAAATGCTTCCAATGATATGCAATGAAAATAATGCAAAACAATGCCTTTATGCAAGCCTAGAATGCTTATTTTTTTATTTTTTTCAAATGTATGCACGATTTTCCAATGAAGAATGATAAGTATGATATGAATTAACGCAAGATCTGATTTTAAAACTTAGGAAGATGTAAATTCTTAAAACATGAGTTTACCAAAATGTTATAGGTTAAAAGGGGGAAGGATGGAATGTGCGTGAGTACACAAGATCAAACCCTCTTTCGCTACAACATTCAAGGACAAAACCGAGCTAAGTCACTACAAGATGCAAGAGGACTCAAATATTGATTTTGTTCTCTTGTTTTTCATGGAAATATGTGATTCAACCAAGCCTAATATCAAACCCTAGGCCAATCAATGCACTAAACCCTAGAATTGAGATAATCAACTTATAACAGTGAAACAACAATAGTAAATTAGGATCTGAAAGCACCAAGGTGATCTGTGAGATGTCCAAACCTGTACCTCAAAAGCTAAAATGTTGGAAGACTCTAGGGCTAGTGCTTGAGTCCAGAAAGTTCAGATCTCTAATAACTTAAAACTGTAAAAATGATGTAAATGATGCTCTAATGCTAAATTTAAGGTTTGTTCTGCTTGTAGGACATTGGGGCTAGTGTCCTAGTCTACTACAGTGAAATTCCTGAACTCTATTTTTAGATATGGAATCTTTATCTCTCAAACAACTTCCCTGTACCTTCACTTCTACAACTCTTGCATCTATAACCTACACATATGAAGAAAGGGGTTTGGGGTTGTGGTGTTTAGGGATTTGCCTCAGTCAAATCCTGATTTAGCATTCAAGCTTTCCCAACACCGTTGTTAGACAGAGAGCATGCCCTAGTAGGGCAAAGGCTAAAGGTAATCCAAATGATGATGAAATGATTGAAACACAATGATGTCACCTTGGTGGTGAAGTCCTTAGGAGGATGAAGATTCTTCAACTCATAAGGATGTTGATGATGGTTTCAAATTTGCAACAAACACAATACTAACACAAGTCTACTACAAACACAATGGATGCCTTGAATTGACCTTTCCACAATATCATAACCTTGCTATCATCAACCTAGTTACAGATGATTTCAAATAATTGTTTATATATGCTACCTCGTTAAACTTTTTCAAATTAATTGAAAGAGTTGACAAGGGATGACCCATTTAAGAGTCCTATGCCAACATACATTTGATTTTACCCCGACCAATCATGGTGGACTTGGGTGTGAGCACCCAAGTTCCAAGGGGCCTTTTTGCTTAGGACTTAGACATAAAATGGGCCCCTAGTCCCCATTTGTCATGGGTTTCGGGTGATTTCTCATCAGGATGAAGAATTTGCTTGTAGAGTGTAAACACGGGGACCTAGGAGCTAAACTAGGAGGTAAAAAGTCATGTGTCCACTTTTTACTCCATAATAACCACCAATGTCACTTCCTAATGATGAAAGCTATTGATTTAAGAGAATAACCCTTATGGATTCAATAACTATCCGTAAACTACTCATGCCAGATGCTGCTCATGTTAGATGATACAACAATCCTTGTAAACCTATCTTAGATCATCTTAATGCTTACTTTATGAGTGTTGTTATAGTTTTCTTAACCATTTTAGATTGTGACTACCCTCTTCCTTAACCCTACTATCATAATCATACTCAAATAGAGAATCCAAACATACAACATATCCATTGTGATGCAACACCATTTACCCCTATAATGTTTGACATGACTCATCTAGCATAGAGGTCAGATGATAGTTCTCTAGGATCAATGACTGTCCCCTTCATGACCATTGTGAAATTTTCCCTTCTTTCCTATGTTTTGGGATATTAAGAGGCTACCATAATCAATTTAGGATCATTGTTTTATGTTATAAATTCAGGTTCTGGTCTTAGTAGGGTATAAATTCAGGTTGTATCATTCATTTTAGATAATTTGAAGATACCATCAAATAGAGATAGAGAGAACAATCCATGTAAAGGAGAAGAAGACATCCACATAGAGGAATTCAAGACTAATTGCCATTGTGATAGTCATATACAATTTGTATCATGCCTATTATCTAAGAAACCTCCATGAAAAAGAGGTTTAGGGGTTATCTTAGGGTATATACAAGATTATACAAAGGGAGTTATAAGGAGATAAAACACTAAAATGGAGGTTTTCATGAGTTTAGGACAGTCACAAGTCGATATAATAGTCCACTATCATAGTCATGACCATCATGAAGTTGTTTATAATGGATTACTTAAGATGTCTTTGATCTTTTGTCATGAGTATCCAGAAGGTTACCTTCAAGGGTTAATGTTCTTTTGACTATCACAAAGTTTTTGGATTGTTTTAGGACTGTTAGGATAGTCAAAATGTTGATTAACAGTCCCCTTTGATAGCGTTCATTTTGTCATCCTTCAAAATCACCTCCATACAACTCATATATTCAAAAAATTAACCATATAATGTATGATTTCCAAACCTAAAATAAAGATTTAATACTCATATAAGAGTCCAAACAATGCCCTTGAAGGGGAAAGATATTCAAGACTCCATCATCTTCACTAGTAATATGCTTGGAATACATGGATATCACAGAGGACTGATTATATTACAATGCATTAAATATTTATTCATGGTTGTTATTGTCATGGATGCAAGGTGGCTTGCAAGGTGGTTGTTCACGCCAAAACTTCAACCTCATAACAATGCTCAGATGTTACTGTCATGGTTGCATGGTTGCTTGACAACTAAAATCATGCAAATGACCTTGTAACACTAAAACAAATGTTAGATCTAGATTCAAACCACAAGGATTCAAACATTTACATTTTTAGGCATCAATAAAACTCTTTGAACCTTAAACTTTACCACTATATTCACCATTAGATCTAGTTTATGGTATATAATAGGTTTGATAATAAGAGATTATGATGTATTTGAGATTTGGTCATGTATTACTTAGTTGATAGTAGGTTAAATTTTTTTTTGCTTGACAATTTTTAATATATAAATGTAGGTGTTTTGGAGAATAGAGATACTGTACATTTAAGGGACTAAGATTAGTGGCTAAAGCATTTAGCTTTCATTTTGGAGACATTCGATATATTTCCTGAGGTGATGTATAAGATAGAATTCTAAACTTAGTGTTTCTTAATCTTCCATCAAACTTCTTATTACAAATTATTTTAAGTTAGTTTCAATTGATAGTGTTTACTTTGTGTGATTAGGAAAATCAAGTTGAAGGTAAAATACAAACTAAATGCATAATAAAACAAAGAGCTATACCTCAAACAAGAAAGAGCCAATCTCATCAAGGGAAAGGAAACTTGCACCCAAAAGTTCCTAAGATAAACCCTATATAATGATTCAAATGTGAAATGCTCTCTCAAAGACAACTCACAATCTAGCTCAAGAGATTTTTGGGCATGGTAACATTACATGAAAATTGGATCCCCAAATGGCTTGGGAGAGGTTCTATTTATAGAGATTTTGGAGAGATTTTGATCCAAGGGTGGAGATTGGTTTGGAATATCAATGGTGGAGGATAAAAGTGATGTGGAGGGCCTAGATTAGATCTTGGAGGAATGGAGGGCTAGGAATAAATGTGAATCTTTTATTCATTTTGGGAAAAAGGTGAATTAAATGAGTATGGGTGTGATGGATTATTTTTGAATTAAAGATTCATATGGGGAATGTGAAATGAATTAAAAATTCATTTGGCGATAAGTGGATATAAATGAGGTATGGGAGTGGTAAGGGGTTGTAAGAGGAATTAATTATGATGTGGGATATATTTAAATAAAAAATTGACTTATGTGGATATCTTCCAATTTTTTATTTGGAGGATGTAGGGAAGGGTGTTAAGCTGGATTTGACCATCTTAATGAGAGATTGGGATTAATTAAATATAGGTTTTATTTAATAAATCCTAGAGCTATAATGAGGTAGGCTAGGGTAGGCAATTAAATAATAGCTATTTAATTGCCTAGGTTAGAGATAGGTCAATTAATAGGCTGGATTAATTAGTTAAACATGATTTAGCTAATTAATTAGATTTAGTGAGGAGAGGGAAATTGATCAAATAAATATTGCATATTTATTAAATCAATTTGGCTAAGGCTTGAACTATTGAATTAATGAAATTAATTCAATTCTTGGGGATAGAATGATGGAAAATTAGACGATGAAGGAATAATTAATTAAATAAAAATTTAATTAATGGATTACAAGGGAAATTGGTATGTTTTGGGATGTCGTGAGTCCGTTTGATGGTAAAAGATATTTTTAGGTGTCTACATTTGCCCCTCTTTGACGTGGCATTAGGACCTAGGAGAGAAGTGGCGCAGGTTGAAGAAAAAATATGCCCCAGCTGCTAAGGAGTAAGATGGGTGAGGGATGCCCCCTTGAGAGGTCAGCGAAAAAAATAAAATTTTTAGGGTGACCTCTCAAAAAAGACACGACGGGAGTGAAAGTTGGATAGGGGATGGAAAAAGAAGATGACAGGAAGAAAAATAGAGGAAAAAGGTTGGGATCTGCACCTGGGGGGAAAAGAGTGGGCGGAAGGATTACATGGCCCACTATATTAGGACTAGTGGGCCTTAAGAGTGCCACATTTGTACACATTGACTTAGTGAGAAGAAAGAGTTGAGGAGAGATGGCAGAGTGCAACCGCCAATTCCCGTGACTTCGACACATTTCTGAGCGATTCCGATCATTTGGCCAGGCGCTGCAGGTTGGACCCTAGGTAGGGCCTAACCCTGAGTTTGTGATTTTTTAATTTTGTCTCATTTTTTGGTTCGGGAAATGGGTTTTTGTAATAGTGGTGCTATCGCAAGGTCACGTAATGCCAAAAGAACGTAGATTAGAGCCATCCTCTGGATTGGCACTATCCGCGAGGGTAGACTAGAGGCAGATTGTTGCCATGTGCTCAGTTTTTTAGTGCTATTGTCTGTAGTAGCACCATGTTTGAAATGGTTAAGGTTTGGCATTTTAGTGCAAAATGGGTGGTATAGTAGCGCTATGTGCTAGACTAGCGCTATTTGTGATAATAGCACTATCATTTAGTTTAATGCAATGTAGGGGATTAGCACAATATGTAATAAATGTGCTATTGGGAGGATTGGCGCTATTCCTTAGACTAGCGCCAAGTGTCAGGTCAGCGCCATTTGGTAAAATGGCACTAAGTATCTTGCGTAGTAGCGCTATGTGTGAAAGTAGCGCAAAGTCTCTTACGCAGTGGCACTATTATCTGTGATAGCACCATGAGAAGAAGTAGTAGCGCCATTATTAAAAATGGCACGAAGTATGGTATGTTTTGGCACCAAATGATTCTGGCTCCTCAACATTAGAAGAAAGGGGTTGATTCAGAAAAAGGTAGGTAGATTTCTGACCAGAAAGTTGTGGATGCAGGATCTGAGTTCATTTATATTGTACTCGAGGGAGCAACGTGTGCCATATGTGATGGCACTATTTGACTAGTTTGATGATGCCACCCGGACCCGATTGGTGAGGTTAGGGCTTCTGACAGTTGCATCGATGCCAGTGCTACGAGCTCATAGAGCTCTGATTACCGTGGTTGTAGAGCGATATCGGTCGGAGACTTGCACATTTTTTCTACCCACGGGGAGATTACTATCACTCTTGAGGATGTTTATCGCATCCTCAAGCTACCTATTCGCGGCCGGCAGGTGACGTACGACATGAGGAGGGGATGGAGGGCTTTGATCAGAGTTTTTGGCGTTGATCACATTATTTTATCAGCAGATACAAGGGAGATGAGTTATGAGGGGACACTGGCGGTGGGTGCAGATCCTTTTGCCTTATTCCTGTGCGCATTGATTGGTGGTGTGGTGATGCTTGATAGGAGGGGCAGGGGATTTCTAGTTGGATGGGGGGAGGTGATTGAGGGGATGGTCAGGCATGAGACCATGTATGCCTAGGGACTAGTGATGTTGGGGCAGCTGTATCATGAGATGCATATAGTTATCTATCTTTATGATTCAGCATTATCAGTCGGGGTTACTCTGCTGCATGTGTGGATTTGGGAGCATATCGCAGTCACTCAGCCAAGATGTGGGTACTATCACCATCCGTTCAAGGCCTTTGTGTTCCTATATCAAGATGTTGAGTACACCTACACTGGTTAGGTTTGCTATTGGAGATGGTTGTTGGATGATGTTATTCGAGTGACTTGGCGACCTTACATCAGAGTGGAGCCGTGGCCAGATGATGATATGCACCTATCGTTTACTTTCCAGCAGCGTTACTTGATGGGCCAAGGAGACCACATGATCGACATGTATCTACCATGGTGAGTTATGTGATAGTTTGGGTTGCGGCAGGATACTCCTCAGCAGATGGCCATTTTTGTACGGACCCGTCGGGATGCGCATTTTTGGCCTACAGCCATACAGCCACGGGTTTCTTTGGAGGACTTTACGGCTTTGTAGCCATTACAGTGGGATCGACAGAGCACAGTCAGGGATGCAGGCACTACTCCTGCATATGATATATGGTGGCAGATGTGGCGACTGACCCGGTTCATTGATCCAGCAGAGGAGGTAGTCCCTATGGAGGAGGCAGCGGGATCAGGGGATGATGATTCAGAGGATGATGGGGATGATGATTCCAATGGGGATGATTTCCTAGAGGAGGGTGAGGAGCTCATTGCAGACTACATCGTGGAGGTTGGAGGGGATGGAGACGAGAGGGTGGTTGGGAGGGAGGGGTAGCTGATGGATGTGCTGGCAGCGGTGGCAGCTGGACAGGTGCCCTAGTGGTAGGTGAGACAATAGGCACATGTACAGCAGGTGCCTATTGAACAGGTTTAGATTGGGGTAGTGCGGCGGCATAGAGGGCCTCAACAGCATGGAGGGCAGCCAAGGGTGGACAGGGGATTCTACCCCCACCACAGATAGTACAACAACAGGCTATTGCAGCAGGGCAGCAGGTAGAGGCAAGCTCCTCAAGGGTAGGTGGAGAGGCTAAGGTTCGAGGGCTCACACCTCATCGGTGGCCTCAGGGTGAGGAGGAAGATATTGAGACCCTGCAGGCACAGGTAGCCAACCTACAGGAGGTTTTAGAGAGCCGTGAGGTAGAGTTGGTGTAGCTGCGGGGGACAGTAGCATTGTTGGATGGTACAGATGGGCAGATGGCTACATTACGGGCATAGCTAGCCCAGGCTTAGGGTGAGATAGTCACTTTGACAGGGGAGCAGGATGCGTCACTTGTGAGAGCTTGACAGGCAGAGGCTACAGTGAGCAGTTTGTAGGCTTCAAGGGCTGGTATGGCGCCAGTTTTGACATTGATGCAGACACAGCTGACTCAGCCACAGTGATAGGTGTCAGAGGCCACTTGACGGGAAGATTATTATCGAGTTCTCTACCATGCAGTAGTGCCAGCAGAGCAGTGTGCAACGAGCTTTAGTGAGCTTAGTGGGGCTAGGTCATCTAGGTCACACAGATCTAGATCAGTTTAGTCTATCTAGTAGGCAATGGACCCTCCATCACATGTGCCCCAGCAGGTTCCATAGGTTCAGGTTCAGCCGCAACCATAGGCAGGACCACAGCCACCACTAGGGTCAGGATCCCCCACTTGATCAGAGAGAGGGTGTCCTCTATGTGATAGTGTATCATTTTAGCCCTTGGAGGCATTGTATCAGGACATTATATTTTTTGATGGATATATATGAGCGATGTACATTTTTGCGATGATGATATATGATATGATGCTTTTTGATGGCCTATATGTTTATTTATGATGCTCTATTATGATTATGATGATGCTTATGTTGATGGATGCAGTATGCTTTGTGGATTTATGCTATGGATGTGTTGTGTTTATGCAATTTATGATTTTGATGTTATGGATGTACCTATTGATGTAATATGATGGATTGCAATGATGGTTTACTATTTTTGATATATGCATGTTTGTGATCTATTGGTCTATGATGTATAATGCAAATAAATGTTTAGATTAATAAACATTTATTATGGATGTAATGCAATGCAAATGTATGTTTATCTGAATAAACACATGTTATGTATGGAAAATATGGATATGAAACTAGATGATTATAAAATGTAGCTTAAATGATTATGGCTTGTGATTATGCAATGTAACTAAATGATTATGCTATGCAAGCAAATGTAACTAAATGGTTATGGGATGATAGATGGAATGCAAATTAAATGTTTATGATATGCAATTAAATGACTTTAAAATAAACCTAAATGATTATGATATGCAACTAGCAGATTCTAAAATGAACCTAATGAGATGATATGCAACTAACAGATTCTAAAATGAACCTAACTGATTATGATATTTAAATAACAGATTCTAAAATGAACCTAATGAGATGATATGCAACTAATAGATTCTAAAATGAACCTAACTAATTATGATATGCAAATAATAGATTCTAAAATGAACCTAATGAGATGATATGCAACTAACAGATTCTAAAATGAACCTAAATGATTATGATTGCAAAGTAGGTGATATGTGAGATGCAAATTAGGTGATAGGTGAGATGCATAAGTCTTGATACTCATGATGTTCTTTGTTGGACCCTGGGTGGTGAGGCTATGTGGCAGGGGAATAGGTGGGGAGCAGATAAGGGTGGATGAATGGGGTACATATAGGATTGGGAGCGGTTAGCTTGTGGTGGAGTTGGGGATGAGGGAATTGATAGGTCATAAGACACCATGTCATTGAGGGGGGGATATGATTTGGTTCGGGATATGTTGCATGAGAATAAGTTGGAGGAGTGGGATTAGTGAGGGGATTTGCTAGGGTGAGGGGGGTAGGTGATGATGAAATCTAGGCCCAGATGGTATAGTTGATTAGGATGATGTTTTGAGCTAGTAACAGTAGTTGCATAACATTAATTGAGAGCATTTCTTAGTTTACTATAGCAATGTAGGATACAGTTCACAAAGGTATGAAATGACCTAGGTGATGATATATATCCCACGATTGCATGGACTAGACCCGCAAACAATAGGTTGATTTCATGCATGCCCAAGGTAGTATAACCTTGCCTGCCCTAGGAAGGGGACTCAAAGCGATGAGTGCGAATAGTACATATAAGGTTTTTTGATGCCTGTATATGCAAATGAGGCACATCATACTAGAACCAACCCAGGCTTCAAGATATGAATACTATTCTTGGATTAATGAAACCAATCCACAAGCACAATATACAGAAATAATGACCATGTATACTCGAGGTGTTGTCTGCTACTTACCATGATATAATGAGATCAAGGTAGCTTTGGAGATGACCTAGAGTGAGACAAAAGATGAAAATCAATAATCAACAGCACCAACGAAAAGATACAAATAGCCTGTGTGTGCTCTTGCCAAGATACGTGATGATAAAATGATAGATTCTTGTCCATTGTGGGAAAGATATATCCTAGGATGCAGATTAGTTGAATTTGGTTGGAGAATTTTTGAAAGGTGGGTGAAAGGACAGTTTGGCCATGTGTAGGATTATAGTTGGTATGTTGATTGATGATTTTTGCATTAGGGACCATGGTTCAAGTGTATACTTAGCGTGTGTATCATATAATGGGTCTAGCAAACTTAGTGAATGGGGACCATCCAAACGGGTTGGATGGGTACATCTTATGTACCTGAGTACTGGAAACTTCCTTCGTATTCCAAACTGCCTACATACCTTGTGTCCACAGGATCAAGGTTATTTAAAGATGTGGGCGAAATGAATATGTAGTTCTAGTATGACTTGATGATGTGGGAATGGTTTAGGATGGGTGTGATGTTGGGAGTTGATCGATGTTGATGTTTTTTTTGGATTTTGATGATTTTGTATTATTTTTGGATTTTGATTTTGTATTGTTTTTGGATTTTTGGATTTTGTGTTGTTTTTAGATTTTTTGATTTTCAGCTATACAAGAGGGAGCTTACAAGGATCCTTGTTCCATGAGTTAGCCTTGGGATGGGATAGTGTGGGGTGGGTGATAGAACTTGATGTTTCAGAATTCCAAGCCATGGGATGTGTGCGATATGGAGTGTTGTGACGAAAAGAGGACTTATTAGATGGTAGAACCGGCCAGTACTCATGGCACCTGAAATAGGTTTTCACCATGGTACTTATCCAAGGCGTCATCGAAGTGATTTTCACCATTGGAAGTTTTTATTGCACTCAAATTTTTCTTGATTTATTTTTTTAATTTTAATTTTAATTTTTTTCTATTTTTTTGATTTTTTGATTGGGGTACTCGATGGGTTATGCATAGAATTTCTTCAGATGTAAAATGTTCATAGGCTCATCCAGAGGCTGTCCCTCAGGTGTTGCAAGCTGGTATGATCCTGATCCATAGCTAGCTATGATGACATAAGGTCCTAGCCAATTGGGTTCAAACTTGCCTTTCTTAGGGTGCTCCTGCAAGTTTTTCTGATTTTCCATAAGGACAAGGTCACCTACTTCAAATTTTTGGGTTCTGATTCCCTTGTTATAGCTTCTTCTGAGGCAATTTTGATAGGCCTGCAAGTGGTTCAACGCATTCAGATGTTTCTCATCTAGTAATTCTAGCTGATGCAACCTTGTGACCTGGTATTCCTCATCAGTGATTATATTTTGCAGGGATACTCTTAAGGATGGGAGCTTGACCTCAATAGGTAAAATGGCTTCGGATCCAAAGACTAGGGAAAATGGAGTGGCTCTTGTGAGGGTACGGATGCTTGTACGATAGGCCCATAGGGTAGGGTTGAGCTGGAGGTGCCAGTCACGGCTATCTTCATTGACTGTCTTCTTGAGAATGCGGAGGATGGATTTATTTGAAGCCTCTGCTTGACCGTTTCCTTGAGGGTAATATGGAGTGGAGAAGTGGTGTTTGATTTCAAATTTTTTACACAAAGTGTAGACTTCTTGGTTCTTGAATGGCTTTCCATTGTCGGTGACGATGGAATGAGGGATACCGTAGTGACAAATGATGTAGTGGAGGATGAACTTGGATATCTGGGTGCCAGTGGTGAAGGTGAGTGGTATTGCTTCCACCCACTTGGTGAAGTATTCGGTAGCTGTGATGATGAACTTATGGCCATTGGATGAAGGTGGATGGATTTTTCCTACTAGATCGAGTCCCCACTATGAGAAAGGCCATGACGTAATGATTGGTTGCAATTCCTGCGCTGGTGCGTGAATGAGATCACCATGCTATTGACATGGTAGGCATTTTTTGATAAACCGGTAGGAGTCTCATTTAATGGTTGGCCAATAGTATCCAGTCCTTAGGATCTTTTTGGCAAGAGTGGGTGCACTTGAATATGCCCCATAGATACCTGCATGTACCTCTTGCAAGGCCACTTTAGCTTCCGTAGAGTCTAAACATTGTAAAAGCATGCCCTCAAGACTCCTTTTGTATAGGGTATCTCCTACAAGGGTGAAGCGGGAGGCTCGGCAGATGAAAGATTTATGTTGTAAGGTGGATAGATTAGGAGGGATGATGTTATCATGGAGATAGAGATAGGTTTCTTGATACCACGGGGGTAGGAGACCAATGACTTCGCACATGAGCTTTGATTGGGGAACATCATATGCTGGAATAGGGAGCTCCTCTATCAGGAATTCGTACCTCTTGTTGTTTTTCTTCATGTCAACTAGGGATCTGATGGTGGCCATGGTGTCCGCAGCTTTGTTGTTTGGCCTTGGGATCTGCTCAAAGTGGATGTCATCAAAGTAGTCTTTAAAGTCATCGACCATCTTTTTGTAAGGTAGTAGTTTATCATCCTTGGTCTTGTACTCGTTGTTTACTTGCCGGATGACTAGTTGAGAATCTCCATACACTGTTAGCATCTCAATTTTCCATTTGATTGCCATCCAGAGACCTGTGATAAGGGCCTCATATTTTACCACATTGTTGGTACATGGGAATGTGATTTTGAATGACTTGGGGATTGTGTCACCTTGAGGGGTAACAAACAGGACACCTGCCCTTCAGCCTCTGTGTGTGTATGATCCATCAAAGTACATTTTCCATGTTTCTATTGCCAGTGTTATATTCAAGATGGCTTTGTCAGGGAACTCTGCCAGTGTCAGATGTTCTGCAGGAATGGGTGCTTCAGCCAGTTGATCAGTGATAACCTGTCCTTTGATGGCTTTTCTTTCAGTGTATTCAATGTCAAATTCAGTGAGAATCATGACCCATTTTTCCATTCTCCCAGTAAGAGCAGCTCTGTTTAGTAGATATTTCAGTGGGTCGATCTTGGCGATGAGCTTGGTTTTGTTATTGAGCATGTAGTATCGTAGTTTTTGTGAAGTAAAGATGAGGGCTAGAAATGCTCATTCAATTAGCATATAGTTGAGCTCATAGGATATTAGAGGCAGCTGATGTAATAGATGGCTCTTTCCTTTCCTTGCTCATTGTACTGTGCTAACAAGGCTCCAACAACTGTCTCTATTGCTGAGATGTACAATAGGAGAGGCTCTCCTTGCCTTGGTGGAGTTAGAACAGGGGGATTGGCCAGGTATTCTTTGAGCTGATCGAAGGTAGCCTGACACTGGTGGTTCCAGGCAAAAGCTATGTCTTTTCAAAGTAGGTGCTGGAATGGTTGACATTTATTAACTAATTGAGCTATGAACCAATGAATAGATTGGAATTTTCCTTGTAGACTTCTTAGCTTCTTGAGTGTTTTTGGAGGAGGCATTTTAGTGATGGCCTTGACCTTTGTGGGACCTACTTCATATCCTCTTCTGGAGACTATGTATCCCAAAAGTTTTCCCAAGGTGACCCCGAAGACATTTCTTTGGATTGAGGTAGACATTGTATTGTTCTAATCGATCAAAGATTTTTGCCAGTACATCTATGTGTTCTTCTCGTGTCTTCGATCTCCCTAGCAAGTCATCCACATAGTCTTCCATGATGTTGTGGAAAAGATCATGGAAGATGACAGTCATGGCTCTTTGATACGTGGCTCTTGCATTCTTTAGACCGAACGACATTACCACCCAGCAGTACGTCCCCCATGGACATATGAAGGCTGTCTTATGTTGGTCCTCTTCTACGATCCAGATTTGGTTGTACCTTGAAAATCCATCCATTAGGGATAGCATCTCATGTCCTACTGTGAGATCCACTATCATGTTAATGTTAGGCAAGGGAAGGTCATCCTTTGGACAGGCTTTGTTGAGATCTCTGAAGTCGGTGCAGCAGCAGATTCAGCCATTTGGTTTGGCTACTGGTACTAGGTTGGAAACCCATTCAGGATAATCAATTGGGCAAATGAACCCAACATCTAGTAGTTTCTTTAGCTTTTCTTTGACTAGGAGGGCCATCTGGGGGTTCATTTTTCTGAGCTTCTACTTTACTGGTTTCGCATCAGGGCATACTGCTAGGTGATGGATGACCAAAGCGGGATCAAGCCCTGGCATGTCTGCATAGGTCCATGCAAAATTATGATTTCTGCATTTGAAGAATGCTAGGAAGTTTTCTTGCTCTACTGTGCTGAGAGATTCCACCCTGAAAGTGATTTTCGACTCTTCTTCCATCCCATGATTCATCTCTTGGGCTAGCTCTACCAGGACGGGTGACCTTTCTGGATAAACCTTGTCTATCTCAAGAAGGCCCATGCTTCCATCTCCTAGCACCTCGTGGAGGTTTTCACCAGGAGATACATCTTTTGTTTTTACTTTTTTGGTATCTGACACTGCCACAGAATGGTTTTCACCATTAGATCCATGTTTGATTTTTATGTTTTTATGACTGGAAGCAGGGGTTGTCTCCCTAAAATAAGCATGTATATCAAGTTCCATGATGTATCCTGCTTTGTGATCTCCCAGGGGGAAGTGATCTCTAACCCCCATCATTTTAACGATGGCCTCATCGTTTGGTGCTACGTCGAAGATAGGATGTCCCCGTTGGTCCCAGTTTATGAGGTCTGGGTAGGCAAGTGGTAAGTCATTGGATGACGAGGCTAGGGTGGTGACTGTGTAAATGGTGCATATGGATGAGTCAAAGAGATTGGCAAAGTCACTAAAGGAGTCTTGAGGGCCCATTTCGTTGACGTTGTCAACTTCAAGGGAGACCGTGGTGACCTCGGCTAAGATACATTTGCTGGTAGTGAGGATACATTGTTGTTGATCGTATCCTAACCATTGAGTATAGGGATTTCTTGTCGCTTGCACCGGTTCCATGATCCCCTATTCATGAAGGTCGATACCACCTTGTCCTTTGTAACCCATGTTTTTGACAATTTCAGACCCTTTACCATAGATTTCTATTGGTATGGTGGGAGATTCTTGCTCAGATTCTTCATCCTTATAGAGCTAGGATGAGATATCTTCAAGGACATCCTGATCCAGGAGATGTTTCTTTTCAAAGATGGGTGATGGTTTACACTTGATGATTACTGTGTTGGTTGCTTCTGTCTTTGCGATGCCAAACATTTTAGGATTGGGTAATGTGTCCACACAAAAGGCACTGTGCAGGTCGTATTCCCCACATCCCATATCACTGAGCTTGATCTTGACCTCGGTCGGTGGAGGTGTTTGGGATGAAGTGGTGGCAATGTTGGCAGGGTCGATGTATGAGGTGGAAATTGTTGGATTGGCTTTGGTGGTGGCTTTGTTGTATGGGTAGAAGGTGTGGTCATGGCCTTCCAAGAAACTGTAATGTTGGAAGGGACAGGGGTTGGCATAGATGGTTACCTCCGTGCCATTGTGAGGGAACTTGAGGCATTGATGGAATGTGGATGGGACCGCTTGCATGGCATGGATCCATGGTCAGCCGAGAAGAATGTTGTAGGGGAGGTCAAGATCAAAGACCTGACATTTTGTTTCCATTATTTTCCATCCCACTTGAATAGGGAGCTTGATGGTGCCTTCAGATAGTCATTCGGTGTCATCATACCCTTTAATTGTGATGCACTCACTGGTGTCTACAACCACATCTGAGTATCCCAAGTGTTTTAATAATTTAAGAGTGCATATGTTTAGGCTGGAGCCACCATCTATTAAGACTCTTTTGATGATGTGCTTGTGGATACAGACTTCGATGTGTAAGGCGTCATTGTGTAAGTGTTTAGAAGTGGGAAGATCCTTTTATGAAAATGTGAGATGGTGAGGTGTGGCGATATGTCCTACCATGGCTTGGAATTGGGTCACATTCAAGTTGGTGGGAACTTGAGATTCCAAGAGTGCTTTGTCAAGGACGTCTTTGTGAAGGGGTGACATGCGGAGTAGCTCGAGTATGGATATTTGTGCAGGGGTCTTTCCTACATGCTCTAGGAGGTTGTACTGATTGGTAGGTGATGGATGTGTGGTTGGATGAGGTGGTAGGGAATCTGATGTGGATGTAGGCATTTGTTCAATGGTAGGGGCTGTGCGGATGGATACATGGCCACGACGGGTTGCGACAACACAATTAGGTGCTTATGCCCGAATGGTGATTGTGTTGATATGGTGAGATGATGGCTCTATCTGCCCTATGATAGAGTCATAGGATGTGGGTGGTGATGTGACGTTGTATGCTTGATTGGATGAGGAGGCTTTGTTATGGTTGGGCAGTGGATCCTTGTAAGCTATGAGATTAGCATTTGGTGATGGTTGGGTGGTTTGATTAAGGCTGACTTGATTTTGATCTATGAGATCCTGCACGCAATGTTTCAATTTCATGTAGTTAGCAGTTTTATGGCCCACAATGCGGTGGTAGTCGCAATAATCATTTTCATTGTACCACACGGCTTTGAGCTCATTCTCTTGATGGGGTCTAACAGGTGGGAGCATTATTAAACCTTTCTTAAGACATCTATCGAGGATGTCCTCAATGGGTTCCCCTAAAGGTGTGAATTCCCTTCGAGGTTTATTTGGTTTAGATTGTCCCCTTTGGTTATTTACATTGGTGGTATAGGTATGTGCAGGTGTTTGATTTTGTACATGTTGGATGGATTTCACATCTGTGACGCCGTTGTTCAAGGTATTCTTGTTCTTCCCCCAATAGCGCGGCTTGTCATTTGATTGCGTGTTGGCATTGTTGTTTGTATTGGGGGTGTTGATATGGAGTTTGTTGTTGTTGTTGTTGTTGGATTTGTAGTCATACAATTTGATGGAGCCCTTGGCGATGAGGGCCCATTCAATGGTAATACCTTTGTCAATGACTTCTTCAAAGGTAGACACACAAAGGATTTGTAAATGGAACCCTAATTCCTGATTGAGGTTGGTCACAAACATGGTGACGAGTTGTTTTTCAGGAATTGGCCACGGGAGTTTGCTTGCTAAGCTTCTCCACCTTTGCAAGAAAGAAGTGAAAGCTTCTCCGCTCTTTTGTTTTGTGTTGCAAAGGTCTGTCATAGATATTTCGTGCTCAAAGTTATAGGAGAAATGGTTTACAAATTTTTTCGCAAGCTCAGGGAAAGACCTAATGCCTGGGGGAAGATGTACGAACCATTCAGTGGCTTGACTATCGAGGCTTCTTGGGAATAGTCTCATTAGATAGGTATCGTTATTTGAGACTTCTAAGCAAGTGATGTAGAACTCCCTAAGATGATCCCTAGGGTCTCCCTTTCCCTTGTATTTGTCAAATTTAGGCATCTCAAAATTCTTGGGGAAAGGGGGCATGTATAATGTCTGATCAAATAGATAGCGACAAATATCCTCAAAGGAATAGTGCTTGCGCTTGCCCCGAGTTTTCATGTCATCTACCTTTTGGATCAAGGCATGTACAACGGTTGTGAGATCCTGTGTTGGTTGTGGTTGCGGTGTGTAGGTTTGTGGGTTGATGAGATGTTGGAGATTGGGTGGTATTTGATGTTGAAGGTTTTGGGAGGTCATGTTTTGATATTGTGGGGTGGTGTTTTGATTGAGTTGTGTAAGATGTTGTTGATGAGCGTAGAGTTGTTGGAGAATATGTGGAGGTATTTGAGGGTTGGGATTATGTTGTGTCGATGATCCTATGGGGTTTTGTAGGTACGTGACATTAGATGGATTGACATTAGATGGGTTGACGTTTGATGGGTTGACATTGGATAGATTGGTCATATTGTAAGGTGGTTGTGAGAGTAATTGTCTTATGTAAGCTATGGTTTGAGGGATTGGTGGAGGCACACTCATGGAGGTACTTGCATACATGATGTTCCCTTGTATGCCTTAGGCGATTTGTGGAACGGAAGAGGTTACGTTAGTTGTGATCGTGGATGTGGTGATGGGTTGGGAAGTGGTGGGATTGGAGACACTTGTGGGAATTGTAGACGTGGTAGCATTAGAGCTTGTGGTGGCGGTAGATATGGTGGGAGTTGATGTTTGTGAGATGATAGGTTGGGTGTTTGATGTAGATGGTTGGGTGTTGGATGTAGATGGTTGGGAGGATGTGGTAGGATTGATGTTTGAGGTGGATGGTTGGGATGATGTCGTGTTGTGGGGTAGTTGAGCACCAATTTTGAGGAGATAATCAAGATATCTATTTAGATCCGACCTTAGGATTTTATCAAGTAGGTCCATGCTATCGGCATCTTATGTAAAGCTCAAGACATCTAGATCATCTTGGGAAATGGTGGGGACGTTTTGTGTTGGTGGTGGTGGCAGCGGTTGTTGTAAGAAATGGAAGGGATTTTCATTGGGATTATATATGGGGATGTGAAAGACCATAGGTAGATTGTGTGTTTGGTTGATGGGTATGTTGCTGTTGTTGGTGTTAGGCATTCCTATGCCCTGATATTGTTTTGCCATTGCTTGATTCTTGTGTTGTGATCTAGTTATGGGCATTCACGTGTATGGATTTGATTTTGAGGTGGAGTGAAATGGGGATGGAGACCTTAGAGAATTTGGATGAAATTGTTGGACCCAAAGATGGATGTGGTAGTGAGATGTAGTAGTGTGATGAAAGATCGATAAATTTTCAAAAAGATGTTGATCTAAGGGTGATAAGAATGGATGGTAGTGTGATTTTTTTTGCACAAATTTGGACCAAAAGGTAGATGATGGATGATGTTTGCTTGGGGATGGTTTGAGAAGAGATTTTTATGTTTGATTTTGATGTTCGATATGAGCAATTAGGATGATGTTTTTCAAAAGGATTTGATGGTCAACAAATTGAGCTTAGATAAGATCTAGATTTGTGTCACACAAATAGATGTTTCTCTTTGTTTGGGGTAGACTAATGACCTTACACAAAGAGGGATGATTATTTCACTTTAAAGGTTGACTAATGACTCTTCAAACAAAATATAATGTGAATGATGAAATCTAGATCTAGCTTTAGCTCAAAGGGATGACAATTTTTTTATGGATGTTTTGATTTGAAAGATTTTGGATATGTTTTTGGATTTTGGGAATGATTTCTTGTGACAAGGATTTTTTTGTTTTGGTCCAAAAAGGTATGCAAAGATCAATGAGGATGAGTGGATTTGATATAGCAAAGGGTCCAAGAATGATAGTGATTGATTCTCTAAGGTCAAAATGAAGGTATGATTTAGAAAATTTGAGGAGAAAATAGATGGGGTACGTACAGATTTTTGGAAGGTGAATATGGATTATGGCATAGCAGGTCCTAAAGATCACAACTAAATGGGTCTTAGTTTTAGGAAAGTCAATATGCAAATAGCACCAATCCATAGGTGAAATGGTGCCAAAAGCAAACAGAGATGGCATTGAAATAGGGCAGTGTTGGTCAAGGCTCTGAAAAAGATAGATTTTGATGGCAAATTTGGATTTGATTTGATTGAAGTTTGATCAAATGCTTCTCATTGTCTCTTGGCAAGTTGTTTGAAAACAATTTAAGTACAATAACACACAATAACCAAGATTTTTGTTTGTGAAGAGATGTGTGATTTTGTTTAAATAAGCACTTTGCACAACCTAAGGCGAAGATATGACATTATTTGTTGAATCCCCTAGCTGCGCCTATTCAAAGTGGGTAGCTCTAGGATCTTGGTAGCACTGGCTCCTCCTTAAAATTGCACACACTTCTAACACATACCAAGATCTAGGTTTCCTGTAAGGTTTGTCCCTCACCAAACCTTAGGATTGTCCCTGCTACCTTGGTTAAGAACCACATGAATCGGGGATGCTTCAAAGGTTTCCCTTCTACGTCAACAAATAGAAGGTTTTTGGCTTGCTAAAACAAGGGTTCATAGTAAGTGCTTTCGTTCAGGTGGTTATACATGCAGCAGCGCTACTCTCCATTATGGAGTCTCCCAACCTCCAAGGGTTATGCCTTGGAGGGTTTTGGGGGAGGTTGGCTGTCAGTATAACACAACAACACCTGTTGTCTATGACTTTCATCACAAACACCTTATTATATATAGCGGCTTGAAAGAACTTGGCTTTAGCTTGTTGCCGCTTGGGTCATTCCCACCTTTCGAAGTGAGGTGGCAAGCCCTCTAAGGATTAACAAAAGCAACAGAACCACAAAAATACTTTTGATCACCAAGTTCATACAAAGATGTGAGGGGAGAGCATACGTATTCTTTATGCTTGCATCACACTAAACATGGTTCATTTTAGTTTTTTGGATTATGTTGGGGGTGATTTATTCAAGTGTTGTGAGAAGCTTTTGATTTCCAAGGTCACCAATGGTGCGAGGGAAGAGCATACACTTTTCACACTACAAACAAAAATCATGAAAACACTTCACACAAATTTTGATTTATTTTCTTGTTTATATGAGTGAAGAATGTAGATTGTTGTTCTTTTTAATCCAATGATTTCATTGATGCACTTTGTGGTTCCTTTTAAAATCCCAAAATCAAAATGTTTTGATAGAGTTGTTGGCACACACTTGTGAATTTTAGAACACCAAATTCAAATGTTTGTTCTAAACTAAGGCATACACACACAAAGATTTGTTTGTTGTTTGATCAATTTTTATTGCACCAAATTGAAATGTTGTTTAAGCTAACATGCAAGGGTTCTTTTTAATTCCCAAATGAAGTGTTTTCTAAATTAAAGATAAGCACCCTGCAAAACTTGTTAGTGTCCACAAAATGATGTTGATGACCTGCAAACAACTTGTCAGTCCCTGCACAGAACGTAAAGTCAGTCTCTAAAAATAGTGCTAAAATAGAGAATAAATGGCGCCACTGCAGACAAAAAATGGCGCTACTAATAGAAACCTATCAAGAAAACCTGACCCTAGACAGATAGTGCTGATTTATAATACAGATAGTGCTGATTCAACAAATAGCACTAGAACAGAATATAGAAGGCGCCAGATTACAATGTTGTGCTAATAAAATAGACAGAAGGCACTAGAAAATACAATAGCGCTAATATGACATGTAGAAAGCACTGAAATAGACAATAGCGCTAATAATGCTTTAACAATGCGCCACTGCGCGTGCAGTTGAAGGGTCTGGTCACAGTTGCGAATAATGCCAATCTGGAATCCGATAGCGTCGATATGAGCCTGAAAGTGTCCATCCTGCAAAAGTGAGGTGTTCCTAACTAAAACAGAGGGTTAGGCTGCAGATAGAAGAGGCCCTGTTAGTCTTGTTAGTTTACCAAATGGAAAACAAGACAAAAATAGGAGACAAAATGCATGTTTGGACTTTAGGAAAATTTCGGCATAACCTCCCCTTGTTCATTCAAGATTCATAAAAAAATAGAGACCAACTAGACAGGAAGAAACATCAGGAAGATCATTGATAAAAGGGACATGTGAGTGAGTTTGTAAAAGAGAAATTGCTCTGCCGAATAGCGTTAAAATAGTAAATAGCACCAAAATGCACCAAAGATAGCGCCACTGCGCTAGGTAGATAGCGCCGGTCCCACAAAATCATGTCTCAAGCACAAAAACTCACAAGAAAAGATTAGATTTGGACCTTGTGTGTCCCACCGGGCATGCTAATGTGATTAAGAAAATCAAGTCGAAGGTAAAATACAAACTAAATGCATAATAAAACAAATAGTTATACCTCAAACAAGAAAGACCCAATCTCATTAAGGGAAAGGAAACTTGCACCCAAAAGTTCCTAAGATAAACCCTATATTATGATTCAAATGTGAAATGCTCTCTCAAAGACAACTCGCAATCTAGCTCAAGAGATTTTTGGGCATGGTAACATTACATGAAAATTGGATCCCCAAATGGCTTGGGAGAGGTTCTATTTATAGAGATTTTGGAGAGATTTTGATCCAAGGGTGGAGATTGGTTTGGAAGATCAATGATGGAGGATAAAAGTGATGTGGAGGGCCTAGATTAGATCTTGGAGGAATGGAGGGCTAGGAATAAATGTGAATCTTTTATTCATTTTGGGAAAAGGGTGAATTAAATGAGTATGGGTGTGATGGATTATTTTTGAATTAAAGATTCATATGGGGAATGTGAAATGAATTAAAAATTCATTTGGGGATAAGTGGAGATAAATGAGGTATGGGGGTGGTAAGGGGTTGTAAGAGGAATTAATTTTGATGTGGGATATATTTAAATAAAAAATTGACTTATGTGGATATATTCCAATTTTTTATTTGGAGGATGTGGGGAAGGGTGTTAAGCTGGATTTGACCATCTTAATGAGAGATTGGGATTAATTAAATATAGGTTTTATTTAATAAATCCTAGGGCTAGGATGAGGTAGGCTAGGGTAGGCAATTAAATAATAACTATTTAATTGCCTAGGGTAGAGATAGGTCAATTAATAGGTTGGATTAATTAGTTAAACATGATTTAGCTAATTAATTGGATTTAGTGAGGAGAGGGAAATTGATCAAATAAATATTGCATATTTATTAAATCAATTTGGCTAAGGCTTGAACAATTGAATTAATGAAATTAATTCAATTGTTAGGGATAGAATGATGGAAAATTAGACGATGAAGGGATAATTAATTAAATAAAAATTTAATTAATGGATTAGAAGTGAAATTGGTATGTTTTGGGATGTTGGGAGTCAGTTTGATGGTAAAAGACATTTTTAGATGTCTATACTTTGCTTAACAAATTTTTAATGCATTATAAATGCATGTGTATTTCACACAAGGTTGGAGTACTTAGATCTATTTATGCGGTTGGAAACAACATTTTGTGTATTCTACTTAGACCATTGATGCGTCTAGTAATTAGCTAGTTTTCTTATGGTTTTATGCAAGTTCATAGACATTCTCAAACATTATCTTACACATATTTCTACATTATGCTATCTCTTATGTTCATTATGCAAACCTGAACCTGATTATTAAGCATATGGTAATATGGTTATAATATGATGGATATTGCATGATTATGTATGGATTGTAAAGGATATCCATGCTTGACTATGGTTGTTAGTATTGTGTGCGTGTTTTGTGAACTAACTCTTACAGCTGAAGAAGAGGGACTATAGCCCACAACAACTATAATGTGTAGCCCACAACCAAAGAGTTCCTAGACAACAAAGCAGGAGAGGTTCCAAACTAAACTAAGTGCAGCAACTATAGCATGGAGGTACTTGATGAAGATAATTATGCATCGTGATGACAATTAAACAAGATGATTGAAGGGGAAGAATTTTGTTGTAGTCAGGAGTCTAACATGACTGATTGAACTAGTCCATGTTCTAGTTTTGTTACAACAAGAGTCTAATTTCATTTGACACTTCTTTCTTTCTTTTTTAGTTATTAGTTACTTGGCATTTATCACACTCTGGTATGTAGAGAGTGGTGATTTATGATTTCAGTCAAGAGGTACTAATTTAATAAACTCCCCCATGTCTATATGTATGGCTCAATGGTTAAGGTAGTTTAAGTTTCTAAGTTTTTAAGTAGATTGTTCAATCGCATATATAGTTACCAGATCCTTTCCAAGTTAGTTACATAGACAATGTTTATGTTTTTGAATATAAATGCATGAATAAAATTTGCTAGCAAAATCTTATGTAATATTGTAAGGATTGTGCAATGAATGATTTGGAATTAGTATAATTGTGTCAATATAAGAAACTAGATTTGAGTTAGATCAATGGAGATAGTCACTTGAGCAAGGGTCACTCAAGGTAACTATCCCTCCATTTCCTATATGATTACTTTTGTTATAACAGTCGATTCATAAATGCATTATATTCTTCAAGATATTCTAGTTTGCTTTAATTTGCTGTACTTCGAAGTGTAGGGTGTATGTTTAGATGATCACTTTTAAGTTAACCTTTAAGCATTCATTCCTTGACAAAAAATAGTTAGTCTTTTATTGTATGCACCCATAGCAATAGTACCAGCATTACTTTCCTTACTATTATACAATTTTGAGATTTCCTAGAAAGTGTAACACTGTATTGGGATGAGTTAGGTAGTCTGAATCTTTGAAAGCACATATAGTACCAGTGCCATCACGAGCTTACTAGCCCTAGTTGATAATTCAATGAAGGTCTTTCCAAAGGTTCAAGTGGACTGTTCAGTTAGGATTTTCTTTTGAATTGTGTGATTGCCACCAAGTTTACTATATATAGTAAAGATGCTACATTTTTTGGCGCCATTGCCAGGGATGTTGCTACTTATAGAGACCAGTTCTTGTTATTTCCAAACTTTCCTAGTTTAAACATTTTTCTTTCAGAGAATAGGATACTTAGGTTTCATCCTGCCAATACCAGAACATTTTACTAACATTAGGCAGGAGTCTTTGCTATACAAAGTCACATCTATTGTATGCAGATGTAGAAAGATGCTTTGGGAAGGTTTCTCCTTTCAAACCACCAAGCTAGAGAAGATATTGGTGACTACAGTGATTAGAGCGAGGGTATTATTGAAGAAATTTTTTCCCTCTCATCAACATCTAATGATAATATAGAAAGGACCTTCCTAACAATGGTTGATGCAGTGGATGATCCACCAGAACATGTGACTTTTGAATTTCTAATTACCAACTAAGAGAGAGCTACTGCCTTGAAGAATATACCTCCTTCAACATTGCTAGTCTTCTATGGTTTGGTGACTGAGGATCTAAATACATTCTTGTTTGAGTTTGATGTCCTATGTAAAAGCTATGACTTCACAATTGATGCTCATAGGCTCAAGCTATTTCCTGCTACTTTGAAGGATGCTGCTTTGAGATGGTTTATGAGATTGGGCAAAGATGCTATTCTAGATTCGGACATAATGAAAACAAAATTCTTGGAGAAGTACCAATATTATTGCATAGGAATTGATAGAAGAAGAGATGACATTTTTAGGATGACTCAGAAAGAGGATGAACCATTGGAAGTTTATGTAGAGAGGTTCCAATTTTGCCTAAAGAAAAACCCACTGAATCAAATCTCAGATGAATCCCTAAAGCTTTCATTTTTGAGAGGAGCCAATAATGACTGCATGGATGCCCTTAATCTTATTGGGGCAAGAGATGTGTCTCAATTACCCTTTGATGATTGTTATCACCCAGATTTGTACCCTTCCTGCAGTCGTAAAACTTTAGCAATCTGGAATAACATGGGAATGATCTCGAAGTGTGGGACCTTGCGAAATGAGATCAAACCTCTAGAGAAGGCTAGTTCCTCATTCTAAGCCTAATGCTTAGAGAAATGTAACTAAATCTAGTGCTAATGCTTGCTGGGAAAAGGGTTAGAAGGAAACTGAAATGAAAGGGGTGATACACCAGATTTAGTGAGTGATGGTGATCTTAGTGTAGACACAACAATGATCTCAATGATGAAGGGGACTCACACAAACTTATGACTGATTGAGACTTTGGTATGAAGATCAAACCTGCAACGGAGCCGTTTTACTCATAGAATAGGCTATAACTTCAAATAAAACACAGAAATCAAGACATGAGAGAGGCAAGAAGTCATACATATATTAATCATGAAGGTCAGAAATCATTACATTATAGAATATTCAGTAGTAGAAGTAGACATAGTATAGCTAATCACATTCATTGGTGGGTAAAAGGAAGACAACAGAGGCCAGATTTAGGCAAAGTGAGTCACATTCCCATACCCTTGCAATTACACTAAGAGGTCTGACTATAGAAAAATTGGCAGCATAACAGCCCAAAATAAAACTATCCTCCTTTTCTAATGAGGCTACATTACATTTTATAGGTCAAGCTCTTGTGCAGAAAGGCATGAAGTCACTGCTCCATAGGATCTGAGGTCATTAATACAGGAACAAGGGCGCATGGGCAGGGGCGTGGTGAAAAGATAGGAACCATGCTATTGGCAGGTCCAAAACCATAGAAGACGGTTGCCCAAATGTAAGATAGGATAGGGCATTACATGAAGTGAGGAGCACAAAAGTCAGCACCGGTCACGAGGATATTTGCCAGCGAGCTAGAGGAACCCATGTGCATTGAAGAATTTGACCATCCACCATGAATCCATCTGCTAAGCCCAACAACTGGAATTACTATGAAAATATTAGCCCCTGCACATGCCAAGTCGATCGCTGAGACGTCCAATCGGCCGAGCATGCAAATCCAGATCCAAATTTAAAGTGAGAAAATTCCCCCTCAAAAACCTACCAGATGAAAGAGGAGACAAAAACAAGCACTTTTTCCTTTTGAAGCATGTTGAAATTTTCCAGAATGGGGAAGATATGGGCGGTCAAAGTTACGGTCAACTGTGTCTTGTATTTGCTTTACATATGTGACTTGAATCGCCACTGAATGACCCTTTGAATCTGACCTTGCATATGCAAATTGCTTTGTATGTATCATGCTGTCGGGGCAACTTTAAACTGAGTCGCCAATATACATTATCTCGCTGAAATGTTCATTGCATTTGTTTTTGCATCGACACTTTAATCGACCTTAGAATCACCTTTGTTGATTCATTTGTATATGCATTTGAATCTCCCTTTATATACATGCACCTGCCACGTGTCATCATCTGATTGGTCGCTGAGTTGAGCTTTGAGACCCATCACTGAAAAATGCATCCTCCATTGGCTGTTGGAAAGACCAAAAACTGGGTGGCCAATGCATTAAGTCTGGCCAAAAATCCTTGTATGTGACCCTTTGTATATCGATTGTATAGGAGATACAATCGCACATGCATACAATGTAGAACTCAAGAGATTATCAACTAGAATGAAACCTTAAAATAGGTTTGGCTCTTGTATTTCTTCTTCTTTTGTATATATGCATATACATGCGCTTCAACATACAAACTGCAGACCCCAAAATGAGTATCAGTTGCATTTGATTCTCCAATCGTGTCCGGGTTGTATGTCACCATTGTATATCGCATATACAATGCGAATATATAAGTAGAACTGTATACAATCACTTTGCACGTAGCAAACATGCATCTGACCTTGTATGCTACCATTGTATATTCCCTTGTATCTGCCCTTTGTATGTCTAAACATATGATGTGAATATACAAGCAAAAGATGCATACAAGCATGTCTGCCTTTATCAACTAAATTGCATGCCTTTTCAGGTCCGGGGGTTATATCTCAGAAATGTATATGCCCTTGTATATGTGATTGTATGTGCAAAGATACAATCACATATACATGCAATTGGTGGGACCCACCTTTGTATCTAACCTTTGCATATTTCCTTCGTATCCATGATATACAACTTGATATACATTCATCTTTGCACTCCACCCTTTGCATATGCTTTTGTATATGCCCTTTGCATGTTCCTTTGTATATCGCATATACAATGTGAAAATACAAAAAAACCCTGTATATGGCCTTGCATCTTGCCGATGTACATTTCCTTTGTATATTCCACCTCTTGTATCTTCCCCTTGCATGCTTTCCTTATATGTTACCTTGTATCGGCAGTCGGGGAGAAATTGGACTTGGCTACTGATAAGGCCTGTCTTGCCAATGATCTTTTGTATATTACTCTTGTATATCGCCTAGCATCTTTTCCTTTGTATCTTTTTTGGCCTATTAGAGAGACTTTAAACTGAGCCGCTGATGGTCTTTTCTTGCCGAAATCCTTTGTATCATTGCCTTGTATATCCCCTTTGTATCTTTTCCTTTGTATCTTTTCCTTGTATGCTACCTTTGCATATGCCGATATACAAACAAAAATACATACAAAGGACCCGATTGTACAGTAACATGTACATGACCGAGATATAAGGAAAAATTCATCTGAGATGCAATCTGACCAAATGATAGAAAACCCCAAAACAATGATGACATCATCATCATATACATGAAAATGGCTAAGTATAAAACTGAGAAATCTTTGCAATAGAAAACAATTGGAGACAAGATTTTTGGGTTTTTCTGGGTTTTCTGCAAGGATTCTCAAGGTGAGATTTTTGGGAAATTTGGCAAGGCAAAGCATGAATAATTGAATGATTTAAGCTTTTCCTCTTTTTATTTAGGCTTTTTTTGATCAGATTTCTTTGATAGAAAGAGGGGGACATGAATATTTTTGGGGGGGGGGGCAAAATATGACAACATCTTTGGTGACCTCTCAGGGGTGTTTGCCTGCTAAACAAATTGATCAGTGGCCTTATACATCTATTGGGCATGGAGTCAAAAGAGACTGCAACAAGAGCAAAGGAGCTAGAACATGAGCAAGCTACCAAGCCAAGATAAAAAACAAGAAGCAAGCATGTATCTCTTAATGAGAATATAGCAAAGTGCAAGGGCACTTATTGAAAGGAAACCTAAAACTGAAATAAAATCTACTCTAATCCTAAGCTAACCAGTCAGAGGTGAACTTAAACAAAGCCATTAATTGGTTCTTGAAAGTAACTGCCCCTCCTTAACAATTTACAATGTTTCTCATGCATGTGGGCAGTTAAAAAGAGGTGATGGGGGAATGGGCATATGACAAATTGATAAAACACCTCCCCCAAAATGGAGATAAACTCACCTATCCACCTAGACTGATTGTTGATGCTGCTAACTTGTGGTGAATAAATGGGCTGATCCCACTCATTTGATGCTCAACTTCATGGTTAGAGGTAAGCATGACAAGTGGTGACTCTTCCTGATATGTCTCTAGCTGGGCTAGATGCTTGATTGGGCATCCCCTTGAAGGTTTTGGATTGATTGCCTCTCGTTATTCATTTGGTATGATGGTGCCTTCCATTTGACTCCTATGTTGCTCTTGAGTGTGAAACAGTTGACTTGGGACCTCATGGTTTTCTCCTTCTTCCTTCAAAGAACCCAAGAAGGCTGATATAATGTCATCATGGCTACATTGTTCAAACCTTTTTGCCTTTTGTTCGTGGCTGTCTTATTTCATGGCTAAGGTTGGACAAGAGAGAAGACAATTTGAAAGCCCAGAAATGATATCATTATCTTCACCTTGCATGATAGTTTGCCATGTTAACTCCTCCTTTATGGTCAATGGACCATCCTCTTTCACTAGGACAACCAGTAGCTCATCAAAGCTATCAGCTCTTAGAAGACTTTTACAAATAGCTGGCCCAAGCTCAAAATTCCCATTATTTCTCAAAGAAGTGCCCTCCAAATCAAGCTTTTATTCTTCAATAAAGGAAGGCAAATGTTCAAACAATGAGGTAGCCTCTTCCAACAAACCCTCATTTGTTATATCAGCCTCAACCTGCAACAATATGTCATCATTTTCATTTTTCTGTTGTTGCTGCATATCCACAACCATCTGCTCATCCTCCTCATCTTCATCATAACCAGGTAGCTCATGAAGCAAAGTAGCGTCATCCACTTCTGAAGTGACCCTAGCAACTTTTTCCCTTATGCCTGCATCCTTTGACTACAGCTCCACTGAATTTTGGTTAAGTTGCCTCTGCAGCTGAAGGTTTTCTCCATGCACTCTTTACATTTCAACCTTATTTGCTTGATTGGATGCATGAGAAAAGGCTTCAAAAGAACTAAAGTCTAGAGGAATCAATCCCTTATTTGGGTTAACAGTACTCACAGGTGCAATAGGTTCAAACAATTCTATCTCTGTGAGTGTACGAAAAAATTGTTCCTCATTAATTTTATCTTCTTCCACCTCCTCTTTTGGCTCATCTTTCCAATTATCTTAGTAGATAACAGGTCCACCCTTGAGGATTAAAATAGCATCAGGGAAAGATGCATGAATATCTTCTTGAATTTCTTGGAGGGGAGAGGGTTCTGGACAAATTTGTTCATGGGGAGTGATAATCTGAGTTTGCACAGGAACAAGGACTTGTGGAGGGATATAGGCTTCGAAGCCTAGAAAATTGCAGAGTCTAGGTTGTTGTTCTTTATGAATTGGTTGTTTCAGTGGATGAGACCCTCTAAAACTTGGAATATTCAATTCAGGAGACTTAGGAGACTCACCTTGCTTGAAGCTTGGTATTCTGAACCTGGAAACCTCTTCTTCAAAGAATGGATTTGGAAAAGAGATAGCTGGTTGAGTTTCCAACCTTTGAAATGGAGCCAACAAAAGCCTCTTTTGCTCTTCTTCTGCTACCTGGATGCTAGAGCATGTTTCTATTTGTATGTTTGGTGGAGGGTCTTCACAGGGTGAAAAAGATGGCCCTTTCCAACTTGGAACCTTTAAGGCAGAAGGCTGCCTGAAACTTGGAATTATGATAGGCTTGGATTCTACAACTTTTTCCTCTGCCTAATTTTGAATTGGTATGAGAGGATTGGCCTTTACAAGGTTTGGCATTTTGTAACCGGGATGCTTGGTCTAATAGAGAAGTTTAAGCCCCTTTCATAGATTCACTTTGGTCTGAAAGATGGATTTGTTTGAAGCTAGGAATAGGAGAGAAATGTTTTACTTTGGGCTCTTGCACTTGAGCAAGCAATTGTTTTATTTGTTTCTCCTTAGCTGCAAGTTGCATGTTTAAGCATTCCTCCTCATATAGCCTTCTATTTTCTACTTCGTTCTAATGCAAATAAGCTTGATATGCAAGCTCTTCTTGTTGTATGTTATATTGCATTTCTCTATCTATTTTTGAAATTTGCCTTTGAAAATCCAACAACCAACTCTTAATGTTACCCAAATCAGTATCATTTTGGGACTAACAAGGGAGGTTGCACATTTGATTTAGAGCAGAGTGGGTTTCACAAGGTTGACTATAGGTATAAATAGGCTGCAAACAAGGATAAGCAGGAGTGGTTTGAAAGTGCTCTTGCTGGTAATGCTGATTGTAATGAGGCAAAGAGCTATTTGGCATAAATTTAGAGGCATTGGGGGCTTGGTATTACTGATATGGGGGCCAATAGCCTGTATTTGTATTAGGGGTAGGGGAATAGCCATGATTCCCATAAAATTTTGACATTTTATAGCATCTAAATGCTAGATAATCATAAAAATGTCAGAATTAGAGCGAAATAGGTCTACAACCAAAGAGAAACTAGATACATACTAGAGAAAGACTCGCCAGGTGATTGAGATGCTTCCAAAAGCTAAATAGACTAGGAACACCACCAAAATCCTGATCTTTGATGAAATTTTAGGTGCTTGGGCTGCTGAAACCAGCTGATTCATTAAGTAGAGTCACCATGGTGTTGTTTGTATTGCCTCCAAAGGTTGGTAATACTAGGAGAAACACCAAATCTCTTAGTACTTTGATGAGAAGTTCATCGAACTAGTCCCACTGGGTGTGCCAAAAATTGTTATCACCCAGATTTGCACCCTTGCTGCAGTCGTAAAACTTTAGCAATCTGGAATAACATGGGAATGATCTCGAAGTGTGGGACCTTGCGAAATGAGATCAGACCTCCAGAGAAGGCTGGTTCCTCATTCTAAGCCTAATGCTTAGAGAAATATAACTAAATGTAGTGCTAATGCTTACTGGGAAAAGGGTTAGAAGGAAACTGAAATGAAAGGGGTGATACACCAGATTTAGTGAGCGATGGTGATCTTGGTGTAGACACAATAATAATCTCAATGATGAAGGGGAGTCACACAGACTTATGATTATTGAGGCTTCGGTATGAAGATCAAACCTATAGCAGAGCCGTTTTACTCATAGAACAGGCTATAACTTCAAAAAGCACAGAAATCAAGACACAAGAGAGGCAAGAAGTCATACATATATTAATCATGAAGGTCAAAAACCATTACATTACAGAATATTCAGTAGAAGAAGTAGACACAATATAGCTAATCACATTCATTGGTGGGTAAAAGGAAGACAGTAGAGGCCAAATTCAGGCACAGTGAGTCACATTCCCATACCCTTGCAATTACACTAAGAGGTCTGACTACAGAAAAATTGGTAGCATAATAGCCCAAAATAAAACCATCCTCCTTTGGTAATGAGGCTACATTACATTTTATAGGTCAAGCTCTTGTGCAAAAAGGCATGAAGTCGCTGCTCCATAGGATCTAAGTTCATTAATTCAGGAACAAGGGTGCATGGGTATGGGCATGGTGAAAAGATAGGAACCATGCCGCTGGCAGGTCCAAAACCACAGAAGACGGTTGCCCAAATGCAAGATAGGATAAGGCATTACATGAAGTGAGGAGCACAAAAGTCGCCACCGGCTGTGAGGATATCTTCCAGTAAGCCAGAGGAACCCATGCTCATTGAAGAATTTGACCATCCACCATGAATCCATCTGCCAAGCCCAACAACCAGAGTTACTGTGAAAATATCAGCCCTTGCACATGCTAAGTCAGTCGCTAAGATGTCCAATCAGTTGAGCATGCAAATCTAGATCCAAATTTAAAGTGAGAAAATTCCCCCTCAAAAACCTACCAGATGAAAGAGGAGACAAAAACAAGCATTTTTGTCTTTTGAAGCATGTTGAAATTCACCAGAATGGGGAAGATATGGGCGGTCAAAGTTATGGTCAATTGTCTTGTATCTGCTTTGCATATGCAACTTGAATCGCCACTGAATGACCCTTTGAATCTGACCTTGCATATGCAAACTTCTTTGTATGTATCGGGCTGTCGGGGTGACTTTAAACTGAGTCGCCGATACACATTGTCTCACCGAAATGTTCATTGCATTTGCTTTTGCATCGGCACTTTAATCGGCCTTCGAATCGCATTTGTTTATTCATTTGTATATGCATTTGAATCTCCCTTTGTATACATGCACCTGCCATGTGTCATCATCTGATTGGTCACTGAGTTGAGCTTTGAGACCCATCGCTGAAAAATGCATCCTCCATCGGTCGTTGGAAAGACCAAAAACTGGGTGGCCGATGCATTAAGTCTGGCCGAAAATCTTTATATGTGACCCTTTGTATATCGATTGTATAGGAGATACAATCGTACATGCATACAATGTGGAACTCAAGAGATTATCAACTAGAATGAAACCTTAAAATAGGTTCGGCTCTTGTATCTCTTCTTCTTTTGTATATATGCATATACATGCGCTTCAACATACAAACTGCGGACCCCAAAATGATTATCAGCTGCATTTGATTCTCCAGTCACGTCCAGGTTGTATGTCGCCATTGTATATCGCATATACAATGCGAATATATAAGCAGAACTGTATACAATCACTTTGCATGTTGCAAACATGCATCTGACCTTGTATCTGCCCTTTGTATGTCTAAACATACGAAGCCAATATACAAGCAAAAGATGCATACAAGCATGTCTACCTTTATCAACTAAATTGCATACCTTTTTAGGTCCGGGGGTTATATCTCAGAAATGTATATGCCCTTATATATGTGATTGTATGTGCAAAGATACAATTGCATATACATGCAATTGGTGGACCCCACCTTTGTATCTGACCTTTGCATATTTCTTTTGTATCTGCGACATACAACTTGATATACATTCATCTTTGCATTCCACCCTTTGCATATGCTTTTGTATATGCCCTTTGCATGTTCCTTTGTATATCACATATACAATGCAAAAATACAAACAAACCCTGTATATGGCCTTTGCATCTAGCCAATGTACATTTCCTTTGTATATTCCACCTCTTGTATCTTCCCCTTGCATGCTTTCCTTGTATGATACCTTGTATCGGGAGTCAGGGAGAAATTGGACTTGGCTACTGATAAGGCTTGTCTCACCGATGATCTTTTGTATATTACTCTTGTATATCACCTAGCATCTTTTCCTTTGTATCTTTTTTGGCTTATCGGAGAGAATTTAAACTGAGCCGCCGATGGTCTTTTCTCGCCGAAATCCTTTGTATAATTGCCTTGTATATCCCCTTTGTATCTTTTTTTACCTATCGGAGAGACTTTAAACTGAGCCACCGATGGTATTTTCTTGCCGAAATCCTTTGTATCATTGCCTTGTATAGCCCCTTTGTATCTTTTCCTTGTATGCTACCTTTGCATATACCGATATACAAACAAAAATACATACAACAATACATACAAAGGACCCAATTGTACAGTAACATGTACATGACTGAGAACAAGGAAAAATTCATCTAAGATGCAATCTGACCAAATGATAGAAAACCCCAAAACAATGATGACGTCATCATCATATACATGAAAATGGCTAAGTATAAAACTGAGAAATCTCTGCAATAGTAAACAATTGGAGACAAAAGATTTCTGGGTTTTTCTGGGTTTTCTACAGGGATTCTCAAGGTGAGATTTTTGAGAAATTTGGCAAGGTAGAGCATGAATAACTAAAGGATTTAGTCTTTTCCTCTTTCTATTTAGGCTTTCTCTGATCATATTTCTTTGATAGAAAGAGGGGGACAAGAATATTTTGGGGGAGGGGCAAAATATGACAACAATGATATTTGCAAAGTTTGCAGAAACTACTCAAGGTCCTCTACCAAGAAGATAAGGGGGAAAGAACATCTACCATTGGCAAGACACCTAATTCAGTTTCAAGGGTGAAGTTGAGCAACCTTCTGAACAACATGAAAGAAGATATTATAAGTCACCTAACTCCTCAGTTGGACACTCTACATTTGAAAAAGAAGTAGGAGAAGCTGAGGCAATACTTATTGAATACTACCCCAACTGGAGACAAAGGAAAGATAATTGCAAGTGTAAAAGGGTGGCCAGTATAACAAAAGACAAATCATAGAAACCACATTTTCAACCATTTGAAAGTGAAGATGGGTAGTTTTTCTATGTTGCACAAAGAAAGCCATGGCAAACAAGACAAGGTATGCCACAAGACCCTCTAAGTTTCAATGCATCATTTCCAATTAGTAATCATAGTTTTTCTGGTTGGAATCCCCAGCCTTGGCCAAATACCCAAAACCAATGGTAAAACCCTCAACAATGCTAAAACCCTCAGCAAAAATAGAACCAACAGCAACCAAATGTATGGCCACAACAAAATTTCCAAGGTCCCAATTACAATCCCTAATGGCCAGTACAAAAAAATCAATGGCAACCACAATGGCAAAAGGGGCAGTAGTGGCAAAACCAAAATATGAATTACCCACAACCTTTTCTACCTTCTCAGCCACAATAGCAAGCTATTATGCCCAATCCATCAAACCCAACATCTCAGCCATCAAGAGCACCACAACTACCTACCCAACCTACACCTAACCTTAATAACAAGCCTGTCCAATAGGCATACACTAACGAGGCTATTCAATACCCCATTTATGGTGTAGAAGTGAGTGATGTCCACCTCAGGTCAGGGAAAACACTAGCCAGGCCTTCATCCCCCCAAATCACTAAGATAGTGGATGAAGAACCCATAGTTGAAGCTTTAGACAATTCAACTTTGGAGCCTGAGTCAAATTAGGTCAATTAGACTATCTCAAGTCTAAAGCCTCCTTTCCTTGAGTGTTTAGCCATTGCAAAACATCATACCCAAGTTGAGACAGATCTATTGGGACAACTCAAGAATGTTAGTATCGAAATCCCCCTCATTCAAGCTATCAAGGATATCCAAATCTATACCAAGATAGTAAGAGACCCCTATCTTAAAAATCCAGGGAGAAAAATGAAGGATCCTTAGATAGTACATGTCTTAGGAAACCTTGCTAATATTATGCTAGGGAATATAACTTTCCCTAAATATACAGACCCTGGTAGTCCAGTAGTGGATGTTATGATAAATGGGACCCTTATCAAAAATATCTTGATTGACTTAGGGGTAGCCATTAATGTTATGACTAAGGAAACAATGCAGTTACTTCAACTACCTAACCTCAGGCCTACACCAACTATTTTACAGTTGATAGATAGGTCCACAGTAAAACATTAAGGGATCATTGAAGACATAGTCATAGCATTAGACTTATGGGAATATCCTGTAGATTTCATAGTCTTGTAGCCAAAGGTTAACCTTGTAGGATATCCACTTACCTTAGGCATACCATGGTTAGAAACAATGAATGCATTCATAGGTTGTAGGTCTGGGAACATGATAATATCAAATGGAACTATAACCAAGAAATTGGTCCTCTATCCACCAACCCAACCTCATGAAAATCTAGAGAAAGTTATATGGCCTACCTTGGAAGAAGAAGACAACTTGTAACTTCGGAAAATGTCCCCTTGGGGGCTTTTCCCTCATAAGATTTAGCTCCTAGGTCTTTAATATGCATCTTGATGGAATGAGACCTAGGTTCCATGGCAAATTGGACCTAGGTGGACCCCTAGAGCTATACCCTGCCCAAAATAGGGGGGAAGGACTTGGGTGCCCATACCCTAGTCCTGCCCTATTTTAGGGCAGCCCTAATTTTTGGGTGTCAGTTTATGACCGTTACTTGGTCCTTTTTCTGACATGGTAACTTTTGATTTTTAAAATCTTAGCAGGAGTGCTTGTAGAAGCATATATAAGCATGCTTAGGCATTCATTTAGAAACTAGATCATTTGTGAACTTTGGGCATTCTCAAGGTGATTCAAGGCTTTCTATTGTGTTGCAAGAGTAGACTTGTGTGTTTTGTGTGTTGATATTTGCAGATTTGAGCATCAAATTCCTCATGGCATGAAGAACATCTTCCTCCCATGAGAGCTTCACTACAAGGTGGCATAATATTGTGTTTTCATCATTGGTTCCTTTGGTTTTTGCCTCTGCCTCACAAGGGCACACACTCTTTTATCTGACAACAGTGTTCGGAGACTTAAGTGTCCTCTGAGGCTTGACTGAGGTAAGCCTCTAAAGACCACAACCCCTAAACCAAGTCTTGTGATTGTAGGTTACAGGTGTCACCTTTGGGAAAAGTGGAGTTGCTCGAAGGATTGGTAGGCATCAAGGATTTAGGATCTGAAGAAAAGGACACTGGAGCACTTCTAGGACTTTGGTGCTCATTCTAGTGTCCTCCACATCTAAGTTTTAGGAAATAGAAGTTACAGGGCTGATCAGTGTCAGGAGGAGGGTCGGATCCTGCGAAGAAATCAGTACCTTGGACTTGGGCACCCGCTCAAATCAGTACCTTGGACTTGGGCACCCGCTCCAATGTCCCTGACTATTCCGCTTCGGAACCTTGAAAACATGTATTCTGTAATTTGGTATTTTACTCCTGTCTGTAAGAGCTTTTTCCATCATTCGTCAATTTGTTGCCGTATTTGCATAATTAGGGTTTTAATGGTTAATTTGGCATAAGAGAAGGAAAATTAATAATTAAATTCCCTAATCCAAGTTTCCCTACATTTGCAAGTGACCTAGGGTATGATAGTGCTCGTCACTTGACCCTAGATCCTTGAATGTATAGTGGAGAGGCAGATTTAAACATCTAAAATCTAAAACATTTAACAAATCCAATTTTCCCCTAAACACAACTATTCCCTACAAACTCTCATGACCATTGGATGCAACTCCCTATTGGCAAACCAAGATGAGGATGACTTAATTGACCACATTATATAGAATAACTGCAGTAGGACTCAAAACAACAAGACTGTCTGGCATGTCTGCAAGATCCACTGCAAAACATTATACCTGCAAATTCCTCAAAAGAAATATCCCAACTTTTCTGCACTCTTTACTACCACAAGAGTGTGTTCCCAACATCAGTGGATATGATCTTTCATCTGTACAATTAGCTTCCAAAACATTGGAAATCATGCTAGGTAAAATTTTGAATGTTAACAATGCCGTAACTAAAGAACAATAGAATTTCCTGAATGTTGTGTTGCAAGCACATGCATCAGACTTTTCATGGGACTATAATGACATGAAGGGAATTTATCCAAACTTATGCATGCATAGGATCTACATAAATGGTGGTTTCAATCCAATTAGTCAGCCTCAAAGGAGAATGAACCCTACCTTATGAGAAATAGTTAAAACCGAACTACAAAAATTACTTGATGTAGGCTTCATTTACCCTATTTTTGACAGTCAATGGGTGTCACCTTTAGTATTTCTTCCTAAGAAAGGAGGAAAATAGAGGGTATGTGTGGACTATAGGGAGCTAAACACAACCACTAGAAAGGATAATTTTCCATTGCCTTTCATTGACCAAGTACTTGATTCCCTAGCAAGTAAAAACTACCTCCTCTTCTTAGATGGATTTAGTGGCTATAACTAGATAAAGATAGCTCCAAAAGATTAGGATAAGACTACATTTACATGCCCTTTTGGGTACTTATGCTTATTCTGTCCTTCACTTTGGTTTATGTAATAACCCAGCCACTTTCCGGAGGGCAGTGCTAAGTATCTTCTCAGATTATGCTCATGATTCCATGGAGATCTATATGGATGACTTCACCACATATGGAGAAACATATGAAATAAAACTCAACAATCTATAGAAAGTTCTAAAAAGATGTCAAGAATACAATCTATCATTAAGTCATGAGAAATGTTTTATGATGATGACTCAAGGTAAATTGTTCTAGGACATTTTATATCAAGTGAAGGAATTCAAGTGGATCCCCATAAAATTGAGATCATTTCTACATTTATTGTACCACAGAAACAAAAAGATGTCAAGAGCTTTCTGGGCCATGCAGTCTATTATAGGAGATTCATTCAGAACTTTAGCAAAATTGCAGCACCTTTGTTTACTTTGCTCACAAAAGATATAGAATTTGACTAGACCACAGAATGTCAACACTCTTTTGAGACACTTAAGACAACTTTGACTCAAGCACCTATCTTGAGAGGACCAAAATGGACATTACCTTTCCACATACACACTGATGCTTTTGATTTCACTATAGGAGCTATATTGGGACAAAAGGAAGGTAATAAGGAGTATGTTATTTATTATATCAACAAGAACTTACAAGGAACATAACTTAACTATACTATCACATAGAAAGAGATGTTAGTAGTTGTCTATGCCATTAACAAGTTTAGGTATTACATCATTGGTTATCCAATCTTATCAACACAGATCATACTGCACTCAGGTATTTATTGAAGAAACCTATGGTTGGAGGTAGATTAGTCAGATGGTTGCTCTTACTATAGGAGTTTGATATAACAATAGTGGATAAGCTTGTGAAAGCTAATGTGGTGGCAAATTTTCTGTCTAGATTGCCTACACAATTAGAAGGTGTTGTAGATGACTCTTTTCTAGATGAGCATTTGTTTGCTCTCAATATACACACCATGGTTTTCTAACATTGCAAATTACTTAGTGGTAGGGCAGATATCATCACATTTATCTCCTAGAGAAAAGAGACAGGTAGTGCATAAAAGCTTTCCATACTCTTGGGTTGCTAGTTATCTATTCTACACCAGTCCAGATCATATTATGAGAAGATGTATAAGAGAAGATGAGGTCTTTGACATCCTAAAAGCTTGTCATGATGACCCCTGTGGGGGTCACTTTGCTACCAAAAGGACAACTTTTAAGCTCTTAACAACAGGCTATTATTGGCCAACTCGCCATATGGATTCAATAAAGTATACAAGGAGCTATGACAAATGTCAGAGGATGGGAAGACCAACAAGGACAGATGAGATGCCCTTATAGCCACAGATGGCACTAGCACCATTTGACAAATGAGGGCTAGACTTCATTGGGCTAATTTCACTAGCATCTAATAACATGGAATAAATTTTGGTTTGCATAGATTATCTGATAAAGTAGGTTGAAGTAAAAGCATTATAGTTTGCAAGAGATGAAAATGTAGCCAAGTTCTTGTATGAAGACATCTTTACTAGATATGGAGTACCCAGAGAAAATGTAATTGATCAAGGTCCCCAGTTCACTTCTGAACTCATTTTTGTATTGGTAAAAGAGTATGAAATCAGACATAAAAAGTCAACACCTTATCATCCCCAAGCCAATGGGTAGGTGGAGGTTACAAACAGAGAGATTGAAAACATTCTGACCAAAATAATGTAAATTCACAAAAAAGACTGGGCAACTAGATTACCAAAAGCAGTGTGGGCATATAGGACAACATGGAAAACAACTACAGGCTTTACACCTTATGAATTAGTGTGTGGAAAAACAACAGTTCTGCCAATTGAAGTTGAATATAAGACACTAAGGACAGTAGTAGAACTTGACAACAACACAGAAGGAGAGGCTACATATTCTGAATGTGCTAGATTAAATTAGCATGGAGGTTATCCATCACACTGAGATAGTTCAAAAATAGAGGACTAAATGGCATGATTAATTTATCAAGACCAAGGAATTCCATGTGGGTGACTAGGCTTTATTATATGACTCCAAATACAAAGATTATAAGGGCAAGATACAGTCTAGATGGTTAGGCCCCTATGAAATACAACAAGTATTCCCCAATGGAGCAATTAAATTGCAAACCATAGATGCAGTCAAATTCTCATTGCTAGTTAATGGCCACAGATTGAAGTTATACACAAAGCCAACAAAATAGAATAATTTAATTCTTTCTCTAATGCATTTCTATGGTCCAAGCCCTAATTTTGATACTGACATAAACTCAGTTGCAGACACTACCAGTTCTCACAGTGACTCAACAGATGAGCTACACAACTCACCTCTTGATGTCACTCAAGTATAATTCCTTAAACTTCTTCACATGCACACACAACACTGGTGAAAAATTCTTCATGGAGACAATTTCACTACACCGTAGGGACCTGTAGAGAGAAAAATAAAAGCTTCCATAGTTCACTTCGGGACATGTTGATGAAGGTACATGTAGCAACTATCTATCAGAATATTCAAATTTTGCATTGAGTTAATTGCACTCTCTTAGCATTTACTCCACTTTTCCAGTGCATGCAACTACCATCTATCCTATCACTACATGTGATCTTCCTCAACTCATTCACACGCGCCAACATGTCATTCACTCCATCTCCTATAATAATGATTTCACGTCCAATCAAATTCATGTTGCAGACACATTTCACAAAGCTACACTCATGCGGAGTTTCATTCACTTCACCTCAATAGGTACGCAGGCTAACTTTCCATTATTAACAGAGATTTTCAATACATTCTATATATGCTTGCATTTAATTCAGCATAATTCTCATTATTAATCTTATTTCCATATTCTTGAAATCATTACCCTCCATCTTATACAAGTATTCAACTGAGGTCACTTCCAGATTTTAGTTGGGGGGGAGCTAGTATATGTTCAAAACAAAAATTTTGTTTGCCACCAAAAGCCACCAAAACACAGACATATACAACCTTTTTCCTTTGGCCTTCTTGCATCTATAAACTTTTGTCTTGTCAACTTACTAAAATCCCAAGTCAATTTAGGCTAGTTCAAGCTTAGTGCATGCAAGTATAACAGGTGGTTGAGCAGAGGGTTGTTGAATTTGAAGTGCATGCAAGTATAATAGAGGGTTAAGCAAAGGGTTGTGAAAAAATTTAATTTGACTTAAATTGGTAGCATGGGGGGTGATATTATTAAAAGGGAACCAACAATACATCAGATAATATTGGAAGACCAGCTAGCCTTGCCAATTTTTACAAGAGAAGGATGGCTCGATTATTTTTTGAATCTCATGGAATATAATGAAGGCATGACAAGGTAATTTGCAGCCACATTACACCATGATGAAGCCACTATCAAGAGTTTGAAAGTGGATGCTTCAGAGGCTACAATTGTAGAAGTATCCGGTCTACCTAGGAATGGAGAAGAATTCCACGTCAAGGTAGATGCAATAGCTACCAGGAATGAGTTCAGTGAGCCAGGGGAGCACCTGGACTCAATGTCACAAGGTACTAAGAGATTATCACTTCCACAGCTATGGGCTTCTTGTGTTGTTCATATTATTAAGTACATTACTTGTGATGGTAGACAGTCCCTTTTATATAATGTGCATCTTAAGTTATTGATGTTGCAAGTATGTTCCTAATCGATGTTGTCATTGATGTTAACATGTCTGTGTTATCATTGGTGTCAATTGTGCTCTTACTTTGTTGAGGATATTGAGAAAATTAGCCCCTCCAGTGATAACAATGTGTTGCAGTAGAAACAGTGCATTACATGCAGAAGAATAGTCCAGAAGAATGCTCCGCATTTCCTGTAGAATAAATATCTTTACATGCGGATTGGAAGTTATTTAGAAGCTTGTCTGAAGATGTTATATTTTGAGTTTGAGCCTTCAGTATGAAGAATTGAGTGAGTTATATTCACCAGAGTGAAAACAACTTTTTCTATGTGTTTGGTGGTGACAAGGAGAAAGTATTTTGCTCTTCATTCCTTTTGCATTGAAGAATTTTGGTCTATGGTTCTGGAAGTAAGTCTGTGGTGATGTTAAGTGCCTTCAACTGCAATGGTTCATGATTTGGTGGTCTGCAAGCTATCTTTCACTTATGACATTGGTTGACAGTGTTGTTCTTGTGCTCCAATTTGAAGAATCTTATTGATAGAGTGGTTAGAGATCGTGTGGTTGTTCTTGGTGATTATATTATGCTTGTAGATGTCTCTTGATCATGCTCCTACATTTGGATTGGTCTACGAGGTGTAATTCAGATCATGCATGAAGCGTGTTCTTGAGAATATTTGTTTTAACATTAGTCTTGGCCGACCCGGTTGAATTCATCATCTATGAAGATGCATCAAAGATTGTGTTTGAGTCCCAGCTAAGGTGTGGCATGATCTGCATAAAATCTTACATCTTTTCCTTAGCTAAATTTGTATTAGGTCCAGACCTATTTTATGTATGTTTGTAATGCTGACCTTAGAGATTGTTCCAATGGTTGATGATCGTAATGTTGACATTGATGATCATTCCAAGGTTGATGTAGTGTATAAATAATTGTAATTGAGTAATGAAAATGTATCCAAGTGTGAAGATGCAAAGATAAAGTGAAGTAAGGTAGCAGAGTAGAGCAGAGGTGTTTGTGCTTCAATGGAACTGAACCTTGGCATGAAGTAGATGCATTATCTCAGTTCAACCCTTTGGCAGTGAGCCTTCTTTTGGTAGTGAGCCATCCTTTAGCAGTGAGTCATCCATATGTAGTGAGCCTTTCTTTGAAGTGAGCAATTTGGGTAGTGGTGTAGGAGCACCTAGAAAATCATGTTTTCTTTTGTAATAAGGTCTATTTGACCAATGCATTTTCATTTCAGTTTGTCTCTAGGACCTAGAACCCATTTTGTAAGTCCAAAGTGACTTAACACACACATTTGTCAAATTGTAATCACATTGTGCCAAAACTGGGTAGTAGGGCAGTTTGAGGCAGTTTTGAATCAGTTGGTCTCCCAACTGTTTGCATCGGTTGGTTTTCCAATTGCTGGCAGGATGAGTTGATAATGACCAGAGGAAGGAGAAGGGTGTGTGAGTGATTGTGTAATGTTCTAAGGAGAAATAAAACTGTTCTACTTCATCAATTTGGGTTTCTATTCTCTATAACTATGTATTGTGTAACTATAGAATTTTGTTCAAAGTGTAGTTCTTTCTGTGCTTTCTGTTGTTTGCAATATGTCGATATGAAGCATTCCACTGGTAAGATTTCTGTTGAAATCAGTGGAATGGCTTTGTTGTACAAATATCCATTTTTCTTTTTTGTTTTGTTTCATTGTTTGGCAGTGCAGAGGATCCAAACAGAGCATTTCATACAGTAGGTTGACCTAGCATCTCCATGTTCTAAGGTTCAAGTAAAGGAAAATTGTGCATCGGTGTATCAGCGTAGCAAACCCTAAGGTGGCCGATGGTAATTGTCATGCCGACGAGAGAAGGTCAAAGGTGACATCGGAGTGATCGGCATATCGGCAGCTTCAGAGTAAGTCCCACCGACAGAACAAGTCTCGTTGAGGTTGATGGTTCATTGGCACATCGGGAGATAAGTTAAGAGTTTCACCGATGGGAAGGGTCTCGCCAATAAGGTCCCATCCAACTGGTATGGTAGCTATCACGGTTGAGATGAGGAGGAACTTAACCATCATCGGGCATCGACAAAGGGATGAAAGACTTGGCCAATAGAAGACGTCTTGCCGAAGTTAAAACCGATTGAGCCATCGGGGTGAGTTTGGTCATGGAGAGACTTAAGAAAGTCTTTTCGATGATGGTTGTCTGGCTGATGGAGATGTATCAATTGTTCATTTGAAAGGCTTGTTGACTGTAAGGAAATAGCGACCCGTACTGCATTTTTTGTTGTGCGCTCCTCATTAGGCAGTGAGCCCTGTAGGTAGCGAGCCTCTATTTTTTGGTATTGCTATAACCTATATATTTCTATGGGCTAACACTCACTGTGGTTTTTCCCTTTTAGGGTTTTCCACTTAAAAATCTGGTGTCTCCTATGTTGTTTATGCTTTTGTGTTGAGTTTCTCATTTGATGCTTTCATGGTTGTATCTGAATATAAGTAATTGATAAGTTGATGATTATATTTGGTTAAAATTTTTAGGACAACTGATTCACCCCCCTCTCAGTTGTCTAGTGCAGTTCAACAATTAAGTCACCTTCACCATAACAGAATAGTTAATGTACCTAATTTTCTATATAATTTGTTAAAAATAATGGGATATGAATACCATCGGAAGTTAAATAAGTCATCTCTATCACATGCTTGTTTGATTACCTTGTTAGTGAAAAGGAGCCTTAGGGTTCATTACCCACAGGTGCCTTGGGGAAGATTTTTGAATTGTAGAAACATTAATGATATTCTTGAGGAGCCAACAGTACTAGGGAATATAGAGTCACCTGCTACATATTTAAGGGAAACTCCTCCTATTACACCTACTACTTCACCTAGCCACAACAAGGGAGCAAGATGTGCCAAATTCACTACATGCAACATTTGATCAACTTGTAGTAGAAGAGGTATATCAAACCCCATCTTGTAGTAAAACACCCAACACTAGAACACCCAAAATGAGAAAGAAGAAAGGTGATTCTTCTTCCGTGCCTTCAAAAAGGCCGAAGAAGAAACCCACACCACTAAGGTATTCACACCACCTAAAGAGGAAAGGTGTTATGAGGGGTGGTGTTGAGAATACAAGAGAAGAAAAAGAAGATGTTGTGACAGTGGAAACTGACCATGAACAAGAGGCCAAAGTGACTAAAAATGTGCAAGTTCCCATAAAAAGGAAATGGCATATATCCACCACCTCTGAATCAGAGTCAGAGGATATTTTTATTGCTAAGAAAACTAGAAATAAAACCCCAGATAACCTTGATAGTTAGGGTTATGAATCCACATGGGGTGGTGATGAACAATCTTTAAGAGATGAAGAATTATCGCTTGAAGAACGAAATGTTAGAAAAGAATTATAGGAATCTTTTGAAAGGATCAAGTAGCTAGACGAATTGGTCAAAACATATGAGAAAAGGGACAAGGAAAGAGAGGCAAAAATTCAAGAGTTGGAGGAAAAAGTCAATACTCATGGGCAGCGGTCAAAATTAGATATACTTGCAAAAATAGCAATAGTTGTAGTAGGAAATAAGGAACTGGTAGTGTTTAGTGGTAAAAAGAGGGGTTTAGGTTTAGTTAGGTTTCAAAGGAAAATCCTCCCTTCACCACAAACATTCAAGAGCATATCAACCAAGTTGAATCTCCACTAAGCGAGAGCAATCACCTATTAGGTTGGGCTGCCACTTGGAATGATGCAGAAGTTTAGATGTATCAAACAATATCTCAATTTAATGCTCAATTACACTTAAAACCCTAAACAAGAAAAATAGTAAGTAAATTAATGAATTACAACAAATCCTTTCAGACTAAGGTGAAGGAAAGAGATACTCAACTCACTATTTTTCAAAATTTAGAATGCAGAACAGTCTGGGACACTGGGACTAGCACCCTAGTCCAAGGTATAGTTTTCGTCACAGAATCTAGATCTCCTTCCGACACTGATTTGCACTATATCTTTTGTTTCTTCCCTAGAAAAAGTGGAGGACATAGGGACTAGTGCCCTTGTCCTGAAATGTTCATTTCTATCCTTTTTCTTTCACATCTTGAATCCCTATTGTCTGCAACTTCTTTCTACAACTCCACTCTATGAAACTCAGTACCTGTAACCTACAATCACAAAGGAGTGTGGGAGGGGGTTGTGGTGTTTAGAAGTTTGCCTCAGTCAAGCACCATAGAGACATTCTGGTCTTCTGAACACCATTGTCAGATAAGAGTGCATATCCCTGCGGGATAGAGGCAAAATCCAACTAATAAATGATTAAAAACACAATAGATATCACCTTGATTTGTAGATCTCATGGAAGGAATATGCTCTTCATGCCATGAGGAGATGGAGTCAAATCTGCAAATACAAATACAATAACAACAAAGTACTGCTCTACAACACAATGAATGCCTTGAATCAAAATCACAAAATCACAATACTCATCTAATTTCCATCTTGTTTGTAAATGAAGCCTAATCATCCTTATATATGCAACTACAAAGATTTGTGCTAAGAATTTCATAATTCAAACTTGAGATGTTGGCATAGGACCTAAATAATGGTCATAAAATTGACATTTTACCTTAGGGCAAACCCAAAATAGGATAGGACTAGGGCACTAGTGCCCAAGTCCACCCTGCTATTATTGTTTAGGGATCATCAAAATAGCACCCCCTAGGTCCTATTTTCCATAAGACTTTAGGGTTTTCTCATTGAGATTCAAAATTATCATGCATGATGCTCTAAATGCATTCTAAGGACTTGGGAGCTAAACCTTAAGAGGGAAAAGCCCCCAAGGGGACATTTTCTGACATAACATTTAGCCCCCACTTTAATGTATGTATAAACATAAGGCCAATACATGCATTAAAGTATGGTCAACAAACACAGGAAACATGCCAAGCATAGTGAAGACACACCAAACACATTAAGTACAATAATAGGCACACAAAACATGGAGAAGATAGTTACAGTCGTGCACAAAACATAGAGAAGACAACATTGAAGACACAACAAATACAGTGAATGCTGTTGCAAGTATGGGCCTAACCGGTGTTTTCATTGATGTCAACATACTCCTGTTGCATTGATGATGAGGATTGGATGAGTTGTATGCTTAGGAACATAGAAGAACAATGAAGACAGTGAGGTAAAGATCCCAGTTAAGGTGAAGATTAAAGGATATAGTTCAAAGGGTTTGCAGATATGTGTCTTGAGATGATCCAGTAAATAGTTTAGAGGTCTACATGAAGATCTAAAGAAGTTATGGCCACTCAAGTAAAACTGATTGTTCTGGCAGGTGTTCAGAGGTGACAAAGTGATACAGATAAGTTCGATGAGATCCAGAAATGCATTATCCTATTTTGTGGATTTGGTGGAGTGTTTAGGAAGTCCATGTGGAGTGACAACTCAATTGGTTCATGGTCTGGAGGTCCGTAAGCATCTATTCCATTATGACAATGATGATAGACTGTGTTCTTGAGGTTCCGGATGAAGGAGATAAGGATTTCAGTAAGCAGATGTAGTGTGGATGTTCTTGGTGATTAAGGCAAGCTTGTGGAGGTCTTTGGATCATGTCCAATTCATGTTGGTGGTCTGCATTAGAGTTTGGGCTCGCAACTAAAGAATAACTTCCAGATGATGGTGTTCTTCCTAACTCTAGCTGATTGGATAAGTTACACATCCCGCGGATGATCTTGAAGATGTTATGTGAAGATTGGCGTGTTCCTAGAAGAAGAATGATGTCTCAGATCTATGTGGCTGATAGTGTGTTGATCCGCATGAAGTCTTTTGTAATTAGTCATGTTGTATTTATGTGTTTGCTCTGTAATGTTTGCCAACTTAGATGATCATTCCTAAGTTGATGTCTTGTATAAATAAGGAATTGTAAAGTCATTTCAAAGTGTATCTTGTGGAGATGAGAGTATAGTAGCGAGGAGGAGAGCGAAAGGTAGAGAAAAAGTATTGGGCTTAAATGGAATTGATTCAAGCATGGTGAAGATGCTATTCTCCAGTTCAAGTATGTGATACTTATTATTCTGTAGACAGTGTGTCTCTTGTAGGCAGTGGGCCTCTTGTGAGCAGTGTGCTCAGGAAGTGAGCCCTAATTGGCATGTGCCATTTTATTCTTTCTATTCTTTTAATAGAGAATACAATCTTGGGTTAATCACCTCGTGGTTTTTCCCTTAATCAGGTTTTCCACGTCCAAATGTTGGTGTCTTATGTGTTGATGTGTTTCTACTTTTGATTTGATGCATTATGTTTCCATGATTGATTTATTATTATGTTGCTAAATTACAAAGTGGATTTAAGTGTTTAATTGAAGAAAGTTTTGGACAACTGATTCACCCCCCCTCTCAGTTGTCTGTCCTGAATCTAATAAATGCAATGATTATTTCTTTTTCATTTTCTCATATATATATGAATGCAAATACATGGAAAGTAACAATGCAAAATACAACCCCAAAGGGAAAACACGCCATACAAAACCTCAAGTGTAAGTGAAGCACGTCACTACACATACATGAGAGGGGAAAGCACGCCATACAAATCCCAATTGGGGGTTAGCCACACAAGGGGGAAAACACACGGAAGACACATGGAAGACACAAAGAAAACACAACAAACAAGGTGATAGGAGGAACTTATTTCTAAGCCCCCACCATCTCAGACACATTACAATCACACACCAATGATTGGGCTTCACCATAACAATTGTCAAAGACATGCTTAAGGGTTAGGATGGTCTCAAATCTACCCCGCCTTCTCAGAGGACTTTTTGAAAATGACAGGATGTGCAATCTCCTCAAGAAATACACCATCCCTGCCTCCGCAGAGGGCTTAAGTGATTGCAATATAAAAGAAAGAAAGATGTACACTCGCTCAGAGATACAACATCTCACCTCCGTAGAGGGCTTCAAACATGCTTCATTAGTACCAAATCATCAAACAACTTACCTTATATATGCCTCCACCTTAAGGTGGTTGATATCATGTACCGATATCAAGCACATTAAGGTAGGAAGAAAACACACAAGGGAACACAAGCTCTCACAAAGCCCATGCCCCCCAGAGGTGACATGTACTTTATGATCACCAAATGTTCCCAAAAACACACAATTCCCTATAAGAAAAGGTATTAGCATCCATATAATCAACAATGCATGTAATCATTCACATAAAGAGCCAAGGAAAACAAGATTCAAGATAGACAAAGTGCACGAAGAAGTAGTATTGGTATGTTTTGTAAGTGTGATAAGACAACATCAAGATATCACATAGAGTGATTCTACTAGCCATGCGTCAGATAATATATATCAACCCCATCGTCATGTATGGGCTAGGTCCAGTTTTTGATTTCTTGCCGAAGGGACACTAGGTCCGTATTAGTATAATATGTTTTTTGTCATCTGCTAGGTAGATAGAACCACTAGCAGAAGGTAAACAATAAATCAAGAGAGGAGAAACAAGTGCCATAGGTATAGTCACATAGGAGGGTGCCCCCAAGTCACCAACCGCAACGCTATGTTCATAAGACACAACACACAATAATGAAAATAGAGGAGAAGCAAGATAGAAGAATGATGATACAAATAGAAGGGTCACAACAAAAGCGGTCTCTCAGTATCCTTGACCTTACAAGAGAATCAAGGGTCATCCTAGGAGGCCTAAACAACACATAACACATCATGGGGGAAACACAACATGGAGGTAAAGGGTTAGAAATACTTACCTGTTTCATCCCAATGTTAAGAACATACGTATCTAGGAAGAAGCCACCCTTGAGAGCAACTATAATATGTGCTACAACAAGTGTGGCTTATTGACTCAGGATACCTCGCATGTTGATTTGGTCTTGTTGAAATTGCGTTAACATTGAGTTTAGGATGACGAGAGGCTTTCTTTTCTTTAAAAGAATTATATCCAATGCCACTTGAGTAATGTCTTGAGGCAGATTCTATAGGTACTCGAATCCCTTGTTGATTTACACATCCATTACCTACATAGGCACAGTTGTTATAAAGGATTTTTAATCATCAACCATAGAAGGATGTCATTTCTTTAGAGGATTGTGAAGCCTCATAGGTCTTATAATTTATAGTGTAAGAAAGTGTATTGTCTTTGTTTTCTACCAAGGAAGCTTTAGGTTTTTTAGGTGCTTCAAAAGATTACGTAGATGAGATCGATGCAACTTTTGATATTTCAGGGTTCTGCAAGGATTAAAATCTAATGAACTCTAATCATCACCAAACAGTGCAGTCGATGGTGTAGAGTCTTGCACAACATTATCCATGGTAAGGGGCATTGATGAATTAGCTCGTAAATTGTTTAAGCTCATGTGATTGTAAATTTGTTTTGGTATTTCAATATTTAAACAATCATCTGGTTCAACATTAGCATGTATGGTGCAGAGCTTGTCTTGATAAATAAACTTTATTGATCTATGAAGGGTAGACGGAACTGCCCCCATGGTATGAATCCATGGTCTATCAAGAATCATATTATATGAAAGCGAGATGAGCATGACATGAAAGAGGGTAGGTAAAGTCATAGGACCCACCTTTATAGGTAAGGTTATAGTACCTATTAATTTTCTACTATGATTATCAAAGCCATGAATGTTAAGTGTATCTGGTTTGATTTTTGATGTGTCGGCCTTTATTTTGTGTAGTAAGTCCATGCCACAAACATTGAGAGTCGATCCATTGTCTATCATAACTTACTTTATCATCTTTTCCTCTATCATGACAAATGTTATAAATAGGTCATACTAGTTTTAAACTTCAAGTGACGGTAAATCATGTGGTTGGAAGAGAATATCTATTTTTGTCACATGCATACTATCCAATACAGCCACTACATCATTAGGCTTAGTAGTAGGTGGGACAATCACCTTTTGTAAATCTTCTTGGAGAATTCCATGGTATGTAGGTGATGTTTGTATTAAATCCCAAAGAGAGATCTTAACTAGAGTAGCACGGAGTTTCTCGACAAGATCATATTCTTGACCACTTTTATGAGCAAGAAGAGATGGAGGGGGGAGCATAGGTTGAGAAGAGGGAACAGAAACATGCATATGAGGTGCTTGCTTGCTTTGTTTGTTATTACGGGTGTTGTATGTGTGAGAATTTATGGGATGCTGCGGCACATTTTGAGCATCTAGACTAATTTGTTTTGCAATGTTATAGATGTAATTAGGAGGTAGAGAAGAATGTGGAAGACCTCTAATAGTGAGCACCAATTTGAAATGAAGCTAGGTGTGCGGAAATCGCTTCCTAAAGTAATCTAATGAGGAGAGAGGTATGCAAATTCTTTACAACCTTTATAATTGCAGTAATATGAAACATATATTAGAGATATTACAGCAGTAAACACAAAACAAGAATGTAGATAGAGAGAAGTTGACACAAGATGTACGTGGGGAAAACCTTTTCAGGTAAAAAAAACCCACACTCTAAAACCTGCACAATGTATTAACTGAAACAATGGGTGTTTGCAATACTCTTACAATACAAGTTCTTACAAGAGTTTTCAAATGTCAATTCTGGAGTTATTCCAGTAGCATAACAGTACCTATAAAAATACTATGCAACTACAACTCCAAACTTTGCAATATATAGGGATTACAAGGCAAATATTGAGAGCATTTTGGGATAGGCATCCACATTGGCCACATGGCCATTATCCCACATCAAAGGACACTTGTCCTTGCTGCACATACATCCCTTAAATCTATCATACATGGAAAATTTGAGTTTCCCAACAATGGAGTGCTCCATGCTAAAAATAGACTATGACAGATGCTCTTATGCAACTTACAGTTGTCATAGATTTTCCCAAGATAACAACCTTAAATGTTGTAAGAGAATCCATCATACAATACTAAAAATAGAATATTCCTCTTACAACATGTCATAGCCCAACTTGGGTGCCCAAAGATGCCTTTCCCTCATGCAAAGATCCTCACCCACACTTGTCATCACTTGTCATAGGAATCTCTAAACTTGGCTCTTACGCGTCATAGATTCTGTCATATGGAATATTGTCTTCCACACACCACAATATGCTGACACATGGCATATTAGTGCCACCTCAAATGGGATGCCCAAATCCATGTAGGTTTGACTTGACCATCCAAGTCACATTCCAAGTAAGATGACATGTCACCATGCCACCTCAACTAGGTGACCAAACTGAATGTGCAAGTAATTACAACATTAGGCAATAAATTAATATACAAATAAATAAATAATGCTAGAAATTTACAAAGGTTGAGACACCTTAATTCCCAACACGGTTTAGTGGGTGGGTGTTGAGCACTTTGAACCATAATCACCAGTTTTAGGAAAGAAGGTGCACTAGGTTCCCCTCATACAATCATCTTAGGAATATCTCTACAAAGTCTATTAGTGAAGATTGAATTAACATTATTTTACTTTTTATTATACCCAACATCTTGTTGGAGTATAGGGCAACACTGAGAGGGGGGGTGAATCAGTGTTGTATAATTTTTTAAAAATCTTTTTGCACCTTTTAATTTACAAGACAGAGAATAAAGAAGACATCGATAATCTATCAAATACATATGCACTAGTATGATGATGAATAGTGTGAATAGGACCTATTGAGTAAAACATTAGAATACACACACATAGAGGCAAATCATAACACAAGTTTTTCATGAGTGGAAAACCATCATAGGGATGAAAAACCACTCTAAACTAGCTCACTGGCTTAATCATGAAAATCACAAGTTACAAAGCCTCACTAGTTGATGAATAGGTCTCACTAACCATACAAGCATCACTGACTACAAAGAGGTCTCATTGACCATGCAAGCCTCACTGGCAACAATGTACAAACTCAGATTAATACAAATAATTCAGAAGGTTTCTCTATTTCAATACAAATCACCTGTTTCTCTTTTTCATTCATATCCTACATATATCTATACATTCAAAACAAACTTCTTCATCTGAAATTTCATCTATTGCCTTGTCTCCAAAAATCAAAAATAATGTCTCTATGTGTATGTCTTCAAAGTTTATATCTGCATACATGCTCTGCCATCAATTAGCTTTCAATCATCTCCTATATTGAATTCATCTCAACTCAAAATTTCAAACCAACTAACAAATTCTTTATTGCTACACACACACACACACACACATATCAATTCACAATGTCTTTTACAATACACCTGTAATATCATTAAAAATGAAAAATAACTTTTCATTTCCTCTTCTTTCCATATTCTTTCTCCCAAAATAAAGACCATTAATAATATTCACTATATCTTCTTCTGTATATATCAATCCTGCAATAATATATATCACAAAGCACATGCAATAAAATTATAAAAAGAATTAACCCTTGATATTCTCTTCTCTGCATATACATTTTCACCTTCTCTCTATATTCCTTCTCCCCTTATAAAAAACAATTCAATATTCTTCAATCTACAAAAATGATTGTTCCCATAATAAAAATAATTTATTCAATCTACCTTTTGTTAGAGAAGAAAATCTCTACCATAATCGGATCCCCACACTAATAGACCATCCGTAAAAAGAATTCACAAAAACTCTTAAGCTTCCATAATCACTTCTCCAAAAAAAACTTTCTTATTTAAAAAAATAAAGGCTCCTCCATTATAGCTTTTAATGCTTTGAGAGGCTCACTATGAACTCTTAAAATTAGAAATAAATCTCTCAAAAAGAACTTTTAAAAAAACCACAAAAATCTGCCATCAAACATACTAAAAATAGCCTTAAAAAGGCCTTATTCTTTGAAGTCATAAAGAAAGACATTCTAGAGACCGTCAATTTTCAAACAAAAGAGTCAGGGTCTAAATTTGAATATTAACCATCAATCAAATAGAGCACGCCCTTTGCAATTTTAAGCAATACCTTTGGTTATGTTTTTGGTGCCCATATGCATTGGATGCAACCTGTAGAATCGGTGGCAAGGGGAGAAGTGGTCGGTCACGAAATGTGATGAGCCCCCTTTAACAAGTCACTTAAGTGACTATGACCCGATATAGAGGGTCAACTTCAAAATAGATCAAAAAGTACAAACAAAGTGATGGTCTCCAAAAAGATAAATGGACTTTGCATTTAGAGATTAAACTTTTATAAGCTTTGCATTAGGAACTCTAAATCATACTCTTCATCCGAATATGAGAATCTTCTATCTTTGATGTAGAGTTAAATCATAATTAGAAAATGAGCATCCCAAGCTTAAACCATTGTTAACACTAGCCTTCAAGAACCTTTGAACATTTTAAACATTGTCCCTTTGTAAACATACCTTCATCACACAATGTGAAAATAAATATCATAAGCAAAAATGAGGAACATCTTCAGACCTGTAACACTTCCAAACTTCTTATGCATTATAAACCAATCCAATAAAGACATAATGAACACAATATGATAATCCAAAGAAGATAAAATCAAAACACCATAAACTTCCTTGCTCCAAACACCACTAAAAAGTTTGAAGATTTGTATCAAGCTAGGATATGCAGTATTGTCTTGTTCTATGTCATCTTGGAGTTCAATAATAAATCCTTGATCACAACTGACAAGTTCTTGAAGTCTTCATAAACATAAAAAATAAACCTTGAATCATCATGATTGAACCATGGTCAACTTACTATCTGAAACATGAAGCATGGTGAAACATGAAGCATGAACCAAACAACATCAATACAATCAAACATCATAAACCTTATGGACCTCATCTATACAACATGACATCATGGAACTCAAACTCAAACATCCCTGTCATGACATATATTGATGTCTCTGCATCATATATCATATGCTGCAATATCAACACATCCATAACATGGTGATCCTAATTGAAGGCATAATCAACATCAACATCATCTGAACCTCTTAATTTTGCCATACCAACTACCTTCAACTCTGCCACCAGATAGGACTGTAACATGAGAGAACATCATAGGATTCACATCAACACTATAGGACAATGATCCACATTAGAGATTAGTGATCAATACAAATGTGATTAATATGAACAATATAAGATGATCCTACATAACATGTAATATTTCTTCTCTTGCTTTTGTCTTGAATAACAACATTTATGCAACATGTGAAGCACATCTGAAGTGCTATTCCACAAGTGTGCTTCTTATCTTTTAAAACATAAGAATTCTTCCCAATTCCATAAGAATTCTTCCCAACTCAACTTGATGACCCCAAGAGAATGATCTCTGTATTGTAACCAAGTGGACAACCTGTGAACAACATGACTGCATGAAGCAACACTTTGTCAACCTTGTATCATCATAACACAACCAAACCACCAATGGCAAACAACTCAACACCTTTTTGACATCGATGACAATCAACCTCCATCAATCTCCCCCTTTGTCATTGATGGAAAAACTACATGATGCATGTTCTCTCTCTCCCCCTTTTTGCCATCGAATGACAAAGGATAAAGTACTCCCCCTGTCATTTAACTCCACTGAAAGATGTTAAAGCTTGATCATAACATTTACAATCTCATTGCATTATGAAGATTTTTGAAGACATAAACTCCTATTGTCCTGTTATCTTCCCTTTGAACATGTGATGACCTATGATGACAAAAATAACAATCCTAAAGCAAGCATATGACAAACCATGTTGACAATACCCTGAAATAACTCTTCAACTTGAGAGGAACAAGTCACCATGAAGCACACATCTGAAGACATACATCCTGAAGCACAGGACCTGAGGGCAACATCATGTGAGGCAGACCAAACAAACCAGCAAACCACTATTATAAATTGCCCATAGATTGTACCATATTATCAGCATAATACCACTTCTTTTCACAACACCAATATGAATATGAAGATAAAAACTAACATCATTGAGATCCACTGATCACTTCTTTTGATAATATGAAAACTAAGATATCTCTGCTATCAAATGCAAACTCCTGATGACATCACTTATGGTTGCAAAACAAACTTTTTATGACAAACAATTATTTCACAATCATCAACCCTTTTTGACCTAAATGACAAATCTCCAAGATCTCCCAAAGCATAAAGTATGATTATTATGGCAAAAAAACTGACTCTTAGGTTTTAGATAAATCAAGCCTTTAACAAGACACATATGAACTTGAACTCCATGCAAAGATATCATAAACACTTCAACACCCATGATGAACAACAATGTAGACTCAATAAACAAAATTCTGATAATAATAGAGTGAAGACTACCATCACAATATTCACAACTCATGATGACATGATGACCACACAAGAGATGACCTTGCCAAGACTTCCATGATAGTGACTACAAAATGGACAATCAACCTGCAACAACCTGCAACCAATCTACTCCTACACACACGTCTTGGCATGATAAAGAATGAAGACCATCCTGTAAGGAATGAAGACTATCTTGATGAAGACCATCCTCCTATTCCTGCACATGACACGTTTTGCAACACAATGTCAAATTTGATATATACAAAACCACTATCAATACCTTTGCAAAACCAAATGTAGAGACATGTGCTATGAATTGACTTCTTCCATTTGCAACCTCCTCAGCCAACATATGTTAACATCTAATGAGAGCTCCTTGAGTACACCCAAGATCCTATTTTTTAGAGTCAGGTTTTGATCTTAGGACCTGTATTACTGAACTTCATTTCATAAGACTAATATGAGAACATCTTGACATGAAGCATTCTAGCAAACATTATCAGGCAAGAATCCAATAGTATGATAAACAAGACAAGATCACCATATTGATAAGCATCAAATGATCTCCTCCTGAAACTTCTTGGGGATAAGTGATAGGACATTGGACAACTCCCCCTAACTTCATGCTATATGTTATGCAACTGATGATGTAACTTGTGCAAGATGCACAAGTTTAGGATCTATCTTCTCTTGACTTTGTTTCATTCTCCAAACTTTCACAGGTTCTTTCTTCTATTCAGTTTTCTTCTTCCAAAACTTTTCAACCTTTTTCTTTTTCCAACCTTTCAAACTAGGTGATGCTTCAAAAGGAAGCTAGGTGTGAGGAAATCGCTTCCTACACTAATCTAATGAGGGGAGAGCTATACAAATTCAAATTAATCCTTTACAATTACAGCAACATGAAACATGTAATAGAGATATTGCAGAAATACACATAGAACTAGAAAGAAGACAGAAGAAGAGAGACAAAGATATAACGTGGGGAAAACCCTTATCAGGTGAAAAATGCCACACTCAGAAACCTGCACAATGTATTATCAAAACTAAATATGGTTTACAATACACTTACAATGCAAGCTTCAATAGTCTTTGACACTCGTGTCTAGAGTCAATTTGGTAGCATAACAATACCTGTCAATCACATAATACATCTCCTCCTCCAAGCACCTGTTTATATAGAATATACAAGGCAAAATTGGCTCTATCTTGGAATGGGCATCCAACTTGGCCTCATGGCCCAAAACCCACACCTATGGACACTTGATCAACATTGTAGAATGTATCTGACACTTCTCCACAACTCCCATCCCAAAGAGGTCACCTATTTCTAAAATGGGCTATGACAGATGCTCTTACGACTCTTACAACCGTCATAGAATATGTCATAGCAGTTACAACTTATAGTTGAAAGAGAATCTATCATACATAGGCTATAAATAGCATATTCTCTTACAACATGTCATAGTCCACCTTGGGGCACCCAAAGATGCCTTTTTCAAAGATGCTTCTTGACACATGTCTTCACCTGTCTTACAAGCTTCTATTTCTGACTCTTACATGTTATAACTTCGTCATAGGAATCTGTCATAGCCATTTTGGTTGACATTCCATTACACAACATCCAAGATGTTGACACATGGAAAAACACTCCTACCATAAAGTGGGATACCTATCTCCTCATGTGAGGACAAAATTACAAGTTGTCATCTTCCATGTTGGATGACACATCACCGTGCCACATCCCACAAAATGACAATATGGAATTTACAATTAATTTACAACATAGGCAATGAATAAATAAATACAATCATAAATAATGCAAGGAATTACCAAGGTTGAGACACCTTAATTCCAAACATTCTCCCACTTGTCGAACACCTTGTAAGAGCCAATAGAATAACATGATTTAACTGCTATAGGCCAAGAGGCCCATAGACTCCAAACACCATCTAAACTTCTCTATGCTAACTGGTTTCGTTAATGTATTTGCAACATTCTTCAAAGTATCTACCTTCTCTAAATTTACCTTCCCATCCTACCATGTCTTGTACAAAGTGAAATTATACATCAATATGCTTTGTTCTGGCATGGAAAGTAGGATTATTTGCAAGACAAATCACACTCTAACTGTCACAACTGATCGTAATCTGACCTGCATCAATACCAATGTCTGAACACAATCTCTTAAGCCAAATGGCTTCCTTACAAGCATGAGTTGCTGCCATATACTCAGCTTCTGTCGTGGACAAAGCAACCACAGGTTGTCGCTTACTCATCCAACTAATAGCACCACCAAATAGTGTAAACCCATAAGCACTAGTGGATCTCTTGCTGTCAATGTCACCTGCCCAATCTAAATCCACAAATCTATGAATATCAACAGAATGTAGAGGTCCTATAACATTACCATGATAGCATATGGAATACTCAGAAGTACCCCTCAAATATCTGAACACTCACTTAACTGCATCCCAATGTACCCATCCAAGATTAGCCATAAATCGACTAAGGACTCCCACTGCTTGGGCAATGCCTAGTCTTGTGCAGACCATAGCATACATCAAACTACCGAAAGCACTAGCATAAGGTACTCTGCTCATGTCCTCCACCTCACTAGGAGATTTTGGACAATCCTCAACAGACAACTTTGTTCCCAAAGAAATAGGAACACACAATGGTCTACAATCTACCATGCTGAACCTATCCAACATAGTCTTCACATACTTACTCTGGCTTAACCAAAGTTTTTTGTTAGTTCTATCTCTTCTGATTTCCATTCCTAGAATGTACCTGGCTGCCCCTAAATCTTTCATTTCAAACTGTGTTGACAACTGAGATTTAAAATTAGAAATCATATTCATAGCCTCTGATATAGTTCTAGGTTCATCGTTGTTCGTAAGCAAAGCAAAAGCATGACTAGAATCAAGCAATGTATAACCAAACCTCTCAAGTTGCTTTCTTATCCATGTAGACCTCCTGAAAAGCTAAGGTTGAGGTTCAGCTTCTTCATCTGAGCTTTTAGAGCTGCAAGAGCTCTCCTCATCATCAAGTCCAACATTGTCTTTTTGTTCAGTCTTCTCAGGGGTAGTAGGAAACTGAACAACATCCTTTTTCTTTTCTTTTTCTTCTGGCTATAAAATAGTGGAAGAAGGTGTTAGGTCTCTGAAGATGACACTTCTGCTATACAACATTTTTTCAACCACAGGGTCCCAAAGCTTGTATCATTTCACATCGACACCATAGCCAATGAAGATACACTTTACAGCCTTGTTCTCCAATTTTGACCGCTTCTCCCTAGGCACATGTGCATATGCCTCACAACCAAAAACATGAAGATGCCTTATTAAAGGCTTTCTACCAGACCACACCTCCATGGGTGTCTTTCCAACAAGAGCTAATGTAGGAGATCTATTTACAAGATAGCAAGCGGTGGAAATAGCTTCAACCCAAAACTTTTGTTCTAGGCCAACTCCACTAAGCATACTCCTAGCCTTCTCCATCAGTGTGTCCTATTCATCCTCTCTACAACTCCATTTTGTTGCGGGGTGTATGGAGTTGTCTTATGTCTTTTAATCCCAAGTTCCTTGCAATATTTATCAAATTCTGTAGAACAAAACTCACCACCGTTGTCAGTTCTCAAACATTTAATCCTTTTACCAGTCTAATTTTTAGCAAAGGCTTTAAACTACTTAAAATTGCTATAGACTTCAGATTTGCTTCTGAGAAAATAAATCCATGTCCTTCTACTATAGTGATCTATAAAAGATACAAAGTATATAGATTTTGATAACGAAGGAACATTAACAGGACCAAATACATCAGAATGAACAAGGTCCAACACACTAGAAGACTTATGAGAACTTGAATAAAATTGAACACGCTTTTGTTTTCCATATATGCAATGTTCACAAAAGTCAAAATTAAGATTACAATCATCTAACCCCTCAACAAGGTTTTTATTTTTTAGGGTATGCAGACCCTTCTCACTAATGTGGCCAAATCTCTTATGCCATAACATTGTCTTTTCAATAGGGAGCTTAACTTCCAAGGCACGAATACAACCATCAGGACTAGATACAACAAATTTCTTCACTGCTCATTCAAATGGTGGGGATGAAGTGACTGCTGCCCTCTTCCTTGAGTCAGAAGAACATTGTGAAATGCATGCCTTTAGCTAAAATAGAGTACCTCTCCTAGTACCCTTAGCAAGCACCATAGCTCCTCTAGTCATCTTGCGTCCTTCTTTCAAAAAGACAACCTACACACCTACATCATTCAACATACTTACAGAAAGTAGGTTCCATGCTAAGCTTGGGATGTGCATAACCCCAGAGATCCCCTTCACTTGTCCATTAGGGAAATGGATAGAGACTCTTCCATGACCAACAATTTTTAGATGAGAGTCATCACCCAAATACACCTTTCCACCATTAAACTCCTCATACTTAGTGAACCAGTCTCGATGCGAGGTCATGTGGAATGATGCACCAGAATCAATCGGCCACACATCATTAGATGCATGGGTTGCCAGGGCTGCGATGAAGGCATCACCATCATCTTGTGATTTGTTAGAATCTAAATCTAGGTTCTTCTTCTTCTTCTTTTCCTCTTTGCATTCCTTTCAGAAATGACCAGATTTACCACAGTTCCAACAGAGAGACTTAGACTTTCTAGGAGATTTGGATCTCCCACGGGATTCGGATCTACCCTTCTCATCTTTCTTGTCCTTCTTTTTCCCTTTCTCCTTGGGTCTTCCACGAACTGTAAGAGCATCTTTAGCTACCTCAGAAGACTTTCTTTGCATCTCTTCAGACGACAGTGAAGAAACCACTTCATCCATTTTGAATGTGGATGTGGTGCTTCCAATAGCCATGACAAGATGATCCCACGAGTCCGGTAAAGAACAAAGCAAGGTCATACATCAATCCTCCTCCTCCATCTTCACACCAACGGATGTCAATTGTGTAACCAGCATATTGAAAGAATTTATATGTTCTACAATAGATCCTTTGTCCTCCATTTGAAGAGAATACAACGTCTTTCTCAAAAAAAGTTTGTTAACTAGGGATTTGGCTTGATACACATCTCCTAGCTTCTTCCAAAGCAAGTTTGTACTAGTCTCCTCATGAACATTTAATAGGACAAAATCAGTAAGACTAAGTCTTATGAGACCCTTAGCATTCTGATCCTTGAGATTCCAATCAGCTTGTGACATTGTAGCTGGTTTTGTTCCACTGATAGTTTCCCAGAGGTCTCGATCAACAAGCATGTCTTCCATCTTGAGCTTCCACAGTTTGAAATTAGTGCCATTGATTTTATCCACCTCTATCGTTCTGGATGTGCTTGCCATCTCGTTGCTGCAATAAGATTCAGAATACTCTGCATAGACTCCTACTCAACTTAAGATTAGCTCAAAAAATGCCTACCCAATAACTAGGACCAAAGGTGATTAGGCTCTGATACCAACTGAAAGGAAGCCAGGTGTGCGGAAATTGCTTCCTACACTAATCTAATGAGGGGAGAGCTATACAAATTCAAATTAATCCTTTACAATTATAGCAACATGAAACATGTAGCAGAGATATTGTAGCAATACACATAGAACCATAAAGAAGATAGAAGAAGAGAGACAAAGATATAATGTGGGGAAAACCCTTATTGGGTGAAAAACCCCACACTCAAAAACCTACAACTCCCATCCCAAAGATGTCACCTATTTCCAAAATGGGCTATGACAGATGCTCTTACGACTCTTACAACTATCATAGAATCTGTCATAGCAGTTACAACTTACAGTTGTAAGAGAATCTATCATACATAGGCTATAAATAGCATATTCTCTTACAACATGTCATAGTCAACCTTGGGGCACCCAAAGATGCCTTTTTCAAAGATGCTTCTTGACACATGTCTTCACCTGTCTTACAAGCTTCTATTTTTGACTCTTACATGTCATAACTTCATCATAGGAATCCATCATAACCATTTTGGTCAACATTCCCTTACACAACATCCAAGATACCGACACATGGCAAAATACTCCTACCATAAAGTGGGACACCTATCTCCTCATGTGAGGACAAAATTACAAGTTGTCATCTTCCATGTAGGATGACACATCACCATGCCACATCCCATAAAATGACAATATGGAATTTACAATTAATTTACAACATAGGCAATGAATAAATAAATACAATCATAAATAATGAAAGGAATTACCAAGGTTGAGACACCTTAATTCCCAATAATGTTATTCTTCCATAAATTCTACAACTATATGCTTTGTGACTAGGAGAGTTGAACTTGAAACATACAAGATTAGTATTGCTTCTGCAATCAACTGCTTTGTGAACAAAATGATTACAGGTATAACAATAACCAAAAAATAATAATTATACCTGTACATATATGCTTGTCTTACTGGAGCAATTCTAAAATTTCTTCTTTGATTGTGCATTTTTACAAACTCATCTTTGGTTTTCATTTCAGCTTCAATCTTCTTTTTGCCTTCAGGAGCAGCAACATGATAACTCAGATCAAGTTTCCTTCTAGGAGTCTCTAACTTTGGAACACTCTCCTTATTCATAACCTAGACCAGTAGTGTCCTTATGATACTTTTGTTTGCCCAACATTTCATGTAACTTGTTTGTGCTTTCTTCAAACTCCTAATATTTCTTAGACAAAACCTTGAGACCTTCACAATCTTTTCTAAGATTGACAATTTTAGCCTCTAATTTTAGATTTTCAATTCTTTTAACCTCAAGGTCAGATTTTGTTACATCTATTATTCTTTTGGCTTCCTCAATTTCAGTCTTTAGATTGATAATCAATTTGTCAAATTCATCAACGTGACTCTTTAAGTCCATAATATGATTTCTTTCCTCTTCAAGATCAGAAGATACTCTTTCAAGTTCTGAAAGTGCTTTGACTTTGGAGTCTTTTTCTTGTTGTAGTTGCAACTCTAATCTCTAGTTCTCCTTTATGTATTTCTTGATCTCACCCAGAGCACACATGAGTTCTCCTTCAACATCAACCTCACATTCTTCTTCATCATACTCCTAATCATAATCGCTCATAATGTGACCTTCTTCTTCTAAATCAAATTGTACCTCATCTCCTTCATGTGAATGTCTTCTATCATTGTCAATTTCCTTAGACATCAAGTTGTCCTCTCCTTCAAGTGCATCACCTTGATAAATTCTTATCGTTTCTTTCCACACATCCTGAGTTGTTTCACAATGCATAACTTTATAGGAAACTTCATTAGATAATCTAGACAAAATGGCCTTCTTTGTTGTATGATTGCAATCTTAAGCCTCTTTGTTACTTGTAGTATTAGGTGATTGAGAAGAAATAAAATGCCCATTTTAACTAACATTCATACACCATATCCTAAAGAGGATAAATAGACTTGCATTCTAATATACCAAATAGAAAAATTTGAACCATCAAAGAAAGGAACTTCAGAAAACTCTTTCTCTAATTTAATACCTAACTTAACCTATGAAACATTTCTATCAACTGATTGTATATCAACATCTAAGATTGGTGTAGATGATGCCTTTTGACCAATATGTGACTTGACATTACTTCTGCTCTTATTTCTTCTACACTTTCCCATGGTACTCCACTATCAGGACCTACCCAAGCTGGTTAAACTTCTATAGGGAACCTCTGCTCTAATACCAATTGTTGGAGTACAGGAAAACACTGAGAGTGGGGGGGTGAATCAGTGTTGTATAATTTTTTAAAATCTTTTTGCACCTTTTAATTTGCAATACAGAGAATAAAGGAGACATCAATAATCTATCAAATACATATGCACAAATATGATGATGAATAGTGTGAACATGACCTTATGAGTAAAACATTAGAATACATACACATAGAGGAGAATCATAACAAAAGTTTTTCATGAGTGGAAAACCCTCATAGGGATGAAAAACCACTCTAAACTACCTCAATGGCCTAATCATGAAAATCACAAGTTACAGAGCCTCATTGGTTGATGAATAGGTTTCACTAACCATACAAGCCTCACTGACTACAAAGAGGTCTCACTGACCATACAAGCCTCACTGACTACAAAGAGGTCTCACTGACCATGCAAGCCTCACTGGCAACAATATACAAACTTAGATTAATACAAAGAATTCAAAGGGTTTCTGTGTTTCAATACAAATCACCTATTTCTCTTTTTCATTCATATCTTGCATATATCTATACATTCAAAACAAACTTCTTCATCTGCAATTTCATCTATTGCCTTGTCTCCAAATATAAAAAATGATGTCTCTATGTGTATGTCTTCAAATTCTACATCTGCATACATGCTCTGCCATTAATTAGCTTTCAATCATCTCCTATATTGAATTCATCTCAACTCAAAATTTCACACCAACTAACAAATTCTTTATTGCTGTATATATATATATATATATATATATATATATATATATATATATATATATATATATATATATATATATATATATATATATATATATATATATATATATATATATATATATATATATATATATATATATATATATATATATATATATATATATATATATATATATCAGTTCACAATCCCTTTTACAATACACCTGCAATATCATTAAAAATGAAAAATAACTTTTCATTTCCTCTTCTTTCCATATGCTTCTCCCAAAATAAAGACCATTAATAATATTCACCATATCTTCTTATGTATATATCAATCCTATAATAATATATATCACAAAGCACCTACAATAAAATTATAGAAAGAATTGACCCTTGATATTCTCATCTTTGCATATACATTTTCACCTTCTCTCTGTATTCCTTCTCCCTTTAAAAAAAACTCTTCAATATTATTCAATCTACAAAAATAATTGTTCCCATAATAAAAATAATTTATTCAATCTGCTTTCTGTCAAAGAAGAAAATCTCTATCATAATCGGATCCCCACACTAATAGCCTATCTATAAAAAGAATTCACAAAAACTCTTAAGCTTCCATAATCACTTCTCCAAAAAAAAAAAATCTTATTTAAAAAAATAAAGCCTCCTCCATTATAGATTTTAATGCTTCAAGAGGCTCACTATGAGCTCTTAAAATTAGAAAGACATCTCTCAAAAAGAACTTTTAAAAAAACCACAAAAATCTGCCATCAAACATACTAAAAATAGCCTTATTCTTTGTAGTCATAAAGAAAGACATTCTGGAGACCGTCAATTTTCAAACAAAGGAGTTAGGGTCTAAATTTGAATATTAACCATCGATCAAATAGAGTGCACCTTTTGCAATTTTAAACAAGACGTTTGATTATTTTTTTGGTGCCATATGCATTGGATGCAACCTGTGGAATCGGTGGCAAGGGGAGAAGTGGCCGATCATGAAATGTGTTGAGCCCCCTTTAACAAGAAGTCACTATGACCCGATATAGAGGGTCAACTTCAAAATAGATCAAAAAGTGCAAACAAAGTGACGGTCTCCAAAAAGATAAATAGACTTTGCATTTAGAGATTAAACTTTTATAAGCTTTGCATTAGGAACTCTAAATTATACTCTTCATTTGAATATGAGAATCTTCTGTCTTTGATGCAGAGTTAAATCATAATTAGAAAATGAGCATCCCAAGCTTAAACCACTATTAACACTAGCTTTCAAGAACCTTTGAACATTTTAAACATTGTCCCTTTGTGAACATACCTTCATCACACAATGTGAAAAAAATATCATAAGCAAAAATGAGGAACATCTTCTGACTTGCAACACTTCCAAACTTCTTATGCATTATAAACCAATCCAATAAAGACATAATGAATACAATATGATAATCCAAAGAAGATAAAGTCAAAACACCATAAACTTCCTTGCTCCAAACACCACTGATAAGCTCTGAGATTTGTATCAAGTTGAGATATGCAGTATTGTCTTGTTCTGTGTCAACTTTGAGTTCAATAATAAATCCTTGATCACAACTGACACGTTCTTGAAGTCTTCATAAAAATTAAAAAAATGAACCCTGAATCATCATGATTGAACCATGGTCAACTCACTATCTTAAACATGAAGCATGAACCAAACAACGTCAAGATAATCAAACATCATAAACCTTATGGACCTCATCCATACAACATGACATCATGGAACTCAAACTCAAACATCCCTGTCATGACATATATTGATGTCTCTACATCATATATCATATGCTGCAATATCAACATGTCCATAACATGGTGATCCTGATTGAAGGCATAATCAACATCAACATCATCTGAACCTCTTAATTCTACCATACCAACTGCCTTCAACTCTGCCGTCAGATAGGACTGCAACATTAGAGAACATCATAAGATTTGCATCAACATTATAGGACAATGATCAACATTAGAGATCGGTGATCAATACAAATGTGATTAATATGAACAATATAAGATGATCCTACATAACATGTAATATTTCTTCTCTTGTTTTTGTCTTGAATAACAACATTTATGCAACATGTGAAGCACATCTGAAGCACTATTCCACAAGCATGCTTTTATCTTTTGAAACATAAGAATTCTTCCCAACTCAACCTGATGACCCCAATAGAATGATCTCTGCATTGGAACCAAGTGGATAACCTGTGAACAACATGACTGCATGAAGCAACACTTTGTCAACCTTGTATCATCATAACACAACCAACCATCAATAGCAAACAATTCAACACATTTTTGACATCAATGACAATCAACCTCCATCACATCTATCCCTAAAGGATTTAATGTGAGAGACCTTTTCTCATCCACTAATGCTACATCTTGGCTAGGGAGAGCATTGGAATGAGAGGAAGGTACAGTGTTGTTAGGAAGGTTAGGTGTTGTATCATTAATAGGGCTATCCATAGTCTTCTCATCTAAGGTTTTTGGGCATTCAACTATAGGAGAAGTAGGATAACTTATGGAATCATCATCATCATCATCATCCTCATATTTTAGCTATTATTTCCAAACATTAAGAGAGCTTTCACACTCATCATTCTTAGTGTGTTTTGTCATATCTTCTACTACTGAAAGGTATGTATTTGTGAGAGATGTGAAGTTGTCAATATCAAATACATAGTCAATGATTTTAAATGAAGAGCATTTAAATATATCCTTGTGATACATAGCTTGTATATAAGTGAGAACATGAGGATTCATATTAAGAAATTTGTAGAAATTCTCAAAGTTTTTATATATGCATGTAAAGATACCAAAGAGAAATGAGATGAAGATGTCATGATGAAATGTCTTGTAACATCAATGTCCAATAAGCTCTAATAGTACAATACATGCAAAGTTTTATGATGATTAAGGCACCTTAGATGTGTGACTATTTCGCTCCTAAGCACTCGTTTGAGGGAAAAGGGCTAAAAGGACACACCAAGTTCACAAAAACCACAATGGATAGGAGGAAAAGATTTAAACACCACAAGGTCCAAATGGTGAGTTTATGTATTGAGATTGTATACAATGAAACACCACATTTTATGCTTGTTTATGCACCTAAAATGTTCACTTTTTCCACCATTTTTTAATGCAAATCACTAAAAGACAAGGTGTTGTAAGGAAAATGATGATGGGAAGTGATTAATAAGGTCAATATCAGTCCAATAATGTAACAATATCTTTCACAACATGCCTTTAATGCAATTCTCTAGAGATGACAAGTCAAAATGTAGTGAAAATCAATGAAAAATTGCTAGTTTTTGTTGAAATTAAATATGTGTAAATGCAAATTTTTGAAATATGAATGAAGAAATGCACTAATATGAAACACTACATGAAAAATAAGATTTGAATGAGTCTCTAAGATGAGTAGTAAAATCTGAAACAAGATTTTAACTACAAACCCTAGCTTTAGGAATTACTAGGTTATAAGAAAAATTTCAAAATTTTCAACAAACCCTAGCAATTTTAATATGAAAAATGCAATGCAAATGATTAAGTAATGATGAATTTATGAAATTTAAATCAGATCTCATGAAAATATCAGAAATTAAATGAAATTAAATGCCAATTAATTCAAATTATGCCAAAATGCAAGCCTAAAATGCCACTTTTTCAAAATTTTCAAAATTTACAAATTTTTTTGTAAATTTTCAAATGCAATAAGAAAACTATAAATAAAAATGAATTTTTGTAATTTAGGTCAGATCTAATTTAAAAATAAGAAATTAAATGAAAATTAATTAAAATTAATTCAAAATGAATGCTAATTTTTTCAAGTTTTTCAAAATTTCTAATTTTTTTGTAATTTTTTCAAATGCAATGATAAATTTAAATGAAAATGAATTTCAGATCTAATGAAAAAATTAGAAATTAAATAAAATGCAACTAAATTAATGAAAACTATGTGAAAATTCAAACCCTAGAATGCAAATTTTTTGAAAATTTAAAAAAAAATTCAATTTTTTTTGTAGATTTTCAAATGCAATAAAATGAATGATTGCAAATCTATCACACAACACTCAGCAAGGTGAAAAAATCACGGGTTCACCAAAATGTTTAGTGGGTAAAAGAGGGGTTTAGGTTTAGTTAGGTTTCAAAGGCAAATCCTCCCTTCACCACAAACATTCAAGGGCATATCAACTGAGTTGAGTCTCCACTAAGCGAGAGCAATCACCTATCAGGTTGGGCTGCCACTTGGAACGATGCGGAGGTTCAGATGTATCAAACAATATCTCAATTTAATTGTCAATTACACTTAAAACCCTAAATAAGCAAAACAATAAGTAAATTAATGAATTACAACAAATCCTTTTAGACTAAGGTGAAGGACAAAGATACTTAACTAACTATTTTTTGAAGTTCAGAATTAGGAACAGTCGGGGACACTGGGACTAGCGCCCTAGTCCAAGGTATAGTTTTCTTCACAGAATCTGGATCTCCTTTTGACACTACTTTGCATTGTATCTTCTGTTTCTACCCCAGAAAAAGTGGAGGACACAGGGACTAGCACCCTTGTCCTGAAATGTTCACCTCTATCTTTTTTCTTTCAGATCCTGAATCCCTATTGTCTGCAACTTCTTTCTACAACTCCACTCTGTGAAACTTGGTACCTGTAACCTACAATCACAAAGGAGTGTGGGAGGGTGTTGTGGTATTTAGAAGCTTACCTTGGTCAAGCCCCGGAGAGACATTCAAGTCTTCCGAACACCATTATTAGATAAGAGTGCATATCCATGTGGGATAGAGGCAAAATCCAAATGATAAATGATTGAAAACATAATATATATCAACTTGAAGTGTAGATCTCATGGAAGGAAGATGTTCTTCATGCCATGAGGAGATGGAGTCAAATCTATAAATACAAACACAATAACAATAAAGTACTACTCTGTAACACAATGAATGTCTTGAATCAAAATCACAAAATCACAATGCTCATCTAATTTCCATCTAGTTTGCAAATGAAGCCTAATAATGCTTATATATGCAACTACAAAGATTCTAGCTAAGAATTTCATAATTCAAACTTGAGATGTCGCCATAGGATCTAAATAGTGGTCATAAAATTGACATTTAAATTTAGGTTAAACCTAAAATAGGGCAAGACTAGGATGCTAGCGCCTAAGTCTGCCTTGCTATTTTTGTTTAGGGATCATCAAAATAGCACCCCCTAAGTCCTATTTGCCATAAGACTTTAGGTTTTTCTCATCAGGATTCAAAATGATCATGCAAGATGCTCTAAATGAATTCTAAGGACCTGAGAGCTAAACCTTAAGAGGGAAAAGCCCCCAAGGGGACATTTTTCGACATAACAGGTAGCTGAGGAAAAGAGACCCCCTATCACAAAAACCCCAACTTGTCATACAATCATGTCCCTAGGGTACCAACTGTGGAAAGTTACTGAAAATTTTTCTAAACAAGAAGAGGAGTGGAAGAAAGAAAAAGAAGTCATGATTGCAGAGCATACTTAGACATTAGAGAGAAAAGATATTGAATTGAGAAGATTGGTAATCAGGATGGAAGAGGTAGCAGATAAAGCTACCCAAATTGTTAAATGCAAACCTTCAGCCAGAACATATGCTTTGTTTTTACATGAAAAGTTTTTAAGTTTTCAATTTAGTAAGTTTATTAGTAACAAGTCAATTGCTATGAGTGGAAAAATGACTTTTCTAAAAGTTTTTGCTAATGCCACACCAGAAGAATAGGATTAGTTATGTGAGTACTACTTGCATAACTATGTTGTGCTTGAAGATGCAAAATGGAACCCATTATTTTTTGTGGGGGATTTACAATTGAGGGCACTTGCATCCTATTTCAGACATGAGAAGTTGAGGGGTGAAATTATGCAAGCATATATGGAGAGAAATCAATTGCTCTCCCAATAAGGAGAGAATCTAAAACCCCTGACTTAATCATTGGAGAATGGAAAAAACTTCTGGATCATAAAGGTGTAGGCAGGAAAATCATGAGCTTGAAATTACATGATTACGAAAGAATGTAGCATTTAATTGTTGGACTCATCCACCATTATTATCAATTTGTGCAAGACAGATGGAACAGTTTAACCCCTGAGTTGAAAAGAAAAGAACCCATTCTCATAATTTTATGGCCATGTTTGAAAGAGTACGAAAATATATGGATATTGCCAGAGGATAGGGGCTTGGATGGGTACCACTTACCTTCTAGGTACCAATTCTTCTGTACCCGGTGCCACATTGGACAGGGAAGAAGAATGTGGAGTGTGAGAAGACAGAGGTTACCAAAATGAATAGACTAGCATATCATAATGGCTTTTATGTGGAAAAAGTTGAAGGAGTGGATGTTGTTACAGACTTTAGGGAGATCACTTTGCACTACAACCTCCAACCCTAGTTAATTTGCTTGAGGACAAGCAAATGGTTAGTTGGGGGAAATGATGGGTCTAGTTATTAGCTATTTTTCTTATGGTTTTATGCAAGTTCATAGACATTCTCAGACATTATTTTACACATATTTCTACATTATATTATCTCTTATGTTCATTATGCAAACCTGAACCTGATTATTAAGTATATGGAAATATGGTTATAATATGATGAATATTACATGATTATGTGTAGGAATGTATGGATTATAAAGGATATATGTGCTTGACTATGGTTGTTAGTAGTGTGTGCATGTTTTGTGAACTAACTCTTGTAGCTAAAGAAGAGGGATTGTAGCCCACAACAACTATAAGGTGTAGTCCGTAGCCAAAGAGTTCCTAGATAGCAGAGCAGGGGAGGTTCCAAACTAAACTAAGCATAGCAACTACAACATGGAGGCACTTGATGAAGATAATTATGCATCGTGATGAAAATTAATAAATATGATTGAAGGGGAAGAATTATGTTGTAGTCAGGAATCTAACGTGATTAATTCAACCAATCCACATTCCAATTCTGTTACAACAAGAGTCTCAATTTCATTTGACTCTTCTTTCTTTCTTTTTCAGTTATTAGTTACTTAGAATTTATCACACTCTAGTATGTAGAGAGTGGTGATTTATGATTTCAGTTAAGAGACCTTGTTTTAATAAATTCCCTCATGCCTATATGTATGGCTCGGTGGCTGAGGTAGTTTAAATTTTTAAGTTTTTAAGTAAATTGTTCAATTGCAGATATAGTTTCCAGATCTTTTCCAAGTTAGTTACATAGATAATGTTTATGTTTTTGATGATGAATGCATGAATAAAATCTGCCAGCAGAATCTTATGTGATATTGTAAGGATTGTGCAATGAATGAATTGGAATTTGTATGATTGTGTCAATCTAAGAAACTAGATTTGAGTTAGATCAATGGAGACAATCACTTGAGCAAGGGCCACTCAAGGTAACTATCCCTCACTTCATTTCTTGTATGATTACTTTTGTTATAACTGTCAATTCATAAATACATTAGATTCTTCAAGATATTCTAGTTTGCTTCAACTTGTTGTACTTCGAAGTGTAGGGTGTATGTTTAGATAATCACTATTAAGTTAACCTTTAAGCATTCATTCCTTGACAGAAAATAGTTATAGTTTTTTATTGTATGCACCCATAGAAATAGTACTAGCATTACTTTCCTTAATATTATATAGTTTTGAGATTTCCTAGCAATTGTAACACTATCTTAGGATGAGTTAGGTAGTCTGAATCTTTGAAAACACATACAGTGCCAATGCCATCACAAGCTTACTAGCCCTAATCGATAATTCAATGAAGGTCTTTCCAAAGGTCCAAGTGGACTGTTTAGTTAGGTTTTTCCTCTGAATTGTGTGATTGCCACCAAGTTTACTAGACATAGTAAAGACGCTATAACCATGATTGTGTTTTTAGTATGACTCATGGTTACGATGGAAATACATCCACCATTGTTGAGTTAATAGTAGGTTAAAGTTTTTTTTCTTTACAAATTTTAATATATAATTGTACGTGTTTTGGAGAATAGAGCTATTGTACATTCAAGGGACTAAGATTAGTGGTTAAACCATTTAGCTTTCATTTTGGAGACATTTGATATAATTCCTAAGGTGACATATAAGATATCTTTCATCAAACTTCTTATAAAAAATATTAAGTTAGTTGTAGTTGATGGTGTTTACTTTGCTTAACAAATTTTTAACTTATAAATGCAGATGTTTGGGACTATAAAGCTATTGTATTCAAGGGATTGAGATCAGTGGTTAATGTTGGGAAAATGTGTCTCAACCTTGCAATTATATAAGGTGTAATATACAATGGGAGCATGGTGTGGAATGGGATGCGTGTTAACATTTTTTTGTTAACAAAAACTATTAAATGGTGAAAATACATTAAGTTAATGATATATTGTAAATCTAGACCATTCATTATTAGGTTTTAGATCTGATGGTAGATATTTTGTTGGCTTTTCTTTCCCTAGAAGGTAACCCTATTTTATGAGGGCGTTGTATTATGGTTGCGGTATAATGATGTATTCTGAGAGTCTGATAGTGGGTGTTGTCTCTGGATCTCTAGTGGTGATACTCCTGTGAGAAGCTTTCTCTACAAGTATATTGTAATCTTTGTGATTTTTGAATAATATATTGGGTGACTTTTAGAGTGTGGATTTTTTCTCTCGAAAGGGTTTTCCCCATGTAAATCACTGTGTTCTGATATGCATGATATCTATGTTCATTTATTTTTAAGTTTCTGTAACTATTAAAGATCTATAAATTTTTGCATTATTCTCCTCTCAAGATTAGTGTAGGAAGTTGTTCTACTATCTTATCTTCCATACAAGTGATATCAAAACCTGACCACCTTTTATTTGAGTTGTGGGTTGTTGGGTTTTTATGAACTAATCTAGATTTGAGTGGGAGCTTGTGTAGAAGACACTTTGTGATCTTGTTTTAGGAATTTTTAGATGGCAAGTTCATCAGAGAGAATAGAGGTAGATAAATTTTCTAGAAATAATTTTGAAATGTCGAAGCTGAAGATGGAGGATCTATTGATAGATCGAGATCTGTGGGATGTTGTTGATGAGAAGGTTTCAAGGCTTGCAAATCCTACTTTGGCTGCTCAATATGATGTTATGGACCGTAAAGTAAAGGGTATAATTAGATTGTGTTTCACGGACTCTGTTTTAATCAATGTCCATGAAGAGACCTCTATATAGAAACTATGGAAGAAGCTTGGTGAGATGTATCAAGCCAAATCTTTAGTGAACATGATTTTCTTGAGGAAGTAATTGTATTCCTTGAGAATGGAAGAGGGTGGACGAATTATAGACCACCTAGAAGCATTCAATAAGTTGGTAGCTCAATTGGCATTAGTTGGTGTCAAAATGGATGATGAGGAGAAATGTCATATATTGCTTTGTTCTTTGCCTAATTCATGGGATTCTCTTGTTATGGCTATTGGGAGTACTTCTATTATATTAAAGATTGAAGATGTGGTGAGTTCTTTGCTTTTTGAAGAGATGAGGAGGAAGGTAGCCATCAATGCCAAGGAGGCCCTAAATGTTCATGGAAGACCTAAGGAAAAAGGCAAGAAGAGTGAGAAGCATGATAAATCCAAGTCTAAGTGGAGATCCAAATCTCCTGGAAAGTCCAAAGTTGTTTGCTAGAACTACAGTAATCTTGGACATATTCAAAAGGAATGCAAAGAATAAAAGAAGAAAAAAAAGAGATTTGATTATGATTCTGAGTCTGAGAAGGAAGATAGTGATGCATTCATTGCATCTTTGGCAACTTGTGTAGGTAATGATGCATGGTTAATTAACTTAGATGCATCTTTCCATATGACCTTTAATAGAGATTGGTTTTCTCAATATGAAGAATTTGATAGAGGTAAGGTGTACTTGAGTGATGATTCTTATTTAAATATTGTTGGTCATGGTAGAGTTAGAATCATGTTTCCTAATGGTAGCATAAAAAGGATTAATGGTGTGTTGCATATCCCTGGATTAGCACAAAATTTGTTATCTATGAGCAAACTAATAGATGCAGGTGTGCAGGTAGTATTTTTTATGTAGGATGCAAGATGGTTAGAGGTTCTATGCTGATTGCTAGAGGTGTCAGATATGACACATTATATAAGCTTGATGCATGCACTGTTGAGTGCAATAGTACTTATGTGAAAAGCAAGTCTGTGGAAGAGGTGAGGGTTTCATCTTTAGCAGATGGTCATGGATTTTGGGTACCCAAGGGTGCTCTTTCTTCTAAATCAAAGTTACATGTAGAGAAAACTATGTTATGGCACCAGAGACTTGGCCACATTAGAGAAAAGGGTCTAAGGACCTTGAAAAATAAAAACTTTGTTGAAGGGTTTTTTCTGATTGTAATCTTGAGTTTGATTTTTGTGAGCATTGCATTTATGGAAAACAAAACCATGTTCATTTTTACTCAAGTTCTCATAAATCTTGTGGTGTATTGGATCTTATTCATTCTGATATCAATGTTCCTTCAATTGGAAAATCCACATTATGTTTCATTTATTGATGACTATAGTAGAAGGACATGGGTATACTTTCTAAAGAGTAAATCTAAAATTTTCAGTCGATTTAAAGAATTTAAAGCAATGGTTGAGTTGCAGACTGGAAAGAAAATAAAATGTTTGAGGACTGATAATGGTAGTAAATTTTTGTCTAATGATTTAGATAGATTTTGTAAAGATTGTGGTATTCATAGACAAAAGATAACTCTATATTATCCACAATAGAATGGAGTTGCAGAAAGAATGAACATGACACTGATGGAGAAGGTTAGGAGTATGTTGAGCGGTGCTGGTCTAGAATAAAGGTTTTTGGCTGGAGTTGTTGCCACTGCCTATTACCTGATTAACAGGTCTCCTACATCAGCTCTTGTTGATAAGACACCTATAGAGACATGGTTAGGTCACAAGCCTTCATTAAGACATCTTAGAGTTTTTGGTTGTGAGGCATATGCACATGTGCCAAAGGAGAAGTGAACAAAGTTGGAGAACAAGGTTGTGAAATGTATCTTCACCAGATATAGTTATGGTGTGAAAGGATACAAGCTTTAGAATCCTGTTGCATAGAAGGTAATATATAGTAGAAGTGTTATTTTTAGAGAAACTAAGCCTTCTTTTGTTACATTACAGCCAGAAAAAAGTAAACAGGAAGATGTGATTCAATTTCCTTCTATACTTGAGAAAGTTGAATCCAGGCCCATGGATAGACAAGAAGTTGAGGAGAGCTCATCTAGCTCTGAATCTTTAGAAGAGGAGGAAGAACCTCCAACTCATCTTGTTCATAGGTCTACAAGGCACAGACAACCACCTGAAAGGTATTCACTTGATGATTGGAGATGCATTTTTGCTTTGAATACTAATATGGATGAACCCAGATTTGTAGAAGAGGCATTAGGTATGAATGATGCAGAGTCCTAGAAGATTGCTATGGATGAAGAAATGACATCTTTGAAAAAGAATGATACATAGGATGTTGTAGCATTGCCTGAAGGATGGAAACCTATTGGTTGCAAATGGGTGTTCAAGAAAAAGATTGGTTGAGATGGAGGTATTTAGAAGTACAAAGCAAGGTTGGTTACAAAAGGTTACTCTCAAGTTGAGGGTGTTGATTATGGTGAGATATTTTCTCCTGTTACAAAAATGACATCTATTTGATTTTTGCTTTCTATTGCTGCTGCTTATGATTTAGAGGTTGAGCAAATGGATGTGAAAACTGCTTTCCTTCATGCTGACTTGGAGGAGGATATTTATATGACATAGCCAGAGCACTACATGGTGAAAGGTAAAGGTAATTTGGTTTGCAAATTGAAGAAATCTTTGTATGGCCTAAAATAAAGTCCTAAGATGTGGTACCATAAATTTGATACATATGTGTTGAGTTTGGGATTTGAGCATTCTAAATCATATCATTATTTTTATTATAAAACTAATGGTGATCATTTCCTATTTATTGTATTATATGTTGATGACATGTTATTTATTGGTAAAGGGAAAGGTATGATTTCAGAACTCAAATCTCAACTTGCTTCTAGGTTTGAAATGAAATGTCTTGGTGCAACTAGACACATTCTTGGGATGGAAATTAGAAGACATAGAGTGAACAGAAAGCTATGGCTTGGCCAAAGTAAGTATGTCAATTCAATTTTATAAAGGTTTAACATGCAAGACTATAGACCATTGTGTGTTCCCTTTTTAGTTGGAACAAAGTTATCTGATTTCAGATTGTCCAACATCTCCATCAAAGTGCTTTACAAGAGTGTAGTTGGAAGTTTGATGTATGCTATGGTTTGTACTAGACTAGACATTGCCTAAGCAGTAGGAGTTCTTTCTAGATATATGTCTAATCATGGTAGAGTTCATTGTGATGCAGTTAAAAGAGTCTTCAGATATTTGCACAGTACATCAGAGTATTCCTTGTGTTATCAAAGTAATTTTACTGAAGATAATATTTCCCTTGATATTCATGGTTATGTGGATTCAGACTAGGCAAGTGATATTGACAGTAGACAATCCACCAGTGCTTATGTGTTTACTTTATTTGGTGGTGCAATTAGTTGGATGAGTAAAAGATAGGCTTTAGTTGCTTTGTCCACTATTGAAGCTGAGTATATGGAAGCTACTCATGCTTGCAAAGAAGCCATTTGGCTTAAGAGACTGTGTTTAGATATTGGAATAAAACAAGGTGCAATGACAATTTATTGTGATAGTTAGAGTGCAATCTATCTAGCTAAGAACTTGACATTTCATGCCAGGACCAAGCACATTGATGTATAGTATCATTTTGTTAGAGACATGGTCAAATCTGGTAGGGTGAATCTAGTTAAGGTAGAGACTTTGATGAATGTTGTTGATTCTTTAACTAAGCCTGCGAGCATAGAAAAGTTAAGATGGTGTTTAGAGACTATGGGCCTTTTGGCCCCTAGCAATTAAGAGATGATGTTTACTCCCTCTCATTGCTCTTACAAGGTGTTTGACAAGTGGGAGATTTGTTGGTAAAATGTGTCTCAACCTTGCAATTATATAAAGTTTATTGTTGATAGGATATATATATATATATATATATATCCTAGTTACACTGATAGGTGTAATGTACAATGGGAGCATGAGGTGGAGTGAGATGCGTGTTAACATTTTTTGTTAACAAAAACTATTAAATGGCTGACATACATTAAATTAATGATATATTTTAAATATGGACCATTCATTATTAGGTGTTAGATCCGATGGTAGATATTTTGTTGTCTTGTCTTGCCCTAGAAAGTAACCCTATTTTATGAGGGCATTGTATTACAGCAGCGGTATCTTGATGTATTATAAGAGTTTGATAGCGGTCGTGTTGTCTCTGGATCTTTGGTGGTGATACTCTTGTGAGAAGCTTTCTCTGCAAGTATATTGTAATCTTTGTGATTTCTAAATAATATATTGGGCGACTTTTGGAGTGTGGGGTTTTTCTCGCGGAAGGGGTTTCCCCACATAAATCATTGTGTTGTGGTATGAATGATATCTATGTTTATTTTTGTTTAAGTTTCTATAACTATTAAAGATCTATAGAGTTTTGCATTATTCTCCTCTCAAGATTAGTGTAGGAAGTTGCTTTGCTACCTTAGCTTCCTTACGGTTAAATCATTTAGTTTCCATTGTGGAGATATTTTTTATATTTTAGATTTGTACATTTGTATATTTTGTATATCCTATGAGGAGATTATGACCATAATATAAAAATGTTTCCATCTTACATATTCTCCTAGTGTTTCTTCACATTTGGTGCTAAGAATTGATAAACATTTCATGTGATTTTAGCAGCACATTCTTTAAGGCACACTCTTTAAGGTGTATTTTTTCACTATGTTTAATGCTAAATTTTTATGTTTATATATGTAGTGATTTGATGTCATGAATATTTTAACAATAAACTAGTATATATCTTCAAATCAATCCCAAAAACCTCTTAAAAATAGTCCCAAATGTTGATAACTGAGAGGGGGGGTGAATCAATTATCTTAATTATTTGACTTTCTTTTCTTCTTTAATAATTGGTGCAGTATCAAAACATATAAGCATACATGAACATGAGAGCAAAAAAGAAATCAACACACATAACACAAGGATTTTTACGTGGAAAACCCTGTTAAGGGAAAAACCACAGGGTGACTAACGCAAGATTGTATTCTCTATTAAAAGAATAGAAGTACAAAATGGCACTTGCCAATTAGGGCTCACTGCCCGAGCACACTACTCACAAGAGGCTCACTACCTACAAGAGACTCACTGTCTACAAGGTATATGGAAAGTAAATAGGTATTTGAACTGATCAGAGGCATCCACATATGCTGAGGTTCAGTTCTAGTTAGGCTCAATATACTGATCTGTTGCACTTCATTCTTCCTTCGCTTAATGCTGTTGTTCTATCACATACTGGATTTATATAGTTGCCTCCACACTGCTCTCTACTATTCTTCACACACACTAACACACAACACCCCCTTTCACATCAAAATCCATCTAGTATAAATATCCGCACAAAGGATTTTAACATCTTTCTAGTCGGCATCCAAAATACTCAAACTTTTCCCAAACTCTGGTCTGTCGACTGAATCCATGCTCACTAAGTGATACGTATCAAAAATATAGTTATAGGACTCATCAATCATGTTAGCCAACCATGAATGATCCCTCAAGAAACTTGATCACCATCAATATCTCATCCGGATTAAGGTCTGATGCTCTGCCAGTTAGTTCTTGCTCAGTCTGCTCTGCCTGTCAGGAACCCATCACTTAGGTGCTCATATATTTTCACTCTTTCATCACCGGAGGCTCAATCTCTGGAATGTAGTAGTCATGGTACTCCTCTTGACTTCCCCAAGTCTATACTTTGTTGAGATACTTCCTCTAAGAGATCCGAACCTGATTGTCAGACCTTGCTGCATGCTCTGTTCTTGCTCACCAGACCAAAACACTCTTCAATCTGACTTCTAGTATAGACATACCATGTGTTGCGGATGTGTGGAATGGTCTTTGTTGCCATCAATGACAACACTCATGAAGCCACACAGTGTCTCTTGCCAACAATCTCCCCCTTTGGCATTGATGGCAAGACTTAGTGAAAAATGACTAAGTGTTATAACAAACTCCTCCTTGGCTAATGCTCTATCTTATCTACACTTTTACTTAAGCTCCCCTTAGCTAGATTCCACATTTTTCACTACTCCTCACTCCCCCTTTGATATCAATGGCAAAGGGTGGAATCCGCACACCAAAATTTTCAAAAAGTAGCCTATACATAGCCGCATATATATAAGTTATACTTACAAAAACTTAAGTATATCCGCAAAAGTATTCTTCAACTATAAAACTTCTGTCGCCCAACTCTACTTCATCCTATCCAAAATTGAGATGTGACCACTTAGAAAAAATGCAAAAGCTTCTACCCTCTTTAGGTCTATCGGATCACTGGTCCAGGATGTGGTCTGGGCATCAGTTAGGGGCTCATGCATTGCCTCTAACTTGGGGATAATTATCCCTCTTAGTTCACTTAGCCTGCTTATTCTATTCTTCTTCTCCTTTTCAAGCCTCTTTATTTCATTTATAGTGGCAATAGTCTGACACTCTTGATTTATTATGGAAGAGGTGAGAGGATCAAAATTTTGAGATAAACTTAATAGTTTACTCTCTTGTTCTTCTACCTTCTTGGCAATGTCTGCTGTCACGGTGGACCAAGATAGACAAAATTTGTATAAGTCTCTGCCATCTTTAAGAGCATTTTCTAACCTCTTTATCCCAATATCCAAATTTCTCCTATCATTTGTTATAAGTCCCTGTACCTCAGAGAATCTTTTTCCCAAAAATTCTTTCTGGACCTTCTCTTCTGTTGATTTCTCCAAAGAATTAAAATGTGTGCTAACAGAATTAACAAGAGATTTCAGATTAATAGATGAAGAGGCTGAAAGATCCTTCTGGAAGGATGGCATGATCTTCTCCAACACATCGGATGCAATCTCTATCAGCTCACAGTCTTCCATGTGAGACTTCAGAAGCTTTTCTTTTGCTTTGGCTTGAGCAAAAGATGCTACCTTCATTGTCTAGACCAGAGAGAGAGTCAAAATTGAGTGGTCCTTGAAATAGCTCCGGTTCATCTAATTCCATCATTTCTTTGGTCAGGAAGTCTTTAACTACTTCTACAGTGTCTCTTGCTAGAGACAGAGTCTTCTTTCCTTTTGTACCCTCAGAACTGTCACCTGAGGTCTTCTCTATTTGATCTTCTTCTCTTCCCTTTACCTCTTCTTCTTGACTGATTTTCTCTTCTTTTCTTTCTTCTCCTTCAGTTCTGGAGTCTGTTGGTGGATCCGGAAGAGAGATGTTTACTTCTTCATGGACTTCCTCTTCTAGAACAGAGGAATCCAAGTCCTTAGTCTTCTCCTCATCTATCTCCTTTGACTCTTCTACAATTTTCTCAGTAGAAGCTTCCATTGACGCTCTTGATCCTTCGACATCCATGGTAGAAGGTTCATCACTTATATCCTCTATAATAGGAAGATTGAATCTTTTATATGCATTCTGGAGGATGTCTTCAGTCTCTTTTGCCACCTAATCAGTCTCTTCGAGCATAAGTTTGTTCATTCTAGCTTTGCTCTGGAACTCATCCTTGCAATCCTTGAAGATCATGTTCATTTGTTTTGGAGTGATGGAAGGATAGAGCTGAATAGCTATCTATTCTTGGATCTCCATATCCTTTTCCTTGGCATTCTTTTTTCTCATCTCAAGTTCCTTTTCTAGACTTTTGGGGATCAGAGAGATGATTTCAATGAATTCTTTGTTATAGATGTTTAGATACTTGACTGTAGCATCTTGCAAGATCTTCTAATCAACTTCACTATATTCATCATAGAATTCAGTCATTGGTTACAAGTTCCCATCCACAGTGACTGATTTGATGACACCATCAATGGAGAGAGTAGGCCTTTCAACAAATTCTTCTGCCTCTTCTTCCTTATTTTGACCGGTAGAGGTTTCCCTGGATGTTTTCTTCTTCTTCCTCATCTTCTTAACTTCTTCATCAGATTCTGTTTCTTCATCATCCTTTTGGCCTATGTAAGATCTTGTAGCCTTTGTCTTTGTTCTCTTCTCTTCCTTTCTAGATGTCTTTGCTTCCAGTTTTGAGGATTTGGAGCCCTTAGAGGTGGCAGGTGCAGAGCTTTTGGAGGATCTGGTTCGGGAGGGGACTTGCACTGGATCACTTTCTTTTTCTACTTCTTGTCTCTCTTTCTCTACTCTTTCTATTTTCTCTCTGTTAGCATCAATTGCTTCTTTTGATATGCCATCTCTTTTGGCAACTTCTACTTCCCTTCTCACTTTTCTCTTCATTTCTGGTTGTCTTTGTTCAACATAAATTTTTACACTCAACTCCTGGAAGGTTCCAAACCTTTCTGCCTCAGGGTGCTTTGGTTGACTTAGCAAGTGTTGAACATGTAGTTCCAAAATTTTCTCATCCACCTCATAGCCCATTGGCATAATCCAGACTATTCTAGTTTCCACTGCCTCCATTAGGCATTGATCAGTGTCTACCATGAAGCACACTGTATCCTTGTATTTTTCAACTAGAGATTGGGGGATTCTCTCTAGCCTGCATCATGACTTGGAAGTTTTTGAAGTAGCCCCAAAGTGCTATGCTTTGTGCCTTGGCATCACCAAGCCCATACATATAGTCTCTGATTTGTATAGCCACAGGTCTGTCATTTTGCCATACCCAACCACTAGATCTGGGTAGCTCATTCATATAGTAAAAGAATAGACATAGTATCAAGCCATCGTACTTAAATGAATTCTTCTTATCCTTCTTTATTTTCTACAAATTCTCTAACAGTTGGTTCAGGAGAAGCTCACAAAGATCATAGTCAGCATTTTTTCTTAGCATTTCATATGTAGTATATATAGCAGTTCTAGATACTGAATTCTCCCTGCTGGAGTGATAGATTTTGTAACCAATTATCACAGAGGCAAATTTGATATCTAAATCTATGATGTCTTCTATTTTCATTGCCCTCTTATCAAATTTTGATCTGGTAGCCTCACTTACAGTTTGGTTTTTGACTGATTTGAGAGTAGGCAACCCACCGGATGAGTGCAATCCGGTTACCACCCTAATGGCATCTTTTGTGATCTTAAATGGCCTCATCAACCACATGAAGTTGTCATGCATTCTACTCAGAACATACCAGACCCATTCATCTTCTGTAAAATAGGGGAAATGGATGCAATGCCCAAAATGCTTATCCCTGATAGCCTTGTATTGTGGTTTGAGTTCAAGGGTTTCATCTATCAGTTGTTTATGGTAGATAGCCATCAACTTTGATTCTCCAAATTCCTCAATATTTGCATGGATGAATACCCTAACATCTTCTACATGTAGAACCCCATGTGGAATGCTAGAGAAGGCACCTAAAGGATCAACTTTTAGGGATTTGTAAGAATGTTTCTTGAACTTAGGGCGCGGCCTATCAGTAATCTTAACAACATTTGGAGTAGCCATATTGCAAAAGATTCAATGAGAGATATCCAAGAACAGAAATACCTTTTTACGCTTCTTAGGGTTCACGATATCAGCCAGAAAAGATCACTGGTTGAATCAGATTCTGCAGTTGATTCTTGAGAGGGTTGAAGCAATCTTATTGCAAAGCTCCTTCTTTCTTCTTCTCAAATGCAAATGTGCAAACCCTAATTCCATTTTGCAATAAATGTGCAACTTAAGTCATTTTGGTTGTCTTGTTCTCATTGTTCTAAGAGAGATCTTTCCGGATCACTAGGATACACTTAGAATGATAACTTACAATGTATTTCCCTTTCTCCAATCATTCCATCTAACCGTAGATCCAAATATTTCAATTTTGAATCATACCGGATCTAACTGTGAAAATCCTGCTTTTGTTGGATGACTGTCAAGTTGGATCAATCTTGAATGATTAACCTCTTCAAACTCCTTGCGGATCTTTCATATTTTTACCAAGGGTTATCTGGATGTTTCTCTAAGAACCCTTTAATCCGCAACCTTCCATGTACCAATTTCAAGCACCAATTGACTAGCTGGGGGGAATTATTTTTCTTTTGTGACTCCCCTTGACCCAGAGCTCATCTATTTAGTTTCTGGAAGGAATATCAGCACCAGATTCTGGTACAGATCCATCCCCAACATTTTTTGTACTTCTCTTCACCCAAATCTTGTTCATCTCCCTTTAAACTTCATCCGCAGTCACTTTTCCTTTTCCTTTGTCTTGATTTTGATTATGATGCACCAGACCCCTTTTATCCTGATTCTTACGCCTACAGAATTTGGCAATATGACTAGATCTATTGCAATTGTAGTAAACAACATTTATTTGAAGATTTGATTGATGTCCTCTTCATCTGCATTGATTAGCCATATGTCCCATTCTATTGCATGCAAAGCATCTACCATTGAATGAATTGTTTATTTGCATATTTCTACATTCATGAGATTTGTGACCATACCTTTTGCAGTTAAAACACTGTCCAGAGAAGGATGAATTAGTCTGATTTATTCTGCTTCTGCACTGATTTGCTTTATGATTGAAGTTATTGCAGTTGTAGCAGTATCCATTGAAGGATGGATAGCTTTGAGCATTTGGTTGTCTTACCAGAGGTCTTCTAGGCCTGTTCCTTGGATTTCCTGATCCAGAGTTCTTCTGACTGGATTCGGAGCTTTCCCCTTTCTCATACCCCAAGCCTTACTTGTCATCTACCCTCTTTTGGCTTTCAAGAAGAACTTCAAGTTGAGCAGAGCTTATCTTGAATTTCTCTTTGTATTCATTTGCTTTTTGAAGATCCCTTTTAAGAGTGTCCATTTGATTCTCAATTTGTTCTTCATTGTCTCTAGCTTCTTCAAGATCAGATTCCAGATGCCTGATTATTCTATCCATTTTGTGGCAGTCTTTTAACTTCTCCTTGAGAGATTGTTTTAGATTATCTTCAATTTTTCTCTTCTCAATTTCTTGGGTGAATTTCATAACCCCTGATTCCATTTTATGTCTTACCATAATGACTTCTTTTGATAGCTTCTCACATAACTTGTTCTTCTCATTTAGATCTTCATTAGTATCATTGGCTTCACTTTAACTTGCTAGTTGTTGAAGAAGTTCCTTTCTCTTTTTCACAGAGATACTCAGTTTTTCTTTTAGTTCATTTACGAAATCATTAGCTTGTTTGAGTCTTTCCCTCATGTTATTGACTTCAGAGTGAGATTGCTCAAGATCATCTAGGGAAGACTGAAGTTGTTCCCTCATACCATACATATCCATTGAGATTCCCAGATCTTCCTCAAGCTGTTAGGCTCTGTTTGGAGGAACTTAGCTCTAATACCAATTGTTGATAACTGAGAGGAGGGGTGAATCAATTATCTTAATTATTTGAATTTCTTTTCTTCTTTAACAATTGGTGCAGTATTAAAACATATAAGCATACATGAACATGAGAGTAGAAAAGAAATCAACACACATAACACAAGGATTTTAACGTGGAAAACCCTGTTAAGGGAAAAACCACAGGGTGACTAACCCAAGATTGTATTCTCTATTAAAAGAATAGAAGTACAAAATGGCACTTGCCAATTAGGGCTCACTACCCGAGCACACTGCTCACAAGAGGCTCACTGCCTACAAGAGACTCACTATCTACAAGGTATATGGAAAGTAACTAGGTATTTGAACTAATCAGAGGCATCCACATATGCTGAGGTTTAGTTCTAGTTAGGCTCAATATACTGATTTGCTACACTTCATTCTTCCTCTGCTCAATGATGTTGTTCTGTCACATACCAGATTTATATAGCTACCTCCACACTGTTCTCTGCTATTCTTCGCACACACTAACACACAACACCCCCTTTCACATTGAAATCCATCTGGTATATATATCTGTACAAAGGATTTTAACATCTTTCTAGTCAGCATCTGAAATACTCAAGATTTTCCCAAACTCTGGTTTGTCAGCTGAATCCATGCTCACTAAATGATGCGTATCAAAAATATAGTTATAGGACTCATCAATCATGTTGGCCAACCATGAATGATCCCTCAAGAAACTTGATCACCATCAATATCTCATCCGGATTAAGGTCTGATGCTCAGTCGGTTAGTTCTGGCTTAGTCTACTCTACCTGTCAGGAACCCATCACTTAGGTACTCATATCTTTTCACTCTTTCATCATTGGAGGCTCAATCTCTAGAATGTAGTAGTCATGGTACTCCTCTTGACTTCCCTAAGTCTATACTTTGCTGAGATACTTCCTCTGAGAGATTCGGACCTGATTGTCAGACCTTGCTGCATGCTCTGTTCTTGCTCACCAGACCAAAACACTCTTCAATCTAATTTTTGGTATAGACATACCATGTGCTATGGATGTATGGAATGGTCTTTGTTGCCATTAATGACAACACTCATGAAGCCACACAGTGTCTCTTGCCAACACCAAAACCTCTTAAAATTACTTGTATCCCCTATGCAAACTAGGGTCTTTGCTTATGGAAACACATCTTCTTGCTGCTACCTCCACTAGCATAAACCCACCCACCTTGACCAATCGACAATGTCAGTTAGGTCCCACTAGGTGAAGAACGCAAAATATGGCTCTTGGAACCTTTACACTATATGCCACTGAGACATTTTACAAGAATGCATCCACCGTTGGCATGGTCAAACGATGTTGAGTTGGTCAAAACTGAGAGAGGTTATTGTGGAGGGGCCTGATATCTAGCTATTGGTCCAAACAAATCATTTGTAGGTGCCACAAAGGATGAGCACTACTTCATCAAAGTCTGGAAATTTTTCCCTCTTACGTCTCTTAAGAGACTTTGTCGGTACATCGTAGCCCAATTCGATTGGGACACTTGGGGAACAAAATAGGACCTCCACTAGCATAAACCCACCCACTCTAACTTGTCGACACCATCGGTTAGGTACCACAGGGTGAAAATTGCAAAATATGGCTCTTGGCACATTTATGCTAAATGTCACTGAGGCATTTTGCAAGAATGCTTCCACTATTGGCACACTCAAATGATGTTGAGTTGGTAAAAAATGAGAGAGGTTATTGTGGAGGAGCATGACATCTAGCTAAAGGTCTAAATGGATCATTCATAGGTGCCATGAAGTGCGAGAACTACTACGTCAAAGTCTGCCATTTTTTTGCTCTTAGGTCTCTTAAGAGACTTTGCCTGTACATTGTAGCCCGATTCGATTAGGAAACATGGGGAGTGAAACATGGCCTCCACTAGTATAAACCCACCCACCCTGACCTGTTGGCGCTATTGGTCAGGTCCCATGGGGTAAAGAACACAAAATATGGCTCTTGGCACCTTTACACTAAATGTTGCTAAGGCATTTTGTAAGAATGCATCTGTCATTGGCATGATCAAACGATGTTGAGTTGGTCAAAACCAAGAGACATTATTGTGGAGGGGCCTAACATCTAGTTGTAGGTCCAAATGGATCATTTGTAGGTGCCACAAAGTGTAAAAACTACTCTGTCAAAGTCTGGCAATTTTTTGCTCTTAGGTCTCTTAAGAGACTTTGCTAGTACATTGTAGCCTGATTTGATTGGGACAGACGGGGAAAGAAACAAGGCCTCCACTAGCATAAACCCACCCACCCTAACCTATCAACACTATCAATTAGGTCCCATGGGGTGAAGAACATAAAAAATGTCTCTTGGCACCTTTACATTTAATGTCACTGAGGCATTTTGCAAGTATGTATCCGTCATTGGCATGGTCAAACGATGTTGATTTGGTCAAAACCAAGAGAGGTTATTGTGGAGAGGCTTGACATCCAACTGTAGGTCTAAATAGATTATTCCTAGGTGCCATGAAGTCCGAGAACTACTTTGTCAAAGTCTGCCAATTTTTTGCTCTTAGGTCTCTTAAGAGGCTTTGCCAGTACACTGCAGCCCGATTCGATTGGGACACCTGAGGAATGAAACATGGCCTCCACTAGCATAAACCCACCCACCCTAACCTTTTGACACCAGTAGTTAGGTCCCATGAGGTGAAGAACACAAAATATGGCTCTTGGCACCTTTACACTAAATGTCACTGAGGCATTTTACTAGAATGCATATGTTGTTGGCATGGTCAAACGATGTTGAGTTGGTCAAAACCAGAAGAGGTTATTGTGGAGGGACCTAATATGCAACCTTAGGTCCAAAAAGATCATTCGTAGGTGCCACAAAGTGCAAGAACTACTCTGTCAAAGTTTGTCAATTTTTTGTTCTTAGGTCTCTTAAGAGACTTTGTCGGTACACTATAGCCTGATTCGATTGGAACACATGGGGAATGAAACCAGGCCTCCACTAGCATAAACCTACCCACCCTGACCTATCAACACTGTCGGTAGGGTCCCATCAGGTGAAGAACACAAAATATGGCTCTTGGCACCTTTACACTAAATGTCACTCAGGCATTTTGCAAGAATGCATCCACCGTTGGCACAGTCAAACGATGTTGAGTTGGTCAAAACTGAGAGAGGTTATTGTGGACGGGATTGACATCTAGTTGTAGGTCAAAATTGATCATTCATACGTGCCATGAAGTTTGAGGACTACTCCATCAAAGTCTGACAAATTTTTACTCATGTCTCTTAAGAGAATTTGTTGGTACATTGTAGCCCGATTCGAGTGGGACACCTAGGGAACGAAACAAGGACTCCACTAGCATAAACCCACCCACCCTGACCTATCAGCATCATTGGTAAGGTCCCATGGGCTGAAGAACTAAAAATATGGCTCTTTGCACCTTTACACTAAATGTCACTAAGGCATTTTGCAAGAATGCATCTGCCATTGGCATGGTCAAACAATAATGAGTTGGTCAAAATTAAGAGAGGTTATTGTGGAGGGGCATGACGTCTAGCTGTAGGTCCAAATGGATCATTCATAGGTGCCATAAAGTTTGAGAACTACTCCAACAAAGTCTACCAATTTTTTGCTCTTAGGTGGGTAAAAGCAAGAAGATGAATCCACTTCTCGTGGAAGTTTTGGACTTAGCCAAAAACGTGAAATTGGGAAAAGTGAAATGGGATCCTGCTTTTTATGAAATGGGATCCCATTTTTCTTTAGGACCCCGAACCAAAAGTGAGATCCCATTTTCTAGAAACGAGATCCTATTTTCTAGAAATGGGATTGTTAGAAATGAAAGCAACATTACTTCAATGGAAATCTGATTCAAATAAATTTTTGCAATCTTTTAAGTGTGTATTATTGATGGAGATTGTAACAAGAAATGAAACTATGCTTTACAAAAATGCAAAATCAGAAATCTGAACACATAACACAATGTTTAACGTGGAGAAAAACCTTAAAGGTAAAAAACTCCACACAGAAAAGAGGCCCAATGTTTGTATTAATCTAAAAATTATTTACAATACAACAACACTGCCAATATCTCCTTCAATCTTCAATCTGATGGCATTCCGGCAACACCTGAGTACCTATAAACCTGTTATTTATCTCATCTACTATGTCATGTGATGCAGTGCAGGGGTGGATGATCTCAAATCAACTCAAAGATGATTCAACAAACCAAACTTTACAAACTTAGAACCTTAACTTGGAGGGTTTCTCTCACAATCTTCCTATTCCCATAGTAGTACTTCAAAAGTGGTTTTTCCAACACAATTCTAAGGGTAGACATGATACACAAATTATGAGCATAGTTACAGATACCCATTTGGACATTTAACAACATATCAAAATCTTAGGGGTGGTCCCCTTGTACAGAACCCTTCAAAAGTGGATTGTCCTACTTCTTGACTAGACTTAAGGTGGTGCAGCAATTCATATTTTTTTAGCCATAACTTTCAACCTAGAACTGATCTCCAAGAAAGCAAACTTGATTCAAATACCCATTTGGTCCTTATTAAACATATCTCAAAATCAGGGTAGGTTATTATGTATGGAAACCCTCAAATTTGGACCCTTTTCCCTCAAATTAGGCCTACTAGGGATTCAGACCTGTTTTAGTAAAATAGACATAACTTACTCAAAACACAATGAAATTGAGTGAAATAAAAAGAAATAGAAAATAGATTTAATTATATTTCCAACCATACCACATGCAGGTTGTACAAATGTTATACTGATATATACCTAACTCTGAAACAACTAAATAATGTTCAGAAAATGTAGAAAATAGAGCACTTTTATTGATTTTTGTGCAAAAATTCCACCACAAAACTTGTGTCGACCAATTCTAGGTTAATACAACATGTTTCCATTAGTTTCTCACTATTTTTTCAACTTCCACCTTTTAGTTTCTTCATTTACAACATGTGACTTCAAATTCCACAGTTTACAACTTTTGGCAATTTTTGACAACTTTTGCAAAAATGACAACATGGACTCCCAAAACTCCTAATGACCTAACATGGACTTTAACATATCCAAAATGGTCTTAAATGACCTTATTACAAGTATTCAACACCAACAAACCCAAAATGCAAACTTGACCCATAATAATCTATTTAACCAAGGTACTCCTGCACCATACTCCCCAGGAAAAAGAAATTTGAGTTCCACCTCAAATATGAATCTTCTTTCTTGTCTTCCAATTACTTTGCATGTGTGCATTGTTTTCATTTTGTTGGATCTCAAATACATTTGTATCTACTAGTGCACTTGTTCTTTTTGGTCTAACAACATGCTTCTTGAGCCAAGGCCAACTTGGTACAATGTTGCCATGTGATTTGGTAAATTTATTTTCTCTTTCATCCACTTTATTTTCTGATGCAGGTGCATCCCTAGTTCACGAGAAATCTTGTATCAACCAAAAATATTTGCATTTCAATTTGTTTATAGTTCAGTTTGTTTCTTTTCATTTTCTAGTTCAGTTTAGGCAATTCAGTCAGAAACAGTTTCTGTATTTTCGGTCCAATTGCATTTCAGACCTTGCGAAGTTGGACTTAGCTTCTAAATTCATTCATCTACACCATATCTAGAATTTAGAGATCCGCACATCATTATCAAAAAGATATCGCTATAAGAAGATCAACTATTTCTCATAACAGAGCATCTTGATAATCATAGACAACTAGCTGAAGGAGAGACCTGCATAAGTATTTCCCGATCTATGAAGCCTAATGACATATCATTCATTGCTCTTTGGTTCTTGGCCAACCTTCCCCGAAGATCCACACATCATTTCATTCATTTGTAGAGGTGTTCTATGCATTTTGGTTTGACCTATCCATGTACACACATTACAGCTCTTCATTGGAGTTTGTGACCTTCTTTGACCGACATGAAGGAATCTTATAATCTGGACATGATATATATTGATGTAATAGATCTTTAGGAAAGAAGTTATCAAGAAGTGATTCACATAGAAGTATCTGATAGTCTAGATTTCTACGAGGAGATTCAAAGTTTTATCTTGCGCATGTATGTAATTAGGCCCGTGAGCCCTAATTGTAAGCCCACATGTTACTGTCTGATCTCTATTTAAATTCTATGATATACTAAATAACTAAATTTGTATTTGTTCCATTTCTCTGAGTTGTTTTCGTTGTGTTTACTCTTGCTGTATGGTCTGGATAGTTCATTATGTGAACCCTCCTACCGTGACTACACCAAGTGGTATCAGAGCAAAAGTTTGAATCTTTGGGAGCGAATTGAGAGAAATTGGTGAAGGAATTTTGTAAGATCTTTCTGTTGACAGATCACCGAATTGAGGCAGGTTACTTGTGTTGCAACCGATCGCTGATTGAGAGGTAGTTGTCACCTTGTAGCCCGATTGTCGAACCTGAGGCAGTTTACACTTGATCCTAGGAAGAATGATGCCGAGGAGAGTTGCTGCTATTGGAACAATGGTTGGTAGAATGAATGAGATGATGGAGATGATGAAAATAATGTGAATTCAATTAGATGTTGTTGAAGAAGACAGGCAAAGAGGATTGACGCTGAGACCTAATGTTGAAAGCAATGATGAAGAAGAATTTCAATCTGTTGAACAAACTAGTGAAACCCTAGGAGGTGATGAAGAAGAAGAATCAGATCAAGTGAAGATGTTGCGAGCTATTTCAAAGATTGGAAGGAGACCTAGAGTTGATGTGCCAAACTATAATGGTAATTTGAACCTTGAAGAATTGATTGACTGGATAAATGACATGGAAGAATACTTTGAATATGAGGAAATTGAAGATCCAGACAAGGTGAATTTACAAAGACAAAGTTGAAAGGACATGTTACTATATGGTGGAAAGAAGTTCAGTTGGAAAGAAATAGAAAAGGAAAAGGAAAGATTACAAAGTGGGATAGGATGATGACAAAGTTGAAGAATCAGTTTATACCTGCTGACTATGAGTTGGAACTATTGAAGAGATTACAAAACTTGAGACAAAAGGAGAAATCTGTGAAGGAGTACACTGAAGAATTTCACAAGATGATCATAAGGATAGGACATAGTGAAGCAAGCAAGGAGAAAGTGGCTAGATATATCAATGGACTGAGATTGAACATTCAAGAAGAACTAAGCCTGGTAAGGATGACATCTTTGGAAGAAGCATATCAGTTTGCCCTGAAAGTTGAAGAGAAGATGAATAAAAGACATGATCAGAGACAGAGAGGTAGAGGAGGTAAATTTTAGAGAGGTAGGACTTATTCCAGAGGAGACAAATCACATCCAGAGTAGAACAAGTTTGACAGCCCATTTAAGAAGGATGACATAGATAATAATACTTACCAGAGAGGAAACCCTAGTGCATACTGGAATGAAGGATACAGAGGAAAAGGAAGAGGATTAGATAAGAGAACATTCAGAGGTACTTGTTTCAAGTGTGGAGGTGAAGGACATAGAGCATTTGAATGTAATAAGAGTAGTACTAGTAAGAGGACAGAAAATAGTGGAAGAGCAACCTATGTGGAAGAAGAATCAGTTGGATCACCCAGTTTAGTTAGAAAACCTGAGAAAGGAGAATCACTTGTGATGAGAAGAGCACTATTTCAAGTAGAGACAAATGAGGAACCACTGCAGAGGAAGAGTCTATTCAGAACTAAATACAAATCTGGAGGTAAGTGTTGTAAAGTTGTAATTGATAGTGGTAGTTCAGATAGCCTAGTTTCAGACGAGATGGTGACTAAGTTGAAGTTGGAAAGATTGAAACACCCTAAGCCCTATTAGATAGCATGGATTTAGGATGATCATAAGGTACTGGTGAGTGAACAATGTTTGGTGAAATTTCATATTGGATCTTATCATGATGAAGATTTGTGTGATATTATGCCTATGGATGTATGTCTATCTTGTTGGGTAGACCTTGGCAGTATGATAGAAAAGATATACATGATGGGTGAAAGAATACATATACTATAACATCAAATGGAAAGAGAATTACTTTGATTCCTTTGGAAGATGATCCTAAGAGTGAAGTATGTGGGAATGCTAGAATCTGTTTGGTAGATGGAAGAAAATTTCTAAATGGTTTGAGACATGAGAATATGTGTTATGCCTTGATTCCTAAGAAGCCAGAAACATTGAAGGAGACTGAAGAGACACAACCAGATGATATAAGAGAACTGCTGACAGAGTATGAAGACATCATATCAGATAACATACCTAAAGGATTGCCACCTATAAAGAGTATCAATCATCACATGGATCTTATACCAGGAGCAAGTTTCCCTAACAATGCAGCACATAGAATGACACCAGAAGAGAATGAAGAATTGAATAGAATGATACAAGAGTTGTTGAGAAAGGGTTTGATCAGAGAAATCTTGAGTCCTTGTGCAGTACCTGTAGTGTTAGCACCAAAGAAGGATGGAGAATGGAGAATGTGTACTGACTCTAAAGAAATAAACAAGATCACAGTTAAGTATAGATTTCCTTTACCTAGGATGGATGATATCATGGATTGTTTGAGTGGAGTAAGATATTTCACAAAGATAGACTTGAAGAGTAGATAGCATCAGATCAGAATCAGAGAAGGTGATGAATGGAATACTACTTTTAAGACAAATGAAGGATTGTATGAGTGGTTAGTGATGCCCTTTGGATTGATAGATGCACTGAGTACTTTCATGAGGTTGATGAATGAAGTCTTGAAGAAATTCTTGGGTAAGTTTGTTATTGTATACTTGGATGATATTATGATTTTTAGTAAGACAAAAGAGGAAAATTTGTGGCATATTAGACAAGTTTTGCAGAGGTTGAGGGAAGAGAAATTGCTGATAAACATCAAGAAGTGTAGTTTCATGAAGGAAGAACTAATATATTTAGAATTTGTGATTTCTACGAAAGGATTGAAGATGGACCCTGAGAAAGTGAAAGCAATTATTGAATGGCCTACACTAGAGAGCATTGGAGAAGTTAGATCATTTCATGGATTGGCTAGTTTCTACTAGAAGTTCATCAGAAATTTTAGTTCAGTTTATAACCCTATGACAGAGACAATGAAAGGTGACAGAAAGGATTTTAAGTCGACATCAAGAGTAGATAAAAGTTTTGAGTTGTTGAAGCAGAAAGTGATAGAGCAACCTATTTTGGCATTACCAAATTTCAATAAGGTATTTCAAGTTGATTGTGATGCAAGTGGAAATGCAATTGGAGCAATGTTAAGTCAAGAAGGTAGACTTGTAGCTTATTTCAGTGAGAATTTGAACAATGCAAGGAGAATATATTCAGTTTATGACCAAGATTTCTATGCCATAATTCAAGCCTTGAAGAAGTGGAGACATTACCTATTGCCTAAGGAGTTTGTGTCGTATATAGATCATCAAGATTTGCAATATTTGAATAGTCAAGGTAAGTTGAATCAGAGACATATGAGATGGGTAGAGTTCATGCAGAGTTATACATTTGTGTTGAAGCATAGGAGTGGTAAATCAAACAAAATTGTTGATGCCTTGAGTAGGAGAAGAAACTTGTCGACAAAGATAAGAGTTGAAGTGATAAGATTTGATGAATTGGAGAATATGTATGAGGGAGACACTAATTTTGTAGAACCTTGGAAAGCATGTAAGGAACCTGTTGTGACAGATAGGAGTAAGTGGTTGGATTATTTCATTTAGAAAGATATGTTGTTCAGATAAAATCAATTATGCATACCTAGAAGTTCAATGAGAGACAATTTGATCAAGGAGAAACACAGTGGCAGATTGGCAGGCCATTTTGGCATTGATAAGATAGTGGCTTTGGTGAGTGAAACCTACTTTTGGCCTTAGATACATAAGGATGTTCAAAGATTTGTTAAGACTTGTAGAGTTTGTCAAGTTGCAAAAGGGAGCAGTCAGAATACTAGATTGTATAAAACTTTGACAGTATCGAAGAGACCTTGGGAAAACATAAGTATGGATTTTGTAATAGGATTATGGAAGACATGGAGAGGACATTATTCAATATTTGTAGTGGTGGATAGATTTTCAAAGATGGCTCATTTTAGACCTTGTAAGAATACAACTAATGCAGTGCATGTAGCTGACCTATTTTTCAAGGAGATTGTGAGATTGCATGGATTACCTAAGAGTATAGTTTTAGACAGAGACACAAATTTTGTTGGATACTTTCAGAAGACACTTTGGAAGAAGATGAAGACAGATTTGAAGTTCAGTTCAACTTTTCATCCATAGACTAATGGATAGACAGAGGTAGTGAATATGAGTTTAGGAAATTTGTTAAGATGTTTGGTTGGAGAGAAAGCCGGAAGTTAGGATTTGATTCTTTCACAAGCAGAGTTTGCATATAATAATTTAGTGAACAGGAGTACCAGAAAAACACCTTTTGAGATTGTTACCAGAGTAAACCCTAAAGGAGTTGCAGAATTAAGAGATGTTAGTATGGAAGAAAAGTGAAGTATAGAAGCAGAAGAATTTGCAGATCACATGAAGACAGTACGTGATCAAGTGAAGAAGCATTTGGAGAACATGAACGATAAGTACAAAGAGGAGGATGAGGAGAAGATAAGACATAAGGAATTTGAAGTTGGAGATGAAGTAATGGTGTACTTGAGAAAAGAAAGATTTCTAGTTGGGACATATAACAAGTTGAAGATGAAGAAGTTTGGACCTTGTAAGATGCTCAGGAAATTTGATTCAGGGAATGCATATGAAGTGGAGCTACCAGAGACCTTAGGTATTTCACCTATTTTGAACATTGTAGACCTATATCAGTATCAGAAAATAGAGTTTAGTGATAGCATGGAAGAAGACTTGAAGAAATAGTTGCCACAACAAGCACTGAAGCAGATTGAAGACATTTTGTACAATAGAGTTGAATGCAGCACTAGATGAAGACAATACAAAGAATATCTTGTGAAGTGGAAAGGTAGACCGAAAGAAGATTCATCTTAGATTTCTCAAGTTGAGGTGGACTGTCTTGGTTCTCCCCTAGCCCCAGCAAAGTGAGGGAATCACTTTTTTAATAACCCTGGATGTCTGATGCAGGAGCATCCCTGGTTCAAGAGCAATCTTGCATCAACCAAAAACATTTGCATTTTAGTTTGTTTCTTTTCATTTTCCAATTCAGTTTAGGCAGTTCAGTCAGAAGCAGTTTCTATATTTTCACTCCAATTGCATTTCAGACCTTGTGGAGCTGGACTTAGCTTCTAAATTCATTCATCTACACCATATCTAAAATTTAGAGATCCGCACATCATTACTGGAAAGATATGACTATTAGAAGATAGACTATTTCTCAGAACAGAGCATCCTGATAATCACAGACAACCAGCTGAAGGAGAGACCCACGGAAGCATTTCTCAATCTGTGAAGCCTAACGACATATCATTCATTGATATTTGGTTCATGGATGACCTTCCTTGAAGATCCACACATTATTCCATTCATTTGCAGAGGTGTTCTATGCATTTAGGTCTGACCTATCCGTGTACACATGTTATAGCTCTTCATTAGATTTTATGACCTTCTTTGGCTGACGCAGAGGAATCTTATGATCCAGACATGATGTATATTGATGTAATAGATCCTTAGGAAAGAAGTTATCCAGAAGTGATTCACATAGAAGTATCTGATAGTCTAGATTTCTGCGAGGAGCTTCAAAGCTTTATCTTGTGCATGTATGTAATCAGGCCTGTGAGCCCTAATTGTAAGCCCGCATGTTGCCGGTCGATCTCTATTTGAATTCTATGATATGCTGAATGACTAAATCTACATTTGTTCCATTTCTTTGAGTTGTTTCTGTTGTGTTTACTCTTGCTACACAGTCTAGATAGTTCATTATGTTAACCCTCCTACCATGACTGCACCATCTTCTTTGCCTACATAGGCAACAAACATATTAAAGAAATCATATTTTCCTTCTTCATACTTCACTTCTTCATCCACCTCATGTTGTTTTCCACACATTCTTTTCTCTTCATTATTCTCCAAATTCTTTGGTTGCACCTCAACTATACTCAGCCATTCATTTTCATTTTTGAATTGCTCATCCATTCTTCCATTCTCCTTGACATCAACATTCTCAACTCTCAGTTCTTCTCCTAAGAACCATACTATCTCATTATCCTCCATAACTATCTTCTCTTTTTGGACTATCCTTGAGTCCTCTACAGCTTCTTTTGTTGTCTCTTCCTCTTCTTCCTGAACATCACCCACTTCAACACCAATGTCACTATCAGTTTCATTAGTTTGAGCAATTTCAAAAGAAAATTCTTCCATTTCTTGTTCAACTAATTTTTCAAACAACATTTTGTTTTTAAAATTTGTTACCTTAACCATTATCTCATTTGTCTTTGCTTCATATTGTTGTACTGTTGTCTTCTCACTTAACAATAAGCTTTCAATTCCTATGCACTCATCCTTCAAGGCTATTAATGTAAATTTCATCCCATCTTTGTCCATAATGTCATATGTGTTGTTTTTTCTATTATACTTCACTGCTATGCTATAATGTCATAACCTTCCAAATACATCTAAATGCATAATATCACAAACTATTTCATCCTTATAACCGCCTATGTGAAACTCAACTTTGCATTGCTCATTTACAATTACCTGATTACCAGTTTGAAGCCAACTCACAGAATAGGGTGTGAGGTGTGGTATTCTTTCCAAACCCAATTTATCTACCATATATTCAGAAACAATATTATCCATGCAAATATCTAAAATCACAACTTGACAACATTTACCTTTGGAGTAGCAAGTGGTCTGGAATAAGCTTTCCTTTTCCATCTTTCTTGCTTTCTTGGCTGCCATTTCTTCCTCCTATATCTTCTTTTCCATTTCTTCCTCATGTAGCCTCTCTACCACTCTTAACAATCTGTCTAGAAATGATGATGCCCTTGTTCCATTTTTCTTCTTATTAGGAGTCATCCTTCAACATCAAATCTCACTAAACCACATTAGCCAAAAGAATAAATCATTCCCAAAGATATTCTATCTCTGATACCAATTTGATGTAGAGAAGGGGTGGATGATCTCAAATTAACTCAAAGTTTATTCAACAAACCAAACTTTACAAACTTAGAACCCTAACTTAGAGGGTTTCTCTCACAATCTTCCTATTCCCTTAGTAGTACTTGAAAAGTGGTTTTTCCAACACAACTCTCAGGGTAGACATGATACACAAATTATGAACATAGTTACAGATACCCATTTGAACATTTAACAACATATCAAAATCTCAGGGGTGGTCCTTTTGTACGGAACCCTTCAAAAGTGGATTGTCCTACTTCTTGACTAGACTTAAGGTGGTATAACAATTCATGTTTTTTGGCCATAACTTTCAACCCAAAACTGATCTCTAAGAAAGTAGACTTGATTCAAATATCCATTTGGCCCTTATTTAACATATCTCAAAATTAGAGTAGGTTATTTTGTACGGAAACCCTCAAATTTAGACTACTAGGGTTTCAGACTTGTTTTAGTAAAATAGACACAATTTACTCAAAACATAATGAAATTGAGTACAACAAAAAAAATAGAAAATAGATTCAATTATATTTCAAACCATACCACATGTAGGTAGTACAAATTTCATATTGATCCATACCAAGCTATGAAACAACTAAATAATGTTCAGAAAATGTAGAAAACAGAGCACTTTTATTAATTTTTGTGCAAAACTTCCACCACACAACTTGTGTCGACCATTTCTAGTTTAATACAACATGTTTCCATCAATTTCTCACTAATTTTTCAACTTCCACCTTTTAGTTTCTTCATTTACAACTTGTAGCTCTTCAAATTCCATAGTTTTGCAACTTTTGGCAATTTTTGACAACATTTGGAAAAATCACAACATGGACTCCCAAAAATCTTAATGACCTAACATGGAATTTAACACATCCAAAATGGTCTTAAATGACCTTATTACAAGTATTCAACACCAACAAACCCAAAATACAAACTGTAGAGGAAAACTAATGCTTTGTAGACTTAACATAATTCAGGGGTAAACCTATCTGAATAGTCCACTTGACATTGTACTCCCACATTAAATTATCAACCAAGGAGCATAAGATTATGATGGGTCTGCACTATATATGCACTATGAGAGACTCTTAATCTATTATCACTGTGTGAAAGAATAACTAAAATTCAATAACATTAAACAAAACACAGTTAATGTTGAAAAGAAACCTTTCTACACAGTAGTTGTTGTGGGTAAGTAATAAACTGGATTCTCTCCTTCTATATTATCTTTCATATCTCTTGCTTGATTACATATTCAAATATATAGGCTAACAAACATCTAATAAGTGTCCCATCATTCCTTCAAACAAGGAAAATGATTATTCTTCAAATGACACAAATACAATGACTGGACAATAGAGTCCTATTACAACTTTTCATCTGATTGATTGGAAAAGAGTTTGTTTGAACTCTTTTATGAACAAACTGATCTGTTGGAGATTTTTTGATGTGTATAAATACATGGAAATCCATATCCATCTTTATTTCAAGTTAAAACTCGGAATATAACAAATGGTGGAGGTTGGATTAAATCTTTGCCTTCTCAGTCACCACTTTTTACTCAGTCAACTTCTGTTATTTCCTACTCCCTTACTATTACATATCTCTTCAAACAATTTATGGGTTTCATGCTTCTTCCTTTCATATTTTCAAATCATTTTGCAAATTTGAATTTTGTTAAGAAACGAGGAAGATAAGCCTATTTTAATGTAACTACCTTTTTGACTTTTTCTGCACACCACTTTTCCAGCAACATCAACATGTTGACAACTGTCAACTTGTTTCTCTTCTTTTCAGCTGCATGAATGACTCATTCCTTCCACAAATGATATTTTAATCCTTTTACAAATACTTGACATTTAATAATTATCATTCATCATAATATATCATCATAATTTAGCATCAACTAACTAAAACATACAAACATTTATAAATCATCATTAATCATAGTCAATGCTACAGGGAATTGAGGTAAAGCTCATAAATATCTTAGGAATGATATTATAACATCATGAACATGGATTAAATCATAAGGAATGGTGAAATAAATAGGAAAAATAATAAGCTCATCATTCCCCCCAACTGAAGTTCTGCTTGCCCTCAAGCAGGAGATGGACATTGGTTAGACATGAAAACTACCAGCACGATTGCCTTCTTTTTCATCAAGATAGAAATATTGTTGTATAGATGTCTCTCCATATTCTCTTAACATCTTCTCTCTTTAATTCATTCTTGAGATAACATGAATAACATCTACTACAGATGCCCCTAAATACTTTTGCCTTTTGTCACTTTGAAGTAATAATGGCAAAGGGAAATCAATAGAACAATATGTCAATTGAAGCAAACATAGTCATGAATGTTGGAGGTAGGTATGAAAATATACAAGAAAGGTCATCCTCCTATGGTCTAGGACAACAATACAATGCATGCACGTTTCCCCCCAACTGAAAGGTCATTTGTCCTCAAATGCCAATGTATGGATGTGGGTAGTAGAATAAATCAGTTATGAAGCATGTAATTAGAACAATGATAATTGATGAACATATTGTAATGCAAAGGTAGTTAATTAACTAAAAAATGATAAATATTACTAATGAATGAGAATCATAAATGTAAGTACCTGCTATGATGTAGCGAAAAACTATAAACTTGATGAATAGCTGAAATTATAGGTTCCTGAATAGCTGAATGTACAAGTCCCTCGAAGAGTGGCTGCATATTTATCATCAGTAGTTGTTGTAGGTTTCCTGGCTGCTCACTACCGAAAATGTCTATTCATCCAATAACTTCTAATGTAACTTTTAGATGTAGTCCATTACCATTGAATAAAATATGATTAGATCAATTGAACAACACCAATTGAATAGACATTCTTGATCCCATGAAGACCCAACTACCTAATGGAAACTTTTTTTGACAAGCATGAATCACAACCTTGAAAAAATGACTTTGGAATATGACCAAACAACCAACTATGAATACCATTGAAATAGTCATCTAAATAAGAAGAAATGAGGAAGCAAACTACACCAGACAACACCCAACTAACTATGCTTCGATATTTGGAGAAGACATCTAAGACATTTTGCAACAACACTTATTAAATGAAAAACCTATCCTAACCTACACTAACCAACAAATAAAACTTTGATCAAACAAAACCATTGACTGGTTCTATGAACTAGCTACCTTTCCTTAGCAACTTACAATGCTTCACATTCTTGTGAGCAACCAAAAAGAGGTGCAACATATATAGAAACTTAATAAATAGTTGCAATAATTTTTGACATACATAAACAAACTCACTTACTACTTCATTTTGACAATACATACTTTTTTTTGAAGGAAATAAGTAAGATGAGACCATTCTTCTTTAATTGCAACTATGTATTTAGCTTCATCTTTAGTTGTAACTTCATGCTTGAATTCAAGCATGACTTGTGATACTTTTGTGGCCTCTATTTCAGCTAGATGTCTGATAGGATATCCTCATCAAAGAACAAATTTTGAACCCTCCTTGTTGGTTTCATGCTGATGGGCTGCTTCTTTTGATAGAAGCATAGAAAAATATCACAGGATGCTCATGTTTCTCATGTTTTTGCTCTACAAAAGATATTGGTGTTGCAGCTAAAGTTGAGTAAAACACCTCTAAGTAATCCCAAAATTGGTCTTCTTCAATCTCTTCTTTACTTTTCTGCATGAGAATATTGGTTTTGACTTCATAGTAGCTCTCTTCTTCAAGTAGGAGTTTTGATTTGATATAACGTTCATCTTGACCAGCAACCTTGTGTATAATAACTTCTTCATTTTGCAAAACAAGGTTGTCCTCTTTAGCATCAATTCTTGAACAAAATTCTTTTATGATGCTAGAGAATGTGTCTTCATTGATTTCCAATTTACTCTTTGCAAGCATATCAATCTGATCCATTTGTCTGCTGCTAAATTTGGTTGTGGCAACTTTTAATATGCCTAATAATCTTAAATGCTTTGAATAGAAATTATGATTCTACAAAAACAAGGAAGAACTTTTAAGAAACCTAGAGATTCTCATGGCTTGACACCATCCCTTACAATGGCGCCAAAAATGTAGAGGAAAACTAATGCTTTGTAGACTTAACATAATTTAGGGGTAAACCTATCTGAACAGTCCACTTGACATTGTACTCCCACATTAAATTATCAACCAAGGAGCATAAGCTTATGATGAGTCTACACTGTATATGCACCATGAGAGACTCTTAATCGATCATCACTATGTGAAAGAATAACTAAAATTCAATAACATTAAACAAAACACAGTTAATGCTGAAAAGAAACCTTTCTGCACAGTAGTTGCTGTAGGTAAGTTGTTGCGGGTAAGTAATAAACTAAATTCTCTCCTTCTATATTATCTTTCATATCTCTTTCTTGATTACATATTCAAATATATAGGCTAACAAACATCTAATAGGTGTCCCATCATTCCTTCAAACAAGGAAAATGATTATTCTTTAAATGACACAAATACAATGACTGGACAATAGAGTCCTATTACAACTTTTCATCTGACTGATTGGAAAAGAGTTTGTTTGAACTTTTTTATGATCAAATTGGTCTATTGGAGATTTGTTGATGTGTATAAATACATGGCAATCCATATCCATCTTTATTTCAAGTTAAAACTCAGACTATAACAAATGGTGGAGGTTGGATTAAATCTTTGCCTTCTCAGTCGCCACTTTTTACTTTGTCAACTTCTGTTATTTGCTACTCCTTTACTGTTATGTATCTCTTCAAACACTTTTTGGGTTTCATGTTCCTTCTTTTCCTCTTTCCAAATCATTTTGAAAATATGAATTTAGTTAAGAAATGGGGACGATATACCTATTTTACTGCAACTACCTTTTTGACTTTTTTTGCATGCCACTTTTCCAGCAACATCAACATGTTGACAACTGTCAACTTGTTTCTCTTCTTTTCAGCTACATGAATGACTCATTCCTTCCACAAATGATATTTTAATCCTTCTACAAATACTTGGCATTTAATAATTATCATTCATCATAATATATCATCATAATTTAGCATCAACTAACTAAAACATACAAACATTTATAAATCATCATTAATCATAGTTAAGGCTTCAGGGAATCAAGGTAAAGTTCATAAATATCTTAGGAATGATATTATAACATCATGAACATGGATTAAATCATAAGGAATGGTGAAATAAATAGGACAAATAATAAGCTCATCACAAACTTGACCCCTAACAACCTATTTAACCAAGGTGCTCTTGCACCACCATGGCTTTATAGAATTTACACAACATCAAGATGGGTGTTTGCCTTGGAATCTTCACCCATGTGACAATCAATGACTTCTTACAAGCTCATAACACTTGTCAAGAGTCAACAATACAACCTTGGGCATCCATGGACAAAAATAGGCTCTTACAGGGTCATAAAAGTTGTCATACATGCATCCTACGCTTGGCAAAAGATGCCCATGCGATCTTGAATGCCTAGGGGCTAAAAATAGCCACTTACAACATCTTATGACATGTCATATGTTGTCATAAATGTCATAGATTCTTATGACAACTTGCAATTGTCACAGAATCTCTTACATCTTCTTACAACATCTGTGACACGTGTCATAACACTAAAAATAGGTATTTCCTCCACATGTGCACCACACTTTGACCAATTATCATTTACCATAGTAAATGACATACCATAACTACCACCGGTAACTGCAAAACTTACCAGTCCAGTAACTCCGTAATTACTGTGGACAATAAATAATTTTTACCACTACCAGTGAAACTAGTACATCCCTTATGGGTAATTACAAATAATAAATGGAATAATACAATAATGGGATTTATAAGGTTAATGGAACCTTATCACAACATTCTCCCACTTGACATTATACATTGTAAATCAACCCATAGGAAAAAGAATTGTAAATAATTAGGCACTAGAAATAAGGCCCATGGCCTCTCTGCACCACATGAACATCTTTGTGCTCACAGGCTTGGTCAATGAATCTACAACATTCTCCCGATTATCTATCTTCTTCAACTCAATCTATCCATTTGCAACCAACTCTCAAACAAAGTGATGTTGAACATCAACACGCTTAGTCCAAGCATGATACATGGGATTCTTGGCCAAACAAATAGCACTTTGGCTATCAAAACCAATCTGAATGTTCCTACAATCAAATCCAATACTTGTACATGATCTCCTGAACCAAAATGCCTCCTTAGAGACATGGGTAGCAGCCATATACTCTACTTCTATGGTAGACAAAGCAACTGTGGGCTGCCTCTTACTCATCCAACTCATTGCTCCTCCAAACAGAGTAAACACATAGCCACTAGTGGACCTTCGACTATCCAAGTCACCTTCCCAATCTGCATCAACAAAAACATGTATGTCCAAAGATTTATCAGCACTATCAATACCAGAATAATCCAAACAATGATTAGGAGTAACTGCAAGATATTTAAACACCCCCTTCACATAATTCTAATGCTATCTACCAGGGTTAGACATAAATCTACTCAAAACTCCCATTGCTTGGGCAATATCTAGGCTAGTGCAAATCATTGCATACATCAAACTCCCTACATCACTAGCATATGACACATTAGATGTATCCTCAAGTTTATCCTCAGTCTTTGGACACATATCTAATGAAAGCTTAGTACCAATGGGTAGAGAAAATCTAACTGGGTTACAGTCCTACAAACTAAACCTCTAAAAAATGGTATTCACATACTTACTTTGTGACAACCAAAGCTTTTTGTTAACTCTGTCCCTCCTAATCTCCATTCCCAGAATATACCTGGCAACTTCAAGATCCTTCATATCAAATGCACCTGAAATTTGGGCTTTAAGCTCACTGATCATACCCTTAGTATTGCTGAAAAGTAACATGTCATTAACATACAAAGCAATAACTAGTATAAAATCATCAACACAATAAATGTAAACACAATGATCATCCTCGCTTCTAACAAAACCCAATTTCAAAATAAACAAATCAAACTTTTGATACCACATTCTGGGGGACTATTTTAAACCATAGAAAGACCTTTTCAACATGCAAACCCAATGTCCTTTTCCTTTTACCTCAAAACCTGTAGGTTGTTGCATATATATTTCTTCCTCAAGATCTCCATGCAAGAATGTAGTTTTAACATCCATTTTCTCAATTTCCCAATCATAAGCTGCAACAATGGATAGGAGAAATCTAATAGAATTCAATTTAGCAATAGGAGAGAATATCTCACCAAGATCAACTAGACCTCTCTTTGGGAGTAGCCCTTGGCTACCAGTCTATCCTTGTACTTCTCTAATGACCTGTTTGCTCCAAACTTCTTCTTGAAGACCCACTTACAACCTATGGCCTTTCTTCCTTTGGACAAATGACCAAGATCCTAGGTGTTACAAGAGTCTAAAGCCATCATCTCCTCATGCATGGCTAATTGCTAAGACTCACTATCATCTGTAGAAATAGCTTTCCTGTAAGCTCTAGGTTCATCGTTAGTACTCAATAAAGCATATACACAATGGAAATCTGGTGGGCTATACCTGTCAACTGGATTCCATTTTCTTATAGATCTCCTCAAGGGTGGAGTAAGATTCTCAACTTGTTCTTCTACATGATCATTTATACCAACTTCTTTCGTAACAATAGATTCATCTTCATCAGAACTACTTAAATCTTCTTCTTCTTCTTCACCCCCAAATCCATCATTCTATTCTTCTTGAGGTGCATCTTGCTACTCTAACTCAAAGTGTACTCTCTTTACCTTTTCATCTTTTTCTTTTGGCTACTTAAGTTCAGAAATAGCTCTAAGTTCCCTAAAAATAACATCTCTAGAAAAGATAATCTTGCAAGTTAGTGGATTCCAAAGCTTATAACCTTTCACATTATCACCATATCCAATGAATGTACACTTTTTAGCTTTTGGATCCAAATTAGATCACTTTTCCTTAGCCACATGAATAAAAGCCTCACAACCAAAAATTGTTAAATGTGAAATAGAAGGTTTCTTACTTGTCCACACTTCATAAGGTGTTGAATCAAGAGCCTTACAAGGAGATCTGTTTATCAAGTAGCAAGAAGTACACACAACCTCTGTCCAAAAGTATTTATCCAACTATGCATCACTAAGCATACTTCTGGCTCTTTCCATAATTGTTCAGTTCATCTTTTCTGCAACACCATTCTGTTGTGGTGTATATGGAGTTGTCTTTTGTCTGATTATACCTACATGCTTGTAAAACTCAACAAATTCCTTAGAGAAACATTCCCCTCCATTATCAGATCTTAATATTTTTATCTTTAAACCTGATTTGTTCTCTACTAAGACTTTGAATTTCTTAAACTTAGTGAAAACTTTAGATTTATGTTTCATAAAATAAATCCATGTAAATCTAGATATATCATCAATGAAGGTGACAAAATAATGAGATTTTCCAATAGATTCATTATCCACAGGTCCAAACACATCCATATGAATAATTTCTAATTTCTCTTTTGTTCTATTGCCTCCTAAAGAAAATGATTTTTTATTTTGTTTACCAAACACACAATGCTCAGAGAAATCAAAGTGCTCATCAGAATAAGAGAAACCGTCAAACAATTCTTTATTCTTAATAGTTTTTAGTACATTATTACTTGTGTGGCCCAATCTATGGTGCCACAACATACAAGTGTTTTCAGAAGCCTTAGAAACATAAGAGGCATTACAAACTGTAGTGGCTTCAAGCTTAAATAAGTCCTTGAATCTCTTCCATTTCAGTACCACCAAGTTCCCTCTCACCAATCTGTAGCCATGCTTGTCAAATGTCACATGCATTCCTAAATAATTCAACTTAGAAACTAAAATTAGATTTCTAGCTAATTTAGGAACATGCAAAACACTAGGGAGGGTTTTAATCCTCCCATCACTAAAACACAACAATACCTTTCCTTTCCCGACAATCGGATATGAAGAGTTGTCACCAAGGTAGATATTACCTCCATCATATTCTTCATATGTGGAGAACCATTCCTTATGTAGGGTCATGTGCAACGAGCATCCTGAGTCAACCAAGCATTGATCATTAGAAACAACATTACATGCAAAAATTAAAACATCTTCACCTGCATTTGAGGACTTATTCGAAGCAGTCTCCCACTATTTCTTGGGGTTTTTGCACTCCTTTACATGTCTCCTTTTAACGCAGTTCCAACACTTAACTCTATTCTTTTTTCTAGGAGTCTTAGATCAGCCCTTGGACTTGTCCTTAGCCCCTTTCTATTCTCCTTTCGGTCCTCTTTCCTTAGACCTTCCCTGACACTGAGAGCATCCCCTGAACTATCTAAACTCTTCTTTCTCAATTCTTGTGATAGTAGAATTGAAACAAGAGCATCCAACTTCGGATCCGTGAGGTTAGCAGTGATAGCAAGGATAAGATTCTCCCAAGACTCAGGTAAAGAACAAAGAAGTAAGATACATTTATCTTCCTCACTAACATCAACATCTACTAAAGAAAGCTAACTCAACAACAAATAAAAAGAGTTTAAATGCTCTACAACTGAATCACCCTCTCTCATTTTCATAGAAAATAATTTTCTTTTCGAATAAAGTTTATTTACCATACTCTTGGCTTGATAGATTTCACCCAATCGATTCCACAACTTGTGTACGGTCTCTTCCTTTGTGACATTCAATAGGACAAAGTCTGATAGACATAGATGGATGGCTCCCCATGCCTTCTTATCCAACCTATCCCATTCATCTAGAGAAACTTCATCGAGTTTCTTCTCTTTTTGAACAGCCAACCACTAGTTTCTTTCTTCCAACAAATCCTCCATTTTCAACTTCCACAACTCATACCCCATTCTATTGAACTTCTCAATGTCCAAATGAGAGGTTGATGCAATGGTGGATCTAGCCATAATAACAACACAAGATCTACAAAACAAACACAACCAAATCTCCCACTACAGCTACAGCTTCCACACTACAACCCAAGAGTCAAAGATGGCCAAGCTTTAATACCAAATGTTAGAAATGAAACCAACACTACTTCAATGGAAATCTAATTCAAATAAATTTTTGTAATCTTTTAAGTGTGTATTATTGATGGAGATTGTAACAAGAAATGAAACTATGCTTCACAGAAATGCAAAATTAGAAATATGAACGCATAACACAATGTTTATATTGATGTTTATTTTTTCAGATAATCACCAACAATGGGAGATTATGAGAACATGGGATTGACTCTCAAAATAACCTTCGTATTTTAAAGAAGCTGGTTCTTCTCTAGGGTTTATGGGAAAAAGGGAAGAAAGATAAACAATATTACAGATACAATACAAAATAACTGCCTAAGGTGATGCACCAACAATATGTTTTGATTCCAAAATAAGCACAATGACTAAATCCTTTAAAATCTCTGTCAAGTTAAAGAGCAATATGCATGATAAGCAGAAATAGAATATGTAACAGATTTATATTCAAAGGCTGAACTTAAAGAACTTGCAAGAAAGACCCATAAAACATCATAAAATGCATAGAACAAAGGCTTCTTTTCATTAATAGCTCAAACAAAGTACATAAGGCAAAGAATATGCATAGATCCACAATGTTTCCCTTTCTTGAAAGATAACTGTAAAGGATAATGACATATATCTGGTCTAACAACACAAATTCTCTTAGCATATATTTCCTTCCATATATCTATATCTCCTTCATTACAAACTCCCCTATTTATAGCACAAAAAATGAATCTCTAGACTCTGGCAGTAGTTGAGACTCTCCAACTGCCTGCAAAACAGAACTGGTGTCAACTAGAGATATCATTAGTGGCCCACATGCTAAAGCTTTTCTTAGATTCTGGGTCTCTACTTCGACCCTTCTTGTTACAACAAACACTCTGGGTCTTCTAATATGCTGGATTCTCCCACTCATACCCTACATTCCTATTGATTGACAGGTGCACTAAATACGGCTTGAACCCTCAGTGCTTCTATCAGTGTCGTTGAGATAGGTGGTACCTCCCATGGTCTTCAAAAAGACTCCAAAATACATACATGGCACTCTGGTACTTTCCTGGAAAGGCTTTTCCAAATAATTCCTTAATAGCGCACCGTGATGACACTCGGCACTTTCCGCTACTTCCATACTTAACAAAAAGACTTAGCTCCTCTATGACACATGACGGGTTCTGCCTATTTCAAATTGGGACATATCATACCTTCATACTCCTTCACAAAGCTTCGCCAAAACTTTTCCTTCAAACATCTGCCATGCCAACACGTGGTGTCATCCACATGGGCTTGAAACTTATAAAATGTTGATACTTATCTGATTTCACAGTCACTTATAAATAGAAACACTGGAGACAAAGACATAGCAAAATGTAGAGTTTTAACTCTACAGTTCTTGGCTACACACTTGGGACTCTGTTCCTGCATAGAGAGAACCTAAAAATATTACAAAAAGATTTAAAAAATCAAAATTGTACTACCACAAAAAAATAAGGACTTAAACCTTTTGCAATACGGCCTGAAACCTAGACAACTCTAAATATGATAGATTCTTTCTCTTTTGTAGAGCTTGGAATGCTAAATCTAGTTCAATAATATCCTTATAATAGAAAGTTTGTAGGATCTAAACCACTATATGCAATTGAAACTCCAACCGAGCGATTGGAAGCAAGACTTATTCTACCTCCTTGACACTTGATGAATCACTCAGACTCTGGAAAATAGTCTGATCATTTTGCTTTAATAGAAGTAGTGTCTTTATCTAGTTTGTCATCAAGATAGTGCTATTATTAGGGAAAGGAGATGGGAGTCCCATCTGTACCAATTTCTCTATATGCCTTTTCATACCTTTGACAGCTTCTTTCAATGTGTTCAAGAGGGTCTTGCATCTTGTTGCAGCCTCATTGCAGCTCATAACTTCATTAAATTTTTCCGCTGTAGTCATCCTATCACTAACCCCTACTTCCAGCAAGGCTTCATTTGAGGCATCATAAAACTTTTGTAATAAAAGCTGAGAATCTGAAACCCTTACAGAAACATAGGATAAAGTAGCCTCTATTGAAGATTCAACTTTTCACAAAGCTGCTAGGCATTCAAAAGAAATCTAAAGAGCAGGCTTCAGTTGTGTGACCTCATCTAAGATCCTTTTCCATGAAGACACATAAAGTTCGTTCACCATTGCCAGGACTCTAGTGTTTTGAGGCCCCTGACTCAGTTCAATAGTCAATTGCTTTAGCTTCTCTTGCTCGGCCATTTATTGTGCTTGATAGGCATTGCTCTGGTCCTGTTCTTTCTTAAGACTTTGTTGAAGATATGACACTTCTTGGGCCTTGTCTTGGCCTTTCTTTTCTACAAGAACTTTCTCTTGCTCAAGTGCACTTGTAGTGGCCTTTGCTTGTGTCAATTGGCCCGTAAGGTTGTGACCCTCACCTACGATGCTTGGAACACTTGCAGCGACACAGTAGACTGGATATCTTTGTTCAATTTGTCAATTTCCAAGTCCTTAGCCTTTATTTCAGCAGAAAGGTGATTAATGGTGGTCGTTGTCTTGGTTAGATCTTCTTCTGCCTTCTGCAGATTCCTAGTCACTTTCAAATAATCTGTTGTTATGGTTGTAGAGGTTTTGTTCATCAACTCCACCTTGTCCTGAGGCTTGAACTGGGTCAGATCCATGGCTACTACATTCATAGTGTAATCTTCTGGCTTCATCTACTCCAGAGGCTTGATTACATTGGGGCTCATGTGCATGATGGTCGGAGATTGTTGAATTGGATCAAAAAGTGTTTTCATCTATGGGGTGGCCGGGTTTTTGTTCTCCTTCATTTTCTTCTTTTTCCTTCTGGATTCCCTTGCTTTCTTGGTAGCCTCTGCTTGGCTTTAAAAAGCAGAGGGAGAAGTAATTAGTCCACTAACAAAGGGATGACCTTGTGGGAGGCCATAGGGTATAGCAGTGATCTGTTGGCTGGGGTTCGGTTGGACAAGGGCTCTTCTTAGCATGGTTGGAGAGAGAGTGAGTAAACTAAAAACCTATGGTATTGACAAAATTGATGAGCTAAAAGAGGGGGAAAAGGATTGCAAAGGAATAACAGAGGTGGAAGGAGGTGTGAAAGTATAGGGAATTTTGGTTGCCACCCCTAATGAAGAAGACTGAGAAGGAGAAGAGGGAGGAGGTATACTTACCTGTGGTGTTGCCTTTGCTACAGGAACTTGTTGCTGTAAGACCCCATAATATCTTCCTCTTCTTCTTCCTCTTGTAATTTCAGCTTCCGCTTCTTCTTCAGAGGCTTTTCTATTGTGTCCTCAGAATCTTCCTCCTCCATTGCTTCTTGCATAGAAATGAGTGATTGTTTTGAAATGGCCACTCCAAGACCCCCAGATGTCGAAGCTATTTGGGTCTCATGAGATGGCTATTGTGTAGCTTTCTATTGTTCGATGAAACTAAGAGGTTGTGGCCAAGTGGCTCTTGGAACTTGTTTAGTGGTTTCCTCTTTTTCCTTAGTCTCCTCTTCATGGCTCAAAAGTTTGCTTGTGTCAGGGCTTGAGACAGGAGTCATATGATCATCATCCCATAACCTCTCCCACTCTTCATCAGTTGCAACTTCCCTAAAGGTGGTAGTAGTCTCAGCAATCTCCTGCCTATATTTCCAATAGGCTGATATTTTCTCAGGAGTCCAATCTTTATTTCTCAGAGTCTGTTTCAGACCATGGGTCATATTCTTCTTAGGGTCATACTCTTGAATGATAGTGTAAAATGTCTCCCATGGCTTGGGAGCTTCAACAGGCACATCTGTCAGTTCCACAGACATCCGGAGTATCCTTCTTTGGTGATCTCCTCTGCTCCCAAAATGGCTGACTCTCATGAATGAATTATGCATGAACATTATTTTCTACAATCCAAGATGCCAAGAAACTATTTGGATCATAATTCCATTGATCTTGTACCATCAAGAGTCCATAATTTGCCATCTTGTTCTGCAAAAGATACTTAGTTTCTTTTCTCTTTATTGTGATTCCTATCTTGGTCCAAGGGGTATCATAAAATTTCCTCTTTCTCTTCTTACTCCCAAAGTTCTTGTCAATTATTGACAATTGGCGGGCTACCTCCAAGACTATGACCCTGGGAGTTAAGACTTTTGGAAGCATGAATGGTTCCCTGGCAAAGCCATGAAGTCTTACTATGGTGAAATGGGCCCCAAAGAAATAATCACAAAGGACTTTGGAATTTACCAACAAACCCCTTATCCTATTGGTCATTCTATTCTCAATACCCTCAGAGTATAATTGCTCAAAAATGGGTGCTACAAAACACTCTGCAAACTCATATGGGTCTGAGGTTTCTAAAATAATGTGGATCCATGTAGACACAGGAATAGTTTTTCTACTATCTATCTCTGGGTCATACATATCCAACTGCATATACTGCTAAAAAAATGGTAATTCTAATATAAAATTAAATGGAAGAGATATGTTGAGTACCTAAAAGTCTACATATCAGCAAAATTGGACAGTTGTTCAATCAAGGCCTGTGAAATATGCTTCGTAAAGTCAAAATCATATTGTGTGGCTTTATCAACTATCTTGAGCCTAAAAATAGCTACCAATTGCCAATCGTATGCATTGGCATCCTCGTCTTGGCTGAAAATGAAGGCCAACATGGAGCAAGCATCCTGCACATCTGAGGTGAACCGAAGTCAGGCTAAAGGCAATGCAGGTAACTGGGTGTTGTCATCATCTAGATGCAACTCTGCATTTAGGAACCTGATCTTTGTACGTACACCCTACCATGTGCTCTGCATTCTGGGTATGTCATAGAAACTGGTATCTTGGTCATGATATAGACCTAACATGTCCTAAATTATCTTAGGAGTGATCTAGAGCATAAAGTTGTTTCTCTAAATTGTTGAAGTTTGGGGGTTGAAAAGGGTCGTGCATAGCCAGACCAACTCAAGATAAGAATGAACAATAGGGACCACGAATTGGGCCAATTGAGAGGTCCAAATTCTCATGCTAAAAGTCTCAGATTCACTTTTCTTTGCTCATAGGAGAAATCTCACATGCACCCCCTCTCTTAGGTTTTTCATATTCTTTGCAGTTCGAGGGTCGAAAATCCCATCGGTGTAGTCTTCCACCTGCGAAGGGTCAACTTCTTTTCTCTTCTCTAAGGCTTTGGTCCTTGGCCAATTGGCTCTTGGCTGCACCTTGACTGATGCATATGGCTTCCTTTTCTTTCATTTCTATGGTAAATCAAATTGACCCTCTTGTTCAGACCCTTTAGCAGATTATTCCTCTTCCATTTCTACACTTCTGCTCATCTCAACATTTGCGTAAGACTTCTGGGCTCTAGAAACTTAAATCTTGAATCACTATTACAGTTGAAATTCACAATGAAGGCTCTGGAATGAATGGACATAGGGAATTTTAGAAAGACTTTGGAACAACAATATGGTAAATGAAAGGAAAAGTGGGCATTTTAAACTTCTCAACTCTACTAGAGGAATTAATGCTGCATTAAATGGTCCATCATTATTAATGACTCTAAAGATGCATACCAAAATGATAGTTAGTGAATACTCTAAATCTAAACAAGATATTGCGCCAACTCTCATTAAAGACAATGATCTTTTGGAATGATTGGCTATTGCACTTGAAGTATGAGTACCTTTTAATGGCTCTGAGGAAAGGGCAAATACAAGACATAGAGGCCAATGTGCTGAGGACGTGTGTTCCTAGAACACTTATTAAGGAAGTGGGAAAAACAAACTGGAAAGGAAACAAAACATAAAGAACACTAACTAACTATAGTATAGGGGCAAAATTTGGATCTATGTGAAGTGTTTAAGGAATATTTCATTGACATGAATCTCTTCTAGTTCCCCTTCCATAGTCTCCAATTTATATGCATTATGCTACTTACAGGTACAAGTTTTAAAGGGACCAGTCCATAATGAGTCAAACTTGCTTTGACACCTGTTACCTTTTGAGTCGCCCTTGTTTATTCATATATCGGTAATTTTTCTTAAGCAAAAGTCGGTTTACCGTATTGTGTTTTTGGTCATATCTACGCTTTGTAAATTGACTCTTAGTCCTTCAATTTTTACCCGTGTGTCGTCTTTGTATAAAAGGTTTGAACCTTTGAACCCGAAACATTCTCAAAGTTCAAGGTTCAATGGTTCAATATGTCTCAAGTTTCACATAAAGCAAGCTGTCTTACTGTTTGTCTTAAGCGTCTTTATACTTTCAGGTTGAACTTGAACCTTCCGCGCGTACCCTATAAAGAGGTTCAAGGTTCAATGGTTCAACGATTTTAAGGTTCAACACATTGTCTTCCTATGAGTCGGGTCACACAGTTCCCGTGTCTATTAATGTATCATTCGTTGAACCTCCCACCTGTACTCTGCCGCGGGGTTCAACGGTTCAAGGTTCAATAGTTCACTGTTTATGATTGGCAACCTTTTACTGAAGCTGTGTAACTTTTTGTTGGTCCACATAACCCTTGCGTCGTTGAACCTTCATATTGAACCGCGTCTTCATAAGTTCAACGGTTCAAAGTTCAAGTCTCTGTTTCGGTAAGTTAATCTTTTGCCTGCCTACTAAGTCCAATTGACATGCTTGAACCATCACATTGAACCATCGCGTTGAACCATGTCCCATAGGTTCAATGGTTCAATAAGTTCAAAGATTTGGCAATTTTGGTCCCGTTGGCTCCCGCAGCTTTCTAAGTCAAACTTAGCGGGAAAGTTGGAGGAAATTTTGTTAGAAGCCCATCATGAAACAGAAAGCTCTAATTTGGCGGAGACTATGGATAATCATTGTACTTCATGATGGCGCACGGACATTACTTGCTATTAATGAAGAAATCAGAGTTCACGTCTTTTTGAATATTTTTGGCACGTATTGTTCCAAGCGATGATTATTCATTCTGGTAAGCACCATTATTAACCAAGAACAAGCTAATTTTAGCAAGAAAATATACTGTGCATTGCAGAGAAGGATAGCGCTGGAAGTGTAAGGCTCTCGTTTTCCAAGTTTTCGTAGTGAATTCAAATATCCTGAAGGTGAGTCCTGTTTCCCCTGTGCTATTCTGAATTCTTATACTGGAAAAAAGAGCCTCTGGAATTTCTGTTATTTTCAAAATTTGAAGCGTCTTATTATAATCGTCCAAATATGTCTTTGAAATCTACATGTTTGGGAGACGAACATGGCCCTGGTCTCACTTACTCTCACTAAGAATTTGGGGATACTGCATTAGTTCAATATGATTTAGAGGAATTCATAGGAAGAACTAGAAACCTGTCCAAACCCCCACAATGAAGAAAATTGTGGACAGTGGTTTAGTTAAAGCCACAGCCTTTCCTCAAGCTATATTCTGCCCAGAGTTGGTTCAAGAGTGTATAAACAGATATGATCCCCAACACAGGTGTGTCAGAAAAGCAAACGGGGATGTGTTATTTCACGTTGACAGACAAACCCTCATGTCTGTGATGAAGATACTGCCTAAGGAGGCGTATTCTAATCTTGACATTACTTCCTCCAATGGGTGTTTCTCAGAAAAGAGACCAACGTACAGAAGTGTAATAGCAAGAAATTGGCTGCTAAAATTTCAAAAAGGCGGTTCAAGGCTGCCCAGACCCCTTACTAGAGATCATTTAATACAGGAAGTAAGGGATATTGTGGTGTTATTGAACAAATTGAGAGGCAATCAACATGCCTATTACTGGGAAGACTGGATGTACTTTTTTATACAAGTCATCCTTCAGGGTGAACAATATTTGGATTGGGCTGAGATAGTAGCTGACTGTCTGCATCAGAGTTTAAATAATCATCTGGGTAACAGGGATTTCTTTATGTCTTCTTATCTGTTTTACTGTTTAGCATCCACAAGAGATTGGTTTGACCTGCCTCATGAGCCTTTAGATGAGAGAAGCAAAATTTATCAATATTACTCACAGTTGGAAAGAAGAAATTGTTACGAAAATTATAAAAGAATTAATGATGTCTTTACTGGAAAAATGACCTATGAACTGGCAGGCAATCCAGGTAAGAGACTGACCAGTGAAGCAATGCAACTGATCAGTATCTACGGCAGCTTTTTCATCCAGTTTTCTGAATTCACTTATATCAGAGTTGGAGGGTTTGATGGTGAACCCCTGAAGTTGCCTAGATATGTATTTGATCATTTTGTATTGATGGAGGTATGTCGGCAATTGGCACATGTTGATAACAAATTCCCATCAAAAAAGGGTTGTGGTATTGCTTTTCCTATTGAACTTGGGCATTATTCATGCCATTCAAAATCTGATGCCTTAAATCTGGAGGTGAACCTCAAAAGGTTCAATTTTCAATTTTTCACTGCCAGGGTTCAATTCAATAGTAAATGTTTTGTTAAAGATAACCTAGATTCCAGGACAGGGCACTTGCATCTTCCTAAGCTGGAGGATTACTAGGAGGACTGCCCAGATGAGTTTGAAGTGAGGAGAAGGTTATGGTGTAGATTTTCTTTGGGGCAAATAATTACCCTTAATTTAAACATGGAAGTTTCTAGAATTTTTGTTGATGATGAACAAGTGGTTGATCCACAATTTGAGAAAATAAAACACTTGCCCATCCCAGAGGTGGACTGGAGCAAGAAAGAAGAGGACAGAATTGAAATTAAAACCCTTCCTGTGATAAGGAGCACTGAAAAATGGTTGAAAGAAAAAAGGCAGGAAGGGCTGCAGAGTAAAACCGTCCAACAATTCTCTTCAGTGGCCGTATCATCACTTCCCATGGTCTCTTCTAATCAACCCCTTGCTATTTGTGGTGCAGGTGCATCCAAGACATCGGTTGAGAAAAGCCCTGTCTCCAAGAGATCCAGAAGGGTCCTCACGGACATTCTGCCATCCTGTGTTACCAGATTGAGGACAAAGGGGAAGAGAAAGAAGCAGACTTCTGAGATAATAATTGTTGACTTAAATTCAGAGGAAGAAGCAGAAGAGCCTATGGGGGACAAAAAGGCAAGCCCAAACAGAACAGAGACAGTTGACACTGGTTCACAGTCAGAGACCTTTCTAGACATCCCTGAGGTGTTGATGATTTCAAACGAACCCTCTGATGGAGAGAAACCCAAGAAGATAGTCTCGGACCCTGCACCGAAATGGCTAGAAAACTCTATATCTGACAAAAAGAAGGTGATCCCTTTTGTTCTCCCTCTAGAGGACATGGTAAGTAAATGTCTGGGGAAGACCCCCAAGTCCAAGAGACTTAAAACAATGTCCAGGATAGATGTTGACCCAAACACTGGTAACTGGAGTGCAGAAATAGCCAAGCCAGTGACCGAGGGAGAGGTTCAAGATCCTACAGTGCATGACTTCACTGTGGAGAGGATAGATCTCGGTACTGCCTCCAGAGCTGCAGATGTACACCATCTCGAAGCTTCCACTAAAAGAATGGTCAATCGAACGATGAAAGATGAAAGGGACAAAAGAGAGTTAAAACAAGCTCTGCGTGCAATGGCAGAATATATTGAAGCCATTAATAATCCTAACCCACAGCCAATCTCACAAGTCCCCTTGTCTTTCGACCCAAAGTCGCCTGTCAATCAAAAAATGTTAGATCAAGTGCATCAAAGCAAAATTGTCTCAAAAACTTTTGACAGTTGGCTAGACAGCATAGAGCAAAAGGGAACTGAATATATTTATGAACTCAAAGGCATATATGATCTGACCACCACTACCATTGAAGATCTTAAAACACAGGGTGCTGTCTGGGCTAAGGATGAAGGTAAGTGGACAAGTGTGATAAATCAAATAGAGGAAGTCCGGAAATATGGACTGGAAAAGTTTTTGGCAGAAAAGAACTTGACTGGAGTGGACGAAGATTTGTTGTACATGAACAAGAAGAATATCGAATGGAGGAACTCCATATCCAAACAAGGGCGCTTTGAACTCTCAAAGCTGATTAAAGAAATAGCGGAATTTACTCAATCACTACAACATGATTTGCAATGTATCGATGTAAAATACTTAAGGATGACGAAAAGCCTGTGGAGGATGTTGAAGCAGTAGTCCAATCCTTCAGAGACAAAATCCACTTTATTAAAGAAAATGATAATATTCTGATCGAGGATTTCTCCAGGGTTTCCAAAGTCGAATCTCTGCTCTATCTCTACATCGATGCACTCCCTGAGCACAAGGAAAAATTCGGGAGGATGCGAAGGGAAAAGGAGGTCTGGAAATTAAGGATGAAACACATAGGTATACCAAACTTCCCTAAAATTCAGGAGTTCGTGGCTGCCTTTCAGGAGTGGAAAGCCCAGCATACTTCCTAGGCTACCAACAGCAAATCAGGAGATGCTGATTCATCGCCCCAGTCATAACCATGCCAGCTTGTTCTTTTTCTGTTCCTCAATTTATGTTATTTCCAGCATCTTTGATCTTTTATAATCAGTTGTTAAAAGTAAATCCCATACGGGTCAGAGTTATGTTAACTCTGGGTTTAATTTGCTCAAGGACTTGGTTAAGATATTCATATATATATGTTTTTCTTTTTAGAGTAGGGGGGATATAGAATAGTTAGAGAAAAAGAGAAGGTGAATTTTAGAAAGACTGTGCTTAACTTTTGCATTATATGATGATTGTTTGAGTAAATCTTCATCTGTGAATGAGAAAAGAACAATTGCTGCTTATTTGGATCTGTGCGTCTGAATGTGTGGAATCAGATTTTCTGTGTGAAATCCCCTTCACTTGGTAATTGCTCTTTATTTGGACAATTTATCATATGTGTTCAGTTCTTTATTGGTTGAACAAGTTCCTCTGAATGTATTCACATATTCGAAGATATCAAAGCAAAATCTGTATATTCTATCTTGTTGTTGTATAAATTATCGCGTTCATGACATGGCTATGTATGAATGTTAGTCTGCCTTAAGCGTTTTCTGGTTAAAAATGCATTTGATTAATTGAATAGGTTAAATTCATTGAAAATCACAAAGGGAGCTGTACCTAAAAATTCAGAGGGGAACTAATTTAAAGGGTTCACCCATTTGTTGTTTAACTCATTTGTTCTTTTAAAGAGGGGCATAGAGTCAGAATAGATTATTTTCAGAAAAAGACAAATCTGTTAACCAACAGTTTTTGGTGACTCTACTGGGGAAATTTTGATAAAATCATTAATTAAAGATTGATCGCCTGAATATGAAGCAACAATGGTGCTTCCACATGAAAACATAATTCCTGTTCTACAACCCAACCTTGGATTTCAAGACGAGCAGGAAGACATTATTGGCCAGTTGAATACCCTTGCCTGGCGTACTCGTCGGAATAGTGAAGATTACAGAAGAGCAAGTAGAGTATTAGAACAAGAAGAAGAATTGGCCGATAACCTGAGAGTGCTGTTACTCAGGCAGAGAAGAAGGCAAGCACGAAACGCTGCAAGAAACCAAGCCCTTGAGGTACAAAGAAATCAATAACTGCCTATCTAGTTTCAATATTTTAAGCTGGATTCTAGACCATACACCAGGTCTTCCAGAAGAGAGGGAGTTGAGGACCCTACTTTTCAAACACTACAAAGTCTTAATTTTCCTTATATCCCTACTCGTGCAAGAAGAGCAAGAAGTAGACCCCCTAGTCCTCCTAAATCTTCTACTTCCTCTATTTGTCAAGCTTTAGTCCTTTCAGGCACTGCTATCCCTTTAGCCATAAATTTTCTACCCATGGCTCAACCTTGGGGAGCTGCCATAGGACCTCTGAACCTAGGGGCCAACCTAAATCCATTACCTAAAAATGCAAGAGAAAATTTGCCCAGGTTCAATGGAGACGGCAAACAATCACCAGAAGAACATTTGTGTGCTTTTGTAGCAGCATGCAGTGTACTAGGTGTTCAACACCAAGACGTTGCCATAAGACTCTTTGTGCAGACTTTGACTGACACTGCTGCACAATGGTTCTACCACCTGACTGATTCCTCAATTACAAATTGGAACGAAATGAAGACTGCTTTTGAAAATAGGTTCAAAAGTGCAGAGGATGAACATTACCTCCTTGCACAGCTGACTCAGCTTAAAAAAGAGATTCATGAACCTATGAGGGAGTTTGTGGCTAAGTTTAATAGAATTGTGAATAAAATCCCTGCTACTAAAAGGCCGTTTGGTGAAAATAAAAAATGTTTCTTTATTAATTCTATGCCTCCTGATATTAGCTTCCATCTCAGGAGAGGTGTAATTGCTGATTTGCCAGCTGCACAAGCCTTAGCAGTCGGGTTGGAGGATGATCTCATTATGGCCGGTAAATGGAAAAGAGAGGTTCAGGTGCCAAATGCCTAGCCCTCATCATCTACAGACCCTGTAGTGCAAAGGTTGGTGAATGATATGATTGCCTTAAAGAGGCAACTACCCAAAACTGGTACTCCCTTCCAATAACCCTATCAGGATATAAGCAGAAGGAATTCGAATCAACAAGCAAACACTAGTAGAGTTTTACCCCTGACGGCAGCACAGCCAAGACTGGCTATTGAACCTGCTCCTGGGAGAGGAAACATGTGTATATTTCACTTAACTACCGACCATGATGGAAATTCTTGCCCAGAAATGCTCAGGTATACTCAGATGACTGCTACTCAAGACATGTTAGGGGAAGCCACAGAAGAAGAAAGGAACTTCCAGGAACCTGGCAGCTCTGAGATACACTTCCTGGAATATGAATCTGATTCAGAAAGGGGAGATGAAATATTGGTAACCCTTTAAGATCCTTCATTGGCCGTGCTCACCAGGGGTCAGAGGAATATGAAATCCTCTAATACTCAAGAAGTACTTGGCAAAGGTAAGGAACCTTTAACCAGAACTTATGATGCTAATTTGAAAGCTCAGGAAAATAGATTATTACATAGAAATGATCTAGATGCCCCTTTTGATATTGTAACTTTCTGTAAGTCTACAAAAATTCAAATTTCTCCCATCGAGTATCTCAAGTTGAAACCTACTGAACTTGACAAATTGGTCAAACATGTTAAAGGCAGTCCTGCACAAACTGAATTTGAGAATCAATTGGATGTTGATACTGAATCCCCCATTGCTAGGTTATTTGCTTCCTCATCTGAATCACCCTTGTCTTCCCCTAAAACAACTCCTAATTCATCCAATAATGCTCCGTATACTGATTTGAAGCCTAATCCTTTTTATGTGTCCCTATTTATCAATGGTCATAAACTTAGTAACTACATTATAGATTCAGGAGCCTCTGATAACATTATGCCCTCCTCTGTGGCTAAAGCCCTAGGATTATCACTCACAAAAACATTTGGAAGATGTTATTCTATGGATGGAAAACAGGTTTCCTTGCTTGGGCAGATTAAAGATGCACGAGTCGCACTTGCAGCTTATCCTAACAAAAGGGTGAAATTGACTATTCTGGTAGTAGATATTCCTGCCAGTTATGGAATGCTCTTGAGTAGGACATTTTGCAAGGATTTGGGTGGACAAATCAAACTGGATTGGTCAGAGGCCACAATCTTGGTGGGGAAGCAGAGAGTGAAACTGGAACCTGAACCTAAGTACAAATTCACTGTCTACCCCTCTGATGATCCCAAGGCACAGATTTTGTTTGAGGAATGTGAATTTGGCAATTATTTCTTCTCCTCTGAACAGAGCTATGAGGCAGAACCCAAAGAAGAATTAATGCAAAAACCTGTACATCCTAATGACCTATGGGTTATGGAATTTGATGGCAGCTGTGCTATTGCTGGTTCAGGGGCTGGGGTCGTGTTAATCTCACCTGAAGGTGAATTGTTTTCTTATTCTTTTAAGCTAGAGTTTAAAAACACCAACAATACTGCAGAGTATGAAGCTTTACTGCTCAGATTATTTGAAGCCAAAGAAAAGGGTGTGAAGGTACTGAAGGTGAAGGGTGATGCCGAACTGATTGTGAAATAGGTAAGAGGTCTTTTCTGTGAAAAATGAAAGACTAAGGCACTACAGAAATAGGGTATGGGATGAGATCGAATATTTTGATGCCTTCTCTATAGAAACAATTCCCAGCGATCAAAACTCCCGAGCAGATTCTTTAGCAGTATCAGCTTCACTCCTTTTGCCACATCCAGATTTCAAGAAAGATTCTTATAGGATAGAAATGATATATCGTCCTAATGTCCCTGATAATGTCGAAAACTGGCAGGTTTTTGAAAGTGATAATCAAATCAAAAAGTTTTTAGAAAATGCAGAAATGTTTCAGGGGGCCTGCTTTGAAGGTTCCGAAGCAGAGTGTAAAGAATTCAGTCCTGACCCTGGGATTAATCCAAGAGAGGATATAATTCAATTAAAGGGGAACAAAATCCCTAAAGGGCTGGTCTCTTTGGAACATCTGTTTTCTCGAAGAGATGAATATGTTAAAGGTAAACCTTCCTGTGTTTCTGATAAAGCAGAGGATTATGAGAAGATAAATATTGGAGATGAAGCTGATCCTAAATGGGTATCCATTGGTAGGTGCTGCTCGTCGGAAGAGAAGAACAAATTGATCAAATTGCTGATCAAATATAAAGATGTTTTCACCTGGTGCTATGATGATCTCAAAAATTTTAGACATGGACAGTTTCAACATCATATTCCTTTGAAAGCAAATGCAGCTCCATTTAGACAGAAGCTGAGGAATTATAATCCAAAAGTTGCTGAAGCCATTTTCAAGGAGATTGATAAGATGCTAAAAGCTAGAATTATATATCCAATTCATCACTCCACTTGGGTGGCAAATATTGTTCCAGTACGAAAAAAGAATGGAGAAATAAGGATTTGTGTCGATTTTAGAAATTTAAACCAAGCCAGCCTGAAGGATAACTATCCCTTGCCTGTGATGGACCACATCTTACAGACAGTTGCTGGGTCTGAAATGATGTCTATGTTGGATGGCTTCTCAGGTTACAATCAGATAGGTGTAGCTGCAGAAGATCAACACAAGACCGCTTTCACCACACCCTGAGGGACTTTTGCCTATAGTCGAATGCCCTTTGGCTTAATTAATGTGGGAGCAACTTTTCAGCGAGCAATGGATTCATCTTTTAGAGACCTGAAGAACAGAATTATTGTTATTTACCTTGATGATTTGACTGTATTCTCCAAGAAGAGAGAAGATCACTTGAAGAATCTGGAGTCTGTCTTGCAAAGGTGTCAAAGCCATGACATCTCACTCAATCCCAAGAAGTCAATTTTCTGTGTGACTAAGGGAAAATTGTTAGGACACCTGGTCTCAAAGGATGGAATCAGGATCAATCCAGAAAGGGTCAAGGCAATTCAACAACTTAGCCTCCCTTCAAACAGAACTAGAGTCAAATCCTTCTTTGGTCAAATCAACTTTCTCAGAAGGTTCATTCCTGACTTTGCTGAAATTACAAAACATATTGTTGGGATGATGAGTGAGAAGCAACCTTTCAAATGGCATGAAGTTGCTAAGAAGGGGTTTGAGGATATCAAGGAGGTGATTGCAAACACTCCCACTTTGGTAAATCCTAATTTTCAAAAGGATTTTATCATTTACTGTCACTCTTCGGAACATACCATGTCAGGTATTTTGCTGTAGAAAAATGAATTGAACGAAGAGGTTCCCATAACTTTCATGAGCGTCCCCCTTAAGAAACATGAGCTGAAGTATTCTTTAGTTGAAAAATAGGCTTTTGCAGTTGTTAAGGCTGTTAAACAATTCAGATATTATATACTTCATTCCCACTCAGTTGTATTTGTTCCAAATTCAGCTGTGAAAAGTATTTTGACTCAGCAAGAAGTAGGATTAAACAATAGAGCAACGCGGGTTGCTAAAATTTAGGAATATGATCTAGAAGTTAAGCCTACTAAACTGATCAGGGGTCAAGGCTTATGTAAGTTGATTGCTGAGAACAAAGAACAAGAAGGAGAAGGACTCCCCACAGTCTTATTGGTAAGCTTGCAGGATCCATGGTTTCTGGATATAGCACACTATCTTACATATGGGGATTGTCCTGATCACCTGACCCCTAAAGAGAAAAGAAATCTGAAGCTAAAAGCTACAAAATATGTTATCTGGGGAAATATCCTTTACAAGAAAGGGTTAGATGGAACTTTCCTGAGGTGTGTAGACAAAGAACAGCAAGAGAAACTCTTGGAAGTTTTTCATAACGAAGCTTGTGGTGGACACTTTTCTTCTTCAGTTACAACTTTCAAAATCCACAGAAATTGTTACTACTAGCCAGGAATGTTTAAAGATGCATATAGGTGGGTGGCCAATTGTGAGAAATGTAAAATGTTCTTAGGTAGGCCACAACTTGCAGCTCTACCTTTAAGGCCTGTTGTTGTTGAAGACCCTTTTAAACAGTGGGGATTGGATTTTATTGGGCCTATCTCACCACCCTCAAGTGCAGGGCATACTCACATTTTAACAGCAACAGATTATTTCACAAAATGGCTTGAGGCAGCCCCTGTAAAAAGAACAACTTTCGGAGTGGTTTGTGATTTTCTTAAAAGGAATATCTTGGTACGTTTTGGTGTGCCTCAGAAGATTGTAACAGATAATGCTACCAGTTTCTCTTCAGTCGAAATGACTTCTTTCTGTTATGATCATAGTATTTCTCTCTCCCATTCATCAGATTATTATCCCCAGGGGAATGGACAAGCTGAGTCCAGTAACAAAAACCTCATTGCTATCATGAAGAAATTGGTGAATGATAACCCCAGAGATTGGCATAAGAGGTTGTATGAAGCACTCTGGGCCGACAGAATAACTCCTAAAAGAGCAATTGGGATGGTGCCTTTTGAATTAGTTTATGGTATAGGTGCCCAATTATCTTTACCCCTAGAGCTATCTACAGCCAAACTGCAAAGTGTGATTGAGGATCAATATTTCCAAGATTCCCTAGAGAAGAGGATTATGTATTTAGCCAAAATTGAAGAAGAGAGAAACGAGTTGGTCGACCGAATTACTATGCATCAGGCCAAGGTCAAAGAAATTTTTGACAAGAAGACAAGACCCAGGAAGTTTATGGAAGGGGATGAAATATTATTGTGGGACAGAAGGAGAGAACCTAAATGTGCACATAGCAAATTTGACTCACTCTGGAGTGGGCCATTCAAGATTCACCAGGTACTGGGTCCAAATTCTTTCAAACTGGAATATCCTGATGGAACTGTTTTACCCCTGTCCTATAATGGACAGGAGCTCAAACTGTATCACCTGTAAGCAGGCTCCCCTGCTTTGTACATAGTCTTCCCTCTTGTTCAATTTTGTGTTTTCCTTTCCCATTTTTGTTTTGCCCCGGACTGTCTCTTTTCTTCTCTTTCTTCATCTTCTGCGAAACCTGAACCTCTGAGTTCTCTGCATTTTGCCATAAAATGCAGTCCCCAGTCAGAGCCAATGTTACCTTTTGAGTCGCCCTTGTTTATTCATATATTGGTAAGTTTTCTTAAGCAAAAGTTGGTTTACCGTATTGTGTTTTTGGTCATATCTGCGCTTTGTAAATCGACTCTTAGTCCTTCAATTTTTACCCGTGTGTCGTCTTTGTATAAAAGGTTTGAACCTTTGAACCCGAAACATTCTCAAAGTTCAAGGTTCAATGGTTCAATATGTCTCAAGTTTCACATAAAGCAAGCTGTCTTACTGTTTGTCTTAAGCGTCTTTATACTTTCGGGTTGAACTTGAACCTTTCACGCGTACCCTATAAAGAGGTTCAAGGTTCAATGGTTCAATGATTTTAAGGTTCAACACATTGTCTTCCTATGAGTTGAGTCACATAGTTCCCGTGTCTATTAATGTATCGTTCGTTGAACCTCCCACCTGTACTCTGCCGCGGGGTTCAACGGTTCAAGGTTCAATAGTTCACTGTTTATGATTGCCAACCTTTTACTGAAGCCGTGTAACTTTTTGTTGGTCCACATAACCCTTGCGTCGTTGAACCTTCATATTGAACCGCGTCTTCATAAGTTCAACGGTTCAAAGTTCAAGTCTCTGTTTCGGTAAGTCAATCTTTTGCCTGCCTACTAAGTCCAATTGACATGCTTGAACCATCACATTGAACCATCGCGTTGAACCATGTCCCATAGGTTCAATGGTTCAATAAGTTCAAAGATTTGGCAATTTTGGTCCCGTTGGCTCCCGCAACTTTCTAAGTCAAACTTAGCGGGAAAGTTGGAGGAAATTTTGTTAGAAGCCCATCATGAAACGGAAAGCTCTAATTTGGCGGAGACTATGGATAATCATTGTACTTCATGATGGTGCACGGACATTACTTGATATTAATGAAGAAATCAGAGTTCACGTCTTTTCGAATATTTTTGGCACGTATTGTTCCAAGCGATGATTATTCATTCTGGTAAGCACCATTATTAACCAAGAACAAGCTAATTTTAACAAGAAAATATACTGTGCATTGCGGAGAAGGATAGCGCTGGAAGTGTAAGGCTCTCATTTTTCAAGTTTTCGTAGTGAATTCAAATATCCTGAAGGTGAGACCTATTTCCCCTGTGCTATTCTGAATTCTTATACTGGAAAAAAGAGCCTCTGGAATTTCTGTTATTTTCAAAATTTGAAGCGTCTTATTATAATCGTCCAAATATGTCTTTGAAATCTACATGTTTGGGAGACGAACATGGCCCTGGTCTCACTTACTCTCACTCAGAATTTGGGGATACTGCATTAGTTCAATATGATTTAGAGGAATTCATAGGAAGAACTAGAAATCCTGTCCAAACCCCCACAATGAAGAAAATTGTGGACAGTGGTTTAGTTGAAGCCACAGCCTTTCCTCAAGCTATATTCTGCCCAGAGTTGGTTCAAGAGTGTATAAACAGATATGATCCCCAACACAGGTGTGTTAGAAAAGCAAACGGGGATGTGTTATTTCACGTTGATAGACAAACCCTCATGTCTGTGATGAAGATACCGCCTAAGGAGGCGTATTCTAATCTTGACATTACTTCCTCCAATGGGTATTTCTCATAAAAGAGACCAACGTACAGAAGTGTAATAGCAAGAAATTGGCTGCTAAAATTTCAAAAAGGCGGTTCAAGGCTGCGGTTCAAGGCTGCCCAGACCCCTTACTAGAGATCATTTAATACAGGAAGTAAGGGATATTGTGGTGTTATTGAACAAATTGAGAGGCAATCAACATGCCTATTACTGGGAAGACTGGATGTACTTTTTTATACAAGTCATCCTTCAGGGTGAACAATATTTGGATTGGGCTGAGATAGTAGCTGACTGTCTGCATCAGAGTTTAAATAATCGTCTGGGTAACAGGGATTTCTTTATGTCTTCTTATCTGTTTTACTGTTTAGCATCCACAAGAGATTGGTTTGACCTGCCTCATGAGCCTTTAGATGAGAGCAGCAAAATTTATCAATATTACTCACAGTTGGAAAGAAGAAATTGTTACGAAAATTATAAAAGAATTAATGATGTCTTTACTGGAAAAATGACCTATGAACTGGCAGGCAATCCAGGTAAGAGACTGACCAGTGAAGCAATGCAACTGATCAGTATCTACGGCAGCTTTTTCATCTAGTTTTCTGAATTCACTTATATCAGAGTTGGAGGGTTTGATGGTGAACCCCTGAAGTTGCCTAGATATGTATTTGATCATTTTGTATTGATGGAGGTATGTCGGCAATTGGCACATGTTGATAACAAATTCCCATCAAAAAAGGGTTGTGGTATTGCTTTTCCTATTGAACCTGGGCATTATTCATGCCATTCAAAATCCGATGCCTTAAATCTAGAGTTGAACCTCAAAAGGTTCAATTTTCAATTTTTCATTGCCAGGGTTCAATTCGATAGTAAATGTTTTGTTAAAGATAACCTAGATTCCGGGACAGGGCACTTGCATCTTCCTAAGTTGGAGGATTACTGGGAGGACTGCCCAGATGAGTTCGAAGTGAGGAGAAGGTTATGGTGCAGATTTTCTTTGGGGCAAATAATTACCCTTAATTTAAACATGGACGTTTCTAGAATTTTTGTTGATGATGAACAAGTGGTTGATCCACAATTTGAGAAAATAAAACACTTGCCCATCCCAGAGGTGGACTGGAGAAAGAAAGAAGAGGATAGAATTGAAATTAAAACCCTTCCTGTGATAAGGAGCACTGAAAAATGGTTGAAAGAAAAAAGGCAAGAAGGGTTGCAGAGTAAAACTGTCCAACAATTCTCTTCAGTGGCCGTATCATCACTTCCCATGGTCTCTTCTAATCAACCCCTTGCTATCTGTGGTGCAGGTGCATCCAAGACATCGGCTGAGAAAAGCCCTGTCTCCAAGAGATCCAGAAGGGTCCTCACGGACATTCTGCCATCCCGTGTTACCAGATTGATGACAAAGGGGAAGAGAAAGAAGCAGACTTCTGAGACAATAATTGTTGACTTCAATTCAGAGGAAGAAGTAGAAGAGCCTATGGGGGACAAAGAGGCAAGCCCAAATAGAACAGAGACAGTTGACACTGGTTCACAGTCAGAAACCTTTCTAGACATCCCTAAGGTGTTGATGATTTCAAACGAACCCTCTGATGGAGAGAAACCCAGGAAGACAGTCTCGGACCCTCACCGAAATTGCTAGAAAACTCTATATCTGACAAAAAGAAGGTGATCCCTTTTGTTCTCCCTCTGGAGGACATGGTAAGTAAATGTCTGGGGAAGACCCCCAAGTCCAAGAGACTTAAAACAATCTCCAGGATAGATGTTGACCCAAACACTAGTAACTGGAGTGTAGAAATAGCCAAGCCAGTGACCGAGGGAGAGGTTCAAGATCCTACAGTGCATGACTTCACTGTGGAGAGGATAGATCTCAGTACTGCCTCCAGAGCTGCAGATGTACACCATCTCGAAGCTTCCACTAAAAGAATGGTCAATCGAACGATGAAAGATGAAAGGGACAAAAGAGAGTTAAAACAAGCTCTGCGTGCAATGGTAGAATATATTGAAGTCATTAACAATCCTAACCCACAGCCAATCTCACAAGTCCCCTTGTCTTTCGACCCAAAGTCGCCTGTCAATCAAAAAATGTTAGATCAAGTGCATCGAAGCAAAATGGTCTCAAAAACTTTTGACAGTTGGTTAGACAGCATAGAGCAAAAGGGAACTGAATATATTTATGAACTCAAAGGCATATATGATCTGACCACCACTACCATTGAAGATCTTAAAACATAGGTTGTTGTCTGGGCTAAGGATGAAGGTAAGTGGACAAGTGTGATAAATCAAATAGAGGAAGTCCGGAAATATGGACTGGAAAAGTTTTTGGCAGAAAAGAACTTGACTGGAGTGGACGAAGATTTGTTGTACGTGAACAAGAAGAATATCGAATGGAGGAACTCCATATCCAGACAAGGGTGCTTTGAACTCTCAAAGCTGATTAAAGAAATAGCAGAATTTACTCAATCACTACAACATGATTTGCAATGTATCGATGTAAAATACTTAAAGGATGACGGAAAGCCTGTGGAGGATGTTGAAGCAGTAGTCTAATCCTTCAGAGACAAAATCCACTTTATTAAAGAAAATGATAATATTCTAATCGAGGATTTCTCCAGGGTTTCCAAAGTCGAATCTCTGCTCTATCTCTACATTGATGCACTCCCTGAGCACAAGGAAAAATTCGGGAGGATGTGAAGGGAAAAGGAGGTCTGGAAATTAAGGATGAAACACATAGGTATACCAAACTTCCCTAAAATTCAGGAGTTCGTGGCTGCCTTTCAGGAGTGGAAAGCCCAGCATACTTCCCAGGCTACCGACAGCAAATCAGGAGATGCTGATTCATCGCCCCAGTCATAACCATGCCAGCTCGTTCTTTTTTTGTTCCTCAATTTATGTTATTTCCAGCATCTTTGATCTTTTATAATCAGTTGTTAAAACTAAATCCCGTACGGGTCAGAGTTATGTTAACTCTGGGTTTAATTTGCTCAAGGACTTGGTTAAGATATTCATATATATATGTTTTTCTTTTTAGAGTAGGGGGGATATAGAATAGTTAGAGAAAAAGAGAAGGTGAATTTCAGAAAGACTATGCTTAACTTTTGCATTATATGATGATTGTTTGAGTAAATCTTCATCTGTGAATGAGAAAAGAACAATTCCTGCTTATTTGGATCTATGCATCTGAATGTGTGGAATCAGATTTTCTGTGTGAAATCCCCTTCACTTGGTAATTGCTCTTTATTTGGACAATTTATCATATGTGTTCAGTTCTTTATTGGTTGAACAAGTTCCTCTGAATGTATTCACATATTCAAAGATATCAAAGCAAAATCTGTATATTCTATCTTGTTGTTGTATAAATTATCGCGTTCATGACATGGCTATGTATGAATGTTAGTCTGCCTTAAGCGTTTTCTGGTTAAAAATGCATTTGATTAATTGAATAGGTTAAATTCATTGAAAATCACAAAGGGAGCTGTACCTAAAAATTCAGAGGGGAACTAATTTAAAGGGTTCACCCATTTGTTGTTTAACTCATTTGTTCTTTTAAAGAGGGGCATAGAGTCAGAATAGATTATTTTCAGAAAAAGACAAATCTGTTAACCAACAACACCCTAGCATAGAAGCTCTCTCATCCCATTTTAAGACCCAAGACCTAACTTCAAATTTTGCTTCGGAACTATTTTACTCAAACCAACTCTTTACAATCTGCTGACAGTTTGTCAAGGACTCATGTGCTAACTCTCTCTTCTCCTGAATTTCCAGTAATTCTATGAGTCTCACGCACATCGAACCATTCTCTTCAATTTCCATTTGTTTAATCAACTATAAAGCAGGAATTTCTACAATCAGTGGTATAATTGCACTCTTGTCATAGACTAGTTCATAAGGAGATATCTTGATCACTTGCTTTGGCATGATTCTATCATCCCATAGTGGTGTATTGAGATGCTTATGCCACTCCCTTTGGTGATCAGCTCCCATCCTTTTTATTAGTCAAATTAGATTTGTATTGGTTGACTTTGCCAAACCATTTCCCTGTGTGTAATAGTTGGATGAGGTCTTCAAATATATACCATTTTTCAAAACAAACTCAAATAAATTTTACCTGAAAATGCCTTAGCATTATTAGATATAATGGTGCGAGGTGGGCCAAAAGAAATAGTTATTCCTTCAACAAAGTCCAGGATAAGATTCTCAGTGGCTTCTTTAAGCGGGATAGCTTCACTCCACCTAGTAAAATAGTCAGTGGTAGTAAGGATCCACTTGTGTCCCAAACTAGAGATTGGATTAATCATACCTATGAAATCCAATCCCCATTGTGCAAAAGGCTTATCTACAATTATGGGACTCAGGGGAAAAGTTGCATTTCTCCTCTTTCCAACATAGAATTGACACGCGTGACATTCTTTAACCATTTGATGGCAATCTAAAAACAATGTAGGCCTATAGTACCCAGTTTGTGTAATCTTGATGGCAGTAGTCTTTGCTAAAAAGTGTCCTCCTGATGCTCCATAGTGTAATTCATGCAATATCCTTTGAGCTTCATCCCTTTCAACACACCTTAGTAAAATTCCATCAAAATTCCTTCTAAAAAGGATGTGGTCAATCAAGACAAAATTAATCCCTTGTTGCCTATAGTATCTTCTTTTGTTAGGGGAGAGCATCCTAGGGAAAATACCAACTCTCATGAACTATATCCTGTCATTTACCCAAGAGTCTAGATCAGGCTCTTACACCTTTAGTATAGTTTCATCTTCTATTCCTTTCATTGTTGATGCTTCTGTGTCTTGAACAATGTATTGACAGAGTCCTCTTCCTCTCACCAATTTAGTAGGCCTTACTTCTACATCATACTCAAAAATCTTAGTTATCCAGTTAGCACTTTCTTCTGTTATCTCACCCTCCATGATGTACTCTAACACTTGAATGAGATACTAATATCAAGATTTTATTCCCTATTACTAAGTGTCAGAATTTTTTAAGCCCTTTAACTATGGCATAAGCTTGCTTCTCAACAAAATTGTACCTAGATTCATACTCTCTCAATGTCCTGGAGAAGAATGCAATTGGATGTTCTCCCTCTTCCTTGTCATCTTTCTAGGTTAGGATAGTTGGAATACTGTACTCTCCTCCATTATAACATTATAAAGTCCTTAAAGAAGTCCAGATTTCACAGTACTAGGGCAGGTGAGATGGCCTTCTTGATTTCTTTGAAAGCTTGCCTTCCTTCAGTTGTCCATCTGAAGTTAGGTCCTTCTTTAGCATTAGAGTAATAGGCCTGATCAATCCTACAAAATTAGATATAAATCTGCTAACAAAATTAATCTTTCCCAAAAAAGACTGTACTGCAATTTTGTTGACATGTAAAGATGAGTCCATTATGGCCTTAACTCTCTCTGGGTCAATAGAAATTTCATCCTTTGAAACAATATGTACTAGTAGCTTCCCTTGAGGTACACCAAAAATACATTTCTTAGGATTTAAAGAAATCCCAAACTCTTCACATTTTTGAAAAATAGATTCTAAATGCTCAAAGTGGTCTTTGGCATTTTTTGTAAACACAGTGAGATCATCTAGATAAATTAGAATGATCTTATTTATCAGCCCCTTAAATGCTATATCCATAGCATGCTGAAAGGTTGTACTAGCATTTGAAAGGCTGAAAGACATTTTTGCATATGCAAAAGTCCCCCATTTGGTGGTGAATGTCATCTTGTATTGGTCTTCACTTGCCAACCAGATTTGATTGTAACCTGAAAAACCATCAAGCAGAGAAAACCTTTTTGATTTGGCTACAGTCTGTAAGATTTGTTCCATTGATGGAAGAGAGTAATGATCCTTTAATGAAGCTCTATTGAGATCTCTAAAATCCACACAGAGTCTATTGTCTCCATTCTTCTTTCTTAGTGGCACTAGATTAGACACCCAGGTTGAGTGCTTGATTGGGAAAATAATCTTAGACTCTATAAGTTTCTTTAACTCATCCACCATTAGGGTTTCAATTTTAGGATTTACTGGTCTCTGTTTTAGGTGAACAAGCTTTAACCCTTCAATGAGTTCTATGGTATGCTGGACAATGTCTCTATTATAACCATGGAGATCATCATAGGTCTAGGCCATTACCCTATCATATTTGTTGCATAAAGAGATTAGCTTATCCTTTTCCTCCTGAGTAGTGACATTTCCTACTTTCATCTTTCTTCCCTTGCTGACCTCAATTTCAAAATAGTCTTTTTCACTTGCCATGAACTTCCTCCTATCCAAGCTCACATCATCAGGGTCAAACAGATTTTCCAAAGTTATCAACCCCTTTGGAAGATTATTGGATTCTAGTTAGATTATTTGATCACCATATGCTTCCTCAATCTTAGGTGGCAGCTGGTCTGCAAATTCTCTAGACTGTTGTAAAACCAAGAGAATCTGTAGGTCATTGTCAAAGACCTACCAATTTTGGTCATTGTCAGGGATCAATGGATGGATAATAATCTTCACTACTTCATTATTGACTAGTAGATCACTCATTGGGTCAAACTGAGAGCCTATTTGTGCCATCATATCTACTTCAGAGTTCTGATATCTAGGTACAACCTCTATATTGAAAGCATCAAAGTTGTTAATCAGGTCCCAAATTCTATGGCGATATGACCTCATTCTTACATTTTTTGCCACAACTTTCTCTCTAGTCTGTTTTATAACTAGCTCTAAATCACCTTTGACTCTTAGGTTCTTTATCCCAATCCTTTTAGCTAAGATTACACCATGTACCAAAGATTCATATTCAACATCATTATTTGTACAAGGAAACTGAAAGCGTAATGCTCTAAGGATGTTTTCTCCCTTTGGTGAATACTTGCTCCTGCACCATTCTTACTCCTAGCTCCATCAAAATTTAGGATCCAAATTTTAGAGTCTTCATTAGAATCTTCCTTCTTAACATTTTCATGACTCATTATTTCAGGTATCTCTTGATCTTCCTCAAAGATGACATATGTTCCCAAACCTGTAGAGTCATAGTTGCCATAAGGGTCACTCTGCATCATAGATATCAGCTGATTGTTCTCTTCCTCTTCATCAAGCCTAGTCAATTCCCCTATGTCTTCTATAAAAGCCATGTCTTCCCTATTCATCAGGGCATGAGATGCTTCAAATTTTTGTGCTGGTTCATCAGTGATATGCTCTTTAGACAATGGTTCGGACATCACCTTCATCTTGGTACCAACTTAGTCCTCAAGATCAAGTGTGACCAATCTAATGACATGTATCCTCCTATTTTAGTAGTAAAATCTCTAGATAGGCATAACCCAAAGACAGGGGGAATCTCAATGATTACTACATCTTGTGAGACAATTATATTTGGACAGGTATACAGCTATAATGGGAGTTGCTTAATGATTCCTATGGTTTGAACTGACTTGCCATCTAATTGCATGACTCCTTTGGCAAGTGGCTCATACTTTATTTTTAGTGCATTTGCTATTTGCTTAGGCATGACTATAGTGCTAGCCCCTGAGTCTACCATGGAATTATGTAATAGTTTTTTTCCCACTATTAGGGTCAAATAAAAAGGATCTGGCTTAGATTTACTTACTTCTTCCTTGGTGTTTACCAGAGCAGCTATCCTTTGAGGTTGAGTATCTTTGATTTGAGCTTTTCCCTTGTCTGTGACTCCTTTTGTATTAGTAGATTTTGGGTCAACCTAGGACTGCAGTGCTTCTTGCAACAACATTTGTTCAAGAATAGCCAACATGTCCCATATTGACACATTAGCAGGAGCTTTCTTCAACTGTTCAACCACATTTATAGGGCTTAATGTTGGTATCTTAGGATAGTAGGGATATCTTGCTCTTTCCACCACTGGATTAGAGACTCCTTGATTTTGAGTTGCCATAGATACTTCTTGTCTTGAAGTGGGAGTGTACTGATCTTGGAATGAAGGCCCCCTAGTCACTTCATTGGGGTTTACCTCAAGCTGATCAACCATCCTTCTCTTTGACCTAGTGAAGTAATCAGACTGTACCATTGGCTTCTTGGAGGTTGATGCCTCATTGACAAACACTAAATCTTTTTCTTCAATCCATGAAAATAGGGCATGTTCTAGGGCAATTTCTCCTTCCTGTTCCATTGGCATCCCTTGTATTTGGGCTACCATTTCTACATTTTGAACACCAGGTGATTGATATGGAAAAGACTCTGAAGACAAGGTAGCTTGACCCTCCATTCTTCTTTGCTCCGCTATCTTCTGCTGTAAATTACCTCTGGGGCAATCTTTGGGCATATGTGCATTATTGTAAGGAAAACACCAAGCATTTGCTTCTTTTACCATATTATTTTGTCCAGGAACCATTTCCCTACTTGAATTAGCTGGGACAGTTTGTAATGGTGTAGGCACTAGAACCAGCTAATTGGATGTCTGAGGATAACTTAGTCTCCGTGGGCCTTGGTAGCGATTGGACTGATATGGAGGCCTGTTCCCTTGAAATCCCTAGTAAGGAGGCTTTGGGTAAGTAGTTTTCTGTCTCTTAAGGTTAATGATCTCATTAGAAAAGGTTTTGAGAATACTCTTAACATTGTCCATTTCAAATGGGGGGACAGAAGGTGCTAAGGTTGTGGGTATTTGAGGTGTTGGAAAAGTGTACATGGACACAGGAGCTGTTGAAGTATTAGGGACTTCTTGTGGGAGAGGGATAGAAATTTCTAGAAACATAGGCATGGGAGGTCTTGGTGCAGGAGCACCTTGACAAATTGAGACTTCCATAGGAGTTGGATTAAATTTGAATGGTTCAATATTGTAATAAGATAAATTATGTCATATTTCAGAGGATGAAGTCATTAGGAAGGTTAAATGTTCTAGGTTTGTCTTCATTTACAAATTAGGAAAGTTATCTTTCAAAACAATGTAAAAACTTGGAATGTGAAGAGTCATTTGGCTCTTGGTTCGTCCCAAATCAGTAGTTGGAAATTGAAAAGACACATTGTAATGCATTTAAAAGGCCTTGTTTACCTTTAGAAATTCATGGGTGATTAGAGATTTGAACATGGAATGATAAAAGACACTGTTTTCTATATTCTACTTCAGAAATTTTCTGTTTTCTTGCATGGTATGACCCAGTACAGGTAGGAGGACATTTATTTTTGATTTCAAATTAAATTATATTAAATCAACCTCCCTTTCCTTTTTGTCTCATCAAATTTGGTGTAATATTGAGGAAGTTATGATCGTTTAAGTGACTGCAATTTCTAGAATTCTCCTATAACAGTCCCGTTGTAGCATTTGGTACGGTTTTGTATGGATAGATATAGGGACAAGACATATATGTATGGAAAGAGGATTGAGTTACCTTTCAAATGCATCTAGTAGGAGGCCTTAACTCGATTCCTAGAGGAAGATATCACATTTTTTCTAAAACTGCTCTGTTAACTAGGTTTTGGGGCCTAGAAATGGGGGTTTGGTGTTTAAACACTTGAATGAGAAAATCATTGCATGAGACCTAGAAAATCCTTTGTTTTAGATCCTTTCCTAAGACTTTTTCAAGGTTTGGAGTGAGTGGGGTAAGTATTTGATAGGGTTCCTTTGTAAAGTGGGCAAATTAGGCCTTGTAGGAAGACAACAGGGTGTTAGGATAGTTAGATTCCATCCAAAACAATAGTATATGATTTTGAAGTATGTTAAAGAACTCAATAGAGGGTACTCAGATCAGTCAATAGTTTTGAAAGTACTTTGGGAAAGTTTGGAGAAAAGTGCAAGTTAGTCGCTAAACAGGGCTACTAGGATTAGGCCTAGTCAAGTGGAATTGTCAAGAACCAATCAAATTATTTTGTGAAACCTGTTGAATCTTGTTGGTTGGGGTAGGTTGAGACCCTAGAAGATGCAATATTTCATTTGAGAAGTTGGAACCCTAAGTTGAGCCCTTTGGAGGAGTTTAATGCAAAGGGAAGACTAGTGAAGTCTTATTGGTGGAAGCCACAAACCTTTGAAATCTTTTGTTTCTATTAAATCATCTCATAAGTCCTGACACCTCTGCATCAGATTGGTATCAGAGCTAACAAAATCTCTAGGAGGAGATGTTGTATTTATTCCTGTCACTGAGAAGGCAGGTGAAGAACTGAAGGAAAGATTATGTTGGTGACCATTGTTTTGTTGCTAAGTTGTTTGGTTGCAGGTGCTTATCCATCTAGCTATAGAAGGATGTTTTCTGAGGTTGTGTGTGTGGGCAGACAAGAGAAGGTCTGTCATGACCATTCTCCAATGGAGATTAGGCTGGATAAGGGTTCATAGAGAAACCACTGAGGAGAGAGTGGTAGGTGCATCACCAAGATCTGCTGTTGGGTGAGATGAATGGTTTGGTGAGTTGGTTTGTTGTGAAGCAGTGAGAGAGATGGATACCTGAAGAAGCACTTGATGTTGCAGCCTGAAGAGTACTCCACTAATGGGAGTAGAAGGAGCTTGAAGATGCTCTAAGAAGATGGTAGTTTGTTCTGTTGGTTGGTTGGTCACCTTTCTATTGATCTGAAGATTTGAAGTTTGTAGCTAAGAAGACTGAAGATAAAGATAGAGAAGATGCAGAAAAAGACTTTGTTGTTGATACATTTCCAAGGGACATGGAAATTTTGTTGGTTGGTTGTATGGTGTAGGAGCACCTTGACAAATTGAGACTTCCATAGAAGTTGGATTAAATTTGAATGGTTCAATATTGTAATAAGATAAATTCTATCATATTTCAGAGGATGAAATCATTAGGAAGGTTAAATGTTCTAGGTTTGTCTTCATTTACAAATTAGGAAAGTTATCTTTCAAAACAATGTTAAAACTTGGAACGTGAAGAGTCATTTGGCTCTTGCTTCATCCCAAATCAGTAGTTGGAAACTGAAAAGACACATTGTAATGCCTTTAAAAGGCCTTGTTTACCTTTAGAAATTCGTGGGTGATTGGAGATTTGAACATGGAATGATAAAAGACACTGTTTTCTGTATTCTACTTCAGAAATTTGCTATTTTCTTGCATGGTACAGCCTAGTACGGGCAGGAGGACATTTATTTTTGTTTCAAATTAAAGTATATTCAATCACCCTCCCTTTCCTTTTTGTCTCATCGAATTTGGTGTAATATTGAGGAAGTTATGACCATTTTAGTGACTGCAATTTCTAGAATTCTCCTATAACAGTCCCGTTGCAGCATTTGGTACAGTTTTGTATGGATAGATACAGGGACAAACCATATATGGTTGGAAAGAGGATTGAGTTACCTTTCAAATTCATCTAGTAGGAGGTCTTAACTCAATTCCTAGAGGAAGATATCACATTTTTTCTAAAACTGCTCTGTTAACTAGGTTTTGGGGCCTAGAAATGGGGGTTTGGTGTTTAAACACTTGAATGAGCAAATAATTGCATGAGACCTAGAAAATCCTTTGTTTTAGATCATTTCCTAAGACTGTTTCAAGGTTTGGAGTGAGTGGGGCAAGTATTTGATAGGGTTCCTTTGTAAAGTGGGCAAATTAGGCATTGTAGGAAGACAGCAGGGTCTTAGGACAGTCAGATTCCGTCCAAAACAATAGTATATGATTTTAAAGTATGTTAAAGAAATCAATAGAGGGTACTCAGATCAGTCAATAGTTTTGAAAGTCCTTTGGGAAAGTTTGGATAAAAGTGCAAGTTAGTCGCTGAACAGGGCTACTAGGATTAGGCCTAGTCAAGTGGAATTGTCAAGAACCAATCAAATTGTTTTGTGAAACCTATTGAATCTTGTTGGTTGGGGTAGGTTGAGACCCTAGAAGATGCAATATTTCATCTAAGAAGTTGGAACCATAAGTTGAGCCCTTTGGAGGAGTTTAATGCAAAGGGAAGACTAGTGAAGTCTTATTGGTGGAAGCCACAAACCTTTGAAATCTTTTGTTTCTATTAAATCATCTCATAAGTCCTGACACCTCTACATCAGGTCTTAGGGGCAATTTCCTACCATCTATTAGACTATTCTCAGCTCTAACAGCTAATTCATAGGCATCAAGTAGGGTCTGTCCTCCTAAGGACTAAATCATGACTAAAATATCAGAGTTAAAGGCCTTAAGATAGAAAATAATTGCCATACCTACCGATAGCCTAGCTATTGCAGGAATTCTATCCCAAGTTTTCTGAAACCAGGTGTTGAAGTTTGTTATGGCTTCTTGGGGTGCTCTCTTTATGGTGATCAGCTATTGTAGCAAAGATGATATGTCACCCTCTTCACTAAATCTTGCAAAGAACACATCTCCCAGTTGATCACCAGTCCTAATAGAGTTCACTATCAAGGACCTGTACTAATCTAGAGCCTTCCCCTTGAAAGAAGCTACCAACAGCCTCATAGCCACATTTTGTTTTGTGATGAAGTGTATGGTGCACACATCAGATACATCTTGAAGATGTTCCACTGGAGTCTTAGAATCTTCTCTTGTAAACTTGGTAATGCTTTCAGGGCGTTAGCAGGAATTGGATCCCATGTGTCTGGTGGTGTTGGGAGAACAAGTGGGCTCCCATTGTTCCAATTTGCAAAGTTTCAGGGTGGAACAGGGGCTGCCATGATTCCTGGTACTCTTTTTAGTTGATTTGCTCTCCTTCTTGGAGTAGCTACTAACCGGGGTAATAAGATTCCTAGGTTAGTAGCTGACTGGGCTCTGGTAGTTGGTCCATAACTCTGACTCCTTCCTAGCCCCTGGCTCATATGATCCTAATCAAGATCTTGTTAATGGTCCCACCAAGCGTGCCAAAAACTGATGATGTTTATTTTTGTAGATAATCACCAACAATGGGAGATTCTGAGAATGTGGGATTGACTCTCAGAATAACCTACATATTTTAAAGAAGTTGGTTCTTCTCTAGGGTTTATGGGAAAAGGGAAGAAAGAGAAACAATATTACAGATACAATACAAAATAACTTCCTAAGGCAATGTGCCAATAACATGTTTTTATTCCAAAATAAGCACAGTGACTAAATCCTTTAAAATATCTATCAAGTTAAAGAGCAATATGAATGATTAACAAAAGCAGAATATATAACAGATTTATATTCAAAGGCTAAACTTAAAGAACTTGCAAGAAAGACCCATAAAACATCATAAAATGCACAGAACAAAGGCTTCTTTTCATTAATATCTCAAACAAAGTACATAAGGCAAAGAATATGCACAGATCCACAATGTTTCCCTTTCTTGAAAGATAACTGTAAAGCCTAATGACATATATCTAGTCTAACAACACAAATTCTCTTAGCATATATTTCCTTCCGTATATCTATATCTCCTTCATTAAAAACTCCCCTATTTATAGCACAAAAATGAGGCTTTAGACTCTAGCGGCAGTTGAGACTCTCCAACTGCCTGCAAAATAGAACTGGTGTCAACTGGAGATACCATTAGTGGCCCACACGTTGAAGATTTCCTTGGATTCTGGGTCTTTGCTTCGACCCTTCTTGTTACAATAGACACTCTAGGTCTTTTAATATGCTAGATTCTCCCACTCATTCCTTACATTCCTATTGATCAACAGGTGCACTAAATACAGCTCAAACCCTCATTGCTTCTATCAATGCCGTTGAGATAGGTGGCGCCTCCCGCGGTCTTCAAAAAGACTCCAAAATACATACATGGCACTCTGGTGCTTTCCCAGCGAGGCTTTTCCAAATAATCCCTTAATCGCATGCCGTGCTGACACTTGGCACTTTCTGCTACTTCCATACTTAAAAAAAAGGCTTAGCTCCTCTATGACACATGACAGGTTCCACCTGTTTCAAATTGGGACATGTGGCACCTTTGTTCTCCTCCACAAAGCTTCGCTAAACTTTTCCTTCAAACATCCGCCATGCCATCATGGGGTGTCATCCGCACATGCTTGAAACTTATAAAACAATGATACTTAGTTGATGTCATAGTCGCTTATAAATGGAAACACTGGTAACAAAGACAACAAAATGTAGAGTTTTAACTCTACAGTTTAACGTGGAGAAAACCCTTGCGGGTAAAAAACTCCACATAGGAAAGAGGCCCAATGTTTGTATTAATCTAAAAATGATTTACAATACAACAACACCACCAATTTCTCCTTCAGTCTTCAATCTGATAGCATTTTGGCAGCACCTGAGTACCTGTAAACTTGTTATACATCTCATCTACTATGCGATGGATTTATAGAATTTACACAACCTCAAGATGGGTCCACCTTGGAATCTTCATTGATGCAACATTCAATGACTTCTTACAAGCTCATAACACTTGTCAACAGTCAACAATACAACCTTGGGCGTCCATTGACAAAAATAGGCTCTTACGGGGTCATAAAAGCTATCATACATGCATCCTACACTTGGCAAAAGATGTCCATGCAACCTTGAATGCCTAGGGGCCAAAATTAGCCACTTACAACATCTTATGATGCGTCATATGCTGTCATAAATGTCATAGATTCTTATGATAACTTACAGTTGTCATAGAATCTCTTACACCTTACAACATCTATGATGCACATCATAACACTAAAAATAGGTGATTCCTCCACACGTGCACCACACTTTGACCAATTACCATTTACCATAGTCAATGACATCCCGTAACTACCGTCAATAACTCTGAAACTTACCGGTGTAGTAACTCCATAATTACCGTGAACAGTAAATAAATTTTACCACTACCAGTGAAACTAGTACATCCCTTATAGGTAATTATAAATAATAAATGGAATAATACAATAATTGGATTTACAAGGTTAATGATACCTTATCCCAACAAGGATCCCATTTCATATAGGGTTAAAATATTAAAAAATATTAAACGGGATCACATTTCTTAAAATTTAAATTTTCAGCTGAGTTTTTGCTATGGGTTTCAGGTCAGAAAAAAGACTTGGGGACCTAAACCTAGGCTTTGGACCTGCTTTGACCTGCAACTTGAAAGTCATGTCAGTGTCGCTAGAAAAGAGTGACTTTAGACATATGTCTGAAGACTTTTTTGCAGAATTTTTTGACGAAATTAAAACCTGTTATGGATGAGACTGTGTAGATTCCAAATATGTAATTTTTTTACAATTGGATTAATTTTCTATTTTTCAATTAATTTTTGATGAAACAGGTCCATAAACTTGAATTATCAGGCTTTTTTAGTATTTTAATAACTTTTTACTAAAATAACTTTTTGAAAAACAAATTGTACAAAAGCGTACTTCAGACAATTATTTTCAATTTGAAAAAATAAATTCAAAAAATGATAAGTTTAGGTCATCTTATGCATAACATACAAGATAATTTTTCAAAACACCAAATATGGCCAATAAAAAATTAAAACAAAATAAAACATTCAATAAAAAATTACAAAAAATATGGAAAGCGTGCTTAAGTGAGTTACAAATCTTTTCCTAAAAGGATTTAGAAAAATATGATTATTTAGGTCAAAATATGGATGACGTACACGTGCATGGTATAGTAAAAAAAATGACTTTTAAATAGTAGTTTTTAGAAACGCCTATTGAAAATCAATTTGTATCATCTGGGTATTCAAATAAATTACATATTTGGAAACTATACTCCAATTACTATATTTTATGATTAGTGACTTTTAAAGACTCCATCTCTAAGTGCTTCAAATTTTAAGGTCAAATGTGAAATTCTAAAATTAAGGGAAAACACTTCCACTTTTTGGCCAAAAAGTGGACTCAACTTCTTGCCAGCACCCAGGTCTCTTAAGAGACTTTGCCAGTACACTATAGCCTGATTCAATTGGGACACTTAGGGAATGAAACGGAGCCTCCACTAGCATACACCCACCCACCATTACCTGTCGGCACCTTCAGTTAGGTTCCAAGGGGTGAAGAACGTAAAATATGGCTCTTGATATCTTTGTACACTAAATGTCAGTGAGGCATTTTACAAGAATGTATCCTTCGTTAGCATGGTCAAATGATGTTGAGTTGGTCAAAACTGAGAGAGGTTATTGTGGAGGGCTTGACATCCAGCCGTAGGTCCAAATGGATCATTCGTAGGTGCCACGAAGTGCGAGAACTACTCTGTCAAAGTCTACCAATGTTTTGCTCTTAAGTCTCTTAAGAGACTTTCTTTTTGTTAACTGCAGGGATATCCGTGTGAACCAGCCCAATGACCTAATCAGCCTTACCTTGGTCTTACATACTGCCAAGTTGGGGTCCAGAAGGGGTGAGCTGGGGTGAGACTAGTCCCCTGGGGATGTACGTAGCAGCCCGCAAGCCATGTACATTGGGTAAGCCCAGGCCTTGCAACCCAAGACTCAAGCCAACTCTGCAACCCATGTGAGCTGGTCTCTTAAGAGATTTTGTCAGTACACTGTAGCCTGATTTGATTGGGACACATGGGGAATAAAATAGGGGCTCCACTAGCATAAACCCACCCACCCTGACATGCCGACATCATTGGTTAGGTCCCATGGGGCGAAGAATACAAAATATGTCTCTTGGCCCCTTTACACTAAATGTCACTAAGACATTTTGCAAGAATGCATCTGCCATTGGCATGGTCAAATGATGTTGAGTTGGTCAAAACCATGAGAGGTTATTGTGGAGGTGCTTGACATCCAGCCGTAAGTCTAAATAGTTCATTCGTAGGCGCCATGAAGTCTGAGGACTACTCCGTCAAAGTCTGGCAATTTTTTTCTCTTAGGTCTCTTAAGAGACTTTTCCGGTACATTGTAGCCCAATTCGATTAGGACACCTGGGGAATGAAACATGACCTCCACTAGCATAAAACCACCCACCCTAACCTATTTATACTGTCAGTTGGGTCCCATAGGGTGAAGAACGCAAAATATAGCTCTTGGCACCTTTACACTATATGTCACTAAGGCATTTTGCAAGAATGCATCCACCATTGGCACAGTCAAATGATGTTGAGTTGGTCAAAACTAAGAGAGTTTATTGTGGAGGGGCCTGATATCCAGTCGGAGGTCTAAACAGATCATTCATAGGTGCCATGAAATCTAAGAACTACTCCATCAAAGTCTGCCATTTTTTTAATCTTAGATCTCTTAAGAGACTTTACCAGTACACTATAGCCCAATTCGATTGGGATACATGGGGATTGAAACAGGGCCTCCACTAGCATAAATGTAAACTACACATTCCATAACAAAAGTTACTGAAGTAAATAATCTACTTATTTACATTAACCCAAATAAAAAGAATAAATCTTATATATATATATGATCCGGGGAAGTGTAATTACTTCATGGTTGGGTGGAAAAGTGTTTGGGCTATGTTCCTGTCTCTCGACTTGCGGATGACCATGTGAGTTGGTGGCAGATGGAGAGTGTGATTGATTTATTATTCATTACTTGTACTTAGTTATTATACATTGTTGTTATTTGAGATGATTTATGGTAAAAGAGCCTAAGAAGGATTGTATATAGTGCTAACCTGGATATAGCACATGCTTTTGAAAGATGTAATGTCATTATTGAAGATATATATATATATATAATATATATATATATATATCTTCAATAATGACATTACATCTTTCAAAAGCATGTGCTATATCCAGGTTAGCACTATATACAATCCTTCTTAGGCTCTTTTACCATAAATCATCTCAAATAACAACAATGTATAATAACTAAGTACAAGTAATGAATAATAAATCAATCACACTCTCCATCTGCCACCAACTCACATGGTCATCCGCAAGTCGAGAGACAGGAACATAGCCCAAACACTTTTCCACCCAACCATGAAGTAATTACACTTCCCCGGATCCCTTCATGACACAAAGGAAACCCAACCCTGCATGAAACATCTAGCAACCTGGAAACAATTAGCAGGAGGGAACACCCGATGCAACCTGAAGTCTAAATGCAAATCTAAATGATGACGTGCAAATGTCTCACAACAAGATGTAGCAGAGATATATATAAATAAAGTTTTACTAGACAAATAAATTTATCTATTTCAATGAATTCTCAGCTTGGCCAAGCATATAAAATAGTTTAAGGTCAAATCCCAAAAAGAGGAAAAGCCACCTTTGTTGTTCCACATTTGACATCCTAGCCCAAGAAGTAACCTCAATCACACACAAAAGATATACTACTTTCTTTCAAAGAAAACTAATTCTTTTCTTTTACACAATCAAAATGAATTCACTTTCAAGAAAATATTCACAATAAAGAGCTTCATGCATGATTTATTTCAGATACCCATCTATCTATACTTATATTTTTCTAACCATTTCTTGATTTATGCAACAGGGATAAGAGAATTTAGTTATATAATAAAAGATGCCAATATTGTTATGATAGAAATTATATAGATATCTATATGTTAAATATACATAATCCACTTTGCATGCACAATTATTTCACAAAAAAAGCTAGATTATATGAATTCATACCTGCAAGCAAGATCAAATTTATAATATGTTTATGATTAAATTCGTAATAAGGAATAAAGGAGAATTATCTTTTATAATAATTTTAGATTCATGTTTGTCAAACAAGAACACCATTTAAGTGAAGGCATAAATAGATAAGTCAGTTAAATTAAACCTATGGGTGATTAAGATGCTGCTACAGGAGACAGAATGGTAGGACAACAAAATTAAGCACGGACATTAACACTACAAGTGACTTTAAATGTGGTACGAAACACTATAATTTCTAACTCATGCTCACACCCTCATAACTAATATCCACATAGAAATTTCAACATGCTCACAAAGTCACAAAACCATGTTGGAAGATCACACATAAACCAAACATGACTTTCATGCCATCAACTTGGATTTATATTGCATAAAATATAGTTTCCACTAAAACATACATAACTTTCTCAAAACACAACATTTCTCTAATTTTTAAAATGTGTTGGAAATATATTACATAGATCTAAAAAAATCAATAATTTTTTTCATAATAACTATCTTTAATATAAATTTATAAATACAATATAATCACATATAAACATTATGCTAAAAATAGTAATAGAGATAGACAGTCACTAATTAATACATATCTTAGAATTAAAAAACTGGGTAAAGGTGATTTTTTAATATGATTCAAAATACTTTGTTGTATGCCTTCCATAAAATTTTTAGAGAAATCCAGGTCGTAAAAATAAAGTTATTGATGCCACAACAAACTATTTTTTCTCATGACAGATTTACCAGTTTAAAAAAAAATAGTCCACTTGTTTTAATGACTAAAAATAAATTATAAAAGATGAAATCATAAAAAATGGAGATAATGTTTATCCCCTAATTTCAAACCATATATCCAAAAATTAGAAATATCCAAATCACGGTTTAAGAGATATTTCTAAACTAAGACAAGTTACTATTTTTCTTTTCAGTCTTTTCCCAAGTCTTTTATTATGTTTTTTTTTCTCCTATACAAGAAATTAATATTTCAATATTCTAAAAATCATATACAAATCAAATAATGTATCAAATCTTCCTACTAACTTTTAAGAATTCCCAAAAAATCCAATTCAACAAATTTTCTTTTATAATCTTCAAAATCAATGAAACTATAATTTGTCTAAATTTTTCTATTTGCACAAGAAACATATAAATCACAATTTATTCACACAATCCTATATTCAATTTATAACCAAAGTCTTTGCTAAAGTATTTCATGACAAAAATCCTACCTCAATCCCTATAGCAATTTGGTAAAAATAATGTAGATGAACCAATCAATTCAAAAATCACAACAATCCTTCAATTCTTCACAAGGAAAAAACACTTTCAAATCCATGAGCTTCAATAACCTATTTTTTTTCTTCCCTTTGCATAATAAAATTGATAACCAAAAAGAAAGAATGAAAAAAACCAATTCTCTTCTTTTAATAATTCTTTTTTTTTCTTATTCAAAACCTAAAAAGTAAAATATAATATTATATTCTTAATAAAAGAAAAATAAAAAATAAAATGACTTTATTCATATTCATGGACATCCTTCTTAAAACTAATATTAGAAAATATAATTTTCTAATTCACAAATATGATAAATTTAATAATTGATTCTTTAAATCTTTAAAATAGACATGCACATTCAATAATTAAATAAATTAACAAATTAAAATAATTTAACTTATTTCTCTTGCTAAAAGATATTAATTACTAAAATAAATAAATAAAAGAAATAATATAATGCTTATATGTTTATATAATTATATATTGTCTTTTTATATATATTTTTTAAATTATAAATATGTATCTATAAATATATGCTTATTTTAAGTCTATCTAAAATATCATTTTGTGCAAGGGCATAATATATAGATATTTATTAATTTAAATTATAGATATATACTCTTTAAATAATTTAAATAAATCAAATTGAATTCAACTTATACAATTCTATTAAAGCTAAGTCAAAATAATGTATAAATACATGGCTAACTTATGTAATTCAAATGAACATACTGTAACAACAAAATTCACATATTTATCTAAGCATTAAACATCAATCACATCCATTAACCATATAATGCTCAACATGATTAGTAACCATATAATGATGCATAAATAAATCTATTCAAAAATGCAATATGACATGAAGCTAAGTGAGTGTGTGCATGCATCAGGTTTATCCATCCTGCTAACTCTCTCCTAGCGGCTATAACATTTCTACCTCAACCATGTTCTCATCTTTGACATTCTTCCTACACTTAGTCACACTTAGAATTACATTAATAGGTTAGTCCTTATACTCATAGATGAAGAAAGACAAGATATACATCCATAATCTTAATAATAATTGGTCATCAATCGACTTTCAATTTTTTATGCATTTTAAATATCAACTATTTTACCTTTCACACACATGGAATCACTTAATAGTAAAACAATCATAGCAAAAATGTCCCATTATTTAAATTATAAATAAATTACAAAACAAGATGTGACAATAAACCCACCCACCCTGACCTGTTAGTGCCTTCGATTAGGTTCTACGGGGTGTAAAACGCAAAATATAGCTCTTGGCACCTTTACACTAATTGTCATTGAGGCATTTTGCAAGAATGCATCTGCTGTTGGCACGGTCAAATGATGTTGAGTTGCTCAAAACTGAGAGAGGTTATTGTGGAGGGGCTTGACATCTAGCCATAGGTCTAAACGGATCATTTGTAGGTGCCACAAAGTCTGAGGACTACTCCGTCAAAGTCTGGTAATTTTTTTCTCTTAGGTCTCCTAAGAGACTTTGCCAATACATTGTAGCCCAATTCGATTGGGACACATGGGGAATGAAATAGGGCCTCCACTAGCATAAACCCACCCAACCTTACTTGTTGACGCTGTCAATTAGGTCACATAGGGTGAAGAATACAAAATATGGCTCTTGGTATCTTTACGCTATATGTCACTAGGGTATTTTTGCAAGAATGCATCTATTGTTGGCACAGTCAAACGACATTGAGTTGGTCAAAATTTAGAGAGGTTATTGTGGAGGGGATTGACATCCAGTTGTATGTCCAAATGGATCATTCGTAGGTACCATGAATTCTGAGGACTACTGCGTCAAATTTTGGCAATTTTTTGCTCTTAGGTCTCTTAAGAGACATTGTTAGTACACTGTAGCCCGATTCGATTAGGACACATGGGGAACAAAATAGGGCCTCCATTAGCATAAACCCACCCACCTTGACCTTTCGGCGCTGTTGGTTAGGTCCCACAGGGTGAAGAATGCAAAATATGGCTCTTGGCACCTTTACACTAAATGTCACTAAGGTATTTTTCAAGAATGTATTTGGCATTGGCATGGTCAAACAATGTTGAGTTGGTCAAAACTGATAGAGGTTATTGTGGAGGGGCATGACATCTAGCCGTAGGTCCAAATGGATCATTTGTAAGTGCCACGAAGTGCGAGAACTACTCTGTCAAAGTATGGAAATTTTTCTCTCTTAGGCTCTTAAGAGACTTTGCCGGTACACTGTAGCCTGATTCGATTGGGCTACCTAGTGAATCAAACATGGCCTCCACTAGCATAAGCCCACCCACCCTAACCTATTGGCACCATTAGTTAGGTCCTAATGCAAATCATGCCAAATGTATCTCTCTCACTATGTAGTCATCTTCATCATCTGCAAGGGTAAAATGTTCACTCCCCCACAAACATTGAAACACACCGAGGGCACAACTCATTCTAGTCTTTCCATAACCCATATAGAAGGTGAAATGAGGGTATACTAGACCTATAGACAATGAAATGATGATAGGAAAATCATGTTAAACATATTTAAGGTGAAATGAGGATATGTTATACATAAAGAAGGTGAAATGAGGATAAGAAAATCATGTCAAACATGTAGACACGAGGAAAATGAGGATATGCAAAGTATGTAAACCATATAGAAGTTGAAATGAGGATTGCAAATCATGCCAAATGTACATCTCTTTTCCTATGTCTCTCTCTCTTTCTCTCTACCTCATAATGATATTTCCATAACCCATATAGAATGTAAAATGAGGGTATACTAGACCTATAGAAGATAAAATAATGATAGGAAAATCATGTTAAACATATAGAAGGTGAAATGAGGATATATTATACATAAAGAAGGTGAAATGAGGATAAGCAAATCATGTCAAACATGTAGATGCGAGGAAAATAAGGATATGCAAAGTATTTAGACCATATAGAAGGTGAAATGAGGATTGCAAATCATGCCAAATGTACATCTCTCTCCCTATTTATCTCTCTATCTTCCTCTCTACCTCATTCTGCTCTTACCATAACCCATATAGAAGGTGAAATGAGGGTACACTAGACCTATAGACAATGAAATGATGATAGGAAAATCACGTTAAACATATAGAAGGTGAAATGAGCTTAAGAAAATAATGTCAAACATATAGAAGGTGAAATGAGGATATGTTATACATGTAGAAGGTGAAATGAGGATACAATATACATATAGAGTGAAATGAGGATACATTATACATATAGAAGGTGAAATTAGGATAAGAGAATCATGTTAAACATGTTGACCTATGAATGAGGCTAAGCAAATCATATTAAACATGTGGACCTATGAATGAGGATATGCAAAGCATGGAGACCATAGAGAATGTGAAATTAGGATAAGCAAATCATGTCAAACATGTGGACCTATGAAATGAGGATATGCAAAGCATGGAGACCATATAGAGGGTGAAATTAGGATAAGCAAATTATGTCAAACATGTGGACCTATGAAATGAGGATATGCAAAGCATGGAGACCATATAGAAGGTGAAATGAGGATATGTGAATCATGCCGAATGTGTCTCTCTCCCTACATGGAGACCTACAGACCATGAAATGAGGATATGATATTGAAACATACTTCCATTTAAGATGTACACTTATTTACATTTCCATTGAATTTGGGTTGTGGATGACATTTCTTTGCATAAACTAGATAATGAAATGGGTAAACACACAAACATGTCTTTTCTCATTAATACAAAAATAACTATCTTGGATTGAATGAAAAACATCATAAGTTTTGTCATTTTTAACATGTATCTTGCATGTTTAACATGTAAGATGAGAAATTATCAATGATTATCATATCAAATCTAGTAGTTTCTATTTCAAATCTAGTATTCTAAGAAAAGCTAACATGTCAAAGCTAGTGTTCTTGAATGAAAAAAGATCACATGTCAAATGTTCTAAGAAAATACTATATCTAACTAAAACTACAATCACATGGCAATTAAGCTCAAGTTATGTATTGAGGTATGAAACTACATATATCATCTTTCTACCAAGAAAATCAATCATATATAACAAGAAATCAATCTATAACATGTTATTGATCATAACTCAACCATTGTAAACTGATTATACATTAAACTTTTAAGTTTCAAAGTAGGAATACATGCGCATAAGGAATTTAAATTATATTATATATCAAGGTGTATATATATTAAAATCTAGTCCATAATGGTAGACATATACAAAAATTTAGCAAATATGCCAACTAAAACATTTTTTACAAAATGTGGCATGTCATATCTCAAAATCTATATACAATCTACATGCCAAATAGCTACATCAAATACTAAAGGTCCACTCAAGACCCTATGTCTCTGGTGAATCCTTAACCTGTGATGGATCCTCAAAAAGTTGAATGCATTAACAAGTCAAACCACAAATTTGATTAATTAGTTTAATGGTAAATATAAATAAGTTATAGTTAGTAAATAGAATATTATCTACTACAGTTTCAAACTTTCATTTATTAACATACATCTAAATCACTACAATCAACTATAAGACCTCTATAAACTATCAATTATTTAGAAAAATTCAACTCAATTACTTCAACTCTTTCTTTTCATTTAGATAGTCGTTCTGCAAATGATTGTCTCTTAAGACAACTAGGTGTCCTACTGAAGCATGATGGCAAAGGTGGCACATTACTCACTTTCTCAATTGACTGTAAAATTAAAGTAACATTGAAATAAATTAATAAATAATTATTAACAAAAAAAGAAATGTATACATTAAAAGAGGTTAGATGTGTTACACATAAACAATTTAGACTGCACTAAACAAAAAACTTATCTACTAGAAAACAAGCATATACCACCAACGAGACCTCCTGCATCGATTGAGAAGGACTCATCATGGATGAACCAACTAATATCTCATGTATGAAAAATGACAAGAATGTAAGACTCTATGTATACAAATAATCATAATAACTTTTAAATTAATAGATCAATTTAAACAAAACAAAGAAAAAATGTTCACTAGCATTAGGGGAGATGAGCTATTAGTCGTTAGGGATAACTTTATGACCATGTAGAAGTTACATGGAATATTGTAGGACCTCTATTTTTGAGAAATGTAATATGGACTCTTATCTATTTGCATATAAGTTTTAGAGGTGTGACTCATCATGCAACTCTCCACATTAGCACATCTAGTGAGAAGTGTCCTTAGAATGAATTTTTAAAGATTCAAGGAAAATGAGATATCATGGAATTTTTTTATAACCTCTTACATTTAATGAGAAAATATAAGGTATTTATTGTACTCACCTTTTACATTTTTCATAGGATAAACATATAATATGAAGTATGTTGATAACTGAGAGGGGGGGGGGTGAATCAGTTATCCTAATTATTTTCCTTTTGAACTTTCTTATTAATTAATGCAGCATTGAATCAAACATAAAAACATTACCATGAAATAAGAAAACACATGACACAGTATTTTTGACGTGGAAACCCTGTTAAGGGAGAAAACCACGGGGTGATTAACCCAAAGATTATTCTCTATTAGAAGAATAAGGAATTACAAAAATGGCACTTGCCAATTAGGGCTCACTGCCCGAGCACACTACTCACAAGAGGCCCACTGCCTACAAGGAGACACACTGTCTACAAAGTGATAAGAATCACAGTCTTGAACTGATTGAAAGCATCTACATATGCTGGAGTTCAGTTCCGGTTAGGCTCAGTACACTGATCTGCTGCACTTCATCTTTCCTCTGTTCTTTATTCTGCTATCCTTTCACATACCGGATCTTTCTTACTACTTCTGCTCTGTTTTGCACTTATTCACATACACCATCACACAATCACACACTTCACAACTAAATCCATTCTCTATATATATCCGCATAAGTAATTTCATCACCTTTCTAGTCGGCATCCGGAACAATCTAGTTTCTTACAAACTCTGTTCTGTCGGCTGAATCCTTGCTTACCAAGCAATGCGGATCAAGCATATACTTGTAGATATCATTAATCATGTCGGCCAAACGTGATTCATGCCTTCACAACCTTTACCATCAACAGTAACACATCCGGAAAATAGTCTGATACTCTGTCAGTCAGTTCTTCCTCTGTTCTCTCTGTCTCTCAGGAATCCGGTACTCAACTATTCATATCTTTTTCTTTGTTCATCACCGGAGGCTAAATCCTTGGAATTACTACTCAAGGTAGTCCTCTTGACTTCCCTAAATCCGCACTGCACCAAGACACTTCCTCTGAGAGATCCGGACCACTCTGTCAGACCTTGCCATATGCTCTGTTCTTGTTCACCGGACCACAACAATCTTCATTTTGACTTCCGGTAGAGACACACCATGACTTGCGGATATGTGGGATGACCTTTGTTGCCATCAATGACAACAACCATGAATCCATATAGTGTCTCTTGCCAACAATCTCCCCCTTTGGCATTGATGGCAACACTTAGTGAAAAATGACTAAGTGTTTACACTATGCTCCCCCTTGGCTGATGCTCTATCTTTATATACAATTTCTGGAACTCCCCCTTAGTTGGATTCCTCATTTTTCACTGCTCCTCACTCCCCCTTTGACATCAATGGCAAAGGGTAGGGTCCGCACACCAAAATTTAAAAAAAATAAAATAAAATAAAAAATTTCTATACATAGCCGCATATTTACATACTCACATATACTGAAGAATGTCTGCAAAGGATGTCTTCAATTGGATCAGTTCTGTAGCCCAACTTTGCTTCATTCTATCCAAAATTGAAATGTGACCACTCAACAAAAATGCAAAAGCTTCTGCCCTCTTGAGATCTGTCGGATTATTTGTTTGGGCGGTGGTCTGAGCATCACTGATGGCCTCATGCATAGTTTCTAACTTAGGGATTATAATCCTTCTAAGTTCTCCCATCCGGTTAGTGATATTCTTCCTTTCCTTCTCAAGGTTCTTTATTTCATTCAAGACTGCAATAGTCTGACATTCTTGATTTACTATGGAGGAAGAGAGAGGATCAAAACTTTGAGATAAACTTTGTAGTTTGTCCTATTCCTCTTTTATTTTCTTATCTATTTCAACTGTTGCCTTTGACCAGGAGATACAAAATTTGTAAATATCACCGCCATCCTTAAGAGCACTTTCTAAGCTCTTTATTCCAATACTCATATTTCTCCTATCGTTAGAGATTAATCCTAATACTTCTGAGAATCTTTTATCCAAAAATTCCTTCCGGACCTTTTCTTCAGCTGATTTTTCTAGAGAATCAAAATGTGTATCAACACTGCTGACTAAGGTTTTTAGATTACCGGAAGAGGAGGCTGTCGGATCTATCTGGATTGATGGCATAATCTTTACAAGTACTCCGGAAGCAGCCTCTATCAACTCACAGTCTTCCATATGAGACTTCAGGAGTTTTTCATTTGCCTTGGCATTTGCAAATGAAGCTATTTTCATTGTTTGTACCGGAGAGAGAGAGAGTCAAAGTCAAATGGGCCTTTTAGAAGCTCCGGTTCATCAATCTCTAAAGTTTCTTTGCTCAAAAATTGTTGAACAGTTTGTGCAGTGTCTCTTGCCAGAGACAGATGTTTCTTTTCTTCTGCAGTCTTGGAACTGTCAACCTCTTTATCTTTCACCACTGCTTCCTTCTCCTGTAATTTCTCTTCTTCTTTGGATCCGGAGACTGTAGGGGAAACCGGAGGAGAGATGCTAGCCTGTTCATAGGCCACTTCTTCTAGAGCAGAGGGTTCCAAGTCCACAGCTGTTTCTGCACCTAAGTCCTCTACAACAGGAAGATTGAAACTTTTGAAGGCCTTCCGGAGGATCTCTTCTGTCTCTTTGGCCACCTTGTCAGTCTCACCAAGCATGAGTTGGTTCATCCTGGCTTTACTTCTGAAATCATCTTTGCAATCTTTGAATATTATGTTCATTGTCTTGGGATCAATTTGAGGATATAGCTGAATAGCTATCTGCTCCCGGATCTCAAGATCTTTTGCATGAGCATTATTCTTTCTTATTTCTAATTCCTTTTCTAGGCTTTTAGGAATTTCAGAAATAATCTCAATAAAAGCTTTATTGTAGATGTTCAAGTACCTTATTATGGCTTCTTGCAGGATCTTTTGATCTGCCTCATTGTAGTCATCATAGAATTCAGCCACGGGTTGAAGGTTCCCGTCCACAGTGACTGATTTGACTACACTGTCTAGAGACAGGGTGGGCTTTGCAGAAAATTCTTCTGTCATTTCTTCCTTGTCTCGGCCAGAAGAGGGTTTACCGGTTCCTTTCTTTTTCTGTTTCTTTATTTCTTTCACTCCTTCATCTGACTCAGTTTCTTCTTCATCCTTTTGGCTTTGATAAGCTCTTGAGGCTTTTGTCTTGGATCTTTTACCGGATCCCTGGACTTCTGGTTTTGAGCTTTTGGTTTTGACAGGTGTGGATCCTTTAGATGATCTGGTCCGGGTTGAGGATTCCACCGGAGCACTTTTCTTGCTTTTCTTTTCTGCCTCTTTCTTTTCTTCCTCAGACTTTCTTCTCTTTTCCCGGCTGGCATCAAGTGCCTCTTTTGAGATGCCTAGGCCTTAAGCAATGTGCTCTCCTTCTTTTCTCACCTTTCTCTTTATCTCAGGTTCCCTGAGTTCTACATGTATCTTTACACTCAGCTCCTCAAAGGTTCCAAACCTTTCTGCCTTAGGATCTTTGGGCTGACTTAGCATGTGTTGAACATGCAGCTCCACTATCTGTTCATCCACTTCATACCCCATGGGCATGATCCAGACAGTCCTTGGCTCCACTGCCTCCATTAGACACTGATCAGTGTCCACCATAAAGCACACTGAGTCTTTGTATTTCTCAACAAGAGACTGGGGAATTCTTTCTCTTATTTGCATCATGTTTTGGAAGTTTTTGAAGTATCCCCATAGGGCTGTATTTCTTGCTTTGGCATCCCCAAGCCCATGTAGATAGTCTCTTATTTGGACTGCAACAGGTTTGTCATTCTGCCATACCCATCCACTTGATCCGGGCAGCTCATTCATGAAGTAGAAGAATAGACATACAATAAGAGTACCATACTTAAAGGAATTCTTCTTGTCCTTCTTGATTTTTTGTATATTTTCCATTAATTGGCTTAAGAGCAGTTCGCAGAGATCATATTCTGCATTCTTCCTTAGCATTTCATAGGCAGTATATACTGCAGTTCCGGATACAGAATTCTCCCTGCTGGAGTGATAGATCTTGTATCCTATTATCATGGATGCATACTTGATATCCAGATCTGAGATATCTTCAATGGTCATTGCCCTCTTATCAAATTTTGATCCAGTGGCCTCAGTTACAATGTTGTTCTTGACAGATTTCAGGATAGGTATCCCTCCGGAAGAGTATAGACCAGTTACTGCTCTAATTGCCTCTTTTGTGATCTTGCAGGGTCTATCCAGCCATAGGAAGTTGTCATGCATCCTGCTCAGTACATACCGGACCCATTCATCTTCTTCAAAGCAGGGGAAATGAATGAATTGATCAAATTGTTTCTTCTGGATACCCTTATACTCTGGTTTAAGCTCAAAAGCATTGTCTATCAGTTGCTTGTGATAGAGATCTCTCAATTTTAATTCCCCAAATTCCTCAATGCTTGCATGTATGTAAACCCTAATGTCTTTTGTGTCTAAAACTCCGTGAGGAACACTGGAAAATGCTCCTAAGGGATCTACCTCCAATGACTTGTATGGATGTTTCTTAAATTCAAGTCGGGGCCTATCTGAGATTTTTACTATATTTGGAGTAGCCATATCTTCAAAAGATTTGTAGCAAGATATCGAAAGTGGAAAATACCTTTTGCGTCTTCGGTTGCACGGAGTAGTTGGATTGATTTCTTTATGCAATGACTTCGGCAGGAGATCTCTGGTGTGCTTGATGAATCTAGTTGCAGAGCTCCACTTTTCGCTTCTTCTTGAGTGCAGAATGAGCAAATGTTTTATGAGAAATCCCTTATATTGCTCCGCAAACCCTAATATCTGATGGCAATAAATGCTTGACCTATATTATTCCAGTTTGCCTTATTCGGATAACCTGAAGAACCGGATCAGTCCTGGTCTATGAACATCGTGCGGAACTTTCAACCATGAACAAATCAAGATAACACATCACAAGGACATCCCAAAAACTCTGTCCAATCCGCAGAATAAGATAATGCATTTTCAGATCTCTCCAGACCCTTTTGTAGTCTTCTGTCATTCTGGGGCATCTCCCGGAACAGGTCTTACTTGATGGATCGCAACTTCTTTGCATCTTCATGTGGACCTCTGAAATCTTATCTTGATTTACTTAGGACTTATATCTTCAAACCCTTTGCTCCGCATCTTGTGCCACATCCGGCACCACTTGATTGGCTGGGGGAACAGGATTTTCTTTGAGTCTCCCCCTGAGCCAGAGCTCACTTTTTAATTTTCGGAAGAAATATCAGCACCAGAGTCTGGTGCGGATCCAACCTCTACATTCTCTGAACTTTTCTTCACCCAAATCTTGCTCATCTGATTCCTAACTTCATCCGCATTCATCTTTTGTTTACCCTTGTCTTGATTCTGATTATACACCGAACCTCTTTTGTCCTGATTCTTGCTTCTGCAGACTTTAGCATTATGACCGGACCTATTACAGATTTGGCAAGTAACATTTCTTTGCATATTTGACTGATAACCTCTTGATCTGCATTGATTAGCCATATGACCTACTCTATTGCATGTAAAGCATCTACCTTTGAATGATTTGTTTACTTGCATATTTCTGCATTCATGGGATTTGTGTCCATACTTTTTGTAATTAAAGCACTGTCCGGAGAAGGATGAATTAATCTGATTCATTCTCTTTCTACACTGATTAGCTTTGTGACCAAAGTGGTTGCAGCTGTGGCAATATCCATTGAAAGATGGATATCTTTGAGCATTGGGCTGTCTTACCGGAGGTTTTCTAGGCCTATTCCTTGGATTTTCTGATCCAAAATTCTTTTGACCGGATCCGGAGCTTTCTCCTTTCTCATATCCCAAACCATACTTGTCATCTATCCTCTTTTGACTTCCAAGAAGTACTTCAAGTTGGGCAGAACTTATCTTGATTTTTTCTTTATATTCATTTGTTGTTTGAAGATCTCTTTTGAGAGAGGCAATTTGATCCTCAAGTTTTTCTTCATTATCTTTGGCATCTTCAAGATCAGATTCAAGATGTCTGATAATCCTGTCCATCTGGTGGCATTCTTCTGATTTCTCTTTAAGAGATTGTCTCAGATTGTCTTCAGCTTTTCTTTTTTCTTCAATCTCTTGAGTAAACTTTATAGTTCCTGATTCCATTTCATGTCTTAACATAATGACTTCTTTTGATAACTTTTCACATAACTTGGTTTGCTCAGTCAATTCTTCATTTGTATTGCTTTCTTCACTTTGTCTTGCCAATTGTTGGAGCAGCTCCTTTCTCTTTTTCATAGAGAGACTTAATTTGTCTTTTAATTCTCTCATGAATTCATCAGCCTATTTGAGTCTTTCCTTTAATTCATTGACTTCAGAATTTGACTGTTCAAGATCCTCAAGGGCAGTCTTGAGTTGCTCCCTTAAACCATATGCATCCATTTGAACTCCCAGATCTTCCTCAAGCTGTTAGGCTCTATTAGGAGGTACTTGGCTCTGATACCAATTGTTGATAACTGAGAGGGGGGGTGAATCAGTTATCCTAATTATTTTCCTTTTGAACTTTCTTATTAATTAATGCAGCATTGAATCAAACATAAAAACATTACCATGAAATAAGAAAACCCATGACACAGTATTTTTGATGTGGAAACCCTGTTAAGGGAGAAAACCACGGGGTGATTAACCCAAAGATTATTCTCTGTTAGAAGAATAAGGAATTACAAAAATGGCACTTGCCAATTAGGGCTCACTGCCCGAGCACACTACTCACAAGAGGCCCACTACCTACAAGGAGACACACTGTCTACAAAGTGATAAGAATCACAGTCTTGAACTGATTGAAAGCATCTACATATGCTGGAGTTCAGTTCCGGTTAGGCTCAGTACACTGATCTGCTGCACTTCATCTTTCCTCTGTTCTTTATTCTGCTATCCTTTCACATTCCGGATCTTTCTTACTACTTCTACTCTGTTCTGCACTTATTCACATACACCATCACACAATCACACACTTCACAACTAAATCCATCCTCTATATATATCCGCATAAGTAATTTCATCACCTTTCTAGTCGGCATCCGGAACAATCTAGTTTCTTACAAACTCTGTTCTGTCGATTGAATCCTTGCTTACCAAGCAATGCGGATCAAGCATATACTTGTAGATATCATTAATCATGTCGGCCAAACATGATTCATGCCTTCACAACCTTTACCATCAACAGTAACACATCCGGAAAATAGTCTGATACTCTGTCAGTCAGTTCTTCCTCTGTTCTCTCTGTCTCTCAGGAATCCAGTACTCAACTATTCATATCTTTTTCTTTGTTCATCACCAGAGGCTAAATCCTTGGAATATACTACTCAAGGTAGTCCTCTTGACTTCCCTAAATCCGCACTGCACCAAGACACTTCCTCTGAGAGATCCGGACCACTCTGTCAGACCTTGCCATATGCTCTGTTCTTGTTCACCGGACCACAACAATCTTCATTCTGACTTCCGGTAGAGACACACCATGACTTGCGGATATGTGGGATGACCTTTGTTGCCATCAATGACAACAACCATGAATCCATATAGTGTCTCTTGCCAACAAAGTATTCCAATGTATGTATATTGCCACCTCAGTAGTTCTACACATAATAATAGTATTTCTCTACATATTTGGAATGTTTTCATTATAAGTGGATCCTCAAATAGTTTTTTATCTAGTAGAATGTTCCTCTAAAAACTAAAATATATAGGAGGCACTAAAACTCACCACTTAGGCCTTGGGAGATAGATAGACCACCATTTTCCACTCACGAATTTAATAATGACAATGATGGATATGAGCTAATTAAAGTTGTAGTTGAGGATGATGCAAGGTCACAAATACATGGAGATTATTGGTAGAAGATGTGTCCCCACTATTATATCCATTAGATGTAGGTAGAGGAGTGGGTTCAAGAGGATCAAAAGGAGGAGGATTAGAAGATGCATCCCCACTATTGTATGTGCCTGATCATGTTATGATTTTTTGTTATGTTGATGACATTTGGTATTGGATACTATGATATGTATGGTTGGTCTTCATATTTATTGGTTTATGGCATGGTCATCTATATGATCTATATTTTTTATGGAATTTTAGTTTCCTTGTATGTTGATGTGTTTTTTATATGTTGATGTGTGTATGTAAATGATATAACATCAATTTATCAATACGTGCACAATTATCTTGGTGATCGATGAACATTGTATGTCATAATGGAATACTCATGTAAGATGAATCAATCAATGCACTAAAATGGATCACATAATCATTAGTTTCAAATCAATTGCAAAATCTATATGAATATTTAAATGAATAATTGATGTGTTAGTAAAGCTCAAATCTATATTATGAATAATGGATAATACACATTTCCTTCTTTCTTTCTCATTTTCATTTTTTTAAACATTATTTTAAATGATCAAACTTGTAACAAACACCATGATTCTCTATTTTATTATTTATCTAAATGACTATAATCAAATATTTAAGTTTTCTAAATTATCAATTAAAGTACAGTTCAATTGAATTACCTCCACCCTTTGTTGGCATTTAGAAAGTCATTTACGAATGATGGGACCCCTTGGTTCGATCAAGAGTTTGACTAAAGACTATTGGCAAAGATGCCACATCGTTCATATTTTGGATCGACTATAAAAGTAAAGTAACATCAAGATATAAATTAATATATAATTACTCACAAATAATTAAATGCATACAATAAAAAAGTTGATGTGTAGAAAAATTTATATTGACAAGTCCAAGCCAAATTGGATGGCAGAAAGAGTTCCATGATGAAATTCTGTCAACTCCTCTGTCATCATCTATTATCCCCTTTAGATACATTAGTACTAATCTTTTTTTATATTAATTTTCAAATGGAATACACCGTTAAATTATACTTTAAATTTTACCCCTATAAAAGATTCGCCATGCTCCTCTCCTTCTCTACCCACTGATGCATGTGCTTCTGCTCTCGTCCTCAACCCCTTAGCTTGAGTTCTAGACCTCCTGACTCATCTCATGAAGGTGATGTATGAGGGACATCATACTTTAAAGTGTTCAGGGGTGGCTCACTACTCTTTGTAAGAGGACATAAGCACAACTGATTACAAAAAACAAACATGTGTGGACGAGGATGGTCTAGTAATAGTAGGTGATCCAATATGATCACCAAATTCATGTGTTTGTGCAAACTGAGAGGTCTATGTAATCAAGAGCTTAGTCAAAGAGTGTATGGCAATGAGGTGCTACTATATTGTATTTGCAACAACGTCTGTGTGTTGAATTAGAGGTGGAGAAGGGATAGCAGGAGGGGAAATAAAAGGACCTTGCACTTGTCTCATTGCACTAGTTCTATCTTGATGCATTCCCTTACCTACTCCCTGGAACTCTCTAAAATCAATTCACATGGTGACCCATTACAAAATTTGCATATAGTTTATGAAGGAAATACAAAGGTACATCTAAATTTTTGTTTGGTGGTTTATCAAAAACCATCCACCAATGATCCCAAAAATTTTGATTATTACCCTCATGTGTACACCATTTGGTTGAATACTTAGACTTACGAATATCAACATGCAATCCAGTTTTAGGATTGACAAAATATTGAGCTAACATAGCTTTGATAATGTCTAACTCTTTCACTTGATCGTATGATAAACCATTAGCATATTCCACCTTCTTGGTTTCTCGCCATTGCCTAAATGATTCATGTTGGCTTGTGTACATTCAAACATGAGTAATAATCCCCGCTAAATTTGATTCCATTGAAGACAATCAAGGGTGGCAGCGATAAATTTCTACGATCCTACGTATTTGATCAATATTTCTTTCAATTTTCTCTTCGATTGTTGGAGGGAGAGGGTTTGGTGGGGGAGGGTTTGGGTTTTCATGTTCTTCATCCATTTTACCTATTTAAAATATAAAACATACCAATTTAGGATAAAAACAAAAAAAAATCATTTCATTTACAAAAAAACAAAAAAAGACAAAAATCACACCTTACCTCTTCGATTTGGCGACCTCCTTGAATCAAATATCCATTCTTGAGAGCTCTGATATCTATTTTTGAGAGGTCTACATTTTGCAAGCCACAGGTTTGCAAGCCGTGGGTTTGTAAAATGCAAGCCCTTTTTCACTTTTTATGATTTCCAAAACAGATATTCCCTCCAACCCAAAAAAAGTCAAACTTTCACTTTTCGTGATTTTGGCTAAGTAAAGATGTGTTTTTTCTTCCTATTGCCACTATTTGGCCCACGATGATTCTACACTCACCCGGGTGCTGGTGTTCATCCTTAACTCACTGACACATTAGACATCCTACTACAAATCTCGTGGCATCATTCTTCATTCCCTTCCAAAACTATAAGGGTTTCACATCGTCTAACAACTTTGCCACTCTAGGATGACCTTAATATGGTGCAGAATGCATTTCTTTCCACACAGTTCCTCTTAAATCTCCTTAATTTGGAACATAAACTCAGGTATTGAATCTCAATAACCCATCAAGTTCAAAATAAAATCCATCATACCTCGTATCCTAAGGATTTTCTATTAGAACTTTCAGAATCTACTCATAATATTCATCTCCGATCAAATTCTTCAATACTTGAGCTCTAAAATAAGAGTGCACTGACACTATTACCGTTATGTGCCTTCTATGACTCAAGGCATCAGCCACTGGATTTTGTTTACTCTTAATGTAGTTAATCTCAAAATCATAATCAGAGATGAGCTCTAACCATCTTCTTTGTCAAGCATTAAGGTTAGGTTGCGTGGAGATATACTTCAAACCTTGATTGCCAGATTTTAATTCAAATTGTTTTCCCAATAAATAATGCCTCCATACTTGGAGAGCATGCACAATTTCCACTAATTCCAAATCATGAGGGGCATAATTCTATTCATAAGGTCGCAGCTTCCTGGACTCATAGGCCACAACTTGGTCTTCTTGCATGAGCACTCCATCTAACCCTTCTCCTAAAGCATTGGTCACAACAACAAAATGACCCTCTGGGTCTGACACTCTAAGAATTGGTGCTGAAGTCAATTTCCTTTTAAGAACATTAAAAGCTTCTTTTCACTTGTCAGACCATTCAAATCTTTTTCCTTTCCTCTGCAAGCAAGTGATGGAATGGGCAAATATGGAGAAGTTCAAAATGAACTTTCTATAATACCTAGCTAATCCCATAAAACTATGCACTTCATGCAGATTTTGAGGCGTAGGCCATTCCAAAACAACCTTTATCTTCAAAGGATCTACATCAATTCCTTTAGCTAATATGATATGGCCCAAGTACTGCACTTCTTTTTGAAAGAAAGTACATTTGGATTGCTTCCCATAAAGTTTGTGCTCCTCAAGTCGTTGTAGAACTATCCGCAAGTGCCAAAGGTGTTCCTCCTCATTATGAGAATAAATTAGAATATCATCTAAAAACACCAGAACAAATTTATCTAGACAATCTCTAAAAAATATGTTCATCAAATTCATGAATGTTGCTGGGGCATTGGTCAAACCAAAAGGTAAGATTGTGAACTCATAATTCCCATACTTTGTTTGAAAGGTTGTCTTGTGAATGTCTTCTTCTTTTAGTCTCAACTGATGATAACTTGACCTTAGGTTAATCTTTGAAAATACATTTGTGTCACACATTTGGTCAAAGAGATCATCTATGCACGGTAGAGGATAGTTGTTCTTAATCATTGCTTTGTTAAGCATACAATAATCTATACAAAGGTGTAGAGTGCCATCTTTCTTCTTAGAAAAGATCAATTGCACTCCCCAAGGTGACACACTAGGTCTAATCAGTCCTTTTGACAATAATTCCTAGAGTTGAGCCTTCAGCTCCATCAACTTAGTAGTAGTCATTCAATAAGATGCTTTGGACACTGATTTAGAACCAGGAATAATATCTATTGTAAAATAAAAACCCTTTTTGGGAGCAGCCCTAGAAGGTCTTCAGGAAATACATCCCAAAAATCATGAAGATAAGGGTATGCTTCTATAGAATTTTCCTTAGATTTATCCTTCCCTTCTTCTTTTACCTCATCCATCTTAACTACAAATATCTGGCAACCTTTCCATTTTTCTCTTTTCAATTGCATTATGGAAATTTGCCTGATTTTCATTTCTCGCTGAAAAACCTTGGATAAGGATGAGAGGAACCTCCTACAACAATATAATGAAAATGCATGAAATAACAGAAATATATAAATAGCAGAAACACAAAAGGAATTTATTGATCACAGGCCACTTCGAGGGGGAAACCTCCTTTGACCAAGCTCAATATAATAAATTTGTGGATGCCTTCATTGGCCTCAACACGTACTTATATACTAAGTCTAATCTAAACAACTATTACTTCCCATGAATGTGGGATAATACAATATACTCACGGGATGACTTACAAAGCATATGCATCCAAAAGTAATATACAAACAAAGTAAAGAGAAGGGTTAAACACAAGTTCCTAACATCCCCTCCCTCTTAGAAAAGCTTTGTCCTCAAAGCCTAAGATGTGGAAATTGTTGCTGAATCTGAAGGAGTGGTTCCCATGTAGCATCCTTTGGTTGCATTCTATGCCATTGAATTAATACCTCTATGATGGATCAAGAGCAAAGCTGATGAGTGCATCTGTCAAGGATTGCCTTCGGCTCCAAAATGATGGATCCTTCATTATCCAGTTCTAGTAAAATAGTTTGTACTCTGATGTTGGTGCCAAGAACATTCTTTAGACAAGAGACATGAAATACTGGATGAACGTGGGAAGAAGGAGGAAGCTCTAATTTATAAGTAACTAACCCAATCTTCTGAAGAACCTTATATGGCCCATAGAACTTTAGAACTAGCTTATGATGCACTTTGAGTTTGAGGGATGATTTCTTGTATGGCCGTAGATGAAGAAAAACCATATCACCTACTTGAAAAGTGTGCTCAAAATGGTGCTTATCAGCTTGTTGTTTCATTCAATTTCTTGCCATGTGAAGATTGTCCTGTAATATGCGAAGAATCTAATCTTAGGTTTGGAGAACCGTGTCGACTGACTGAACTAGTGAACTACTGGGGGTGTATGGAAGGAGCACTGGTGGTGCCTAACCATAGACTACTTCATATGGGGTCATTTTAGATGTAGTGTGGTAGGAGGTATTGCACCACCATTCAGTGAGAGGGAGCCTCTTTGCCCACTGATGTTGTTGTTCTACGGTGAAGTAACAAAGATAAGTTTCCAAACATTTGTTGATAATTTTAGTCTGACCATCTGTTTGTGGGTGATAACCCGAACTCATCTTTAGTTTGGTGCCAGTGTGTCAAAATAGTTCTGTCCAAAAATGACTAGTGAAAGTTGCATCATGATCTGAGACAATGGAAGAAGGGATGCCATGAAGATAGAAGATCAGGTCCATGAAGATTTGTGCGACTGAGGAGGTGGCATAAGGATGGATGAGGGCACAAAAATGACTATATTTGGAGAGGCGATCAACCACAACCAAGATCACTATCTTCCCTCTAGATATAGGGAGCCTCTCAATGAAATCCATAGAAATATCTGTCGAAATCCATGTAGGGATGGGCAATGGTTTGAGCAATCTAGGAAGGACTGTCATTTCACCCTTGTTACATTAGCAGGTATCACATTCATCCACCATTTGTTAAATTTCCCTTTTCATTCCTTTCCAAAATAAGTTATGTCATGCCTGCTCATAAGTTTTGAGGAACCCAAAGTGCCCTGCCGATGGAGAAGCATGGAGTTCATAGAAGACAACTTGCTAAAGATCTGTGCTCTAGAGAAGCACCATACAACCTTTGTATCTCAGAGAAGCACCATCCCAAGAGTAATATGGTCCAATAGAAGGGTTATTGGCCAACTATTGAATGATTTAAGATAATGAAGAGTCATTGACATAGCCATGCTGGAAAGATTCCAACCAATTTGGAAATGCATAGAAATAGCTGAAAGAGAAGCTTGGTCATCAAATGTGCGAGAAAGAGCATCCGTCACAATAATTTCCTCACCCTTCTTGTAAGTGATCTCATAGTCAGAACCCATGAGTTTGCTAACCCATTTCCATTGTGTTGAGGAGGAGACCCATTGTTCCATGAAATATTTCAGATTCCGGTGATCATTCTTGATGTAGAAATGATTCCCTAGTAGGTATGGCTACCACTGCTATACTACATACAAAATAGCCATCATTTCCTTCTCATATGTAGAGAGTACTAAATTATTTCCAGAAAGGGCTTTGCTAATGAATGCAATGGAATGTTCATCTTGAAGGAGAATATCACCAAGTCCATTACTACAAGCATCACTCTTAATAGTGAAGGTCTTGGAAAAATTTGGCATAGCTAGAATAGGTGTAGTACACATAGCTTGTTTCAGTTTTTCAAATGCACACTCAGTAGCATGTGTCCATGTAAAAGCATCCTTTTTCAACATAGCTGTTAATGGAGGTGCAATCTTCCCATAATCCTTGACAAACTTGTGATAGTAGCCAGTCAATCCCAAAAAAACCATGGAGGCTCTTGAGTGTTTGAGGATGCAACCAATTTTTCATGGCATCTATTTTTGCAGGATCCACTCGAACCCCTTGGGCTGAAACAATATGCACGAGATACTCCACTTCTTCCTAGCCAAAAACACATTTAGACTATTTTGCATAGAGATGATGATTAGATAGAAGTTGCAGTATGAGATCTAGATGTTGGAGATGCTTAGCCCATGTTTTACTATAGATGAGGATATCATCGAAGAAGACCAGAATGAATTTCCGTAAGTAGGGCCAGAATATTTTATTCATCAATGCCTGGAATATTGAAGGAGCATTAGTGAGGCCAAAGGGCATGGCCAAAAACTCATAGTGGCCATCATGCGTGTGGAAAGTTGTTTTAGGGATATCATCCTCATGAACCCAAATTTGGTGATACCCAGAATGAAGATCCAACTTGGAGAAAAAATGAGTGCCATGAAGCTCATCAACAATAGGAATCAAAAACTTATCCTTGATTGTGATGTGATTAAGTGCTTGAAAGTCAATGCAGAGGCGCCATGACCCATCTTTTTTTTAGACAAGAAGAACTGGTGAAGAAAAGGAACTGGTACTAGGGCAAATAATACCTTTATTCAGTAAGTCTCAAACGAGCATCTCAATCTCAGTCTTTTGGTGAAATGGGTAGTGGTAGGGCTTGATGTTGGGAGGAACACTTCCAGGAAGGAGTTGAATACGGTGGTCCTCTGGTCGTGAAGGTGGCAATCCCACTAGTTTGGCAAAGACACATGCATATCTATCCAAAATTCGTTGTAGATCCGAAGGAGTAGTGGAGACCGCTGATGGTTGCATCTGAATGGAATGAAGCTAAGAGATGACACCATGTGAATTCTTCTTAAGAATCTTTTCCATGCGATGTGAACTTGTGATGCTGAGAGACCTGTAAGCCCTTCAATGTGTGTTTTTGCCCATTGTCTAAAAACTTCATAAAAAGTTTAGTAAAATCCCATAAGATGGGTCCAAGTGTGCGTAACCATTGAGTGCCCAAAACCACATCACATCTACCTAAGGGCATGGAAAACATGTTAGAGCATAGGTTATAATCTCCAATAGAGATATGCACATTGCGACACTTCCCTTTGCAAGGTAATGTGCCCCCATTGGCAATCATGACTTCAAAGCTGGAGCAAGGATGGACAAAACAATTAGCCTATTTAGCGATCCAAGGGTCAATGAAGTTATGAGTGTTACTAGAATCAACGAGTATTGTAAGAGGGAGCTTCTTGAAGTAACCCTTGACTCGCATGGTTTGTGGGGTGGTAACTCCTTCTAAAGCATGGAGAGAGATCTTTGGGTGGTCTTCCTGAGAAGTAGGGTCAACAGGCGGCTGCTGAGTTTCAACCTGATCGTCTACTATATCTTGAGCATCTTCATAAACTTCAGTTGTAGGCAGAGAATCCACATCCAAGAGATAGAGCTTTTGCTCAACACATCTATATCCCTAAGTGAATTTCTCATCACAATTATAACAAAGTCCTTTTTCTCTACGTGCCCACATCTCTGCTTCAGTCAAATGCTTCATAGGAGTTATTCTAGGAGCTGGTGTGATTGGAGGTCTTTGCAAAACCATATTTTTGAATGGAACAAAATTGGATTTGGATCATTGTTGAACTGTGATCTTGTCCTCTACCAACTTAGCCAACCCTAGGGCTTCCATCATTGTGTTGGGATGGAAAATTTTAACCTCAGATTGGATTGCATCCTTTAGACCACTGACAAAACAACTCCTAAAAAATTCATCAAACAATCCCTCAGTGTGATTGGCTAGTTTTTCAAATTCTATTTGATATTCTCTCACAATGCCTATTTGGCGAAGTTTAGTGAGTGCTCTTGTGAAGTCATCAAAAGCACTAGGGCCAAACCATTCCAAAATGAGTTTGCAAAAATCTATCCATTTTGGCTCTTCATGAGCCTTGATGTACCAATGGAACCATTGAAGGGCTTCATGTTCCAAATGAAAGGATGCAAGTGGGACTTTGTTGACATCAAAAGTATTATGCAGACTGGAATATTGTTCTGCCCGGTATATCCATCCAGTCGAATCATCACCATTGAAGCGAGAAAAATCAAGTTTCAGCCCACAAAAATTGCTTGATGAAGAGAACCCAGTGTCTACAGAAGACTCTGGCTACCGTCTATTGTTCATGGTTGAATGCTGAAGATTGAGGCTAAGAATTTTTTCATCCAGATCTTGGAGTTTGGTCTTGAGGGCTGCAAGTTCATCCTCCATGTTTTTTGTTCCTGTGCGAGTGACAACCATAACTAGGAGTTTCTTTTTTTGGAATGGGTAGAAAAACAAAAATAGAAACTTTTTTAGTCAAGGAAAATTTGGATTTGGGAAAAAATCCGATGGGTAATTGGGGTTTGACGAGGTTTTGGAAACTTTTGAGGGAAAGGGAAGCATAAAATGAGGATTTCAGAAGCAGGGTGAAAGAATGGGAAAATTTGTCCAAGAGGGACAAAGGAGTAGAAATATGAAATGAACATTGTGGTAAAATTTGAAGGCTATTGGGTGAGAATTGAAGTTATGGAAAACCCTAAAAATAGACAAATGTGGGATTTCTAGCTTCGATAAGTGGAATTTGGGATAGAGTCATCAAGGAAGGAAATATGTAGAATAAAATTTTAGGGGTTCTAGTGAATTTTGAGAGGAAACGAAGCTAAAGCAAGGAAGATATGGTGAACCTGCAATTGAAATGAACAATACGGATGCGAAAAAGAAAGAACTACTGCAATAATCACATCGCCTGGAGGCCATTGCGGAAAAAAAAAATTCAACAAAAATTCCACCTAGTGAGCCCAAGAAAGCTCTTTGATACTAGATGAGAGGAACCTCCTACAACAATATAATGAAAATGGATGAAATAATAGAAATATATAAATAGTAGAAACACAGAAGCAATTTATTGATCACAGGCCACTTCGAGGGGCCAACCTCCTTTGAGCAAGCTCAATACAATAAATTTGGGGATGCCTTCATTGTCCTCAACATGTACTTATATACTAAGTCTAATCTAAACAACTATTACTTCCCATGAATGTGGGATAATACAGTATACTCACGCGATGACTTGCAAAGCATATGCATCCAAAAGTAATATACTACCAAAGTAAAGAGAAGGGTTAAACATGGGTTCCTAACAAAGGACAACATTTCCATCATCATCTAGGCATTCTACTATTTTAGAAAGACAAACTACTTTTTCCCTATGTTGCGATAGCTATTTCATCCCTAAAATGACACCATAAGACCTTAGAGGTGCTACATATAGATTGACTTATGTGGAAAAAGTAGGTAGGGTTAATATAGCTTCAAACAAAGATTGCTTTACTTGAGCTCTTAACTAGTTTGAAAACTCTACTATCCATAAATTAGTCATGAAACCAACTTTCCTAGACATCTTATCAAGTATTCTAGGGTTCACAAAATTTTTAGTTACTCTTGTATCTATAAGAATAGAAATTAAGGTTCCAAAAAGAGTACCTATGGTTTCAATAGGAGTAACCTGATACTCATCCTAATGACAATCTAAAGTTATTTGATGTGAAGGTAAAGGATTGCCACGATATGAATTTCCTTGGCTTTTTGTGGGACACTAGTTAGCATAGTGATCACCTCCACATGTAAAACACCCTCTAGGAGGAGTTCTCTTTTCTGAAGATCAGTTGGAATTATCATCATTCTTTTTAGGATTAAAATCCCTATTTTCATCCTTGGATCCATTTCTATTATATCTAGAACTTTTACCATGATTTCTCTCTCGTTTCCTGACTTTTGTTTCTCTTTTTGAAGGATGTTGAAGGATGACTCCAATTAAATTTATTTTGAGATTTTTCTTGATATGCTGAGATTGATTTGAGCTTTTGTTCTTGTTTAATGGCTTTCTCAAAGACTTGATCCATGGGCATCCACTTCTCTACCAATTTAAGCTTTCAAGCCCATAATAAACTTTCTTATTCTAAATCTCTCAACCTTCTGCTATTGTGGCACATACTTCAACAACCTGGTAAACTTTTCCCAATATTCAATGACAGTCATATCTCCCTGATGTAAATTTTGGAAATCTGTTAATTTCTGGTCAAAGAAAAGTTGGGGCAACCACCTTTTCCTAAATATGACCACAAATTGATCCCAAGTTAGACTCAAGGAACTCAACCCTAATTCCATTTTCTTGTTCATCCACAACATTACTTATCCACACCTAACATTTGCATAGAAATTTATCAAAACATGGAACTTTTTGATATACTATCATAAAATCACAATTCATAAAATACAGAAACTTAGATCTTCATCACATAAATATTTGCTTATTATAAAAGCCAAAATTTTACTTTATTCACTTTCTAGATTTTTACATCCTTATTCAAATACAAAACTTTTCTATTTTTCATCTATAACAAATGTCTACATATCACTTTCGAACAGAGGAATTTCCTCAGGTTCCTCCTCCGAGTCAAAATCAAGTAACACAAACTTAGTGGGTGGATGTACTCGTGAGTACTCAATCAACACCTTTTTTCCCATAACAAGTGCATCCTGACCACACCTAAAAAGCATATCATAGTGAGCAAATGGTTTACTAATCTTAACAATCATAGGGGTTGGCAACATTTTTGCCTCCTGAATCCATTTCCTCCTTTCTAGGTGAATACATTTGAGTGCATCAGCTAGTGTTTCAAAATCAGTGAGCCAAGCTCCCTCTACATAGCTCACTATTTCTTTTATCTTTAGTTCAGGAGATGACTCTTTCTTAATAGTGATCTTAGGCATATCACTAGGTTTTGTTTTCTTGGCACTCTTTCTTGTCCTTCTCTTTCCTTCCATTCTGGCACAAGAGCAAATTTTTTATCATTAGCATATCTTGTCAATCTTGTGAAACCTCACAATGAGCTCCTATGTCCAAGTGTTGAACCTGGTAGCTCTGATATAGTGTGTAACATCCCATCTAGAATATTAAATAAATAAATAAAAATAATACAAAAATCTCATTTCTCTTTTTTTTAAGAGCATAAATCCAACAATAATATATTTGCAATTTCTAAATTTCAATAAATAATTTCAATTTATGGTCGCTTCACATGTGACTTGTTGTGTGGTTACACAACACACCCCATTTGGCCTTAACAAAACAGGGACCCAACTTTTTTTCTTCTACTTGCTTGCTTTCTTGCTTTGGGTGGTTTGATAAAATTTAGTCATGTATGTCACCTTTTCTTAGGTGTGTGCATCACAAGGAGAGGTCGATTGTCCAAGTTAGCATTTTCTACCACAAACCTCATAATTGGAAAGAGTACAAAATTCTAAGCAGGTTTGCCTTTTGGATCACCTTGATATTGTTTAAGTATAGAAAGTTATGTTGAGTCAAAGATTGGTCAACCCAGATATTTACCATAGGAGTCATATTTGTAAATATCAGTCACATTCTTTAACATGACCCTGACTTAAGAAAATCATCCAATGTCCATTCGATCCCCAATGTGTGAACTCCAAATGTAAATAAGGATGAATATCTACCTGTCATAAATTTCATGTATTTGCAGAGGGGTCATATTTCCTAATATCCGTCATCTTACAAAATATTACCCTTTCACGAATATCACCCTGCGCCAATATGACTATGATGTCATTCAGTTCCAACGAATAAAAGAGATCACCCTGATGATGATGTAGTCATTTCACTTGACCCATGGAGGGTCATATATCCTAACATCCATCATATTTCTCAATATGATGATGATGTCACCATAACTTGATAACAAGAGAAGATAGATGGCATAATGATGTCATCATGATCTATCCCCAAAGGAGGTCATGTTTCGAAATATCCCTGACCTTAGAAAAATGACCATGACATCATCTTTCGCAAATAATTTGTTAAAGTCCATATGATGATGACGTTACCCCCTTATTCTTGAGTGAGGAGGATATTTGTGATTATTAAAAGACTTGGATATTTTTGAATATCCCTTATCTTTAACTTTATGACCCAATCTTGCTTAGTAGTCAAAGGTTAACCATAGCCCCTTGATTTTTAGTGAATGATTATCCTACGCGGGGGGGGGAGTCATAATTTCCTTTAGGGTCATATTTTCAAATATCCCTGTTCTTCAAAAGATCACCCTCTAGCATTAAATGCGAGCCCAAAGGAAGATGGAGCTCTATCGATTTCAAATATAAATCCAACACTTGGCAGCATCTACGAACTTCATGCGGATAATCAACGGATTCAATCAAAATGACACATACGCCCTAGTTTGTCCTATTGATCGATTTAAAAGTAAAATTTAGGGATTATTTACATTTACTCTATGATATTTGAAGTTTACAGAGCTCTAAAAGTCAACACCTCATAGTCATCTACCTATGGAACGTGACACTCAACATAACGGAACGGAATAGATGATACTACATATCTGTATTTCCCCATTATTAGTCATATAACAAAAGAGGAAAAGCCAGGTAAGTAAATTAAAACCCTATCCATTGTTGTTTACTACAAATCACTAGGTAAAATGGTTCTTTATTAGGTTAATTTGCATGATGATGCATAAAATAATTTGAAATGTTGAATAGTAACTATGAAATGCATGATATCTTTGAGCTTCCCCATACAAACACCCTAAGGTAAGAAATGCATATTTCTATTGCAGGATCTAATGGAAGTTAGAAAGAACAGATCCAACTCTGAGTTCTTGAACCCCATGTTCATACAGCTTGAGGGAGTAGGATTCAGATATGTTGCGATATATGATACACATCAAAGGAAAATAGAGTTGGATGCATGGACAAGGAGATTAGACAATGAAACTGATAATCCCATACTGGATAGGATATTCACAACTGGTATGTGGCACACTACAAGATTTCCATATGCAATGGAGGCCACTGAGCTAGTGGTGGAATGTGCTAGAAATTATAACCCTGAGAATAGAAGAGTGGAAAAAACATGGTAGAGTGTATGCATACTTCTCGATCAAGGTTATCACTATTGCATTCAATCTGCCAATGGGGAATAAAGTGGTTAGTGTAAGCCTAAGTAGGCTGGAGAAAGAGTATAATAATAATAAGAAAGAAGCCAGGAAAATCATGTACCAATGGAGGGCCAAGAACAGTACATACATAGCTTCTGCAAAGTTACCCATTTACTTGTATAAATTTGACTTTGATGAGGAGTATTAGTATATGATTGCCCTGTTAAGTAGGATGACCGACAGACAACATGCTAGGAACTTTGAAAATTAGATGTATGGGATCATCCAGATGGTGCTATATTCAGAAAACAAGCCTCTCTAGGCCAAGATCATTAGTGATTGTTTAGATGAAGGGATAAAGAGGCTGGGTGGCAATGCTTGTATATTCCATATGACCTCTTATGTCGTGTATGCATGTACTTTCCAGGACACATTTAATGCCTTGTAAACAGTGGGCAAGGTTGGAAACAACACTGGTGATGTAAACATATGGGATCATTACCCACAATTACAGAAGAGAGCATACCTCCAATATTATAAACTAGTAAATGACTCATTTTCAATGCATTTAGTCAAAACCATGGCGGACAATAGAACCAAGAGATTGAGCATGGAGGCTCAAGCCATTATCTATAAGCATGGGGCTTGGTTTATCCAATTCCCCACTTTTTCATATATAAGAATAGAAGGATTTGAGGGGCAACCTCTCATGTTGCCAAGATATCCCACTAATAGGGTCATCTTGATGGAATTTGTGAGACAAGTATCAACCTCAGTTGAAGCTCATTTGGAGCAGAAGAAGAGTCCTCGTGTGTTGTTCCTAGTGTACATGGGCTGGTATATATGCTTTGACAGATAGAGCATTAAGGATGCCATTGGAGGGTTGAAGCTCATGCACCTGCAGCCATTTTCTATAGCTAGGTCATATGACCCATATGGCAGAATGCAAAAGTTATTAGGGAAACAAATACATCAAAAACATCTTGAAGATTATTGGACTGATTTTAATGATGAGGCAAAGGTCAGAAGAACTTATCAAAGGCTCACTCTTAACCAGATCCAAACTTTTGACTGCATTCCAGTGCCTCCACAGTTGCATGATGATGACGGAAAGATAATGTCTAATGAATATGAGGATAAAAAGGTGTATAATGACACCATCTGAGCTCCTAATCTAACACACCTAGAGGAAACATCATTGGATCAAATAATACAAAAGGTCATCCAACTGACCTAGAGTTGGGTAAGTGCTGAGGTCAATAAATTGAGGAAGGGTATGGCCCTCACTGTTGATAATAAAAAGGAAAGACAAGAGTTATCAGAAGAAGAATATGATGACTTTCTCATTGAAAAGAGGAAATCTAAAGGAGAAATATTACAACTTGAGGAACAAAAGCCACTAAGCAAGGGCACGAAGGCTGATCCTATGCAGCAAGGGGTGATTATTAAAAGACTTCCATCAAAAGGTGATAGGGCATCAACATCTGCACCTACATCTGCATCACAACAATCCCCTGATAAATAGAAAGGCAAGAGGGCAATAAAGCCCGTTCCTGAAGTTACAGAGAAACAAATGGAGGATGAGCCATTACAGGTAGAGCAAGAGGAAGAAAATCCCTTGGAAGAAGAGAGGTTGGATAAGGGACCTAAAGATGTTGATTTACTAATAACAAGTAAGAAAAGGAAGAAAGTGCAGCAAATACCACCACCAAAGAAGCAAAAAACAACAATGAGGGGAAATATCAACACTGACCCTATCATGTTAAGGGATGTAGGTGGTTTAACTTTTATGAGGGAATTACATCATTATGTCCCTATTCTTGACATTATTCAATTTAAGATTGAGAAGATGGAAGAGCAGATAGAAAAAGAAACGCATATGCATAGTAAAGAGTCCCCCTTTCCACTTGATAACACTATTGAAATATCAGATGATGAAGTAGTTCAGGATGTCGCTGCCCAATGTATGGAGACCTTAATAGCTAATACTAGGATGACTCCTCATGGGACCCCATTAGCCCAGAAGATGACTAGTCAAATAGAAGATAAAATGGATAAAATGGAGCAAGGTAATCCTCAAGAGGCAGCCCAACATATAGGGCTGACCAATATGATAGAGCAGGTTACTAGTCCTGCAGTGATAGATTTAACTTATCAAGGTGATATGAACCTGAATAAAGATAATGATCAACCTTTGGAGCCTAAAAAGGTTGAAAATACAATGCATACAGAAGTTGATGATATGACACCCAATCAAAATAGAGATTAGGGTAATGCACCTACAGAACAAGAAAGGTCAGTGGCACAGCTTGAGAGTAAGGGTGATCGGGAGATACCCGATACGGATGCTGATCAGGATCAAAGTGTTTCATCATCGCATGCTGAAGGAGATAATCAAGGAAATAATCTAGGAGTAGAAGAGAAATCTAGTGAGAAAGAACCAAGCTTGGGAGAATCCAGCACATCTATGGATAAGTAACAAAGTCTGACACATGATGGAGGCCTAGAGAAGGAGATAGAAAATGTGACTAAGGGTGATCAGGGTGACCCCAAGGTCAAAATACTCAGTCTTCTCAAGAAACCCAAGTACCACATGACAAACAAAGTTAGAATATTCAAGAAACCCCTAGGGAAAGTTTACAAAAGGGAGTACAAGATCAGAATGTGAATACTTCACAAGATCCTCCTCCACAAGATGAAATCCCTCCACAAGAGGTACCTCAACAAGAGTCGCCTCATAAGAATGTGCATGAGAAAGAAATTAGAAAAGAGAATTCACCACCGAGGGCAAGGCACAATACAGAGTCCCAGGACACTCAAAATAAAGAAGGTGATCATCAAGAGCCCATGGGTGATGTACCTTATTGGTTGCAACAAATGGATGAGGTACATGATTTTGATGTGTCCACATTATTTGCTGAAAGTATGATGAAACCTAGAAGAAAGGCAAGGTTTACATCTGCAGTAAGAAGAGACCCTACTACAGGTAGGAGAACAACTCAAGTAGCCTTACCAATAGTTGAAATGGAGAAAGGAAAAATAGGCCTTGATGAATTTCAGATAACTGATATTGATTTAGGTTTTGCAAATGAGGACCAAGAAGTTCAAGAAGGTAAAGATATTATTGATTCTTTGACACAAAGGGTAAAAAGAGAAAAGGATAAGAATTAGAAACATAAAGAGCACATTACTTAGTTGCATTCTTTTATTGAAGGATTGGTTGATCCTAAGTGTGATCTATGAGGACAAAATGAAAGATTAAATATGAATCAAATGCAAAAACAAACAATTATACCTTCCTTTTGACTCACAAATCCAAGAGAGGGAAGGAGTTGTACCTGATAGCTCCTCAAATTTCACCCATGTAGATGACTAGAATGAAGATGTGGATTGCTCAATGCTTTTCAACACAATAGGATGAGAGGCAAGTGGATTTAGATAGAGATTGAGATGGAGATGAGGGATAATTTTGGCATTATGATAGTATGATGAGGATATTGTGGAGAGATTTTGGCAGAGGTTTGATGCATGAAGAAATCCCCCCTAATGGCTTGGGTGAGGGTCTCATTTATAGATTTTCTGAAATGAGGATGGAGGGTTAGGATCAAAAGATGAGATCAAGGGCTAGGAATAAAAGTGAATCTTTTATTCAATTTTGGGGAAAGGGGTGATTAAATGAGCATGGGTGTGAAGGAATATTTATGAATTAAAGATTCATATGGGGAATGGCATTTGGGGATAAGAGGTGATAAATGAGGTATGGGGGTGGTAAGGCGTTTGTAAGAGAAGTAAATGTGATGTGTGATATGTTTCAATTTTTTATTTGGAGGATGTGGGGAAGGGTGTTAAACTAGGTTTGACCACCCAAATGAGAGGTTAAGATTAATTAGTAGGCTAGATTAATTAGATAAGAATGATTTATCTAATTAATAGGGATTAGGGAGATGGATAAAATAGCCAAATAAATATTAGAAATATTTATTTAATAGATGAGGATAGTGTTGTAAGGTCTATTGATAAATTAAATGAATTAATTGATCACAAGGGATAGACAGATGGTTGGGGATTAATTGAATTTATTCAATTAACAGGAGGGATAAATTGGTTTGCAGAGCAAGTCAATTTTAGGTGTCTACATTTGCCCCTCTTTGAGATGGTGTTGCGGCTAAGTAACATCATTTCAAAGAAGTTAAACCATAGAGTTGGATTGGATAGAAAAAAGATTTTGGCTTAGAAGAATAGGGTAAGGTTTGGGGATAATTGGTAAGGGTGATGCCCCCTCGAGAGGATAGGTAGGTTGCAAGAACACGGTTGTGCTCTTGAAATGGATGGAATAGATTGGTTGAAGTGGTTTGGAGGATAAGTGGTGAGATGAAAGGATGTTGATGGTGGGAGATTGATTGGTGGATGATCATTGTGCTGAAAATGATTTAGAGCAATCCTAGGTTTGATATAGCAAAGTGGATATTTTCACCAAGGTATAGAAGACTAGGGTGATGATGTTTATCCAACATTTACATGGACTAGACATGCAAACAAAGGGATGATCCCATGCATGCCCAAGATAGTACAACCTTGTCCTGACGAGGGAAGGGGACTCATAGCATAAGCCCTTAGTACAGAAAAGGTATGATGAACCTTAAATGTATAAGGAGATCAATATGCTAGAACCGACCCTATGATCAACAAGATATGAATACTAGCTTGGAGTAATGAAACCAACCCACAAGCACAGCATAGAAAAGCAAGACTATGCCCCATGCTAGATGTTTTCGCCACATACCATGATATAGTAAGATCAAGGTAGCTTTGATGTGATCTTCGAATAGGACAAAAGATAAAAATCAAAAACCAAAAGACCAATGAACCAAACAAGTAGTCATTGTCTCTCTTGCCAAGATGGATGATGATTGGATAGATTCTGCCTATCATAGGAATGATATATCCTAAGGTAGGAATCGATTGATGATTGGATCATGATTAGTTGATGTTGTAAGATTGGCTCAAGATATGATGATGACAAGTAGTGGTTGATGCTGATTTGATAGTTGATGATTTTTGTTAAGGGATGATGCTTTGATAGGTGATGTGATGCTTGGATCTAGTGTAAGCTCAGCGGGTTAGATGGGTGCATCTTATGCACCTGAGTATTGGAAATGTCCATCGTATCCCAGACTGCCTACATACCCTATATCCACAGGATCAAGGCACATTAAGATGCAAGTGGTTATGATATGTAGTTTTGATTTGTGATGATGAGATGTTGATGAAGCAATGTTGATTTTGTGATGGATAAATTATTTTTGGAATTTTGTGTGTTTTCTATTGTTTTGGTATTTTTTTTAATTTTTGTGATGTTTTTGGATTTTATGATTTTGTGATGTTTTTGGATTTTTTGATTTTGTGATGTTTTTGGATTTTTTGATTTTGTGATGTTTTTGGATTTTTTGATTTTGTGATGTTTTTGGATTTTTTGATTTTTGTGATGTTTTTTTGATTTTTTGATTTTGTGATGTTTTTGAGTTTTTGTGATTTTTTGATTGTTTGGATTTTCATGTATTTGGAAAAGGAATGGTTTATTATGAGATGGTTACATTGGATTTCATGTGGCTATCCTTTATGCTAGATACCAATGACAATGGAACACCAAGTCTAGAGGTGAAGGTGATGGGGTTGGATAGGGGGATTGGCAATGAAAGGCTAATGGATAGCAGATTCATGAGAGATGAATGGACAAGTGATAGGGATGCATGTTAGATAGATGGAAGATAGGGATGAAGGATATGATAGATATGCATGATATATGCATGGGGGGTTTTAGGATTTTCTCCAAGGGCTAGGTTGCAAGGAATCATATGCCCTAATGCTTAGAATTTTGCATGATGGGTTCATGTTTGAATGGATGGATTTTGCAATAAATGGATGGAGGATATACTTTAAAAGGGAGTATGCCAAGAGGTTTCCAAAGCATGTTGTTGATATTTTGCCCCTTGTCTTCATCAAGATCTAAGAAGGAGGATATAGCGGATAGAATGGATGGCGAATGATGGGATGAATAGGGGGTAGTGGATAGGAATATGATAAGATAAGGATACATGGATAGGATATGCAAAAGGATGTTATGGATGTGGAGATTAGATGGTTTTGCCCCCAAGTGTAGGGATACAAAATGGATGGAGAAGGGATTACGCATGACGCGCACAAGGGGTTTTCATCAAGGTACTTTCCCAAGGCACCACAAGGAGTGGTTTTCACCATTGGACGGATTTTTCTCTTTACTATTTTCTTGATTTTTTTTTTATGGAATGGGGACTCTAGCGTCTGTTTCCATAGCATGGAGAAGATGGTCCCATGTTGGATAGAATTTTGGATTATGATTGCATGGATTGTTGGTAGATAGGAGAAGATAGAATGGATGGTGGATAATGGATTATGATGTAGATTATGTGGATTATGATGTGGATTATGCAAAGCATGGACCATAGGAATGTGATGGGGAAGATATGTAGGATAGTGAACAAAAGATGAAGAGATGGGGGTATGTGGGAATGTTAAGTGGTGGAGAGGAATCAAGACCAATGGTTACACACACTGTGATGTATTTGGAAGCTTGTACTTTGGATGTGGAGTTGGGAGAATTGGGATCGGGATAGGAGATTTTTGGATGGTCGATTTGGGGTTTTAGGTACCCAAATGGACTTAGGAATTATGGGAATTTTAGATGGGGATCGGGATGTTTGGGATTTTAGGGTGGATTGGGAGATGGATGCCTCATTTGTTTTGATTGATCTTTGCTTAGGGACCCACACCATTTTTGTTTTTGCTTTTTCTTGTGATGGTGTGGGCTTTGATAGCCTTTGGGATTTTTCATTTTGATTGGAAGGGATAACATCTTTAGGCTTTTGTGCTTTATGCATTGAGGCATTCAAATTATTACTTCTGAATCCCATGGATTTGGGGGAAGCTTCATGTTTGAAAGATGTGTGCCTTTGTTGGTCTTGATTGGGAATTTTAGGGGGCTTATGGGTTGAGGGGTGAAAAGTGGATTTATGGATAAATGGATGAGGAGATTTGAGGATGGGGATATTAGGAGTTGGTAGGATAGGAGGTAAAGTGGATTTAATAGGAATATTTGGAGTTGGAAGTAGTGGAGGTAAATTTGATGGAGGAAGATGGATGGTCACATGCTTTTGCAAATGATATGATGATGGAGGAGGGATGGCGACATATGTTTTGGGGGTGCGATGAGATGGACCATGTTTGGGATTGGATGAATGGATTTTGGAAGGTGGGTGGATGGTACCAACATGTTTAGGTTGTTTTTCTTGGAATGTATAGCCAAGGCCATGCGAGGATGGATGGAATGTGGTGTGAATGGGCTCCAAGATGCCTTGTTCATGAAGGCCTAAGCCTTTGCCTTGATAGTTCATATGTTGGAGTATGCAACATGCAATGGGATGTTTGGTGCTTTGGAAACAAGACGCGAGTCCATTATTTGTTGGAGAAAAATAGGTGGTGGATGGAAGTTGTTCACCTCTTACCAGGGAGTCACCACGGATGAAAGTGCTTTGTCCAAGTAGATAAGGGGATGGATTTGGGATGGGATTGGTTAATGGAGGTAAATGATTAATGGGGAATGGTGAAGGGGTGGTAGAAGATGGTGTAGGATCAATAAGTTGATCAATAGATGGGAGGAGATCAAGGATGGGATTAGATGGGATGGTTAGATCTTGATTACGAGAAGGGGTTGATGTTTCAACATGCTTTGGATTTGATTCTTGACATAGCTCATGTGGTTGGATAGAAGTGGAAGTGATTTGGATAGATGCGGTGGGTGCTTGGATGGATGTGATAGGTGTTTGGATGGATGTGATAGGTGCTTGACTTATGGGTTCTTGAACATGGCTACATGATGGTTCTTGACTTATGATAGGGGGTTGTTCAAGAGATTTGGTGGATGTTGGATTGCATGAGGGTGTTTGATTCCTTACTAATAGCCAATGGATGATATCCTTCATGAGTGTATGGGTTGAAGAACAATATAAAGGATGAATAATGATGGGGATGTGGGATTAGGATTGGGATTGGATAGGTGGGTGATGGGATTAGGTAGTGATGGTTCATGGATGGGTTCAAGGATAGGTGTTGGACTAGATGGTGGTGTTGGAGGGGTGGGGGATTTGGGAGATTCCTTTGCTTTTCTTGGTGATGTTCTTTGGAGGAAATCCCTCAAGGATTCGTTGGATGTCGTGGTGTTAGGATTTGGAAGATTTGATGGTGGATTAGATGGTGGATGTGTGATAGGGGTTGGTGGATTGGGAGATACATAAGGTGATGGATTAAGGTTGATAATGTTGGAGGGATATTGTGATGGGGGGGTTGGGATTGATGGATTGTAAGGTAGGTAGTGTGATGGATTAAGGTTGATAGAATTGGGATTAGAGGATGGGGGATTTGTATGGGGAAATGGTTGTGGATATAAGGTTTGGATTTCAAAGATAAGGTGTGCTAGATTGGTGTTCCCTTGATCAAAGTTATCATGACAAAGGTTGGGGGATTGATAAGGTGGAGGTATTGATTGGTTGGATAGGTAGGATGGCATGGATGTGTAAGGGGATGGTGATTGATATGAGGGTAAAGGTTGATATGATGGAAGTTGGTATGAGGTTGAAGGTTGATTTGAGGTTGATGGAGTGGATATGTAGGATGTAGGTAGGTATGATGAAGGTTGAAAGAATGAAGATTGATGTGATGTGGATGGGGGTGATATGTAGGATGTTTGTTGATATGATGAAGGTTGGTTAGGGGCTTGGGATTCTCCAATGATGAGGTGTGCTAAGGGCATATCTATAATGTCATTTTTGCATTTTTCCTTAGCATTAGGATCCATGTTTTCATAGACTTTTCTAAGTCTTTGTAAGTGTTGCATTGCTTCATAAGGATCCATGTTGTTGGAGATGGTATGGGATGATGGGGGATGATGGATGATTGTGATGTTGGGAGTCAAATTTCAAGACCTTAGGATGATTTGATTTTCTTCAAAGGATGATTCTCTATACTTAAGGTGGATTAATGACACTTAAGTGATAGAGTTGATTTGGGTTGATTTGATTGTATAATCAAATTAAGGTCTTGATTTTTGATTGGGTTGATGTGGATTTGGAGTTTGATAATGATGTTGTGGGATTTGGATAATGATTGGGATCAATGTTGATGTGATTTGATAATGACTTGGATATGATTAGGGTTTGGTATGGAGTGATTACGGAAGATTAGGATAATGATGTTGATGGGATGAGGATGAAGGATGTAGATGTGACTAGGATGTGCTTAGGGATGATTGGGATTGAGGTTGATTTGACAAGGATGGAATAATGATGTTGATTGGATAATGATTTGGATAGAATATGATGATTTGATGATGTAGAGTGACAAGGATGTGATTAGGATTTATTTAGGATGACTTGGATGTGATTAGGAATGAAGTGGCTAAACATGAGTGATTAGGATGAATGTGATTGGATTTGAATGTATTGGAAGAATGAGTTGAATGACCTGTCTTATGTGTTTGATGTTTAGCTTGATTTGGCAATGTTTAATCAAATGATCACACATGCACACACATGATTCACTCACACAAGACACAAGCAATTTGGAATTTTGAATTTGAAGAATATGATGATGATTAAACAAGAACATGTGGAAGACACCTCAACAAGCCCTAATGTCTAGTTTGATGGGGTATGGCCAATTAGGTTTGGGCAATGTTTACACAAGGTTGACTAAGAATTGAAAGTGAAATCCTGTCACACAGCCGGGAGAAGGGGGTAACCCACCCTTCACCTTCACTTCCCAAAGGTAGAAAGTTCTTTGGGGCTTAGCCAAGAGTGACAAGATTCTGATTTCAATGAGGGTGTCTTTCGATTCAACCTCAGATGATGTTGTCCCTAGGGGTGATGAAATCCCCTAGCAGGCCTCCTGGGAAAGGGTAAACAAAAGTGAATCAAGTGAGTTGTTTTTGATATCTAAGGTCACCTTGCGGTGCGAGGAGAGAGCATACACATGCACACTTGATTCATGCTCGCACTTGGTTAATTAACCCTTAGAAAATTGAAATGTGTGAAAGACACGTCAATCAATGGTTCTTTTTAGCTCAATTTCAAGATGTGATTCAAGACACTGGTTGATTTTAAGTCCAATTTTGATATGTGATGAAGACAAATGTTTGTTTTATGAGCCCAAATCGAAATGTGTAATGAAAACAAGATTAAAGATGAAAGATTAAAATGGATGTACCCAGATTGTTTTCGCTGCCCAAGCTGATGTATATGTTGTTCCTAATGTTGTTCTAGCTCCATAAGATCACCTGCAAGTCACAAAATTGAAAACAGAGCAAGTTGACTAGCATAGGAGATTGTTATGCAAAAATTGTTAATCTGATAAAATCTGATGAAAAATGAACTGATATAGAAAAAATAAGTTCATAATCTAGGATTAGAAGAAAAATCTAGTGAGAAAGAATCAAGCTTGGGAGAAGCCAGCACATCTATGGATAAGTAACAAAGTCTGACACATGATGGAGGCCTAGAGAAGGAGATAGAAAATGTGACTAAGGGTGAACAAGGTGACCCCAAGGTCAAAATACTCAGTCTTCTCAAGAAACCCAAGTACCACATGACAAACAAAGTCAGAATATTCAAGAAACCCCTAGCGAAAGTTTACAAAAGGGAGTACAAGATTAGAATGTGAATACTTCACAAGATCCTTCTCCACAAGATGAAATCCCTCCACAAGAGGTACCTCAACAAGAGTCCCCTCATAAGAATGTGCATGAGGAAGAAATTAGAAAAGAGAATTCACCACCGAGGGTAGGGCACAATACAGAGTCCCAGGACACTCAAAATAAAGAAGGTGATCATCAAGAGCCCATGGGTGATGTACCTTATTGGTTGCAACAAGCAATAAATCTACAACAATGGATGAGGTACATGATTTTGATGTGTCCACATCATTTGCTGAAAGTATGATGAAACCCAGAAGAAAGGCAAGGTTTACATCTACAATAAGAAGGGACCCTACTACAGGTAGGAGAACAACTCAAGTAGCCTTACCAACAGTTGAAAAGGAGAAAGGAAAAATAGGCCTTGATGAGTTTCAGATAACTGATATTGATTTAGGTTTTGCGAATGAGGACCAGGAAGTTCAAGAAGGTAAAGATATTATTGATTCTTTGACACAAAGGGTAAAAAGAGAAAAGGATAAGAATAAGAAACATAAAGAGCACATTGCTTAGTTGCATTCTTTTATTAAAGGATTGGTTGATCCTAAGTGTGATCTATGAGGAAAAAATGAAAGATTAAATATGAATCAGATGCAAAAACAAATGATTATACCTTCCTTTTGACTCACAACTCTAAGAGAGGGAAGGAGTTGCACCCGATAGCTCCTCAGATTTTACCCATGTAAATGACTAGAATGAAGATGTGGATTGCTCAATGCTTTTCAACACAATAGAATGAGAGACAAGTGGATTTAGATAGAGATTGAGATGGAGATGAGGGATAATTTTGGCATTATGATAGTATGATGTGGAGATTGTGGAGAGATTTTGGCAGATGTTTGATGCATGAAGAAGTCCCCCCTAATGGCTTGGGTAAGGGTCTCATTTATAGATTTTCTAAAATGAGGATGGAGGGTTAGGATCAAAAGATGAGATCAAGGGCTAGGAATAAAAGTGAATCTTTTATTCAATTTTGGGGAAAGGGGTGATTAAATGAGCATGGGTGTGAAGGAATATTTATGAATTAAAGATTCATATGGGGAATGGCATTTGGGGATAAGAGGTGATAAATGAGGTATGGGGGTGGTAAGGGGTTTGTAAGAGAAGTAAATGTGATGTGTGATATGTTTCAATTTTTTATTTGGAGGATGTGGGGAAGGGTGTTAAACTAGGTTTGACCACCCAAATGAGAGGTTAGGATTAATTAACATAGGTTTTGTTTAATTAATCCTTGGGCTAGGATGAGGTAGGCTAGGGTAGGGTAGGGTAGGTCAATTAGTAGGCTAGATTAATTAGATAAGGATGATTTATCTAATTAATAGGGATTAGGGAGATGGACAAAATAGCCAAATAAATATTAGAAATATTTATTTAATAGATGAGGATAGTGTTGCAAGGTCAGTGTTAAATTAAATGAATTAATTGATCACAAGGGATAAATAGATGGTTGGGGATTAATTGAATTTATTCAATTAACAGGAGGGATAAATTGGTTCGCAGAGGAAATCAATTTTAGGTGTCTACACTAAGCACACACCTATTAGTATAGCCACTCCATTAACAATTATATCCCAAGAAGAAGTTACTGGATTAGATCTGATGAAGCATAAAGCACAATTAACAGACAAGTGGTTCATGTCTTCTATTTTTGAAGCTCAAGATGTGGTAAAAACCTTTCTGGAAAGGTGGAATTCTCTTAGTGCTTTTAAAAGAAAGGTGGATAAGCTGCATAATGAAGTAGGCAGGAGATCCTTCAAACTAGAAAAGCACCTAGAAGCTTTGGGAGAGATGAAAAGAATTGATATGAATATACTTATAGATAACAAAATACTGGATAATAACACCTCCCAGCTAGTCAATATTTGGTATGAGGACCTTGGATTTGAGAGTGACATTTTGAAGAGATGCAGTGGCAAACTCAGGGACATAAGTGTCAAATTACATGATCTTATGGCAAAAGAGGCAGAAACCCTAGAGGCTCTAGAAGGAAAGGTGGAAGGGAAAATAGAGAATAAAGATACTAATTTTGTTGTTCAGGCATTTCATGATAATTTTAAACAAGCTACAGAGGATCCCCTACACCATTTGATAGAAGAGGTAATAAACAAAGTCATCAGGATAAAGGTCAAGGTAGAAACATACAATGAAACATTGAACAACTGGAGGAGTAAGATGGATTCCCTTCAAACAAAGTTTCATTCCCACAGGCATGCCATACTGAAAGCCAAGGTTTAGGCTAAAGGTGAAATTTATAGTATAGTACAGCTATATGAATCCATCAGGGCAACCATAAGGGTACACATAGGGGATGATCTACATCAGAGTGACAGTAATAGTGGAAATGATGATGATGTGGAAAATGATGGAGAAGAGGAAAGTGAAGAAGAAGAAGGAGATGAAGAGTAAGTAAAGATGCATGATAATGGAATCATATGCATAATCCACTTACAAATGAATGAGTGTTACTAGATAGTTGACAGCTGGCAAATTGTGCCACATATGTAGATATTGACTAAGTCAATGAAAGATGTTGACCATTGATATGAATAGATAAATCTTGACCATTGGTCATTTGTAATCGTCTCCTCTCCTTATTATATAAAAGGGGATGGAGTGCACTCTGTAAAGCATTAGAAACTTAATTGAAACTGGATTGCTGAAGCATTTAGGATTGATTTCAAGGCTTTTGTGAATGTACATGTCTTTTGAATACTTAATGAAAGAGAAGCTTTTTTTATTACAAACAATTGTAAATCTTGAGTAGTTAGTGAATGAGATCTAGATATATGCATTGATTAGATGCGTCCCTTGGAGTGCTTGTCAGTTTGCATGTATTATTTTCATTCCTTGTTCCTTTGAAGTTAGCATCAACCATACCTAGCTGTGGAACAACTTGGTGAAATTATGGTTTGATTTCTTCTCTTCATGACTGTATCTGGAATGTATGTGACTCAATAGCTAAAGGGTCACCAAATTTTGAAGTATTTCTTTAAATTTCTTTGAATTTCATTACAAATCACCTTCATAATTGCAAATAACATACAATCCAAAGAAAATAAACATAAAATATGCCTATATCTCATAAAAAATTGAACACACAAAACATATTTTTAATGACATTAAAATGATAAATATCATGCAAATACATGCTAATAGTAGTGATAAACTTGTGAATATCTACTTATATGCACATCATTTGGTTGAATACACATGTGTAGAAGCATAAAACAAATTCATGACAGTAAATGCTCAGAAGAATTGATCAAACTTATAAATATAATAATAATCTGTGGAGCATAGTGGAAATAACCTCATTTGTGAAGTAATTTTATAGGAAACAGATGCAGGATCGGATAAATAAGCAACAATTTACAATACAGATAGTGTGAGACCCCTTGAAATTGGAAATAGCATGTCACATCAACCTCTGAATAATGTCAGAAGATCATGACCTGATCAACGGAGACTTGGAGTCATCAATTTGTTCCAAATTGATCGTACTTTTCAAGATAATAAAGGTTTGTTGTGCAAATTTTTATTAGTGTTGTTGTGACTAACAATCACCTTCAACATAAATTGGTGCTAGAAGGAGGGTATTTTTCTTGTCTAGTGAGTGAATTAGTTATATATGCGTATCTCTAAGTTTGAAATGAGGTAATCTTCTCAAAGCTTATCATAATTGTTCATGCTTTGAGTGTTTGTCCAAAGATTTGCTAGTTCTACATCATTTCATATTTGGTTGTCCTAAATATTTTAGAACTAAGCATGGATAGTTTAAAATTTGTCGTCAGTCCTTAAAATATTTGAAGATTGAGTTGTTATTCAAGCTTTCCTACTAGATCTTTGTTGTAATTTGCTTGTGTTACTTGATATCCTGATATCAGTGTCCAGAAGTCTTATACTTGCTCATGTTTGCAAGTTTTGAGAAAATATTTCATAAATATCCAAACAGTATTAGGCTCTGATCATAAATATTTCCTTTGCTTGATTACTTTTGTTGATCTTTACAGAAAAACAAGCCAAGTCTTCATAAATTGTGAGAGTGCTGGCTCACAGGCCAAATACCAAGTTCAGATCTGGTGGACTTTTTGAGGAACTACCTATCCGGGGATTTAGACCTAGAACTATAGACATTGATCACACCCCTGACTTAGGTGCATCTGCATCTTCATCATGATATATTGTCACACCTTCTATGTCTCCTCTTGCATTTCAAAGACCTCCTGGATCATCAGTCATACCCCCAGTCCAACAACCACCAGTCATAATGTCATTCTTTGATGTGGAGTCACCTTTGACTTTCACTATATATCATCCTTTGCCTAAAAATCCTGATAAGATTTGTCCTAAATATCATCCATATCAGGATGCTGATGATCACATTAGAACATTCAAGGAAGCTTGTTGTAGAGCAAGGATTGAACATCAAGATGTGGTATGCAAATTATTTTCATATTCCTTGGGAGATGAAGCATATAATTGGTATATCAGTCTTGGTCAAGGTTCAGTTGGTTCATGGCCAACCTTAGAGAAAGCTTTCAAAGATAGATTCAAGATAAATATAGATCCTTCAATGAATTATCACCTATTTGCCAAAATCAAGAGATTTGAAGGAGGACCTATTGCCAACTTTAATGCTAGATTCCAAAAGATGCTTTCAAAGTTGGTAGCTCCTTATAGTATAGTAGATGAAGCGAGTAGAAGAATATATTACTTAGCACTAGATCCCTTGACTTCTATGTTTATCAGGAGGACACATCCTGGTGTCACAACTCTGGCAGGAGCTTTCAAAGAAGCGATTAAAGTTAATCAGCAACTGATCCCTGCCCCAACACCTAATATTGCCTTCCCTGCACATCCTACATATCCTACATATACTGCTCAAGAGAATAACAATGGAGCTATGATGCCTCCAACTGTAATACCTGGTCCTTCACAAAGACCTCCACTCAGCATAATGCCACCTCCAAATGGAAATGGCCAGATAGTGCAATATCCAGGACATGCACAAGTACCTTAGGATGTGGGATAGAGTAGTAACAATAACAGTTCTTCCTTTATCAAACCCCAAGCAGAGAATGTAGTGGTTGAAGCTCAGGAAGAAAAAGAGGAAATTAAAGAGATATCAGCACAGTTGAGAAAGTTAAGAACTAAAATAACTCATTTGAGGGCTCAGATTTTTTATTCCCAATCAAATCAAAATAGAGGATATAACAATGACAGATTAGGATATCCTGATAGGGGATATAACAATGATAGGAATTACAATAATAACAACAATAGTAGTAACAAGAATGTACCTAACAGCCTAGAGTGTGGAACACTAGGCCAAATAATGGTTCTCTGCCATCACCCTTAGATAATAAGCCTCCTAGTGAACCTAAGCAAACCACTAGGGTGAACTTCGCAGAAGTAACCCTTACAAACTTGTGTAGAATCCATAACACCAATGCTCATGCTGAATTAGATTGTCATCAGTTTAGGATAGCAGCCAATATATTTCAGGCTGAAGTATCAAATACTACAGATAACCGTCCCTTTGTTGAAGGAAATAAAATTGTCCCTTGTGGATATGACTCTGCTCTTGTATTGGAAAGTTTTGTTAACCTTCCTCATCAGCAAATAATCTCATCTCATGAGAATTGCACCCTAGCATGTGAAGAATCAACAATGGCTTTTGAAACAAATTATGTTTTTCCTTTTGAGGATGAGAATGAGCCATCAGTTGAACATGAGGAAGTGCATGCCTATCAGCAGCAATATTAGGGTAGACATAATTACAATCTCAGGAATAACTCAAATAGACCTTCTGGTCCCCTAACCCTAGATTTCCTAAGGTTAATGCTCAATACTTAGCACCTCAGAATGCAGTGCCAAAAGCTAATAACCAGCCTCCTGAATCTGATAAATTTGTTGCATACTTAGCAGATGAAATGAGAAAGATTAAAATCAGCTTGTCATTGTTAGAATTACTTAAAACCCCAACTATTAAGAAGGCATTCATGAAATCCTTAGATGAACCTACACCAAAAGAACATAGCCATCCCCTTAATTCAAACTAGATTTTGAGTAAAGACCATGTAGCTAAGGATACTAATGTTAAACACAAAACTTCAGCTACTGTCCAAGGTGCTAAAACTTCACACATGACTCTTTATAGGGATAAGACTGAGTCACCTCCATTTCTCCTTACCATAAGGATGTTCAGTAAGAATTTGCATAACTACTTAGTAGATTCAAGTGCGTCTACCAATGTGATGTCGTTGATCATATGCAATGTCTTAGGGTTACATCTTGTAAAGTCACTTAAGAAGGTTACACAATTAGACAAGACTGAGGTATGTGTTGTAGGAAAGTTAACTCACATTCATATGCAATTAGCATCAAATCCAAGGATTCAATACTACATTGATATCCAGGTAGTAGATATCCCTAATACATATGGAATGCTACTTAGCAGGGATTGGTCAAAGACACTAAATGGATATATGTCCATAGATTTCAATCACATGTGGATACCTTGGAAAGGGATTCCCAATGAGATTATGATAGATGTTGAACCTCACATGAAGCATATGATCACTAAGTATAATAAAACCAATGAGATCATGTACGTGGATGTTGAACCTAGAGTTTACACCATTAGACCTCAAACAGTCAAGATAGAGGAGATCCTCATGTATGATAGTCATGTTCATAAAGATGATCATTAAGATGATAGAGTAATTGTAGAGTCTGATCATAGTTCAGATGATAGTGATGAGTCAGATCATTTTAGAAATTTTGAGTTGTATCTATCTAGAGAGATGCAACATTGTCAAATGCTAAATATATCTAATGAAAATGTTTTAATTGAAAGCCGGTGCAGGCTACATGATGAAGCACATTCTGAAAGAACCTATGATGCTTGTTTAGATATGATAAAGCTAGAACAAACATGTAGTGAGAAAGGATTGTTGTTACCTGAGGTAAGTCATATAGATAGTTATATTGATATTGATTCTTATTCATCATCTGCAGGTACAGAGGAAATTATATATTAGGATGAAATCTATGGTCATAGTTCAGAATAGATCCTGGTGTGCAATGAGAATATTTCTAGCAGTGAAGACAACATCACCCTAGGGACTGACTGTTTGATTAATTCTGATCATGAAGTGTCAGATGAAGATAGAGAGACTAACCTGACTAGGTTTGAGGAATTCTTGTCGAAACAAATTCAGAGGATGAAGTTGCAGAAAAATCCTCTACAAAATGCTCTAATCAAAGGTTGGTGCAGATTGCATGAAGCACCACATTCAAAAACTACTTGCTCATTACGCTTGCACATTAATAAAAAGTAAGAGATGCTTTACTCAAAGGATCAACTAACTGATAACAGAGGCATGCTTAATGATGAAGAGAAAAATTTTAAAATACAAACAGATACTAATGATCATGGCATTACAGATAAAAGGAATAAAGATTCATCAGATCTACATCAGTTAGAGAAAATGAAAGTGGAAAGGAATGAGTCACCAAAACTGAAATGGATATTAGGTGGTGTAGCTGCCAGAGCTCAAAAGAAAAGAGTAGGTCCTAATAAGCCTTTAACTGAAGATAAACCATGGATCCTTAGGTTTGATGGATCTAAGTCAAAACAAGGAGCTCGAATAGGAATAGATCTTATTGATCTAGCTGGAAAATCCTATTTAGCAACATACAGACTATAATTCCCATGCACAAATAATGTGATAGAGTATGAAGCTTTAATTCATGGGCTATTGTTTGCACTCAAGAAAAAAGTAAAGATTCTGCATGTCTATGGAGACTCAGAATTCGTGGTAAGACAAGAGGCATATACTCTTGCAATTACAAAAGATTGTCCAATTATAGACATGAGGTATGGGCTTTGATAGAAGACTTTGATGCATTCAACATCACCCATGTGCCTAGAGAACATAATCACAAAGCAAATGCCTTGGCTCAAGCTGCAAGTACTTTGGAACCATTATCCATATCTAGTCCAAAGAGGTTTTTAGTTGAACCGGTATCAGTACCCTTTGTACCAAACAATGTCATCAATCTTCAAGTGTTTGATGATGACCAACACATTTTGGATTTTATATCAAATAGAGATGTGTTTGACACACAGATCATAGATGAAAGAAATGTAGAAGATCATACTTGGGAAGAAGAGGAGATCATAGATCTACCTAGTAACAAGATACCCAAAGGGATGATAGAGTTAGAAAGAGCATTTGATTTGCATAATATGCTGAAACAAAAAGATCTCCCAAAGACTAATGGAGGAGAATACTCATCAGTCAATATAGGACAAGATAAGGAAATAAAGAATGCCCTAGTTGGTAAATTGTGTACAAAAGAAGAAATGGCAAGGATAACCCAAGCACTTATAGATTATATCCATGTTATTGCCTGGACCTATGATGAGTTGAAAACTTATGACACTTCAATCATCACCCATACTATACCATTAAAGCCATATGCCAAACCTTTTAGACAAAAACAAAGGCCTATCAATGCCTTGTTGGAACCCATCATTTTTTAAGAAGTCAAGAAATTGCTCAATGCTACGATCATATTTCCAGTGAGACATTCAACATGGGTGGCCAACTTAGTCCCTGTAAGAAATAAAAATGGTGATATCAGGTTGTGTGTAAACTTCATAAATCTGAACAGAGCTTCTGAAAAGTATAACTATCCTTTACCTTCATTGGATGAAGTCTTACAAATAGTAAATGGTGCACAAATGATGTCATTCTCAGATGGTTTCTCTAGTTATAACCACGTGATGGTAGATAAAATAGATAGGTTGAAAACTACATTCACCACTAAGTGGGGTATATTTGCTTATAGGCGCATGCCTTTTGGATTGATAAATGTTGGTGCTACCTTTCAACATGCAATGGACATAGCTTTCAGAGGCTTGATAGGTAAATGCATAGTCATTTACATGGATGACTTGACAGTCTTCTCCAAGCAGAGAGGTGATCATATAGAAGACCTCAGGAAGGTGCTTAAAAAGTGTGAACAATATGGTATATCATTGAATCCCAAGAAGTGCATATTCGGAGTAACTACAGGTAAGTTACTAGGTCATCTCATAACAGAGAATGGGATCATCATTGACCCTGCAGGAGTAGAATAAATTATGAAACTACAACTATCTGGGAGTAAGAAAGAACTTAAATCATATTTTAGTAAGATAAATTTTTTAGGAAATTTATTACTGGCTTTGCAGAGATTGTCAGGCCACTAAATGTAATACTCAAGAAGGATGCCAAAATTGAATGGACTCTTGAGGCCAGAGAAGCTTTTGAGGACATCAAGAAGGCATATTTGATGCCCCTATTCTGATCAGTCTTGATTATATAAGAGAGTTCTACATTTATTCATTTGCTTCAGAGCATACATCTGCAGCAATATTGACACAAAGAAATGAGGTTAAAGAAGAAAAGCCTATAGCTTTTATGAGCTTCCCATTCAAGGATGCAGAGCTTAGATACATGGATGTTGAGAGACAAGCTCTTGCTCTAGTCTGAGTAGTCAAGAAATTCAAGCATTACATTTTGAGAAGTAAAATAATTGATGTAGTACCAGATGCAGTAGTGAAAATGCTCCTAATGCAGTGTGAGCCTAGTGAGAAAAGGGCTAAGTGGATAACAATCCTCCAAGAATATGATATGGATATAACACCCATGAAGTTAGTAAGAGGACAAGCCTTGAGCCAGATGATATCATAAATTGATCCTAACATCGTGAGCCAACTATATGTGGTAAACACTAGAGAAATTGAAGAATGGTATTCAAATATCAGGCATGTTTTGATTACTGGGAGATCCCCATCAAAATTGCAGGCCTCATAGAGGAGAGCCTTGAAGTTAAGATCATAGAAATATATGATAAAAGGAGTCCTTTTCAAAAGGAACTATGAAGGAGTATATCTCAGATGCCTAGAAAGGCAAGAAGTAGATAAAGTTTTAGCAGAGTTGCATGATAAGTTTGGAACCACACATGGATCACATCTAGCTACTGCTCATGCTATCCTAAGAGTAGGATACTATTGGCCTACTATCTTTAAGGACACTACTGAACATATTAAGTGTTGTCATACATGTTAGGTTGCAGCCAATAGAGAAAGATATGTTGCTCAACCCTTGTAGCCAGTGATGGAGATGTGCCCATTTGCTCAGTGGGACATGGATTTCATAGGACCCATCAATCCACCATCATCTTCAGGCCATACATATGTCTTTACTATCACTGATTATTGCACTAGGTGGACTGAAGCTGTCAGTAGTAAGACATGCAATGCTGATGATGTGATCAAATTCTTAGAAAGCAACATAGTAACCAGGTATGGAGTTCCTTATGCTTTGGTGTGTGACAATGGACCTGCCTTTGCATCATTAAGACTATCTAGTTGGGCTTTTGATCATGAAATCCTTTTAAAATACTCTTTAAACTATTATCCTTAAGGGAATGGCCTAGCAGAGTCAACAAATAAGAACTTATTGAATATCATAAAGAAATTGATAGAGAAGAACCCTATGGAGTGGAATACCCTATTAAAGTATGCCTTATGGGTGGATAGAACCAGGATGAAGGTTGTATTAGGAAATTCTCCTTATCAATTAGTGTATGGGGTGGATCCTATCCTCCCTGTTAACCTGAAGATCCCCACATTACAATTTGCACAAGAATATCTAGGCATAGATAACAAACAAGAAGTTAGGTTACTTCAACTCATGCATCTAGAAGAAAAAAGAAATGGAGCAATTGATCAGTTTGCTAAACATCAGGCTATTGTCAAACGTTGGTTTGACAAAAGAACCAGAATTAAGGATTTTAGGATTTCAGATCTAGTCCTAGCATGGGATAAAGCACATGAAAAGAAAGGTGACCATGGTAAATTTGACAAACTTTGGATAGGTCCTTTTCAAATTTTAGAAATTCTAGGAGATAGTACCTACAGACTTAAGACTCTAACCAGTGAAGATGTCCCATTGCTAGTTAATAGACAATTCCTCAAACATTATTTTCCAGCCTGAAACAATGTCATGGAAGTCATTTCTATCATAATGTGCATATTGTATAGTTATTTGTACAGTTTTGTTTTGTTTGTGTGTTTGTTTGTTTGTTTGTATTGTTGAGTCTTTGTTTTGGTTAGTCAAGATGATGCATCTTATCACCCTAAGAAACCAACCAAATTGTTAGGATTCAAGTGATGAGAACAAGTTCCTATATAGGTTATGACTCATTTTGAGGAGTATCTTTGATCAGGTTTGTGATATTCTTTTCATCATGGTGCCTTTTCTTAATTAAGGAGATTTTCACAATGACTCACCTGATAGCCTTGGGTTTTTGGAACACATCAGTATAGGTGTTAAGTGAAAAATCTAAAGGGACTCCCTTGCTACCATTACAATCTCCAACCTAAATCAGCAAGTTATCACACCTTGCATATTGAGCTTACATGATGATATCATATGAACAAAAGATAAATATTTAAAAATCCAAAAGGGATAAAAATAGGTCATCTAAGTAACTCTACCGAGGCTATAGACACCTGCTGGTAGTGGGGCTCTACTTAGGGGGATTGTATAGATAACCTTGTTGGGGCTATGGATGCCTACTGGCAACAAGGCTCTATCCCGGTTGGCTATGATGGATGAATCCAAAATATTTATCTTAACACCAGTTACTCATGTTTTCAACTTACTTTCAAGATGAGGATAATTAATCATTTGCACACACTTGATCCCTTGCTAGTACTGTTGCAATAATGAACATTATATCATTCAAAAAGGTCATAATACATAAGTTTTAGAAAGAATTAGAATACTATGTTAGAATGTGATCCCATCACTTGAATCATTTGAATTTCGTTGTTTTCTTTATTGGCAAGTTGTTGTGTGGTTACACAACACACCCCATTTTGCCTTAGCAAAATAGGGACCCAATTTTTTTGCTTCTGCTTGCTTGCTTTCTTGCTTTGGGTGGTTTGGTAGAATTTAGTCATGTATGTCTCCTTTGCTTAGGTATGCGCATCACAAGGAGAGATTAGTTGTCTAAGTTAGCATTTGCTACCACAAACCACATAATTGGAAAGAGTACAAAATTCTAAGTAGGTTTGCCTTTTAGATCACCCTGATATTGTTTAAGGATAGAAAGTTATGTTGAGTCAAAGATCGGTCAACACAAATATTTCCCATAGGGGTCATATTTCTAAATATCAGTCACATTCCTTAACATGAACCTGACTTAGGAAAATCACCCGATGTCCATTCAATCCCTGATGCACAAACGTCAAACGTAAATAAGGATGAATATCTACCCGTCATAAATTTCATGAATTTGTGGAGGGGTCATATTTCCTAATATCTGTCATCTTACAAAATATCACCCTTTACGAATATCACCCTACACCAATATGACTATGATATCATTTAGTTCCAATGAATAAAAGAGATCACCCTGATGATGATGTAATCATTTCGCATGACCCACAGAGGGTCATATATCGTAACATCCATCATATTTCTCAATATGATGATATCACCATAACCTGATAACAAGAGAAGATAGATGGCATAATGATGTCATCACGATCTATCCCCAAAGGAGGTCATTTTTTGAAATATCCCTTACCTTAGCAAAATGACCATGACATCATCTTTTGCAAATAATTTGTTGAATTCCATATGATGATGACCTTACCCCTATATTCTCAAGTGATGAGGATATTTGTGATTATTAAAAGACCTGGATATTTTTTAATATCCCTTATTTTTAACTTTATGACCCGATCTTGCTTAGTAGTCAAAGGTTGACCATATCCCCTTGATTTTTAGTGAATGATTATCCAGCGCAGGGGGGCGTCATATTTTCAAATATCCCTGTTCTTCAAAAAATCACCCTCGGGCATTAAATGCGCCCAAAGGTAGATGGAGCCCTATTGGTTTCAAATATAACTCCAACACTTGGCAGCATCTATGAACTTCATGCGGATAATCAACAGATTCAATCAAATTGACACATATGCCCTAATTTGTCTTATTGATTGGTTTAAAAGTAAAATTTAGGGATTATTTATATTTGCCCTACGATATTTGAAATTTACAGAGCTCTGAAATTCAACACCTCATAGTCATCTACCTGTGGAGCATGACACTCAACATAACGAAATGGAACAGACAATATTGCATATCTGCAGTTCCCTGTTATCAGTCATATAACAAAAGAGGAAAAGTGAATATCAAGTAAGTAAATTAAAACCCTCTCCATTGTCATTTAGTGCAAATTGCGAGGTAAAATGTTTTTTTATTAGGTTAATCTCATGATGATGCATGAAAGAAATTGAAATGTTGAATAGTAACTATGAAATGCATGATATCTTTGAGCTTCCCCATACAAACACCCTAGGGTAAGAAATGCATATTTCTATTGTAGGATCTAATGGAGGTCAGAAAGAATAGATCTGACTCTGAGTTCTTGAAACCCATGTTCGTATAGCCTGAGGGAGTAGGATTCAGATATGGTGTGATAGATGATACACATCAAGGGAAAACAGAGTTGGATGCATGGACAAGGAGATTAGACAATGAAACTGATAATCCCATCCTAGATAGGATATTCACAATTGGTATGCGGCACGCCGTAGGATTTCCATATGCAATGGAAGCCACTGAGCTAGTGGTGGAATGTGCTAGAAATTATAACCCTAAGAATAGAAGAGTGGAAAAACATGGTAGAGTGTATGCAGACTTCTCAATCAATGGCATCATTGCTGCATTCAATCTACCTGTGGGGAATAAAGTGGTTAGTGTAAGCCTAAGTAGGCTGGAGAAAAAATATAATAATAATAAGAAAGAAGCCAGGAAAATCATGTACCAATGGAGGGCTAAGAACAGTACATACACAGCTTCTGCTAAGTTACCCGTTTACTTGTACAAATTTGACTTTGATGATGAGTATCAGTATATGATTGCCCTGTTAAGCAGGATGACCGGCAAACAACATGCTGGGAACTTTGAAAATTGGATGTATGGGATCATCCAGATGGTGCTATATTCAGAAAACAAGCCCCTCTGGGCCAAGATCATCAGTGATTGTTTAGATGAAGGGATGAGAAGGTTGGGTGGCAATGCTTGTATATTCCATATGACCTCTTATGCCATGTATGCCAGTGCTTTCTGGGGCACATTTAATGCCTTGCAAATAGTGGGCAAGGCTGGAAACAGCACTGGTGATGTAAACATGTGGGATCATTACCCACAATTATGAAGAGAGCATACCTCCAAGATTATAAACTAGTAAATGACTCATTTTCAATGCATTTAGTCAGAACCATGGAGGAGGACAGAACCAAGAGATTGAGGATGGAGGCTCAAGCCATTATCTATAAGCATGGGGCTTGGTTTATCTAATTCCCCACTTTTTCATACATAAGAATAGAAGGATTTGAGGGGAAACCTCTCATGTTGCCAAGATAACCCACTAATAGGGTCATCTTGATGGAATGTGTGAGACAAGTATCAACCTCAGTTGAAGCTCATTTGGAGCAGAAGAAGATTCCTCCTGTGTTGTTCCCAGTGTACATGAGCTGGTATATATGCCCTGACAGACAGAGCATTAAGGATGCCATTGGAGGATTGAAGCTTATGCACCTGCATCCATTTTCTATAGCTAGGTCATATGACCTATATGGCAAAATGTAGAAGTTATTAGGGAAACAAATACATCAAAAACATCTTGAAGATTATTGGACTAATTGTGATGATGAAGTAGAGGTCAGAAGAACTTATCAAAGGCTCACTCTTAACCAAATCCAGACTTTTGACTGCATTCTAGTGCCTCCATAGTTGCATGATGATGACAGAAAGATAATGTCTAATGAATATGAGGATAAAAAGGTGTATAATGACGCCATCTTAGTTACTGATCTAACACAACCAGAGGAAAACCCATTGGATCAAATAATGCAAATGGTCATCCAACTGACCCAGAGTTGGGCAAGTGCTGAGGTCAATAAATTGAAGAAGAAGGGTATGGCCCTCACTGTTGATAATAAAAAGAAAAGACAAGAGTTATCAAAAGAAGAATATGATGACTTTCTCATTGAAAAGAGGAAATCTAATGGAGAAAGATTACCTACTAAGGAATAAAAGCCACCAAGCAAGGGCAAGAAGGTTGATCTTGTGTAGCAAGGGGTGATTATTAAAAGACTTCCACCAAAAGGTGATGGGGCATCAACATCTAGACCTGCATCTACATCATAGCAATCCCCTGATAAACAAAAAGGCAAGAGGGCAATAAAGCCTATTCCTGAAGTTACAAAGAAACAAATGGAGGATGAGCCATTACAGGTTGAGCAAGAGGAATAAAATCCCTTGGAAGAAGAGTGGTTGGACAAGGGACCTAAAGATGATGATTTACTAATAACAAGTTAGAAAAGGAAGAAAGTGCAGCAAATACCACCACCAAAGAAGCAAAAAACAACAATGAGGGGAAATATCAACACTGACCCTATCATGTTAAGGGGTACAGGTGGTTTAAATTTTATGAGGGAATTACAGCATGATGTTCCTATTCCTGACATTATTTAATTTAAGACTGAGAAGATGGAAGAGCAGATAGAAAAAGAAATGCATATGGCTTGTAAAGAGTCCTCCTTTCCACTTGATAACACTGTTGAATTGTCGGATGATGAAGTAGTTCAGGATGTGGCCGCTCAACATATGGAGACCTTAATAGCTAGTACTAGGATGACTCCTCATGGGACCCCATTGGCCTAGAAGATGACTGGTCAAATAAAAGATAAAATGGATGAAATGGAGCAAGGTAATCCTAAAGAGGCAGGCCAACAAATAGGGTTGACCAATCTGATAGAGCAGGTTACTAGTCCTACAGTGATATAATTAACTTATTAGGGTGATATGAACTTGAATAAAGATAATGATCAACCTTTGGAGACTAAAAAGGGTAAAAATACAATGCATACAGAAGCTAGTGATATGACACCCAATCAAAATAGAAATCAGGGTAATGTACCTACAGAACAAGAAATGTTAGGGGCACAGCTTCAGAGTAAGGGTGATGAAGAGATACCCGATAAGGATGCTGATCAGGATCAAAGTGTTTCATCACCACATGTTGAAGGAGATAATCAAGGAAATAATCCAGGAGTAGAAGAGAAATCTGGTGAGAAAGAATCAAGCTTGGGAGAAGCTAGCACATCTATGGATAAGGAACAAAGTCTGACACATGATGGAGGCCCTTAGAAGGAGATAGAAAATGTGACTAAGGGTGATCAGGGTGATCCCCAAGGTCAAAATACCCAGTCTTCTCAAGAAACCCAAGTGCCACATTACAAACAAAGTCAGAATGTTTAAGAAACCCCTAGGGAAAGTTTACAAAAGGGAGTACAAGATCAGAATGTGAATACTTCACAAGAAGAAATCCCTCAACAAGATTCCCCTCATAAGAATGTGCATGAGGAAGAAATCAAAAAAGAGAATTCACCACTGAGGGCAGGGCGCAATATAGAGTCCCAGGACAATCAAAATAAAGAAGGTGATCATCAAGAGCCTAAGAGTGATGTACCTTATTGGTTGCAACAAGAAATAAATCTGCAACAAATGGATGAGGTACATGATTTTGATGTGTCCACATTATTTTTTGAAATTATGATGAAACCCAGAAGAAAGGAAAGGCTTACATCTGTAATAAGAAGGGACCCTACTACATGTAGGAGAACAGCTCAAGTAGCCTTACCAATAGTTGAAAAGGAGAAAGGAAACTAGGCCTTGATGAGTTTTAGATAACTGATATTGATTTAGGTTTTGCAAATGAGGACCAGGAAGGTCAAGAAGGTAAAGATATTATTGATTCTTTGACACAAAGGGTAAAAGGAGAAAAGGGTAAGAATAAGAAACACAAAGAGCACATTGCTCAATTGCTTTCTTTTATTAAAGGATTGGTTGATCCTAAGCACACACCTATTAGTACAGCCATGCCATTAACGATTATATCCCAAGAAGAAGTTATCAGATTAGATCTGATGAAGCATAAAGCACAATTAATGGACAAGTGGTTCATGTCTTCTATTTTTGAAGCTTAAGATGTGGTAAAAACCTCTCTGGAAAGGTGGAATTCTCTTAGTGATTTGAAAAGAAAGGTGGATAAGGTGCAGAATGGAGGCAAGAGATCCTTCAAACTAGAAAAGCACCTAGATGCTTTGGGAGAGATGAAAACAATTGATATGAAGATACTTATAGATAACCAAATATTGGATAATAACACCTCCCAGCTGCTCAATATTTGGTATGAGGATGTTGGATTTGAGTGTGACATTTTGAAGAGATGCAGTGGCAAACTCAGGGACATAAGTGTCGAATTACATGATCTTATGGCAAAAGAGGTAGAAACCCTAGAGGCTCTAGAAGGAAAGGTGGAAGGGAAAATAGAGAATCAAGATACTAATTTTGCTGTTCAGGATTTTCATGATAATTTTAAATAAACTGCAAAGGATCCCCTGCACCATTTGATAGAAGAGGTAATAAACAAAGTCATGGGGATAAATGTCAAGGTAGAAACATACAATGAAACGTTGAACAATAGGAGGAGTAAGATGGATGCCCTTCAAGCAAAGTTTCATTCCCACAGGCATGGGGTACTGAAAGCCAAGGTTCAAGATGGAGGTGAAATTGATAGAATAGTACAGCTATATGAATCCATCAGGGCAACTATAAGGGTACACATAGGCGATGATCTACATCAGAGTGACATTAATAGTGGAGATGATGATGATGATGTGGAAAATGATGGAGAAGAGGAAAGTGAAGAAGAAGAAGGAGATGAAGAGTAAGTAAAGATGCATGATAATAGAATCATATGCCTAATCTAATTACAAGCGAATGAGTGTTGCAAGATAGTTACCAGCTGGCAACTTGTGCCACATATGTAGATATTGACCGTTGATATGAATAGATAAATCTTGACCATTGGTCATTTGTAATCGCCTCCTCTCCTTATTGTATAAAAGGGGATGGAGTGCACTCTATAAAACATTAAAATTTTAATTGAAATTGGATTGCTGAAGCATTCAGGACTGATTTCAAGGCTTTTGTGAGTGTACACGTCTTTTGAATACTTAATGAAAGAGAAGCGGTTTTGATTACAAACAATTGTAAATCTTGAGTAGTTAGTGAATGAGATCTGGATATATGCATTGATTTGCTACGTCCCTTGGAGTGCTTGTCAATTTGCATGTATTGTTTTCATTCCTTGTTCTAAAGCAAATAAACATAAAATATGCCTATATCTCTATTTTGGGGGAAAATTGGATTTGTTAATGTTCTAAATTTTAGATGTTTAAATCTGCCTCTCCACTATACATTCAAGGATCTAGGGTCGAGTGGCGAGCACTATCATACCCTAGGTCACTTGCAGATGTAGGGAAACTTGGATTAGGGAATTTAATTATCAATTTTCCTTCTCTTATGCCCAATTCACCATTAAAACCCTAACTATGCACATACGGCAACAAATTGACGAATAACAGAAAATGCTCTTACAGATAGGAGTAAAATACCAAATCACAGAGTACCTATTTTCAGGGTTCTGAAGCAGAACAGTTAGGGACACTAGAGCGGGTGCCCAAGTCCAAGGTACCAATTTCTTCATGAAATCTAGACCTCCTTTCGACACTGATCAGCCTTATAACTTTTGTTTCCCAAAACTTGGATGCGGAGAACACTAGAGTGAGCACCTAAGTCCTAGAAGTGCTCCTATGTCCTACTTTTCTTCAGATCCTAAATCCTTGATGCCTGCCAATCATTCCTGCAACTTCACTTTTCCTAGATGTGACACCTGTGACCTACAATCACAAGACTTGGTTTGGGGGTTGTGGTGTTTAGAGGCTTGCCTCAATCAAGCCCCGGAGGACACTTAAGTCTCCAAACACCATTTTCAAATAAAGAGTGCATGCCCTTGTGAGGCAGAGCAAAAACCAAAGGAATCAATGATGAAAACACAATATTATGTCATCTTGTAGTGAAGCTCTCATGGGAGGAAGATGCTCTTCATGTCATGAGGAAATTGATGCTCAAATCTACAAATATCAACACACAAAACACACAAGCTTGCTCTTGTAACACAATAGAATCCTTGAATCACCTTGAGAACACTTGAACATCACAATTGCCATCTAGTTTCTAAACGAATGCCTAAGCATGCTTATATATGCAACTACAAGCATTCCCGCCAAGATTTTAAAAATCAAAACTTACCGTGTTGGCAAAAGGACCAAATAATGGTCATAAACTAAAACCTAAAAATTAGGGCTGCCCCAAAATAGGGTAGGACTAGAGAGTGGGTACCCAAGTCCTCCCCCCTATTTTGCGCAAGGTACAGCTCAAGGGGTCCACCTAGGTCTAATTTGCCATGGAACCTAGGTCTCATTCCATCGGGATGCCAAAATATGAACTAAGATGTCCTAAATGCATACTAAAGACCCGAGAGCTAAACCTTATGAGGGACCCCAATGGGACATTTTTCAACGTTACAATATCATAAATAATTGAACACATCGAGCATATTTTGAATGAAAGCCCATTAAAATGATAAATATCATGCAAATACATGCTAATAGTAGTGATAAACATGTGAATATCTACTTATAGGCACATCATTTGGTTGAATACACATGTGCAGAAGTATAAAACATATTCATGACAGTAAATGCTCAAAAGAATTGATCAAACTTATAAATATAATCATAATCTGTGGAGCATAGTGGAAATAACCTCATTTGTGAAGTAATTTTACAGGAAACAAATGCAGGACCGGATAAATAAGAAACAATTTACAATACAGACAGTGTGAAACCCCTTGATAAGGGAAACACCATGTCACATCAACCTTTGAATAATGTCAAAAGATCATGACCTGATCAATGGAGACTTAGAGTCATCAATTTGTTCCAAATTGATCATACTTTTTAAGATAATAAAGGTTTGTTCTACAAATTTTTATGAATGTTGTGACTAACAATCACCATCAACATAAATTGGCACTAAATGAGGGCCTTCTTCTTATCTGGTGAGTGAATCAGCTATATATGCATATCTCTGAGTTTGAAATGAGGTAATCTTCTCAAAGCTTATCATAATTGTTCATGCTTTGAGTGTTTGTCCAAAGATTTGCTAGTTCTACATCATTTCATATCTGGTTGTCCTAAATATTTCAGAACTGAGTGTGGATAGTTTGAAATTTGTACTCAGTCCTTAAAATATTTAAAGATTGAGTCGTTATTCAAGATTTCCTACTAGATCTTTGCTATAATTTGCTTATGTTACTTGATATCCTGATATCAGTGTCCAGAAGTCTTATACTTGCTCATGTTTGCATGTTTTGAGCAAATATTGCATAAATATCCAAACAGTATTAGGCTCTGATCATAAATATTTCCTTTGCTTGATTAGTTCTATTGATCTTTATAGAGAAACAAGCCAAGTCTTCATAAATTGTCAGAACCCTAGCTCACAGGCCAAATACCAAGTCCAAATCTGCTGGACTTCTTGAGGAACTGCCTATCCAGGGACTCAGGTGCATCTGCATCTTCATCACGATATATTATCACACCTTCTATGTTTCCTCTTGCATTTCAAACACCTCCTGGATCATCAGTCATACCCCCAGTCCAACAACCACCAGTCATAATGTCATTCTTTTTTGCGGAGTCACCTTTGACTTTCACTGCATATCATCCTTTACCTAAAAATCTTGATAAGATTTGTCCTAAATATCATCCATATTAGGATGCTAATGATCACATCAGAACATTCAAGGAAGCTTATTGTAGAGCAAGGATTGAACATCAAGATGTGGTATGCAGATTATTTTCATATTCCTTGGGAGAGGAAGCATATAATTGGTATATTAGTCTTGGTCAAGGTTCAGTTGGTTCATGGGTAGCCTTAGAGAAAGCTTTCAAAGATAGATTCAAGATACCTATAGATCTTTCAATGAATTATCACCTGTTTGCCACAATCAAGAGATTTGAATGAGAACCTATTGCTAGCTTTAATGCTAGATTCCAAAAGATGCTTTCAAAGTTGGTAGCTCCTTATACTATAGCAGATGAAGCGGCTAGAAGTATATATTACTCAGCACTAGATCCCTTGACTTCTATGTTTATCAGGAGGACACATCCTGGTGTCACAACTCTGGCAGGAGCTTTCAAAGAAGCAATTAAAGTTAATCAGCAACTAATCCCTACCCCAACACCTAGTATTGCCTTCCCTGCACATCCTACATATCCTATGTATCCTTCTCAACAGTAGAACAATGAAGCTATGATGCCTCCAACTATAATCCCTGGTCCTTTACAAGTACCTCCACTCAACATGATGCCACCTCCAAATGGAAATGGCCAGATAGTGCAATATCCAGGACATGCACAAGTACCTCAGGATGTGGGATAGAGTAGTAACAATAACGGTTCTTCCTTTTTCAAACCCCAAGTAGAGAATGTAGTGGCTAAAGCTCAAGAAGAAAAAGAGGAAATTAAAGAGAAATCAACACAGTTGAGAAAGTTGATAGCTGAAATCACTCATTTAAGGGGTCAGAATTTTTATTCCCAATCAAATCAAAATAGAGGATATAACAATGATAGATCGCGATATCCTAATAGGGGATATAACAATGATAGGAACTACAAGAATAACAAGAATATTAGTAACAACAATGTACACAGATAGCCTAGAGTGCGGAACACTAGGCCAAATAATGGTTATCTTCCATCACCCTTAGACAATCAGCCTCCTAGTGAACCTAAGCAGACCACTAGGGTGAACATGGTAGAAGCATCCCTTACAAACTAGTGTTGAATCCATAAGACCAAAGCTCATGCTGAATTGGATTGTCCTTAGTTTAGGATAGCAGCTAGTATATTTTAGGATGAAGTATCAAATACTACAAATAACCTTCCCTTTGTTGAAGGAAATGAAATTGTCCCTTGTGGATATGACTCTGCTCTTGTATTGGAAAGTTTTGTTAACCTTCCTCATCAGCAAATAATCTCATCTCATGAGAATTACATCCTAGCATGTGAAGAATTAGCCATGGCTTTTGAAACAAATTATGTTTTTCCTTTTAAGGATGAGAATGAGCCATCATTTGAACATGAGGAAGTGCATGCCTATCAGCAGCAATATCAGGGTAGACATTATTACAATCTCAAGAATAACTCAAATAGACCTTTTGGTCCCCTGACCACATCTTTGCCTCCCAACAATTTTAACACTCCTCCTGATCCAAAGGCAAGCAATAACCCTGGATTTCCTAAGTTTAATGCTCAATACTTAGAACCTCAGAATGCAGTGCTAAAAGCTAATAACCAGCCTCCTGAATCTGATAAATTGGTTGCATACTTAGTAGATGAAATGAAAAAGATCAAAAGTAGCTTGTCATTGTCAGAATTACTTAAAACCCCAACTATTAAGAAGGCATTCATGAAAATCCTTAGATGATCCTACACCAAAAGAACATAGCCATCCCCTTAATTCAAACCAGATTTTGAGTAAAGACCATGTAGCTAAGGATACTAATGTTAAACACAAAACTTCAGCTACTGTCCAAGGTGCTGAAACTTCACACATGACTCTTTATAGGGATAAGACTGAGTCACCTCCATTTCTCCTTACCATAAGGATGTTCAGTGAGAATTTGCATAACTACTTAGTAGATTCAGGTGCGTCTACCAATGTAATGCCGTTGACCATATGCAATGCCTTAGGGTTACATCCTGCAAAGTCACTTAAGAAGTTAACATAGTTAGACAAGACTAAGGTAAGTGTTGTAGGAGAGTTAACTCACATTCATATGCAATTAGCATCAGATCCAAGGATTCAATGCTACATTGATATCCGAGTAGTAGATATCCCTGATACTATTGCAAGTATGAGCATAACTGGTGTTGTCATTGATGTCAACATACTCCTGTTGCATTGATGTCAAGGATTGGATGAGTTGTGAGATGAGGATATTGAGAAAATTAGTCCTATTAGAAACAGAGAAGATTAGTGAAGACTGTGAAGCTCTATGAAGTGAAGATCCCAGCTAGATGAAGATCAGAGAATGCGCATCAAAGGGTTTGTAGATATGTGTCTGAAGATGATCTAGTTAAGATTTGAGAGGTCTACATGAAAATATGAAGGAGTTATGACCATGATAGTAAAACCAGTTCTTGCAACTATTCAAAGGTGACAGAGTGACACAAACAAGTCAGGTGAGATCCGGAAATACAATATCATGTTCTGCGGATCTGGTAGCATGATTGGGAGGCTAATGTGAATTGACAACTCAATTGGTTCATGGTTTGGAGGTCCCCAAGCAATCCTTCTAATTTGACAAAGATGGAAAACTATGTTCTTGAGGTTCCAGATGAAGATGTGAATGATCACAGTAAGCAGAAGTGGTGCAGATATTCTTGGTGATTCAAGCAAGCTTGTGGGGGTCTCTAGATTGTGTTCAGTTTGTGTTGGTGGTCCACATTGAACATTGAGCTTGTAATTGAAGATTTACCTTTGGGTGATGGTGTTCTTCCTAGTCTTGGTTGACCAGATGATTTGCACATGTTGTGGGTGATCTTGAAGATGTTTTATGAAGCATGGCATGTTCTGCTAAGAAGATTGAAGTCCCAGCTATGTGTGGCCGATAGTATAATGATGTGCATGAAGTTTTTGTAATAAGTCAAGTTGTATTTTTATATTTTCTCTGCAATAAAATAAGTGTATGTTGTGCCGACTTTGATGATCATTCCAAAGTCGATGTCATGTATAAATAAGAATTGTGAAGTCATTCAAATGTGTCCTTGAGGTGATGATGAGAAGGTGGTAGTCAAGAGGAGCGAAAAGTAGAGCAGAGGTGTTGATGTTAAATGGAACTGACTCAAGCATAGTGAAGATGCTAATATCTAGTTCAAGTATGTAATACTTATATTCTTCTGTAGATAATGTGTCTCCTATAGGCAGTGGGCCTCTTGTGAGTAGTGTGCTCAAGCAGTGAGCCCTAACTGGCAAGTGCCATTTTATTCATCGTATTCTTTTAACAGAGAATATAATCTTGGGTTAGTCACCCCGTGGTTTTTCCCTTAACTACATTTTCCACATTAAAATCTTGGTGTTATATGTGTTGAATTTGTTTCTACTCTTGAATTATTGCATTATGCTTTCATGATTGAATCTTTGATATGGTGTTGAAATATAAGAAGGTTTAAAGTGAATAAGGAATAGGATTTTGGTGACAACTAATTCACCCCCCTCTCAGTTGTCTATCCTAAATCCAACAATTGGTATCAGAGCCAAGTTCCTCTAGAAGAAGCTTAACCGCTTGAGGAGATCCAGGATGTTGACCTACAAGAAGGACAGTCCAAGGTATGATGGAACAAACTTCACTGCCTAGAAGAGCCGCATGGAATGTCACTTACAATGCATGGGAGATCAGTATTGGAACATAACCACAACTAAATATGTTCCCCCAAAGAATGGTCCAACAACTATAGATGAAGTCAAAGATGCAGACAATAATCTTCAAGCTAAAGAAGCCCTACTGAGTGCCCTATCTGATTCAGAACTAGCAAATGTTATAGGATTGAAGACTGCTTATGAAATTTGGACAAAGCTGGAAAATCTTTATGAAGGAGACAAATATGTTAAGTGTGCCAAGCTGCAAAGTCTAAAAGGAAAGTTTGAAAACTTGAAGATGAGTGAAGATGAGAATATCACTTTATATATGTCAAAAGTAAATGAGCTTGTATGTGGCATTAGATGTGCTGGTGGAATATTGGATGAAGATGAGATTGTTGCCAAAGTTCTTAGATCTTTACCTCCTGCTTACAAACACAAAGTTGCTACTATTGAGGAAATCAGATCTTTAACAACTATTACAAGGGATCAATTGGTTGGTAAGATATCTACATTTGAGTTGGTTGAGTTTGGTGATGCACTTCCCAAGACTGAATCTGCATTCAAGGCCAGTGCCTCTACAAAAGGCAAATAGAGATATGATCCAGGAGAAAGTTCCTCAAGGAAATCATCTTGGTATAATAAAGCAAGGAAAGATCTGAAAGAAGATGAATTAGAAGTTGAACAACTTGAAGCCCTCATTACAAAGAGACTACCAAGAGGATCCGATAAGTATGAAGGAAAATCACCTTTCAAATGCTTTGCCTGCAATACGATTAGTCATTTTTCCTCAAGATGTCCAGAAAGGTTTTCAAGGCCAAACTCTACTAGATCAAGGTTTCAGAAGAAGTGTTACTATGTTCAAGAAGATGATGATGAAGGAGTAACAGATGATGAATCTTAGATAGGGAATAAACCTGGAAGTGACTGGGTGTTTATTGCCATCAAAGAAGAAGATCCAATGCATATTGAATCTACCAATCATAAGATGATAGAAAGTGCTTTGGCTGCTCAGGTTGAAGAAAAGGATGAATGGGTTATTGACAGTGGATGATCTCACCATATGACTGGTGACAAGAGTAAGTTCTTAAGCTTGGAAATATATGAAGGTGGAGTTGTAAAGTTTGGAGATAATTCTGCTAGCAAAATTAAAGGTAGAGGAACCATTTCTTTTGATGGAAAGAACAAAACCAGTGATGTTCTATATGTTGAAGGTCTCAAGCATAATCTTCTCAGTGTTGGATAGTTGGTAGACAAAAGCTATGATCTATGATTCAAAAATGAAAATGCAAGATTTTTGAAAGCTCTGGAACTGAGATTACATCTGGTACACATACAAAAGGTAACATCTTCCAATTGGTTGATACTGGCAAAAGTTGCTTATTTGTTCAAATTGATTAGAGGTGGTTGTGGCATAGGAGAATGTGTCATGTGAATTTTGATAATATCATCAAGATAAGAAACACTCAGGCTATAAGAGATCTTCCAAGACAGGTGAAACCTACTAATAGTTTGTGCAAAGAATGTCAGTTGGGTAAGCAGAACAGAGTCACATTCAAAAGTAAGGAACAATCTTCAACCAAATTCTTAGACTTGGTGCACATTGATCTCTGTGGTTCGGAAAGAATCAGGAGTCTGCAAGGAGATAGGTATTTCATGTTACTGATTGATGATCACTCCTGGATGATGTGGGTGACTTTCTTGAAAGAGAAATCTGAAGCACTTGAAAAGTTCAAAATATTCAAGGCTATGGTAGAAAATGAAATTGGCATAAACATAAAATGCCTCAAGTCTAATAGAGGTGGAGAATTCACATTCGGTGAGTTCAGAACATTCTATGAGAAACATGGGATAAAGAGACAGTTATCTGCTCCAAGGACTCCACAGTAGAATGGAGTAGTGGAGAGAAAGAACCGGACCATCCAGGAAGCAACTAGGACCATGGTGATGGAAGCAAATGTTCCTCAGATCTATTGGAGAGAAGTTGTAAGCACTACTATCTATACTCTTAATCAAGTACAAATTAGAGGCAATGCTGGTAAGACCCCTTATGAACTTTGGTTTGGCATCACTCCTACTGTGAAGTATTTCAGAGTCTTTGGTAGTAAATGCTATATCAAAAGAGATGAAGACCTTGGCAAGTTTAATGCTAGAAGTGATGAAGGAATATTCTTGGGATATTCTACTCAAAGCAAAGCATACCAGTGTTATATCAAGAGATTGAGAAAGATTGTAGAAAGTACAAACGTGAAGGTTGATGAAGGCATGGAAAATCCCTCAAGGTATTATGAGTATGAAGCAGACGATTAGAATGATGTCTCAAATCAAGGAGAACAAGTCCCAACTCCAATTCAGATTCAGTCTAATCTGGAGAATCCTAAAATACAAGAAGAAGAGACAAGTTTGGATGAACCTGTCCAAGAATTAGAAGTACAAGAGAATCCTAAAACTCCCTGTTATGTAAGACTAAATCATTATGAAGAACAGATCATAGGAGATAAAAGCAAAGGTGTTCAAACAAGAAGAAAAATTACTCAAGGTTTAGTGAAGTATTGTCTGATTTCAAAGATTGAACCAAAAACAGTAAGTGAAGCATGCAATGATGAAAGTTGGGCTAAAGTAATGGAGGAAGAATTGATGTAGATTAAAAAGAATCACACTGGGGATCTTGTTCCCAGACCTAAGGACAAAAATGTGATTGGGACTAAGTAGGTCTTCCGAAATAAACTGAATGAAGATGGTGAAGTAGTAAGAAACAAAGCCAGATTGATCTGTAAGGGTTATTCTCAAGTAGAAGGAGTTGACTTTGAAGAAACTTTTACTCCGGTGGCAAGAATTGAAGTAGTTAGATTATTTCTTGCTTTTACTGCTGATCAAAGGGGGAGCAGTAAAGGAAGAGAAGACATGTGAATGGTTGTTGTTGATAGGGGGAGCTATGTCTTGACGGTTAAAATCATTTTTCACATTATATGTTGCCATCAATGACAAAGGGGGAGATTGTTGAAAGTATGGGCCTAACCGGTGTTGTCATTGATGTCAACATACTTCTGTTGCATTGATGTCAAGGATTGGATGAGTTGTGTGCTGAGGATATTGAGAAAATTAGTCCTATCAGAAATAAAGAAGATCAGTGAAGATAGTGAAGCTCTATGAAGTGAAGATCTAGGCTAGATGAAGATTAGAGAATGCGCATCAAAGGGTTTGTAGATATGTGTATGAAGATAATCCAGTTAAGATTTGAGAGGTCCGCATGAAAATATGGAGGAGTTATGGCCATGAAAGTAAAACCAGTTCTGGCAACTATTCAGAGGTGAAAGAGTGACACAAACAGGTCAGGTGAGATCCGGAAATACAATATCATGTTCTACGGATCTCGTAGCATGATTGGGACACTAATGTGAATTAACAACTCATTGGTTTGTGGTTTGGAAGTCCACAAGCAATCCTTCTAATGTGACAGAGATGGGTAACTGTGTTCTTGAGGTTCTGGATGAAGATATGAATGATCACAGTATGTAGAAGTGGTACGGATGTTCTTGGTGATTCAAGCAAGCTTGTGGGGGTCTCTAGATTGTGTCTAGTTCGTGTTGGCAGTCTGCATTGAAGATTGAGCTCGTAATTGAAGATTTACCTTTGGGTGATGGTGTTCTTCCTAGTCTTGGCTGACTAGATGATTTACACATGTTGTGGATGATCTTGAAGATGTTTTGTGAAGCGTGTTCCGCTAAGAAGATTGAAGTCCTAGCTATGTGTGGCCAACAGTATAATGATGTGCATGAAGTTTTTGTAATAAGTCAAGTTGTATTTTTATATTTTCTCTGTAATAAAATAAGTGTATGTTGTGCTGACTTTGATGATCATTCCAAAGTCGATGTCATGTATAAATAAGAATTGCGAAGTCATTCAAATGTGTCCTTGAGGTGATGATGAGAAGGTGGTAGTCAAGAGGAGCAAAAAGTAGAGCAGAGGTGTTGAGCTTAAATGGAACTGACTCAAGCATAGTGAAGATGCTAATCTCCAGTTCAAGTATGTAATACTTATATTCTTCTGTAGATAGTGTGTCTCCTGTAGGTAGTGGGCCTCTTGTGAGTAGTGTGCTCGGGCAGTGAGCCCTAACTGGCAAGTGCCATTTTATTCACCTTATTCTTTTAACATAGAATACAATCTTGGGTTAGTCACCCCATGGTTTTTCCCTTAACCAGGTTTTCCACGTTAAAATCTTGGTGTTATATGTGTTGAATTTGTTTCTGCTCTTGAATTATTGCATTATCCTTTCATGATTGAATCTTTGATATGTTGTTGAAATATAAGAAGGTTTAAAGTGAATAAGGTTAAGATTTTGGTGACAACTGATTCACCCTCCCTCTCAGTTGTCTCTCCTAAATCCAATAGATACATATGGAATGTTTCTTAGTAGGGATTGGTCAAAGACACTAAATGGATATATGTCCACAGATTTCAGTCACATGTGGCTACCTTGGAAAGGGATTCCCAATCAGATTAGGATAGATGTTGAACCTCACATGAAGCATATGATCACTAAGTATAATAAAACCAGTGAGATCATGTATGTGGATGTTGAACCTAGAGTTTACACCATCAGACCTCAAACAGTCAAGATAGAGGAGATCCTCACGTATGATATTCATGTTCATAAGGATGATCATCAAGATGACAGAGTAATTGTAGAGTTTGATCATAGTTCAGATGATAGTGATAAGTCAAATCATTTTAGAAATTTTGAGTTGTATCTATCTAGAGAGATGCAATGTTGTCAAATGCTAAATATATCTAATGAAAATGTTTTAATTGAAAGCTGGTGTAGGTTGCATGATGAAGCACATTTTGAAAGAACCCATGATGCTTGTTTAGATATGATGGAGATGGAATAGAGATGTAGTGAGAAAGGATTGTCATTACCTAAGGTAAGTCATACAGATAGTTATAGTGATTGGTGCAGGAGCACCTTGGCAAATTAATGTTGCCCTAGACAAATCTTTGAGTTTGATTAAATTTGTAATGCTTAAACATTGTAATAAGGTTAATCAAGTCACTAGGTCATTAGGAATGTTCAAGTTTTATCCTCATTTGCAAAATGGGAAAGTTATCTTTCAAAAAATGTAAAAAATGTGTGGAAGGTGAAGAGTCTTTTGGCTCTTAGTTCGTTCCAAGGAAGTAGGAACTGAAGAGTCAAGTAGGGAATGCCTTTAAAAGGCCTTGTAACATCCAAAGAATTTGGAGGTGATTGGAGATTTGAAATGGAATGGTAAAAGGCAATGTTTTTCTGTATTCTTCTTCAGAAATTTGTTGTTTTCTGGCCTTGTATGGCTCTGTACGGGCAGGAATTCATTTCTAACTAATTGTGTATGAAAGTTCTTTCAATCACCTTCCCTTTCCATTTTGTCCCATGCATTTTTGTCTTGATAGGAGTTAGATATTGCATTTTTTGTGTAAAAGTGTCAAAACCCTGACTAGGGTAAACAGTGGCATGAAAATCTTGTGTTTCTCCCGGTTTATCCATTGCATGTTACTAATCCTTGGTGGAAAATGATGGTGGTAGTATTTTCCTTCATATTCTTGAGGTCTCTAACCAAATGACTAAGGTTTATGTGGGAAAAATCAAGGTTTATGGCTGCATTTCTGTGTCATAGTCCAGAAAATAGTGTCTTGAGAACAGTCAAGAGGTATATGACTTAGTGTCTGATGAACTACTTAACAATTTGGGACTTTTGATGGTTTTATAAGCATGAGTAGGTCCATCTAACACTATTTCATGGATTGGTTGAGGGAGATTGAGGTAGGAGATAGGAGAATCAATAAGACCCTGTGTATGCAAGACCTAATAGGCCTAATTGGCACGGTGACAGTCCTAATTCGAGCAATTCTTTTCAAAGTAACATATGTTGGTTTTTAGATATATTTTAAAACTTGTTAATGGGTATTCAAATATGCCTTTATAGTCTTGAATGGTGGTATTTACTGAAAGTTATGCACTGATAGTCCCTAAAACTGGGCTACTAGGAGTTTGACAGTCAATGAAGAGTTGGTTGCTTGCATGGTGGGATGGACCTTGGTATGTGCTTTGTTTTTGTTAAATTGATATTCCTAAGATATGAGAAGGCCTTGGGAAGTCTGGTTTGGCTTGAGAAGTTGAAACACCAAGTTGTGCTACGTAGAGGCCTTAGTTTATGATAAGATAATGGATTTGAAACCCATTTTTATGAACTATGTTAGTAAGAACTTGAGTTTGTTCTTTTCCTCTGCATTAGTGATACTGATTCTTATTCATCATTTGCAGGTATAGAGGAAATTATATATTAGGATGAAAGCTATGGTCATAGTTTAGAAGAGATCCTTGTGTGCAATGAGAATATTTCTAGCGGTGAAGACAACATCACCTCAAGGACTGAGTGTTTGATTGAGGATAAATGCAAGAAGTTGTGTCCACTTAAGGTGGAAGTTTCAGAGTTAGAAAAAAATCCGAAATCGGGGAACCAAAAATGGGATCCCGTTTATATAAAACGCGATCCCGTTTATATAAAATGCGATCCTGTTTCGCTTTGGGATCCCGAGCCTAGAACCAAAAACGTGATCCTATTTTTTCCCGGGATCCCGAACCTAGAGGCCAAAAATGGGATCTCATTTCAAAATACGGGATCTTGTTATAAACAGGATCCCATTTTATATAACGGGATCGCGTTATATATAACGGGATCCCATTTTATAAAACGGGATCCCATTTTAGAAAAGTATTAAATTTAAAAAAAAATGGCAGAGACCCTATTTTCAACAGCGACAATCGACAGGCGAAAATAGGATCCCGAGTTCAGAGAGCATCCAGCCACCAGGTAAGTGGATTTTTCCACTTCTACAAATTACCCATCAATTGTTTTAAGCTTCCCTTGTTTGTTTTGGTGTAAAATACAATGAAAATTTAAATTTTGAATTATTATTTAGGGTTTAGAGTTTATGAAATCAGTAGCTGATTTTTGACAGTTTAGTTGTAAAATACAATTGAAATTTTGAAAGACTATATCATATAAAAGGATAGAATTTGAACAAACTGTCAAAATTATGTTTAAAATTGAGAATTGAATAGATATATTTAGACATTTTAGCTGTAAAATACAATTGAAATTTTGAAAATACTGTATCATATGAAAGGAGAGATTTTGAACAAACTGTCAAAATTTGGGTTCAATTTGAGTGTTGAATAGCTATATTTAAACATTTTAGCTGTAAAATACAATTGAAATTTTGAAAATACTGTATCATATGAAAGGAGAGATTTTGAACAAACTGTCAAAATTTGAGTTCAATTTGAGTGTTGAATAGCTGTATTTAAACATTTTAGCTGTAAAATACAATTGAAATTTTAAAAATACTGTATCATATGAAAGGAGAGATTTTAAACAAACTGTCAAAATTTGAGTTCAATTTGAGTGTTGAATAGCTGTATTTAAACATTTTAGCTGGAAAATACAATTGAAATTTTGAAACGATTGTATCATATGAAAGGAGAGATTTTGAACAAACTATCAAAAATTATATAGCATTGGGATGATATATATATTTGGTTTTTATAAAATTTACTTATAACAATGTATGTCATTGTATTTTAAAGGCATTATTGAATAGCTAACTATCATGTAAAAAAATTACAACAAACCATAATAAAACCAAGTTATCACATTCTTCATAATCAAACATTTAGAGACAACCAACTAATCAAGAATTGAGAAAATTTTACAGTTTTTTTGATAGCCAACTAATCAAGAATGAAATGAAGCCAACATTTATGTAACTTTTGATATACTCAAGTAGCTGTCCTCACTAGCTAGGTTATGCCCCTGGAATGAACATCGTGATGTTAATTGTGATACGAGCTCAACCTCATTGGTAATGCTTTCCCTAATCTTAATGACATTGATGTAGGCTCCACTCATGATCCTTACGAAGATCTTTCCACCACTAACCTCTTTCATGATAGGTCACTATTCTCACCATCTCCTTAGACCTATAATACCTTGAGCTTATCGATTGGGACCAACACGACCTTTTATGATTTGATGTTTTCCAAAATGATGAAGCCATCATGAAACTTATGAAGTGTCAAGACCACATCCCCATTGTAATCATAAGAAAGACTTTTCCACCATACTTAACACCTACATATCCTTATTTTGGAGAGAAAGAAAGAACCCTTTAGTCCTAAGGCACCCTAGTCTAGGCAGAATAGCAACAAGATATACGAAGAAACTTGTGATCGATTAAAATGATACAATAAAAATGGACACTTCCCAAGAGCTCCTCAATTTGACAAACTTCACCTTCCATTAGATACCACTTAGATACAAGACATGACTCCCCTCTCCTTGTTGAGGACATGCTATAAACATCAACCTGTGAATAGAAGCTTGGACCCTAAACTCTTTAAGATAGTAGCTCCACTGGACCTTGACATCAAAGAAGGCATATATAACCATGTGTCACCATGTTAAAGATTACATTGATTTCTTCATGTGGTCTTATGGTGATATGCCTTGAGACTCCATCTTTAAAGTCATGCATCATCTTGTGGTTCACCTCAATGCCAAACCTATTCAATAAAAGCTATGCAAAATGCACCCCCAAGTAGCCCTCATGGTCATAGAAGAATTGTATAAACTCTTAGATGTCCAGGGTTCATTCAGACTATTACTTATCCTAAATGGGTAGATCTAATGTGGTCTTAGTTAACAAGAAAAATAAGGGAATTCATGTTTGCACTAACTTTTGAGACATCAAAAAAGGATCTACCCCAACTTAGATAACTTTTCTCTACCAAACATTGATATGGTCATGGATCTTGTGCATAGCCATATATATAAAATTTTATCATTAATCTGGATATAATATGGACCAAGTTGAAACATTTGAGTTAGATATGGAGACACCTAGATTATGGAGCTCGGTCTATGTAAGAAAACACCTCCTATAGACTCAACACAAACTTATCCCTCAACCCTCTAAATTGTGACTTACATCATTTGATTACCCTAGAACACACTATAGACAACTCTATACAAATTTGGCAAAATATATTTTCTTCTAACAGAAAATTGTATATGTAGAAGTATCTACTACTACATTAGATTTGATATACTTCTTAAAAGGAAAGAGTTGGGACTAACAACTAAATAGAAAACAATAACTAGTTTTGCATTTTCTAGGAAATAGGAAACAAAATTGAGCTAGAACCATCTTGACTAGTTTATCTATTTCTAGCTAGATTGAACCCTAATTCTATACGCAATTCCAACCCTAACCCTAATAGTAATTCTAACCCTAATCCTAACCCTAATTCTATATGCAATTCAAACCCTAACCCTTATTATAACCCTAATCATAACCCTAACCCTAACTCTACTTGTAATTGTAATTGTAATTGTAACTCTAACTCTAGCCCTAACCCTAACCCTAACGAGCTACTTGTAATTGTAATTGTAACCCTAACTCTAGCCGTAACCCAAACCATAATTGTAGCTCTAATACTTAGCCTAACCCTAATCCTAACCCTAATTCTATATGCAATTCAAACCCTAACCCTTATTATAACCCTAATCATAACCCTAACCCTAACTCTACTTGTAATTGTAATTGTAATTGTAACTCTAACTCTAGCCCTAACCCTAACCCTAACAAGCTACTTGTAATTGTAATTGTAACCCTAACTCTAGTCGTAACCCAAACCATAATTGTAGCTCTAATACTTACCCTAATTTAGCAACCCTTGAATTCTAATTCTAACCCTAACCTCAATTCTAACCCTAAGCCTGATCCTAATTAAAACCCTAACCCTAACTTTAATTAATCATGAGTCATGCTACAGGGATTTCTTCTACATATTTTGTATGCATGTGTTATTCCCTTATGGCATGTGAGTTCACCAATTATTTGGAAGTCTCCTAACTGGGAGGCAGGCTCGTATTCAAGCCCAATAAATTTTGTGTTTATAGGTGTTATGTTTAAAGCTATATGGAGACTTGTAATAGGAGGTCTTGAATTTGGTACCAATGATTGTGAGTTCCTTGTCTAGAATATGATGAACCTTTTGAACAAGAGAACCTTGTAGACCATGATGCATATCTTGAAATTTAAACTTGAACATTATCGTCATGTGAATGCTTTTAGCCATCCTACAACCTCCTATCACCCTTCATCCTCTTATAGGGATATGCCACACAACCTCTCCAAGTTGACCATGCCAAACCCAAAGTCACAATCGTAAGAGGTAAAGAATCTTTTGGCCCCATTCAAGTCCACTCCCTAATAGGAGTGATACAATGCTAATAGGGTTGTGAAGGTAATTAAGTTCTTGATTAGCATGTTGGGTGTATCTAAGCATAATGATGATATAGTTAGTCCCGATTTCATTAATCTTAAGATCATTGAGCTAGAGTACTTAATATATATGGTACATAGTTTTGTTCAATCAATAGTGGTAGGGAAAATTAATATACTACAATGACATCAAACATAAACCAATAGGTGTCTTAAGATATATTAGTGGTAGGGAAAATTATAGTGGCCCTAACCCTAGAGTAATAAGTTGAAGTAGTGTTAGAATTACTAATAAACTAAAAAACTTTATCCTAGGGTGGTGGGACAAATTACACAAGCCTTACAAAGCCTCTACCACTTCCTTGACATTTTTAACATTGTTCGAATTTGATAGGAGGGATTTATGTCACCGCCTCCTCATCTTAATTCTCATAGTGGATAGAATCATCCAATTTAGCATCAAGACATGAAGGTTTATCTTCATTATCTTAGAAATATCCTCCAAGGCTTTGTGCATATGCTCATGCCACACATTGAAGATGTGGAATTTATCTAAGTAGCAATATAGAAATCCTTAGCCTAACCTTCTACCCCTTCAATATCATTATATAGAAGGTAGATATAAGTAACATTTGATAGCATGGAGGCACAACTTAGGGATTTCAAGTTGAATGTAAAAAAATTATTCTTCCCAATAAATGCTAGATGTCTAGGAGCAATTTAATGATTTCTTCCATTATCTGCCTAGTCTAGAATATAATTACCTTTTCTTTTGATATGTTTGAATGAGATAGATTTAAACAAGTATTCACCAAGTTTCTAGCTTCCAATATATAATAGTTTCCAATAACCACAAGCTTCATCTATGCTTTTTCATATGATCAATGTTGATCTTGGAATCTCCTTCCACACTAAGGGATATCTTGTTTAGTTTCCAAGTCATCTTGAGGCCCTGGATATCATGGCCCTAGAATCTACCATATTATTGTTCTTAACACCAAAATCATAAGCTTTAAGATAGGTAGAGGTTTTCCCTTATCATCTCTTAATAAACATACTCCTCCTACTTCACTAGGATTACCCTTGGCTACCCATCAAAATTTCAAGCTTAATCCATCCCAATGTAGGTGTGGACCAAAGGGTGTGAATATCAACATGGGTATCTCCTTGTTTTAACCTTATTCAAAGCAACCTTGGCCAATTATGAGCCTAATCAATGCCTCTTCTAGCATGATCATATATTCTTGTTTACCCCAACAATCACCAAGTTCCTAAATGCACCATATTTCTTTAAAATAGTCCAAAATTTGGGATGCATATTCACATTTAAGAAATACATGATGATTGTCCAGGGAAGTTTCCTTACTTAAATGCACATTGAAATTTTGAAATATATATTGCCCATTGTATCAATCATTATGGTAGTCCTAATAGCTCTCTTACATTTTGAAATTTGTACATGCATGTATACATTATTTGTATGTTTTTAATTTAAATTTATTTCAAGTGTAATTTCTTGAAACATATATATATATATATTCTTGATTTAATTTTAAATTTGTACTGAAGTTTGTATGTTTATATGTATATATATGCAGGTTCATATCTAGATTTCTATATATACATCATGAATCTAGATGATATTCACTTTGATGTTGAGGACTTCCTTAATGCACAAGATGATCCGGCCGCGCCCCCACCCCCACCCCCACCTGCACCCCCAGCGCCAAATGCCCCACCTCTAGATGCCCCACCTACAGATGACCCGCCTCCACCTCCACCTCCACCCCCACCTGGAACTGACTAGGCTCGCTTGCGAGCCATAATAAATGAAAATGTGGATTCAATACAAGAAAAAATAAATTCCATTCACAATGAACAATTCATGCCACCTCACGTAGTACGTTTTGCATCTTTGATGCAAAACATTATAGATTTTGTGAGGTCTATTGACTCGAATTTTGATGGATTTCAGAAATGGAGAGAGGAGAGGCACCAATTTTATGCTGATGGCCTCTCCTATAAGACTATTTTGGATCTTAAAATCACAAAAGCTCATTTAGCACAATATTTTAGACATCCCATTACAAATGAACCTATTCCTGCAAATAAGAAAAGAATATCAATTAGGTGGTGTAGGCATGAAGGAATGTCTACCAATTTTTGGGATAGATGGTGGATGGTGTTTGATTATCCACCTCACGCTAATTGTGAGGTTCCTTTATATTTTTTGAGAAAATTATATGTAGAGTTTGTTATGAATAAAAAACCCAACTACTTTGATTTTAGATCATTCCAAGGTGTTGGTGGTGGCATGCCACAACAGAGGTTGGGGGCACGGGTTGATCCCCAACGACCGGTGCTTGTTCAACCTCTTATTGACCCTCCTATTGCTGCCATTCCTTCGCCCTTCGAGCATCGTGCAGTGGTATCCACACTAGGCACATTGAGTGCACTCTCAGGTAGCCTACATGAGCAGACTTCTATGATGGTAGCTCGAGTTAGAGAGCATGGAGGAGTTGATGATGGAAGTGGTCCTAGTGCCACTCCACATGTGTCGATGCCTCATACATGTACGAGTTGCAATCAGTTGTGTTATGGACCTGATCAGGCAGTTGCACCCACTTCAGCTACACATGCATCATCTGATAATGTGGGCACTGAATCATTTGTTGATTTTCTATTTGCTGAGGATCATCTCACTGATCATTCGACACAGGTATATATAGGTTATGTACACATGTTGAATTTAAAACAATTTTTTAACCACGTGTTTTTAATCAACATATAGATGATCAATTAAATTGTAATATTTTAACAATCGAATTGTTTGGTTTCTTTGGTGTAGATGATGGCAACAGGGGTCGCAATTGATCAAATTAATTTTTCATCGACACCTGTTCATCTCAGGCACCCATTTGGGGTACATTTTCAATGATTTGTAAATTTGTAAAATTCATTCTTGAATGTGTGTACAATTAAATATTTATGAACTGGTTCAGGGTTCTTCCACATTGAATCCTCCATCTCAGGGTGTCTTGAGCGCTCCTCCATCATTGGGCATCTCACATGACACTCTTACAGTATGTATATTGTTTTAAAAAACTGTATATATACTTAAATTTTTCTATTTTGATATCAGTGTATCTAAAAACGTGCACATGTACTATTTAATATTTTATAAATATGTCTATGCAGGTTGACACAACTATGAGGATGGGCATTGTAGCACACTTGGATAATCCAAGTTTATATCAAGAGTTGACTGCATTTCAGGTTGTTGAAAAACATATTTAACATGTACACTGTAAGTCAATTATATATATGTTTTAAAACCTAATTTGTACACACATGTGCTAACTTAAATATAAATGACATTGTAGGAGCTTGTTAGTGACACGTTTCATGATCAACACACAGCACATGCAGAGCAGGAGGATAGACGAGATGGGCAGCCTGATACGGTATAATTTAAAATTTAGATTATATTTAAATTGAACAATTAAAATATATGTTGTGAACTTAAAGTAAATTTCTTGATATATATATATATATATATATATATATATATATATGTTGACATGTACATTCAAAATTCTTTTTTCTTTTATAGCTCGATACATGTCATGGAGCTAAGCCTGTAGAGACAGGTCCTAGAATAGAGGATTCACAACAAGTTCCTCTTACGGTATAATAATTTTTAAATATGATAGTTCTTATAAATTAAATTGAATTAAATCATTTTTAAAATCGTCAAGTATATCTAATTTCAACTTGAACTTTCTCTTGTATTAAATAGATTGATTCAGAGCATGGAGACACAGGTCCAGGTGCACTAGAGCATGCCTCTCAGCCTCACACAGTAATTTAATTTTATGATAAATTATAAATTTAAAAATTGTCATTAAATTAGATTTCCTTATCATCTTACATCTAATTTCATCTAAATCTTTCTCTTTTGCAGAGCGATTCAGGTCATCTGAGTAGTTCGCATGGTGTGAAGAGGACTCTTGATGATAGAGAGAGTATGTGATAGGTTATTTCAAACATGGGCTATGTATAATTTGACTATTTCATGGACTATTTGTTATATACTGTTTGTCATGGACTTTATATATATATATATATATATATATATATATATATATATATATATAATATATATATATATGTTGTTGAACATGGACTTTATATATTTTTTTGAACATGGACCTGGACTTTATATATTTGACTATTTCATGGACTATTTGTTATATACTGTTTGTCATGGACTTTATATATATATATTGTTGAACATGTGGACTTTATATATTTTTTGAACATGGACCTGGACTTTATATATATATTGTTGAACCTGGACTATATATTTTTACATGTCACACAATAAATGCAATCTTGTCATAGTTCAAAATCATACACATGTCAAAGTAATAATCATGTAAAACCATCATGTTAGTTTAGGTGCATCCATATTTATATATATCTTATCCATGCATACATACATTGCATATACATCATAAACTATAAAAGCATAACATCACATACATATGTATATACAAGCATCCCTAAATTTAATCATAAATCAAACTCTAATCTAACCATGTGCATGAAGGAAAAGAAATGCAAACATTTGAGATCAACCATAATAAGATATATAGATTGACATCAATAGAAATAATCAATTGTCATATATAAATCTACAAGTGTCAGAGTGTTGATCTAGATTTGCGCTTAATGAAGAAATTGCATTGAAAGAATTTATGTAGTGATGAGGTCCTAATAAAGTTCCTCCATTCATTCACAGTATGCATATTTAGGTCCTAGTCAAATTTTAAGCAATAAAATGGTAAGCAAATCAAAACAAAGCATTAAAAAGTGAGATAAGTTCATGACGATCTCTTGCCTACTAGGAGGGATCAATCTCTCACATCTTCTCATCTAGAGATCAACTAAGTTATATTAAATGATCCTAGCATGGTTATAGTTATATTTATCCAAGTGCCTTGGTGCTTGTTCTTGTGTTGATCATGTAATTTAGGATGTCTTAAGGGGTCCTAATTTACGATGTCTTAAGTGGACACAACTTCTTCACCAAATGGGTGGAGGAGTGCCTACAAGGATAATTGTTGATAATGCAATGTATTTTAGATCCCATGACCTCCTTGGCATATGCTCTAAATATGGGATAGCTTTAATACGTTTTTCCCCTTATAATCCACAAGGGAATGGTCAAGTTGAATCTAGTAACAAGTGTATCATGATAATCATCAAGAAGACACCATATTCAAACAAGAAAACAATGGATGATAAGCTCAAGTTTATTGTTCAGGGAGATAGAATAACATACTTGGAGTTCCATGGAACTTTCTTCCCAAGTCATCTTGAGGCCCTGGATCTCATCTATTTCTCCCCTCCACTTCCTAGCTATGGTCCCATATGGTTCTCCCACAATTTATATTCCTTTGTATCTTCCCTTCCCTCCACTTTGTGAAAGCTAGATTAACTTTAGGATATGATTTATCCCATCCCACTTCCTATCCTATTGTCTAGTTTTACATCATTTCCCCATAACATCGAAACACTCATTTCTTCCTAATTGTAGAAGCCTAACTGCCTTGAAGAAATCATTCCTTTCTTCAATTCATTTCATCCAATTCCCACCTGAAGTTTTGTAACATTTTTTGCAAAAGTTTGCCAAGTTCATACCCTGTCCCAAGTCAAATTTCTACAACTTCTTCAAAAGATTCCACCCACCCCAAGTACTCCCCTGCATGACTTAGGACCACCATTAATGACTTTCAATGGACATGATATGATGTAATATTTCCTCCAAATTCCTCTTAACATCGGTGGACCCCTCAAAAATATGATTTGGGCATAAAGGTATGGGATAATGGTATAATTCAGCATGATAATCAAGTGTGTGCCATGTGAAAGTGACACGAAAAAGTATGGGTGGACGTTTAACTCTCAAGTGACCAAGGTCCTTGTCCAACGTTGCTTGTTGACATTGAACGATCTATATAAATTATAGTATCTCATTAAACTGAGAGATGGAAAATAATGAAGACATAAATAAACTTCTTGATGATAAATAATGAAGAGATGAGGGGTATTTATAGGTAGAAACAAGAGGGAAGAGAAGAAGAGATCAGATCAAAATAAATATTTAACTTAAAAAGAAACGGAAGCAATTCCATGAATAAGAGAGAAGATAGAAAGAAAATTAGAAGACTTGAGAAAACTAAAATGAACTCAAAGAGAAAATGGAAACAATTTAGAAGAGATAAGATTTGATCATGAGTTCAAAATAGAAATAAAGTGAGGAAAAGCACAAGTTAGCACAAAAAATGGGAGTTAAAATGGGTTAAAAATCAAGAAGAAAAGATAAAAATATGAGTTATTTCATGCATTAAAAACCACAAGGTCACCCATTTTAGGAAAAAGGTCACCACTTTTACTAATTAAGGTCACTCAAGTAACCTAGAGACACTAGGGGCAACCCTAAGACATAAAGAGGTGACCCTAAGTAGGAAAAATGAAGGGGGCACTGGGTAAAAATGTGAGGTAGGGAAGGTCAATTTGGGGGTTGAAAAAGATGGTCAAGAGGGGGAAGAACACACAGGACATGCCACCAAGAGTGAAACTACTAGTAGGAGTGTAATTCACACCTACATGACTATGATTAGGACTTATTTATCATCATCAAATTGTCATGTAGGCTTGATGTGATTTTAGTACTTATAGATACCAAATGTTAGGAGTTTCAAGCCACAAATACTAATTCCACATAACCTTAATGAGAGAAACTATGGTAAATAGTATGCAGAATCTATAATACAAAAGAAGAATAAAGCATAATTACAAAATAACACAAGATGCACCTTGGGAAAACCCTTTTAGAAAAAACCTAGCCTCCAAAGCACCACAAACCCAATGTATTATCTCAAGAATGGGATTACAGAGATAATACATTTGTAGAGTTCTCCATGTAGAACTTCAAAAAAATTAAACAACTTCTTGCATTTGTAGTGTCCACTTAAGGTGGAAGTTGTATGCTAACTTTTTGGATGTCTTAAGAGGTCCTAATTTACGATGTCTTAAGGGGACGTCTTAAGTTCTCAAAATTTGGTGAAGTTGCCCAAGGCAACCAAATTAAACAATATAATAAATCAAATTTAAAGTAAATTCTAAGTAAAAAACATGGAAATTTAACAAATAAAATACATAAAATAATAATTTTGATAAATTTAATACTGTAGAGTATAAAATTGTGTACATACACATGTATACAAATTTCTGTACAAAATGTGTAATAATGTAATTGTGTATGTACATATATGCAACTCAAAATAATGTAAATACAAAGTGTCGTTATATGTCATCTCAAGAAAATCCAAAACTTGAGGAGAATGTAGCAGGTCTTCATGCCACCTGATGTAAAAATAATACAAGCAATTTATCAATATATCTGAATCAAAACATGTATTTTAATTTATATAAAACTATTTAGATATACACAATTTGTACTTGTATTTACGAGTGCCTCTCAAGTTTTTGTTTCAAAGTATTTGATGAATTTGTGATGATGGCCTGAGGATATAAAAGGATAAATTAAATCAATTTCAACTAATAACGCACAAGAAATATCAAAACATGTATTTAATACATATTTAAAACAACAATATAAATCTATTTAACTATATTTACCTGTATTTACTTATTCCATTGTACCATCTCCATCCTCTCTTTTTTCCAACGCATCGATGATTGTCTCATGGTCTTCCATAGAAATGTTCCATAGCTCTTTATTTGTAGGTTTTCCGCGATACCTCTCCAGTTTTATATTTGTTGCCAACACCAAATGTGAGTAGTGTATAATCTTCTTATGTGTTTCATAATCTTCGAATGTAGGCAAACCATTCTTCCTTATTAGGTATTTCCATAGCCAAGTGCCAACAACCACCACCGAACCTATTGGATAATGATAGGCATCATCAAAGAAATACTTAAAATTTGCTTAAGGGGATCAAAGAAGTTCTTAAAATATGCTTAAGGGGATCAAAGACTTGTTATCAAAATTTACTTAAGGGGATGTCTTAAGGGGATCACGAAACCTGTTGGATAAGGAAAGCCATCATCATCTTCTCGAGGTGCTGTTAACTTATGTTTAGTCTCAACACAATGAGCCAACCAATATTTAGTTTTCTCTTCATTATTCTTTGGTGCAACAACAGCATACACATGTCCTGCAAAACAAATTTTGATTCAATAACTTGCACATGTCCATAAAATTTGACCAATCAACATACATGCATTCATATGTACACATAAATAAATAAAAGCACTACAAATTAGTAATCAAGGTGAAATAAAATGAAATGATTTGAATTAAATTACCTTCTTGTACAAGGTCTAAAACATGGTCATAATCGTCTGATACAAACAGTTGATCATTGTCTTCAATTGTTGTTTCACTTTGATTGTGTGCTTGTGCAAGTGTCAATGGTCTTTGTTTCCACTCTTCAATCCATTCTGTATTCTCACATGCTTCCCAATCTCCTGAAATACAAAACTGACAAAAACATGCAAGCTCCCTTGTCCAGATAGTCCATGTACTTGCATTTGAACTCCTAAATGAATGCCATTTAGTAGATCCACTGATTGTCTGGCAATCAAGTCTAGGTAGAATATTTTCTTCTTCAACCAACCAAAAGAATCGACGAACTGTAGATTACTCGCTTGATCCAAGTGTACATAATCTTGTATTGCACCAATCTACAATCCCACGTGCATCTTTAAATTTTACTGCATCCTCAAATTTTAATTGTTGTCTAGCAAGAATTCTTTTAACACATGCACCGGCTCCATCATGTTCTCCTTTACCATGTCCAGCTTCAAAAAAATTCCACATATGTTGGACATTATTCTCCTTGTGAACCCTACATAACCAATAGAACATCCGAGCATTCTTGAACTGCCCTGTACAATTATCTGACCATATAAGATGTTCAGTCATCTGGATTCCTCTTTCTCTTAAATTTGTATAAAATATATTGAAACAATATTAAACAAACTCTGACGAGCTTAACCAGTTGTCACTCAAATAGAAATGATACTCCCTCAAAACTTTTCTATCATTCTCTATGCTATCATCTGCATGTCTATAAACAATATGAACAAACATAGCAACCTGCACTGAATTGTAATATTGTGATTGAATTTCCTCTTGCGGAGCTAAAGTATAGTTTTCTGCAAAATCAACCACTGATAGTATAGTACCAACTGGAAATGTGTTTCTACATTCACGAAATTGTCCATCAAGCCATCGAGCTTGTTGAGAGTGCTTGACATATTTTGGTACAATTTTACTTTTAAAGTCTGATATGAATGCATGCACACTAACCTTTTCTGTAATTAAATCACAACGCTTTCCAAATTTTCCATCTTTTAAAGAATATTCAACATTCTTAAATCTTTTAACATCCACTAATTGTTGTCCAAAATCATTTTCAACACTTTCATGCATACAAACTCTTAACAAAGAAAGATTGCCACAACTAGTGCATTGTCCAGAAATACATGAACTTAAATAAAAACTTTTTTCATTAGATCTTTCACAGAACAAACTTGATATAAACTCTTTTATTGCTTCAGTTGGCATATTAATATCACATTCTTGTATAATCATGTTACGATGTAAAGTACAACATATATATTGAAACACATCATAATAATAATGAAATTGAACATGCGTTTTACAACAACAAGATATTCGTCCCTTATTAATCTTTACATACTATGGTTTGCATTTTTCAAAAGATCTTTGACTTATTTTAATATTACCAGTTAACACTAATTCATCACAAAATTTTTTATAAAACTCAGTTTGCGTTGTATCTAATAGGTGTTTTGGATGAGGATCACGAACTTTGGACCCCACTCTTAATTTTAAAACATCTCTAGCACTAGACGATACCCTAGTATTATCATGCCAATATTTTTCGATCAAAGATTTGATTTCAACATTTAGTTTCATGTCAGATCTCGGGAGTCGAGCACTAAAACTCCAACATTGGTTAATTAGACCATTTTCTATACTTTCTCTTCTTTTTGCCGCTCTTACCAATGTTTTAGGATGTATTTTTAGAATTCCACTAATATTGCTTACCATTCTTCTATTCAAAGTTGTTTTATTCACTATAGCGTTGTTATAGCTCGTCTTGCTACATTTTTATCTTTGGATCAACTATTACTTCCAATAGACTCAATGGCACTAGCAACAGTAGACATAGCATGTTTTAGTGATTGATCTTTTCTTCTTGGTTTAACAAAAATGCCTAACATTTTCATTACTTTTCTTATTTTCCACATTCTCATTAATTGCATCATTAGTTGACATTGAAATGATAGTTTTTTACGATAAAAAAATTTCTTGTATAATCTATTGGCATGTGTTCTTATTTGTCTCCAAGAAATTTTACTAGGAAGATTATCCAAAACATCTCTTTCAATTTTGAAAAAATATTTCTCATTTTCAACATCACTTCCTACATTTTCATTTTCATTTTCAACTTCAAAACGATTTTCATTTTCAACAACAAAGCGGTTTTCATTTTCATTTTCAACAAAAAGATTTTTGTTTTCATTTTCAACAACAAAACGATTTTTATTTTCATTTTCAACAAAAGGATTTTCGTTTTCATTTTCAACAACAAAACGGTTTTTATTTTCATTTTCAACAACAAAACGGTTTTCATTTTCATTTTCAACAACAAAAGGATTTTCATTTTCATTTTCAACAAAAAGATTTTCATTTTCATTTTCAACTACAATTTGTTTCAAATTTTGATCTCTACGAATATTATCAATCTCAACATTGTTATATCCAGCTTGTTTTAAATCTCCTATCAACACTATTTCCATTTCATTCAAAGGTGGATTTGAAGAAGTACCTGGATTTGTGCCTATTGAAACATTCTCCATAACATTAATAGAGGGATTTGAAGACATACCAGGAGTAGTTTGTATAATCGTATTAGCTTCCACATTCACCTCTTGCAAACTTGCATCGTCTATATCCATGGTCTCCTCAATGTTTTTATCTTCAATAGTTGTGGAATTGGATGCTTCAGCATTGTTCATTGATTGAATCTTTACTCTTCTATCTCTTTGTCTTTTTGCCTCCTTCTCTCTCTTTGCTTCAATTTCTTCAGGGGTTAATAGCTTCCTATCTTTCCTCTTATTACGACTTTGTGATCCCATGATTAAAAAAATTATGAAGCATATACAAATGAATGTCAAAAACTTGAATGTGTTTCAAGTCCTTCAAACAAGTACCAATTCAACAAAATTCCACTCAAATAACGTTTCCATGATGGCTTCTATCAAAATACCAACAATACTTCAAGTTGATGGACCTGCAAAAGAAAGAAATATGCCAAAGAATGCTGCAAGAGTCACTGTCGGTCGTACTGTAGAGCAAGTTGCAGAAATGACAGTCATAGTACAGTCTTATTAAAAAAATGGGCAAATAAGAAACAGGATCCCATTTACTACGCGATCCTATTTATTAAACAGGATCCTGTTTTATTCACGACTGATGAAGAAAAAAATGGGATCCCGTTTTATAAACAGGATCGCGTTTTATAAACGAGATCCTGTTATTCAAAATTTGAATTTTAGGCTCGGGTTTTGCTTTGTAACCCGCTTCAGAAAATGCTTTGGGGACCCGACCCTGACCTCTGGACCTAGTTTGACCTGCAACTTGAAGGCCCTGTCAATGTCACAACAAAATAGTGACTTTAGGCATATATTGAAAGGTCAATTTTGCAGAATATTTTGACGAAATTAAAACCCATTATAAAGGAGACAATGTAAATTCTAAATATATAATTTTTTTTACAATTGAATTAATTTTTCTATTTTTTAATCAATTTCTGATGAAATAGGTTCATAACCTTGAATTATCAGGGTTTTTTAATATTTTAATAACTTTTTATTAAAATATTTTTTTGTAAAAAAATTGTATGAAAACGTACTTTAGACAATTCTTTTCAATTTAAAAAAAAAATTTCAAAAAATGTTAAGTTTAGGTCATCTTATGCGTGACGTACACGATGATTTTTTAAAAGACAAAAATTGACCAATAAAAAATTAATAAAAAAAATTATTCAATAAAAAATTACAAATAAATATGGAAAACGTGTTTCAGTGAGTTACAAAGCTTTTCCCAAAAGGATTTTGAAAAATATGATTATTTAGGTCAAAATATGGATGACGTACACGTACATGGTATAGTAAAAAAAAGTGACTTTTAAACAGTGGTTTTTAGAAATGCCTATTCAAAATCAATTTCTATCATCTGGGTATTGAAACAAATTACATATTTGGAAACTAGACTCCGAGTACTACATTTCATATTTAGTGACTTTTTCCAAGATTCCACCTTTAAGTGCTTCAAATTTTTAGGTCAAATGTGACAAATTCTGAAAATCAGAAAAAAACACTTCCACTTTTTGGCCAAAAAGTGGACACAACTTCTTGCACACACCCTTGAGTCTAATCATGAAGTGTCAGATGAAGATAGAGAGAGTAACCTAACCAAGTTTGAGGAATTCTTGTCAAAATAGATTCAAAGGATGAAGTTGCAAAAAAATCCTCTACAAAATGCTTTAATCAGAGGTTGGTGCAGATTGCATGAAGCACCACATTCAGAAACTACTTGCTCATTAGGCTTGCACATTTTAAAAAATCAAGATATGCTTTACTCAAAGGATCAACTACCTGATAGCAGAGGCATGCTTAATGATGAAGAGAAAAATGTTAAAATACAAACAGATACTGATGACCATGGCATTACAGATAAAAGGAATAAAGATTCATCATATCTACATTAGACAGAGAAAATGAAAGTGGAAAGGAACAAGTCACCAAAACTGAAATGGATATCAGGCGGTGCAACTGCCAGAACTAAAAAGAAAAGAGAATGTCCTAATAGGCCTTTAACTGAAGATAAACCATGGATCCTTAGGTTTGATGGATCTAAGTCAAAACAAGGAGCTGGAATAGGAATAGATCTTATTGATCCAGCTAGAAAATCCTATTTAGCAGCATACAGACTACAATTCCCATGCACAAATAATGTGACAAAGTATGAAGCTTTGATTCAGGGGCTATTGTTTGCACTCAAGAAAAAAATAAAGATTCTGCATGTCTATGGAGACTCATAATTGGTGGTAAGACAAGTAAGAGGCATATACTCTTGCAATTACAAAAGGTTGTCCAATTACAGACACAGGGTATGGGATTTGATAGAAGACTTTGATGCATTCAACATCACCCATGTGCCTAGAGAACAGAATCACAGAGCAGATGCCTTGGCTCAAGCTACAAGTACTTTGGAACCATTATCCATATCTGGTCTAAAGAGATTTTCAGTTGAACTGGTATCAGTACCCTCTGTACCAGATAATGTCATCAATCTTCAAGTGTTTGATGATAACCAACACATTTTGGATTTTATATCACATAGAGATGTGTTTGACATACAAATCATAGATGAAAGAAATGTAAAAGATCATACATGGGAAGAAGAGATCATAGATCTACCTAGTAACAAGATACCCAAAGGGATGATAGAGTTAGAAAAAGCATTTGATTTGCATAATATGCTGAAATAGAAAGATCTCCCAAAGACTGATGGAGGAGAATACCACCCAACAATCAATATAGGACAAGATAAGGAAATAAAGAATGTCCTAGTTGGTAAAGTTTGTACGAAAGAAGAAATGGCAGGGATAACCTAATCACTTAAAGATTATATCCATGTTATCTCCTGGACCTATGATGAGTTGAAAACTTATGACACTTCAATCATCACCCATACTATACCATTAAAGCCAGATGCCAAACCTTTTAGATAAAAACAAAGGCATGTCAATGCCTTGTTGGAACCCATCATTTTTGAAGTCAAGAAATTGTTCAATGCTAGGATCATATTTCCAGTGAGACATTCAACATGGGTGGCCAACTTAGTCCCTGTAAGAAAGAAAAATGGTGATATCAGGTTGTGTGTAGACTTTAGAAATCTAAACAGAGCTTATGAAAAGGATAACTATCCTTTACCTTCATTGGATGAGGTCTTACAAATAGTAAATGGTGCACAGATGATGTCATTCTTGGATGGTTTCTCAGGTTATAACTAGGTGATAGTAGATAAAATAGATAGGTTGAAAACTGCATTCACCACTAAGTGGGGTATATTTTCTTATAGGCGCATGCCTTTTGGATTGATAAATGTTGGTGCTACCTTTCAATGTGCAATGGACATGGCTTTCAGAGGCTTGATAGGTAAATGCAGTCATTTACATGGATGACTTGACAGACTTCTCCAAGTAGAGATGTGATCATATAGAAGACCTCAGGAAGGTGTTTAAAAAGTGTGAACAATATGGTATATCATTGAATCCCAAGAAGTGCATATTCGGAGTAACTACAGGTAAGTTACTAGGTCATCTCATAACAGAGAATGGGATCATCATTGAACCTACAAGAGTAGAATCAATTATGAAAATGTAGCTCCCTGGGAGTAAGAAAGAACTTAAATCATATTTTGGTAAGATGAATTTTGTTAGGAAATTCATTACTAGCTTTGCAGATATTGTCAGGCCACTAAATGCAATGCTCAAGAAGGATGCCAAAATTGAATGGACTCTTGAGGCTAGAGCAACTTTTGAGGACATCAAGAAGGCCATATCTAATGCCCTGTTCTGATTAGACCAGATTATACAAGAGCTCTACATTTATTCATTTGCTTTAGAGCATACATCTACAGCAGTATTGACACAGAGAAATGAGGTTAAAGAAGAAAAGCCTATAGCTTTTATGAACTGCCCATTCAAATCTGCAGAGCTTAGATACATGGACATTGAGAGACAAGCTCTTTCTCTAGTCTAAGCAGTCAAGAAATTCAGGCATTACATTTTGAGAAGTAAAATAATTGTTGTAGTACCAGATGCAGCAGTGAAAATGCTCCTAATGCAGGGTGAGCCTGGTGAGAAAAGGGCTAAGTGGATAATAGTCCTCCAAGAATATGATATGGATATAACACCCATAAAGTTAGTAAGAGGACAAGCCTTGAGCCAGATGATATCAGAAATTGATCCTAACATCATGAGCCAACAATATGTGGTAAACACTAGAGAAACTGAAGAATGGTATTCAGATATCAGGCATGTTTTGATTACTGGGAGATGCCCATCAAAATTGCATGCCTCACAGAGGAGAGCCTTGAAGATAAGATCACAAAAATATATGATAAAAGGAGGAGTCCTTTTCAAAAAGAATTATGAAGGAGTATATCTCAGATGCCTAGAAAGGCAAGAAGCAGATAAAGTGTTAGTAGACTTGCATGATAAGTTTGGAACCACACATGGATCACATCTAGCTACTGCTCATGCTATCCTAAGAGCAGGATACTATTGGTCTACTATCTTTAAGGACACTGCTGAACATATTAAGTGTTGTCATACATGTCAGGTTGCAACCAATAGAGAAAGATATGCTGCTCATTTGAGAACTAGTGAAGTGTCCTAGCTAATAATAATCGAGCTTACAACTCTAGTCTATCTCTAGCTATGTATAACCCAATCCAATTGTTTAGCTATTTGGTACACAGTGAACTGACAATGCAAGTAGTTAATTTTGGATTACATTGGCCAAAGTTTCATATAAATAAAGTCATATGTTCACTCACTCTTTTCTCGACTTAGAGACAACATTCTTATAATTCTGTAAATAATATTATATATCAACACACTTTGATTTGTTCATTCAATATTAGTCTTAAAGACATAAAATATACCCTTTTCTATTAGTCAACTAGACAAGTATAGGGTGAGAACTTAGGTGACTTAAGAAGCATACATTGAGCCCTTCTCTGCATCCTTGCAATCACGGGTCTATGACGACCTGTCATCTACTCAATGGCTTGTCAACCCACTTCTGACTCATTAATAAATTTAGTATTCTTTCATAATGATATGTAAGATTCTGACATTATGTCATTGGTTTGATGATTAAAGACTCTATCTGTCTTAGTCTAGGAATATATTCAACTTCTAACTTGTCAAATAAAAACAATAACTTAATAATCCTTCATATTGGATACATTTTCTCTTGTAATTCAAAAGAGAATTTCAAATAATAAATAGTCTCATTCTCAATGAATAACCATAGAAAATTGACCTTTCATTGCCATAGTGAGTATATTACACAACAATCTTGTGGTTATTCTTAGCCTATATTTGGATAAATAATAATCCTTTTTAAAACTAGGATAAAGATAGTTTGTGATAGCTCTTAGTTACCTAAATGGATAACATCTATAGCAAACTAAATTCTTTAGCATATTAACAGAATAAGAAGTCTAAATATCAAGTGCTTTTAACCATAGGCATCGACTAATATCTAGCTTTAAGCTTTTAATAACATTTGATTTAATGATACCTACCTTTTCAGTTCTAGCTACGACTCTTAGACATGATACTATGATAACATAGTGTTGTTACTTCAGTTTTACACAAAAGAAATAAGACTCTCAATCTACTACAGTTTATTAAAGAACTCTTATCAGTAGAAAAGACAAAATTGAATGACTTATACTGACCTTTACTCAGGTCAACTAAGCATACTAGCATTCGGCCTTACTCAGGTCAACCAAATCAAAGCATAGCTATTGAATTAGGGTAGACAACTGAGAGGGGGGATGAATCAGTTGTCTTCAAAACTCTAATACTTGCAGCAATTTATCTTCTTTGTCATTTATTAACAAATTAATGATATAACCATGAAAGCATAAATCAACAACACTTGAGCAGAAACATAATCAACACACATAACACCAGGATTTTACATGGAAACTCGGTTAACAGAAAAACCACGGTGGGGGTTAACCCACAAGAAATTATACTCTGTTAAAAATATTACAAATGGGGAAGGCACATGCCTTCAAGGTGCACTGCCCAGAGCTCACTACTCCAAGAGGCTCACTGCCTACAAAAATGATTACAAGAAGAATACAGATTATTTGAACTGATGAATAGCATCTACCAATGCAGAAGTTTAGTTCCAGTTAAGCATAGAATACTGATCTTTCACACTCATCCTTATTCTGCCCTATTTCACTCTTAGGCCATAATTCGAGCTTAGATCTTTATCTTCATACTTATTTCTACCTTTTTCACACTTACTCCATCACCACTTCACACACACAGCTCAAAACACTCGAATCCATTGGCTATATGTATCCGCATCAAGAAATTCAATCAACTATAGTTGACTTCAAGAAAAATTAGAACATTTGTTAAGAACTCTGCTCTGTTGACTGAATCCATGCACAATCAACAACGTAGACCAAAAACTTGTGTTATCAAATCATCAATCATGTCAGCTAATATCACTGATTATCACAAATTGCTTAACCAACAGCTTTTCTTCATCCGGACCAAGATCAAATGCTAGGTCAGCCTGTTCTTTTTTTGACTGTACTGACTAACTGGAACCCAATACTTAGATGCTTATAACTTTTGAATCCTTCATCACTGAAGGCTACATTCCTGGATTTAGATAGTCCTAAAAATCCTTATTACTCCCTCAGATCCACAGCATAGTGTGATTTACCACGGAGAGATCCTGACCCAGCTACTGGACCCTATCACATGCTCTGTTTCTGACTACCCAGACTTGGACAAATCTTCATTCTGACTTCTAGTATGAACAAATTATGTAATGCAAAAATGTAAGATGGACTTAGTTACCATCAATGACAACACCTGTCATGCATAGCAGTGTCTCTTGCCAACAATCTTCCCCTTTGACATTGATGGCAACACTTAGTGAAAAATGACTAAGTGTTAGAACAACTCCCCTTACTTTGTACACTTATACTTTTCACTATTCTCCAGTGCCCCCCCTTTGTTGGATTCCTCATTTTTCACTGTTCTTCACCCACTTTGACATCAATGGCAAAGGCTAAACTTTTTGGATGTAACAATTCCATAATCTTGCATTCCTCCATAATGGAGTGTATATGCAATACAACTTTATAGCCAGGAGTGAATATTGCCTTGGGGTCCAGTAGTTCCAATATTTATAATTGAGCATCAAACTCAACAAAATCCACATACCAAAATTCACCAAAAATTTTATGTACATAGGCATATATAAAAACAACCCTATTACTTATTTACATAAGTTTGAACACATCACTAAAGATATTCTTCAACAGTGTCAACCCATTGTCCTAACTCTTCTTCATACTATTCAAAACTGAGATGTGACCAATGAATAGGAATGCTTGAGACTCTACTTTTCGCAAGTCAGTAGGATCACTTGATTTAGCAGCAGTTTGGGCTTCTGTCATGGTATTGAACATTGCTTCCAACTTAGGGGAAATCAGTCCCCATAGCTCACACATTCTTGTCTCAATGTTGTCCTTTTCCTTCATCAATTTCTTTATCTCTTCAATCAGGTTGATTGTTTGACATTCTTGGCTCATCACTGATACTGTTAGAGGATCAAAAGATTGGGATACACTTGACAGTTTTTCCTTAGACTTCTTTATTTTTATTTTAATGTCCTCTATAGCTTTAGGACAAGATAAACAAAATTTATATACATTTCCTCCTTCTGTAAGAGCATTTTGAATATTCTTAACACTAGTATCCAACACAATTCTATCTAATGCAATCATCCCTTTCAGAGAATCAAATCTTTTATCATTGAATTCATTTTGAACCTTGACCTCTACAGACTTTTCAAGAGATTCAAAATGAGAACTCACAGAGTTTATTAGACTTTTCCATTGGCCAGAGGGAGATGCAGATGAATTCTTCTGGAATGTTGGCATAATTTTCTCCAGAATCCCAGATGCAAGACTAAGTAGCTCACTCTCTTCCATGTGAGACTTCAGAATATTTTCTCTGGCCTTGGCTTTAGCAATGGAGGTCAATTTTATCTTCTGCACCGGAGATAAGGTATCAAAATTTATTGGATATTGTATTATGTCCTAATCTTCTTCAATTTGTTTATCTCTTTCCAAAATTTCCTTCACTGCTTCTATGGTGTCTCTAGCCCGAGATGCTGATGTATCTATTTGATCCTTACCGGTACTATCAACTGGATTGTTCTTCTTGGGCTCTTCCTCAACCTTTTCAATCTCTTCTTCCTTTTCATTTTTGTCCTTGGCTTTCTCTGCTTCTTGGTCCTTAGCTTCTTCTGTTTCATACTCTTTATTTTTCAATGAATTATCTTCATCTGTTCCAACATTCATCTCTATATCTTTTTTACTAGATTGATTCAGAGGAGTTTGAATACCTCCTACATCATTAGTTTTATTTGTCATCTTTTCATCTTCTTTGTTTATTGCTTCCTCTTTCGGAACAGAGGAGTCATCTATCTCAGTTTGCTGCTCATCTCTCTATTGCACTTCATCATTCATAATTGATGCATCCTCAGTATCCATCGGCTCTTCTGTAACCACATAGAACTTGTTTTTATCTAGTGCTTTCTTCAGAATTTGTTTTGTTTCTTTAACAACTTCATCAATATCTCCAATCATCAGCTTGTTCATCCTTGTTTTGCTTCTGAAATCGTTCTTGACCTCTTTAAAAATTTTATCTGCTTCTTTGTTGGAGATCACCAGACACAAACTAGATAACACATGTTCCCTCAGCTCCAAATCTTTAGCTTTAGCAACCTCTTTCCTCATTTCCAAAATGTTGCTCAGATTCTTAGGAATTTTAGATAAAATTTCCACAAGAGCTCTATTGAATGTATTCAAGTATTTTACAGTCGCATCCTCCATAATTCTCTTGTTTGTATCATCAAAAGTGTCATAGTATTTTATTATGGGTTTTAGATTCCCATGAATTGTCATAGTATTCACATTTTCTTCTATAGACAAAGTGGATTTTCTAGCTTGGGTTTCTGCCTTTTGTCTTTTACTTACCTTCATACTTTCGGAAGGCTTATCTTTTGCAGCTTTTGAGGCTTCTTCTTTCTTTGTCTTTATTTCCTTTACTGTGTCATCTGATTCTATTTCCTCGTCATCTTTAATGCTCACATATGTTTTGGATGTTTTAATCTTCATTCTTTTGCCATCTTTACCAGATGGTTTGTCTTCTAGTTTTTTTGTTCTGACAGGTTTTATGTGGGCAGAGGCAGTAGCAAAGCTTCTTGTTTTTCTAGGCTAGATGGTGGAGACTTCTAGAGCACTTCCTTGTTTCTTATCCTGCATCTCCTTCTCAGCTTTTTATCCTTTCTCTGTTCTGTTTCACAACTTCCTTAGTTATGCCAATACTTTCAGCATACATTTCCACTTGCTTTTGAACTTTCCTCTTGATTTTAGGTTTTTTGAGCTCAACATGTAGTTTCATACTTAGCTCCTCATAAGTCCCAAATTTTTCAATAGAATTATCCTTGGGTTTGCTCAAGAGATGTTGAGCATACATATCCAAAAAAAATTCATCTACCTCATACCCCATGGGCATGATCCAAACAGTTCTGGGTTCTACTTCTTCCATTAAGCACTGATCAATGTCCACCATGAAATAGATTTCATTCTTGTATTTCTCAAGAACTGATTTAGGGATTCTTTCCCTAGAATGCATCATGCTCTAAAAATTCTTGAAGTAACCCCAAATTGCAGTTTTTTGTGCTTTAGAGTCACCAAAGTTGTTCAAGTGCTCTCTTATCTGTATAGCAACATGTTCATCATCTGTCCAACACATTCTTTTCTTGTCAGGTAACCCATTCATGAAATAGAAGAACAAACATAAGATCAATGTACCATATTTGAAGGTGTTCTTCTTATCCTTCTTTACCTTATTCAAATTTTCCATCAGCTGATTTTGCAACAACTCACACAAGTCATAATCAACATTCTCTCTTAACATTTTGTACGTAGCATATATGGTTGTTCCGGAAATAGAGTTCTCCCTACTGGAGTGATAAATTTTGTAACCAATTACCATTGAAGCAAACATAACATCTAGATCAAGAATGTCATTGATTGACATTTCCTTTTTGTCAAACTTTGAACTGGTAGCATCAGTTACAGTTTGATTCTTTACTACTTTCAACATTGGTAGTCTACTAGATGAGTTTAACCCTATCACAGCCTTGATGGAATCCTTGGTGATCTTGAAGGGTTTCATTAGCCATATAAATTCACCATGCATTCGCCTCAACACATACCAGACCCACTCATCTTCATCGAAGGATGGAAAACCTATAATCTGAACGAAATGTTTATCGTGCAGTGCCTTATATTTAGGTTTAAGACCGTGAATTTCATCCCTTAGATGATTCTTGAACAAATCTAAAAACCTTGAGTCCCCAAATTCATCTATGCTCATATGAATATAGACCCTAATATCTTCAACATGTAATACACCATATGGAACACTTGAAAATGCACCTGATGGGTTGACTTCTACTAATTTGTGTGGATGCTTCTTGAATTTGGGTCAGGGCTTTTCAGTGATATCAACAATCAAAGGTGTAGCCATTGCAAAAGATTACAAGTTCAAAGCTTCACAGAAAAATACCTCTTTCACAGAATTAGGTTTAGCTGATGAATTCATCGGTCACACTTCAAATCCTCGAAATCTTAGCTTAGGTGCTCTTTTGCTTGTTCTCTTTGAATGTAAAGTGATCCAAATGATGAAAGGATGACCTTTTATGCTCTGCAAAACCTAATTCTCCATTGTAATAAATGCGTTGCCCTAACTTCATCCGATTACTCTATTTCTTGATGCAGTTTCTCATGAAATGCTCTGCAAATCACCATATCCACTTCTTTTCTTCTAGAAATCCTTTCAAATGATCTGAGATAACCCAAATTATTTTCTCTCATCATGCCAGATTCAGGAACCCACTTACTAGCTGGGGGAATTTGATTTTCAATGCAGCTCCCCCTGAGCCAGAGTTCTCATTTTAGTTTCCTGAGGAATTCTCAGCACTAGATTCTGGTGCAGACCCATCACAATCATTTCTTACACTTTTCTTCACCCATGTCTTGTTCATTTCATTCTGGATCTTAATTACATCGACTTTGCCCTTTGCTTTATCTTGTCTCTGCTCATCTGATTTTCTATTTACTGGACCTCTTCTTTCATTATTCTTGCTTCTACAGAATCTTGCACTATGACTAGATCTATTGCAATTAAAGCACACAACATTTCTTTGCTTATTTACTTGATTTCTTTTTGATCTACACTAATTAGCCGTGTGTCCAAATCCATTGCATGCAAAATAGTAGCCATTGAAAGAATTGGCATTTTTTTTGCTATTAGAGTAGTTTATCATCATACTTTTGCAATCATTAGATCTATGACCATACCTTTTACAATTGAAGCATTGACCGGAGAAGAATGGACCACTTTGATTCACTCTACTTCTGCATTGAGTAACTCTATGACCAAATTTATTGCAATTGAAACAATTGTCATTGAAAGATGGATACCTTTTAGCATTAGGTTGTCTTACCAGAGGTCTTCTAGGTTTGTTTCTCCCATTCCTTGATTGAGAATTTCTTTGTCTAGATCCAGAGCTTTGACCTTTCTCATACCCAAGACCATGCTTATCATCAGCGTTCTTCTGACTCTCAAGCAACACTTCAAGTTTAGCTGAGCTTATTTTGAACTTCTCCTTGTATTTATTTACAACTTCTAGGTCATGTTTGAGAATGACAATTTGCCTTTCAAGTTCCTCCTCATTAGATTTGCATTCTTGTAGATCAAATTTTAGGTGACCAATTGCTCTGTCCATTCTGCAACCTTCTTTTGTTCTTTCCTTCAGAGTTTGATTCAAGTTTTCTTCAGTCCTCTTCCTTTCCTCAATTTCTTTGGTTAGCCTCATCACCCCAAATTCCATCTCATATTTTAGAACATAAACTTCTTTTGTTAGCTTCTCACATTCCTTTGTCTTTTCTTCCAAAGCCTCATTCATGCCATTTTCTTCAATAGAATTAGCTAGCTGCTGAAGTAGTCCCTTCCTCTTTTCCATAAATTTTTTTAGTTTTTTTTTTACATCTCAATGCAATCATCAACATCTTTAAGGTTCGCTTTCAGTTCATTTACTTCTACTTTGGAGTGATCAAGATCTTCTAAAACCAATTGAAGTTGTTCTCTAAGTGAACCCATTGAAACTCCTTCCCAAATCTTCCTCAAGCTGTTAGGCTTCTTCCAAGGAACCTTGATCTAATACCAATTGTTGAAATTAGGGCAGACAACTGAGAGGGGGGGTGAATCAGTTGTCTTCAAAACTCTAATACTTGCAGCGATTTGTCTTTTTTGTCACTTATTAACAAATTAATAATATAACCATGAAATCATAAATCAACAACACTTGAGCAGAAACTTAATCAACACACATAACACCAGGATTTTTATGTGGAAACCTGGTTAAGGGAAAAACCATGGTGGGGGTTAACCCACAAGAAATTATATTCTATTAATCATGAGTAAATGCTATTTTTTCCACTCATGATGTTGGAGTAAGTTTATATCTCTTTTGGTAGGTTAGATATATAGGTTTCTTATGTGCTTTGGAAAGTCTTGGAGGACATGTGAAGGATTGCATTTGCACTTTAAAAGTGTTAAGTTCAAATATTTCATTGGCCAATGTTTAGCAAAAAAAAATTTAAGTGTTAAAAGAATAACATATATAAAAATTTTAAATCTTTTATTTTTTTTTGGAGGTGCATATTTGCCAAAAATAAATTGTTTGTTTTCTTTTTTCATTGTAAATGCATATATGAGAAGATACATATGTTTTAAAAAAAAAAATTATTAGCCCAAAATATTGGGTAAAATGAGATATTCAATCAAATATTTTAGAGCTCAAATTAGATATTTACTATATAATAAGGATAAATGAATTATTATTATTATTATTTTTTATCATTTGTCCAAAATCTATCATTTCATATGATACGGTCTTTTTAAAATTTCATTATATTTTACAACAAAAAATCTTAAATACAACTATACAACTATCAAATTTATGCCTTGTAGAATTGAAGTTGACGTGTTAACAAAAACTATGGAAGAACCCAACATATATTTGAAAAAAACTAAAGCTATTCAATAAATAACTATTAATTAAATAAAAATAAAAATAAATCTTAAATAAATAAACTATAAAATATTATATATTAAATATTGAAATATATTTTTTATTTTATTATCCATAAATATATTAATATTAATATAATATATTTTAATAAATTATAGTAATTAATATATTATTATAAAAATTAATATTATATATTGATATTATATTATGCAAATTATAATAATGTTGTGTATGATTATATATTAACACATTATATAAATTATAATAATAATATAATATATTAATTTAAAAAAAATTGCAGCAAATAAATTTTAGTAGAAAAGCAAAGAACTGATGCGAATACCTTCATAAAAATTAAAAAGGAACACTTATATTTTTTCAACCGTTTTCCCTTTCCTTTTACTTTTTTTAACTTCTTCTCTCTCACACGATTTCCTGGGGACGGCAATCGTAACGTCCACAATTTGGACACGTCAATCTAAACGCGGTAACGAAAACGGGCGGCAAACGAAAACGGTGAAAGCGCGCGGTGCACCCTGAATGCCCCGTAGACGCTGCCAAGTGTTTTTAGGATTCATTGTGTAATTTCTTTTGGATAAATTTGAAAGTATAAAAATCATGTCTATTATTACGGAAGTACAATAAAGTAATTTTCATGTAGCAGCTAGTTTGTATTGTTGTAATATATTTAAAATTATTATACATGGTCCCCAAAAGATCTAATAGTGGTGTGGGTATCAATAGTTGTCATAGAATTGGTACATTGGAAGACCAATATTTTAAAAGTATGGTACTAGTAGTTGCAAGAGAGGACTCAATAGCTGAATAGAGTATGTCCATTAAATTCAAAAATCAAACCATATGATACCACATTATCACACAAGAAAATTTGACTTAATGCACAACTGTAAGTCTATATTTTTTTGGGGGTCTATTATGACACCTCAACAAAATGCATGATGTAACGTTTTTTTTCTAGGTCTAAGTGGGAATATTTGAATTGTCTAAAACAAAACTAATATTTGGATCTTAAATGTTTCTTTCTCTCCCAAGTATTTCAATTATCTTTATGGATGGTCTAAAAGTCATGGAAGTACAGTAAAATAAGTATCATGTAGCAAGAGTTTGTATTGTTGTAATACCTTTAAAATTATTATAAATGGTCGGGGAAAGGCTCAATAGTGGTGTGGGTACCAATAGTTGTCATAGAACTGGTACATTGGAAGCCTAATATTTTAAAAGTATGGTACTAGTAGTTGTAAAAGAGGATTCAATAGTTGAATAAAGTATGTCTATTAAATTAAAAAACAATATGATGACACATTGACACACTAGAAAACATGACTTAATGCACAACTCTAAGTCTAACTCTTTTGGGTGTCTATTATGACACCTCAACAAAATGCATGATGATAACACTTTTTTCCTAGGTCTATGTGGGAATATTTGAATTGTCTAAAACAAAAGGAATATTTGGATCTTATATGTTTCTTTATCTGGAATAAATAACTTCTAGATTTTAAGAAATTGTATTTTAAATCACTTTTTATTATTAAAATATTAATTATCTTGCATTAATTGCAAATCATATTTCAAAGGGCACTAATACTAGTCATTTGAATTAGGATAAAAAAAGTTTCTCTAAATGAATATTAGCAATTTCAATCCTTAAATAGTAGAATTAAATAGTCAAATCATAAGCATTAAAAAAAAATCATAAGTTTAAGCTTTTAACCCAAGGTAAAAAGTAGAATCATAATCATTAAATGTTAAGAGAGATTTTTTAAAGCTTGACAATTTATAAATTATTTCTAGTAGCCACCTACACATGGATGGAGTGACTTTGTTTTCTTGAGTTGTGTGGGCTTCTCCATTTAATGATTTTGATATGATAAATGTTGTACACATGACTTCACATAGTCATGCCTAATTATTATAGAGGTCAATGCCCAAAAACAAAAGAAGAGATATATAGTACATTCATTAAAGAGCCCATGTCATCCCATCTTGTCATTCAATAGGGTTACGTGAAACTTGTGATAAGATTTGAAATTATTTAGCCAATAGCAATCCAAAAAAATCATTTTATTAAAAAAATAGTTAAAAAAAATGTATGTTTACATTGGAAAAAAATTGACATTGAGATAAAATTACTTTTAATTGATTAATTGATTAGAAGGTACAATGAATAATTAGTTATAATTATAGTGTAAAAGAAAATAAACTTTTCTTGGGTTTAATCTAAATTAATCCAATAAAATGCATACACATAAGCACAATTAACCTAGACTAATTAATTATGGAGTTGAATTGAATGCTATATTGAGCTTATTAGTTAAAATGTATAAAATGTAAATAGAAAGAAAGTGTACAACAACACTTAGTTGGATAAGTGAAGATGGATCTAATACTAATATAGATTTAAATTAGACGCAAATCAAGATATAAAATAGTGCATGATAGACTAGTGAGCCACTTGAGTAAGAAAATATTTGGTTGTCACTATACAAGGACAAATCGAGTTGACAACAAACTTGTCTTACACCTGTGAACTTGTCATGTGTGATCGACATGTTTCTATTCTTCCTATGGCACTCTTAACTTCTTCTTAGTGTCTTTTAAATATATAGAGATATTGTAGTATCTAAAAATACTTTAAAGAATTATCATTACATCACAAGGAGCTTTCACCTAGATCAATCCCAAAAATTAAACAATGATTGAATACAATCTTTACTGATGCAAATGCTTCTAGAATGCATGTACATAACTAGATTCTTTTTAATGCACCAAAAGTGTGTAAATGAGAATGATATTCAAATTATTGCTTGATTAGGAGATGATTAAAATGAAGCTAATTGAATGTCTTTAAATACAAGGACATGACAACATATCACACAAGCTTATGTTCAGTCAACCCTAGGTTGGATCTAAGTGGATGATGCTTGCATGGAAATAAATGTGAGCAAGTGGATAGGACAAATTTATAAGTGTGCGTAAACATGTGAAAGGGGATAAGTGGTAGGTGACAAGAAAAATATGTAATTAGGTAGGTGGATAGCATAGGACAAGGGACCCAACTTTGCACAAGGTTATAACAAATTTGTCAATATATCTATTTATCAAAGAATTCCTCTCAAAATAAGAACAAAACTAAATAAAAAATAGCATAAATATACAAATTTAACCAATACATATTTATTATAAATAAATCATCTTTAAATTTATAAAGTTTCAAATGAAATTCAAGTTAGTTCTTAACATTATTAAGAAATAATTACTTATTATATATGACATACATCTCTAGAAAATCTTATAGTGCTTTGTTACATATAACAAGTGTCATGTGAAGGTTACTACTTGTAATATTTTAAGTGTAATTTAGTAGAATTTTTCATTTTTAGAATATGATATTATTTTAGCTTTTTGCAATTTTATAATTTTTGGTAATGTATACTATAAAGGCAGATCCCATTGCTAAAGAGAGCTTTCACCTTGGATTTTCCTCTCGTTTCCCTTAAACTTACATTGAATGTTAAAAGTAACATTTATAAATATCTTTATAAAATATGCTATGTTAGGGTGTAGAAATATGAAAACTTTTAGCTTGTGCCTTCATCAAATCTTTTATTTCTATTTTTGCAATGAATAATGATAAGATAATCAAAAGTTGAAACAAGAGTTGGATATAGAGGTGTTGCATGTAGAGGTGTCCCTAATATGAAAGGCTCCTTAACTGCTATTGATTACTCTAAAGATATGTAAATAATACTCTCTATGATGATGTTATGAGGTGTTCTAATGATGCTTTAGGGTTTGTTTTAAAATAGACCATCTTAAGTGCATAATTTAGGGTTTGTTTTTAAATAGACAATCTTAAGTGCATAATTTACAAGTTTAGTGTTTTAGTCAATTGGTAACAATCATATTTTGGACTGCCCAATCAACTTGAGAATTGAGTAAATGTACAGTAATCAAGGTGGATAGAAACGCACTAGTAATCACATCCAAAATTGAGTCATAAATAGAAAAAAAAAAAAAAAAGTTATAAGGTAAAATTAAAGTTGAGTCTAAACAAGTTAAGAACTATAACTCTCAAATTAAATACTAATTCTTCATGGACAAAACAATAAAACTAAAATAAAGATACAAAATATACTCTTTTCTACTCTACAAAATATATTGAAAGGTAGACACAAATAAACTTATATAGCTACACTCTTATCTTCTTCAAAATACTTACCTGGAGCTGATAAGGGTGTGGTTTGGTGGTCATGTCACACGGTTGTTGTGGATGGGAAGAGATCCCCGTAAGGGTCTCTAGGCCCAGACCAGGCTAAAAACCCGAGTACACCTAGCAAAAAAACTTACCTTAAAAGAAAAAAGAAAAGAAAAAATTACAATCAAATCTCCATCCAAAATGTTGTTATTCATTTATCTTATTCGAATGTTACGATTTGTTGTTTAGTAGAAGAATGGATTCCACTTTTCATTAAAAATAAAAATAAAAAAATTGAAGCAACAACGTTATTAGCAGAAAAACTTAGCATAGACCGGCAAGAAGATGATGAAAAGTAATGTCTTCTTTCTAAACGGAACATGCATGATTTATATGTTTAAATGCCTGCCTCGTTGTGAATAAAGCCCATATCTTGTCATAGAATAAACTGACATGTCGTAGGGCACGTAGCTGTGTCACCACCTTCGATATAAAAGCATATGATTGGTTAAGATAGTACTGTGAGACAGGTACTAATAATATAGATTGTTTTTGTGGGGTTAAACTTTTCGTTGTTATTTTAGGAAATATGGTGATGGAGGGAGCATTTAGAGTGATTAAATAGTCATTTATAGTAAACATGATATTTCCACAGTCCATGATAATCAAATGAAAAGCTTCTGGATAAATTGTGTTGCTTTTTTTATGCAAAAAAAAGCAACACAATTTATTCAGTTCATTTGATAGTCATTACGCCAAGAAGCAAAAAAAAGCAACACAATTTATCCAGTTCATTTGATAGTCATTATGCCGAGAAGCGTTCTACACTCACAGCAAGGGCTGAAAGATTCAGATTCCCGTAAACAATTAAAATTCATAAAATGTGTAAATAAATAAATTCGTGGAAGCCAAATGGACAAAAAAAAACAGAAAAACTTGGGCAGTTATGGAGTGAAATCTTTAACACGTTAAATAAAAAATAAACAAATTCATGGAAGCCAAATGGACAGAGAAATAGAAAAACTTGGACAGTTATGGAGTGAAATTTTTAACACATTAAATAAAAAATAAATAAATTCATGGAAGTCAAATGGATAGAAAAATAGAAAAACTTGGGCAGTTATGGAGTGAAATCTTTATTACATTTGAAGAATATGAAAAGTCTCTTAGTAGAGTCTCTTTAAATTAACTCATGTGACCATATCAAATATTTAATTGGAAGTAATTTAGTACTTTAGATATATTTTTTTAAATATAAATATACTAATTTATAGTTTAGTAATGTAAGTTTTGAGTTTTGAATAGAGGTACCAAGAAGGATTCAATAGTCATTTATATCTCAATAGTTGTTATAGTGCATAGGTTAATAGTTGTCATCTACATGTCAATAGTTGTCATAGTATAGGTGTTAATAGTTGTCATAGTGTAGGTGGTAATAATTGTTGATTGGTCATACATGTCTTGATGTACACGTTTCTAACTCTTTGATGTACATGTCTATAACTTTATGTTTGGATATTTTTAAATTCAATGAAGATGTAGCTGCTATGGCCACATGGTGGATGCCCATAACTTCAAACAATAACTTTAACCTCTGTGTATTGAATTTCAATTATCATTTAAAAAAACTTGCACAATGTAAAATTAAAATACCCAACTACTAGATCCTCTTCTTTAATTTAACTTTAAGAACTAACACATGAAAAAACTAATACATTGAACACAATATACTATTTCTTAAAACTTTTTTAAACACAATATACTAATTCTTTAAGATCCGTGAATAATTAAGTGTGTACGTTCTAATTGAGCTAGATCATTTGCATGATAGAAAAACTAATTCTTGTTACCATGAGGGGAACTTCATTACTTTTCAAGCCCATGATTGGGTTTCTATTATCAATCGATTATGGCGTGACAAACAGCCAAGTTTTATTAAACTTCTAATGGTTTGATTTTTTTAAAATTTTGACTATTACAACCATAGAGTTGCATATTATAGTGTGACACAGTGACATTTTGTACTTGATAATGTACGGATGAGATGGCCATTGTGTACTAAAAACAGAGAAGTAAAGCATGTGAACCGAAAAGAAATGTACCATAAGCATCACCAAAAAGCAATGTTCCATAACTATATATTTATATGTACTTTATTGCCATAATTGCCAGATTAATATGGCATCTCCCGGGGTATAGTTGACAGGAAATTGTTCCGTGGTGTTCTTGTTATAATTCCATTGTTAAATGAATATGGCATTTGAAAAATCTTAATAAGATGCTGTCCCATTCAATAAGGTGCTAGTGAAGTATGACCAAAACTCTTTGCTCGAGATCAAAAGATTCTTATGTAATAAAACCATATCAAATCATCTCTACTTAACCCTTTTTTCATATACATTGATATTTAATTTGGCATATATGACTTTTTTATGAGCCTCCTCCATGCGCAAAGAAGAGATTTTCTGGTGTTTTTCCCCGTTGTTTTGGTTCATAAGAAGATAACCTCTACTTTCATTTGACAAAACCCCAAGTGGGCTGTCAATGTCCCTTTTCTATAATTGAAAATTTTATTTTAGTCCTCTTGTAGCTACTGCTTACTTTGCCAGATCCATTTTCCAACTAATACGTCATTCTTCCATTTTTATTCTGCATACAATCCAATCTCTGTGGTTGAAGTTGATATGCCTTCTCACTCATTACTTCTGTACTTTTGTTCATTAATGCTGTATCTATATAACTTAAGATATCTGTGATGCTTATGCACCCACCACCATGCTGTATCTATATAACTTAAGATATCTGTGATGCTTATGCACCCACCACCCATTAGCTTGAGCATCTAGTCAGAATTGACTTTTTTATGGTATTCTTTGGTTGCTTTACAGTTTTTTATTATCTTTGTATCTATAGACATGAGATTGTACTGTGATGTTCTTATTATAGTGCTTACTTATGACAAATTGTATACCTAAATGTACCGTGATGTTCTTATTATGGTGCTTAGTTATGAGAAATTGTATACCTAAAGCACTAACCATTAATACAGTTTGATCGTTTGATTTGTAAACTATTCTATCTCAAGATATATAGTACGTACAGAACTTCATATCCATACAACCATGGAACTTGGAACTTGATTAATTTATTGAATTGCACTGCCAAGAAAAGAGTTAATTATTGAAAAATACAATCAAACTCTCCGTGGGGTAAACTCTCTCTATATTTTCCCTCTCCTGTAGGTACTGGTTCGTTTGATTAGTAGATAGCCATCTTCCTCCTCTTTATCTGCTAATGCTGATTCTCATGCAATTGAACAGTCTGATTGTCTGAGGAGGCTGTATCTTGTATAGGGCTTGTTAATTGTTGATCAATGAGAATGAAATCAAACTTGATCAGCAATAACAAGATTCACTGCGGCCACTCTGGGAACATTTGCGCTGTCCACCTGCACTATATGGATAGGCAGATTAAATGCATCATCTATATTTTTTTTATTTTCAGGAAGTTTATGAAGTTCAGTGGATACAGGTAAAACAGGCTCTGAACTTCTGTAAATGAAGTAAACAGCGAGCTGAATTATTCCTAGAAGGAGACCAATGCCATTGGGCACCTGCAACATATTTTTTCAAATCAGAAAAGAGGTTCATAGGCCTAGCGAAAAATACATGAAAAATATACTTGAAAATGGCAGTAGGAAAAGAGAGAAGCTTACAGCTATAAAGATATCCCTGGCCAGTACAGAGTATGCAGCCCAGACAAGTGCATTTAAGGTGGTGAAGAGGGAGACTAAAAATGGCATGTACTTAACACTTTTGGTTCTGATAACAACTCCCTGCAGAAAAAAAAAACCCAAAATCATCAACATTCATGAAAGGATGAATTCATCTGCTAATTAACTTATGTTAGGCTTTTTGGTTTGCAGGGTAGAGATCAGATTTTTTTTTTTTTTTTTTCTTAATTTGGGTAGAGGTTAGATTTTAGATATTTTTTATTGTTTTTGGATAGACATTTAGATTTTTTTGTTTGTGGGTAGAGCTTAGATTTAAGATATTTTCTATTGTTTTTGGGTATTGATTAAATTTTTTCTTTTGTACACTTTTCATAGCAATCTAAATTAAGAAGAACATAAGATTCAAAACTCACCACGACAGATAATGGGGAGGCATACATAACAATGGAAAGGATCGCGCCTAAAGTGCCCACCACTAACTGTCTGGCACTGTATGTGTGCAGCATATAAATCGTAACTACAACCAGAATGACAAAAGCAACCATCATTGCAATGGTCAACCGCACTGTTTTCACCTGCAAGATAAATTGAAGAAATCCATGTGAGAAAAATTACCACTATATTTTTAGCTTCTTGCATGGAATCTAGTTAAGCATTGACACTGTCACAAGGCTTATAGAATCTACTAGCCACCAAATGGCCTTCAAATCACAAACTTATAGCTGGCATAATGAGTTACCTTCTTCTGCTTGGAGGCAAATGTCACAAAGCACAGCACATAAAATATCTCCAAAACAATGCCTGCACCATTGATCGTGAGCAGCAAAGTGCTGTGGGGTTTAACAAATGGGGTTCCATAAAGTAGCCAAAGACAACTGTTGAGTAAGGTACAGACATATGGAAGTCCTGAATACTCTTCGGTAGACTTAAGCTTGTATATCCTCCAGAATGTTGTCCTGCAATTTCCAAACACAATGATAGGTATCTATAAGCTCATTACCTTGATCAATAGTGAATGCTCACATGTTAGTCATGTTCATCTATATGTGACAAGTTTTCAATGTGATGCAACACCAAGAATGGTTGATATCAAAGTTGTTTACTCAGAGAAGTCTGATGTACGAAGTACTTACATAGGTGACAAGTAAAGGGCCAGTGAATTTATGTTTCCTGCACCACAGGCCGCCATAGAACATTAATCATGATGAACTGTTTATGTTTCAAATTAGTCTGCATTCTCATAAATTCAACTAAGAACAAAGCTTTTGGTCACCCAAACAAATCTCAATTTACATAGAGATGACTACCAGATCCAACAAAGACGCCACAAATCTTGTAAATCTAAATAAGCAATAAAATCAACTAATACACACTAAAACCTGCACATAAAAATGAGCAACAATGCAGCAAATACACAACAAAAATTGTATATACAAATGAGCAGGAAACCTACCAAAAAAACTTGTACATACAAATGAGCAAGAAATTTATAGTAAAACTTATACATCCAAAAAAATGAGGATTAGATACACAACAAAACCAACATCTGGTCACCCAAATGTCAATCCACAATCACATACAAAGTCTTAGAATGCAAGGCAACCAAAAGAATCCCTTGTGGCTTAAGAAGATGGTATGTTTGTTATTATGCAACTCCAAATTATGGAGTTTTACAATGTAAACTTCAAAATACAAACTTGTGTTCTAGCTATTATCAACTGACCATTCTAAAAACCAAATCTTTATTAGAAATCTCCAATTCACTCTCCCTTGATAATGAAAACTGTATTTATGCAATATCCAGTAGCCTCCATTGTTCTTTTCTCTGACTAACTTACAGAATACAAATCATATATGTCCTATACTTCATTCTAATATATTCAAACTATCTATCTCCACCATACTTCATTCTAACCATGATCATCCCATTTAAGGCCAACCAAAAGAAAGTGTATAAATTCTATTGTGGCCGTACATAGGCCTATATCTCCTATTCTAGTCCCTTTTAGAAAGTCTTGAAATCGAATTAGCACAGCAAAATATTACAAAATCTAGATGATCCAGGCTATATTTATATTTCATAAAGCAGTGGGCTAGATGGCATACCAAGAATTCCCACCACAAGCAGCAGAGGAAAGGCCATTGAACAAAAGAAGAAACTGTCTTTGCAGTACTCTAATGAAAAATATCTAATGCAAATTGAAATCAGCACAAGAAGAAGAAGAAGAAGAAGCAGCTGTGAAGAGCTCGAAGATTTTTAGGGCCTTTTATAGGCCTCCTCCACCCTGCACATGACCAACTTGATATCATAATTCATGATCGATAAAGCACTAGTGAACAAATTGCCTATAGCTTTACACATCAGAGTTATTGGAAAACAGCTCAATACAATGCTTACAGTCAACTTGTGATATGGGTATGCTTTTTTCCTAAATTCTGGTGAGGTTATCATCTATCTCAGTCCTTTTCTGTAGCTGCAAATAGCAAAATGCACTATACCCAGAGAAGTAATTCACAATATTTCAAGGATTCCTTCCAACACGTACAGATTCCCAGGAAGAACAGTACAAAAACACTATAGCACTTATGTGTGAAAAGGGGGCATATTCTATAGTAGATAAAAATTGTGGGATACAGATCACACTCTAAATGATTGTGAGAGAAATAAATTGATTTTTTTTTTTTTTAAACATACAAAATATCTACATTCATGTATATCATGTATACAAGTTTTATGACAAGTACCATCTTTACTCCCCCATTAGATCATTCACTCAAATACACGTAGATTCCATGTCATTAACAGTGTTTCTTACATAAAGAGGATCTGCCACCCCAATTTTCATTTTTATGTAGACAAGCCAACAAATTGCAGTTAAACTACTTCTATTCACGCAAACACATGCCCAAAAAATATCAACCATGGTCAGTTTTGTAGGTCTTAGCTGTAAATTTTGTAGCCAATATCGTTCTTCTCCTTTGGTAAGAAGCTTCCATTGTCCGGAAAAAACAAAGGTGGCCAACATGACCAACTTTCTTCTGAGCAGTTGAGTTTTCCTTTTTTTTTCTTGTTTATTACCCCTTTTCTTTTTGTTCTTAATTGCGTGTATTTTGTTTAGTTTAGTCTGTTGTCTCATTCTATGCTACTGCTCAAGGGCACCATTCAATCCTGGCTATGTTTCTTTTAAGAAAAAAAAAATTGGTAATTTTTGTTTTGCTTCTAAAGCTTAGATTTTGAAAATTTTGCTCAAAAGATGCTTGTAAACCTTAGATTTAATAGCGTCACGTAATGTAATGTGATTGTGTTTAGCTATGTATATTGGATTCCATTTTCACAAGTCACGTATTAATTCTCCAATGTGAAGCACATTTCCATGCTGTGCAATACTAACCTACAATCAAATGGATCACTGTTCATTGCAATTATTGCTATGCCATTTTTTTAGGTCACATTTTCAATTATATGCTTTGGGTTATTAAGGTTGTGAGGTTTGTTCAACCATATATTGTGATTGTGAGTGGCTGCTTACTGTCACATATATAGTTGGGGCTATTTTGAAATAAAACATATGAAACTAAATTCCATGTCAGGCGTTAAATTTATTTTAACATTAATATTTTTATCTTATGACATTAGTTTTAGTATTATATAGGCTTATTTTTTATTTTTGCTACTAGTTTGGATGGGGGCCTCATCTCTTATGGTGTTGGGGGCCTTACAGTCAGCAAGACTTGATCCCAGGTGGGCTCATTAAGAACCTTTCAACTTCACCAGTAGGCCAACGGCCCTTTGACAGTAGGTCCATTTTAAAAAAGTGTGTTGACTGAATATTACAATATATATAAAGTGTATTGTTATTTATGGATTCTATATTTTCAACATATTTTTTAAATATGTAATTTATATTTAAAAGGTAACAATGTAATATATTGTGGGATAGCAAGTTAGGTGAGCTTGATTTTCAAGAAAATTCTATGGTTAAGTGTATTTGAGTCAAAATAGTACTAGGATGAGTGACCTCTTAGGAAGTCTTGATGCTTCACTTCGATGAGTATCACCTAGATGCAATGAGTGTTCAGTGCACCATTCATATTCATGAAAGATGGGTTTGTGTGAGCTACTACTCATGAAATATGGGTCAATGAGTTTGACTCAAAAACTATGCAGTTGAATCACTATCATAGAAAGGGCAAAAAGGTAGATCCTTCAAGCATTGAAGAATAAAAAACATTCAAGATTCAAAAGTTTTGATCACCATTAATGATAGATTTGACTATAGATAAAACTATCATACAATTTTGATTATAGTTGAGTTCATCATTATGTAGTAGAGTCATCAAGGATGGTTTCAATGGCTCTTAAAACTATCATTGAAAGGAAAAAATGTAGAGCATGCAAGGATTGAAGAAGATGCAATTATATTCAAGGATCACCAATTATGATTCTTTGTCCCTAGAAAATTGAAATGTGCTCTAGATATTCTTTATATTCCCAAAATCTAATATATGAATTAATGGCAAATAGAATGTCTTTAATAAAAGACATAACAATATATCACACAATAATGTACAAGTCATCTTACAACGGCTAGTGAAAAGGGGCTAGAAGGTTGGAATTTAAATTTAGAAGTTTAAATTCGAAGTTTATTCTCATGCGTGTTGTGGCAAATAGTGAATGTATTGAGGTAAGTACGAATAGGGTTCCATAAATGAGGGTTGAATGGCAAATGTGTGGGGGAGAAAATACCGATGGATAGAGATCAAGGCATGAGCCAAAATCTAGCACAAAGTGTGCCACTTGTCAATATATAATTGCATTAAAGATATTCCACCAAAGTGGAGATAAAACTAAATGGGAAATGGCATGGGTATGCAAATTTTACTATTGCAATATTAAACATGAGTTACCACTAAATTATGTAGAAAATATGGACACTAATTATCCATCATTAAATACGTCAATCACTTAACCTAAATTTACAAGTTAAATCCCAACCTCTTAATGCAATAGGTCTTATAAACTATGAAAAATATTTTTTTTTTAATTTTAAAAAATAACTCAAATTAAACCACCAAATTTTAAACTTTTATAACTTCTCTTTGAAAGAACTAGATTCTTCATTATTAAACCAACTCAAAAGTACATTAAAGCCAAATCAATAACAACAACAATGACATTTAACAAACTATTTGACAAACTTAAGACTGCTTACCACTGGACGGACCAAATACATTTCAATCTCTATGGAATCAAACTTTGTTGATAAATGAATTATTATATTTTGTTTAGTATATGTTGTCTATGACACTATCGTTTGTCACCCATTATTCCCTCGTGAACAATTAGTCAACGAGTCAGCTTTATTTTCTTCTTAGCTTTCACTCGTGTCGTTTATAGTTTTTTATTGCAACTGCCTTTTTTTAATTATAAGCATTTCTTTCACGATGGGTGTAATTATTGTATTCTTTTTATTATTGTTATATTTTGTTTTTAGTTCTATAATGTAGGGTTGGCCTTTTTTAAAGTTGTACTTGGCGTCCCTTAAGGAAACATGATTGGAGGCATCAGGGTGGCCAAAGGTAGGCATAAGATCCAATACTTATAATATGTTGTGGTAAGGAGTAACCTAATTGTCTCTTGTAATAGTGTATCTAGTATTATGATGTGGGAAGGAGCAATTTCTTGTAACAATTTTAATGAGATTTCACTTTCATTTGGGGACCTATGTTTAATGGAGTTACAGCTAATGAAGTAGATGTTTTCTAGTCTTATTAGGAAAAGGATCTAGTAGTTTATATTTAATTTTATATTTTTAAGTTTTTAAATAGGAAGTTAATTTTTTGTGAAAAATTCAGTATGTTTTTGTCAGTGAGTTAAGAGTTCAAAGTTATTGTTTGGGGTCTTGGGCATTAATGTTATAGGATTAAGTTGTTTGAAAACTAAATTGTCTCTTGTAATAGTGTACCTAGTATTATGATGTGGCAAGGAGCAATCCCTTGTAACAATTTCAATGAGATTTTACTTTCATTTGGGGGACCCATCTCTGGTGCTACGTCTAATGAAGTAGATGTTTTCTCATCTTATTAGGGGAAATGATCTAGTAGTCGTATATTTAATTTTATATTTTTAAGTTTTTAAATAGGAAGTTATTTTTTGTGAAAAATTTAGTATGTTTTTGTAGGTGAGTTAAGAGTTCAAAGTTATTGTTTGGGGTCTTGGGCATTAATGTTATAGGCACATTCATTAAGTTGTTTGAAAACACCTATAAAAAATTAGACCAAAACATGTGCAATAAAACATATATTACTGATCGCCTTATTCGTTACTATATGATTAGTTATTTCTTTGATGTGACTTGTGAAAATGAATACTTTTTGTTTATTTTTAAAGTACAAACATAATGGCTACTAATACTTATCTTTACAAATAATGAATAAAAAACAAAGAAAAAATCATTATTACACATCATCTCACAACTATTAGAGTACGTTTGTCTATTAAATCCTCTTCTTTAAATTATTTGTTTCATGCAAATGGGGTAGCAAGCTAAGTGGGTTTGATCTTGGGGGAAACTCCATGGTTATGCGCGCTTGAGTCAGAGTAGTACTGGGATGGGTGACCTCTTGGGAAGTCCCGATGCTTCACCCCTGTGTGCATCACCTAGATGCAATGAGTGCTAAGTGGACCATTCATTAACATGAGAGATGGGTTCATGTGAACCACTACTCATGAAATATGGGTCATGTGTTTGACTCGAAAAAACTACGCAGTTAAACCCTGAAATAAATATCATAATTTGACATGCTGCGAAAAATACCTCCTACTCATAACTTTATATTATTTTCTTAAACTTTAATCATTATCTAAAATTTATATTTTTGTCATTATAATATAATTTTATTTCTTATATAATCTTAAAATTTAATCTATGTTAGAATAATAAGGCCACGTTGATTTACAATTAGATCAAAACTTAATTGTCCTTCCATAACTTTTAAAGTGATTGAATAATATGGAATATAGTAATTTTGATGGAACCTTTGCAAATAGAAGTTACAAAATTGGTTTCAATATTTTAAAGGATTAAAAAGTTTTATGGAAAAAATATAAAGAATATTGTATACATGAGTAATATTAGACCAATAGCATTACTCAACGAGATTTATAATAGCTTTACAAAGATACATATTTATAAACTATTCTATTTCAAAACATATTTATAATATGATAATTCTTAAGGTGACTCAAGAATATGTCTCAAATTAGAAGATTATGATTAATTATATGGGATATATAGGAGAGTCTTGAACTAGGAGACTACAAATGAGGTGGTGTGTGAGGTAAAACAATCAATATTTCAATTTATTCAATTGCATATGTGAAAATATAAATGATAAGAAACACAATTATTCTAAGTCTTATGTGTCCTAGGTACTCTTTACGTATCATTATCTTTCCTCCTAGTAATAAATGCGTTAGCCTCTAATGCATTCAAAAAAGAAGAAAAATGCTAATACATCTATTAAGGAAAAATCCATCTAGCCTAATGTGGAACTGTTAGAGTGAACATGTTGTTTATCTATCTAGTTCATCTAGGTCTTATCCACACTACACTTAAGCTCACTTAGAGACTTTTTCACTTTTGTCTCACCTTGTGTGTACTCTACATGTGTCCTCACACTTGTCCTAAGTGATCCGACATGTGTCACACCTTTGGAAGGGTAGTTAGTCTTTCAAACTTACTCTCTAACCTCCTTATCCTTGTCTTTATATGCAAGGGCTTCTATGTACTTGTAACATCCAAATTCGAAATGACAAGAAGTAACTAAGTTTTCACAACGGTAATTTTTTTTTACTAGGTAATCAAATACAAAAGTAACTCATCTATAATCCAATACAACAATTTTTCATTTTATCATAAACATGATCTCATTTTCATAAAACTGAAAGAAATGATATACATTAAACACTTTATTTTCTAACAAATGAAATTTTTTTGAATCAACAAATATTGGAAACATACCATTAACATGCATCTCGATTGTCGACCCATCACATTCAAGACTCGGCATTCCTCAGTATTTGGAAGAGAAAGTATCTTTAAGGAGCTTAACCTCCAACCACAGACCGTCGGTCTCCCGCACTCCTTCCTAACCGGAAGTGGCCCTACCCTACTCAAGAGGATAGACTTAGGATAACCATTGGTGTTTGCCATCTGAGCTCTAGTGTTGTAACCTACGTGTCTTGTTATCGTGCAGATCCCTAGATAACCTCTAGTCATGCACGACACTCCACAAGAAACGCCATCCAGTTACGATGAATGTTCGATGCACTTGAGGATAGTACACCACCTTGGCCAAAGGATTTGTTTTTAAATTAGTGTTCTAAGAACGCATGAACTTGGTTCACCCACCCTACTCGACTTGAACCGGTCGAAATCCTACAGTTTCCTATTTGTATAGTTTGAACTAATTGACGACCTTGATGACCTCAAGGGTTTAGGATTTCCTCCTGTAATAGCGCATGGCGCAACATTTACTCTAATCCTGAGTTCATAGTTTCAAAACCCATTTTCGTGTAAAAACATTGTTTATAAGCGCCCACTCCTAAGTGGTTTCATATTTGTTTACTCAGTTTCCAAATTTGCACAACATACTCAAATATTTAAAACCATTTCCCGTTATCCCGAAATTCAAGGATTCTAGACTCATATGGTCTACAAGGTAAAATGATACTAGTACCATCGCATGCAACATAATCTTGACTCACATGCAGGTTTTCAACTCTAATTGATCATTTCAGAACTATGACGGTTTTCGATCATTACTAATACTTTAACTCCCTACTCCTCTTTCCGTGTCATTTAGTTTCACATGATTCATAAAGATGAGAGTCGTAAATAAAATATAAATGGTTTTAGAATCTTTCTTATGTCAATAGAGATGACCAACGCACGGTCGATCTCTAACTAAAGATGTATGACGGATAAGACATCAACTATTTACAACTGCATTTTCTGGCTATCAAACATACTAAATTTTACGTCAAAACATGCTTAAAAACTGTGGTTTTGACTCCTACACAGCATGCACGTGGAGCAATGTGTTTACTCGCTGTGGAGCTATCGTTCAAAGAAGGTAAATTACATCTTGCATCATGATGAGTTCGTTCCTAAATGTATATACATTAGAGAACTGTGTTCTTTTATTATACTGTGTCATTCATGACAAGAAATGCTACAGTTTCTAAGTTCACGAATTCTAGAAGACAACATTACTTCTATTTCTGAGTTTTTAAATCACAAACACAGCAATGATGCTATTTCATGGATTGACCGCACACAGATATCATACTAGGTTTACGTTGTCATTCATTTCTTCTCATATTAAACGTATTTATCTTTTACAAAAATGAGACTTAGTTACTTACTGGTCTAAACTGTGAAAAGAAAAGAAAGGAGATGAACCTGTTGACAAAGATGGAGGTTGCTGTGGCAATTCCACGTTCTCCTCTGCTTTTCTTCAAAGCTATTTCTTTTTTCTCCTTCTTAAATAACGACAATCCACACTAAACGATCCCCTCTCTCTGCCGGACACAACCCAAGACAAAGGCAGGCTCCCTACTCAGAAACTGATCACCCTCAGACAACGACAGGTTTCCTTAGTTATCTCTCTCTCTCTGTTGCTTTCTACTCAGAAAACTAATCACTTCTTAGAAGAAAAACTCACTCCCTCACTGCCCCTTCGCAACTTCTAATCCTCTCCTCTCGCAAACTCTCCCAAAACTCCCCACACTTCCACGATACAGGTGTAAGTCACTCCCTTTTACTCTGCCGTGCTCCCCTTGTTTGCCACAGCGATGCCCACTAAAAACTATGCTTTCACACAGCGACTCCCCTTCCTTTTTCTCTTCTCTCCCCAGCCTCTAAACTCACTACTCCCTCCTATGCTGTCACAGATCCTACCCTCACGTTTTTCTCTACCGTCACTCTCCCTTTCTTCGCACGTCAGAGTATCTTCCTCATATGCCGTCGCCACTACCACTTCCAACTGCCTTTCTCTCTCCATGACCGCGTAAATCCTTCCACCTCGTTCTTCTCCATTTCCTTGGCATTAATCCCACTCAACATTATTCCTCAACCACCTAGCAAAAGCTCCGCTCTGCCTTGGATTTTTCTCTTGTTTCCCAACAAATCACCGCGCCCACTAAGCTTCCGTGGTATCTCCATAAAGTTTACGGTTATCCCCTTTCACAACCATAGCTATCTCCCTATTCACGCCATGGTGAAGGTAGTTAGGCATTAAATGACAACTGAATTAAGCCTACACTCAGGGAAATCGATTTAATTAAGTATAATCGACTTCAAAAACTTACTACGACCACAAGAAGTTAAACTGACTTCAATACTTCCTAGAACAAAAGGCATCAACCTTCCAAGACCAACGTAAAGATTGAATTGAGGAGTTAAAGCTCGACACGGCGGTGGTTACGAAATGATTTGAGCATCGTTGGGGTCGAGAAGGAAAGAGAGACAAAGACTATCTAATTAAGAAAACTCAAGGTTAGATTGACAACAAATCGCGGTCAAAGCTAGAAGAAAAGACTCACGCTAAATGACGTCCATAATAAATTATTTCATGCTATGGCTTCAAATCGACATTCATCGATCTACAAGAAAAGAATAAATTCACAACACAAGTTCGACACGTTTTACGACAATCTCGACGGATTGATCGTAACGCAAACACAAGTTTCTTACAACGTTAGACACACAAAGCCGACTTCTCACATCTTTCGACTACGAGACATGATTTACAATTTCGCCACAAGATGGTTCATTAAATACTTATAAACGAAAATAATAAACGTCTAAATAAGTCGACTTGCTGTGATGGACTTACGATGACATCGACGACTCCAAGATTCTACTTGACGACTTTCGATTAGGATGTTATACTTTATCCTCTGACGTCGACATCTAGTTAACTAACCCAACCGACAACCAAGACTAAAATGATGGTTCCAAGGTTTATCTACCTGTTTGGCATTCTCATTAACAAACACCCATGGTTAATTTCTAGAGTCTATACTCTCTCTCGAAGATACTTTCTCTTCCCGTCGAACACGGTCCACCTGTTCCTGCAACGACAGACTCACATACAATTTTGTGGTCAAAGCACCTATGTTCAAATCAAAGCATAATATATCCAAACATCATTGCATTTATTATAAGGACATTTAGTCTACAATATCACCTTGATCGTAATCATTAGATTCCACAATATCATATAACAACTTTGTAAGATAAATCGTTAGTTTCCATGTCGTTCACAACATATTAAATTACTGAAATTTGCAAGAAAGTAAATAATATAATCGTTTCCAAAAAGAGGGATGTAACAGTACTTTACAACACTTTGTATCATATTTCTATTATCTTTCATATTCTTGTTTGCAGAATGTTTGATCTTGCAAGTTGTTCTTGGCTTCTCCAACATGGTATTAAAGAAAGCATGAAAATCCTCTCCTAAATTATCTTGAATTTGCAAGATACATCTCTTTTTTAAGGGGTTTTGGGAACCTATTGTACATCATGGAGCAAAAATAACCTTACATGTACCCTCAAAAGACCTAAAAACTTATATTTTATATAAGGCATGATAGGGTTTAGTGACAAGAAATTTTTGGTATTTTCAGAGGGGGCTTCAATGACAACTATACGAAAACCCATACTATCCATACAGATCTATATGGTCATATTGTTGTATAGTTTGTACCCCATCGATGTTGTACTTAGCTTTGACATGGATGTTTTTATCTAGTGATATGTTTTTGATATTGGTAAGTTGCAAACAAGGGTGCAAATCCCTATTACAAAAGCCACACGGGTAGCAAAACAAGCCATTGGCCAAGAACAACCAAAAAATAGCAGACTAACAACAAACTATCATACTAGTAAGATAAGAGTACCAATACCAAAAACAACAAATACAAAGACTACTTAAGCAAGTCCTTCCAATCATCCTTGAGAAATGCCAGAAGTTCCTCTTTGCTAGAAGTCTTGCCATCCTTATCAACCTGTTCATCTTGAGCATCCTACAAAATAACCAGCGGCGTGGTAGCACAGTGTATAACTTTAGAACAAACTATAGCAAGCATTTTCACTTTGTCCTCCATAGAGAGCAACCTCTTCTTCATATCATCTAGCTCCTTGTTAAGCTGGCCACAATTGTCACAGTTCCTAACACTTGTCATTTCCTTCTCAGGGGTCTCTAGGATCTCAACTTCCTCTTGCTCAGTTTTGTAATAAGAGTTATTTAACTCCTCAAAATGACTAGCACCCTCTTGCTCCTCAGGTTGTTAATGTGTTCTTAACCACTTTCATTTCCACCTCATCCTCTGGGTCCAAGGCCAAGGAATAATCAACAATTTTTAGAATGAGAGTTTTGCTCCTTGCCATTCTGCTAGACCCATGAATACCCAGCGTTCTCATAGTGCTCCCCTTTATCTCAACATCTTGTTCCATCTCCGCAGCATGTTGTCCCATTTTTGGAAAAATGTACTAAAATGTTCATACCTTAGTCTTTTGTCCACCTTATGTATGCTACTCATTTCTTTTTCATCTCGAGTCAAATTTTACTTAGTCGCATTTTGAGTCATCGGTAATTCCTTGCATTCTTGAACCAAGTCAGTGGGTTCACAAGTTCTAGAACCGCCTGACTTGCCGACTTGTGTGAATAGTCCATGTCTTAAGTCTTTTCCTTGTGTCTCGGTATTGTGGAATCCCTTTGTTGTCAGGAGGTCGCGAGTTCCTTGAACTTCCAAACCTCTGACTTGGAGTTCAAAACTTTAGTTCCTGCCTGATTCGCTGACTTTGAAGGACTTGTTGTGGTGTTCTTGCTGCGCTGGCGTACGGACTGAAGGAATGACACTTGTCACTTTGCATTTAATTAGAAGTATATGAAGACATAGTGGTACAATTTTTGGAGGGAAACTCGAGGCATGTATTAATGATTTCAAAGGCTAAATTTGCTGCCAAAATTTAATGTTCTCCATAAGCAAATTTATGTGAAGTGACATTGATAAATTCCTCATCTCATCTAAAGTTGCATCATTTCACAAAGAGAATGTGTGCAGAGTATTAAATGGCTAGCTTACTACGTGCGGGATATCAACATAGCTCCATTCTCATAGGTCAACAAGATTAGCAATTCTATCTCTCTCTTGTTCTTCTCTATTATAAAAACATAACACTTTCTTTGGGGAGTTAGAAATTTTCCATTTCCATGTATCTACACAAAGAATTTCCTGTTAGTGCTCTGCATTACCTTGTATTGTCTGCATATGTTTCGGAGTCTCTAGTGTTCTGGTTCCTTGAGTATATGGAGATGAAGTTCAAATTTCAAGGAGTCCCCATGGCTTCTATAGTGGAGAATGGTCTATCTAGGGTGAGAGATACCAACCTAGGCCATGTTGATTTGGAAGACTTCTGGGGAAGAATGTAGTCTAAGAATCGAACCCCATTGGTGGGAAAGATTGTTAGTAGTGGTCTGGATAAAGCTGGAGGCTTTCTACTCGTCATGCATTTCCCTAAATTGATAGTGGCATGTTAAAATGGTTATTTCCTAGAGTCATAGGAGATAAAGACCTCTAATGGTGCCATTGTGGCAAAGGTTGATTTAGAATCTGTCGCCCTATCTTTGAACTTGGAGGAACATGAAGATAATACGGATGTTTCTGTATCTTTTGCCTGGAATTACTATAATGAAAGGAAAGATTGGTGCCGCACTTGCATTGCCAAAAATTGGCTGGAAATCGAAAAGACTGGGAAATCTCAGCTTCCCGCCAACCTAAAGAGGAGCCATTTTAAGGAAGAAATTTTAGACATGATAACTTTGCTGAACAGAGTAGTCAGGAACCCAGAATTAGATGTTTTTGAATTTTTGATGTGTAGATTCATCTTGTTGATTTGTGGGGACCATCACATTGACTGGGTGAAGATTATTAGTGACTATTTGCATGAACAATTGGTGAATTTTACAAGGAGTGTGAGTTTCCACATGTGTTCCCAACTGGTGTATGTGTTGGCTCCAAGAGAGGTTGCTTGGCTTGGCTTGAGGATTCAAGGTAATCCTATGGCAAGTGCACCTATGTACTGGACTTTTTCTCAGTTGCAGAAGGTAGAAGGTATGAAAGATTTTAGGAAAGTAAATGATGCTTTTTCCATGATGTTAGCTAAAAAGATTGATGGCTCAATAGAGCGAAGGTTCTCAGTTGTAGCTTCTGCTCTGGTCTTGAAATTTGGTAGTTTTATATACAATTTGATCATTTTTCTTATCTGAGAATTGGGGTTATGAAAATGCCCCATTGAAATTGCCTCAGTACCCTTTTGATTATTTGGTGTTGTTGGAGTTATGCCGTTAGATGGCAGCTGTAAATGTGAAATATCAAGCCATGAAGAAGAAAGGATATTCTTTTCCCATGACCTTGTCTTTCTATTCTTGCAAAAGTAATGATGCGGCCAAAAATGTTGACAAGTTATTATTAGAATTTAGTCTCCATAGTTTATCACCCCACGCAACTTTTGATAGCAAGAACTTCATAAAAGAGAACATGCATGGAGGTGGTTCCTAGCTACATCAGCCTCAACTTGAGGATTTTTGGGAAGACTCTGTAGATGAAAGAGAAGTACAAAGGAGAAAGTGGATGACATTAGCTGTATATCAGGTTCGAGCTTTCAAGCTAGATCTTTAGATTCCTAACATGGTTGATGATAACTCAAGCATAATGGATGAAGGCTATCATGCCATTGCAATGGAACCCTTGCCTCTTGTGAAATGGTCTGAAAAAGAAGTTACATATGTTAAGTTTCTTTCCCTTCATGTGTTGAGGAGAATAGAAAAATGGCTAAAGGGGAAGGTGAAGGAGTGTGCTAGTTCTACTATGCCAAAGGATTCAGCTTCTCAAAACCAAAGTAGGTCTCAAACTGCCCATTTGTACAGGAGATCTTCTAGTTTGGACCTGACTCTTCATAGAGTCGGCTCACAATCGAATGGCGGTGACGGTAGGCCTCCTGAGGAGTTTGTGAAGATGAAAATGATGTGTGAGCAAGACACTCAACTAGCAAAAGGAACTACCAGATTAGCTGCTTCTTGATCCAAAGCAGACTATGTGCCACCTGTGAATAACCCTGTAAATGATAGTGATTCTTTTATTTTCTCTCAGATTGGAGAAGATAGCCTGTTGCACTCTTTGCTAAGCCTACCACATTCCCCCCATCAAAATGAAGCCCCAGAGTAGAATTCTCACCTTGTTCCTCTTGTTGCTACTACTAATGTTCCGACCCCATATCCCAATTGGTTAAAGAAAGTAGTTCAGAAGAAAAAGAGATACACTCCTCCTTCAGATGAAGGCATTAATACTATAGCAAATTTGCTACAAAGCACTCCAAGGCCTAAACATGCTAAAAGGATGTCAAGGATGGTAACCAACCTTGCCTCAGGAAATCAATTCCTAGAAATTGCAGACCCAGTGGTGGATAAGAATGAAGATGAAGTGACAGAGATTGAATTTAGAATGAGTAGAGTAGATTTGGGACCTTCTACTACATAGGGCGACCTTTACCATGTCAAATATTTAGTCAATAACATATCTAAAAGGGTAAAGGGGTTGTAGGAAGAAAATTCAAAGCTCTTGGCACATGTAAGTTCTTTGTCATCCTTTGTTAATTCGGTTGCTAAAATAATAACACCTGCAACTGAAATACCCTTAAATGCCGACCTTCATATCCTCGATCCTAATTTGCTTTAACAAGTCAAAACCTCTTTATCTTTGAAAAGTGCTATGGATCAGTGGGTCAAGAAAATTACTTTTGATGGTCTTGTATTTATTGACGAGGTTGTAAAATTATATGATTCTGTATATGCTAAGAGGGAGGTTTTGATAGTAGAATTTGAAAAGGCCAGAAGTGATCATCATAGCCTATCTTTAGCCTCTAAAGAAATACAAGAGATGGCTGACATGGATCCCAACATCTTAGTAGTTGAGGAAGTAGTAGTTGATCCTAGAGAGTTAAACACACCTGTGTGGACTGATGTAGTTGAATGGAAACTCTATCTCATAATTGCAACAGAGGATGAAATGAGGAAAGAAATTACAGTCTATTACAAAGAGATGATGGACATTAAAAGGGATTTTTCTACTATGGAGGTAGAGGCTAATGGGTCTGACAATGAGAAACTCTATCTCATAATTGTAGCAGAGGATGAAATGAGGAAAGTAATTGTAGTCTATTACAGAGAGATGATGGACATTAAAAGGGATTTTTCTACTATGGAGGTAGAGGCTAATGGGTCTGACGATGAGAAACTCCTGGATGTGAAGGAAATTAAATAGAATTTCAAAAAGGTAGTAACTAAGGAGGTAATGAACTATAATGCAATTACCGGTGAATCACTGGGAAGGCTTGTGAAAGTAGCGGTTCATATCAACACTGCTAGAAATAAGTTTGATGATGTGCATCAAAAGGTGGTGGACTCTGATAGAGCAGTGATGAAGAAGAAGCATCAGATCAACATGTCAAGAACCCCACCGAGGATGTCATTGACACATGTTATCAGCAAATATAGGGCATATAAGGCAAGGTTGCAGGCATAGGTACCTCAAGCAGTGCAAAGTGGCATAGGAGAAGGCGAGTAGATGAAAGAAGAAGAAGAAGCGATGGATGAGGTGGACAACAGAGATGAGGATTTGGAAATCCTCAATTAATTTCAATTTCATGTTTTAATGATTTTATAATATTTTCTCTAAAACTATTGGCTCTAGAGAGCCCTTTTATTATTACTATTATTTAAACATCTTTGAATTTGGCTATTTCAAGAAGCCGTTATGGTTTTAAAAATAGTTACTTTCAGCTAAGCTATATATTCTGAGTAGCTAGTCAAATTAGGGATCTTTTAACAAACTTTGTGTTGCAAGGGTGATGTAAATTTTAGTTTTTAGCTACTTGATATATGCAATGGTAATTAATACAATGGAGTTTGGAATGATCATAAAATTTGTGTTGTGATTATTTGAATTCATGTTATGCTTAAGTTGAATGTGTTGTTGTTGGTGTTGATGATTTTTGCGTATCTCAGTGGTTGGATATCTTTGATTCTTGCTCACTACTATGAATCATTTATCTTTTGATATTTTATTTGAAGTGGTGAATATATAGTGTATGATGTCAGTTTATATTATTTTGTGGATGTTATATTGGTGAAGTCTTTGAGCTTCTTGTGGTTCAGATATTAATCTATCTTTACTGCTTTCTAGTCAAAAGCTCTGCCTTTGTTATTTGTTTTATGGTTAAAGGCAATTCTAGTTTGCATTCATTAGAATATCTTTCGAAGGTAGCTGCGCTTTGTTAAGGAAGCTGAGAGCCTTTATAAAATATCAATATATTAGGCTCAAATTTTGATTACATTTGTCACTTGTCCGGGTGAGAGTATATAGAGCTAGGTGGCAAATCTGTTAACCAACACAGCATCAACCCCTTGCTCTTGAGGTTCAAAATCCCCTTTGTCTACCACCGACTCAACTAATTTCTCACCACTAGAAAACTTATTGACTTTCTTTTTACCAACCTTCCTGGGCACCGGTTGATCCTCAAGGATCTCTTTCCTCTTTTTACCTCCCAAACATGAAGGGTTGTACTTCAAGCCACACAGACCCTCAGCAGCTGCCTTTTGAGATTACCCCGGGGACCCAGGAGCTCCCCCTGAAGGGGTAGCTGAGTCAGTTGGGCCCTACAAGGTAGGGTTATTTTTCTGGGGGTCCAAAGGGGTTTTGGTGCCTTTTTTCTTGTGGGACCAGGATCCAAGATTAACAACAAGTTGGGCCATAGGGTTTTGGGAGGGCCTAGTGGGGCCGTGGAGATCTTTAATAGCGGGGTTATTGACCTTACTTTTACCAGGGCTACCATACTTGACACTCAAGGGGATGTTATCATCTAATTCATTGCTTTCTTCAACAAGACAAGTAGTTATAAGCTTAGCAGAGCAAAGGCACAAATGAAAATGGAACAAGTGAAGGATCAAGCCTTGATGGAGTGGGACAACAACAACAGTAGGGTTACCTTCATGGGTCTTCTTAGTATCCTTAACAGAAGACTGTAAAGATGGAAGAAGATAAAAAGGAAAATTCACCAGAATCTTATGCCTAGAATGATTTAATAAGGTAAAATGATAATGATAGTAGCACCTATACCTACCCTCCAAGGTGATATACTTTATGATGAGGTAGCAGACTCTAGCCTAGGGGTTGATGAGGCTTTCCCTTTCGGAGCCATCCTACATACGGACATGTGACTCCCCTTCTTAGAAGAATTTCTTCGTACCTTCTAGGTCCTGCACTTTGGTTTGTTTTGTCAACCTTTTTCCATCATAGCACAATCCCATGGCTTTGGCAATGGTTTCTTTAGACACTTCGAATTGAACACCACCAACCTAGACTTTACAATCATCATCCCATGACATCGCAAACTGGACTGAGAGATTTTCATCAAAGTCATTTAAACATTCCAATAACGACATAATTCCTCCCTTGTAACATATACTCCACAACATGGAGTCCACCTTAAACTCAGCACAGGAAGAAGTTTTGGTTCAAACGTTATCTCCACCCATGGCCATGTTCCTCACAATATGAAAGGGAAAATCACACCACATAAACCTCGGCACCTAGGGATAATGTAGCTCCTCTTTGAATTGTCTAGAAATAATGAAATGTATGTCATCATGAAACTTTCTCTTAAATCTGCTCAAACCACAAAGCTCGTACTTTGAATTCCCTTCACATTTTGAGTAATAATTACAATCATTATAAAACTTGTGCAGGCTTACAATGGAGAGAAGTACCACCAGGATTTGAAATGACCCGCTGTGCCAGCTAAGTGAATGCCACAAGGTCATGCTGATATGTCCTTTGCTTATGTGGAAGTCTCCGATCCTTATGGGATGAGGATATGTCATCTTAGCCATGATGACAACAGCCTTCTTATATCTCCTTCTATGACTAATCCTAAACATGAGGGCAATGATAAGAATATATATGGAAATATAATCAAAGCAAAAATACTTCAGGACAACCATTAATTAGTATATGGTTATGCCTCCATTTGGAGGTGATTTCTAACATTGGGAGAAAGGTTTTTAAGACTCCTCCAACACCTTATGGGGAAGAGGTTTCTCCCTAAATTAGCCATGACATCTGCCACTTGATTGCCCTCTATATAGATATGTCTAATCTCAAAGCCCTCAAAGCCAAAAAGAATTTTCTTAATATCCTAAATGATGTCATCCTTGACAACATCATCAATAAGTTTGGAGTCCCCTTCAATGAGTAGGTTTTTAACACCACTAGCAAGGGCCACCTTAAGGCCCCAGAGAAGGGTCATGGCTTCAGCAACATTGTTAGAATTTTCTCTAAGACCACTAGCATAAGCCGCAACAAGTTCTCCCTTAGCAGTCCTTAGGACTCCTCCACTGGCTAAGCCTAGGTTCCCTTTTATAGCTCCATCAAAATTGAGCTTTTTCCATCCATCAATAGGGGGAGACCACTTAGTATTAGAATGAACTTTCCTTTTAGAGTCATCCGTTCTACAGATGTGAGTTAGGATACTCCACTGATATATGATACTAACTTCATGTTTGTTGGGGGGATTGTCAGCAACTTTCAGAGTGTTTTAGAGATATTTTCCTGCAGAAGTTTAGCACACATGTGCAAAAGACCTCCTGGGGGATTTTGTCTTTTCCCTAAACAACCTATTATTTCATTCCTTCCAAAGGCCCCAGGCTAGGATGGGGGGAACCTGGGCCCATATCTCTTTACAAATAGGATGGGTAAAGGGAGGCTTCCAACACCTTAAGACAAAAAAGAGATCAAAGTTCATGCTCCAAGAGACTCCTAAATTCTATAGAGAAAGGCTCCAAACTTCCTAGGAGAAATCACAATGAAGCAATAGATGGGGAATTGTTTCTTCATCCTTCATGCAAAGAGCACAGTGGTTAGAGATTTGGAATCCTCCTAAGTGAAGGTTGTCTATCGTTAAGATCTTGTTTTGTATAGCAATCCATAGGAAGTGATTGATTTTGGGACAAGGTTGTGGTTCTAGACCCTTCTCCAAAGCTTAGAGTCCTCATTATGCTCCATAAATAGGTTGTAAGCATATCTGACAGTAAAGACTCCAATCCTGTCCTTAGCCCATAATAGTTTGTCTATCTAGGGAAATAAGGGAATCCTGCAAGCATGGAGGGAGAGTTGTACCTCCTCAACCATCTATATAAGATCATTCTGACCCTAACAGTACTCTGACAACTATTTCCAGCCACCAAAACTAGGAAGAAGGTAATCAACAACCATTTTTCCAAAGAAAGTAGTAGCCCTATCATCCAGTAATTGGATATTTTGAGTCTTACAAAGAGGGGGCCTTTAAGCCAACTATATTCCCAAACTTGATAGATCTATAATCCCCCATCTTCCATTTAATACCTTGCAACAGTAAGGTTCCACTTTTTAATACATTGCTCTAGATCACTGAACCCCTTGGGATACCAATGGTGTACAGGAAGTTGTCAAAGTTAAGATTAGATAAGTACTTGGCCCTCATGATATTGATCCAATCCTTACCTCCATTTAGGAAATTCCACCCAATCTTAGCTAGGAGAGCTTTATTTATCAGGTTTATTTTTTTAATTCCAAGGCCTCCTTGTTATTTGGGTCTACAAACTTTATCCCAACTAACTAGGGCCATCCTTTTTTCCTCTTCCATCCCTGTCCATAGGAAATTTTTTTGAATTCTCTCAAACTTTTTAGCAATATATTTAGGGATTTTGAAGAGGGACATGAAGTAAAGATGAATTCCTTGAAGGGAAGCCTTCAACAGTTGATATTTTCTAGCTTGACTCAACAAGTTCCCTTTCCACCCAGCCATCTTCTTTTGGTTTCTTTACAGGATGGAATTCCAATATGTCAGAGGGACATCTTTAATAGCCAAAGGAAGGCCAAGGTAAGTACCTAGGAGCTCGCCATTAGTATAGCCCAGGATCCCCATGATTTTTTGTTGGAGGTCCAGAGGAGTGTTGAAGAAGTAGATCAAGCTTTTATCATGGTTGATACACTAGCTAGATGACTCTGCATAATCCTTTAGCACTCTCTTCCATTCATGGCTTCAACCACAGAGGCAGCCCCAAAAAGGATAGTGTCATCAACAAACTTCTGAATGGTAGCATGGTTTGCTGTTGAAGCAAGTTTAATACCTTTGATGTCCTGAGCATTCAGGAACTTTAGAAAACTCCTACTGAGCACCTCTACCATAAGGATAAAAAGGTAAGGGGATAACGGGTCACCTTGTCTTAGGCCCCTACCCGCCTTAAAAAACCCCTAGGGACCCCATTAACAAGGATAGAGTACTTAACAGAAGTCACACAAGTTTGGATGAGCTGCAAGTTCTATCTTGCAACCCCATCTTCTCCAAAACTCTATAAAGGAAGTCCCAAGCCACCTATCATAAGCTTTGGATATGTCAAGCTTAAAGACCATCCTAGGCAACTTACTTCTTTCCATTGAATGAATGAATTCATGAGTGGATATCACAACATCCTAAATTTGCCTTCCTGAGATGAACACCTTCTAACTATTACTGATCAAACGATCCAGGATAGGTTGCAACCTACAAACCAGAACCTTAGAAAATATCTTATAGCTTTGGATATATCAAGCTTAAAGACCATCCTAGGCAACTTACTTCTTTCCATTGAATGAATGAATTCATGAGTGGATATCGCAACATCCAAAATTTGCCTGCCTGGGATGAACACCTTCTAACTATTACTGATCAGATGGTCCAGGATAGGTTGTAACCTACAAACCAGAACCTTATAAAATATCTTATAGACCATGTTATAGAGGCTGATGGGCCTAAAATCTGCCATACTCATAGGATCAATTTTCTTGGGTACAAGTGCTATGAAGGTATGATTGTTAGGGTTCAGGTAGATCAGAGAAATAAATATTAACAATTATATGCAAATTAAATAACCCAAATATAACAATGAAGAACAACACAAAAGAGATCAACACAAAAATTTAACGTGGTTCACCCAAAATAGGCTACATCCATAGAAACTCAGCCATCCAATGATTTTATTATCCAGTGCAAAATAGATTACAATCTCACGAATTCCACACCCACAACATACATCCCAACTTCTTATAACAAGCTTTTTTGAAAGATTCTAGAATTAGAGTTTTACAAAGTCATTTTTCTTTTGTCGGTTAACAAAAATTAACAACTAACCCTAAACAGTATTTGCATGATCAGTTTCCACATACCAACAATCTCCCACTTGGAGACTGATCCTAGATGACACTGTTGCATTTGCAGCTCCCACTGGATTATAGGCCTAGCTGGTTTCTTATGTCCACCATTATCAGTTGTGAAGGCCAACATAAATTGATGAGGAAATTGGGTAGAAGCACAAAGCTGTCACACTTTTATAAAGGAAACGACCAACGTTGATCCAACTTTTAAACTTGAATCGCTAAAAAGTGACATATGTTTTGAATTTTGAAATGATGCAAAATAATTAAATATTTATTTTTTAGTATATTTTATGTTTGTATTTTTTGAAAAAATTTAAAAAATTATTTGAATATAGTTTTTAATAAATTGAAACTATAATTTAGTTGCTAATAAAATGCTGAAAAATGAAGTTACATGAGACGTCAATCTTTTCATAGTAAATTTTATTTCTTTTTCATCAATTTTTTTGTGTATTTATAACTTGAAACTTTAGTGCATGGATATATTTTTTTCCAATTTTGATAAATATGTATTTTTAAATAAATAATAAAATGTGTGTATTAAAACGTAGTTGTTTCCATTCACCGTCAGCTTTCATATTAACTATTTATCTAAAATAGAAAAAAAATATACCATCTTGATATAGATTCTGTTATCTAGTGTATCATTTTTTTTCCAATTTTTTTAAATAAGTTTTACTATTTTTCCTTGACATGGTAATCAACCTAATGTTTTGTGCTGATAACCTACTTTTAGTAAAACTAGAAAAGAAAATATAAATAATAATTAAACTATTAATATATATATATATTTTTGAAAACTAGACTTATAGATCTACAAAAGGGTATTTTTATATTTTTAAAAAAATATTATTTACACAACTAGAATTTGTTGAAATATCAAGTTTTTCAAATAATTTTATTTTTTTGGTAAATTGGCCTCATAGTGGTGCTACATATGCATTTAGCCAACAATTTTAGTTAGAAAATTTGTGGACATAGCTAACTTAGCTAGAATGAATCTTACAAGATCATATGTTTGACCAAAATTAATTTTCAGTTAGAAATACTTAAATTCACTTGTGCTAATAAGTCGACTGAAAGTGTGACACAACTTTGTGCTTTTACCCAATGAGTTTCTCCCGTGTAACTTCCTTTTTGAACATATCTGCAAGATTCTCACTTGTGTGAATTTTCTCCAGCTTCAACTGTCCATCCTCCAAAATTGACCGGATGAAGTGGTATCCGAGCTATATGTACTTAGTTTTGAATGTAGAGCTAAATTCTTAGCAAGATGAATGGCACTCTGGCTATTAGTGTACAAAGGGCTATCTTTTTGTGATTGCCCCAATTCCTCCAAAAAATGTTGTAACCAAATAATCTCCTTGCTAGCTTCCATAGCAGCAACATACTCAGCTTCAGTGGTTGAAAGTGTAAAAACCTTTTGCAGCCTTGAAATGCAACTGACTATAGTACCTCCTACAGTAAAAACATACCTTGTAGTACTCCTCTTGCTATCAATATCACCTGCCAGATTAGAGTCAACATATCCTTTTAGAGAAGAATTTGTTCCTCCAAAACATAGTTTCTTTGAAGTAGTACCTCTCAAATATCAGAGAATCCATTTTACCGCATTCCAATGTTCCACTCTTGGATTGCTCATATACCTACTCACAACTGCTACTGCATGTGTAATATCTGGCCTTGTGCATACCATTGCATACATCAAGCTGCTAACTAATGATGCATATGGTATCTTAGACATTTTGTCTTCCTCCTCTTGTGTCTTTGGACACATCTCCTTAGTCAACCTAAAATGACTAGGCAAAGGTGTACTAACTGTTTTTGCATTCTGCATAGTAAACTTTTTCAACACCTTCTCTACATACTCACTTTGAGACAATTTTTTTTTTGTTTGTCTTGTCTCATGTGATCTTCATACCAAGGATTTGTTTTGTTGCACCCAAATCCTTCATAACAAATGAATTTGCTAATTTCTTTTTAAGTTCATTAATATGAGCTACATGTTAGACCCAGTAACAAGCATGTCATCAACATAAAGCAATAGGCTAATATAGATGCCTACCTAATTTCTTGAAATAAACACAATAATCAGAATGACATCTTTTGTAACCTTGTTCATCCATAAAACTATCAAATTTTAAACACCATTGCTGAGGTGCTTGCTTCAAGCCATACAAACTCTTCTTTAACCTACACACAAATTCCTCCTTACCCTTGACCTCATATCCCTGTGGTTGCTGCATGTATATTTCCTCTTCCAAACCCCCATGGAAAAATGTTGTTTTCACGTCGAGCTATTCAAGATGCAAGTCTTCTGCAGCCACAAGACTTAGAATAGTTCTAATAGAAGTCATCTTTACAACCAGAGAAAATATTTCATCAAAATCTATACCTTTTTTCTATGCAAAACCTTTTACCACGAGTCTAGCCTTATATCTTTTCTTGCCTGCATCTTCTTCCTTCAATCTGTAAACCCATTTATTTGGGAATGCTCTTTTACCTGCAGACAATTGGACTAAGTACTAACTTTGATTCTGTAGCAAGGAATCCATTTCCTCTTTCATGCCTAGCTCCCACTGCTTTTTGGTATCTACCTACATTGCTTCTTCATAACCTTCAGGTTCACCAGAATTAATTAATAATATAGAATATAATGATGGAGAAAATCTTTCTAGAGGTCTAGTTATCCTTGTAGAATGTCTAACACTTACAAGAGTCTGTGGGATAACTTGTTGTTGTTGAGCATTAGGTACCACATATTCCTTTTTGGCATGTTCATGCTTCTTTTCCTCCAGCTGATCTTTATACATGACCTTCTCGTTGAATATAACATCTCTGCTCCTAATGATTTTATGATTTTCATAATCCCCTAACCGATAACTAAATTAGTCTACTCCATATCCAATGAAGGTACAATTTTTAGACTTAGCCTTAAGCTTGGTTCTATTTTCAATATCATCATGGACAAAATCTTTACAACCAAAGTTTTTCAGAAACGAATAGTTTACATTTTTGCCTATCCATGCCTCCTCTGGAATGCGACCACCTAAAGGATTTGAAGGTCCCCTATTTATTAAATGAACAACAGTATGTACAACATCTTCCAAAAAGGGTAAGGGTAGTCCAACATGCAATCTCATGCTCCTTGCACACTCCATAATGGTCATATTCATCCTCTCAGACACACCATTTTCTTGTGGGGTTCCAAGAACCATTTTCTGCCTACAGATTCCATTGTATGAACATTAATTTTCAAATACTCTACTGCAATACTCACCTCCATTATCAGATATGAGACACTTCAACTCTTTTTCTGTCTCATTCTCAACCAAAGCTTTCCACTTTTTAAAAGTTTCAAATACTTTTGATTTTTGTTTTAGGAAATACACCCATGTTTTCCTAGTTGCATCATCAATAAAAGTAACATAATAACAAGAGCCACCAAGAGAAGATACCTAAGCTAGTCCCCATACATCTAAATGCACAAGATCTAATTTCTCACTCTTCTTCTCTTTCCCAACTTCGAGAAATCAGACTCTTTTCTATTTCCATAAACACAATTTTTGCAGAACTCCAAATCAATCTGCTTCAAACCTAGTAGCAATTTTTTGGAGTGAAGGATCTTCATCCCTTTCTCACTCATGTGCCTAAGTCTATGGTGGCACAATTCTAATTTTGTCCTTGTAGCAAGTGCTATAACCATCTCAGTAGCAATTGTTTCTGTAGCAGCTAAGGTAGAATAAGTATTACCAGTACACAAATACAATGTACCTACTTTTTCACCTTTATCTACTACTAATGCACCTTTAGTGACCTTCTAGACTTTGTCTGAAAACTTAACTATGCAACCTTCACTACCTAGTTGTCGTACATAGATTAAATTCCTTCTCAAATTTGGAACATGCCTTACCTCTTGTAGCAACCATTCATTTCCATTTTGTAACTTGATTTTTATCTTTCTTTTTCCAACAATCTGACAGGGTTCATCATCACCGAAATATACCTATCCAAAATCATTTTGAACATAATCTACAAAATATTTCCTATGGGGTGTGACATGAAATGAATCCCTTGAATCTATTACCCAGCAATCTTTATCATTATCTAAACACAAAATTAAATCATCCTGTAATTTATTACTTGCAACAATAGCTTCCTTACTTTCATCATGTTGTTCATCTTCTTGTTTGCCCTTTCGAGACCAACAATCCTTCTTCAAGTGTCATGGCTTTCCATAATGCCAACAATCCATTCTTCCTCTGGATTTAGATCTGCCTTTCTTTGACTTCCCTTGTGACTTCCCATGATTTGTTGGGCTTTTTCCTCTATCCTTTGTTCTTCCCCTATTCTCTAGAGTCAAGGCATTACCTGATGTTGAACTCTCACCTGTGCTTTTCTATCGCATTTGCTCGCTAAGGATAACACCAACAACATCATCAAATTTCAAAGTATTTGAACTAAAGACAGAGTTACTTATAGCCATTACCAAGCTATTCCATCTTTTTGGCAAAGAACATAAAACCAAGAGAGCCCTCACCTCTTCATCAAATTTCACTTTTATAGAAGTTAACTGACTAGTAATCGTATTAAACTCATTTAAATGATCTGGCACATATCCACCTTCAATCATTTTTAGATTAAACAAACACTTCATGAGAAATACCTTATTAGAGGCTGAGGGTTTTCATACCATTTAGCAAAAGCTTTCATCAGTTCATCTGTTATCTTCACTTTTATTATATTGAACACCACAGATGGTGCTAGGCACAACCAAATGGTTCCCAGTGCCTTTCTTTCCAGAAGTTCCCATTCCTCATCAGTCATTACTATCGGTTCTTGGCTTTTCCTTCCAATAGCCTCCATAAATCCTTTTGATAGAGATAATCCTCCTCTGCATCTTCCATAACTGATAGTTCTACCCATTGAATTTATCTACCTTCAATTTACCCTCGTTCGCTATTGCTCCCACTCAACCATGAGACTCCCACTCAACCGTGAGACCTTCTTGCAGACAATAATCGAACACAACACGCTCTGATACTAGTTTTTAGGGTTTAGATAGATCAGAGCAATAAACATTAACAATTATATGTAGATTAAATAACTCAAATACAATAATGAAGAACAACACAAAAGAGATCAACACAAAAATTTAACGTGGTTCACCCAAAATGGGCTACATCCACAGAAACTCAGCCATCCAATGATTTTATTATCTAGTGCAAAATAGATTACAATCTCATGAATTCCACACCTGCAACATACATCCCAACCACTTATAACAAGTTTTTTTGGAAGCTTCTATAATTAGGGTTTTACATTTAGTCATTTTTCTTTTATTGGTTAACAAAAATTAACAACCAACCTTGAACGTGCAAAAAAAGGGGAATTTTTTTTTTTAGGGGCTACATCCTTGAACCCTTGCTTCTTGGGGGCTGCCACCCCTGAACCCCCGCTTGGGACCTGGCCCGGCCCCAAACCCTGGCAAGGATACATTATGAGTGTATAGTATTTGCATGCTTAGTCATCACATACCAACAACGATTGAGTTATTTTAGCAGCTTTCCAATTCTAAATAAATCCATAGCCACTTCAGTAACATCCTTCCCCACAATGTTCCAGTATTCTTGAAAAAATGCAGGAGGGAAACCATCTGAGGATGGGGCCTTGAAGGCACCCATAGAGAAGGTACAAGCATAGACTTCTTCCTCCATCACTAGTTTAGTAAGTAGAGTATTATCGTCAGCATTAAGCTAGGTGGGGATGATATCAATTAGCTCTTTCTTAACTAATCTATCCTGGGCAACAAGAAAATTCTTAAAATAGGTAGCAGCCACCTGTTCCACGTGAACATTTGACTTAACCATTGAACCATTTCATCTAGCGATATGTTATTTTAACCAACATTTTCTATTATTACCCGACAATCTTTTTTTTGTTTGGTAGTTTTTTCATTAAATATAAGTTGTTTTGATTTACATAGCAGTTTTTAACCTGCAATCATTGTTATGTGTAGGGATGATGTTGGAATGACATCTGTAGGTCACTTTTTAAAGTTTTAAACTTAAGGTCAAAGTGGGGGATCTAGGCCTTGGTTTTGTCTAGCCCTTGAGGGCTTAAGTTTATTGTTTTCTAGCGGTGGTTCCCAAGCCACGCAATGGATCTGGCCACCACCATTGCTATATTGATGTCCATTTCCCAAGGACCACCCTAGCACCACCTAGCCAACAGGCATCACCCATTTCTGCCATTGACTCTCTACCCAGGGGAGTGAAATTGCCCTACGGTCACCATAGAGCCACCAGGGCTTGTGTAATGCCTCCTTAAGGATTTTTTTCTTTTTCTTTTTTCCATAGTTCTTGGGCGTATGAATTTATATTTTTAACTTGTTATAAGCATTGGAAATCTCTTTCTAAGAAATTTTTCATGATTTGATTAATATCTTCTGATCTTGTTGTAGTTTTCCAAGATTTGTCACCAAAATTTAGTTTTGCACTCTTTTTTTGACAAGGCATAAATTGTTCCCATGATGTTAAAATTAACAAACTCTTATTAGAAATTTAACAAAAAATGTAAGGAATACATAATTGTACACACATAATTTTTTTTTATCTTGGACAACCTATTTTCCTAAAAAATCATAAAATTGTTGTATTATAAACAGTTGATTTAGGCTTCCAACTTGCACAATTGTACTCACAAACTTGTATTTTTTGAGGGGGCATATTTTATAGCATTATTTATTTTGGGGGGTTTAATTTTTAGTTTTTGTCATTTTTTAGGTTTGTAAAGCATGTATGCAAATGTCTTCTTGTGGTCACCTCATGACATAAACTAAAATTGTCCTTTTTTTGGACACTTGTAAGAACTCTACAACAACACAATTATTTATAAATGCACTAATATAAAGTGTCATATCTAATTTGTGTTCCTTTTGGGGGGGGGGGTTCTTGCACACCATTTTGTTCCTTTTATACTCACACTATTTTATAAAGTGCTATGGGGGTTGTGTACATACCTTATTTTTATCATCACAACTTTGTCCAGTGAGTGTCCATGACAAAATTCTAGTCTCATGTGTGTGTGCCTTGTTTTTTCACACCCTTTTTAGTTTCATGTACATCATATAAGATGTGATGTTGCATCCCTTTGCACACCTATGTTCCATATTTCAGTTGATCTACCAATACCTCTCCCTTGTTAACATTATGGGGGTATCATCACATGGTTATGCTAATGCTTCTTTGGTTTCATTTTGGAGTGAGCTATGTATCTAGTTTTTTTCCTATGTACTAAGCAAATGCAATGACTAGTTACCCATTCATTTCGTTGAGATGGAACCAATATTATATAGACACTCTTCCATTCTTGTTTCTAGAGGCAAACTTCTACCTTTTTTAGTTGATCAATATTCATAAGACTTTAGAACTTTGTATAGCCCCACATGCAAATTTAGTAGTGTTGATGGGGTCACTCATGTAGTGTTTTTTTGTTTCTCTTTAATCATTGTACCGTCTACATTTTTTGACTACATAAATTATTTTTTCCTTTATACCATTTGTGATCACATTTTTTTTTTCTTTGTGCCATCTGTGTATATATGGTTGAGTAATGTAATTGAGGGAACTTGTGTAGAGTTTTGTGCCTTGCTCATCCTAATCTACATTCATTGAAAGGTTCTTTGATTCCAACAAAAACTAGTTCTTCTTCGATAGAGTTTGCAACGTCTACATGCATAGGAGTTCTTTATGTTCTTATCTTTCAAGGATATCTTTTGAGGAGGTTTTTTTTTTTGATATGCCTCGGACAACTGAGAGGGGGGGTGAATCAGTTGTCTCAAAAACTTAAACACTTCTACAATTAAACATCAATCACTTATCCACAATTATATGATTTAACAATGAATGCATGAAATTAGAAACTTAACCACAGATACAACATCAAACATAAGAGACACTAGATTTTACATGGAAAACTGCAAGGTAGGGAAAAACCAGGGAGAGGATTAGCTCTCAATATATATTGCAATCTTGAAATAATGATGTTCAGGCTTGGTCACTCCACGGGCCTAAACAAACTGGCTCACTGCCATGAAGAACAACTAGGTCTAGCAGGCTCACTGCCTCAACCCTACACCTAGCAAGATTACAATAAGGGCTGTTAAACCTTACTGGAGGCTCACTGCCATGATCAACACCTTCACATCTACGATTGACATACAATAATTCCTCTACTCTGTTCTACCTCTACTCTATTCTACCTCTTCTCAGCTCTGCCTCTTCTCTGCTCTACCTTTTGGACCTTTCTTATTATCTTTCCATTTTCACTCGAGGACTCTTTTCCACGACTCAACTACAAGTATTTATACACTTCATCAACCTTGGAATGATCATCAAGGTCAGTATTACAATCATCAACCATTGGAGCAATCTGCAAGGTCAGCATTACAAGCATTTACAAAATAGGTCCTGACTTAATACAACATTTTGCAAAGGGAATGAAGTAAAGATGTATGCGGATCACGCCATGCCTTAGTTGGGACTCAAACATGATCTTCCATGCCACAACACACTTCCAAAATCTTCAAGGGATCTCTGCAATAACTGGAATTAACCAAGTGAGCTAAGACTAGTTACACATTACACTGTCACGGAACAATCTTCAAATAAAATCTCAATTCCTTAACGTGGACCAATGTCAAGATAGGAACATGATTAGGAGACATCCACAAGCACATTATAATCATCAGGAGTAACCACACAAACCTTAACCACTATAACAATAGGATCTTCTCACTTGAACACATGAACTTCACTGTCTTCGACTGTCATAAAAGAAAGATAGCTTGCTAACCACCAAAACATGAACCACTGCAATTGTAGGTACTTATCATCATCCTAGACTTCCCTCTAGAAATGTAAAGCAAAATAATTTATTATGGAGGAATGCAGAGCATAATACTTTCTCCCTATCACCAGAGAATAATTAGAAGGAGCAAGCTTTACTCCGGTGAATGTAACTTTCTCACAACTTCACACCGGAAGATCAAACTCAGGATTTAGCATCTTCAGACATCCCTTCAAATAACTTCCAATCCACAAACTAAGATCTTCACCCAACAAGAGATGCAGAGTAGTCTACCAGATTGTTCTTTAGCATACAACTCTCTGTCTATACTGCACTTCATTGTAACTCACTTGATTCTTCTGGAGAGGCCAATTTTCTCAATATCATCAACACACAAGGCTTCTAAACAAGTAATAGAATAGAACACAGTTGACACCAATGACAACAAAGATATGTTGACATCAATGACAACACCGATTAGGTACATACTTGCAACAATCTCCCCCTTTGTCATTGATGGCAACATTTGATGTGAAAAACTACAACAGCCATCAAGACAAGATTCTCCCCCTTTCTCTTTACACATCTGCACTCTTTCTTTCTACAAGATTCTCGCCCCTTCTCTTTACACACCTGCACTCTTTGTCTATCTAAGTTTTTCCATGACTTCTCTTCCCCTTTGACATCAATGGAAAAGGGCACATACTTGCAATCTGCCACTTCTGAACTAGACTCTTTCCTGAACTTTCTGACTACCCCCCTCAGAAGTAGCCCTTAAAGGCATTAATCTAGATTTCTGAGCACCTCTGGACTGATGCAATATTGTACATCTTAGTTTAGAGTAGGAGGGGTGATAAATCTTAACTTTTCTCTGAGATACTCAAAGGTATCCTTAGGTAGAGGCTTGGTGAAAATGTCTATAATCTGATCTTTGGTAGAAACATACTGCAACTTGACTTCATTCTCTATCACCTTTTTCTCGAAAAATGATACCTAATGGACATTTGCTTTGTCCTTGAATGCATCACTGGATTCTTTGATATGTTTATGGCACTTGTGTTATCACAAAAGATTGCAATTGGATCCTCATACACAACTCAGACTATAACAAATGGTGGAGGTTGGATTAAATCTTTGCCTTCTCAGTCGCCACTTTTTACTTAGTCAACTTCTGTTATTTCCTTCTCCTTTACTATTATGTATCTCTTCAAACTCTTTTTGGGTTTCATGCTTCTTCTTTTCCTTTTTCCAAATCATTTTTAAAATTTGAATTTGGTTAAGAAATGAAGAAGATATGCCTGTTTTACTGCAACTACCTTTTTGACTTTTTCTGCACGCCACTTTTCCAGTAACATCAACATGTTGACAACTGTCAACTTGTTTATCTTATTTTCAACTGCATGAATGACTCATTCCTTCCACAAATGATATTTTAATCCTTCCACAAATACTTGGAATTTAATAATTATCATTCATCATAATATATGATCATAATTTAGCATCAACTAACTAAAACATACAAACATTTATAAATCATCATTAATCATAGTTAAGGCTTCAGGGAATCAAGGTAAAGTTCATAAATATCTTAGGAATGATATTATAACATCATGAACATGGATTAAATCATAAGTAATGGTGAAATAAATAGGACAAATAATAAGCTCATCACAAACTTGATCCTTAACAACCTATTTAACCAAGGTGCTCCAGCACCACCATGACTTTATAGAATTTACACAACCTCTGTTGCAAGTATGGGCCTAACCGATGTTGTCATTCATGTCAACATACTCCTGTTGCATTGATGAAAAGGATTGGATGAGCTGAGTGCTGAGGATATTGAGAAAATTAGTCCTAATCAGGAACAGAGAAGAACAGTGAAGACAACAAGGTAAAAGTCCAAGATAAGACAAGGATCAGAGGATGCAGTTTAAAGGGTCTATAGATATGTGTCTTAAGGTGATCCAGTAAAGATTTTAGAGGTCCACATGAAGATTTGAAGAATTTGTGGCTGTACAAGTAAAACGGGTTCTGGCAGGTGTTCAGAGGTGACAAAGTGATACATATAGGTCCGGTGAGATCTAGAAATACATTATCCTATTCTACAGATTTGAGGGAGTGTTGAGGAAGTCTTTTGGAAGTGTCATCTCAATTGGTTCATGGTTTGAAGGTTTGCAAGCATCTATTCCTTAGTGACAGTGGTGACAGACTGTGTTCTTGAGGTTCCAGATGAAGGAGAGAAGGATTTCAGTAAGCAGACAAAGTGTGGATGTTCTTGGTGATTCAGACAATCTTGTGGAGGTCTTTGGATTGTGTCCAGTTCATGTTGGTGGTCCGCATTGGAGTTGGAGCTCGCAATTGAAGAATAACTTTCAGATGATGGTGTTCTTCCTGAGACTGGCCGACCGGATGAGTTACACATCTTGCAGATGTTCTTGTAGATGTTTGCCGACTTAGATGACTATTCTTAAGTCGATGTCTTGTATATATATGGAGTTATAAAGTCATTTCAAAGTGTTTCTTGTGGAGATGTGAGTGTGGTAGCGAGAAAGAGAGCGAAAAGTAGAACAAAAGTTTTTGGACTTAAATGGAACTGATTCAAGCATGGTGAAGATGCTATTCCCCAGTTTAAGTATGTGATACTTATTATTTTGTAGATAATGAGTCTCTTGTAGGTAGTGAGCCTCTTGTGAGCAGTGTGCTCAGGTAGTGAGCCCTAATTGGCATGTGCTATTTTGTTCTTTCTATTCTTCTAACAGAGAATACAATCTTGAGTTAATCACCCCGTGGTTTTTCCCTTAAAAGGGTTTTCCACATCAAAATCTTGGTGTCTTATGTGTTGATGTGTTTCTGTTCTTGATTTGGTGCATAATGTTTTCATGATTGATTTATTGATATGCTGCTAAATCACTAAGAGGATTTAAGTGTGTAATTGGAAAGAAAGTTTTGACAACTAATTCACCCCCCTCTCAGTTGTCTATCCTGAATCTAACAATTGGTATCAGAGCCGAGTTCCTCTAAAAAGAGCTTAACCGCTTGAGGAGATCCAAGATGTCGTCCTACAAGAAGGATAGTCTAAAGTTTGATGGAACCAATTTTAATCTTTGGAAAAGTCGCATGAAATGTCACTTGCAATGTATGGCAATGCAGTACTAGACCATGGGTTCAACTCAGTATACTCCTCCACAGGGTGGCCCAAAAGCCCCAAATGAAATCACAGATACTAAAAACAATCTGCAAACTATAGAAGCTCTTCTAAGTGCATTATTTGATTCAGAGCTTTCAAATGTTGTTGACCTACCAACTGCTTTTGAGATTTAGAAAAAACTTGAACTTCTGCATGAAGGAGACAAGTATGTTAAATGTGCAAGGCTATAGAGTCTAAAAGGGAAATTTGAAAATTGGAAGATGAGAGAAGATGAAAATATCACTACTTTTATGTCAAGAGTAAAAGAACTTGTTTGTGGAATTAGAAATGCTAGTGGAGTCTTGGATGAAGATGAGATTGTTGGCAAAATTCTCAGATCCCTTCCTGCCTCTTATAAAATCAAGGCTACTGCCATTGAAGAATTCGGAGCCCATACAACTGTCACAAGAGATCAATTGGCTAGTAAATTGATTGCATTTGAAATGACCGAGTTTGGAGATGACCCCCCCAAGACTGAATTTGCATTCAAAGCTAGTGCCTCTGTAAAAGGTAAACAAAGGTTTGATCCGGGAGAGAACACTTCAAGGAAACTATCATGGTATGAAAAAGCAAGAAAAGACCTGGAAGAAGAAGAAGCTGAAAATGCTCAACTTGAAGCTCTTATTGCAAAAAGATTGCCAAGAGGATCTGGTAGGTATGAAGGGAAATTGCCTTTTAAGTGTTTTAACTGCAACAAGATTGGTCATTTTTCCTCAAGATGCCTAAAAAGATTTTCAAGGCCAAATCCCAACAGATCAAGATTCCAAAAGAATTGTTACTATGTTCATGAGGAAGATGAGAATGAAGGAGTAACAAATGATGACTCAGAGATAGGAAACAAATCCGAAAGTGATTGGGTGTTCATTGCCATCAAGGAAAAAGAACCAATGCTCTCTGAATCTATCAATCATAAAGTTGTAGGAAGAGCTCTGGCTGCCCAAGTTGAAGAAAAGGATGATTGGGTCATTGATAGTGGATGCTCTCACCATATGACAGGTGACAAAAATAAGTTCTTAGATTTGGAAAGGTATGAAGGAGGAGTGGTAAAATTTGGTGATAATTCTGCTAGCAGAATCAGAGGAAGAGGAACGATTTATTTTGATGGAAAGAACAAAACCAGTAATGTACTGTATGTTGAAGGATTGAAGCACAATCTACTCAGTGTTGGATAGTTAGTGGACAAAGGCTATGATCTCCAATTCAAGAATGGAAAATGCAAGATCTATGAAAGTCCCAGAACAAAGATTGCATCGGGTACTCAGACAAAAGGTAATATCTTCCATTTAGTTGGTATTGGTAAAAGTTGTCTGTTTGTGCAAGTAAATCAGAGTTGGCTATGGCATAGGAGGATGTGTCATGTGAATTTTGATAATATCATAAAGATTAGTAACACTCAAGCTGTAAGAGATCTTCCAAAACTGGTGAAACCTACAAATAGTTTGTGCAAAGAATGTCAGTTGGGAAAACAAAGCAAAGTCTCATTTAAAAGCAAAGAACAATCTTCTACTGGAATATTGGACTTGGTTCATACTGATCTATATGGTCTGACAAGAATCAGGGGTGTGCAAGGTGATAGATACTTCATGTTACTAATTGATGATTATTCCAGGATGATGTGGGTAACTTTTCTAAAGGAGAAATTAGAAGCTTTTGAGAAATTCAAAATATTCAAGGCTATGGTAGAGAATGAAACTAGATTGAAATTAAAATGTCTGAGATCTGATAGAGGTGGAGAATTCACATCCGGTGAGTTAATAGAATTCTGTGAGAAACATGGAATAAAGAGACAGTTGTCTGCTCCTAGGACTCCACAGCAGAATGGAGTAGTGGAGAGAAAGAACCAGACCATCCAGGAAGCATCTAGGACAATGATGATGGAAGCAAATGTTCCTCAAATCTATTGGAGAGAAGCTATCAGCACTGCAGTATATACTCTCAATCGAGTTCAAATCAGAAGCAATACCAATAAGACTCCTTATGAACTATGGTTTGGCATCACTCCTACTGTGAGGTATTTCAGAGTTTTTGGTAGCAAATGTTACATTAAAAGAGATGAAGATCTAGGAAAGTTTGATGCTAGAAGTGATGAAGGAATATTCTTGGGTTACTCTACTCAAAGAAAAGCATACTAGTGTTATAACAAGAGACTGAGAAAGATGATAGAAAGTACAAATGTGAAGGTTAATGAAGGAATTGAAAAACCCTCAAGATTTTATGAATATGATGAAGATGATCAGAATGGTGTTTTGACTCAAGGTGCCCAAGCCTCTTCTGAGATTTAGATTGATCCAGTAAATTAGGAAGAAGAGATAAGTTTGAATGAGCCTGATCAAGAAGCAGAAGTGCAAGAAACTCCCAAAGTGCCTAGGTATGTAAGACTGAACCACTCTGAAGATCAGATCATAGGTGATAAAAGCAAAGGTGTACAAACAAGAAGGAGAATTGCTCAAAATTTAGATGAGTATTGTCTGATTTCAAGGATTAAACCTAAGAAAGTGAATGAAGCCTGCAATGATGAAAACTGGACTAAAGCAATGGAGGAAGAGCTGATGCAAATTGAGAAAAATCACACTTAGGATCTTGTTCCCAGACCTAGAAACAAAAATGTGATTGAAACAAAATGGGTCTTTTGGAACAAACTAAATGAAGTTGGTGAAGTAATCAGAAATAAAGCTAGATTGGTCTGCAAGGGTTACTCTCAAATAGAAGGAGTTGATTTTGAAGAAACTTTTGCTCCGGTGGCAAGAATTGAAGCAGTTAGATTATTTCTTGCTTTTGCTACTTTCAAGGATTTCAAGGTATATCAGATGGATGTCAAGTCTGCCTTCCTGAATGGTGACTTGGAAGAAGAAGTGTACATTGAGCAACTGGATGGATTTCAATTGTCTGATCATGATGATATGGTCTGCAAGTTGAAGAAAGCACTCTATGGATTGAAGCAAGCCCCAAGAGCCTGGTATGAAAGATTGGATAAGCATCTTTTGAAGATTGGTTTTAACAAAGGTACTGCTAACAGTAATTTGTATTTCAAAATTGATCATGAAAACATCTTGATTGTTGAAGTGTTTGTTGATGATATCATTTTTAGAGAAAGAGATAGTATGTGTAAAACTTTTGCAAATCAAATGAAAAGTGAATTTGAGATGTCCATGCTTGGTGAAATGAATTTCTTCTTGGGTCTGCAAATCACTCAAACAAAGAAAGGAATCTTCATTTCTCAGACCAAATATGTGAAAGAATTGTTGAAAAAAATTGGGATGGAAGACTCAAAACCAATGAATACTCCCATGGCAACTAGATGTAAATTGAACAAGGATGATGACTCTCCTAAGGCTGATCAGACAAAGTACAGGTCAATGATTGGAGGATTGTTGTATCTCACTCAAACTAGACCTAAATTATGAACGTTGTTGGTCTTGTTGCTAGATTTCAAGCTGATCCTAGAGAATCTCATGTCATGGCAATCAAAAGGATTTTTAGATATCTAAAAGGGATAGTTGAGTGTGGATTGTGGTATCCCAGAGATCATGATTTTTCTCTTCATGCATATACAAATGTGGATTGGGTAGGAGATGTGGATGATTGGAAGAGTACCAGTGGTGGAGAATTCTTCTTGGGGAAGAGATTGGTTTCTTCGCTAAGCAAGAAACAAGAGGAAATATCTCTGTCCACAACTGAAGTAGAATATATTGCAGCAGCAGGTAGTTGCACTCAAGTTTTGTGGATGAAGCAGATGCTAAGAGACATCAGAATGGAGTATGAGGAGCCTATCACAATTTTCTGTGATAATTCAAGTGCAATAAATATATCTAAGAATCCGGTGTTGCATTCAAAGACTAAGCATATATCTATCAAGTTTCACTTTCTGAGAGAGCAAGTGAACAAGAATGAAGTCAGATTGGAGTTTGTGCCCTCCAAGGATCAAATTGCAGATATCTTTACTAAACCTCTACCTAAGGACTCTTTTGAGTATCTCAGGGAGAAGCTAGGGGTTATTGCCCCTCTAGTGATGAACTAAGGTGCACTAATGTGCATCAGTTTGGTGGATATCATAGTCATATCTTGTGATCTGGATTGATGATGGGGAGCTACTACTCAGGGGGAGCAGCTGATATGATTCTGAAATGGTGGAATTGCAAGTATGTGCCCTTTGCCATTGATGTCAAAGGGGGAGAGAAGACATGTGAAAAACAAGTGGTTGCTAATCAAAGGTGGAGTAGTAAAGGAAGAGAAGACATGCGAATGCTTGTTGATCATAGGAGGAGTTGTGTCAGTAAAGAAAAATTCTTGTCTTGATGGTCAAAACAATTTTTCACATCATATGTTGCCATCAATGACAAAGGGGGAGATTGTTGCAAGTATGGGCCTAACTGATGTTTTCATTGATGTTAGCATACTCTGGTTACATTGATGAAAAGGATTGGATGAGCTGAGTGCTGAGGATATTGAGAAAATTAGTCCTAATCAGGAATAGAGAAGAACAGTGAAGACATTAAGGTAAAAGTCCAAGATAAGATGAGGATCAGAGGATGTGATTTAAAGGGCCTATAGATATGTGTCTTAAGGTGATCTAGTAAAGATTTCAGAGGTCTGCATGAAGATCTGAAGAAGTTGTGGTTGTACAAGTAAACCTGGTTTCGGTAGGTGTTCAGAGGTGACAGAGTGATACAGATAGGTCCTATCAGATCTGGAAATGCATTATCCTATTCTACAGATTTAAGGGAGTGTTGAGGAAGTCTTTTGGAAGTGTCAACTCGATTAGTTCATGGTTTGAAGGTCCGTAAGCATCTATTCCATAGTGACAGTGGTGACAGACTGTGTTCTCGAGGTTTCGGATGAAGGAGAGAAGGATTTTAGTAAGCAGACAAAGTGTGGATGTTCTTGGTGACTCAGGCAATCTTGTGGAGGTCTTTGGATCATGTCCAGTTCGTGTTGGTGGTCTGCATTGGAGTTGGAGCTCGCAATTGAAGAATAACTTCCGGATGATGGTGTTCTTCCTGAGACTGGCCGACCGGATGAGTTACACATCTTGCGGATGTTCTTGTAGATGTTTGCCGACTTAGATGACTATTCCTAAGTTGATGTCTTGTATATATATATGGAGTTGTAAAGTCATTTCAAAGTGTGTCTTATGGAGATGTGAGTGTGGTAGCGAGGAAGAGAGCGAAAGGCAGAACATAAGTTTTTGGGCTTAAATGGAACTGATTCAAGCATGGTGAAGATGCTATTCTCCAGTTCAAGTATGTGATACTTATTATTTTGTAGACAGTGAGTCTCTTGTAGGTAGTGAGCCTCTTGTGAGCAATGTGCTTGGGTAGTGAGCCCTAATTGGCATGTGCCATTTTGTTCTTTCTATTCTCCTAACAGAGAATACAATCTTGGGTTAATCACCCCATGGTTTTTCCCTTAACCGGATTCTCCACGTCAAAATCTTGGTGTCTTATGTGTTGATGTGTTTCTATTCTTGATTTAATGCATAATATTTTCATGATTGATTTATTGATATGCTGCTAAATCACTAAGAGGATTTAAGTGTGTAATTGGAAAGAAAGTTTTGACAACTGATTCACCCTCCCTCTCAGTTGTCTATCCTGAATCTAACAACCTCAAGATGGGTGTCTGCCTTGGAATCTTCACCCATGCAACATTCAATATCTTCTCACAAGCTCATAACACTTGTCAAGAGTCAACAATACAACCTTGGGTGTCCATGGACAAAAATAGGCTCTTATAGGGTCATAAAAGTTATCATACATGCATCCTACACTTGGCAAAAGATACCCATGCAATCTTGAACACCTAAGGGCCAAAAATAACCACTTACAACATCTTATGATGTGTCATATGTTGTCATAAATGTCATAGATTCTTATGACAACTTATACATCTATATCTCCTTCATTACAAACTCCCCTATTTATAGCACAAAAATGAATCTCTAGACTCTGGCGGTAGCTGAGACTCTCCAACCGCCTGCAAAACAAAATTGGTGTCAACTGGAGATATTGTTAGTGGCCCACATGCTGAAGCTTTCCTTAGATTCTGGGTCTCTGCTTTGACCCTTCTTGTTACAACAGACACTCTAGGTCTTCTAATATGCTGGATTCTCCCACTCATTCCCTGCATTCCTCTTGATCGGCAGGTGCACTAAATACGGCTCGAACCCTCAGTACTTCTATTAGTATTGTTGAGATAGGTGGTGCCTCCCGCAGTCTTCAAAAAGAATCCAAAATATATACGTGGCACTCTGGTGCTTTCTTGGCGAGGCTTTTCCAAATAATTCCTTAATAGTGCACTGTGATGACACTTGGCACTTTCCATTGCTTCCATACTTAACAAAAAGACTTAGCTCCTCTATGACACATGACGGGTTCTGCCTATTTCAAATTGGGACATGTCACACCTTCGCACTCCTTCACAAAGCTTCACCAAAACATTTCCTTCAAACATCTACCATGCCAACACGTGGTGTCATCCATGTGGGCTTGAAACTTATAAAACATTGATACTTATCTGATTTCACAGTCACTTATAAATGGAAACACTGGAAACAAAGACATAGTAAAATGTAGAGTTTTAACTCTACAATTCTTGGCTACACACTTGCGACTCTATTCCTGCATAGAGAGAACTCAAAAATATTGCAAAAAGATTTAAAAAAATCAAAATTGTACTACCACAAAAAATAAGGACTTAAACCTTTTACAATGCGGCCTGAAATCCAGACCACTCTAAATATGATAGACTCTTTCTCTTTTGTAGAGCTTGGAATGCTAAATCTAGGTCAATAATATCCTTATGACAGAAAGTTTGTAGGATCTGAACCACTATATGTAATTGAAACTCCAACCGAGTGATTGGAAGCAAGATTGATTCTACCTCCTTGACACCTGATGAATCACTCAGACTCTAGAAAATAGTCTGATCATTTTGCTTTAATAGAAGCAGTGTCTTTATCTGGTCTATCATCAAGATAGTGCTATTATTAGGGAAAGGAGATGGGAGTCCCATCTACACCAATTTCTCTATATGCCCTTTCATACATTTGACACCTTCTTTCAATGTGTTTAGGAGGGTCTTGCATCTTGTTGCAGCCTCATTGCAGGTCATAACTTCATTAATTTTTTCTGCTACAGTCATCCTATCACTGACCCCTGCTTCCAACAAGGCTTCACCTGAGGCATCATAAAACTTTTGTAATAAAAGCTGAGAATCTGAAACCCTTACAGAAACGTAGGATAAAGTAGCCTCTATTGAAGATTCAACTTTTTCACAAAGCTGCTAGGCATTCAAAAGAAATCTAAAGAGCAAGCTTCAATTGTGTGAACTCATCTAAGATCCCTTTCCATGAAGACACATAAAGTTCTTTCACCATTGCCAAGACTCCAGTGTTTTGAGGTCCCTGACTTAGTTCAATAGTCAATTGCTTCAGCTTCTCTTGCTCAGCCATATATTGTGCTTGATAGGCACTGCTCTGGTCCTATTTTTTCTTAAGACTTTGTTGAAGATATGACACTTCCTAGGCCTTGTCTTGGCCTTTCTTTTCTACAAGAACTTTCTCTTGCTCAAGTGTACTTGTAGTGGCCTTTTCTTGTGTCAATTCAGCCTGTAAGGTTGTGACCCTCACCTGCGATGCTTGGAACACCTGCAGTGACATAGTAGACTAGATATCTTTGTTCAATTTGTTAATTTCCAAGTCCTTGGCCTTTATTTCAGCAGAAAGGTGATTAATGGTGGTCATTGCCTTGGTTAGATCTTCTTCTGCCTTCTACATCTTCCTAGTCACTTTCAAATAATCTGTTGTTACGGTTGTAGAGGTTTCGTTCATCAACTCCACCTTGTCCTGAGGCTTGAACCAGGTCAGATCCATGGCTACTACAATCATAGTGTAACCTTCTGGCTTCATCTACTCCAGAGGCTTGATTACATTGGGGCTCATGTGTGTGATGGTCAAAGATTGTTGAATTGGATCAAAAAGTGTTTTCATCTGTGGGGTGGCTGGGTTTTTTCTCTCCATTTTCTTCTTTTTCCTTCTGGATTCCCTTGCTTTCTTGGTAGCCTCTGCTTGGCTTTGAAAAGTAGAGGGAGAAGCAATTAGTCCACCAACAAAGGGATGACCTTGTGGGAGGCCATAGGGTATAGCGGTGATCTATTGGCTAGGGTCCGGTTGGGCAAGGGCTCTTCTTGGCATGGCTAGAGAGAGCACAAGTAAACTAAGAGTCTGTGGTATTGACAAAATTGATGAACTGAAAGGGGGGAAAAGGATTGCAAAGGAATAACAGAGGTGGAAGGAGGTGTGAAAGTATAGGGAATTTCGGTTACCACCCCTAATGAAGAAGAAGACTGAGAAGGAGAAAAGGGAGGAGGTATACTTACCTGAGGTGCTGCCTTTGCTGCATGAACTTGTTGCTGTAAGACCCCATAATATCTTCTTCTTCTTCCTCTTGTAATTTTAGCTTCTGCTTCTTCTTCAGAGGCTTTTCTGTTGTGTCCTCAGGGTCTTCCTCCTCCATTGCTTCTTGCATAGAAATGAGTGATTGTTTTGAAATGGCCGCTCCAAGACCCCCAGATGCCGAAGCTATTTGGGTCTCATGAGACAGTTGTTGTGCAACTTTCTGTTGTTCGATGAAACTAAGAGGTTGTTGCCAAGTGGCTCTTGGAACTTGTTCAATGGTTTCCTCTTTTTCCTCAGTCTCCTCTTCGTGGCTTGGAAGTTTGCTTGTGTCAAGGCTTGAGATAGGAGTCATATGATCATCATCCCATAACCTCTCCCACTCTTCATCAGTTGCAACTTACCCAAAGGTGGTAGTAGTCTCAACAATCTCCTGCATGTATTTCCAATAGGCTGATATTTTCTCAGGAGTCCAATCTTTATTTCTCAGAGTCTGTCTTAGACCATGGGTCATATTCTTCTTAGGGTCATACTCTTAAATGACAGTGTAAAATGTCTCCCATGGCTTGGGAGATTCAACAGGCATATCTGTCAGTTCCACATAGACATTTGGAGTATCCTTCTTGGGTGATCTCCTCTGCTCCCAAAATGGCCGACTCTCATGAATGAATTCTGCATGAACATTATTTTTTACAATCCAAGATGCCAAGAAACTGTCTGGATCATAATTCCATTGATCTTGTACCATCAAGAGTCCATAATTTGCCAGCTTGTTCTGCAAAAGATACTCAGTTTCTTTTCTCTTTATTGTGATTCCTGCCTTGGTCCAAGGGGTATCATAAAATTTCTTCTTTCTCTTCTTACTCCCAAAGTTATTGTCAATTATTGACAATTGGTGGGCTACCTCTAAGACTATGAACCTGGGAGTTAAGACTTTTGGAAGCATGAATGGTTCCCCGACAAAGCCATGAAGTCTTACTATGGTGAAATGGGCACCAAAGAAATAATCACAAAGGACTTTCAAATTTACCAGTAAACCCATTATCCTATTGGTCATTCTATTCGTAATACCCTCAGAGTACAATTGCTCAAAAATGGGTGCTACAAAACACTCTGCAAACTCGTATGGGTCTAAAATTTCTGAAATAATGTGGGTCCATGCAAACACAGGAATAGTTTGTCTACTATCTACCTCTGGGTGATACATATCCAGCTGCATATACTACTGAAAAAATGGTAATTCTAATATAAAATTAAATGGAAGAGATATGTTGAGTACCTAAAAGTCTGCATGTCAGCAAAATTGGACAATTGTTTAATCAAGGCCTATGAAATATGCTTCGCAAAGTCAAAATCATATTGTGTGGCTTTATCAACTATCTTGAGCCTAAAAATAGCTGCCAATTGCCAATCGTATACATTGGCATCCTCGTCTTGGCCAAAAATTAAGGCCAACATGGAGCAAGCATCCTACACATCTGAGGTGAACCAAAGTCAGGCTAAAGGCAATGCAGGTAACTGGGTGTTATCATCATCTAGATGCAACTCTGCATTTAGGAACCTGATCTTTGTGCGTACACCCTACCATATGCTTTGCATTCTGGGTATGTCATAGAAACTGGTATCTTGGTCATGATATAGACCTAACATGTCCTGAATTGTCTTAGGAGTGATCTAGAGCAAAAAGTTGTTTCTCTAAATTGTTGAAGTTTGGGGGTTGAAAAGGGTTGCACATAGCCAGACCATCTCAGGATAAGAATGAACAATAGGGACCATGAATTGGGCCAATTGAGAGGTCCAAATTCTCATGCCAAAAGTCTCAGATTCACTTTTCTTTGCTCGCAGGAGAAATCTCGCATGCACCCCGTCTCTTAGGTTTTTCAAATTCTTTACAGTTTGAGGGTCAAAAATCCCATCAGCGTAGTCTTCCACCTATGAAGCATCAACTACTTTTCTCTTCTCTAAGGCTTTGGTCCTTGGCCAATTGGCTCTTGGCTATGCCTTGGCTGATGCATATGGCTTTCCTTTCTTTCATTTCTATGGTAAATCAAATTGACCCTCTTGTTCAAACCCTTTAGCAGATTGTTCCTCTTCCATTTCTATACTTCTACTCATCTCAACCTTTGCGCAAGACTTCTAGGCTCTAGAAACTTAAATCTTGAATCACTATTAGGGTCAAAATTCACAATGAAGGCTCTAGAATGAATGGACATAGGGAATTTCAAAAAGACTTTGGAACAACAATATGGTAAATGAAAGGAAAAAGGGGCATTTTAAACTTCTCGACTCTACTAGAGGAATTAATGCTACATTAAATGGTCCATCATTATTAATGACTCTAAAGATGCATGCCAAAGTGACAGTTAGTGAATACTTTAAATCTAAACAAGATATTGTGCCAACTCTCATTAAAGACAATGATCTTTTGGAATGATTGGCTATTACCCTTGAAGTATGAATACCTTTTAATGGCTCTGAGGAAAGGGCAAATACAAGACATAGAGGCCAATGTGCTGAGGATGTGTGTTCCTGGAACACTTATTAAGAAAGTGAGAAAAACAAAATGGAAAGGAAACAAAACATAAAGAACACTAACTAACTATAGTACAGGGGCAAAATTTGGATCTATGTGAAGTGTTTAAGGAAGATTTCATTGATAGGAATCTCTTTTGGTTCCCCTTCCATAGTCTCCAACTTATATGCATTATGCTACTTACTGGTACAAGTTTTAAAGGGACCAGTCCATAATGAGTCGAACTTGCTATGACACCCTAGCATAGAAGCTCTCTCATCCCATTTTAAGACCCAAGACCTAACCTCAAATTTTGGTTCAGAAGTCTTTTGGTCAAACCAACTCTTTACAATCTACTGACAGTTTGTTAGGGACTCATGTGCTGACTCTCTCTTCTCATGAATTTCCATTAATTCTATGAGTCTCACCTACATCGAACCATTCTCTTCAATTTCCATTTGTTTAATCAACTATAAAGCAGGAATTTCTATAGTCAGTGGTATAACTGCACTCTTGCCATAGACTAGTTCATAAGGAGATATCTTGATCACTTGCTTTGGCGTGATTCTATCAGCCCATAGTGTTGTATTGAGATGCTTATGCCACTCCCTTTGGTGATCAGCTCCCATCCTTTTTATGAGTCTAATTAGATTTTTATTGGTTGACTTTGCCAAACCATTTCCCTATGGGTAATAGTTGGATGAGGTCTTCAAATATATACCATTTTTCAAAACAAACTCAAATAATTTTTACCCCAAAAATGCCTTAGCATTATCAGATATAATGGTGTGGGGTGGGCCAAAACAAGTAGTTATTCCTTCAACAAAGTCTAGGATAAGCTTCTCAGTGGCTTCTTTAAGTGGGATAGCTTCACTCCACCTAGTAAAATAGTCAGTGGTAGTAAGGATCCACTTGTCTCCCAAACTAGAGATTGGATTAATCATACCTATGAAATCCAATCCCCATTATGTAAAAGGCTTATCTACAATTATGGGACTCAGGGGCAAAGTTGCATTTCTCCTCTTTCCAAAATAGAATTGATAGGCTTGACATTATTTAACCATTTGATGACAATCTAAAAACAATGTAGGCCAATAGTACCCAGCCTGTGTAATCTTGATGGAAGTAGTCTTTGCTGAAAAGTGTCCTCCTGATGCTCCATAGTGTAATTCATGTAGTATCATTTGAGCTTCATCCCTTTCAACACACCTTAGTAAAATTCCATCAAAATTCCTTCTAAAAAGGATGTGGTCAATCAAGACAAAATTAATGCCTTGTTACCTATAGTATCTTCTTTTGTCAGGGGAGAGCATCCTAGGGAAAATACCAGCTCTCATGAACTGTAGCCTGTCATTTACCCAAGAGTCTAGATCAGGGTCTTGCAGCTTTAGTATAGTTTCATCTTCTATTCCTTTCATTCTTGATGCTTCTATGTCTTGAACAATGTATTAACAAAGTCCCCTTGCTCTCACCAATTTAGTAGGCCTTACTTCTACATCATACTCAAAAATCTTAGTTATCCAGTTAGCTCTTTTTTCTGTTATCTCACCCTCCATGATGTACTCTCTAACACTTGAATGAGATACTAATATCAAGATTTTATTCCTTGTTACTAAGTGTCTAAATTTTTTAAGCCCTTTAACTATGGCATAAGCTTGTTTCTCAACAAAATTGTACCTAGATTCATACTTTCTCAATGTGCCAGAGAAGAATGCAATTGGATGTTCTCCCTCTTCCTTGTCATCTTTCTGGGTTAGGACAGTTGCAATACTGTACTCTCCTCCATTGTAACATTATAAAGTCCTTAGAGAAGTCCAGATTTTGTAGTACTAGGGTAGTTGAGATGGCCTTCTTGATTTCTTTGAAAGCCTACCTTCCTTTAGTTGTCCATTTGAAAGTTAGGTCCTTCTTTAGCATCAAAGTAATAGGCATGATCAATCCTGTAAAATTAGATATAAATCTGGTAACAAAATTAATCTTTCCCAAAAAATACTATACTACCTTTTTGTTGACATGTAAAGATAAGTCCATTATGGCCTTAACTCTCTCTGGGTTAATAGAAATTTCATCCTTTGAAACAATATGTCCCAGTAGCTTCCCTTGAGGTACACCAAAAATACATTTCTTAGGATTTAAAGAAATCCCAAACTCTTGACATTTTTGAAAAATAGATTCTAAATGCTCAACGTGGTCTTTGGCATTTTTTGTAAACATAGTAAGATCATCTAGATAAATTAGAATGATCTTATTTATTAGCCTCTTAAATGCTATATCCATAGCACGCTGAAAGGTTGCACTAGCATTTGAAAGGCCGAAAGACATTTTTGCATATGCAAAAGTCCTCCATTTGGTGGTGAATGTTATCTTGTATTGGTCTTCACTTGCCAACCAGATTTGAGTGTAACTTGAAAAAGCATCAAGTAGAGAAAGCCTTTTTGATCCAGCTATAGTCTGTAAGATTTGTTCCATTGATGGAAGAGAGTAATGATCCTTTAATGAAGCTCTATTAAGATCTCTGAAATCCACACAGAGTTTATTGTCTCCATTCTTCTTTCTTATTGGCACTAGATTAGACACCCAGGCTGAGTGCTTGATTGGGAAAATAATCTTAGACTCTAGAAGTTTCTTTAACTCATCCACCATTAGGGTTTCAATTTTAGGATTTACTGGTCTCTATTTTTGGCGAACAAGCTTTGACCCTTCAATGAGTTCTATGGTATGCTGGACAATGTCTCTATTATAACCATGGAGATCATCATAGGTCCAAGCCATTACCCTATCATATTTGTTGCATAAATAGATTAGCTTATCCTTTTCCTCCTGAGTAGTAACATTGCCTACTTTCATCTTTCTTCCCTTGCTAACCTCAATTTCAAAATAGTCTTTTTCGCTTTCCATGAACTTCCTCTTGTCTAAGCTCACATCATCAGGGTCAAATAGATTTTCCAAAGTTATCAACCCCTTTGGAAGCTTATTAGATTTTAGTTGGATTATTTGATCACCATATGCTTCCTCAATCTTAGGTGGCACTGGTCTGCAAATTCTCCAGACTGTTGTAAAAATAAGAGAATCTGTAGGTCATTGTCAAAGACCTACCAATTTTGGTCATTGTCAAGGATCGATGTATGGATAATAATCTTCACTACTTCATTATTGACTAGTAGATCACTCATTGGGTCAAACTGAGAGCCTATTTGTGCCATCCTATCTTCTTCAGAGTTCTGATATCTAGGTACAACCTCTATATTGAAAGCATCAAAGTTGTCAATCAGGTCCCAAATTCTATGGCGATATGACCTCATTCTTACATTTTTTGCCACAACTTTCTCTCTGATCTATTTTACAACTAGCTTTGAATCACCTTTGACTCTTAAGTTCTTTATCCCTATCCTTTTAGCTAAGATTAGACCATGTACCAAAGATTCGTATTCAACATCATTATTTGTACAAGGAAACTGAAAGCGTAATGCTCTAAGGATCTTTTCTCCCTTTGGCAAAGTAAGGCGAATACCTGCTCCTGCACCATTCTTACTCCTAGCTCCATCAAAATTTAGGGTCCAAATTTCAGAGTCTTCATCAGAATCTTCCTTCTTAACATTTTCATGACTCATTATTTCAGGTATCTCTTGATCTTCCTCAAAGATGACATATGTTCCCAAACCTATAGAGTCATAGTTTCCATAAGGGTCACTCTGCATCATAGATATCAGCTAATTGTTCTCTTCCTCTTCATCATGCACAGTCAATTTCCCTATGTCTTCCATAAAAGCCATGTCTTCCCTATTCATTATGGAATGAGATGCTTCAATTTTTTGTGCTGGTTCATCAATGATATGCTCTTTAGACAAAGGTTTAGATAGAACCTTCATCTTGGTACCATACTTAGTCCTCAAGATCAAGTGTGACCAATCTAATTACATGTATCCTCCTATTTTAGCAGTAAAATCTCTAGATAGGCATAACCCAAAGACAGGGGGAATGTCAATGATTACTACATCTTGTGAGATGATTATATTTGGACAGGTATACAATTGTAATGGGAGTTGCTTAATGATTCATATGGTCTGAACTGACTTCCCATCTAATTGCATGACTCCTTTGGCAAGTGGCTCATACTTTATTTTTAGGGCATCTGCTATTTGCTTAGGCATGACTGTAGTGCTAGCCCCTAAGTCTACCATAGAATTATGTAATAGTTTTTTTCCCACTATTAGGGTCAAATAAAAAAGATCTGGCTTAGATTTACTTATTTCTTCCTTGGTGTTTACCAGAGCAGCTGTCCTTTGAGGTTGAGTATCTTTGATTTGAGCTTTTCCCTTGTCTATGACTCCTTTTATATTAGCAGATTTTGGGTCAACCTGGGACTGCAGTGCTTCTTGCAACAACAACTTCTATTCAAGAATAGCCAACATGTCCCATATTGACACATTAGCAGGAGATTTCTTCAACTGTTCGACCACATTTATAGGCCATAATGTTGGTATCTTAGGATAGTAGGGATATCTTGCCCTTTCCACCACTGGATTACAGACTCCTTGATTTTGAGTTGCCATAGATACTTCTTTTCTTGAAGTGGGAGTGTACCAAGCTTGGAATGAAGGCCCGCTAGTCACTTCATTAGGGTTTACCTCAAGCTGATCAACCATCCTTCTCTTTGATCTAGTGAAGTAATCAGACTGTACCGTTGGCTTCTTGGAGGTTGATGCCTCATTGACAAATACTAAATCTTCTTCTTCAATCCATGAAAATAGGGCATGTTCTAGGGCAATTTCTCCTTCATGTTGCATTGACATCCCTTGTATTTGGGCTACCATTTCTACATTCTAAACACCAGGTGGTTGATATAGAAAAGACTCTGAAGACAAGGTAGCTTGACCCTCCATTCTTCTTTGCTCTGCTATCTTCTGCTGTAAATTACCTCTAGGGTAATCTTTGGGCATATGTGCATTATTGCAAGGAAAACACCGAGCATTTGCTTTGTTTACCATATTATTTTGTCCAGGAACCATTTCCCTACTTGAATTAGCTGGGACAGTTTGTAATGGTGTAGGCACTGGAACCAACTAATTGGATGTCTGAGGATAACTTGGTCTCCATTGGCCTTGGTAGTGATTGGACTAATATGGAGGCATTTTCCCTTGAAATCCTAGTAAGGAGGCTTTGGGTAAGTAGTTTGTTGTCTCTTGAGGTTAATGATCTCATTAGAAAAGGTTCTGAGAATACTCTTAACATTGTCCATTTCAAATGGGGGCACAGAAGGTGCTAAGGTGGTGGGTATTTGAGGTGTTGTAAAAGTGTACATAGACACAAGAGCTGTTGAAGTATTAGAGACTTCTTGTGGGAGAGGGATAGAAATTTCTGGAAACATAAGCATGGGAGGTCTTGGGGGTAACTTCCTAGCATCTATTAGACTATTCTCAACTCTAACAGCTAATTCATATGCATCAGGTAGGGTCTGTCCTCCTAAAAACTAAATCATGACTAAAATATCAGAGTTAAAGGCCTTAAGATAGAAAACAATTGCCATACCTGCCAATGGCCTAGCTATTGTAGGAATTCTATCCCAAGTTTTCTAAAACTAGGTGTTGAAGTTTGTTATGGCTTCTTGGGGTGCTCTCTTTATGGTGATCAGCTATTGTAGCAAAGATGATATGTCACCCTTTTCACTAAATCTTGCAAAGAACACATCTCCCAGCTGATCCCCAGTCCTAATACAGTTCACTGTCAAGGACCTATACCAATCTAGAGCCTTTTCCTTGAAAGAAGCTACCAACGGCCTCATAGCCACATTTTGTTCTATTATGAAGTGTATGGTGCACACATCAGATACATCTTGAAGATGTTCCACTATGGTCTTAGAATCTTCTCTTATAAACTTGGTAATGCTTTCATGGTGTTAGCAGGAATTGGATCCCATGTGTCTGGTGGTGTTGGGAGAACAAGTGGGCTCCCATTGTTCCAATTTGCAAAGTTCCAGGGTGGAATAGGGGCTGCCATGATTCCTGGTACTCTTTCTAGTTGATTTGATCTTCTTCTTGGAGTAGCTACTAATTGGGGTAATAAGATTCCTCGGTTAGCAGCTGACTGGGCTCTGGTTGTTGGTCCATAACTCTAACTCCTTCCTGGCCCCTGGCTCATACGATCATAATCAAGATCTTTTTAATGGTCCCACCAGGCGTGCCAAAAACTGTTGATGTTTATTTTTGTGGATAATCACCAACAATGGGAGATTCTGAGAATGTGGGATTGCCTCTCAGAATAACCTGCATATTTTAAAGAAGTTGGTTCTTCTCTAGGGTTTATGGGAAAAGGGAAGAAAGAGAAACAATATTACAGATACAATACAAAATAACTTCCTAAGGTGATGTGCCAATAATATGTTTTGATTCTGAAATAAGCACAGTGACTAAATCAATTAAAATATCTATCAAGTTAAAGAGCAATATGCATGATTAACAGAAATAGAATATGTAACATATTTATATTCAAAGAATAAACTTAAAGAATTTGCAAGAAAGACCCATAAAACATCATAAAATGCAAAAAACAGATGCTTCTTTTCATTAATATCTCAAACAAAGTACATAAGGCAAAGAATATGCACAGATCCACAATGTTTCCCTTTCTTGAAAGATAACTGTAAAGGCTAATGACATATATCTAGTCTAACAACACAAATTCTCTTAGCATATATTTCCTTCCATATATCTATATCTCCTTCATTAAAAACTCCCCTATTTATAGCACAAAAATGAGGCTTTAGACTTTGGCGGTAGCTGAGACTCTCCAACCGCCCGCAAAATAGAATTGGTTGCAACTGGAGATACCATTAGTGGCCCATGTGCTAAAGATTTCCTTGGATTCTGGGTCTTTTCTTCGACCCTTCTTGTTACAATAGACAATCTGGGTCTTCTAATATGTTGGATTCTCCCACTTATTCCTTGCATTCCTATTGATCGACAGGTGCACTAAATATAGCTCAAACCCTCATTGCTTCTATCAGTGCCGTTGAGATAGGTGGCACCTCTCGCGGCCTTCAAAAAGACTCCAAAATACATACATGGCACTCTGGTGGCACTTTGGTGCTTTCCCAGTGAGGCTTTTCCAAATAATCCCTTAATCACATGCCGTGTTGGCACTTGGCACTTTCCAATGCTTCCATACTTAACAAAAAGGCTTAGCTCCTCTATGACACATGATGGGTTCCACCTGTTTCAAACTGGGACATGTGGCACCTTCGTTCTCCTTCACAAAGCTTCGCTAAAACTTTTCCTTCAAACATCTGCCATGCCATCACGAGGTGTCATCCACATGGGCTTGAAACTTATAAAACACTAATAATTAGCTGATTTCACAGTCACTTATAAATGGAAACACTAGAAACAAAGACAACAAAATGTAGAGTTTTAACTCTACAGTTTAACATGGAGAAACCCTTGCGGGTAAAAAAATCCACATAGGAAAGAGGCCCAATGTTTGGATTAATCTAAAAATGATTTACAATACAACAACACCACCAATCTCTCCTTCAGTCTTCAATCCGATAGCATTTCGGCAGCACCTGAGTACTTGTAAACCTGTTATACATCTCATCTACTATGCCATGGCTTTATAGAGTTTACACAACCTCAAGATGGGTCCACCTTGGAATCTTCACCGATGCAACATTCAATGACTTCTTACAAGCTCATAACACTTGTCAAGAGTCAACAATACAACCTTGGGCGTCCATGGACAAAAATAGGCTCTTATGGGGTCATAAAAGCTATCATACATGCATCCTACACTTGGCAAAAGATGCCCATGCAACCTTGAATGCCTAGGGGCCAAAATTAGCCACTTACAACATCTTATGATGCATCATATGCTGTCATAAATGTCATAGATTATTATGATAACTTATAGTTGTCATAGAATCTCTTACACCTTCTTACAACATCTATGATGCACGTCATAACACTAAAAATAGGTGATTCCTCCACACGTGCACCCCACTTTGACTAATTACCATTTACCATAGTCAATGACATCCTGTAACTACCGTCAGTAACTCCGAAACTTACCAGTGTAGTAGCTCCGTAATTACCATGGACAGTAAATTAATTTTACCACTGCTGGTGAAACTAGTACATCCCTTATGGGTAATTACAAATAATAAATGGAATAATACAATAATGGGATTTAAAAGGTTAATGCCACCTTATCCTAACAAGGATCTCATTTCCTAAAGGGTTAAAATATTAAAAAATACTAAATGGGATCACGTTTCTTAAAATTTAAATTTTCAGCTGAGTTTTTGCTATGGGTTTCAGGTTAGAAAAAAGACTTGGGGACTCGAACCTAGGCTTTGGACCTGCTTTGACCTGCAACTTGAAAGTCATGTCAGTGTCACTAGAAAAGAGTGACTTTAGACATGTTTGAAGACTTTTTGTAGAATTTTTTTATGAAATTAAAACCCGTTATAGATGAGACTGTGTAGATTCCAAATACGTAATTTTTTTACAATTGGAATAATTTTCTATTTTTCAATTATTTTTTTATGAAACAGGTCCATAAACTTGAATTATCAGGGTTTTTTAGTATTTTAATAACTTTTTGAAAAACAAATTGTACAAAAGCGTACTTCAAATAATTCTTTTCAATTTGAAAAAAAAATCAAAAAATGATAAGTTTAGGTCATCTTATGCATGACGTACACGATGATTTTTCAAAACACCAAATATGGCCAATAAAAAATTAAAACAAAATAAAATATTTAATAAAAAATTACAAAAAATATGGAAAGCGTGCTTAATTGAGTTACAGATCTTTTCCGAAAAGGATATAGAAAAATGTGATTATTTAGGTCAAAATATGGATGATGTACATGTGCATGGTATAGTAAAAAAAGTGACTTTTAAACAGTAGTTTTTAGAAATGCCTATTAAAAATCAATTTGTATCATCTGGGTATTTAAATAAATTACATATTTGGAACTAGACTCTGAGTACTACATTTTATGATTAGTGACTTTTTAAAGATTCCATCTCTAAGTGCTTCAAATTTTAAGGTCAAATGTGAAATTCTGAAATTCAGGGAAAACACTTCCACTTTTTGGCCAAAAAGTGGACTCAACTTCTTGCCAGCACCCAGGTCTCTTAAGAGACTTTGCCAGTACACTATACCCTAATTCAATTGGGACACTTAGGGAATGAAATGGGGCCTCCACTAGCATACACACACCCACTGTTACTTGTCGGCACCTTCATTTAGGTCCCGCGGGGTGAAGAACGTAAAAAACGGCTTGATACTGTTGGGTCTCAGAAATGCAGGTTTCAAGCTCTAAGAGGATGCCAAGCTTTATTATCAGACTTGCAACATTTATGAACCAACTAATAGAGTTAACCTAAATGGTTAATGACTCCCTACACTTCAAGCTCTGCTAAATCTAGGCGGGTGAACCTTGAAAGCTGAAGCAGATAAAAGGAATGTATGACTCAAATGAATTTAGGGATCTACCCACAATGGCAAAAAGTGTGGAATAGATAAAAGCTTACAAACTACTTCTACTCCTAATACTAAGATTTGAGATGTAACTGTTTGAATAAGATTTTATGGAATCCTAGAGTGGAATTGGTATGACCAGTGTCTATTTCTATTGGACTAATGGAGTCAACGTGTATATGATATATGATTTACTTACTGGTTACAATTCTAATTGTTTGACACTTGTTTTTGTTTATACCTTGTATAAAGGTGCAAGAATGTGACTGACAGACTCTACTTATTGATCCACTCTGTTGGTCATTTTTTCCAGACTGGATGCTTGTTCCTAGTTATCCCTACAAAGCAGCCATCATTGATCAACAGGATTCCTGGGCCAGGGGCCAACAGTATAGGAGATAGACTCTATAAATATCTCCTCTTCTTCTTTAGGCTCTGCAGAACCAAGGGGGGTATTCCTTATTCAACATCTATGAAATGCATCTACAAATTAGCTGGGATGTTGACACAAAGTAGATAAATCCTCTCTTATGCAGACCAAAACTATGAGATAAGTGCAAAGGGGCTATCTTTGGGCCTATGTTCAGTTGTGAGACAGAGGATTTCGGTCCTGAACTACTCCTAATGTCCTAAAGGTTTAAGTTAAAAGTTTGAGTTTGATTTATATTTGGAAACAAAACTAGGACCTTGGTTGTAGCCTAAATACAAGACTAGATTGGTGCCTATCCAGGGCTTGGAGTTAGTAGACGTATATATGTGAATGTTTATCACAGATCTGAAACAATAATCAGATTTCAAGGGGATTATGCAATGTCTGCCTTACAGACAATACCCAAGATAAAGTATTTAGTTATTTCTACTTGCAAACATCCTTACTACAATGTATTCTTCCCAACACTTAACCTGAAACATTTAATCTACTCCTTGAGCATAAGTAAAAGATTAAGCATTTAATATAGTAAACCCATATTCTAGAATCCCAAACACCCCTTAGCTGTTTAGATTCAGAAGAAGAACACATTCAGTTTGGAGACAAATAACAAAATACATGCTATAAAGCATTACTCATTTGAATCAACATGAAACTGATGAATTCTATGCATAAGACATTCAACGTACAACTCATAAACTCACAAAATACCTAGAATAGAGCCACCAACAAAGTTGTATTTCATTACAGCAACAAAACTTGTCCAATTTTCAACAACCACAAATGAGTGACACAGTCTTCTTATATAGCAAGAAAGTGCACTCAGCATTAATTACAAGGCAAATCAAAAATTTGCCGGATACAATGCATTTTTGAATTGGCACTCAAAACAATAAATGCAGTAGGCAGAAAGAAAGGTTGGGAGTGGTTGAACTCAAGCCCCACACCGCCACCTGAGGATTTTCTTCTTCAATCAAGTAGCTGGCCTGTCACTCCATCCATCGTGCCCCTGCAAATCCGCCATCAATGCCCAGCTACCCATGGCCTTCAGAAATGCAGCAACAGACATATCAGAAGATTTCCCACTCAAAAACGTAGCCGCATACAAAGAAACCCATCGCTGCAACAAAATTCAAAGACAGTTGTCGATCATGCTTCCACCGCCAAAATCCACAGTCCAAAATCCCTTGAAAAATTGCCAACCAGCGAAAACGCGCCACGCAGGCACTTCACGCTCCTATCGCTGACCCTTCCCATTCTCATTTTTCCCTTTTTTGCCTTGCATATGTATGCCTTGAATTCCTTGTATATGCAAAGCCATATGAATATACAATAGTCTAATAAACAAGGCGGACCCCAAACTGTTATAGAGCAAATTGGAAGCTTATTCAGGTTCGGCTTGTATCTCTCTTCTTTATATATCCGCGATATACAACACACATATACATACAAGCCGCGGACCTCAATTCATTATGCATTAGAATATACCACCTTTTGAAATCCGGCTTGCACCCTTTTCATTGCACATCTGCTTGTATGTTGGCATATACAAGCACTATTATACAACCCACAGATCTCAAATTTCATTCACTGCATTCTGCGTCCGGGTTGTATATCCTCTTTTGTAAATTGGCTTGTATGTCAATCCTTGTATATGCGAACACCTCTACACCTTTCCGTTGTATGCCGAATATACAAACTCGTTTGTATATACTTGCGGGCCCCACCAATTGTATCTTGGCTGCTTTGTATGTTACCAAATATACAAGGCCCTTTGTATATAGCTGATATACAAACCGGGAATATTCCTGAGATGTGCGATAGATTCCCACTTGTATGTCTCCAATGTATATCAAACATACATTCAATTTTGCACCCTTTCCCTTGTATATAGCCACTGTATGTTCGTACATACATGCCCGATATACAAGCAGACCCTATATACAAGCAGCAAATATTCTTGGGAATCTGCGAAAGATTCCCCCCTTGTATATACAACTTGATATGCATAAAAAAATGCATATAACTCAACTTTTTACCATTTTTCAAAAGCCGACTGAGATTTCATAAGCCCACTAACATACATGACCACTTGCACATTTGGCCTGCATGTACATATAAACATACGACAGATTTTACAATGCACAGAGAAAATTTCAAAGCTTAGCATTTTCTCGAGTGCGATAGGAAAAGGCGGTAAAACAATGCATGTGAGTCAAGGAACAACTTAACCTAAGGCACTAAGGGCTTGAAGGAATAAATGCAGAAGCCTGCAAACTCAAATTCAGAACCCTAACCCTAGGTGAACACCACCAGTGGCTCCGACTGGGGACATGCAGATGCAAGACTGCAGCGAGAACCAGACTACCCCGAGACAAACTAGACAAAACACCAAACTCAGAACATGACTGACTATACAAGGCATGTACAAAATATTTACATCTAATTTATAGTGTGAACACAAGATAAGCGTTTATGAGAAGTAGGGCTTTAGGAACTGACCGTGCATAGGTAATTCCAATAATTCACCACTTAGAGCCTAGAGAAAATAGGAATCTTCTCCATGAGTATCGCTGATTTGGTACGGGCCTACCCATAAGGGCTCAAATATACCGTGTTTGCCCTTATCCTGATTCCTTGCATTCCATACAAGGACCAAGTCACCTATCTGAAACTTTCTTTCTGTAGCCCTTTTATCAAATAAATATTTTACCTTTTGCTGTCTCTTGATGTTTGTCTTATGTGCCTCCCTTCTCATTTCATCTAGTGCAACCAACTGATTTATTCTTCTAGTCATTGAGTCCTCAATCTCCTCCTCATTTTCCTGTATGAATTTATAAAATGGTAGGAGGTTGTTTACAGGCAATTTATCTACCGCACCATACACGAGTTCAAATGGCGAGCTTCCAGTTGCTTTCTTGACTATTACTCTGTCAGCCCATAATGCCATTTTCAGCTTTGAATCCCAAGCCCTTTTGTTTTTGTCTATTATCCTTTTGACAATTTTCATGAGGCTTTTGTTGCTTGACTCTACTTGACCATTTCCATGTGGATGATATGGTGATGCGTGCAACAATTTTATTCTATAATTGTTACAAAAATCAATAAATTCACCAGACCTAAAGCACATAGCATTGTCTGTGACCACTTTAACTGGTACTCCAAATCTAATAACAATATTTTCTAGAATGAAATCCATCACTACTTTGCTTGTAGCTTTTTTAGTTGGAATGGCCTCAATCCATTTAGTGAAGTAATCAGTAGCTACCAAAATCCACTTATGTCCTCCACTTGATTTTTCTGAGATTTCCCCTATAAAATCAATTCCCCATTGCTGAAATGGAGCTTCTACAGTTATAGTCCTAAGGGGTAATGCACCTTCATATTTTAGCTTTCCAGAGAACCTTTGGCAAGAATCACATTTTCTTACCATTCTTTGTGCATATGAGAAGAGAGTTGGCCACTAGTAACCTGCTCTGAGAATTATGTGGGCTGTTGTCTTGGCAGTGTATTGTCCACCACACATTCCTTTGTGCAGATCATTTAAAATATCAGCAGCCTAATTTTCATCCACACATCTTAGTAGGACACCTTCAGGATTCTTCCAATATAGCTCTCCTTGAACAACAATGTATTTAATAGCATGTAGCTTTAAGGTCCTCTTTTGATTATCACTGAGATGGGAAGGACAGTTCAAATTGTGCAAATAATGTACTATGTCCCTATACCATTCAGATTCTGACATATTTATATCTTCATTATGCAATACATTCACTTGGCATGCCTCTAGATTTGACTGTCATCAATTTTGCCAAACCTTGTCCTCTTACCAATTTTGTGATCTATATCTCTATGTTGAATTCTTGTAGTTTATTTATCCATCTGCACCTTCTTCCAGTTACCTCCTGCTGAGCAAAAATATCCTTGACTACTGCATGAGGCACATATGCAATTATCTGAGAGCCTACCAAATATGGCCTGAAGCTCGTGACTCCTCCAACTAGTGCATATGCCTGCTTCTCCATGATGTCATACTTCAACTCAGCAGCTTGCAATGACTTGCTAAAGAAAGCAATAGGTTGTTCAAACCCTTCTGCATTTTTCTGCAATAAACATGCAGCAATAGTATGTGTTGGTAATCATTTTATATTTTGGGTTTTAATCTTGGGTGTTTGCAGGTTTTCTCATTCAAACCCTCAATTTTGTGAGTCATGGGATCTTGCATTGTTTTGTCTATTTAGGTATTGGCCTTGTGTGGTGGGTTTCTGGTTGATAGATCTCATCCTCATGTTTAGGTTTTCATAAGTTGACTTACCCCCACGCAGTGTTTCATGGTTTGTTCCTGTCGCCTTGAGAAAATGCTGAGAATGTATGTGCAATTGATCAAATCTTTTGACAAGCTTGTGAAATCTCTATCGGCTTCCAGAAATGGTGAAAAATTTGAGTATTATGCATTTCTTGATGTATATCAAGTTTGCATATACAAGGAGGAATCTTTCGCAGATTCCTGAGAATATTCTACAGTTGTATACATTTCCAAATGCATATCGGGGTCAAATGGAGAATATACAAAGGTGGAATATTCCTTGGTGATTCTTTGCTTGTATATAAGGGGTTTGTATGCTTGCGTTTGTATATTCAACATACAAAGGAAATGTACATTGAAGAATATAAAAGAGGGCACACATACATGTGCTACAACACAATGAACAAGTGATCTTTTATGTTTGCAAAACATATCAGGAAAAGATATGCATGTGGTGGGCCCCAGGGATATACAAGTGAGAATGTATGTGCAAATATACATTCAAGGATACGAAGGTGGTCACAGAGTTGAATGTATTTTGAGTTTGTATATCCAAATATATAGTGAAAAGGTACAAGAGAAAATTTACATTCAGCAATATACATTGGGAAAGTGCAAATGGTCTTGTATGTTTAGCAAATCTACAAAGCAACAAGAGATGCATTTGGTGGGGTCCACCTCACATACAAAGGAGAATGTATATGTGGTATACATTAGAAAATATATAAGGGAAAAGGATGCAAGGCGGACCCGATGGTGCTTTCATTTTGTTCTATAGGTTCTTGGCGTCTGCAACTTGTATGTATGTGTGAGTTGTATGTCGCGGATATACAAAGATGAAAAAATGTACATTCCGGACCCAATAGAAATTTCAGGTTGCTTCATAAACATTTTGGGGTCCGTGGTGTGCATGTATATAGCATTTGTACATGTCGATATCCAAAAGGTAAGAAACAAGCCAGATTTCAAGGTGAATGTAATGTGTTTCATAATTTTTGAGATCCACCTTGTATGCATGTCGCACTTGTATGTGCAATGCGATAATCATAAGAAGGAGATACAAGGCCCAGATTTGAAAGTTTTTCAAACCTGATTGATAAATGGCTGGGGTCCACCTTGTAGATTAAGCAATTGTATGTATATCCATTTTGCATATACAAGGGACTTTTGAAAGATGAAGAGTGACGATTGTATATGCATTCATTTTTGCATATACAAAAGTGATAAAGGTGAAATGAAAGGAGAAGGGATCAGCGATAGAAGGTCAAGGTGCCTAATTGTTTGACACTTGTTTTTGTTTATACCTTGTATACAGGTGCAAGAATGTGACTGACAGACTCTACTTATTGATCCACTCTGTTGGTCATTTTTTCCAGACTAGATGCTTGTTCCTAGTTGTCCCTACAAAGTAGCCATCATTGATCAACAGGATTCCTGGGCCAGTGGCCAATAGTATAGGAGATAGACTCTATAAATATCTCCTCTTCTTCTTTAGGCTCTGTAGAACCAAGCGGGGTATTCCCTATTCAACATCTATGAAATGCATCTACAAATTAGCTGGGATGTTGACACAAAGTAGATAAATCTTCTCTTATGCAGACCAAAACTGTGAGATAAGTGCAAAGGGGCTATCTTTGGGCCTATGTTCAGTTGTGAGACAGAGGATTTCGGTCCTAAACTACTCCTAATGTCCTAAAGGTTTAAATTAAAAGTTTGAGTTTTATTTATATTTGGAAACAAAACTAGGACCTTGGTTGTAGCCTAAATACAAGACTAGATTGGTGCCTATCCAGGGCTCGGAGTCAGTAGACGTATATATGTGAATGTTTATCATAGATCTGAAACAATAATCAGATTTCAAGGGGATTATGCAATGTCTGCCTTACAGACAATACCCAAGATAAAGTATTTAGTTATTTATGCTTGCAAACATCCTTACTGCAATGTATTCTTCCCAACACTTAACCTGAAACATTTAATCTACTCCTTGAGCATAAGTAAAAGATTAAGCATTTAATATAGTAAACCCATATTCTAGAATCCCAAACACCCCTTAGCTGTTTAGATTCAGAAGAAGAACACATTCAGTTTGGAGACAAATAACAAAATACATGCTATAAAGCATTACTCATTTGAATCAACATGAAACTGATGAATTCTATGCATAAGACATTCAACATACAACTCATAAACTCACAAAATACCTAGAATAGAGCCACCAACAAAGTTGTATTTCATTACAGCAACAAAACTTGTCCAATTTTCAACAACCACAAATGAGTGACACAGTCTTCTTATATAGCAAGAAAGTGCACTCAGCATTAATTACAAGGCAAATCAAAAATTTGCCAGATACAATGCATTTTCGAATTGGTGCTCAAAACAATAAATGCAGTAGGTAGAAAGAAAGGTTGGGAGTGGTTGAACTCAAGCCCCACACCGCCACCTGAGGATTTTCTTCTTCAATCAAGTAGCTGGCCTGTCACTCCATCCATCATGCCCTTGCAAATCCGCCATCAATGCCTAGCTACCCATGGCCTTAAGAAATGTAGCAACAGACATATCAGAAGATTTCCCACTCAAAAATGCAGCCGCATACAAAGAAACCCATCGCTGCAACAAAATTGAAAGACAGTCGTCAATCATGCTTCCACCGCCAAAATCCATAGTCCAAAATCCCTTAAAAAATTGCCAACCAGTGAAAATGTGCCACGTAGGCACTTCACGTTCCTATCGTTGACCCTTCCCATTCTCATTTTTCCCTTTTTTGCCTTGCATATGTATGCCTTGAATTCCTTGTATATGCAAAGCCATATGAATATACAATAGTCTAATAAACAAAGCGGACCCCAAACTGTTATAGAGCAAATTGGAAGCTTATTCAGGTTCGGCTTGTATCTCTCTTCTTTATATATCTGCGATATACAACACACATATACATACAAGCCGTGGACCTCAATTCATTATGCATTAGAATATACCACCTTTTGAAATCCGGCTTGCATCCTTTTCATTGCACATCTGCTTGTATGTCGGCATATACAAGCACTATTATACAACCCACGGATCTCAAATTTCATTCACTGCATTCTACGTCCGGGTTGTATATCCTCTTTTGTAAATTGGCTTGTATGTCAATCCTTGTATATGCGAACACCTCCACACCTTTCCGTTGTATGCCGAATATACAAACTCGTTTGTATATACTTGCAGGCCCCACCAATTGTATCTTGGCTGCTTTGTATGTTACCGAATATACAAGGCCCTTTGTATATAGCTGATATACAAACCAGGAATATTCTTGAGATGTGCGATAGATTCCCACTTGTATGTCTCCAATGTATATCAAACATACATTAAATTTTGCACCCTTTCCCTTGTATATAGCCACTGTATGTTCACACATACATGCCCGATATACAAGCAGACCCTATATACAAGCAGCGAATATTCTTGGGAATCTGCGAAAGATTCCCCCCTTGTATATGCAACTTGATATGCATAAATAAATGCATATAACTCAACTTTTTACCATTTTTCAAAAGCCGACTGAGATTTCATAAGCCCGCTAACATACATGACCACTTGCACATTTGGCCTGCATGTACATATAAACATACGACATATTTTACAATGCACAGAGAAAATTTCAAAGCTTAGCATTTTCTCGAGTGCGATAGGAAAAGGTGGTAAAACAATGCATGTGAGTCAAGGAACAACTTAACCTAAGGCACTAAGGGCTTGAAGGAATAAACACAGAAGCCTGCAAACTCAAATTCAGAACCCTAACCCTAGGTGAACACCACCAGTGGCTCCGATTGGAGACAAGCAGACACAAGACTGCAGCGAGAACCAGAGTAGTCCGAGACAGACTAGACAAAACACCAAACTCAGAACACGACCGACTATACAAGGCATGTACAAAATATTTACATCTAATTTATAGTGTGAACACAAGATAAGCGTTTATGAGAAGTAGGGCTTTAATTGACCATGCACAGGTAATTCCAATAATTCACCACTTAGAGCCTAGAGAAAATAGGAATCTTCTCCATGAGTATCGCTGATTTGGTACGGGCCTACCCATAAGGTCTCAAATTTACCGTGTTTTCCCTTATCCTGATTCCTTGCATTCCATACAAGGACCAAGTCACCTATCTGAAACTTTCTTTCTGTAGCCCTTTTATCAAATAAATATTTTACCTTTTGCTGTCTCTTGATGTTTGTCTTATGTGCCTCCCTTCTCATTTCATCTAGTGCAACCAATTGATTTATTCTTCTAGTCATTGAGTCTTCAATCTCCTCCTCATTTTCTTGTATGAATTTATAAACTGGTAGGAGGTTGTTTACAGGCAATTTATCTACCGCACCATACACGAGTTCAAATGGCGAGCTTCCAGTTGCTTTCTTGACTATTACTCTGTCAGCCCATAATGCCATTTTCAACTTTGAATCCCAAGCCCTTTTGTTTTTGTCTATTATCCTTTTGACAATTTTCATGAGGCTTTTGTTGCTTGACTCTACTTGACCATTTCCATGTGGATGATATGGTGATGCGTGTAACAATTTTATTCTATAATTGTTGCAAAAATCAATAAATTCACCAGACCTGAAGCACATAGCATTGTCTGTGACCACTTTAACTGGTACTCCAAATCTAATAACAATATTTTCTAGAATAAAATTCATCACTACTTTGCTTGTAGCTTTTTTAGTTGGAATGGCATCAATCCATTTAGTGAAGTAATCAGTAGCTACCAAAATCCACTTATGTCCTCCACTTGATTTTTCTGAGATTTCCCCTATAAAATCAATTCCCCATTGCTGAAATGGAGCTTCTACAGTTATAGTCCTAAGGGATAATGCACCTTCATACTTTAGCTTTCCAGAGAACCTTTGGCAAGAATCACATTTTCTTACCATTCTTTGTGCATCTGAGAAGAGAGTTGGCCACCAGTAACCTGCTCTGAGAATTATGTGGGCTGTTGTCTTGGCAGTGTATTGTCCACCACACATTCCTTTGTGCAGATCATTTAAACTATCAGCAGCCTAATTTTCATCCACACATCTTAGTAGGACACCTTCAGGATTCCTCCAATATAGCTCTCCTTGAACAACAATGTATTTAATAGCATGTAGCTTTAAGGTCCTCTTTTGATTATCACTGAGATGGGAAGGACAGTTCAAATTGTGCAAATAATGTACTATGTCCCTATACCATTCAGATTCTGACATATTTATATCTTCATTATGCACTACATTCACTTGGCATGCCTCTAGATTTGACTGTCATCAATTTTGCCAAACCTTGTCCTCTTACCAATTTTGTGATCTGTATCTCTATGTTGAATTCTTGTAGTTTATTTATCCATCTGCACCTTCTTCCAGTTACCTCCTGCTGAGTAAAAATATCCTTGACTGTTGCATGAGGCACATATGCAATTATCTGAGAGCCTACCAAATATGGCCTGAAGCTCCTGACTGCTCTAACTAGTGCATATGCCTGCTTCTCCATGATGTCATACTTCAACTCAGCAGCTTACAATGACTTGCTAAAGAAAGCAATAGGTTGTTCAAACCCTTCTGCATTTTTCTGTAATAAACATGCAGCAATAGTATGTGTTGGTAATCATTTTATATTTTGGGTTTTAAGCTTGGGTGTTTGCAGGTTTTCTCATTCGAACCCTCAATTTTGTGAGTCATGGGATCTTGCATTGTTTTGTCTATTTAGGTATTGGCCTTGTGTGGTGGGTTTCTGGTTGATAGATCTCATCCTCATGTTTAGGTTTTCATAAGTTGACTTACCCCCAAGCAGTGTTTCATGGTTTGTTCCTGTCGCCTTGAGAAAATGCTGAGAATGTATGTGCAATTGATCAAATCTTTTGACAAGCTTGTGAAATCTCTATCGGCTTCCAGAAATGGTGAAAAATTTGAGTATTATGCATTTCTTGATGTATATCGAGTTTGCATATACAAGGAGGAATTTTTCGCAGATTCCTGAGAACATTCTGCAGTTGTATACATTTCCAAATGCATATCGGGGTCAAATGGAGAATATACAAAGGTGGAATATTCCTTGGTGATTCCTTGCTTGTATATAAGGGGTTTGTATGCTTGCGTTTGTATATTCAACATACAAAGGAAATGTACATTGAAGAATATAAAAGAGGGTGCACATACATGTGCTACAACGCAATGAACAAGTGATCTTTTATGTTCACAAAACATATCAGGAAAAGATATGCATGTGGTGGGCCCCAGGGATATACAAGTGAGAATGTATGTGCAAATATACATTCAAGGATACGAAGGTGGTCACAGAGTTGAATGTATTTTGAGTTTGTATATCCAAATATATAGTGAAAAGGTACAAGAGAAAATGTACATTTAGCAATATACAATGGGAAAGTGCAAATGGTCTTGTATGTTCAGCAAATCTACAAAGCAACAAGAGATGCATTTGGTGGGGTCCACCTCACATACAAAGGAGAATGTATATGTGGTATACATTCGAAAATATATAAGGGAAAAGGATGCAAGGTGGACCCGATGGTGCTTTCATTTTGTTCTATAGGTTCTTGGCATCTGCAACTTGTATGTATGTGTGAGTTGTATATCGCGGATATACAAAGATGAAAAAATGTACATTCCGGACCCAATAGAAATTTCAGGTTGCTTCATAAATATTTTGGGGTCCGTGGCGTGCATGTATATAGCATTTGTACATGCCGATATCCAAAAGGTAAGATACAAGCCAGATTTCAAGGTGAATGTAATGTGTTTCATAATTTTTGAGATCTGCCTTGTATGCATGTCGCACTTGTATGTGCAATGCGATAATCATAAGAAGGAGATACAAGGCCCAGATCTGAAAGTTTTTCAAACCTGATGGATAAATGGCTAGGGTCCGCCTTGTAGATTAAACAATTGTATGTATATCCATTTTGCATATACAAGGGAGTTTTGAAAGATGAATAGTGACGATTGTATATGCATTCATTTTTGCATATACAAAAGTGATAAAGGCGAAATGAAAGGAGAAGGGGTCAGCGATAGAAGGTCAAGGTGCCTACATGGCATGATATTATTGGCTGGCGACTCTTCATGCATGTTTTGAGACCGTTGATCACAGCGATGGGTTCTTGATCAAGCGGCCGGGGTTTGAACCTGTAGCGAAGGATTTTTCCTGAGCGTGTGTGGCTATTTTTGAGCGAAAAATTTTTAGAGGTACGTCGTTGCTACATTTCAGAGAGGCTATGGGTAGCTAAAGCGTTAATGATAGAATTGCAGTGGTATGGGTCGGTGATGGACAGGTCAACAACCCAATTGAAGATGAATGTCCTTGAACGGCAGTGCGGATCCTGATTCTATCTGCTCATTCCTCTCTGTCTCCCCATAGCATTGAATATTTTTGAGCGCCATTCCTCATGCATTGAATCTGGCAAATTTTTGATTTGCCTTGGAATTAATTTTTGCTAGGTACACAGTCTTGATATAAAAGCCAAACTATGTTACTCATTTGTGTTGTTGAAAACTGGACAATTTTTTGGTACTGCAGTATAATTACAACTTTCTGGTGACTCTTTTTCAAGTGTTTTGTGAGTTTATGAGTTGTATGTTGTATGTATTATACACAGAATCATCAATTTCATATTGATTTAAATGAGAAATGCTTCATTGTGTGTGTTTTGTTATTTGTCTCCAGACTGAATGTATTTTTCTTCTGACTCTGAGCATCTAAGGGGTGTGATGGATTCTAGAATATAGGTTCTTTATATTGAATACTTAGTCTCTTACTTCTACTCAAGGAGTAGATTGAATGTTTTGGATTAAGTGTTGAGAAGAATACATTGCAGTAAGGATGTTTGTAAGCAGAAATAACTAAATACTCTCCCTTGGGTATTGTCTGTAAGGCAGACATTTTAGAAACCCCTTGAAATCTAATTACTGTCATAGGTCTATGGTAAACATTCACATATATATGTCTACTGACTCTGAGCACTGGATAGGCACTGATTTGGTCTGGTATCTCTGTTGTCACCCAAAGTCCTAGTTTTACCTCCAGATATAAATCAAACTCAAACTTCATATACAAACCTTTTAGGACTTTAGAAGTAGTTTTAGGACCCAAAATCCTCTGTCTACAACTGAATATAGGCCTCAAGCTAGCCCCTTTGCACTTATCTCATAGTTTTGGTCTACATAAAAGAGGATTTATCTGCTTTGTGTCAACATCCTAGCCAATCCACAAGCATATCTAATGGATGTTGAGTAGGGAATACCCCCCTTGGTTCTGCAGAGCCTAAAGAAGAAGAGGAGATAATTATAGAGTCTATCTCCTATACTATTGGCCTCTGGCCCAGGAATCATGTTGATCACTAATGGCTATTTTGTAGGGATTACTGGGAATAAGCATCCAGTTTGGGAAAATAACCAACAGAAATTGGCAACTCTACTAGGGAATGCTTTGTTAAAGAACCCAGATTTTTAAAAGAAAATAATTCCTACTTGTAGGTGGCAACTCCGAACTAATCTCCCAACCGGTAAAGTAAAATTTGTATGCAAGGGAGAAGATCCCAGCCTAACCCTTTGTTTGAAGAGTTACCCATAAAAATGATGTATAGGAAAAAAGAGACTGTTCGAACCAATCAAGATGGTTCTCCCAGCCCTAGAAAAAATGAATTTATTCAGGACAATCTAAGATCTTCAGAGCAAACAATGCCTTATTTTTGAAACACAGAAGCTGAAATAAAAAATGTATATGAGAAACAGCAAGGTGGTGTTTTAAGAATAAGGTCAGAAGTTTTTCAAGAATGCCCTTTCTTGGATCCCAGTGATAGATTTGAAGAGGTTGAGTCTCCAAGGGATGATGATAATGATGATCAGAATGTGATAAAGCCATCTTCTTCTATGCCTAGAGAAGAAGAACTAGCTGATGAAATTAAGAGCTTAAGGACAAAATTAGAATATCTGCAAGCAGTAAAGATCAGAGATGACATGAGACAGAAAGTGCAAGCTTTGAGAGTTGCTTAGAACGATTCAATTCCTACCCTTGGCAATGCCAATGTGCAAAGAAATCAACACATGAATGAAATACAGGATCAACACAATGATCAAAGACAGAATGCACATAATGCTAGAATACCATTGAATAATGTAAGAAATCAGAATGCAAATAGAAATGCCAATGTTATTCAGCCTGGTAGACAACCTATGCAGCTAGATAGATTTAGACAACTAGTTTTTGATGGCATTCCTGGTTACCCCAACCCTATTGACAAACATGTGAGGCTGTAAGTGCCTAAATTTTTAGGAAATAATATTGTATCAGGTGAAGACCATTTAAAATCTTTTCAGAATATCATGGACAACTTCGAGGTTGAGCATGAGGATGTTTTCATGAAATCATTTATGCAATCCTTAGTTGATGAAGCCAAGGAATGGTATAAAGGTCTACCTGACAGAAGCATTTCATCATGGGAGGATTTTAGGAGGATATTTAAAGAACAATATAGTGACAAAACTGATCCTAGTTTCTTCATTAATGAATTTACTGGCATTACCAAAGGATCAAATGAACAGGTTGCTGATTTCAATGCTAGATTCACTAAGGTATTGAACAAATTGCCACAGGACTTGAGACCTAATGAACCTATGTTCATAGTGTTGTACATAAATGCTTTTGATGCAAAAACCGCTTATGGATTGAGAGACAAAAGCCCTGCTAGCCTTAGAGATGCCATCAAGATTGCAATAAATATTGAAAATAACAGAAAAGCATCTAGTAAGACAAATAGAAGAGATGATGTGAAAATCTTGCAAAATCCAAATACTAAATCTCAGAGTGTTCAAGGCAATGCATCTACTTCTAAGGATAAATTAGATAAACTGACAACTATTGTCAAGGACCTGAGCTATAGAATGGCTAAAAATGAAAGGGGGATAGGTCCTGACAGACCAGTTTACCAAAGGCAAGAAAGAAGACCATCATTACATGATATGCCATATAACACCAATTGGCAAAATGGTAAGCCTATTCTTACAAACAACAACATAGGTCAAAGGACTCAAAATGTTAAGGAAACTCCTGATCCTTTGAAGAAGGCTGTAAATATTGTTAATGACACCCCATGGTGTATCATATGTCAAATGCCTCACTCGCAGTCACAATGTATGATTGCTCAGTCTCTATACAACAATGTTGTTGCCTGTGATGAGTGTAATGAGTTGCATTGCATGGAAGATGAGAATGTCAATATGTTGTCTACAAACAGAGAATACTCTTCTCATGATGCTGATGTAAGTGTAAATGATGAGATTCAGGTCTGGTAGCAGTTTCCCTATGATGAAGATGATAAAGATAATTATGCTTATGCTCAGGATTCACACAATTTTTTGAATAACTTGAGGAGACCTTCTAATGAAGAAATTAGAGCCTTCACAGCTGCAGTAGTAGCTCAAGTTAAAAGCAATTATAACCTAAGAGGTAAAGCTCAGGTAAGCAACTCACACCAACCAGAGAATATTTCTGTAGGCCAGCCAGTGCAAAATTATAAAGGGACTGAAACATATAAGAAACAATGGAACAATAATAAGCAAGGTTTAAAGTAGAAAATAGGTCATGATCTTCAACGACCATAAGATACAGTTCCTCGGGTTGACGATCGAAACAAAATTTCTCAGATCAAGAATGACAGTCTAGGAGCCATAAAAACTAAGGCTGGATCATCCCAGGATAAAGGTAAAATGGTGGAGCAAGTTACAACTGTTATTCAAAATTATGCTCCATTTGACATAAGTCTTATCGCAGATAAAAGTCTCTGTTCCACTGATGGAACTGATGAAAGTGGAAGAATTCAAAAATAAAGCAGTATCCTTAATTTCAGGAGTACCCTGTCAAGCTAATCAGAATAATGAGACTCAGGGCAAGAAATAGGCCCTGTACATTGATGAAGATGAAGTTCCTGAAGTATATATGGGGGTGACCATGACAAAATGTCTTTCACAAGTGGAACCATTTTATGTTTCCCTTATCATAAATGGAAAAATAATTAAGAACTGTATGCTTGACTCAGGAGCATCCACAAACATCATGCCTTTGGCCATCATGCAACAAGCTAGGTTAAAGATAGATAAGGCATGCGGGAAATGCTATGCAATGGATGCTAGGGAGGTACCTGTCATTGGAATCATGAAGGATGTGGATTTCAGAGTGGCAGCTTATCCAGAGAAGACCTACAAAATGAACATAACAGTTGTTGATATCAAGCCACAATATGGCACGTTGCTGTAAAGAAGATGGGTAGCATTGATTGGTGGGAGTATGCAATTAGATTTGTCATATGCTATGATCCCTATGAATGGCAGGGATGTCAAACTAATTAGAGAAGAAAGATCATCAGAAACGGTTGAGGATCAAGAATCAGAGGAGCATATATGCTTTGTGGACACTAACTGTGATAACTTCAGGGTTGTCTCGGATGATAAAGAGGGTAAAGAGAGAGATATGTGCTTTCAAGAGCTTGACCAGCAGGATCTTTGGACCATGTATTTTGATGGAGCTTGTTCAAAGGAAGGCTCTGGTGCGGGAATTATTTTTTTGTCTCCTAGTAAGCTCCTAAAATTCTCTTTCTTGCTGAAGTTTGCCTGTACAAACAATATTGCAGAGTATGAGGCTCTGTTATTAGGATTGAATGTAGCTTTGAAGCATGGAATCAAGATGATTAAAGTATTTGGTGATTCAGAGCTTATTGTTTCCTAGGTTAGAGATAAGTATGCTTCAAAAAATAAGAGATTAAAATAGTATAAGCATGTTGTTTGAGATACAATTGAATTGTTTGATGCTTTTTCAATAAATTGGATAGAAAGATCAAAATATGTCATGGCAGATTTTCTAGCTAATGTAGCCATAAGGCCAGATGATATAACTCTATCAGATGTCACAAATGTTAAGGTCAAACTTAAACCTGCAGTGCCAGACAATGTATGCAGCTGGCAAGTGTTTGATGATGATAAGGATTTACTTAGATTTCTGCATTGTATTGATGAATATGAGAACCAGGAAATGGATTTTCAGAACTTTGTGGAGGTTGTAGATGGAAAAGAAACTCTCTTAGGGAAAGAAACAATTCAACTCAAGACAAATGAAATCCCTAGAGGACTGGTCGCTTTAGAGCAAGATTTTGACAATATGGACCAATTTGTTACAAAAGCATCTCCAACAAATAAGAATGATTTAGAGGAGATAAACTTGGGGACATCTCATGCCCCCAAGAAAGTGTACATTGGCAAATAGCTCAAGCCACATATCAGGACTATGCTGATTGCACTACTAAAAAAGTATAAGCATGTTTTTGCCTGGTCCTATGAGGACCTGAAAGCTTATAGAGAGGATTTATTCCAGCATGAAATCCCTTTGAAGCCTGGAGCTAAACCATTTAGACAAAAATAGAGACCTATCAACCCAACCTTAGCTCCAAAAATGCAAGGAGAGCTTATGAAGCTTAGGGAGGCTGGAATAATTATGCCCATTAGACACTCAACTTGGGTGTCCAACCTTGTCCCAGTTAGAAAAAAGAATGGTGACATAAGATTGTGTGTGGACTTTAGGAATCCGAATGTATCTTCTTTGAAGGACAATTATCCACTACCTAATATGGAGGCTATGTTGCAGAGGGTGATTGGATGTGAGCTTTTATCCATGATGGATGGATTTTCAGTGTATAATCAAGTGAAAGTAAAGGAATCAGAGCAATTCAAGACTACTTTCACTACTCCATGGGGAACATATGTATATTTGAGGATACCATTTGGTTTGAAAAATGCAGGTGCCACATTTCAGAGGGCAATGGATGTTGCTTTTGCAAGATTAATTGATTCAATCTTGGCAGTGTATCAAGATGACTTGACAGCTTATTCAAAAAAGGAAGAGTAGCATTGTATGCATTTGGAGCAAATTTTTATTAGAGCATTAGAGTATGGCATCTCACTTAACCCAAAGAAGTGTGCTTTTGGGGTTGTGGAAGGAAAATTGCTTGGGCACATTGTTTCCAAGGATGGAGTCAGGATTGATCCTGAGAGGGTGGCTGCAATTGACAAAATTCAGATCCCTAGAATAGTGAAAGATGTCCAGTCCTTCTTTGGACAAATTAATTTTGTTAGGAGATTTGTTCCTAACTTTGCAGAGACCACCAAAGATATCTCTAAAATGCTGAAGAAGAATGTAACTGTCAAATGGGAAGATGAAGCAACCAAATCATTTCAGAACATAAAAGAAGCTATAAAGATGGCTCCTGTTTTAAGATCTCCTGATTTTTCTAAGCCATTTCAATTATTTTCATTTTCTTCTTTCCACACTATTGCTGCATGCCCATTGCAAAAAAATGAAGAAGGGTTTGAACAACCTATAGCTTTCTTTAGTAGGTCATTGCAGGCCGCTGAATTGAAGTATGACATCATGGAGAAACAGGCATATGCACTGGTCAGAGCAGTCAAACATTTCAGGCTATATTTGGTCAGCTCTCAAGTAATCACGTATGTTCCTCATGCAGCGGTCAATGATCTTCACTCAGCAAGAGGTAACTGGAAGGAGATGCAGATGGATAAACAAATTGTAGGAATTCAACATTGAAATATAGATCACTAAGTTGGTAAGAGGACAAGGTTTGGCAAAACTAATGACACAGTCTAATTTAGAGGCATGCCAAGTGAATGTGGTGCATAATGAGGTTCTAAACATGTCAGATACTAAATGGTATAGGGACACAATACATTATTTGTAGAGTCTAAATTGTCCTTCTCATCTCAGTGATGATCAGAAGAGAACCTTGAAGCTACAGGATATTAAATACATCATTGTTCAAGGAGAGTTGTATTGGAAAAACCCTGATGGTGTATTACTCAGGTGTATTGATGAAAATCAGGCCAAGGATATTCTCATTGACATGCACAATGGAATGTGTGGTGGACATTATGCTGCCCATACAACAGACCATAAAATTCTCAAAGCAGGCTATTGGTGGCCAACTCTCTTCTTAGATACACACAAAATGATAAGAAAGTGTGAGTCCTGCCAAAGGTTCTCAGGAAAGGTAAAATATGAAGGTGCATTGCCCCTTAGGACTATAACTATAGAAGCTCCATTTCAGTAATGGGGAATTGATTTTATAGGAGAAATCTTAGAAAAATCAAGTGGAGGGCACAGTTGGATTTTAGTGGCTATTAATTACTTCACTAAATGGATTGAGGCTATTCCGACTAGGAAAGCTACAAGCAAGGTGGTGATGGATTTTATTCTAGAGAATATTATTATTAGATTTGGAGTGCCAGTCAAATTGGTCATGGACAATGCTATGTGTTTCAGATCTGGTGAATTTATTGATTTTTGCAACAATTATGGAATTGATTTGTTTCATACATCACCATACCATCTACAAGGGAATGGTCAAGCAGAGTCAAGCAACAAAAGTCTCATGAAAATTATCAAAAGGATGATAGATAAAAATAAGAAGTCTTGGGATTCAAAGTTAAAGTTGGCATTATGGGCTGACAGAGTGACAGTCAAAAGAGTAGTTGGAAGGTCACCTTTTGAATTAGTATATGGTGCAGCAGCTAAATTGCCTGTGAACAACCTCCTACTAGTTTATAAGTTCATCCAAGGCAATGATAAGGAGATTGTGGACCCAATGACTGAGAGAATAAATCAGCTGGTTGCACTAGATGAAATCAGATGGGAAGCACGGAAAACAAACATTAAGAAATAGCAAAGATTGAACTATCTATTTGATAAAAGGGTAACAAAGAGAAGGTTTTAGATAGGGGACTTAGTGCTTATGTGGAATGCAAGAGCCCTTATGGACCGGCCCATATTAAATTAGCAATATCTATGAGAATGATTCTTACTTTCTCCAAGCCCTAAATGGTGAACTACTGGAATTGCCAGTGCATGGTAAATTCCTTAAAACCTTTTTCTCACAAATGAAGTACCTTATGTGCACACTGTAAACTAGGTATAAATAACCTATACATGCCTTGTATAGTTAGTCGTGTTTTGAGTTTTGAGTTTTGTTTGGTCTACCCCGGAGTAATCTAGTCCTCGCTGTAGTCTTGCGCCTGCACGTCCCCAATTGGAGCCTATTGGTAATCATTTATGTTTTGGGTTTTAAGCTTGGGTGTTTGCAGGTTTTCTCATTCATACCCTCAATTTTTTGAGTCATGGGATCTTGCATTGTTTTGTCTATTCAGATATTGGCCTTGTGTAGTGGGTTTTTGGTTGATAGATCTCATCCTCATGTTTAGGTTTTCATAAGTTGACTTGCCCCCACGCAGTGTTTCATGGTTTGTTCCTGTCGCCTTGAGAAAATGTTGAGAATGTATGTGCAATTGATCAAATCTGTTGACAAGCTTGTGAAATCTCTATCGGCTTCTAAAAATGGTGAAAAATTTGAGTATTATGCATTTCTCGATGTATATCGAGTTTGCATATACAAGGAGCAATCTTTCGTAGATTCCTGAGAACATTCTGCAGTTGTATACATTTCCAAATGCATATCAGGCTCAAATGGAGAATATACAAAGGTGGAATATTCCTTGGTGATTCCTTGCTTGTATATAAGGGGTTTGTATGCTTGCGTTTGTATATTCAACATACAAAGGAAATGTACATTGAAGAATATACAAGAGGGCGCACATACATGTACTACAACGCAATGAACAGGTGATCTTTTATGTTCATGAAACATATCAGGGAAAGATATGCATGTGGTGGGGCCTGGGGATATACAAGTGAGAATGTATGTGTGAATATACATTCAAGGATATGAAGGTGGTCGCAGGGTCGAATGTATTTTGAGTTTGTATATCCAAATATATAGTGAAAAGGTACAAGAGAAAATGTACATTCGGCAATATATAATGGGAAAGTGCAAATGGTCTTGTATGTTTGGCAAATCTACAAAGCAGCAGGAGATGCATTTGGTGGTGTCCGCCTCACATACAAAGGAGAATGTATATGTGGTATACATTCAAAAATATATAAGGGAAAAGATGCAAGGTGGACCCGATGTTGCTTTCATTTTGTTCTATAGGTTCTTGGCGTCCGCAACTTGTATGTATGTGTGAGTTGTATATCGTAGATATACAAAGATGAAAAAATGTACATTCTAGACCCGATAGAAATTTCAGGTTGCTTCATAAACATTTTGGGGTCCGTGGCATGCATGTATATAGCATTTGTACATGCCGATATCCAAAAGGTAAGATACAAGCCAGATTTCAAGGTGAATGTAATGTGTTTCATAATTTTTGAGATCCGCCTTGTATGCATGTCGCACTTGTATGTGCAATGCGATAATCATAAGAAGGAAATACAAGGTCCAGATTTGAAAGTTTTTCAAACCCGATGGATAAATGGCTGGGGTTCACCTTGTATATTAAGCAGTTGTATGTATATCCATTTTGCATATACAAGGGATTTTTGAAAAATAAACAGTGACGATTGTATATGCATTTAGTTTTTCATATACAAAAGTGATAAAGGCAAAATGAAAGGAGAAGGGGTCAGCGATAGAAGGTCAAGGTGCCTACGTGGCACAATATTATTGGCTGGCAACTCTTCATGCATGTTTTGAGACCGTTGATCACAGCGATGGGTTTTTGATCGAGCGGCCGAGTTTTGAACCTACGTGAAGGATTTTTCTTGAGCATGTGAGGCTATTTTTGAGTGGAAAATTTTTAGAGGTACGTCATTGCTATATTTTAGAGAGGCTGTGGGTAGCTGAAGCGTTAATGACAGAATTGTAGTGGTATGGGTCGGTGATGGATGAGTCAACAACCCAATTGAAGATGAATGTCCTTGAACGGCAGTACAGATCCTGATTCTATCTACTCATTCCTCTCTGTCTCCCCACAGCGTTGAATATTTCTGAGCGCCATTCCTCATGCATTGAATTTGGTAGATTTTTTATTTGCCTTGTAATTAATTTTTGCTGGGTACACAGTCTTGATATAAAAGCCAAACTATGTTACTCATTTGTGTTGTTGAAAACTAGACAATTTTTTGGTACTGTAGTAGAAATACAACTTTCTAGTGACTCTTTTTCAAGTGTTTTGTGAGTTTATGAGTTGTATGTTGTATGTATTATGCACAGAATCATCAATTTCATGTTGATTTAAATGAGAAATGCTTCATTACGTGTGTTTTGTTATTTGTCTCCAGACTGAATGTGTTTTTCTTCTGTCTCTGAGCATCTAAGGGGTGTTATGGATTCTAGAATATAGGTTCTCTATATTGAATACTTAGTCTCTTACTTCTACTCAAGGAGTAGATTGAATGTTTTGGATTAAGTGTTGAGAAGAATACATTGTAGTAAGGATATTTATAAGCAGAAATAACTAAATACTCTCCCTTGGGTATTGTCTGTAAGGCAGACATTTTAGAAACCCCTTGAAATCTGATTACTGTCTTAGGTCTATGGTAAACATTCACATATATATGTCTACTAACTCCGAGCCCTGGATAGGCACCGATCTGGTCTGGTATCTCTGTTGTAACCCAAAGTCCTAGTTTTACATCTAGACATAAATCAAACTCAAACTTCATATACAAACCTTTTAGGACTTTAGAATTAGTTTTAGGACCCAAAATCCTCTGTCTACAACTGAATATAGGCCCAAAGCTAGCCCCTTTGCACTTATCTCACAGTTTTGGTCTACATAAAAGAGGATTTATCTGCTTTGTGTCAACATCCCAGCCAATCCACAAGCATATCTCATGGATGTTGAGTAGGGAATACCCCCCTTGGTTCTATAGAGCCTAAAGAAGAAGAGGAGATAATTATAGAGTCTATCTCCTATACTATTGGCCCCTGGCCCGGGAATCCTATTGATCACTAATGGCTATTTTGTAGGGATTACTGGGAATAAGCATCCAGTCTGGGAAAATAACCAACAGTATGGAAAGAAGCAAATGAGAACAGTTGAAATGGCTTAGAAAAATTAGGAGATTTCAGCATAGGTGCCATCTTTATGGCCTCTTTAATGTTCTAAAATGACTTAGTTGCTTCATCTTCCCAATTGACAGTTGCACCTTTCTTCAACATTTTGGAAATATCTTTGGTGGTCTCTGCAAAGTTAGGAACAAATCTCCTAACAAAATTAATTTGCCCAAAGAAAGACTGAATGCCTTTCACAATTTTAGGGATCTGAATTCTATCAATTGCAACCACCCTTTCAGGATCAATCCTGACTCCATCCTTGGAAACAATGTGACCAAGCAATTTCCCTTCCACTACCCCAAAAACACATTTCTTTGGGTTGAGTGAGATACCGTATTCCAATGCTCTAATAAAGATTTATTCTAAGTGCATGCAATGTTGCTCTTCCTTTTTTGAATAAGCTATCAAATCATACTGATATACAGCTAGGATTGAATTAATTAATCCTACAAAAGCAACATCCATAGCACTCTAAAATGTGGCACTTGCATTTGTCAGCCCAAATGGCATTCTCACATATACATATGTTCCCCATGGAGTGGTGAAGGCAGTTTTATATTGTTCAGATTATTTTACTTTCACTTGATTGTATACTGAAAATCCATCCATCATGGATAAAAGTTCACAGCCAGTCACCTTCTACAACATGGCTTCCATTTTAGGCAATGGATAATTGTCCTTCAAAGAAGATACATTGAGATTTCTAAAGTCCACACAAAGCATTATGTCACCATTTTTCTTTCTAACTAGGACAAGGTTGGACAGCCAAGTTGATTGTCTGATGGGCATAATTATTCCAGCCTCCCTAATCTTCATAAGCTCTTCCTGCATTTTTGGAGCTAGAGTAGGATTAATAGGTCTTTATTTTTGTCTAAATGGTTTAGCTTTAGGCTTCAAAGAGATTTCATGCCAGAATAAATCCTCTCTATAAGTTTCAGGTCCTCATATGACCAGGCAAAAACATGCTTATATTTTTTCAATAGTGCAATCAGCATACTCCTGATATGTGGCTTAAGACATTTGCCAATATATACCTTTTTGGGGGCATGAGATGTCCCCAAGTTTATCTCCTCCAAGTCATTCTTGTTTGTTGGAGATGCCTTTGTAACAAATTGGTCCCTGTTGTCAAATGCTCTCTCTAAAGCAACCAACCCCCTAGGGATTTTATTTGTCTTGAACTGAATCACCTCCTTCCCTAACAGAGTTTCTTTCCCACCCACAACTTCTACAAAGTTTTGAAAATCCATTTCTTGGTTCTCATATTCATCAATGCAATGTAGAAATCTCAGTAAATCTCTATCATCATCAAACACTTGCCAGCTGCATACATTATCTGGCAGTGTAGGTCTAAGTTTAACCTCAACATTTGTAACATCTGTCAGAGTAAGATCATCTGGCCTTATGGCTACATTAGCTAGAAAATCTGCCCTGACATTTTTTGATCTCTCTATCCAGCTTATTGAAAAAGCATCAAACAATTCAATTGTATCCCAAACAGCATGCTTATACTATTTTAACCTCTTTTTTTTTATGCATACTTATCTCTAACTTGGGAAACAACTAACTCTGAATCCTCAAATACTTTGAGCATCTTGATCCCATGCTTCAAAGCAACATTCAATCCTAATAACAGAGCTTCATACTCTACAATATTATTTGTACAAGAAAACTTCAGCAAGAAAGAGAATTTTAGAAGCTTACCAGCTGGAGACAAAAATACAATTCCAGCACCAGAGCCTTCCTTCAAACAGGCTCCATCAAAATTCATGGTCCAAAGACCCTGTTGGTCAAGCTTCTGAATGCAAACATCTCTCCCTTTACCCCCCTGATCATCTGAGACAACTCTGAAATTATCACAGTCGGTATTCACAAAACATATATGCTCCTCTAGCTCTTGATCCTCAATTGTGTCTAGTGACCTTTCTTCTCTGATCAGTTTGACATGCCTACCATTCATCGGGATCATGGCATATGATAGATCTAGTTGCATACTTCCACCAATCAATGCTGGCCATCTTCTTGACAACAACATGCCATATTGTGGCTTGATATCAACAACTGTTATGTTCATTTTGTAAGTTTTTTCTGGATATGTTGCCAGTCTGAAGTCCACCTCTTTCATAACTCCAATGACAGGTACCTCTCTAACATCCATGGCATAGCATTTCCCACATGCCTTATCTATCTTTAACCCAGCTTGCTGCATAATGGCCAAAGGCATGATATTCGTTGATGCTCCTGAGTCAAGCATACAATTCTTAATCACTTTTTCATTTATGACAAGAGAGACATAAAATGGTTCAACCTATGAAGGGCATTTTGTCATGGTTACCCCCAGATACACTTCAGGAGTCTCATCCTCATCAACACACATGGCTTGTTTCTTACCCTGAGTCTCAATACTCTGATTAGCTTGACAGGGTACTCCTAAAATCAGGGACAATGTTTTATTTCTGAACTCCTCAACTTTCATCAGCTCCATCAATGGAATAGAGACCTTTACCTGGGACAAGACCTGAGTTATGTCAAACAGAGCATAATTTTGTATAACAGTTATAGCCTGATCTACAGTTTTATTTTTATCTTGGTATGATCTAGCTTTAATTTTTGTGGCTCTCTAACTGTCATCTCTAATCTAAAATTTTTTGTTTTGATCCTCAACCTAGGGGATTCTATTTTCTGACCCTTGAGAATCATGACCTATTTTTTCTTAAAATTTTGCTTATTATTGCTCCATTGTTTCTTTTGTGGTTCAGTCTCTTTATGACTATGCACCAGTTGGTTCACAAGAGTATTCTCTGGTTGGTGTGAGTTACTTACCTAGGCTTTAACCCTGAGATTGTAATTGCTTTTGACTTGAGTAACTGCTGCAGCTGTGAAGGCTCTAATCTCTTCATCAGATGGTCTCCTCAAGTTGTTCAAAAAATTGTGTGAGTCCTGAGCATAAGCATAATTATCTTCATCATCTTCATCATAGGGAAGCTACTGGCAGACCTGAATCTCATTATTTGTGCTTGCATCGACATCATGAGAAGGATACTCCTTGTTTGTAGACAACATGTTGATATTGTCATCTTCCATGCAATGTGGCTCATTGCACTCATTACAGGCCACGACATTGTTATATAGAGATTGAGCAATCATACATTGTGACTGTGAGTGAGGCATCTGACAGACTATGCACCATGGGGTGTCATCAACAATATTAACAGCCTTCTTCAAAGGATCAGGTGTTTCTCTGACATTTTGAGTCCTTTGACTTGGGATACCATTTGGACGAATGGGTTTACCATTATGCCAATTGGTATTATATGGCATATCATGTAATGATGGTCTTCTTTCTTGCCTCTGGTAATCCTGCCTATCAGGACCTATCCCCTTTTCATTTTTAGCCATTCTATAACTCAAGTCCTTAACAATAGTTGTCAATTTATCTAATTTATCCTCAGAAGTAGATGCATTGCCTTGAATGCTTTGAGATTTAGTATTTGGATTTTGCAAAATTTTTACATCATCTCTTATGTTTGTCTTACTAGATGGTTTTCTGTTATTTTCAATATTTGTTGCTATTTTGAAAGCATCTTTGAGGCTGTGAGGACTCTTATCTCTTAATCCATAAGCTGTTTTGGCATCAAAAGCATTTATGTACAACACTATGCACATAGGTTCATTAGGCCTCAGGTGATGTGGCAATTTGTTCAACACCTTAGTGAATTTAGCATTGAAATTAGCAACCTGTTCATTTGATCCTTTGGTAATGCCAGTGAATTCATTAATGAAGAAACTTGGATCAGTTTTGTCACCATATTGTTCCTTGAAAATTCTTCTGAAATCCTCCCATGATGAAATACTCTTGTCAGGCAGACCCTTGTACCATTCTCTTGCCTCATCAACTAAGGATTTCATAAATAATTTCATAAAAACATCCTCATGCTCAACCTCAAAGTTGTCCATGATATTCTGAAAAGCTTTTAAGTGGTCTTCTCCTAACATAATATTGTTTCCTGAAAACTTTGGCACTTGCAGCCTCACATGTTTGTCAATAGGATTTGGGTAACTAGGAATGCCATCAAAAACTAGTTGTCTAAATCTGTCCAGCTAAATAGGTTGTCTATCAAACTGATTTGCATTCACATTTCTATTTGCATTCTAATTTCTTACATTATTCGATGGTATTCGAGCATTATTTGCATTCTATCTTTGATCATTATGCTGATCCTGAACTTCATTTATGCGCTGGTTCCTCAACACATTTATATTCTCAAGGGTGGGAATTGAATCATTCTAAGCAGTTCTAAGAGCTTGCACTTTCTATCTCATGTCATCTCTAATTTTTACTGCTTGCAAATATTCTAATTTTGCCCTCAGACTTTTGATTTCTTCAGCTAATTCCTCCTCTTTAGGCATAGAAGAGGATGGTTTCGTTATATTCTGATCATCATTAACATCCCTTGGGGATTCAACTTCTTCAAATCTATCAGGGGAATCAAGGAAAGGGTATTCTTGAAACACTTCTAACCTCATTCTCAATCCACTACACTATTGTCTTTCATATACATTCTGGATTTTAGCCCCAGTGTTTGAAAAATAAGGTATTGTCCGCTTTGAAGATCCTGGATTGTCTTGAATATTATCATTACTTCTAGGAGAACCCTCTCGACTGGCTTGAATAGTCCCTTTTCTTCTGTACATCATTTTTATGGATAGCTCTTCAAACAGAGGATTACGCAGGGATCTTCTCCCTTGCATACAAATTTTTACTTTACTAGTTGGGAGATTTGTCCGGAGTCGCCACCTACAACTAGGAATTATTTTTACCAGGGTCCTTACACAAAGCTCCCCAGTGGAGTTGCCAAATCTGTTCATCATTTTTTCTAGACTAGATGCTTGTTCCCAGTTATCCCTACAAAGTAGCCATCATTGATCAACAGGATTCCTGGACCAGGGGCCAACAGTACAGGAGATAGACTCTATAAATATCTCCTCTTCTTCTTTAGGCTCTGCAGAACCAAGGGCGGTATTCCCTATTCAACATCTATGAAATGCATCTACAAATTAGCTAGGATGTTGACACAAAGCAGATAAATCCTCTCTTATGTAGACCGAAATTGTGAGATAAGTGCAAAGGGGCTAGCTTTGGGCCTATGTTCAGTTGTGAGATAGAGGATTTCGGTCCTAAACTACTCCTAATGTCCTAAAGGTTTAAATTAAAAGTTTGAGTTTGATTTATATTTGGAAGCAAAACTAGGACCTTGGTTGTAGCCTAAATACAAGACCAGATTGGTGCCTATCTAGGGCTCGGAGTCAGTAGACATATATATGTGAATGTTTATCATAGATCTAAAACAACAATTAGATTTCAAGGGGATTATGCAATGTCTGCCTTACAGACAATACCCAATATAAAGTATTTAGTTATTTCTGCTTACAAACATACTTACTACAATGTATTCTTCCCAACACTTAACTTGAAACATTTAATCTACTCCTTGAGCATAAGTAAAAGATTAAGCATTCAATATAGTAAACCCATATTCTAGAATCCCAAACACCCCTTAGCTGTTTAGATTCAAAAGAAGAACACATTCAGCTTGGAGACAAATAACAAAATACATGCTATAAAGCATTACTCATTTGAATCAACATGAAACTGATGAATTCTATGCATAAGACATTCAACATACAACTCATAAACTGACAAAATACCCAAAATAGAGCCACCAACAAAGTTGTATTTCATTACAGCACCAAAACTTGTCTAGTTTTCAACAACCACAAATGAGTGACATAGTCTGCTTATACAACAAGAAAGTGCACTCAGCATTAATTACAAGGCAAATCAAAAATTTGCCAGATACAATGCATTTTTGAATTGGCGCTCAAAACAATAAATGCAGCAGACAGAAAGAAAGGCTGGGAGTGGTTGAACTCGAGCCCCACACCGCCACCTAAGGATTTTCTTCTTCAATCAGGTAGCTAGCCTGTCACTCCATCTATCGTGCCCCTGCAAATCCGCCATCAATGCCCAACTATTCGCGGCCTTCAGAAATGCAATAACAGACGTATCAGAAGATTTCCTGCTCAAAAATGTGGCCACATACAAAGAAACCCATCGCTGCAGCAAAATTGAAAGATAGCCATTGATCATGCTTCCACCACCAAAATCCGCAGTCGAAAATCCCTTGAAAAATTGCCAACCAGTGAAAATGTGCCACGTAGGCACTTCACGCTCCTATCGCTGACCCTTCCCATTCTCATTTTTCCCTTTTTTGCCTTGCATATGTATGCCTTGAATTCCTTGTATATGCAAAGCCATATGCATATACAATAGTCTAATAAACAAGGCGGACCCCAAACTGTTATAGAGTAGATTGGAAGCTTATTCGGGTTTGGCTTGTATCTCTCTTCTTTGTATATCCGCGATATACAACACACATAAACATACAAGCCGCGGACCTCAATTCATTATGCTTCAGAATATACCACCTTTTGAAATCTGGCTTGTATCCTTTTCATTGCACATCGGCTTGTATATTGGCATATACAAGTACTATTATACAACCCACGGATCTCAAATTTCATTCACTGCATTTGATACCTCCTTCATGTTCAGGTTGTATATCCTCTTTTGTATATTGGCTTGTATGTCAATCCTTGTATATGTAAACACCTTCGCACCTTTCCTTTATATGCCGAATATACAAACTCGTTTGTATATACCTACGGGCACCACCAATTGTATCTTGGCTGCTTTGTATGTTACCGAATATACAAGGCCCTTTGTATATAGCTGATATACAAACCAGGAATATTCTTGGGATGTACGATAGATTCCCACTTGTATGTCTCCAATGTATGTCAAACATACATTCAATTTTGCACCTTTTCCCTTGTATATAGCCGCTGTATGTTCACACATACATGCCCGATATACAAGCAGACCCTATATACAAGCAATGAATATTCCTGGGAATCTGCAAAAGATTCCCCCCTTGTATATGAAACTCGATATGCATCAAAAAATGCATATAACTCAACTTTTTACCATTTTTCAAAAGCTGACTGAGATTTCACAAGCTCGCTAACATACATGACCACTTGCACATTTGGCCTGCATGTACATACAAACATAAGACAGATTTTACAATGCACAAAGAAAATTTCAAAGCTTAGCATTTTCTCGAGTGTGATGGGAAAAGGAGGTAAAACAATGCATGTGAGTTGAGGAACAACTTAACCTAAGGCACTAAGGGCTTGAAGGAATAAACACAGAAGCCTGCAAACTCAAATTCAGAACCCTAACCCTAGGTGAACACCACCACAGTCGATCCTACCAAGTTACTGTGACTTATTGAAAGGATTTTAATCCTTGCTTGAAGGAACCAATCAACAGAATCACACAATGAGAGCAAGTGTGTATTCACAAATACAGTAGATCCTCAATTTGAATAATAAGACAATATCGAGTTGGAGACAGTATGGTAATCTTGTCAATTATATGGCTCTTCTTACTAATCCAAATGCTACTTCCAAGTTACTATAATCAATCAAAAGGATTTTAATTCTTTAATAGAAACTAATTAATTCAATTACACAAAAATAGCAAGTGTGTCTCGATGAAACTGAAATATCAACTTAGAAACTTAGGTTCAAATAATAGAGAAATAACAATGTGGAGACAACCAAATAATTGTTCAGATCAACAAACAATAGACACCAATATTAAATCACCAATTTGTGTATTCTTCTCCATTATACAATTTCAAAAGATTTTACAATATACAACATAATGTTTTATTTCGACAACTGATCAATCCATCCAGTTATCTAACTCCTACTTCTGATCATGATGTTTTTCTAATCTACTGATGCTCCTCAATTCCTTTGATTTTGTGCTTTATATGTACACGTTGTGTATTTTTTATGGTTGTGACCCTTCACTTGCCATCCTGTGTGTCTCTCCATTTCCATGAAGGATAACAATTTTTATTAATGCAAAATATAAAACATTGGCCTTCGGTCCTTTAAACTTTAATTATTTCCCTTCATCTGGTGAATAATTTTGTCAATATTAATCTCTTGTGGTCATGCTCACTCAATCATCAGAGTAGAAATATTTCACTCATTAGGGTAACATTATGAAGTTGTATTAAAATAATACCCGTGCTAGGGTTTGCCTTCATTTTGCATGTATTTTGGTTCTTTATTTAACTAATCTTCCTACATTCGTATTCTCGTGAAAATAATTTTCCAATGTGAATATAACTATTGTCATATCCTTTTGTTCATATTTTCACCCAATCCGAAAAACATATTTTACTCTTCGGGTAAGAAACAATTACCACTCATAAAATCTTATTTTTCAATTAACAACCTCATGAAAATATTTCACATCTTTTAGTGAAAATATCTTATCTCTGTGGTTTATATTCCTCTGAAATATTATTCTCATTTGATCTTTATTTCACCTATTTTATTTATGTGATTCTCCTTATCGGGTTGACTTATATGATCTGGGAGACTTAGGGAACTTACTTCGATCTCATATGTCTTTCTGATACAATGGTTAGTTGATCAGGTCAGTGAAAGACTATTTGTTTCCTACCGAAAGGTTATCTATCGGTATGACATGAGAGATCGGTATGATTGAAAAATCTCATTCTAACCAGCTTACTCTCGCCGATGTGTTTTTCATCGGTAATGTGTAATATAGTGTTGCATGTTTTTTAGGGTTTCTTATATTTTTTTGCCATCTTTCACTGAGTTGGTTTTAGGGATTTTTCTGGTGATTAGGGTTATGTTCTCCACCTTCTCACATTGGTCATCCAATCATGGAATAGTAATCTGTTCAACCATTTCTCTTGCTGGCAAATTCCTCATGTTGTTGTCAGTTAAACACATTCGATAGCACCCATATGGGTGAAGAGCAGTCCACATTAATATTCCTTCCACTACCCGATGAGCAAATCCTTCTCTCAATATATGTTCCAAGTATGTGGCCAATGTTTTATGATCAAAATTATTGTTAACATGAACTTCTTTAATCTAAATGGGCAGGCTGAGAGTACCCAATTTGTCAAAAACGGCTCTCATGTCAGGTAAATTTGGTTTGCTGCAATGGCTTTCTAGTTTAATTCCTTCCATAACCCTTCTAGAGTGTTGGAGCATTTCGATGTAGGACTCTATAGTATACTGAGTGTCCCGATACTTTCACAATTATCTACCACCCCAAAATAGTTGTGAACACACGAGGTGCCGGACAAAGAAGACAATGTATGTAATTGAATGGCCAACATCCACCAGTCTCAGCATCACATGCTAATTGATAATTCATCTCCACAAGCTTGAGAAGTTCATCAAGGGAACTCTCCATGCACATGATCTTCATTGTGTGGAGTGCACTGGCATTGATATTATGAAAGAACAAAGTGTATTGTAAGTTCTGTGACTCTAGGCCACAACTCTTGCAGTTCATCTATTCTGAAATCTCAGGGCCAAACAACCTATGAGAAATACAAGTTTGGATTTGGCAATCCCATGATCTTATGTTAACCTTCCATCCTATTCTGAATCTAAAATCGTGCCTTTTGATGTAAATGCATGATGCATGCAGTCACAGATCATAACCAATACTTCAGATGCATGATTCATCTGTGCCTACTGAAAAACATTACTCTTGAGATGAAGTATACTGAGTGCAATTCTCAAAGATGTAGGTACAATAGCTTCATGGGTTGCTTCTATGGTTACTGAACTTAAAGCAACAAAAATACTATGAAGCGCATAGACAACACAAGGATCGCCTATATGGACATGCAAGAAACTCCTCCTGAAATCTCCCTAAATGCCATGTAGTGACTGTATGATAATATTTATGAAACAGTTGTACTCACCAACTTCATTCTTTGGCTTTGGTCACTTCCCATAAAATCAACGAACAGTGCTTAGAATTATAGGCATCAAGACTTTGTTAAACTTCTTGCTCGAACTCTACCTAAAAATGTCCTTCATCATCTTCTTCAGCATGAAGTTGCCTTAATGTCTTTGAATTGTTTTCACCTGAAGTAACTCCAGATTTCTCATTAAACATCACACCTTGCTTTAAACCTATTCTTGCCTGTCCTTGAATAGTTGGTCTACCCTGTTTGTTGAAGACAGGCATAGGTAAACGATTATGTGGAAATGAATCTAGTATTTCTATCACACTGTTCTCAGCAACTTTTCATAATTCGACGATAATTTTAGGGATGTATGTATATGTGCCATTTGAAGTATTTTGGTAACCAATTTTCTTCAAAACTTTTGAAGCCATTTCACTAGTGTTGCATTTCTTTCTCTATGATGTCAATCCTTGAATCCATGTAGCAATTCAATCTTTATGTCACCGAGAGTTTCCTACTTTTTATTACTTATTCGTTATTCCATACTTCTAGTATATTCATCAATATCAAGGGCCTTCAACAGATGGGGATATTTTGTGACATGTTTAATTGTCATTTCATACATTTCCTCATCCATATCATCTGTATCATGTCCTACATCTCCACAATATATGTCCTCACCCATTTTCTTGGCTAGTTCATATGATTTTGGATGAATTCTAGTATCATCTAATGGATCCATAGCATGGTTCCTAGAAACTACTTGTTCAGTGCTACTCAAAATTTTTCATAACATCATATGTTGCATGCCTATCTAGTTTGCAATACAAAACAACTCATGGCTCTCTTGGTTTACAAAAATCTATTAGTCCCATAAAGTTGGATTATGATGATCATTTGTATGGTCAGTTTGAAGAGTTTGAAATAACTAGTGTTCTGGAGTATTATATTGTTCATCATAAAGATCAAGTTTTCCAAGGAAATTTCTAATCTTGCCTCTCTCTCCTAGAGCCATTTCATCCAAGAGTACTGTCTTTTGATGATGTGTGAAGATGGTGCCTTATTTACTATTGTTTGATATCAATTATGTTTCTAGCTAGCGATTTGAAAAGTAAGACTTGAACAGATGAGTATTTGAAGAATCTTTTGATTTCTTTATCATGTGTTCCCATGTAACATGACAAACCTAAAAGACGGTCCTGAAGTTTAATTCAAAGTTTGTCATAATTTTGTGAGCCAGATTATCTTGATAAAAAATGAGAAGATGAGCTACTATCATATCAATTCATTGAATTCTTTGAAATGACCCATTACTGCTTGCAAAAGATTGCTTGGAACAGTCAATGTTCTGTGAATTGTAATGTGGTATTGAAGCAGGCTTGTCAAAGGAGCTTGCAAGAGATGAGGCTTCAGCAAGTTAGGAGTGGTCTGTTATGATGACATGGAGTCAATCAATGGGTACAGGGGTGCAGCTAGATACGTCAAGCTAGGAGCAATTGTCTCTAGATTGGAAATCTGATTATGGGGCTAAAAATGGATATGCATAGATGAGCATGATCTCAGAGTGGCTTGGCTAGACAATCATAGGGAATTCAGTTATTCATCTTCAATTTTTTCATCATGGATATGTCAGATTTAGCCAAAAATTGGTATGAAATTTTAGGTCCCAATAGTGGCTCTGTCTGGGGATGCATGCCCCTTGTGGGAATAGGAAGATCCCAGATCTCTGGGGAGCAGACTGGTGCCTACTCCATTGGGCAATAGATTCAACTTGTTTTTGCCTTAATCTGATGTAGTTTAAAAAACCAACCCATAGTAGACGGTTCAATGCCCTCAAAAAGACCATGTTTTTTCCCCTATCAAAAACCTAATTCTCATCATGCAACAGTATCACACATCTAGAAAAAATATTATCATTTGCCAAGGAATATCCATTTTTGTCGTAATCATCATATGTCTCATCATTTTGCTTTCCATTATCAGGTTTCAGCTTAAAAATTTCAGATATATATGATACATAATCACCATATTTATTATGTAGAACACAATCATACTGACTGCAGCATCCTCCAAGGTTGGAAAAGTGAGACTTCACAAAAATAAATTCAACATCATTAGGTAAAGACAGGTCTGATATATCATTTTCATCCGTATAGCTATTTTCAATATGAACTGATGTGTTATCCCTTTTATCTGAAAATGATCTTTCCTCATGAGTTGGTACAACACTTTGACTGTCTGAAAATACTTTGTCCTCATGATAACATGGATTTGAAAACACTTGGAACTCCCTATCCGGCATGCCTTGGTAGAAGGTTATCTGATCTTCTTCTACTTCTTCATCATACAATGGGTTTGAAAAAATTTGAAAATTATTTTCAGATATGTTCATTTCCTCCTCATCGTGAGTTTGCCCTATTTGTTGAGAACAATCATCCTCTTCCTCCTCAAACTGTTGATTCAGGTATTGCAGTGGGTGGGCTGGGACAAAAGGAATATCCACATTTTGAAGACTATACTCATTTATTGGAAAAAGTTGGGGCTCCAGGTCTTGTGCAAAAACCTCATGATTGCAATCGTGATCCTGGGTGAAGATTTGGTATTTGAAAACTTCATCATCATTTAAATTTGAAATATCATCATGAAAATTTTCACTTGCATATTGTTGTGTGGTTACACAACACGCCCCATTTTGACTTGACAAAACAGGGACCCAACTTTTTGGGCTTTGCTTGTGTTTTCTACTTGCTCGTGGTCTGGTAAAAGTAAGACAGTACAGATGATCTTGCATAGTGGGGACTAGGTAAGTCATCATGATGAGGTTAGTTTTGCAAAGTTAAAATTTTCATGTCAATAACCTCATAGGTGGATAGAGCACAAAATTTCATGCAGGTTTGCCTTTTGAGTCACCCTGATATTCATTAGGGAACAAAAGTTATGATGAGTCAAAGATCTGGTCAAACCTGATATTCTAAGGGGGATGATCATATTTCTCAACATCAGTCATCTTACTAAAGATCGCCCCGATCCAAATCATTTGCTTTGAACATCTGGACGTCAACTTCATGTGATAACAATAGCTACCCGATAAACAACATCATATATTTTGTGAGGGTCATATTCTCAATATCACCTGATATTTATAATATCACCTCGATATTTAAAACATCTACCTGTCGCAAAATATCACCCCTACCAATGTCCTGCTGATGTCATCCAAACTCGATAATCGAAGAAATAAACATACCGATGATGTCACCATCCTTTTTTTGCCTCGCGGAGGTATATTTCCAAACATGACCTTTCCTACATAACATGATGATGACATCATAATGCAACAATGATGAACCAAGTCTTTATCCTATTGACATCACCCTGATATTTTGACAAGAGGTCATTTTAGTCTAGGGGTGATATTATAAACATCACCAGATATTCAGAACATCCCCTGATATTTTGAATATCTACCTGATATTCTTAACCTGACCTGATGTTTCGACATCGGTCTTTCTACCTAAAGCAGATGATCATATTATACCAAGGGGGTCATATTCTTGAACATCACCCAATCCAAATTATCACCCGATATTCAGAGATCACCCCGCGCTTCACCGCCATAACATTAAATGCATGCAAATATGGTAGGTGGTTCCCGCCTATTACGAACCCAATACATACACCTGGCAGAATCCAGAAGTTTCGTACAAGTAAATTAGCTATTGCATTTAATCTACCCTAAGTGACCCAATGCATAGGTTTAAAATGAATTTACCGAGTCATTTTGGTATTTACCTTAAGATAAACCAGTTTTAACAAAGAACTAACCTTCTAAATCCTCTGACGAATAACATCCGGACACCATAGTTTATAGCATAACGAAGCAAGTGAAAGCCATCGGTTATCAAGATCACTTTCAGACAATTATTAGCATTAATCAAGAAGATAAGTGCATCAGGTAAGTAATTGAAACCCTCTGGTTGTCATATTTTGCATATCCAGGTATCATGAGGTCTTCTGGTTTGAAATTTCCAATTATGCATGTCAGGATAAATGAAGTGTGGAAAGAATAGTAGTATGCATGATGAATAATGAATATGTAATGTCTATGCATGTTTGTATATGTATCAATTGTAAGACTAGGTTGTGTTAATTGCAGGCATCCATGGTAGATAAATGGCTGGCTAAGTCAGAGGCAGAATTCCTGAAGCTGATGTTTGCTCATCCTGCTGGTGTTCAATTCAAATACGGTGCCATTACAGACACACACCAGGGAAATAAAGATCTGGCAGCCTAGTCAGTCAAAATGAATGATGAAAAGAGTAGTAGCACCTTGTTGGATGTAGTCTTCGTATCAGGAATGTGGAGTGCAGCTGGTTTCCCGTATTCTATGGAAACCCCTGAACTAGTTATTGAATGTGCAAGAAACTATAACCCACAGACCAAGAGGGTAGAGAAATATGGCAGAATATATGTTGATCTGTCAATTAAGGGTATTGCTACTACATTTGGTTTGCCAATGGGCAAGAAGGTTGCCAACATAGACCTGAAGAAGTCAGAAGTAGAGTATGAGAATAATAAGAAGTCTACCATGAAGAAGATGTATCAATGGAGGGTGAAGAATAGTCCATATCCTGCAGCAGCTAAGCTTCTGGTTCATCTATATAAGTATGACTTTGACGACGAGTACCAATACATGATAGCCCTGCTCAGCAGAGTGACAGGCCAGCCTGATGCTAGAAGTTTTAAAGACTGGATGTATGCAGTCATCCTGATCTGCCTATACAGAGATAGCAAGCTAATGTGGGCTTAAATGATAAGTGATGCTCTAGATGAGCAGCTGATGAATCTGGGAGGTCCGGATTATTCCTTCTACATGACATCATATATAGTTTATTCATGTGCCTATAAGGGCACATTTGATGCCTTGATCACAAATGAAAAAATTGGAGGCACAACCAATGATGCACACATATGGGATCATCATCCCCAGCTGCAAAGAGTAAATTACCTCCAGGATTATAAATTGGTGAATGATGCATTCTCTATGCATCTAGTAAGGACCATGGAGGAAGACAGAACTAAGAGGTTGAGCATGGAAGCTTAGGAGGTAATATATAGGCATGGGGCCTAGTTCATTTAGTTTGCAACTTTTTCATGCATTAGGATTGAAGGATTTGTAGGGCACCCTCTCATGCTCCCAAGATATCCAACTGATGTTGTAGTATAAATGGAGTTCATGAGGCAAGTTGAAACAATACTGGATGCCTACAAAGCTAATAATAAGCTTCCTCTAGTACTATTTCCAGTAAGAATGGGCTGGTATATGTGCCCAGACAGTGAAAATATTAAGAAAGCCATAGCTGGCTTAACAATGATGAATTTCTAGCCATTACCATTGATAAGATCATATTATCCTTATGGAAGGATGCAGAAGATCATGGGACAGCCCATTCACCAAAGGAATCTTGAAGATTTCTGGGCAGATTGTGAAGATGAAGCTGAAGCCAGAAGAAGAAGATACCAAAGGTTGACACTTAACCAAATCAAGACCTTTGATTGCATCTCCATCCCAGTACAACTAAAGAAAGATGATGGAATGATAATGGTTGATGAATATGAAGAGAAGAAGATATATAATGATACCATCTCTGCGCCGGATCTCACTATACAGGAGGATATCTCCCTAGATCCATTCACAGGCAGGATATTGCATCTAATCCAGGCTTGGGTAGATAAGCAGATAAATGTATTGAAGAAAAAGGGCGTGGTCATCATTGTTGATAATAAGAAGAAGAGACAGGAAGTTCCTGAGGGTGAATTTGATGATTTCCTGGTTGAGAAGAGGAAATCCAAAGGAGAGAAGGCACCACCCCCTGAAAAAAGAAAGAGGTCTTCAAGAGGTAAGAAGACTGATCCTGAACCCAAAGGGGTTATAGTGGAAAGAGTGATAGTGCCTGTTGAAGATGCATCAGGATCTGGGCAAGCATCAGCATCATCAGCACAGCCTCCTCAAGATAAACAAAAGGCCAAACAAATCCAGAGGCCAACTACATAGACTACTATTACACATGAGGAGGATCGAGCCTCAGAGAAGAATAAAAAGAAGGATATTCCTCTTGAAGAAGAAGCTGAGGAAGAGGAAGGCCCCATATCCTTCACAAGGAAAAGAAAAGCACCTCAGGTGATAACAACTACACCTAAGAAACCAAGGACTTCTATGAGAGGTGAAATAAGACAAACTCCCATAATGTTGAGGGGAGCAGGTGGGGAAGTGTTTAAGAAGGAATTGCAACATAATGTTTCATTTCCCACCATTGTGAAGTTTAAAACTGAGCAAGCAGAGGGACAATTGAAAGAAACCTCCCAAGTACTTCAAAGTGGTGAGGTGTAATTAGATGAGACAGTTGACCTAACAGATGATGAGGTAGTGAAGGATGTAACCTCACAAGGAATGGAAACCCTTGCTGCTAGCACTTGGATAATTCCTCATGGAACTCCATCAGTACAAACAATGTTAGAGGAGATGAAGCAAGTGGAATCAGGGAAAGAGAAGAACCCAGAAAAGGTAGCCCAAGAGATGGGACTAGACACCTTAGTTGAACAAGTAACAAGTCCTGCAGTAATTGATCTCACCTATAGACAGGATACAAGTCCTAAAAATCAAGGAAGTACACAGGATAAAGGAGAAAATATTGGTAAAGTAAAAATGGCAGAGATAGAGATCCATACTTTGGATATGGGTGAGCAACAACAAAAGGAAGTATTTGTTTGGCCCAAAATAGTAGACATCCCACCAAAAGACAAGGAGGATAAAGAAATATCAAGTCTTAATGACCATAAGGCTCAAGAAGTAATTGTTACAGTTGCAGCACAAATTGCAATTACAGATCAGCTGAAGGAGCCTAAGGTAGATATAGTAATATCTACAGAAACTAATATGCCTCATTATGAGGAAATCACTAAGGTAGATAAGACACCCGTGGAGGAAGCAAAAGATCAGGATCATGATAAACCTGCAGATGATCAATAGGGTCACCCTCCAGAAAAAGAAGGTCCTCAGCAGGAGGATATGCCCAAAGATCACCCTTATGAGGAGCATCATGAGGAAGAAATAAGGAGATCACCCTCCCCATCAAACATGATGGTGGATACCAGAGATCAGGGAGGTCATCATGATGATGATGGAGGACAACAGCTAAAAGATCAAGTTCCTTCATTGCTCAATAAAGAAATTGGTGCAGAACCAGTGATAGAGGCACAAGAATTTGATGTGTCTACATTGTTTTTAGAAACATTAATAAAGCCTAAGAGGAAGGCAAGGTTAACTTCTGCAATAAGAAGGGATCCTGATACATGTAGGAGGACTGCACAGTTAGCACTCCCTACAGTTGATAAAGAAAAAGGTAGGATCACTCTGGATGAATTCTAGATTAGCACAGTGGATCTTGGATTTACTAATGAGGACCAAGAGGGCCAAGAAGGTAAAGACATTATTGATTCATTGACCCAAAGGGTGAAAAGAGAGAAAGAGAAGAATAAGCAGCATAAAGAGCACATTGCTTTGCTACATGCATGTATAAGAGGGTTAATTAATCCTGACGATACATCTAGTGATCATGTATTCCCATTGACTGCTATTTCTCAGGAGGAGGTCAACAAGTTGAACCTCATGAAGCATGAATCAACAATAATGTTGAAATGGATGTCATCCATGCTCGATGGAGCTGAGGAAGTGGCAAAGGCCTCTTTGAAGAGGTGGAATTCTTTGGGCACCTCCAGGAGAAAAGTAGATAAACTGCAGATGGAGATTGGCAGGAGGTCATTTCAATTAAAAAAGATCATGAGCATTTTAGATGAAATGAAGAGGATTTATCCATAGATCCTAATAAAGAATTAGGTACTAAATAATAACACAGCCCTGTTGATTAGTATCTGGAATAAGGACGTCAGATTTGAATGCGATGTGCTTAAAAGATGTAATAATAAACTAAGGAATATCAGCATGAAGCTACATGATATGATGTCTCATGAGGCTGAAGTTTTGGAAGCATTGGAAGGAGATGCAGAAGGCAAGATTAAAAATCAAGATGAAGAATTTATCATCAAAGCCCTACATAGTAATTTCCAGCTAGTTGCTGAAGACCCTCTCAAGCACCTGACAGAAGAAGTGCTGGATAAAGTAATGAGAATAAAGGTCAAGGTGGAAGATTATAATGAAACATCCAACAGCAGGAGGAATAAGTTGGAATCTCTCCGGAGCAAATATCAGGTGCATAAACATGCCATCACCAAAGCGAGAACTCAGGATGGCGGAGAATTGGAGAAAATAGTGCAAGCATATGAGAATATCAGGATAGCTATGTAGGTCCATATTCCAAGGGATGATCATGATGATGAAAGGGAACCTGATGAGGATGCATCATATAGAGAATATATGCATCAGATACTTATGAAAGTATAAGTTGTCTAGATGGTTGCTAGCTGGCAACCTATGCCACGTGCAAAGAATTGACTTGGTCAATGAGTGTGAACCGTAGATTGTAATAGATAAATCTTGATTGTAGATCAATTGTAACGGATCCCTCATCTTGTTCTATAAAAGGTGCCGAGATGCCTCATTTTAAATATTTGAAACTTAATTGAAATTTGTTTGCTGAAATATTCAGGGCTCATTTCAAAGTTGTTGTATACATATATGTTCTTGCATACCTAATGAATGAGAAGACTATTTTGATTACAATCCATCATAAATCTTGAGTAATCAGTGTATGAATTCTGGATATATGCTTTGTTTTGTTGCGTCCCTTGGAGTGCATATCAGTTTGCATGTGTTGTCTTCATACCTTTCCTTTGAAGTTAGCATCAATTGTATCTATCTGTGGAATGTCTTGGTGAACATATGGTTTGATTTCTCCTCTTCATGATTGTATCTGATGTATATGTGGTTCAATAGCTGAAGGTTCAACTTTAATTTGAAGTATTTCTTTCAGTTTCTTTCAATTTCAAAACATTTCATCATCACAATTGCAAGTAACTGACAATCTTGAGCAAATAGTACAAATATGCAGACATCCCATAGATAAATGAACATATTCAGCATATTTGAAGTTAAAGCATGTCAAAATGACAAATATCATGCAAAGATTCAAAGATAGACACAATATTTGAAGTATATCTTGTGTAGAAGTAACTCTCTGTGCAGCATCATTATAGGAAACATTATCTTACTGATGAGATCTATGTAAGGTCCCAAAATGGAAATAGCAACACACATCAACCTCTGAGTAACGTCAGAAGATTAAGAACTAATCAACGAAGAATTGAGATCATGAATTCTCTAAATTCATCATATCTTTCAAAATGAGTAAAAGTTAATGTGTACTTTTATTCTATGTTTGTTTGTGACTAACATCATGATCAACATAAATTGGCGCTAGAAGGAGGGCCATAGGACGAGGATCATCATCAGTAGTTTAGGTGATGATAAATATTGTAAGGTAACACTCATACACTGCTAAATTTCCAATCTAGGTGCAAATATTTGTTGTTCTGAGTCGATATACACTAATATTGTGTAAAGATTTTGAAATCAATCATAAATATTGCAATCTTTATAGTACATCATCATGCATTTCCAAAGATCGGCCTTATTTTAGGTAGATTTGTCAAAGCTTTGAGGTATCCTGCTCTAGAAACCCGATATCAACCTGCAAGTGTTGCCAAACCAAAAATCACCTCATATTTGTAGTATAGCTGCAAATATTCCATAAATACCAAGTCAATTTCCAATGCTGACCATAAATATAGCCACTGCTGGTATATTCCAACTGATATTTACAATCTTCCAGCCAATTTGCCTCAAAATTGAGAAATCCTGGCTCACAGGATAAATACCAGGTCACGATCCTCCGAACCTTTTGACAAACTACCTGTTAGATGGTTCAGACCTAGAACTGTGGACATCCATCACACTCTAGGATCTAGTGCATCAGGAGCTTCACTAGAGCCTCCTCCTATAACTCCTGTTGGTTTGCAAATATCTTTTGGACTATCTTTAACACCTCCTGTCCAGCCTCAGCCAACTATACCACAGGCTCAACCTCCTCCAGTTGCAATGTCATTCTTTGCAGCAGAGTCACCTTTGACCTTCACTGCATACCATGAGTTGCCAAAGAATCTGGACAAACTCTGTCCAAAATATCATCCTTATCAAGATACTGATGATCATATCAGAACTTTTAAAGAAGCTTGTTGTAGAGCCAGAATAGAGCATCAGGATGTTGTATGCAGATTATTTCCTTTTTCCTTAGGGAAAGAGGCTTATAATTGGTTTATTAGTCTTGGTCAGAGTTCTGTCAGTTCATGAACCATCCTAGAGAAAGCTTTTACTGATAGGTTCAAAGTACCTATTGATCCCTCAATGAACTATCATTTATTTACCACAATCAAGTGGTTTAAGGGAGAACCTATTACTAATTTCAATGCTAGGTTCCAGAAAATGCTATCCAAGTTAGTTACCCCATATACTGTAGCAGATGCTGCTACCAGGAGTATCTATTACTCAGCTCTAGATCCATTGACATCCATGTTCATCAGGAGAACACATCCTGAAATCACGACCTTGATAGGATCTTTTCAAGAAGCTATCAAGGTGAATCAGCAGTTAGTCCCTGATCCTATGCCAAATGTTACATTCCCTACATTGCCTGGCATGTATCCAACATATCCTGCACAATATCCCCCCAAATCACAGTATAATGGAGCTATGATGCCTCCAGTAGTAATGCCAGAACCTCTGCAGATATCTCCATTGAGTATCATGCCTCCTCCTCCTAATGGGAATGGTCAAGTGCCTCAGTATCCTACACAAACACTAACACCTCAGGGTGTGGATCAGAACAATAACACTAGATCCTCTTTCTTCAAGCCTCAAACTGAAAATGTAGTGGCTAAAGCTCAGGAGGAAAAGGAAGAAATTAAAGAAATCTCTGCTCAGCTAAGAAAACTAACTACTGAGGTCACTCATCTGAGAAATTAGGACTTCTATTCTCAGCCGAACCAAAATAGAGGTTACAACAATGACAAACCTAGTTATCCTGATAGGGGATACAACAACAATAATTACAATGGTGGAAATAATAATAATACTCCCAGACAACCTAGAGTGTGGAACTCCAGGCCAAATAATGGCTCAATACCATCACCTTTAGACAATCAGCCACCTGGTGAAGCCAAACAGACTACTAGAGTCAATTTTGCTAAGGCAGTCCTCACTAATTGGTGTAGAATACATAATACAAATGCTCATGCAGAATTAGACTGTCCACAATTTAGAATTGCTGCTAGCATTTTCCAGACAGAAGTATCTAATACTTCTAGAAATCCACCTCAAGTGGAGGGAAATGAAATTGTCCCTTATGGATATGACTCTGCATTTGTATTGGAGAGCTATACTGATCAGCATCATCAGTAGACTATATCATCCCACCAGCATTATACCCAAGTATGTGAAGAATTTGCCATGGCTTTTGAGTCAAATTATGTTTTCCCCTTTGAGGATGAGAACGAGCCATCCAATGAACATGAAGAGGTGCATGCTTACCAGTAGCAATATCAAGGTAAGCACAATTATAATCTAAGAAGTAATTCCAACAGACCTACTGGTCCATTAACCAGTTCCTTGCCTCTGAATAAATTTTAACACACCTCCTCATCCAAGGCAAGTAATAATCTGGGATTCCCAAAGATAAATGCACAATATCTGTCACTACAAAACACAGTATCAAAAGCTGTTGGTCTACCTCATGAGTCTGACAAACTAGTCACATATCTAGCAGATGAGATGAAGAAGGTAAAGATCAACCTGTCCTTGTCAGAATTGCTGAAAACTCCTACAATTAAGAAAGCATTTATGAAGTCACTAGATGATCTTGCTCCTAGAGAGGATAGTCATTCCCTAGGTCAGCCCAGCAATAGAGATCATGCTGCTAAAGATAACACTATCAAACATAAAATGCTAGCTATAGTCCAAGCTGCAGAAACCTCCCACATGACCTTGTACAGGGACAAAAGTGAGTCACTACCTTTCCTCCTTACTATAAGGATGTTTAGCAAGAATTTACACAACTGTTTGGTAGATTCAGGTGCATCTACAAATGTCATGCCCCTGTCTATATGCAATGCTTTAGGACTGCATCCTGCTAAATCCCTAAAGAAGGTAACATAGCTAGATAAAATAAAAGTCAGTGTGGTAGGTGAATTAACTCATATCCACATGCAACTAGTATCTGATCCTAGGATCCAGTACTATATTGATATTCAGGTAGTCGATATACCTGATACATATGGGATGTTGCTCAGTAGAGACTAGTCTAAAACCCTCAACGGATATATGGCTATTGACTTCAGTCACATGTGGTTACCTTGGAAAGGGATACGAAACCAGATAATAATAGATGCTGAGCCTAGAATGAAGCACATGATCACTGAGTACAACAAAACAAACAAGATCATGTACGTGAGTGTTGAACCCGAAGTTTATGCCATTAGACCGCCGACTATCAAGATAGAAGAGATCCTGATGATGGACTTTCATCATCATCATGATGATGATCATCAAGATGACATACCGGTTGTAGAACCTGATAGGAATTTTGAGAATGAGAATGAAATAGATCACTTCAAAAACTTTGAAATGCACCTATCCAAGCAGGTAAGACATTGTCAATTGTTAAATATACCTATTCATGACATTTTGATTGATGGTTGGTGCAAATTACATGATGAGGCGCATTCAGAGAAAACTTGTGAAACATGCTTAGATATGATGGCGCTGGAGCAAACATGCAGTGAGGCATCATCATCATCTGAGGTAAGTTCTACATTTGGTGATGATGATGATACTAATTTTTGTCTATTTTCTACAGGAAACACAAATGAGGTAACAAATCATGATGAGGATCATATCTTGAGAACAGAAGAAATTCTGGTATATGACCAGATAAATGTTAAGAAAAAAGAAAAGATCACCCCTGGGAGTGATTGTCTAATGGAGTCAGATTATGAACTGTCTGATGAAGATAGAGGCAGTAACCTGACCAGATTTGAAGAGTTTTTATCAAGAGAAATTAAGAGGATGCTAACATAAAAGAAGCATCCACAAGATGCACTGACTGAAGGATGGTGTAGGTTGCATGAGGCACCTCACTCAGAGATGGCTTGTTCATTGTGTTTACATATTTTAAAAAGGCATGAAGTACCCGACCCAGAAGATCATCCTCCTGATGTCGAAAAAGAAAGAAAAGGAATCAGATTCACAAAAGAAAGAAAAGATGAAGTCCAAGAATGTTTAAATTCCTAAGTTAAGATGGATATTAGGTGGAGCAGCTGCCAGAGCTGCAAAGAAAGGAGAAAGTTCAGCCAAGCCTCTTGCTGAAGATAAACCCTGGATCCTAAGATTTGATGGATCCAAGTCCAAACAAGGAGCTGGAGTAGGGATTGATCTCATTGACCCATCAGGAAAATCCTACTTAGCTGCCTACAGATTAAAGTTCCCCTGCACTAACAATGTGACAGAGTATGAAGCTCTGATTCATAGGATACTGTTTTCTCTCAAGAAGGTAAAGATTCTACATGTCTTTGGAGACTCAGAATTAGTTGTCAGATAGGTAAGAGGAATTTACTCTTGCAACTATAAGAAATTGTCAAATTATAGATAGAGTGTGGGATTTGATTGAAGACTTTGATGCATTTAATATCACCCACGTACCTAGATAACAGAATCATAGGGCAGACGCCTTAGCACAGGCTGCCAGTACATTAGAGCCTTTGTCTATATCTAGCCTAAAGAGATTTTCATTAGAACTAATATCAGTGTCGTCAGTACCTGATAATGTTACTACCCTCTAGGTTTTTGATGATGATCAGCATATCCTTGATTTCATCTCTAACAGAGACATCTTTGATGCTCAGATCATAGATGAGAACAATGTGGAAGATCATGTTTGGGAAGAAGATGAAATATTAGAGTTGCCTAGCAACAGGATTTCCAAACGTATGATAGAGTTAGAAAGAGCCTTTGACCTGGATAATATGCTGAAGCATAAGAACCTTTCCAAGACTGATGGAGGTCAATATTCACAAGTGAATATTGGACAAAATGATGACAAGAGAAATGTCTTGATTGGTAAAGTTTGCACACCAAAAGAGTTAGAAGGAATAACTCAGGCCCTTAAGGATTACATCCATGTAATTGCATGGACTTATGATGAGTTGAAGACATATGACACATCAATCATAACTCACACTATACCTCTCAAGCCAGATGCCAAACCTTTTATACAAAAGCAAAGGCTGGTCAATGCTTTGCTTGAACCAATAATTTTTGAAGAAGTCAAGAAGCTGTTAAATGCCAGGATTATATTTCCTGTGAGGCACTCCAATTGGTTGGCTAATCTAGTGCCAGTAAGAAAGAAGAATGGAGACATCAGACTATGTGTAGACTTCAGGAACCTTAACAGAGCATTAGAGAAGGATAACTATCCTTTACCCTCATTAGATGAAGTTCTACAGATTGTAAATGGAGCTAAAATGATGTCCTTTCTAGATAGCTTCTTAGGTTACAATCAGGTCATGGTTGATGAGATTGACAGACTGAAAATTGCCTTCACCACAAAGTGGGGGATCTTTGCTTATAGACGCATGCTGTTTGGGCTAATAAATGCTAGAGCAACATTCCAGCGAGCAATGGACATAGCCTTTAGAGGCTTAATAGGAAAATGCATAGTCATCTACATGGATGACCTAATAGTGTTCTCCAAAGAAAGAACAAATCATGTAACAGATCTTAGAAATGTATTGAAAAAATGTGAAGAGTATGGGATATCCTTGAACCCCAAAAAATGCATATTTGGAGTAACAATAGGAAAGTTGCTGGGCCACCTGATAACTAAAAATGAGATTATCATAGATCCTGACAGGGTGGACCCCATTATGAAATTACAGCTTCCAGGAAGCAAGAAAGAGCTCAAATCTTACTTTGGTAAGATAAATTTTGTTAGGAAATTCATCACTGGCTTTGTAGAAATAGTCAGGCCTTTAAATGTTATGTTGAAGAAGGATGCAAAGATTGAGTGGACATCAAAAGCCAAAGCAGCCTTTGAAGACATAAAAAAAGCTATTTCTGATGCTCCTATCCTTATCAGTCTAGTTTACACCAGGGACTTTTATATTTATTCATTTGCTTCAGAACATACCTCTACAGTAGTGCTAACTCAAAGAAATGAAGAAAAAGAAGAGAAACCAATTTCCTTCATGAGTTGCCCTTTCAAAGATGCTAAATTGAGATATGTAGATGTTGAAAGGTAGGCACTTGCTTTGGTCAAAGCAGTAAAGAAGTTTAGGCATTATATCTTAAGAAGCAAGGTGATTGTTGTGGTGCCAGATGCAGCAGTGAAGATGCTGTTAATGTAAAGTGAGCCTAGTGAAAAAAGGGCTAAGTGGATCATAGTTTTACAAGAATATGACATGGAGATCACACTCATGAAGCTGGTAAGAGGACAAGCTCTAAGCCAAATGATATCAGCGATTGATCCAAACATAGTAAGTCAGTAGTATGTTATCAATGAAAAGGACAGTAGAGAATGGCACTTAGATATCAGGCATATCCTGATCACAGGAAGATGTCCTCCAAGACTGCAGGCTTCATAGAGAAGAGCATTAAAGACAAAATCCCAGAAGTACATGATGAAAGCAGGAGTACTTTTCAAGAAAAATTATGAAGGAATATATTTGAGATGCTTAGAAAAGCCAGAAGCAAGCAAAGTTTTAGCAGAATTACATGACAAGTTTGGAACATCACATGGCTCATCCTTGGCTACAACACATGCTATCCTTAGAGCAGGATATTATTGGCCTACAATCTTCAAGGATACAGCTGAACATATTAAGTGCTCTCATGTATGTCAGGTTGTGGCCAACAGAGAGAGATATGCTGCACAACCTTTACAACCAGTGATGGAAGCGCACCCATTTGCACAATGGGGCATGGATTTCATAGGACCTATTAATCCTCCATCATCATCAGGTTAAAGGTAAGTTCTAACAATTACTGATTATTGTACCAGGTGGACTGAAGCCACTAGCAACAAGACTTGCAGTGCAGAAGATGTCATCAAATTTCTGGAAAGTAACATAATCACTAGGTATGGGGTTCCCTATGCTCTGGTAAGTGATAACAGCTTTGCTTTTACTTCAACCAAATTGTCAAGTTGGGCCTTTGATTATGGGATCATACTGAAATTTTCATCTAATTATTATCCCCAAGGGAATGGATTGGCAGAATCCACTAACAAAAATTTGCTGAATATCATAAAGAAGTTAATAGACAAGAACCCTAGGGAATGGAATACACTTCTGAAATATGCCTTATGGGTAGACGAAACCAGAAACGAAGCTACATTAGGAAACTCACCTTATCATTTAGTCTATGGGGTAGATCCAATTCTCCATGTTAACCTGAAGATACTTACCTTGCAGTTTTCCCAAGAGTACCCAGGCATTGACAATAACCAAGAAGTCAGGTTGCTTCAGTTGATGCACCTGGAAGAGAAAAGAAGTCGCACAATTGATCAATGACATCAGGCTGTTGTCAAATGCTGGTTTGACAAAAGAGCCAAATTGAAAGCCTTCAGGATATTAGATTTAGTCCTAATGTGGGATAAAGCCCATGAGAGGAAAGGAGACCATGGTAAGTTTGACAAATTATGGATAGGTCCCTTCCAAATTTCTGAGATATTGGGAGACAGTACTTTCAGGCTTAAGAACTTGACAGGTGAGGATGTTCCATTACCAGTTAATGAATAGTTCCTCACACATTATTTCCAAGCATAAGTGCTTCATGTCAGTCATGTGTATCATAATGTATATTTGTATAGTTGTTTGTACAGTGTTTTATTTTGTTTTTGCTTTGTTTGCTTGTTGAGTGTTTGTTTTGGTTAGTTAGGATGATGCAACTCATCACCCTAGAAAATAACAAAATTGTTAAGATTCAAGTGATGAAAACACATTTATATATAGGTTGTGACTCATTTTGAGAAAATCATCATGATCAGGTCTGTGATATCCAGTCATCAGGGTACATTTTCTTAACTAAAGTGATTTCTTCACAATGACTCACCTAACAGCCTTGGGTTTGTTGAAAATACAAGTATAGGTGTTAAGTGAAAAATCTAAAGGGACTCCCTTTCTACCAATGCAATCTCCAACCTAAAACAAGTGACCATGCCTTACATTCTGAGCTTACATGATGATATCAGATATATCAAGTATAAATATTAAAAAATCAAAAAACATAATAAAATTAGGCCATCTAAGTAACTCTACCGAGGCTATAGATGCCTGCTGGCAGTGGGGCTCTACCTAGGGGGATTGTATAGATAACCTTGCCGGGGCTATGAACGCCTGCTGGCAGCAAGGCTCTATCCAAGTTGGCTATGAGGGATGATCTCCAACTATGTAGCTTATCACTAGTTACTCATGTTTTCAACTTGCTTTCAAGATGAGGATAATTAATCATTTGCACACTATTGATCCTTTGTTAGCATTGTTACCATGAGGACATTTTATCATTCAAAAAGATTATGATGCTTATGCTTAGAAAGAGTTAGAATGCTCTGTTATAGTGTGTTCACATCACTTGAATCATTGGAATTTTGGTGTTTTCCTTGGTGGCAAGTTGTTGTGTGGTTACACAACATGCCCCATTTTGACTTGACAAAACAGGGACCCACCTTTTTGGGCTTTGCTTGTCTTTTCTGCTTGCTGGCAGTTTGGTAAAAGTAAGATAGTACAAATGATCCTGCATAGTGGGGACTAGGTAAGTCATCATGATGAGGTTAGTTTTTCAAAGTTAAATTTTCATGTCAATAACCTCATGGGTGGATAGAACACAAAATTTCATGCAGGTTTGCCTTTTGAGTCACCCTGATATTCCAAGGGGGAGGATCATATTTCTCAACATCAGTCATCTTACTGAAGATTGCCCCGATCCAAATTATCACCTGATAAAATCATTTGCTCTGAACATCCGAACATCAACTTCATGTGATAACAATATCTACCTGACAAACAACATCATATATTTTACGAGGGTCATATTCTCAACATCACCCGATATTTATAATATCACCCCGATATTTGAAATATCTGTCGGTTGCAAAATATCACCCCTACCAATGTCCTGCTGACGTCATCCAAACTCGATAATCGAAGAAATAAACATACCGATGACATCACCATCCTTTTTTTACCTCGCGGAGGTATATTTCCAAACATGACCCTTCCTACATAACATGATGATGACGTCATAATGCGACAACGATGAACCAAGTCTTTATCTTGTTGATGTCACCCTGATATTTCGATAGGAGGTCATTTTAGTCTAGGGGGTGATATTATAAACATCACCAGATATTAGAATATCCCCTGATATTTTGAATATCTACCTAATATTCTTAACCCAACCCGATGTTTCGACATCGGTCTTTCTACCTAAAGCGGATGATCATATTATACCAAAGGGGTCATATTCTTGAACATCACCTGATCCAAATTATCACCCGATATTCAGAGATCACTCCACACTTCACCGCCATAACATTAAATGCATGCAAATATGGTAGGTGGTTCCCGCCCATTACGAACCTGATACATACACCTAGCAGGATCCAGAAGTTTCATACAAGTAAATTAGCTGTTGCATTTAATCTGCCCTAAGTGACCTGATGCATAGGTTTAAAATGAATTTACTGAATCATTTTGGTATTTACCTTAAGATAAACCAGTTTTAACAAAGAACTAACCTTCTGAATCCTCTGACGAATAACATCCAAATGCCATAGTTTACAACATAACGAAGCAAATGAAAGCCATTGGTTATCAGGATCACTTTCAGACAATTATTAGCATTAATCAAGAAGATAAGCGCATCAAGTAAGTAATTGAAACCCTCTGGTTGTCATATTTCGCATATCCAGGTATCATGAGGTCTTCTGGTTTGAAATTTCCAATTATGCATGTCAGGATAAATGAAGTGTGGAAAGAATAGTAGTATGCATGATGAATAATGAATATGTAATGTCTATGCATGTTTGTATATGTATCAATTGTAAGACCAAGTTGTGTTAATTGCAGGCATCCATGGTGGATAAACGGCTAGCTGAGGCAGAATTCTTGAAGCCGATGTTTGCTCATCCTGATGGTGTTCAATTCAAATACGGTGCCATTACAGACACACATCAGGGAAATATAGATCTGGAAGCCTAGTCAGTCAAAATGAATGATGAAAAGAGTAGCAGGACCTTGTTGGATGCAGTCTTCGTATCAGGAATGTGGAGTGCAGCTGGTTTCTCATATTCTATGGAAACCCCTGATCTAGTTATTGAATGTGCAAGGAACTATAACCCACAGACCAGGAGGGTAGAGAAACATAGCAGAATATATGCTGATCTGTCAATTAAGGGTATTGCTGCTACATTTGGTTTGCCAATGGGCAAGAAGGTTGCCAACATAGACTAGAAGAAGTTGGAAGTAGAGTACAAGAATAATAAGAAGTCTGCTAGGAAGAAAATGTATCAATGGAGGGCGAAGAATAGTCCATATCTTGCAGTAGCTAAGCTTCCAGTTCATCTATATAAGTATGACTTTGACGACGAGTACCAATACATGATAGCCCTACTCAACAGAGTGACAGGCCAGCCTGATGCTAGAAGTTTTAAAGATTGGATGTATGTAGTCATCTTGATGTGCCTATACACACATAGCAAGCCAATGTGGGCTAAAATGATAAGTGATGCTCTGGATGAGCAGTTGATGAATCTGGGAGGTCTGGATTGTTCTTTCTACATGACATCATATATAGTTTATTCATGTGCCTATAAGGGTACATTTGATGCCTTGATCACAGATGGAAAAATTGGAGGCACAACCAATGATGCACACATATGGGATCATCATCCCCAGCTACAAAGAGTAAATTACCTCCAGGATTATAAATTGGTGAATGATGCATTCTCTATGCATCTAGTAAGGACCATGGAGGAAGACAGAACTAAGAGGCTAAGCATGGAAGCTCAGGAGGTAATATATAGGCATGGGGCCTAGTTCATTCAGTTTACAACTTTTTCATACATTAGGATTGAAGGATTTGTAGGGCACCCTCTCATGCTCCCAAGATATCCAACTGATGCTGTAGTGTTAATGGAGTTCATGAGGCAGGTTGAAACAATACTGGATGCCTACAAAGCTAATAATAAGCTTCCTCTAGTACTATTTCTAGTAACAATTGGCTGGCATATTGGCCCAGACAGTGAAAATATTAAGAAAGCCATAGCTAGCTTAACAATGATGAATTTCCAGCCATTTCCATTGATAAGATCATATGATCCTTATGGAAGGATGCATAAGATCATGGGACAGCCCATTCACCAAAGGAATCTTGAAGATTTCTGGGCAGATTGTGAAGATGAAGCTGAAGCCAGAAGAAGAAGATACCAAAGGTTGACACTGAATCAAATCAAGACCTTTGATTGCATCTCCATCCCAGCACAACTAAAGAAAGATGATGGAATGATAATGGCTGATGAATATGAAGAGAAGAAGATATATAATGATACCATCTCTATGCTAGATCTCACTATATAGGAGGATATCTCCCTAGATCCATTCACAAGCAGGATATTGCATCTAACCCAAGCTTGGGTAGATGAGCAGATAAATGTATTGAAGAAAAAGGGCATGGTCATCACTGTTGATAATAAGAAGAAGAGACAGGAAGTTCCTGAGGGTGAATTTGATGATTTCTTGGTTGAGAAGAGGAAATCCAAAGGAGAGAAGGCACCACCCCCTGAAAAAAGCAAGAGGTCTTCAAGAGGTAAGAAGACTGATCCTAAACCCAAAGGGGTTATAGTGGAAAGAGTGATAGTGCTTGTTGAAGATGCATCAGGATCTGGGCAAGCATCAGCATCATCAGCACAGCCTCCTCAAGATAAACAAAAGTCCAAAAAAATCCAAAGGCCAACTGCACAGACTACTATTACACATGAGGAGGATCGAGCCTCATAGAAGAATAAAGAGAAGGATATTCCTCTTGAAGAAGAATCTGAGGAAGAGGAAGGCCCCATATCCTTCACAAGGAAAAGAAAAGCACCTCAGGTGATAACAACTACACCTAAGAAACCAAGGACTTCTATGAGAGGTGAAATAAGACAAACTCCCATAATGTTGAGGGGAGTAGGTGGGGAAGTGTTTAAGAAGGAATTGTAACATAATGTTCCACTTCCCACCATTGTGAAGTTTAAAACTAAGCAAGCAGAGGGACAATTGAAAGAAACCTCCCAAGTACTTCAAAGTGCTCAGGTGTCATTAGATGAAATAGTCGACCTATCTGATGACGAGCTAGTGAAGGATGCAACCTCACAAGGAATGGAAACCCTTACTGCTAGCACTTGGATAACTCCTCATGGAACTCCATCAGTACAAACAGTGTTAGAGGAGATGAAGCAAGTGGAATCAGGGAAAGAGAAGAGCCCAGAAAAGGTAGCCCAAGAGATGGGGCTGGACACCTTAGTTGAACAAGTAACAAGTCCTACAGTAATTGATCTCACCTATAGATAGCATGCAAGTCCTAAAAATCAAGGAAGTACACAAGATAAAGGAGAAAATATTGGTAAAGTAAAAATGGCAGAGATAGAGATCCATACTTTGGATATGGGTGAGCAACAACAAAAGGAAGTATTTGTTGGGCCCAAAACAGTAGACGTCCCACCAAAAGACAAGGAGGATAAAGAAATATCAAGTCCTAATGACCATAAGGCTCAAGAAGTAATTGTTACAGTTGCAGCACAAATGGCAGTTGCAGATCAACTAAAGGAGCCTAAGGTAGATATAGTAATATCTACGAAAACTAATATGCCTCATGATGAGGAAATCACTAAGGTAGATAAGACACCCGTGGAGGAAGCAAAAGATTAGGATCATGATAAACCTACAGATGATCAACAGGATCACCCTCCAGGAAAAGAAGGTCCTCAGCAGGAGGATATACCCAAAGATCACCCTCATGAGGAGCATCATGAGGAAGAAATAAGGAGATCACCCTCCCCATCAAACATGATGGTGGATACCATAGATCAGGGAGGTCATCATGATGATGATGGAGGACAACAGCTAAAAGAGCAAGTTCCTTCATGGCTCGATAAAGAAATTGGTGCAGAACCAAGTATAGAGGCACAAGAATTTGATGTTTTTACATTGTTTTCAGAAACATTAATAAAGCCTAAGAGGAAGGTAAGGTTAACTTCTGCAATAAGAAGGGATCCTGATACAGGCAGGAGGACTACACAGGTAGCACTCCCTACAGTTAATAAAGAAAAGGGTAGGATCACTCTGGATGAATTCTAGATTAGCATAGTGGATCTTAGATTTGCTAATGAGGACCAAGAGGGCCAAGAAGGTAAAGACTTTATTGATTCATTGACCCAAAGGGTGAAAAGAGAGAAAGAGAAGAATAAGCAGCATAAAGAGCACATTTCTCAGCTACATGCATATATAAGAGGGTTAATTAATCCTGACGATACATCTAGTGATCATGCAGTCCGATTGACTGCTATTTCTCAGGAGGAGGTCAACAGGTTGAACCTCATGAAGCATGAATCAACAATAATGTTGAAATGGATGTCATCCGTGCTCGATGGAGCTGAGGAAGTGGCAAAGGCCTCTTTGAAGAGGTGGAATTCTTTGGGCACCTCTAGGAGAAAAGTAGATAAACTGTAGATGGAGATTGGCAGGAGGTCATTTCAATTAGAAATGATCATGAGCATTTTAGATGAAATGAAGAGGATTTATCCATAGATCCCAATAAAGAATCAGGTACTAAATAATAACACAGCCCTATTGATTGGTATCTAGAATAAGGACGTCAAATTTGAATGCAATGTGCTTAAAAGATGTAATAATAAACTAAGGAATATCAGCATGAAGCTACATGATATGATGTCCCATGAGGCTAAAGTTTTGGAAGCATTGGAAGGAGATGCAGAAGGCAAGATTGAAAATCAAGATGAAGAGTTTGTCATCAAAGCCCTACATAGTAATTTCCAGCTAGTTGCTGAAGACCCTCTCAAGCACCTGACAGAAGAAGTGCTGGATAAAGTAATGAGAATAAAGGTCAAGGTGGAATATTATAATGAAACATCCAGCAGTAAGAGGAATAAGTTGGAATCTCTCTAGAGCAAATATCAGGTGCATAAACATGCCATCACCAAAGTGAGAACTCAGGATGGTGGAGAATTGGAGAAAATGATGCAACCATATGAGAATATAAGGACAGCTATGCAGGTCCATATTCCAAGGGACGATGATGATGATGATGAAGATAGCGAGAGCGGTGAAATTCATGATGATGACAAGGAACCTGATGAGGATGCATCATAAAGAGAATATATGCATCAAATACTTATGAAAGTATAAGTTGTCTATATGGTTGCCAACTGGCAACCTGTGCCATGTGGAAAGAATTGACTTGGTCAATGAGTGTGAACGGTAGATTGTAATAGATAAATCTTGATCGTAGATCAATTGTAACAGATCCCTCATCTTGTTCTATAAAAGGTGCCAGGATGCCTCATTTTAAATATTCAAAACTTAATTGAAATTTGTTTGCTGAAATATTTAGGGCTCATTTCAAAGTTGTTGTATACATATATGTTCTTGCATACCTAATGAATGAGAAGACTGTTTTGATTACAATCCATCATAAATCTTGAGTAATCAGTGTATGAATTCTAGATATATGCTTTGATTTTCTACGTCCCTTGGAGTGCATATTAGTTTGCATGTGTTGTCTTCATACCTTTCCTTTGAAGTTTGCATCAACTGTATCTAGCTGTGGAATGTCTTGGTGAACATATGGTTTGATTTCTCCTCTTCGTGATTGTATCTGATGTATATGTGGTTCAATAGCTGAAGGTTCAACTTTAATTTGAAGTATTTCTTTTAGTTTCTTTCAATTTCAGAACATTTCATCATCACAATTGCAAGTAACTGACAATCTTGAGCAAATAGTACAAATATGCAGACATCCTGTAGATAAATGAACATATTCAACATATTTGAAGTTAAAGCATGTCAAAATGACAAATATCATGCAAAGATTTAAAGATAGACACAATATTTGAAGTATATCTTGTGTAGAAGTAACTCTCTGTGTAGCATCATTACAACAAACATTATCTTACTGATGAGATCTATGTAGGGCCCCAAAATGGAAACAGCAACACACATCAACCTCTGAGTAACGTCAGAAGATTAAGAACTAATCAACGGAGACTTGAGATCATGAATTCTCTAAATTTATCATATCTTTCAAGATGAGTAAAGGTTAATGTGTACTTTTATTCTATGTTTGTTTGTGGCTAACATCATGATCAACACATATGTCTCATTTACTAGCTGCATTGCTTGATTAGATTCTTCATATTCATCTTCATAATAGTCATTGTACTAGCTAAGGAATAGTCTTTTGAGATCTTCCCATAAAGAGATACTTTGTATAGGTTAGTCTATAAACCATTCTATTGCATCATCCCTTAAAGATCTTGAAAATTACCTCATAATGACATCTTCTAAAAAAATCTGAAAGTCCAAAATGAAATCCCAGAATCATTATACATGCTTATGAGCTAATTCACACCATTCCCCATGAAATTTAGGGATATGCCTTAGTATTTTTGTCAACTCGCAGGGATAAGGATTTGGGTAGCCTTGGATATTATTGTAGTTAAATGGTTTATTGATGGCTAAGACAAAGTTTGGAGAGCCATATGGGTTTTGGTAGATGATTGATCTTTGAACAAGGAATACGGGATAAGCATTTATTTGGTATGAGGCTTGTGGTAAATAATTGTTTTGTTGTGCATGGTATGCACTATATCCATTGCCTGAATCATGGAACACTTGTGGGTTCAAAGGATCATTATACCCATTCTCATTAGATGTTGGTATATGTTGTAATGAACTTGAAGCCTATTTGGCTTTTAATCGTTGTATTTCTTGAATCAGCCTTTTTTTTTCCCTTAATAACTCCAACAATTCCTCTTCTTCTGACATATTCATTTTGACTTCAGATGGTGTTGTTTACAAGTTGTATTTATATTCTTCATTGAATTCCTTTTCAAAGTCGCTGTTACATCCCTAATTTCTGACTTGCTATACTTTTACTTTTTACTTGGGCATGAGTAAATTAGTGGTGATGTTATAGATTTATGACAGGATATGACATGGAATTATATTGACTATCATTTATGAAATCGTGGAAATGATTTTGTTATTATTGATTTAATATCTATATGATGAGATTTGATTTATTAGTTGAATAAATTGGATAATGATGCATTGATTACATATTGTTTGATGACAAGTGAAACAGGATTACAAGTTATCGACTCTTAGAGAAGAGAGAGAGAGTATGTTTCGAGAAGAGAAAGATAGACCTTGGATTACGAGTGGTCTAATTGCCAAGATGAGTATGATGTGTAACAAAAGTGTGAACCAACGTGTTGTGAGAGGTAAGCCTTACCTTGTCAGTTTACTTGAACCCAATCATTAGGTATTTGATACCTTATGAATATTCAGAAGTCGTAGTAAGTCGTCATAGTCGTTAGTAGTGTTAACGACATCATTTGAACATGAACTATGGCTATTTATGTTTTACGTAAATATTACGATGAAATTGTTGTAAAATGGTTCTCTTATTTTAGTAGAGTCTCTTGATGTGATATAAACGATTCTTTATGTCAAGACGATTTCGTCAAGTAAAGAATACGTGAGTTTTGTCCATAATAAGCGACTTATGATGATTTTGTCAAGTCAAGTCGTCATGATTTATTAGGGGTCTGTGAAGGGGAGACAAGCTTGACCCTATCACATTACTCGTAAGCTTTTTGACTATTTATTATTATTAATATATTTTGATCAAAGATTAAATATAGACAAGGACTATTATTGTTCATATCATGTCTATTTATTCTAATTTAGGGATATAATGAAGAGGGAATCTTTTAACATTTTGTGGCTATTACTACCTCAATGTCCTCTAAAATGTTCCTATCTATCCATAGGAGAAATCCACGATGAGGACATAATTGTTTAACCATTAAACCAACGCATGGGCATTAAGATGCCTATAGAGAGTTGTATCATGAGTAGAGATACTTTATTATCCGCGTAGACCTCTCATTGATGCTTGAGTGTTTAGAGGCTTATTTATAGGAGAAACTCTTAGTTGTAGAGAACCTACCATAAGACTAGATGAGTGGAGCCTTAATGATAGAGGCATGGGCCATTAGTGGAATTAACTAATTCTTGGTGGGAACATAGTTTTGTTTCGAGAGTATGGGAGTGGAGTATTCATACAGTGAGTATGAAGGAAGAACATCATTTCTTGGAGTCAAACCATATAGTAGTGGAGTTGTATAGTCTAATAGTTGTGGATTCTTTTCCGGGGATTAGTCTTTATGAGGATGGTAAGTCATGGTAAAGAAGAGAATGACTCACAACGAAGTCCTGGGAAGTTTATAAAAGACATATGCTATCGCTTGGAGGGGGAAGTAAATTAAGAGGACTGTCGGCTGAGTCGATGATATGGAGGGAAATCATAAGGTAAAGTGTAGGAGAGCTTTCATTACATTGAGTGGTGGGGCGAACCACTTTAAGTGTTTATTAAAAGGAGCAAATGTTGCTTAATGTTGGTGTCGACCTCTTTCAAAGAGGGAACGAGGTATTAATTTTACACTTAGTAACTTCCCCACATTTTTGGTGCCTTTCAAAAATAGGTGTTAGACATTGCTAATAATTAGGGATTCGGTTGAAAATTGAATGGGTAATGGACCACATCATTTCCTAATTCGTTGCGGCTACCGTGAGAGTGGAAAGGAGTAAAGAGAGGCAACACATTATGAGTCTCGGGGGGAGTCTTTTTAGACACTACGCTAATAGAGATTCAGAGGGGGATCTCAAGGGGAAAAAAATGTTATGTGGCTGGCAAAAACTTTATCATTGGGGGTACACTTAAAGCAGGGAGTGGACGGTGAGCAGAAAAAGAAGAATTACCAAGAAGAACAAGGGAATCATTATTGTGGGAGAGCTCTTAAAATCTTTGGTAACCCCTTGACGTCAAACAGGTAGGATATCCATCCTAAGATTAGTCTTACAGTATTCTGTAGTGTCTCCAATCTGAGGTCTTACACAACATTGAGTAAATTGTCAGCAACTAAACATTTGTAGCTCAATTTTATGATTAAAGGAAACAATAGGATAATGGTTTGTAACTGTTGATTTAATGTGAACCAAGAAATCATCAAGAAATGGTAAGAGATTATCATTGGAATGTAGAACCATTGTGCTAAAGGTTTGATACTTCTTTCTGTTTTCTTAAGTTATATTTGGAACACATGAAAGTTGTCATTCTTACTTAAAGATTAGGAGAGATTTTAGTTGGCTTTATGAGTTTGGTGTAAGAGCCTATTCAATTGTAGTTCTATTAAGATTACACCTTTAATATTGATAAAAGATGTAACGTCTAGTATAAACCTTTTTCAGAGATTGACCTTAGAACATTTATGCTAGAAGTATCACAAGAATGTTTGGAAGATTACAATCCTTGTAGTATTGTCGAAGGTTATACTTTGTATTTGAAGGATGTTAGGCATCTGACGTATATGAAATCTTGTTTAAGTTGTATCAGTATATGAAATAAAAAGGTTATAACTCTTGAGCTATTCTTGACATATCCATATGCAAGTACGAGTGTAAGAGATAAATTACTCTCACAGCAACATTATTAACATAGGATACAGAGGGGAGAGCAACCTTGGTCTCTGAAGTCTCGAAGTAGATAACTAAATTTTAGATCAATCTCAAAGGAATGTTTAGATTCATATTAGCTCAAATATGTGTAAATGGGAGAAATCTAGACATAGAATTCTAGTGAATAACAAGGAAATGAGTCCGCCATCTTATGGAGCTAATCTAAACTAGAAAAAGTTTATACTTACATTTGAATCTTTGACTCATCGTAACGGTGATAGATTTGCTTGTACTCTTGGTCTGAGAGATTTACACGACCACATATTTGGATGAATGCTCAAGGTTAATCTCTCTCTTCTAATATTATTTTAATCTACCCATATGGTTATGTTAATGTGTAGTTCTACTATGTTGGAATAAGGGAAACAAATTCCTAGATTCTTGTTAAGCTTTAGAAAGCCACCTTTTATGCAAATCGAGTGATAGATCCTTGAGAATGTTATGATAGAGAAAACAAGGTTCATAGGACCATCCTTACTATGTGTTAAAAAGAATAACGTTGTAGTAAACCATTATGATGAAATAGACTATGTCTATCTAGAAATGACTTTGTATTGAATTTTATAAGAAGTGATGGTCGATGATTTCACGTGAGGGTAATTGAAAGTACTATTATTCCTTGTTGTATAGGAGTTATTATCTAACCATAGTATTCTTAAACCATGGTTGAGTTTAACCAAGGGTCGATTATAATCCTTAGTCTTGAAGTTATGGGAAAGGGTTATTTTGATTACTACGAGGGTAAAATAGAACCCTAGTATAACCTAGAAGGGTTAATGATTATTGATGACCACTTTTATGGTTATAAACTATTTTAGTAGACATTAAAGGGGTCAAGAACTATGTATTTAGTAAATGTTCATATCTATATTATTGAAAAGAGATTTGTTTCTAATCGATAATGTTCAACCCGAGGAAGGGAAAAACCATGTGTCAGGCTACAAGTTGACTTAAAATACCAGTCGTAAGCCTCAGATTTTGCAAGCATGCAAGAGGTCCCATTAAATGATTAGTCAAACATTAAATTCATTATACCTATTGGACACAACTTCTCTTAAGCTATTACTTGTCAGCAAGGGGGTGAATCTCTTATGTTGCATAGATACAAATAGAGATACCTAAGAATGGATAGTCAATCCATAATGATTAGTAGAGCAACGACAGTGTCTTGTGAATTCACCTAAGTTAGAAAGACTAGATTGGAGTTGGATAAAACTCTTTAGTTAAACCTTGACTTAACCTAGATATGGTAATTATTATATTAAGACATTGAGATCATTATTTAGATCGTGATTGAAGGGTCATGTGCCTTGACTATGTGTAATTATTCTTACTTGTAAGAAGGGAATTAGTTTCCTAGACTATATTGCTTAACCTGGGTAAGGTTATCATTTTAGTCATAATTAATCTATATATTTTCTTATGAGACAATAAGTTGTGGACCTCAGGTATTGCAATGATGTAATGAGAGACCTTGTAAAGAAAGAAAGTTGAAAGGGTCTATGGATTATAGACAGTGAAAGAAATCATGTATGAGTCGGGAAGACTAAATTAATGAAAATGCCATGACTTCATAAGTTGAATGTAGGTTGACCAAGTCGATCTGTAGGAATATGATAGTATCCAAGTCGAGTTGGGGTGGGTGAACATTACGACAGCATTCATTGCGAATGTCAATTTATATTGAAAACTATGGCCATAGTAATGCATATGTCTCTGCATGCATTGTCGGTTCACTGTATTTGGATTGCACACCCTATTGAGAATCATACTTAGCTAGAGGGTATCTAGGGTTGTATGATAGATAGAGTTGTGTAAGATACAACACTATGCACTCGAAAAGGCAATTTACCACTGCTCACCTTTGGTCTATACTTCTCGTGAAGGGTAGGGCCACTTCCTATGTGGAAGATGTGTGGGAGACCGCCGGTCTATGGTTGGAGGTAAATCACTAGAAAGATACTCTCTCTCTAGCAGAAGACATGCCGAGGCTTGTGATAAAGATGTCAGATTTCTGGATGTAGTATATCTCTGAGACTTGTGTTTATTGAGACTAAGTAAAACATTATCTGATTCAGGTATTTATAATTGATTTATTTTTTAAAACATTGTACTTGAGAAAGACAATAAGGCTGATTGTATTTGTAATGATATATCTTGCAATTATAGTTACTCGACTATATGTTGAATAAAAGAAAAATTTTCTCTGTCTCATTTTTACCTTGTAAATTTACTTTGTGGTGAAATTTTGGTTTTTACTATGTTTCTAGAACGTGGATGTTACATATGGTATCAGAGCTATCGGGTTCAACACTAGGGCTTATGAGTCCACTGTGCTAACCTATAGTCAACATTATGCGGTTAGCTAATGTTCAAATTTTCTTATGCCAGAATGATGTGGAGAAGAACAAAGAAAACAGCTAGGAAGTCTGTTCCCCAGCATTTGCCTAGATTAGTGGTTAAGAAGAAACCTATTGAGGAGGTTGAACTTAAAGAGAATATTACTTACTCTGAAGGTGCATGGCTGGAGGATTCATAGACTTTTGCTGATGCACTTAAGCATATTCGGCTAGAAAGAAAACAACATTTTGAACTGGCCAAGAATCCTACTAATTCTACTGGTGTAGTAAAACCTAGTAAATTGTAGCCAGTTACAACATGTCACTTAAACATTGATGTTATGTTTCTGTTTTAGGAAAATGTGTTGGAGTACTTGTGTGTACATCCACCCTCTATGTTTGTTAAACTGGATGATTGTAAACCGACAGAGACATATAGTCTTGTCATATCAACAATATAAATAAGGATGTGGTTACTCCTAAAGAAATTATAATAAAGATGACAATGTTTTGTAACAAGCTACTAATTGTTATGAGATAAATATATGTCTTGATATTTTGAGTCACTTTAGATTGAGAAAAACTGTTAGATAACTTAATTATCTGGTATGAGGAAAATGAGAGCATGTCTCATACTAGAACCAAACCAAGGTGAAGGTTTAAAAGAGAATAAACCACTAGTTAATCTCTGGATCAAATTGGAGCAATCCTAACCATGTTTAAAACCAAGGAGATACCCAGTACTTTGGAAAAGAAAGCCATTCCGCCAAAGTTGAAGGAACAGTGATTGAATCAACTGAAAATATTATTCCTCTTAGAATTCTTGGACGAGTTACCTAGAAAAGCACCTTATCTTATGACAACTTTAGGATTAATGGAATCAAAAGCCATTTATAAGAATTATTGGCTAAAAGGTTTGATTTGATCTAGTATGTTACCATGGGGTGCACTAGATATTATTTTGTCAAGGAGGATATAACTCTACAAATGTGTATTTCGTATCATTTGCTCATTAAAACCACAATAAGGAGCAAATATCTTTCACCACGTAGTGATGACCTCTGTGATTAGATGTGTAGAATGGAAGTGATTGATTAACAATCAATATGTCATCAATCTAGATTGAAGGAGGAGGGTGCCCTTGAAACAACTTTTGGACAAAAATGGGCACTGTGAGTTTGCAGTGATGTCCTTTGGACGTACAAACGCCTTGTCGTATTCATGAATCTCATGAGCAGTGTGTCTAGAGATTGTTTAGACATATGTTTTCTAGTCTTCTAGAAGATGTACTTATTTATTTTAAGCATGAAGGAGAACTTTATCCTTATGTGCAAATGATTCTCTCATGGTTAAGAGAAATTACAATAGCACCAATGATATGAAATTCCTATTCCGAAGGATAGTTTGAGGGAAAAACTGATGCCTCAGGAGATGGTTGAAGGGGTGTACCTTTACATGATGAGTAAATTAAGCAAACTCTTGAGGTAAAATTTTAAAAGATTCAAGGTATGATAGGTTTTCATATTGAGTCTCACAGACTATTGAGTTTCAGAGAAAGAATATGTGTTTCTAATGCTTCTGAAATAAGAAAATTGGTGTGGAAAGAAGTTCATATTCCACCATACCTGGGATATCTAGGGTTAACCAAGTACTAACAAATATAAAACCTCTTTAATTCTTGAAAGGAATAAAGAATGATGTTGCGAGATTTGCAACATATTGTCTAAGAGTGCCAAAGGAAAGAGTAGAACATCTATTCCTGTAGGATTGATGTACCCGCATGACATAACAGAATGGAAATGGCAAGTTGTTTGCATGGATATTGTATGAAGTCTTTCTATGTCTAGGAAAAGACACGATGCCACCTTGAGATGATAAAATCTTGAAGGTAACACATTATATACCAGGGGATTGGACTAATGGAGCATCAGTGTTAGCACACATTCTGTGCAAGATGTGTTTAGACTGCTTGGTTTCCTAAGCAGGTTATCTCAGATTGAAATACTTGTGTAATGTCAAGGTTTTGGCAAACTCGTCCTCTATGTTAAGGATTGAAATTTAAAAGAGTATATTTTATTGTCTTGTGAACAAATGGTTAAACCAAGGAAGTTAACCAGGTTTTAGAAGTTTTGTTCCAAACATGTTGCATGAATTAGCAATACAAGTAGGGAGACTACTTATCACATGAAATCTTTGACAATACCTAACTTTTGCTATTAAGATGGCTTGAATTGAAACATTGGACAGAAAGATGCCGAACTCCTATAAGCTAGGTAAGCTAGAAGATAGGATTAGCATTAGTCCAGAAATGTTATTAGAATGGGTGAAAAGATTTAGTTGATCAAGAAAGATCAGTGGAAATCAATTATGAATAGAAAATGTACGTTGAAGTTAAGCATACATCAAGATAATTCTCGGTTAGAGAAGGAAAATTCTTTTAAGGATTAAACCCCTAAAAATGTTTCCTAAAGAATGGAATGTATTCTAAATCAGTTCCTAAGTATAAAGGACCTTTCTAAAACTTTAAGGTTAGAAATTTTATTGATATCTAGGAATATGATAGTAGCCAAGTCGATCTGTAGGAATATGATAGTATCCAAGTCAAGTTGGGGTGGGTGAACATTACGACAACGTTCATTGCGAACATCAATTTATATTGAAAACTATGGCCATAGTAATGCATATGTCTCTGCATGCATTGTTAGTTCACTGTATCTAGATTGCACACCCTATCGAGAATCATACTTAGCTAGAGGGTATCTAGGGTTGTATGATAGATAGAGTTGTGTAAGATACAACACTATGCACTCGGAAAGGCAATTTACCACTGGTCACCTTTGGTCTATACTTCTCGTGAAGGGTAGGGTCACTTCCTATGTGGAAGATGTGTGGGAGACCGCCGGTCTGTGGTTGGAGGTAAATCACTGGAAATATACTCTCTCTCTCTAGTAGAAGACATGCCGAGGCTTGCGATAAAGATGTCAGATTTTCGGATGTAGTATATCTCTGAGACTTGTGTTTATTGAGATTAAGTAAAACATTATCTGATTCAGGTATTTATAATTGATTTATTTTTTTAAACATTGTACTTGAGAAAGACAATAAGGCTGATTGTATTTGTAATGATATATCTTGCAATTGTAGTTACTCGACTATATGTTGAATAAAAGAAAATTTTCTCTGTCTCATTTTCACCTTGTAAATTTACTTTGTGGTGAATTTTTGGTTTTTACTATGTTTCTAGAATGTGGATGTTATAGTCGCCACCTCTTATCAAAAGAGGAATGATTTTTTCTTTTTCGAGTCCATCCTGCCAGTAGAGTTACCAATTCGTGTCAGAATTCAAAAGTTTACTGACTCTGTAATGAAATGATCTTTAACTAGAGATTCTGGAAAGGGTCCCCAATAGAGTTGCCATTTTGTTGGTTCTCAAAAATGCAGGTTTCAAGCCCTAAGAGGATGCCAAACTCTATGATCAGACTTGCAACATTTTTGAACCAACTAATAGAGTTAACCTAAATGGTTAATGACTCCCTACACTTCAGGCTCTACTAAACCTAGGTGGGTGAACCTTGAAACATGAAGAAATAAAAGGAATGTATGACTCAAATGAATTTAGGGATCTACCCATAATGGAATAAAGAGTGGAATAGATGAAAGCTTGCCAACTACTTCTACTCCTAATACTAAGATCTAAGATGTAATTGTTTGAATAAGATTTTATGGAATCCTAGAGTGGAATTGGTATGACCAATGTCTATTTCTATTGGGCTAATGGAGTCAAGGTGTATATGATATATGATTTACTTACTGGTTACAATTCTAATTGTTTGGCACTTGTGTTTGTTTATACCTTGTATAAATGTGCAAGAATGTGACTGACAGACTCCACTGATTGATCCACTCGATCCTACCAGGTTACTGTGACTTATTGAAAGGATTTTAATCCTCACTTGAAGGAACCAATCAACAAAATCAGACAATGATAGCAAGTGTGTATTGACAAATGGAGTAGATCCTCAACTCGAATAACAAGACAATATCGAGTTGGAGATAGTATGGGAATCTTGTCAATTATATGGCTCTTCTTACTGATCCAAATGCTACTTCCAAGTTACTGTAATCAAGCAAAAGGATTTTAATTCTTTAATAGAAACCAATTAATTCAATTGCACAAAAACAACAAGTGTGTCTCGATGAAACTAAAATATCAACTTGGAAACTCAGGTTCAAATAATAGAGAAATAACAATGTGGAGATAGCCAAATAATTGTTCAGCTCAACAAACAATAGACATCAACATTAAATCACCAATTTATGCATTCTTCTCCATTATACAATTTCAAAAGATTTTACAATATACATCATAATGTTTTATTTTGGCAACTAGTCAATCCATCTAGTTATCTAACTCCTACTTCTGAGCATGATGTTTTTCTAATCTACTGATGCTCCTCAATTCCTTTGATTTTGTGCTTTATATACATGCTGTGTATTTTTAGGGTTGTGACCCTTCGCTTGCCATCCTATGCGTCTCTCCATTTCCGTGAAGGATAACAATTTTTATTAATGCAAAATATAAAACATTAGCCTTCGGTCCTTTAAAATTTAATTATTTCCCTTCATCTGGTGAATAATTTTGTCAATATTAATCTCTTGTGATCATGCTCACTCAATCTTCAGAGTAGAAATATTTCACTCGTTAGGGTAACATTATGAAGTTGTATTAAAATAATACCCTTGTTAGGGTTTGCCTTCATTCTGCATGTATTTTGGTTCTTTATTTAATTAATCTTCCTGGCATTCATATTCTCGTGAAAATAATTTTCCAATGTGAATATAACTATTGTCATATCCTTTTGTTCATATTTTCACCCAATCCAGAAAAAATATTTTACTCTTCGGATAAGAAACAATTACCACTCATAAAATGTTATTTTTCAATTAACAACCTCGTAAAAATATTTCACATTTTTTAGTGAAAATATCTTATCTCTGTTGATTATATTCCTCTGAAATATTATTCTCTTTTGATCTTTATTTCACCTATTTTATTTATGTGATTATCCTTATCGGGTTGACTTATATGATATGGGAGATTTAGGGAACTTACTTCGATCTCATATGTCTTTCTGATACAATGGTTAGTTGATCAGGTTAGTGAAAGACTATTTGTTTCCTACTGAAAGGTTATCTATCGATATGCCATGAGAGATCAGTATGATTGAAAAATCTCATTCTGACCGGCTTACTTTCACCGATGTGTCTTTCATCGGTAATGTGTAATATAGTGTTGCATGTTTTTTAGGGTTTCTTATATTTTTCCCCATCTTTCATTGAGTTGGTTTTAGGGATTTTGCCAGTGATTAGGGTTATGTTCTCCACCTTCTCACATTGGTCATCCAATCATGGAATAGTAATCTATTCAACCATTTCTCTTGCTGGCAAATTCCTCATGTTGTTGTTAGTTAAACACATTCGATAGCACCCATATGGGTGAAGAGCAGTCCACATTATTATTCCTTCCACTACTAGATGAGCAAATCCTTCTCTCAATATCTGTTCCAAGTATGTGGCCAATGTTTTATGATCGAAATTATTGTTAACATCAACTTCTATAATCTAAATGGGCAAGCCGAGAGTACCCAATTTGTTAAAAACAGCTCGCATGTAAGGTAAATTTGGTTTACTGCAATGGCTTTCTAGTTTAATTCCTTCCATAACCCTTCCAGAGTACTGGAGCATTTCGATGTAGGCCTCTATAGTATACTGAGTGTCCTGATACTTTTGTAATTATCTACCACCCCAAAATAGTTGTGAACACATGAGGTGCCACACAAAGAAGATGGTGTATGTAATTGAACCGCCCACATCCACCGGTCTCAGCATCACATGCTAATTAATAATTCATCTCCACGAGCTTGATAAGTTCATCAAGGGAACTCTCCATGCACTTGATCTTCATTGTGCGGAGCACACTAGCATTGATATTATGAAAGAACAAAGTGTATTCTAAGTTCCGTGACTCTAGGCCACAACTCTTGCAGTTCATCTGTTCTGAAATGTTAGGGCCAAAAAACCTATGAAAAATACATGTTTGGATTTGGCAATCCCATGATCTTATATTAATGCTTCCATCTGATTCTAAATCTGAAATCGGGCCTTTTTATGTAAATGCATGATGTAGGCAGTCACAGATCATAACCAATACTTCAGATGCATGATTCATTTGTGCCTGCTAAAAAAAATTACTCTTGGGATGAAGTATACTGAGTGCAATTCTCAAAGATTTAGGCACAATAGCTTTATGGGTAGCTTCTGTGGTTACTGAACTTAAAGCAACAAAAATACTATGAAGCGCATAGACAACACAAGGATCCACTATATGGACATGCAAGAAACTCTCGAAATCTCCGTAAATGCCATGTAGTGACTGTATGATAATATTTATGAAATAGTTGTACTCGCCAACTTCATTCTTCAGTTTTGGTCACTTCCCGTAAAATCAATGAACAGTGCTTAGCATTATAGGCATCAAGAATTTGTTAAATTGCTTGCTCGAGCTCTACCTAAAAACGTCCTTCATCATCTTCTTCAGCATGAAGTTGTCTTAATGTCTTTGAATTATTTTCACCTAAAGTAACTCCAGATTTCTCATTAAACATCGCACCTTGCTTTAAACCTGTTCTTGCCTGTGCTGCAACAGTTGGTCTACCCTGTCTATTGAAGACAGGCATAGGTAAACGATTATGTGGAAGTGAATCTAGTATTTCTATCACACTGTTCTTAGCAACTTTTCATAATTTGACAATAATTTTAGGGATGTATGTTTATGTGCCATATGAAGTATTTTGGTAACCAATTTGCTTCAAAACTTTTGAAGCCATTTCACTGGTGTTGCATTTCTTTCCTTGTGATGTGAATCCTTGAATCCATGTAGCAATTCAATCTTTATGTCACCGAGAGTTTCCCGCTTTTTATTACTTATTTCTTATTCCATACTTCTAGCATATTCATCAATATCAAGGGCCTTCAATAGATGGGGACATTTTGTGACATGTTTAATTCTCATTTCATACGTTTCCTCATCCATATCATCTATATCATGTCCTACATCTCCACAATATACGTCCTCATCCATTTTCTTGGCTAGTTCATATGATTTTGGATGAATTCTAGTATCATCTAATGAATCCATAATATGGTTCCTAGAAACTTCTTGTTCAGTGCTACTCAGAATTTGTCATAACATCATATGTTGCATGCCTATCTATTTTGCAATACAAAACAACTCATGGATCTCTTGGTTTTCAAAAATCTATATCTCCCATAAAGTTGGATTATGATGATCATTTGTATGGTCAGTTTGAAGAGTTTGAAATAACTAGTGTTCTAGAGTATTATATTGTTCATCATAAAGATCAAGTTTTCCAAGGAAATTTCTAATCTGGCCTCTCTCTCCTAGAGCCATTTCATCCAAGAGTACTGTCTTTTGATGATGTGTGAAGATGGTTCCTTATTTACTATTGTTTGATATCAACTATGTTTCTAGCTAGCGATTTGAAAAGTAAGACTTGAACAGATGAGTATTTGAAGAATCTTCTGATCTCTTTATCATGTGTTCCCATGTAACATGACAAACCTAAAAGATGGTCCTGAAGTTTAATTCAAAGTTTGTCATAATTTTGTGAGACAGATTATCTTGATAAAAAATGAGAAGATGAGCTACTATCATATCAATTCATTGAATGCTTTGAAATGACCCATTACTGCTTGCAAAAGATTGCTTGGAACAATCAATGTTCTGTGAATTGTAATGTGGTATTGAAGTAGGCTTGTGAAAGGAGCTTGCAAGAGATGAGGCTTCAGCAAGTTGGGAGTGGTCTGTTATGATGACATGGAGTCAATCAATGGGTACAGGGGTGCAGCTAGATGTGTCAAGCTAGGAGCAACTGTCTCTAGATTATAAATCTGATTATGGGGCTAAAAATGGATATGCGTAGATGAGCATGATCTCAGAGTGGCTTGGCTAGACAATCATAGGGCATTCAGTTATTCATCTTCAATTTTTCCATCATGGATATGTCAGATTTAGCCAAAAATTGGTATGAAATTTTAGTTCCCAACAGATACCTTTGTACACTAAATGTCAGTCAGGCATTTTACAAGAATGTATCCTTCATTGGCATGGTCAAATTATGTTGAGTTGGTCAAAACCAAGAGAGGTTATTGTGGAGGGCTTGACATCCAGCCGTAGGTCCAAATGGATCATTCGTAGGTGCCACAAAGTGCGAGAACTACTCTGTTAAAGTCTGGCAACGTTTTGCTCTTAGGTCTCTTAAGAGACTTTCTTTTTGTTAACTATAGGGGTATCCCCGTGAACCAGCCCAGCAACCCAATCAGCCTTACCTTGGTCTTACATATTGCCAAGTTGGGGTCCAGAAGGGGTGAGCTGGGGTGAGACTAGTCCCCTGGGGATGTACACAGCAACCCACAAGCCACGTACATTGGGTAAGTCTAGGCCTTGGAGTCAAACCCAAGACCTTGGGGAGCAAACCCAAGACTCAAGCTAACTTCGCTACCTGTGCGAGCTGGTCTCTTAAGAGACTTTGCCGGTACATTGTAGCCTGATTTGATTGGGACACATGGGGAATAAAATAGGGGCTCCACTAGCATAAACCCACCCACCCTGACATGTTGACATCATTGGTTAGGTCCCATGGGGTGAAGAATACAAAATATGGCTCTTGGCACCTTTACACTAAATGTCACTGAGACATTTTGCAAGAATGCATCTACCATTGGCATGGTCAAACGATGTTGAGTTGGTCAAAACTGCAAGAGGTTATTGTGGAGGTGCTTGACATCCAGCCATAAGTCTAAATGGATCATTCGTAGGTGCCATGAAGTCTGAGGACTAATCTGTCAAAGTCTAGAAATTTTTTGTTCTTAGGTCTCTTAAGAGACTTTGCTAGTACATTGTAGCCCAATTCGATTGGGACACCTGGGGAATGAAACATGACCTCCACTAGCATAAAACCACCCACCCTAACCTATTTATAATATCAGTTGGGTCCCACAGAGTGAAGAATGCAAAATATATCTCTTGGCACCTTTACAATATATGTCACTAAGGCATTTTGTAAGAATGCATCCACCGTTGGCACGGTCAAATGATGTTGAGTTGGTCAAAACTAAGAGAGTTTATTGTGGAGGGGCCTGATATCCAGTCAGAGGTCTAAACAGATCATTCATAGGTGCCACAAAGTCTAAGAACTACTCCATCAAAGTCTGCCAATTTTTTAATCTTAGGTCTCTTAAGAGACTTTACCGGTACATTGTAGCCTGATTCGATTGGGACACATGGGGATTGAAACAAGGTCTCCACTAGCATAAATGTAAACTACACATTCCATAACAAAAGTTACTGAAGTAAATAATCCACTTATTTACATTAACCCAAATAAAAAGAATAAATCTTATATATATATTTATCATCAATAATGACATTACATCTTTCAAAAGCATGTGCTATATCCAGGTTAGCACTATATACAATCCTTCTTAGGCTCTCTTACCATAAGTCATCTCAAATAACAACAAGGTACAATAACTAAGTACAAGTAATGAATAATAAATCAATCACACTTTCCATCCGCCACCAACTCTCATGGTCATCTGCAACTCGAGAGACGGGGACATAACCCAAACACTTTTCCACCCAACCATGAAGCAATTACACTTCCCCAGATCCCTTCATGACACGAAGGAAACCCAACCCTGCATGAAACGTCTAGCAACTTGGAAACAACTAGCAGGAGGGAACACCCGATGCAACCTAAAGTCTAAATGCAAATCTAAATGATGACGTACAAATGTCTCACAACAAGGTGTAGCAGAGATATATATAGATAAAGTTTTACTAGACAAATATTTATCTATTTCAATGAATTCTTAGCTTGGCCAAGCCTATAAAATAGTTTAAGGTCAAATTCTGAAAAGAGGAAAAGCCATCTTTGTTGTTCCACATTTGACATCCTAGCCCAAGAAGTAACCTCAATCACACACAAAAGATATACTACTTTCTTTCAAAGCAAACTAATTCTTTTCTTTTGCAAAATCAAAATGAATTCACTTTCAAGCAAATATTCACAATAAAAAGCTTCATGCATGATTTATTGCAGATACCCATCTATCTATACTTATATTTTTCTAACCATTTCTTGATTTATGCAACATGGATAAGAGAATTTAGTTATTTAATAATAGATGCCAATATTGTTATGATAAAAATTATATAGATATCTATATGTTAAATATACATAATCCACTTTGCATGCACAATTATTTCACAAATAAAGCTAGATTATTTGACTTCATGCCTGCAAGCAAGATCAGATTTATAATATCGTTATGATTAAATTTTGTAATAAGGAATAAAGGAGAATCATCTTTTATAATAATTTTAGATTCATGTTTGTCAAACAAGAACACCATTTAAGTGAAGGCATAAATAGATAAGTCAGTTAAATTAAACCTATGGGTGATTAAGATGCTGCTACAAGAGACAGAATGGTAGGACAACAAAATTAAGCATGGACATTAACACTACAAGTGACTTTAAATGTGGTACGAAACACTATAATTTCTAACTCATGCTCACACCCTCATAACTAATATCCACATAGAAATTTTAACATGCTCACAAAGTCATAAAACCATGTTGGAAGATAACACATAAACCAAACATGACTTTCATGCCATCAACTTGGATTTATATTGCATAAAATATAGTTTCCACTAAAACATACATAACTTTCTCAAAACACAACATTTATCTAATTTTTAAAATGCGTTGGAAATATAATACATAGATCTAAAAAAATCAATACATTTTTTTCATAATAACTATCTTTAATATAATTTTATAAATACAATATAATCACATATAAACATTATGTTAAAAATAATAGTAGAGATAGACAGTCACTAATTAATACATATATCAGAAATAAAAAAACTGGGTAAGGATGATTTTTTAATATGATTCAAAATACTTTGTTGCACACCTTCCATAAAAATTTTAGAGAAACCTAGGTCCTAAAAATAAAGTTATTGATGTCGCAACAAACTGATTTTTCTCATGACAGATTTACCAGTTTAATAAAAAATAGTCCACTTGTTTTAATAACTAAAAAAAACTATAAAAGATGAAATCATAAAAATTGGAGATAATGTTTATCCCCTAATTTAAAACCATATATCCAAAAAATAGAAATATCCAGATCATAGTTTAAAAAATATGTCTAAACTAAGATAGGTTACTATTTTTCTTTTCAGTCTTTTCCCAAGTCTTTTATTATGTTTTTTTTCTCCTATACAAGAAATTAATATTTCAATATTCTAAAAATCATATTCAAATCAAATAATGTATCAAATCATTCCTACTAACTTTTAAGAATTCCCAAAAAATTCAATTCAACAAATTTTCTTTTATAATCTTTAAAATCAATGAAACTATAATTTGTCTAAATCTTTCTTTTTGCACAAGAAGCATATAAATCACAATTTATTCACACAATCCTATATTCAATTTTTAACCAAAGTCTTTGCTAAAGTATTTCATGACAAGAATCCTACCCCAATCCCTATATCAATTTGGTAAAAATAATGTAGATGAACCAATTAATTCAAAAAGCACAACAATCCTTCAATTCTTCACAAGAAAAAAACACTTTCAAATCCATGAGCTTCAATAACCTTTTTTTTTCCTTCCCTTTCAAAGAATGAAAAAAACCAATTCTCTTCTTTTAATAATTCTTCCTTTCTTTTCAAAACCTAAAAAGTAAAATATAATATTATAGTCTTAATAAAAGAAAAATAATATTAAAATGACTTTATTCCTATTCATGCACATCCTTCTTAAAACTAATATTAGAAAATATAATTTTCTAATTCACAAATATTATAAATTTAATAATTGATTCTTTAAATGTTTAAAATAGACACGCACATTCAATAATTAAATAAATTTACAAATTAAAATAATTTAACTTATTTCTTTTTCCAAAAGAAATTAATTACTAAAATAAATAAATAAAAGTGTAGACAACCAAATTTGTCCCAACTTTGTCCATGTCCTACAACACCTTATTAAAACATTATCCTAGACATCATGTAGCATTTTGTCCTAAATCCCACTCTTAATCCCATTTATCCATTAAACCAATTAATTAAATAAATTTTATTTATTTAATTAAAATCTCATTCTTACCGATGATGGCATGGTTCGGTGGTTAAGTCGCTCAGGATGTAGTGGCGGCCACCAGAGTTCAAACCCCCGCTGGGCCAACGAGCTCGCAAGGCTTTACGCCTTCGCTGGGCCAAGGAGCTCGCGGGTTTGAAGTGTTCTTCCTAGGGGATGAGGTCCCCCAGTTGTGGCCTCACCGGTTCATTGCTCCGAGCAAAAGCATTTGCGTGGAGCCGGAGGGCGTGTCGCACCAGCATCGTCGGTCACGTTAAAAAGTTTACCAGGTGCATTACCTTTAAAAAATAAAAAATAAAATAAAAAATAAAAAATAAAAAATTAAAATCTCATTCAATCCCATCCTCATCCTACTTAGCCAATTAATTAAATAAATTTTATTTATTTAATTAATTTCACATGCATAATCCTATTTATCTTATCCTAATCCTAATTAATTAAATAAATTTTATTTATTTAATTAATTTCCACATCATATCCTAATCCCACTATCCAATTAATTAAATAAATTTTATTTTTTTAATTAATATCCAACTCATATCCCAACTAATTCAAATATTTTATTTGAATTAAGTTCTCATCATAAGCTGACTTTCCGATTAATTAAATAAATTTTATTTATTTAATTAATTTATCTTATCATTAAGCCGACATGTGTGCCTCTTTCATTTAAAAAAAGATAAGTGGTACTACAGCCTTTTATTTAATATCTTTCACATGTAGTACTTTTTATGTACACAAGCACACATGAGCCCTATCCTCCCTCCACTTGTCACATGACTACAACTCCCTTGAAGAGTGGGAATAACCGAATCAATCCTAGCCATCCACATCAATCAATTATCTTTTTAATCTCAACCATCCATTTGAACCAAGCCTTTCCTATAAATCAAACCCCTCACAAGCCATTAGCATGCATTGAGCCTCAAGTACTATTATTCTGCCAAATTTTCTAAAATGCATTGATCCTCAAGTATCCACATGCTGTTGAAATATCATTAGAGCCTTTGCATCCTCCATTTTAGCATCTTCATCTTAATGTTATGCTGCAGAAGTGAGCACCCAACATTCTTCCAACAATAATCCTTCAAAATCTTGCATGCTCATGCGAGGTGGAGAAGAGCAATGGAGATAAATCGAGCATAGCGTGGAGATCGGTTTGCATTTACATTCGTTATTTTGATTTTCATGTTGTCTTGTGCTTCATTATGCATTGCTAGGGTTTTTATCATTGCTGTTTATTCATTTGCTGTGATTTGTAATTTTACCCTAACTACATTTGGCACGCCCGGTGGGACTCATGTCCTTGATTCCTCTCTTGTTTGAGTTGTTTTTATGAAGTTTAGATCTCTTGGAGCACCAATCGTTCATTTTTGTAAGCTTTTGTAGCAAAAATTTGTATTTTTCTAACCCTAGTTTGCAAAGATTTGGCTAAATATGTATGTAGATGATCTCTTAGCCCAAATCTAACCTCACCATTGTGTCCGGGAGGCCATTTCCATAAATTTTGAGTATAAATTTGCCTAAATTTGATGAAGAATGAAGCATTTGGTGAAGAAAATAACAACCGGTCTGCAGAAATCTGCCTCTGGTAATTCAGGTCGCCTCTGATCAAATAGCAGTCGCCTGGGCTAAATCAGCTCGCCTTTGAGCAAACAGCAGTCGCTTATGGTCAAATTTAGCTCACTTTTAAACAAACAGTGCTCGCTTTTGAACAAAAAGAGATCGCATATGGTAAACTTGGTCGCATATGGTTAATATTTGCATTCCGTCTCCTGAAACTTTCCAGATCGCTTTTGGGCTAACAGTAATCGCTTTTTCACATATTTTGATCACTTGTAGTCAAATACTAATCACTTTTGCTCATATTTTGATCACTTTTATCTAAATAGTAATCGCTTTTGTCTTTAACCTAATCGCTTTTGGGGTAAGTGCAAGAAGATGGGGGGCCAAAAAGGGGTCTTAAGTGGCCACTTTTTTTCTGAAATCAGGAAATACTGGCCTTGGATGAGAAATTGAGCATAGTTACACTCAAAATTTAGAGATGCAACCAAAACAATGTTCGTAGTGCTCCGAGTCTACTTTCTAAACTACTATTTTGTTTTGAAAATGGCATAGATTAAGGGGTTCAAAAGAGGGAGCCACAGAAATTGGTGTTGTTTCTGTCAAAAAAACATAACATAGCATGTTTTGTGGCTCCCTCAAAAGGTCAACTTTTTTTTGGTATTTTTAAAATCGCTTCGGTGAGAAATTAGCTAATAGCATGTAGTTTATGCCCGATTTTTTTGATAATTTTTTGATGAATATTTGATTTTTTACTAATTTTTAAAGTGGACACATCCTAAAAAACAGAATTTTGGCCGTGCTACCCCTATAAATTTTGAAAACTAATTGAAAATCATTTTTTTATTTTTTTAATATTTGTAGAATGGAGTCTAGTTTCTAAATATGTAATTTTTTTGAAATTTGAATGAATAGTTATTTTACAATGAAAAAAAGACCAAACAGTGGTTTTTGCATAAAAACGGACACACAAACAAAAGAAATTAAAGATGAAAGGCTTAACATTGTTAAAATGTGAAAAAAATCACATCGTCAAATAGCTAAGAGAAAGCCTAACATTACCCATGTGTTCGATTTGTTCAACCTTGAAACACGTGCAAATCTGAGGGTTAGCACGAACGAAATTATGTGAAATTTTGAAGAATACAGAAAAACACGTCTGTGACTGTTCATAAGGCACTCCAAGCCTTTGGGTTGGAAATCCAAAGCAAATCCCAAGCCCAAGGCTTGGGATTCCCAAAGCAAGAAATAACGCGAGCGCGTTATAACGCGCTCGCGTTATTTCTTGCCTTACATTTTTTCCCGCAAGTCTGTATTTTCCCATGTTTGACATAACGCGAGCGCGTTATAACGCGCTCGCGTTATGTCCCACTCAATTTTTTTTACATTCAAGGCTATTTATCATGAGGGTTAAGGCATAAAGGATAGAGTTGAAAGGTTTACGGATAAGGGATTAGCGTTTAAGGTATAGTATCGAGCCCGTTGAGGGTCTAGGAATAGGGATAGCGTTTAAGGTTTAGGGATGAGGGATGACAGATTACGGTTGAGGGTCAAGGGATCAAAGTTAAGGGTTGAGGGATTAGGGTTTGACATTAAGGGTTGAGGGTTGAGGTTCAAGGGTCAAGGGTTTAGGGATAGGGTTTAGGGTCGAGGGATTAGGGTTAAAGTAGAGTGTGGAGGTTGTAAGGATTAGGGATAGGGTTGGAGGGTTTAGGGATAAGGGATTAGGGTTTAAGGTATAGTATCAAGTCTGTTGAGAGTTTAGGAATAGGGATAGCATTTAGGGATTAGGGATGAGGGATTATAGTTGAGGGATGATGGATTAGGGTTGAGGGTTGAGGGATTAGGGTTTAGGGATAAGGTTTAGGGTTGAGGGTTTAGGATTAGGGTTTAGGGTTGACGGATTAGCATTTAATGTCGAGGTTAGGGTTAGAGTGTTGAGGGTAGAGGGATTAGGGATAGGGTTTAGGGTTTAAGGTTTAAGGATTGAGGGTTGAGGCTTTAGGGATGAGGGTTTAAGGCTTAAGATATAGTGTCAAGTGTTGAGGGTGTAGGGATAGGGTTTAAGTTTTAAGGGTTAAGGGTTGAGGGATATGGATTAGGGTTTAAGGTATAGTGTTGAGGGTCGAGGGATCAGAGTTAAGGGTTGAGGGATTAGGGTTTGACGTTGAGGGTTGAGGGTTGAGGTTCGAGGGTCAAGGGTTTAGGGATAGGGTTGAGGGTCGAGGAATTAGGGTTAAAGTAGAGTGTGGAGGGTATAAGGATTAGGGATAGGGTTGGAGGGTTTAGGGATAAGGGATTAGGGTTTAAGGTATAGTATCGATTCTGTTGAGGGTGTAGGAATAGGGATAGCATTTAGGGTTTAGGGATGAAGGATTAGAGTTGGGGGATGACAGATTAGGGTTGAGGGTTGAGGGATTAGGGTTTAGGGATAAGGTTTAGGGTTGAGGGATGAGGGATTAGGGTTTAAGGTATAGTGTTGAGGGTTTAGGGATAGGGTTTAGGGTTGAGGGATTAGGATTTGACGTTGAGGGTTGAGGGTTGAGGTTCGAGGGTCAAGGGTTTAGGGATAGGGTTGAGGGTCGAGGAATTAGGGTTAAAGTAGAGTGTGGAGGGATGACGGATGATAGATTAGGGTTGAGGGTTGAGGGATTAGGGTTTGATGTTGAGGGTTGAGGGTTTAGGGTTAGGGTTGAGAGATGAGGGATCAGAGTTAAGGGTTGAGGGATTAGGGTTTGACGTCGAGGGCTGAGGTTCGAGGGTCAAGGGTTTAGGGATAGGGTTAAGGTTGAAGGGATTAGGGTTTAGGGACAAGGTTTAGGGTTAGGGTTGAGGGATTAGGGTTTAAGGTATAGTGTTGAGGATTTAGGGATAGGGTTTAGGGTTGAGGGATTAGAGTGAAGGGTTGAGGGATTAGAATTTGGCGTTGAGGGTTTAGGGTTTAGGATCAGGGTTGAAGGTCGAGGGATTAGAGTTAAGGGTTGAGGGATTAGGGTTTGATGTTGAGGGTTGAGGGTTGAGGTTCGAGGGTCGAGGGTCGAGGAATTAGGGTTAAAGTAGAGTGTGGAGGGATGACAGATGACAGATTAGGGTTGAGGGTTGAGGGATTAGGGTTTGATGTTGAGGGTTGAGGGTTTAGGGTTAGGGTTGAGAGATGAGGGATCAGAGTTAAGGGTTGAGGGATTAGGGTTTGACGTCGAGGGCTGAGGTTCGAGGGTCAAGGGTTTAGGGATAGGGTTGAGGTTGAAGGGATTAGGGTTTAGGGACAAGGTTTAGGGTTAGGGTTGAGGGATTAGGGTTTAAGGTATAGTGTTGAGGGTTTAGGGATAGGGTTTAGGGTTGAGGGATTAGAGTGAAGGGTTGAGGGATTAGAATTTGGCGTTGAGGGTTTAGGGTTTAGGATCAAGGTTGAAGGTCGAGGGATTAGAGTTAAGGGTTGAGGGATTAGGGTTTGATGTTGAGGGTTGAGGGTTGAGGTTCGAGGGTCAAGGGTTTAGGGATAGGGTTGAGGGTCGAGGAATTAGGGTTAAAGTAGAGTGTGGAGGGATGACGGATGATAGATTAGGGTTGAGGGTTGAGGGATTAGGGTTTGATGTTGAGGGTTGAGGGTTTAGGGTTAGGGTTAAGAGATGAGGGATCAGAGTTAAGGGTTGAGGGATTAGGGTTTGACGTCGAGGGCTGAGGTTCGAGGGTCAAGGGTTTAGGGATAGGGTTGAGGTTGAAGGGATTAGGGTTTAGGGACAAGGTTTAGGGTTAGGGTTGAGGGATTAGGGTTTAAGGTATAGTGTTGAGGGTTTAGGGATAGGGTTTAGGGTTGAGGGATTAGAGTGAAGGGTTGAGGGATTAGAATTTGGCGTTGAGGGTTTAGGGTTTAGGATCAGGGTTGAAGGTCGAGGGATTAGAGTTAAGGGTTGAGGGATTAGGGTTTGATGTTGAGGGTTGAGGGTTGAGGTTCGAGGGTCGAGGGTCAAGGAATTAGGGTTAAAGTAGAGTGTGGAGGGATGACAGATGACAGATTAGGGTTGAGGGTTGAGGGATTAGGGTTTGATGTTGAGGGTTGAGGGTTTAGGGTTAGGGTTGAGAGATGAGGGATCAGAGTTAAGGGTTGAGGGATTAGGGTTTGATTTTGAGGGTTGAGGGTTGAGGTTCGAGGGTCGAGGGTCTAGGAATTAGGGTTAAAGTAGAGTATGGAGGGATGACAGATGACAGATTAGGGTTGAGGGTTGAGGGATTAGGGTTTGATGTTGAGGGTTGAGGGTTTAGGGTTAGGGTTGAGAGATGAGGGATCAGAGTTAAGGGTTGAGGGATTAGGGTTTGACGTCGAGGGCTGAGGTTCGAGGGTCAAGGGTTTAGGGTTAGGGTTGAGGGATTAGGGTTTAAGGTATAGTGTTGAGGGTTTAGGGATAGGGTTTAGGGTTGAGGGATTAGAGTGAAGGGTTGAGGGATTAGAATTTGGCGTTGAGGGTTTAGGGTTTAGGATCAGGGTTAAAGGTCAAGGGATTAGAGTTAAGGGTTGAGGGATTAGGGTTTGATGTTGAGGGTTGAGGGTTGAGGTTCGAGGGTCAAGGGTTTAGGGATAGGGTTGAGGGTCGAGGAATTAGGGTTAAAGTACAGTGTGGAGGGATGACGGATGATAGATTAGGGTTGAGGGTTGAGGGATTAGGGGTTGATGTTGAGGGTTGAGGGTTTAGGGTTAGGGTTGAGAGATGAGGGATCAGAGTTAAGGGTTGAGGGATTAGGGTTTGACGTTGAGGGCTGAGGTTCGAGGGTCAAGGGTTTAGGGATAGGGTTGAGGTTGAAGGGATTAGGGTTTAGGGACAAGGTTTAGGGTTAGGGTTGAGGGATTAGGGTTTAAGGTATAGTGTTGAGGGTTTAGGGATAGGGTTTAGGGTTGAGGGATTAGAGTGAAGGGTTGAGGGATTAGAATTTGGCGTTGAGGGTTTAGGGTTTAGGATCAGGGTTGAAGGTCGAGGGATTAGAGTTAAGGGTTGAGGGATTAGGGTTTGATGTTGAGGGTTGAGGGTTGAGGTTCGAGGGTCAAGGGTTTAGGGATAGGGTTGAGGGTCGAGGAATTAGGGTTAAAGTAGAGTGTGGAGGGATGACGGATGATAGATTAGGGTTGAGGGTTGAGGGATTAGGTGTTGATGTTGAGGGTTGAGGGTTTAGGGTTAGGGTTGAGAGATGAGGGATCAGAGTTAAGGGTTGAGGGATTAGGGTTTGACGTCGAGGGCTGAGATTCGAGGGTCAAGGGTTTAGGGATAGGGTTGAGGTTGAAGGGATTAGGGTTTAGGGACAAGGTTTAGGGTTAGGGTTGAGGGATTAGGGTTTAAGGTATAGTGTTGAGGGTTTAGGGATAGGGTTTAGGGTTGAGGGATTAGAGTGAAGGGTTGAGGGATTAGAATTTGGCGTTGAGGGTTTAGGGTTTAGGATCAGGGTTGAAGGTCGAGGGATTAGAGTTAAGGGTTGAGGGATTAGGGTTTGATGTTGAGGGTTGAGGGTTGAGGTTTGAGGGTCGAGGGTCGAGGAATTAGGGTTAAAGTAGAGTGTGGAGGGATGACAGATGACAGATTAGGGTTGAGGGTTGAGGGATTAGGGTTTGATGTTGAGGGTTGAGGGTTTAGGGTTAGGGTTGAGAGATGAGGGATCAGAGTTAAGGGTTGAGGGATTAGGGTTTGACGTCGAGGGCTGAGGTTTGAGGGTGAAGGGTTTAGGGATAGGGTTGAGGTTGAAGGGATTAGGGTTTAGGGACAAGGTTTAGGGTTAGGGTTGAGGGATTAGGGTTTAAGGTATAGTGTTGAGGGTTTAGGGATAGGGTTTAGGGTTGAGGGATTAGAGTGAAGGGTTGAGGGATTAGAATTTGGCGTTGAGGGTTTAGGGTTTAGGATCAAGGTTGAAGGTCGAGGGATTAGAGTTAAGGGTTGAGGGATTAGGGTTTGATGTTGAGGGTTGAGGGTTGAGGTTCGAGGGTTTGATGTTGAGGGTTGAGGGTTGAGGTACATTTCGGTGTGACATTTAAATTGTCTTGCCGATATACACTGTAAAGGTTATTTTGTAGACTTTCAAGGATTTTTTCACCTGTGTTAATGTTCAACTTGTTTCGCTCTGCATCAAGGGATTACGGTTTGACGTTGAGGGCTGAGGTTCGAGGGTCAAGGGTTTAGGGATTGGGTTGAGGTTGAAGGGATTAGGGTTTAGGGACAAGGTTGAGGTTGAGGGATTAGGATTTGACATTGAGGGTTGAGGGTTTAGGGATAGGGTTGAGGGATTAGGATTTGACATTGAGGGTTGAGGGTCAAGGGATTAGAGTTGAGGGTTTAGGGTTTAGAGATCTATAGCAGGACAAAACGCGAGCGCGTTATAACGCGCTCGCGTTTTGTTATTCTACTGAAACGGTAAAAAAGTGGTTACCCCCGTGATCCAGGCCCACATGCTCTATTTTCTTACTGATTCTGCGCGTGCTCCGACAAAAAAGAAGTGCTTTCATGCTATTGGGAAGTTCACATGCACATTTGACACATTGTACCACCTTTGCATGATCTTTCCACCACCTTTTCTGCTTTGCCAACTTGAGAAGGAGGAAATAACATAGTTTTCAAACCAAATTTGATATATATCTATACAAGTTTCAATTTTTGTAGTATTGCAATGTTAATTTTGATTCAATTTTAAGAATTTAACATTGAAAAGGAAGCAAGTGGTGAAAAACTCAAATTGTTGAGGAGTTTGATGCAAGAAGATAAAAACACTACATAATTGGGTACTCTCTCCATTCAAATCTTCATTTTTTAGGTATGTCAAGTCTTTACATGCATGTTCTTTACATTTTCCTTATTTCGGATTGAATTACTTTATCATGCATTATCATACATGTTTAAAATAGACACATTTCCAATCAAGAAAGCAACCTACAATCTCACATGATGCCATGTATATTTTCTACACTTGGGCTCTTTAATAATTATGTGTAATAAACAAACCTTAGTTCATACCATGATGTCAAACTATACAAGAATAAATCCTTACAACATAAAAAAAATACAATCCCACTATTATCATGTATTCATTTCTTAGGAACTAATATTGGTCTCTTTATCATGCTACAGACAAATTCTCCGTCATGCCGAGGAAACGATCAAGAATTAAACCAACACAGGAAGAGATAGAAGCTAAGAATGCAAAGAAAGCAATGGCTATGAGGGAACTTCGTGAGAAGAGGAAATTGGACACGATAAATGAAGACATACCAATTGAAGAGGAACCACAACCATCACAAAGAGATATGGTATTGGCGGCACAAAGAGAACGAATGCAAAAACTTCGTGGTACGAGAGATTTAAATACCATAGTTGGAGACACATCCTTTATCGCAAGACAACATGTAGGGACACCATCTACCACATCTCAAGTTGAGAGTACATCATCACTCACATGTGATGAAGGAGGTACGCCATCGTTCCCACCTCAACCTCAAGGTATGTCATCTATTCCATCTTCGATCGAAGGTATGCCATCTAACCCATCTCATTTAAATATTGATGAAATTCCTAATGTTGAGATGAATTTACCTAACTTGACACCACCTAGAATTTTGCATAGAAAGCCAAAGTATTTGATTGATATTGATGAGAATATTTTGCAGCCAATGGAAGGTAAGATTCCAAAACGCACTTGTAGAAGATATGCTAATAAGATTTGGAGATTGTTCTTTGAAAAGTTAAATGAGACTGCAAGATGTCAACTATTCGTTGAAATGATGCGAAGTATAAAGTATAGGTCTATCATGAAGATTCTTGGGTTGAGAACATCAGAGGCTTCAAGTGAAAAATCTATTGTCAAGAATCTAATGAGTGCGTATGAGAGTGTGGGTAACACCTCACGCACAAAAGATAGTAATGCAACACGGCGTGTGATTACATCGACTATAGTAAGTAGTCAAACGAGGAAAGCTCGTCTTATTAGAAAGACAAGTCAAAAATTGAGAATTAATAGGAAAACTTTATCAAGAGCCGTTGGAAGACACCAAAGAATTGAGGACACTAATGCCAATGAATTATGGGCGTTCTCGGGGAGACTACCACGAAAAGATAAACCAATTGTTGAAGCATTGAGGTCACTAATTGAAGACTTTTGGAAGAATTACACAAGGGTATCTCCGAATCAAAGGGATGTGGTAAGAAGGAGAATTGGTAGTCAGAACCGCGAGCCACATCCAAAGCATTTTTTGGATGAGACTCAAACACAGTTTTATGGTAAATTTCTAGAGAAGTATCCTCAAATTAAAATTTGTCAAAGATATTTTGAAATGCTAAAACCTTTCTATGTTAAGATAAATCACACACGCACTACTTGTTGTTGTAGATTACATATTGAATTTTCTAACCATTTTGATGCTTATAGGTCTATATGTTTAGATATGCATACTAACAATGATTTGCAGGGTTGTGCCATATGTGCCCCACCAACATCTTCAAGAGATTTCATACCAAGAATTTTATGTGAAAGAGAGGAAGGTCAAATATTCTACAAGAAATTATGCTTGGATGGCACATGTCATCGTTGCGGTGGCTTGCAACATTTGCCAATATGTGAACATATGGAAATAACACATGCGGTTGGAAATGAACTAGTAGAATTTGGCAAGTATAAAACAGTGGCATACAATACAAAAGATGGTAAAAAAGCAAAGAGGTGTGAATTAGTTATTGAAAAGATTCTAGTGTATCAGTTTATGCCTATATTTCGTGACAGCATAGTGTATGAGTATGCAAGACATGCCCATAGAGCTCGATGGTTGGACTTGCAATTCAAGTTATGCAAGGACACATTTCCAGTTGGTAGCATTGTTTCAGTCGTCGACTTTGTAGAGAACTACAGTCTACAGCCACAGCGTGAGGTGCAATCACAATATTACAACTCCACACAGGTTTCTATATTTGTGCACATCGCATTCATTCATGCGAATGATAGTACAGAGGATGACAGAAAGATCATAAGGGAGTATCATTTCTATATTAGTGATGATCGCACACATTCTACGGAGTTCGTGCAAGGTTGCTTTCAGGTGTTCTATAATGATTTGGCTAGAAGGGGCATATCGTTCAGTCAGCATATCATATGGTCGGATAATTGTGCATCACAATTCAAGAACTCGCAGAATTTCTATTGGCTGAGTAGGAGGCATAATTTTACAGGTATTCAACATATGTGGAACTTTTGTGAGGCCGGGCATGGAAAGGGGGAGCATGATGGTGCAGGAGCATGTATCAAAAGAGCCATAGCACGAGAAGAGTTAAAATATAAAGACAATGCAAAGTTGACAGATGCAAAATCGATTGTCGAGTGGTGTAATGCTTCCATGGGTCCAGGTAATGAAGGTAAGTCTTTAGTTCGTAGATTTTTTTGGTTGATAGATGATACTAACATTGCACCATATGAGGATTGTTGTACACTGACAGGATCAAATGAGATGCACTCTTTCAGAAGTTCAATTGCAGGTTCATGGAGTATCCATACACGAAAGATGTCATGCTTTTGTTCTTCCTGTACAATTCAAGTCTGGGATGAGTGCGAGTCAAAGGAGTGGGTTGACGAATGGCAATTAAGTTATCTTAGCCCACTTGACACGTATCGACCCCCGACGGCACTGGAACTAACACAGATGGAATCGTCAGTTGACTTTGACCACATATCAGATTTAGTTCAACCAGGTAATATAGGGCACATATATGCATCTAATTTCATCTAGTTCAACCAGGTAATGTCATCTTACTTTGTAGTGTTTTTGTAATGTTGACTAATTTCATCTAATTTGCTACACATATCAATGTAGGACACGTATATGCAGTTATTGCAGATGAAGATAATGAAGAGGGAACAGATTATTACTTATGCCATTGTGTTGAGGCCAAAAAGAAATTGGAGGCCCCTGTTACAGATGGAGAAAACATCGAATACCCTACAGGATCAGTGGTTATTACGGAACATGGCTTAGAAGGTACCCACATAAGAGTGTTAATATTTGGCTATTTCAGGACTTTGACATGCATCGAAAGATTCTTCATTACTCGAACCTTGTCGTGGCATCCAATGTTCATTTGATAAAGTATCGGGGTAGACCTTTGAACAAAATATTGTGGAAGGTGCGTGAGTCTGACCATGAAGCAATACTTGACACAATAAAGAGTAGAGCAGATCCAGATGGTTCATTGGATTAATTTGTAAGTATTCACATTGATTTTGTAAAGTTATGTTACATTGAGTTGTAAGTATGCACATTAATTTGTAAGGTTTGTCTTTTTTTATTTCCTCCTGCATTTTTACACATATGTACACATTTTTACATCATCATGTTATGCATTTTTGGTGTCCTGCTCCTGATGCGACCAAACTCATAACTCACCCTACTAGACACCATTTGATGATCTCTCCAACACTCTGGATCCAGGGCGCCCAATCATGATGATGACCTATATACCATTCTCCCAAGGCGCTCATAATGAATGAATGATAAGGAGTGCCTTGACCTCTATAATCAAGGTGATTTTAAGTCACTTTGAGTCATTTGGGCTCAGTTTGGGTCTTTGAGTCATGTTGCAAAAAAGTGTCAATGTTGTCAAGTTGCACAAAGCAACCTTTGCATTTTTGGTGTCTTGCTCGTGATGTGACCAAACTGACTATTCCAACGCATTCAGATGGGTACATTTATGCTAGGCATGGTCCTATTTCTCACCCAAACATGTCGAAACAGTCGGAGCTACATTGTACCGACGATATCCCTGAAGAGTCCAAAGTGCAAAAAGGTAGCAATCTTTGACGAGATGTTACTCGAAAACTGTGTCACTTAGAAACATTCCGTCTGAGGCAACGGGATCACGTAGAGTGCCTCTACAATAACCTCTCTCAGTTTTTTATAGCTCTGAGGCATTTGCCCGTGGTGAAAGGTTTTCTGTTGCCCCAAAAATCGTCAGAAGGAGGCAGTGTAAAGTTGCAAAGGGGTGTAACTTTCATCCTGCTCCTGATGCGACCAAACTGACTGTTCCAACGCGTCCGAATGGGTACATTTATGCTAGGCATGGTCCTATTTCTCACCCAAACATGTCGAAACAGTCGGAGCTACATTGTACCGACGATATCCCTGAAGAGTCCAAAGTGCAAAAAGGCAGCAATCTTTGACGAGATGTTACTCAAAAACCGTGTCACTTAGAAACATTCCATCTGAGGCAACGGGATCATGTAGAGTGCCTCTACAATAACCTCTCTCAGTTTTTTATAGCTCTGAGGCATTTACCCGTGGTGAAAGGTTTTCTGTTGCCCCAAAAATCGTCAGAAGGAGGCAGTGTAAAGTTGCAAAGGGGTGTAACTTTCGTCCTGCTCCTGATGCGACCAAACTGACTGTTCCAACGAGTCCGAATGGGTACATTTACGCTAGGCATGGTCCTATTTCTCACCCAAACATGTCGAAACAGTCGGAGCTACATTGTACCGACGATATCCCTGAAGAGTCCAAAGTGCAAAAAGGCAGCAATCTTTGACGAGATGTTACTCGAAAACTATGTCACTTAGAAACATTCCGTCTGAGGCAACGGGATCACGTAGAGTGCCTCTACAATAACCTCTCTCAGTTTTTTATAGCTCTGAGGCATTTGCCCGTGGTGAAAGGTTTTCTGCTGCCCCAAAAATCGTCAGAAGGAGACAGTGTAAAGTTGCAAAGGGGTGTAACTTTCGTCCTGCTCCTGATGCGACCAAACTGACTGTTCCAACGCATCTGAATGGGTACATTTATGCTAGGCATGGTCCTATTTCTCACCCAAACATGTCGAAACAGTCGGAGCTACATTGTACCGACGATATCCCTGAAGAGTCCAAAGTGCAAAAAGGCAGCAATCTTTGATGAGATGTTACTCGAAAACCGTGTCACTTAGAAACATTCCGTCTGAGGCAACGGGATCACATAGAGTGCCTCTACAATAACCTCTCTCGGTTTTTTATAGCTCTGAGGCATTTGCCCGTGGTGAAAGGTTTTCTGCTGCCCCAAAAATCGTCAGAAGGAGGCAGTGTAAAGTTGCAAAGGGGTGTAACTTTCGTCCTGCTCCTGATGCGACCAAACTGGCTGTTCCAACGCGTCCGAATGGGTACATTTATGCTAGGCATGGTCCTATTTCTCACCCAAACATGTCGAAACAGTCGGAGCTACATTGTACTGACGATATCCCTGAAGAGTCCAAAGTGCAAAAAGGCAGCAATCTTTGACGAGATGTTACTTGAAAACCGTGTCACTTAGAAACATTCCGTCTAAGGCAACGGGATCACGTAGAGTGCCTCTACAATAACCTCTCTCGGTTTTTTATAGCTCTGAGGCATTTGCCCGTGGTGAAAGGTTTTCTGCTGCCCCAAAAATCGTCAGAAGGAGGCAGTGTAAAGTTGCAAAGGGGTGTAACTTTCGTCCTGCTCCTGATGCGACCAAACTGACTATTGCAACGCGTCCAAATGGGTACATTTATGCTAGGCATGGTCCTATTTCTCACCCAAACATGTCGAAACAGTCGGAGCTACATTGTACCAACGATATCCCTGAAGAGTCCAAAGTGCAAAAAGGCAGCAATCTTTGACGAGATGTTACTCGAAAACCGTGTCACTTAGAAACATTCTGTCTAAGGCAACGGGATCACGTAGAGTGCCTCTACAATAACCTCTGTCGGTTTTTTATAGCTCTGAGGCATTTGCCCGTGGTGAAAGGTTTTCTGCTGCCCCAAAAATCATCAGAAGGAGGCAGTGTAAAGTTACAAAGGGGTGTAACTTTCGTCCTGCTCCTGATGTGACCAAACTGACTGTTCCAACGCGTCCGAATGGGTACATTTATGCTAGGCATGGTCCTATTTCTCACCCAAGCATGTCGAAACAGTCGGAGCTACATTGTACCGACGATATCCCTGAAGAGTCCAAAGTGCAAAAAGGCAGCAATCTTTGACGAGATGTTACTTGAAAACCGTGTCACTTAGAAACATTCCGTCTGAGGCAACGGGATCACGTAGAGTGCCTCTACAATAACCTCTCTCGGTTTTTTATAGCTCTGAGGCATTTGCCTGTGGTGAAAAGTTTTCTGCTGCCCCAAAAATCGTCAGAAGGAGGCAGTGTAAAGTTGCAAAGGGGTGTAACTTTCGTCCTGCTCCTGATGTGACCAAACTGACTATTCCAACGCGTCTGAATGGGTACATTTATGCTAGGCATGGTCCTATTTCTCACCCAAGCATGTCGAAACAGTCGGAGCTACATTGTACCGACGATATCCCTGAAGAGTCCAAAGTGCAAAAAGGCAGCAATCTTTGACAAGATGTTACTCAAAAACCGTGTCACTTAGAAACATTCCGTCTAAGGCAACGGGATCACGTAGAGTGCCTCTACAATAACCTCTCTCGGTTTTTTATAGCTCTGAGGCATTTGCCCGTGGTGAAAGGTTTTCTGCTGCCCCAAAAATCGTCAGAAGGAGGCAGTGTATTAAGTCAGGATGAAAGCCTATTCACTCTAGGCGCCTGTTTTTGACCAAATCACACATGCGCCTTGAACAACTCTATCTTCAAGGCGCTTTTCTCTAATCTCTGTAACTCTCCAAATCCACTAAGGCGCAAATTTTACCTCTTGTGCTCAAGATACAGGTTCTTCATCCAAGGCGCCAGAATGGTCCAAAGGCGCATTTCACCTCTAACCTCACCTCTGACCTTACTTGGAGGCGCTAAACCTCATCTCATTGCTCTCCTCCATTACAAGCGCTCACTTACCTCAATCTTGGGCGCATACCAACATCCCAACATCCAAATCACCTAGGCGCTCAAAACCTTCAAGACTCAAGGTGCATTTTATGATCAAACAAGGTATCTCCTGAACAAGGCGCTCATAGTCTCATCAAGGCGTTAATCATCAGCATGAGCACTCATATTGTTCTAGGCACACAGTTATCTCTGGAATGCTCAAGGCGCACATACCCTTCTCTAGGCTAGTTTACACTTATTCAAGGCGCTCATTCCAAACTTACATGAACTCCTCATTACAAGACGCACAAACTAGATGATCCTAGGGCATAAGGGCGCTCATAGGAGTTGTTATGTGTCATTTTGGCCAAGGTTTTCTGGAGCAGTGAAGACATTAGGAAGGGGATGATCGTTTGGATAGTTTTGAATGCTTTATTTCTCCTTGTTTAAACTAGGCGCTCACTGAGGATTGGAGTAGCCTTTGCACCCTCACATCACGTTAATCGGCGTTTCAGAGGCAATCATAGTATAGGAAGATTTGCGCCTTGAAGAAGAGAGTTATCTGGTGAGTGCTTAGGAGTTCTGGCGCCTAGGGGAAAGGTCTAGGTAGAGCGCCTTCAGACTTTGACAGTGAAGTGCCTTAAGGAGTTGGATGATGTTTTTGCCTAGAGTGGAGATGATGTTTTTAGCGCCTTAAGGATGATGATGGAGCGCCTTGGAGTTAGGTTAGTCTGGAGCACCTTAAGAAGGTAAAGCACTTCAAATGTAAACACAAGTGTTTTGAGCGCCCTAATGAGAAGTTGTCTTGGCACCATAAGTTGTTCAAACGAAGATATGCGCCTTGGATAGTTGCAAAGACCTAATTTAGCGCCCAAGGTTGGAAGACTCTTTGTGAGCGCCCAGTGTTTGAAAGCTCTTTGTGTTTGGTGCATTAAAATGAATTTGGCACCTAAATAGTATTGAAACACTCAACTGAGCGCCTAAAGCCCATGAGAGAAGTGATATGCGCCTTGATAGGAATATCATGGAAGATGAGTTTACTGAATGGCGCCTTGAATGACTTGGTTGATTAAGTGTTTTAGCGCCTAGATATGGGATGAATCATTGAGCGCCTTTGGTTGAGATGATGTCAGCACCTTTGAGATTATAACACCTTGGAGTCAAGTTCGAAGGAGCACCTTGAGAAGGTAAAACACTTCAAATGTTTTCAAGGAATTGGAGAAGTCACTTAGTGCCTAGAAGGAATTCCAGAGCAAGAGGGTTGGAGCGCCTTGAGCTTCAAGTCAGATATGCGCCTAGACCTCTACCCTTTAGGAAGTTGAAGCCCTCTGAGCCTTGACAACGTGAGAATGCCTTATAGTGAATATGCGCCTTGGGCAAGGTTGAATACAAAGTTGAGGAGTATATCATAATGAGTAAGTGCACTGTAGGGTTAGATGATAAAGACTAATGCCTTGAGTGTCTTGGTCAAAATTTTGACATGAGAAGTCTTGCAAGATCAAACCCTGGAGTGCGCCTTAGAGAGAACCTATTGATCCTTTGCTTTGACAAGATTTGGGCGCCAGAATGATCCTTAATAAATGGAATGTATCTACACCAATTTTGTGCCTTTAGGGAAGTGATGGTGGCCAGAATGATCCTTAATCTCATGTTTGTGCGCCTAGGTCTAGAAGCAAGATTTGAGCGCCTTAGGATAGGGTTTTTTGCACCTTGTCTTGGAGAGTGAATTTGCGCCTTGGATGATGTTGAAGCGCCTTGGGATGAAATGCGCCCAAACTTATAGAGGGCCTTCAGTGAGGGAGTTGAAGAGAGTGCTTAGAGGAAGGATAGCCTTAAGATCAAACTAAGTACTTAAAAACCTAAGATTAGCACCTTATTTGAAGTTATACACCTATTCTGGCGCCAGAGAGTGAGTTTGAGTGTGAAGAAGTGAATGTCTGCGCCTTGAAGGGGATACAAAGGGAAGATGATGCACCTTGATGGGTTGATGATGGAAATTTGCGTTTTGGAGCTAAATGTGCGCCTTGAATCTAAATGATATTTGAGTGCTTAGAGGTAAATAGGGGCGCCTTTGAGAATTCTTTGTGCTTTAAGGAATGGATTGTGGCGCTTTGGACTAAGGTAAGTCCTAAGCACTTCCAATGATTTTAAGGAGCGCCTTGAAGGAGATAGTGCATAGAGGTACAATGAATCTTCCGGAGAACATGGATAGACAACTAAGTCTCCAACTTGACTCTTCTAAGTGAATTGGATAATGAAGAGAGTATAGTCATTTTGGGCCCTAGTATCAGGATGAATCATCCAAAATGGGTGCCTAGAACTAGAAGGCGCCAATGCATGAGTTCAAGGATCCTCCATTGGAGCGCCTAGCCCAGATGGCTATAGATTGAAAGTTTTAAAGCTAAGTGATGTCTCTTACGTGAATTCCTAGCCCAGGTGCATGTGTTGGGAAAAACTCTTTGGCTCTGGCGCCTAGAATTGGGAGCTTTGTAAGATGCACCAATTGATGAAACATTTCCATTTTGCGCCTAGAATAGAACTCTCTCACATAGTTGAAATTGACTTGATAGAAGGAGATAAGTCTTAAGGACTAGTTTGGTGCCTCACTTGCCTATCTCACCTTTGAAATGCGCTTTGGTTGATGATCATCATTGATGGAACCTAGTGAAATGTAAAGCTATTTGCATCTCCAGAGGATCAAAATTGGATTAGGAGATCATCCTTGCAGTTGAGATTGATAGAGAAGTGTTAAAGGAATCACTTCAAATGGGTGCCTAAGCTAGTTGAGGCGCATATCAATTCCACTGTAACTCCAGACTGACGCTTAGGATCCAGTCATCTCCTAAGGCGCAGTTCCATTCACCCATGACCTCGCTTGGCGTCTAAAACTTGGAAACTCCTTTGGAAAGCTCCTGTTGTGCCTAGAAGATGAGTTTGGGATATCAACTTGCAAAAGGCTTAGAAACTCTTCAAAGATGTTAGGCACAATCCCATGGCACTGGAGCTCAGTTTTGGTGCCTTCAAGGAATAGCACATGAAGGAACTTGGGAGGTCAGGTGCTTGTAAAAGGGAACACCTTGGAACATCTTCCAGGGGTTGAAGTAGTAAGAAAACATCAAGTGAGTCTAGGCGCACTCCCTTGTGTGAACAGTTTAGCTCTGGCACCTAGCCACAGAGTGAGCCAGAAGAAGTAGTTTGGACATTAGAAGATAGGCGCTCATTCTACAATGAAGCATTCCACCTTCCTAATCAACAAAGACTTGCAAGAATTGACAAAGGAAGCTAAGGCGCACCTTCTACTTGTTTCCACCTCCAGAATGCGCCTAACCTTGAAAGGGGGTTCAAAGATGTTTGTTAGACCTTTTCACTCAAGGCACTCACCTTAGGCGCACTTTCTAAGTCCTTGTCACCTCAAGGAAACACCTAGTTTGGAAGGCGCTTGCCCTGTTCTCCACTCCTTTCAATTGGCGCCTAGAACACAGAATGCATGAAAGGAGCGCCTAGACTCCAGAGGGCTGATTTGGGCGCCTAGCATTTAAAACACTTTCATAATGATGATGTTTTGGTGCCTACTCTTGGAAACAATCCAGAGCATCCATAAACTCTAATTGGCACCTAATGTTGACAAGGCGCAACTTCAGGAGGAGGTCACCTCAACTTGGCGCCCAAGTCAGAAAAACCTGTAAATCCTTCAAATATGCGCCTACCTTGTGAGGTGATGAGTTGAACATTCCAAATCTTCAAATGTTGCTCAAATAAGGAAGACATTGTAACATCAAGGCTTCAAGGCCTGTCCTTGTATTTCCATTGAATGAGTTGTACTTCATGCTATTGAAAGCATTTTCCATGTAATAAGACATTGCAAGTTGATTGAATCAAGTAACAAGACAAGTACCCAACTCTAATGTTGTTTCATTCAAATAGTTATCTTGATGTATATCTTTATGTTATTGAAGTAGTTGATGAATTGTTAGCAAGTAAAAGTGTTTAAGTAAGAAAAATTTTTCGTAGAACTAGTTGGGTATCTTACACTTACACCATGCCTATCCATCAAACATCACAATGCAATCAAAATCCTAACAACATGCCCATGATCCAAGATCAAGTGCAATCATGCAAAGATATTATCAATCACAAGCCTATTAAGAATGAACTAGAGTCTTCTAGTACCATACTTTTCCATCAAACACCATCATGTAATCCATGGCCTATCAAGCCTATCAAAGAAAATGCAAACATCCTATGTAATACAATCAAACTTTAAATATTTGAAGTAGCCATCTACAAATATCCATTCAAAAGTGGATTTATAATGCAAGTATGGACGCCATCAATAAAAAAGATTTGTATTAACTAAATATCCATATACGCATACATCAATATCTGTTGATATAAGTATAACATATATACAAAATAGCCATATAGGCTTACAAGAATGCCATATAGGCATACAATGTCAACTATGTACAATACAAAATATATGTCCACAAATGCCATATAGGCATACAACAGAGGAACACAATAAAAAGTCATTCCCCTCTAGCTGGTGAAGAGAATAAATCACGAGCAGCCTTTGATCTTCTAGGGGATGGAGACATGCATGTGGGTGGTCTACTACGAACCCGAGGGCTACTTCTCCTATTTAGTTCTTCCTGCACCTTTACCTGTTACAAAAAAAAAGTATAGATATTAATATATAGAAATTACATGTTATAAAAAAATGAAACATTTAACAAAATAATCACTTACCGCTAACATATAATCTGTCTGCTCGCTTGCCTCAGTAGCAGGAAAAGGCCCTGGTGATGTCATGTCCTATAGAAACCATCCAGATAGAAATTAAACTTCAAATCAATAATCTTTTGATTTTTCAAAAATAGACAACTATAACAATGAATGTAAATTGAAATTTACTAATCTGCCTCATACCCCTGTCAATGCCATAGAGCTATGAATCGCAGAGGCCACACCCTGCTCCATTGCCCTATGAACATGGGGAGGTGTATCCGCAGCCTGCATCATCTGGAAATAAAACAACATTATTCAATTACGAAAACTATAATAGTGATGCAAATCATGGCTCCTAACATACACACACGCTCATCTAAACATGGAAGTACACACAATAAAACACACAAATCACATACAAAAATTTAGTAAGTACAATTCATTCATTAAACTATTTATTTTATTACCTCCGTAAAGCTTTGAAGTCCACCACCGCTGGCAGGTGTTGCCATGAAATCTACAGTGTTAACCTATTCAACATCCAAAATCAGAAATTAGAATACCATTCATATAACGATGCTATTCACATGTAATATTTATAATTGTTTACTAGTTACATACCTCGACAGTAGATGATCTAGTGAAAAATGTAGGTGGAGAACCACTGAAAACTGCATCGACGCTATGACCCTAAAATTTTATTAAAATCATCAATTTAAATTAGTTAATCTTGTATTTCAAAAATAAAATTTAATAAATTAAATTCAATAAACTTGCTAATATTTACCTGAGTATCAAGGCCGAAAGTCTCACTCAGGAGGGTATCTGTCATCACCATCTGCTCAGCTGCAGATGTAGCCTGTGCACCTACGTCCTGACTGTCCATGGGGTCATAACCACAGGCTGACCTGCAAGCCTGGCAAGTATGCGGTGGGACCCTACTCCTCGCACTATCTCCCAACCCACTCTATGTTGCAGGATCGGCATGCTCTATGATGCTCTGGGTCAAGGCACTAATCAACCTCAGTGTATCGACCTCAACACTCTCCTTCACAATGGAAGGAATAGAAACATGCTCGTGGGCTGGTCTGCTGATTACTCATCTCACTACCCGCTGTGGGTCAAGACGTGCCCCTGGTCTATCCTGTGCTGAGCCCCCACCTCTACCCTGGAAGTCCCGCATATCAAAATAGTTTGGCACTTTATTGAGGACAAACTCGGAGTAGAGTTTCCTCAAAAAGTATTGCGGGACCTCATTGTTATTACATGGAGGATGGTCAAAAACCATCCACCACCTCTGCCCGAAATTGTCCCTTATCACTTGGTTGTTGCACCAATGGATAGGGAACCTCTTGCATGTAATGGGTGGAGGTTGATTTGTTTGTGGGTTTGTGAAAATTGAACACAAGTCTACTTTTGTAATTTGTAATTTTTTGACATCTTGGTATGACAATTTATCTGCATAGTAATCTCTAAACTCTCTCTTTTTATCGGTCCAACTAGTTATTTGCTTGCTAATTGAATTTACATTTGATAACATAGACTCAAGAGATTCGGCAAGCGTGGACCTATGCAAGGTTGAAGTGGAAGGATCTTTCAACCTTGCAATTATATCTTCAATTTGTTTTTTGTTGTTTTCAATTTCCCCCATTATATTATCTTGTGTTCCAGGGGCATGTCGAGGAATGAATGGAGGAGGTTGTTGTTCTGCAGGTATTTCTTCCTCAAGATTTTGTGGATTTTGAGGAGGAGGAGGAGGTGCATTAACATTTCCTACAATTAATAAAATATACATCAAAAATCAACACAAAACCTACCTATTTAGGAAGAAATTCAAACAAAAAAACAAAGATAACTCACCCCTTTGGCGTGCTCGACGTCGCGGCGGCATTTCGGCGATGAATCGACAAATCTTTTGTGTTGAACGATGTTTTGTAGAACGCGAGCGCGTTTTTGAAGGGTTTTAAGCCGCGGGCGGAGGAAAAACTCACAATGAAATAAAATGAAATGAAATGACAGCGTTTTTTTTAATATATAAAGGACTTTATAACGCGAGCGCGTTATAACGCGCTCGCGTTATGCCTAAAATTTTTTTGAAAATTTTTTGGCCACTTTTTGGCCCCCCATCTTTTTGCACTTACCCTTTGGTCTGACAGTAATCACCTTCTGCAGAACTAGGGTTTCTGTTGCATCTTTCATTTTGCAGATATAGGTCGCTTGTAGTCCAAAATTGGTCGCTTTCAAATTTTTTGCATCACTTATAAGTGTACAGAGTTCGCATCTGGTGTTCTTTCGATCGCATTTGATCTACAAGGGTTCACCTGTGTTAAAATATGAGATCGCTTCTAGACACGCAGTGATCGCCTCTGCCATCTTTTGCATCGCTTACAAGCCTACACTACTCGCATCTAGTGCTTTTCCAAATCGCATTTAATCAGCAGGGGTTTGCATATAGCTAAAAGGAGATCGCTTATGATTAACAGTAAATCACCTCTGCACTTTTCTTAACCGCCAAGGTTCACCCGTACCTCTTGCATGCCAAAGGAAGCTGTTTTTTTCAAACTTGCATAACTTTCACATACGGAGGCCAAATCGCACAAACAAGGACTCATTGGAAAGCTGGGAGGACAAGCTTCACAACTGTACCACTTTTATCAGTGACTATACTATTTTTCAGGCTTTTTTATCAGTCAAAGTTTAGGTTCATTGCAAACTTCATTTGAGCATAACTTGAGCAATTTTGATCGTTTTTCAACGAAACTTTTTTTCAAATTGCTTAGAATCTCCTAAAATTTCTGTTTATGCAATCTATTTTTCTTGTATCAGATCATTTTAATCAAAATTTTCAGATTTTATCTTTTTCATGTAATCATCTTCTTTGCAAGTTTACTTGTTTCCTTTTGGAATTGGTGACTTGTAAGGGCATCTAAGGAGTTAGAGCAGCATTGGCATCAACATCCATAGCAAATTGGCAAGTGATTGTATCAAGTGCACTCATTCTAATCTGTCATCTCTTAATCTTGTTTGATCACGCATTTGGACTTTGGGATTAAAACGAACAATTGTTTGCAAATTCACATAAAAAAAAATTGGGCTAAAACAAACCATTGTCTTTCATCACATTTGGATTTGGGATTTAAAACAAACAAGTGCTTGCATTGTCTTCCACACATTGAACTTCTAAGGTTAATGAACCCCATGCGAGTGTGACCAAGTAAATGTGTATGCTCTCTCCTCGCGTCCCAACACAAACTTGGAGATCAAAAACATTTACTTGTGTTGCTTTTGTTTAGCCTTAGAGGGGCCTGCCTTGGTATCCACCCCAAGGGAACGACCTCAAGCGGTACTTTCATCCGGTCCGCTATAAAAATCAGAGGATAAGGCAAAAGCCAAGTCTAACCGGTATTAGCGCTCACCATACAGTGCTAACTCGAAAGGAGGTGTACCTTTGTGTATATTAAAACTCCTAGTAGGGTTAGTTAAAGTCTTAAGTGGCTTGCTGGATGCTCATGGGGTGCCAGTCCCCCAGATTTTCATTAGAACCTCCTTGTGATAGTGGCCTTGCCTTAACTAGGACTTGTTGAGTGTCTTCACGTGCTTGCTTCACCATCATCACATTCTTCTAAACTAAAACTTGCTTATGTGTCTTGCGTGAGTGATTCATGTGTGTATATGTATAATCATTTGTTTGAATATTGCCACATCAAGCTCTAAACACCCAGACACATAAAGACAAGTCATCCTACACATTCTTCCAATAACATTCAAACCCAATCACTTTCATTCCAAACATAGCCTAGTCATCATCCAACCCTTCATAGCCAAATCACTTCCACATCATCATCCAAATCCCTAAACAAGCACCTGCTAAAAGGACTTAAGACTAATACTTGGTGACAACATGTCTACACTAGAGGACCCAGAAATCAAATTCCAAAGATTCCTCCAAAATCTTTATCAAGGATCACAACCCCTAAACCAAGATGCCATTGAAATATTACAATTCTTCATCCAAAGAGCTCAACCCCACGCGAGCCAATCACCTCAATTGCAACACTTCATAGCCCAAGTTCAACACCTTTTTGCCACTAGTCAAGCTCGACAAGTACAACAATCCTTAGCCATTCCATACCAACCTAATCCACCTCATAGCCACATGTCATATGCATCCACTTCATACCAACCTCATCTATCTACACATCAAGTCAATGCCACGTCAACCTATCAACCTCCACCTCAAGCTTATCCAATCCCTCATACCACCATTCCAATGCACTATCAAGCCCATCCACAAGGTAATCAAGTGATATCACAAGAACAACATGCAAGTCCAAATAGCCCTTTATACATAAATCAAGCAGGTCCAAGTACACCTTTTCAACAAGACCATCAAGCACCATTGATAGACCTAAGTCCACCTCTCCAACAAGAAGCACATCCAAGTCCAAGTGGTCCCTTGTACATAAATCAAATGAGTCCAAGTTATCCTATGCAAGATCTAATAACCTTTGATAAGGGAGATACCAATCTAGAGTGGCCACCACCATCCAATCACATGCCAACACATGAGCCAACTAGTCCTATCCCAACACCACCATGTGATCCCATTCCTAGTCCATTAATCCCTCTAACTTCCAAACCATCACGCCCTCCATTACCTTCATCACCATGTCATTCTAATCCTTCACCAAAGGATGCGGCTGAGATAGTTTTACAAAGAATGCTTGAACAAAAACTCATTAAACTTCTCGAAGTCAAACCATGTGAAGAAAGTCCATATGATGAACATGATTATTGTGCATACCATAGGACGAAAGGCCATGATACAAATACATGCCCCATGTTTTTCCCAATTGTTTACAAGGTGTATCGACATACAATAAGAAATCATGTCACATCATCTCAATCCCATGTATTACCCTCATCCAATCCAAATCTTAGCCTATCAAACTCAATTATCCTTCCATCCAATCAAAGTCCTAATCATAAGCCTACAACACCATTTACTATTATCATTCATCCATTATATTGCCCATCCACTCATACCCTTGCGAAGGATGTGATCCATTGGCTATTAGCAAGGATTAAACTATCTCCATGTCAAACACCCATTCATGAGCCTACCAAAGAACTTCCAAAGGTCATGTCCAAGCCTATAATCCCATCATGTGGTTCACATATCCTTGAGCCTCTTCAAGAGCCTTCCATTAACATACCTAGCCCTTTAAACCCATCATGTGACCTACAAGCCATCAAGCCTATTTGCGAATCTTCTATCATTAATCAAAGTCAAGAGTCATCATGTTCTCATGTTGTTGACCAAGAGCCTATCCAAGAGCATTCCACTTCCATTCAAGCAACCCAAGAGGTATGTCAAATGTTTAATCCTAAGCATGTGGAAACATTAAGCCCTAGTCCAACTCAAGATCAAATTACTTTCATGCAAACCATCCATAACATTTACCTTCTTTATGATCAAGATGATACCTATGAAGAAGCTATCCATGAGCACCTTGATCCCATCTATAATTCTATATCTATCCATGAACAAGATATCCACATTGCTCTTATCCATCCTCCATCTAGCCCTATCCATAATGAGCAAACATCCACTTGTCGTGATGAGACACTTGTCTCTCAAGAACACATAAGCATAAAAGATCAAACAAATAACTTGGATCTTAGTGAACACAATGCTAATCAAGATCCTAATGATCATTCATCCATATCCACCATCGATTCCACTTCAAGTCCACCATCATGTCCTCTTGGTATTACCACCCTTATACATGAGTGTTCCTCTTTAGGACAAAAACAACCTCTATCCACTTTACCTTCTCCATCCAATAAAGAGCTCAAGTCTAGTTCCCTAAGCACCCCTAGTCCCATAGTCAATCGCATCCTCCAACACATGAACTACAAAGGTAAAGGCCTAGGCCTTCATAAAGAAGGTATCTTGGAGCCAAACCATGTCAATATCCCTTCATGCTCATATGGCCTTGGATACACACCCTAAGGTAAACAAGCTAAAGATGTTGGTAATCCCTTCATGCATCCTAAACCTACCACTTTCCATCACAAACCACATCATGTTCCCAAAACATATGTTTACATTCCAACTCCATCATCCTATAAATGTCAAAAGCATGTGACTGTACATCTTTTGCCATCCACTTTGCCTCCACTTTTACCAACTCCAAATATCCCTCCATCCACCTTGCCACCATTGCTTCCAACACCTAGCATACATATCATTCATAAATATCCTTACATCCCTAATCATGGCCAACAAAAGCACACATTGTTTAAGCATAAAGCTTCCAATCATTTCATCCACTCCACCCACCCCATGGGATTCAAAAGCAAAAATTTTGATGCCTCTACTTATAAAGCTAAAAATCGTACCAAAAATCCTAAAGGTCTTCATACCTTAGGACATAAAGAATCAAAATCAAAGCAAAGTACATTCACAAAGCTATCAAAGCCCTTACCTCCAAATGCAAAGCCCAAAAGCAAAATGGTTTGGGTTCCTAAGCAAATAGCTAGCAAAGCGAATGAGGCATCCTCATCCACATCTCAAGAATCCCAATCACCTATCTCCATCCAAAAGCCTACTTCCATCCAAAACTTCCATTCCCTTGAAAAATCCCACAAGCAAAAAAAAAGCACTAAACATACTAAATCTATGTGGGTTCCTAAATCACTTCATCAACCATTTCCTAAGAAAACAACTCCATTGCTTCCTACACCACCATCCAATGAAAAGCTTCAATGTTTATCACGGTGTGTGCAACCATTGGTCATGGTTCCCTTCGACTCTGCAGCACCTCCACATAACTACATCCCCTCATCTTCCATCCATTATCCTACATATCTCCCCCAAGCTATCCCTTATATGGTCCATGCTTTTGCATAAGGCTTTCATCCATATTAATTCCGTAAGCCCATATAAATCCACACCATAAGCCACTAGCCTACCCTACCATAATTCCACATCATAATCCACTATCCCCATCCATCTATCCTTGAATGAACCTTTAATAATCTATTTCATCGTCCACTCTCTACCTAATCCATCTCTCATCCACACAATCCCTTATCAACATCTATGAGCATAATGACATGGTCCATGCGAAGACATCATCAATCTCTAAAGGGACACTATCAACCTTCATAGAACTAAACACTTGAGTCCCTCCTATCCATTACCATGGTGAAAACCTGGCAAACAGGCGCCATGTGTAATTGTCAACCCATCTAAAAACAAAAAAATTAAAAAGCAAAAAAGAAATAAAAAAAGCAAAAAAGAAAAAAAAATCAAAATAGTAAAGAGAAATCCCTTCATCCAATGGTGAAAACCTAGAAAACAGGTGCCTTGGATAAGTACCATGATGAAAACCTGGCAAACAGGCATCATGTGTAGGTTGATATTCTATGTCACTTACACTTGGGGGCACATTGTCTCATCCAACCTATCCATTTCCAAACTATCCATCCCATTATATCATTTTCCATCCTATCCTATCCTACCATTACCACACCATCATACCATCCTTAGCCATTACATAAACATGCCTATCCTACTGAACCCATTTACCCATCCTTCCACCTTTTGATCTTGATGAAGAAATAGGGGCAAAATATTGAAACATGTTTGGATATTTCTTGACATACCTTCTTTCCAAACCAAGTCCTATCCATTGACAATTTATCCATCCCATTCAAACCAATCTATCTTATCATCCCATTTTCATGAATTTGATCATACAAAATCCTAAGCATTACCACCTAGAATCGGGCAAGTTCCTCCTATGCAACATAGCCTTTGGAGATCACATCCTAGATCCCTTATGATCCATCCACTATGGCATATCCTTATCATGAGCTTTCCATCTTATAGCTTATCCCCATCTATTTATCATGAGCTTTCCACTATAGCCTACCTATCCATTTATCATGAGGCATGCATCCATCCCTTATATGGCCTATCCTCTTATATATCCATCCAACTCTCATGAACCTTCCATCCCATCCAACTCTCATGAGCCTTCCATCACATTTACTATGAGCCCATCCATCCTTTTATCCATCCTTTGCACCTAGACTTGGTTTTCTCCCTTGTCATTGCTATCAAGCACAAAGGCTACCCAAATTGTAAATCCATTGACATCCCAAAACATTCAAAAACTCCAAAAAAATCAAAATATCCCACCAAACACAAAAAAATCAAAATATTCAAAAAATCCAAAAAAAATCAAATATCCAATGCAAAATCCAAACATCAAAACTAAAAAACATCAATCCAACTATCAAAATAAATTCAATCACGTCAGCAAATCAAAAATAGTTCAATCCACCACACATCATCCCATCATCAACATTTCATGAAACCAAATCAATCTAACCATCATTTCATCATCTTCACATCATTCCAAACAATGATCCAAATTCAAGTCAATCCTTAATCCATACCAATCAAGTTAATCAATCAAGCCAAGTTATCCAATCACAATCAATGGTCTTGATCCTAGCCTTGTTGTAAGCCAAATCAATCAGTCAATCAGCCAACCAATTTAGCAAACAAACTTGTGTTGATCTAGGGATATAGCTTTCCCCGCAATGACAACACTCTCAACTATCATCAATCAACAACCAATCATTAGTTTATAGCTTGACAGGGGCAATACCTTGTTTGTTTTTGAATCATTTGTACATGCTTGCTTGCTTGCTTGTGTGTGTTATCATTTTTTATCTTACATCACATCCAAATCAATCCAGCTAATATTCATATCTTGTATCTTGACAAGGTTGTATTACGCTGGGGCACGAGACACATCATCACCCTGGTCCTTATACCTTGGTGCATAACGTCTAGTGCTATATCAAACATCATGGTTGCTCACATTCATTGTAGTATAACGCATCATCATTTCTTCTATCTATCCCCTTATCTTTCTTTTTGCAGCCAAGCCATTTCTTTTTGAGAGCATACCCGTGTTTGTCCAACCCACCTATCCTCTCGAGGGGGCATCACCAACCTATCCTTTCTATCATCATCATCATCATCCTCATCATCCTCATCATATCCTTACATCATCATCCCTATCGATTATCCATACCTTAACTTCTTTGAAATGATGTTACTCGACACAAAGCTCATCATCTCGAACATCATCTCAAAGAGGGGCAAAATGTAGACACCCAAATTTGTCCCAACTTTGTCCATGTCCTACAACACCTTGTTAAAACATTATCCTAGACATCATGTAGCATTTTGTCCTAAATCCCACACTTAATCCCATTTATCCATTAAGCCAATTAATTAAATAAATTTTATTTATTTAATTAAAATCCCATTCAATCCCATCCTCATCCTACTTAGCCAATTAATTAAATAAATTTTATTTATTTAATTAATTTCCACATCATATCCTAATCCCACTATCCAATTAATTAAATAAATTTTATTTATTTAATTAATTTATCTTATAATTAAGCCGACATGTGTGCCTCTTTCATTTAAAAAAAGATAAGTGGTACTACAACCTTTTATTTAATATTTTTCACATGTAGTACTTTTTATGTACACAAGCACACATGAGCCCTATCCTCCCTCCACTTGTCACATGACTACAACTCCCTTGAAGAGTGGGAATAACCGAATCAATCCTAGCCATCCACATCAATCAATTAGCTTTTTAATCTCAACCATCCATTTGAACCAAGCCTTTCCTATAAATCAAACCCCTCACAAGCCATTAGCATGCACTGAGCCTCAAGTACTATTATTCTGCCAAATTTTCTAAAATGTATTGATCCTCATGTATCCACATGCTGTTGAAATATCATTAGAGCCTTTGCATCCTTCATTCTAGCATCTTCATCTTAATGTTATGCTGCGGAAGTGAGCACCCAACATTCTTCCAACAATAATCCTTCAAAATCTTGCATGCTCATGCGAGGTGGAGAAGAGCAATGGAGATAAATCGAGCATAGCGTGGAGATCGGTTTGCATTTACATTCGTTATTTTGATTTTCATGTTGTCTTGTGCTTCATTGTGCATTGCTAGGGTTTTTATCATTGATGTTTATTCATTTACCCTGATTTGCAATTTTACCCTAACTACAAAAAGAAATAATATAATGCTTATATGTTTATATAATTATATATTGTCTTTTTGTATATATTTTTTAAATTATAAATATGTATCTATAAATATATGCTTATTTTAAGTCTATCTAAAATATCATTTCGTGCAAGAGCATAATATATATATATATATATATATATACATATATGTATGTATGTATATACACACACACACACACACATATATATATATATATACATATATATATTCTTTAAATAATTTAAATAAATCAAATTGAATTCAAGTTATACAATTCTATTAAAGCTAAGTGAAAATAACGTATAAATACATGGCTAAGTTATGCAATTCAAATGGACATACTGTAACAACAAAATTCACATATTTATCTAAGCATTAAACATCAATCACATCCATTAACCATATAATGCTCAACATGATTAGTAAACATATAATGATGCATAAATAAAGCCATTAAAAAATGCAATATGACATGAAGCTAAGTGAGTGTGTGCATGAATCAGGTTTATCCATCCTGCCAACTCTCTCCTAGTGGCTAGAACATTTCTACCTCAACCATGTTCTCGTCTTTGACATTCTTCCTGCACTTAGTCACACTTAGAATTACATTAATAGGTTAGTCCTTATACTCATAGCTGAAGAAAGACAAGATATACATCCATAATCTTAATGATAATTTGTCATCAATCGACTTTCAATTTTTTATGCATTTTAAATATCAACTATTTTACCTTTCACACACATGGAATCACTCAATAGTAAAATAATCATAGTAAAAATGTTCCATAATTTAAATTATAAATAAATTACAAAACAAGATGTGACAATAAACCCACCCACCCTGACCTATCAGTGCCTTTGGTTAGGTTCTACGGGGTATAAAACGCAAAATATGGCTCTTGGCACCTTTACACTAAATGTCATTGAGGCATTTTGCAAGAATACATCCGCCGTTGGCACGGTCAAATGATGTTGAGTTGGTCAAAACTGAGAGAGGTTATTGTGGAGGGACTTGACATCCAGCTGTAGGTCCAAACGGATCATTTGTAGGTGCCACAAAGTCTGAGGACTACTCTATCAAAGTCTGGCAATTTTTTGCTCTTAGGTCTCTTAAGAGACTTTGCCAATACATTGTAGCCTGATTCGATTGGGACACATGGGGAATGAAATAGGGCCTCCAATAGCATAAACCCACCCAAACTTACTTGTTGACGCCGTCAATTAGGTCACACGGGGTGAAGAATGCAAAATATGGCTCTTGGCACCTTTACACTATATGTCACTAAGGCATTTTTGCAAGAATGCATATGTTGTCGGCACAGTCAAATGACATTGAGGTGGTCAAAATTTAGAGAGGTTATTGTGGAGTGGATTGACATCCAGTTGTATGTCCAAATGGATCATTCGTAGGTGCCATGAATTTCGAGGACTACTACATCAAATTTTGGCAATTGTTTGCTCTTAGGTCTCTTAAGAGACATTATCGATACACTGTAGCCTGATTCAATTGGGACACATGGGGAACAAAATAGGGCCTCCACTAGCATAAAACCACCCACCTTGACTTGTCGGCACTGTTGGTTAGGTCCCATAGGGTGAAGAATGCAAAATATGGCTCTTGGCACCTTTACACTAAATGTCATTAAGGCATTTTTCAAGAATGTATCTGTCATTGGCATGGTCAAACGATGTTGAGTTGGTCAAAACTGATTGAAGTTATTGTGGAGGGGCATGAAATCTAGCTATAGGTCCAAATGGATCATTTGTAGGTGCCAGGAAGTGCAAGAACTACTCTATCAAAGTCTGGAATTTTTTTTCTCTTAGGTCTCTTAAGAGACTTTGCTAGTACATTGTAGCCTCATTTGATTGGGATACCTAGTGAATCAAACATGACCTCCACTAGCATAAACCCACCCACCCTAACCTATTGGCACCATTAGTTAGGTCCTAATGAAAATCATGCCAAATGTATCTCTCTCCCTATGTAGTTATCTTCGTCTTCTGCAAGGGTAAAATGTTCACTCCCCCACAAACATTGGAACACACTGAGGGCACAACTCATTCTAGTCTTTCCATAACCCATATAGAAGGTGAAATGAGGGTATACTAGACCTATAGACAATGAAATGATGATAGGAAAATCATGTTAAACATATTTAAGGTGAAATGAGGATATGTTATACATAAAGAAGGTGAAATGAGGATAAGAAAATCATGTCAAACATGTAGACATGAGGAAAATGAGGATATGCAAAGTATGTAAACCATATAGAAGTTGAAATGAGGATTGCAAATCATGCCAAATGTACATCTCTTTCCCTATGTCTCTCTCTTTCTCTCTACCTCATAATGATATTTCCATAACCTGTATAGAAGGTGAAATGAGGGTATACTAGACCTATAGACGATAAAATGATATAGGAAGATCATGTTAAACATATAGAAGGTGAAATGAGGATATATTATACATAAAGAAGGTGAAATGAGGATAACCAAATCATGTCAAACATGTAGATGCGAGGAAAATGAGGATATGCAAAGTATTTAGACCATATAGAAGGTGAAATGAGGATTGCAAATCATGCCAAATGTACATCTCTCTCCCTATTTCTCTCTCTCTCTCTCTCTCTCTCTCTCTCTCTCTCTCTCTCTCTCTCTTTCTTCCTCTCTACCTCATTCTGCTCTTACCATAACCCATATAGAAGGTGAAATGAGGGTATACTAGACCTATAGACAATGAAATGATGATAGGAAAATCACGTTAAACATATAGAAGGTGAAATGAGCTTAAGAAAATAATGTCAAACATATAGAAGGTGAAATGAGGATATGTTATACATGTAGAAGGTGAAATGAGGATACATTATACATATAGAGTGAAATGAGGATACATTATACATATAGAAGGTTAAATTAGGATAAGAGAATCATGTTAAACATGTTGACCTATGAATGAGGATAAGAGAATCACATTAAATATGTGGACCTATGAATGAGGATATGCAAAGCATGGAGACCATAGAGAATGTGAAATTAGGATAAGCAAATCATGTCAAACATCTGGACCTGTGAAATGAGGATATGCAAAGCATGGAGACCATATAGAGGGTGAAATTAGGATAAGTGAATTATGTCAAACATGTGGACCTATGAAATGAGGATATGCAAAGCTTGGAGACCATATAGAAGGTGAAATGAGAGTATGTGAATCATGCCAAACGTGACTCTCTCCCTACATGGAGATCTACAAACCGTGAAATGAGGATATGATATTGAAACATACTTCCATTTAAGATGTACACTTATTTACATTTCCATTGAATTTGGGTTGTGGATGACATTTCTTTGCATAAACTAGATAATGAAATGGGTAAACACACAAATATGTCTTTGCTCATTAATACAAAAATAACTATCTTGGATTGAATGAAAAACATCATAAGTTTTGTCATTTTTAACATGTATCTTGCATGTTTAACATGTAAGATGAGAAATTATCAATGATTATCATATCAAATCTAGTAGTTTCTATATCAAATCTAGTATTCTAAGAAAAGCTAACATGTCAAAGCTAGTGTTCTTGAATGAAAAAAGATCACATGTAAAATGTTCTAAGAAAATACTATATGTAACTAAAACTACAATCACATGGCAATTAAGCTCAAGTTATGTATTGAGGTATGAAACTACATATATCATCTTTCTACCAAGAAAATCAATCATATATAACAAGAAACCAATCTATAACATGTTATTGATCATAACTCAACCATTGTAAACTGATTATACATTAAACTTTTAAGTTTCAAAGTAGGAATACATGCACATAAGGAATTTAAATTATATTGTATATCAAGGTGTATATCTATTAAAATCTAGTCCATAATGGTAGACATATACACAAATTTAGCAAATATGCCAATTCAAAACATTTTTTACAAAATGTGGCATATGTCATGTCTCAAAATCTATATACAATCTACATGCCAAATAGCTACATCAAATACTAAAGGTCCACTCAAGACCCTATGTCTCTAGTGAATCCTTAATCTGTGATGGATCCTCAAAAAGTTGAATGCATTAATAAGTGAAACCACAAATTTGATTAATTAGTTCAATGGTAAATATAAATAAGTTAGATTTTGTAAATAGAATCTCATCTACTACAGTTTTGAACTTTCATTTATTAACATACATCTAAATCACTACAATCAACTATAAGACCTCTATAAACTATCAATTATTTAGAAAAATTCAACTCAATTACTTCAACTCTCTCTTGTCATTTAGACAGTCGTTCTACAAATGATTGTCTCTTAAGACAACCAGGTGTCCTACTAAAGCATGATGGCAAAGGTGGCACATTACTCACGTTCTCAATTGATTGTAAAATTAAAGTAACATTGAAATAAATTAATATATAATTATTAACAAAAAAGGAAATGCATACATTAAAAGAGGTTAGATGTGTTACACATAAACAATTTAGACTGCACTAAGCAAAAAACTTATCTACTAGAAAACAAGCACATACCACCAACGAGGCCTCCTGCATTGATTGAGAAGGACTCATCATGGATGAACCAACTAATATCTCATGTATGAAAAATGACAAGAATGTAAGACTCTATGTATACAAATAATCATAATAACTTTTAAATTAATACATCAATTTAAACAAAACAAAGAAAAAATGTTCACTAGCATTAGGGGAGAGGAGCTATTAGTCATTAGGGATAACTTTATGACCATGTAGAAGTTACATGGAATATTGTAGGACCTCTATTTTTGAGAAATGTAATATGGACTCTTACCTATTTGCATATAAGGTTTAGAGGTGTGACTCATCATGCAACTCTCCACATCAGCACATCTAGTGAGAAGTGTCCTTAGAATGAATTTTTAAAGATTCAAGGAAAATGAGCTATCATGGAATTTTTTTATAACCTCTTACATTTAATGAGAAAATACAAGGTATTTATTGTACTCACCTTTTACATTTTTCATAGGATAAACATATAATATGAAGTATTCCAATGTATGTATATTGCCACCTCAGTAGTTCTACACATAATAATAGTATTTGTCTACATATTTGGAATGTTTTCATTATAAGTGGATCCTCAAATAGTTTTTTATCTAGTAGAATGTTCCTCTAAAACCTGAAATATATAGGAGGCACTAAAACTCACTAGTTAGGCCTTGGGAGATAGATAGACCACCATTTTCCACTCACGAATTTAATAATGACAATGATGGATATGAGCTAATTAAAGTTGTAGTTGAGGATGATGCAGGATCACAAATGCATAGAGATTATTGGTAGAAGATGTGTCCCCACTATTATATCCATTAGATGTAGGTAGAGGAGTGGGTTTAAGAGGATCAAAAGGAGAAGGAGGACTAGAAGATGCATCCCCACTATTGTATGTGCCTGATCATGTTATGATTTTTTGTTATGTTGATGACATTTGGTATTGGATACTATGATATGTATGGTTGGTCTTCATATTTATTGGTTTATGGCATGGTCATCTATATGATCTATATTTTTTATGGAATTTTAGTTTCCTTGTATTTTTATGTGTTTTTTATATGTTGATGTGTGTATGTAAATGACATAACATCAATTTATCAATACGTGCACAGTTATCTTGGTGATCGATGAACATTGTATGTCATAATGGAATCCTCATGTAAAATGAATCAATCAATGCACTAAAATGGATCACATAATCATTAGTTTCAAATCAATTGCAAGATCTATATGAATATCTAAATGAATAATTGATGTGTTAGTAAAGCTCAAATCTATATTATGAATAATGGATAATACACATTTCTTTCTTTCTTTCTCATTTTCATTTTTTTAACCATTATTTTAAATGATCAAACATGTAACAAACACCATGATTCTCTATTTTAATATTTATCTAAATGACTATAATCAAATATCTAAGTTTTCTAAATTATCAATTAAAGTACAGTTCAATCGAATTACCTCCACCCTTTGTTGGCATTTAGAAAGTTGTTTCATGAATGATGGGACCCCTTGGTTCGATCAAGAGTTTGATTAAAGACTATTGGCAAAGATGCCACATCATTCATATTTTGGATTGACTATAAAAGTAAAGTAACATTAAGATATAAATTAATATATAATTACTCACAAATAATTAAATGCATACAATAAAAAAGTTGATGTGTAGAAAAATTTTTATTGACAAGTCCAAGCCAAATTGGATGGCAGAAAGAGTTCCATGATGAACTTTTGTCAACTCCTATGTCATCAACTATTATCCCCTTTAGATACATTAGTACTAATCTTTGTTTATATTAATATTCAAATGGAATACACCCTTAAATTAAACTTTAACTTCTACCCCTATAAAAGATTCGCCATGCTCCTCTCCTTCTCTACCCACTGATGCATGTGCTTCTGCTCTCATCCTTGACCCCTTAGCTTGAGTTCTAGACCTTCTGCCTCATCTCATGAAGGTGATGTATGAGGGACATCATACTTTAAAGTATTCATGGGTGGCTCACTACTCTTCGTAAGAGGACCTAAGCACAACTGATTACAAAAAACAAACATGTGTGGACGAGGAAGGTCTAGTAATAGTAGGTGATCCAATATGATTGCCAAATTCATGTGGTTGTGCAAACCGAGAGGTCTATGTAATCAAGTGCTCAGTCAAAGAGTGTATGGCAATGAGGCGCTACTATATTGTATTTGTAACAATGTATGGGTGTTGAATTGGAGGTGGACAAGAGATAGCAGGAGGGGAAATAAAAGGACCTTGCACTTGTCTCATTGTACTAGTTCTATTTTGAGGCATTCCATTACCTACTCCTTGGAACTCTCTAAAATCAATTCACATGGTGACCCATTACAAACTTTGCATATAGTTTATGAAGGAAATACAAACGTACATCTAAATTTTTGTTTGGTGGTTTATCAAAAACCATCCACCAATGATCCCAAAAATTTTGATTAATACCCTCATGTGTACACCATTTGGTTGAATACTTAGACTTACGAACATCAACATGGAATCTAGTTTTAGGATTGAAAAAATATTGAGCTAACATAGCTTTGATAATGTCTAACTCTTTCACTTGATCGTACGATAAACCATTAGCATATTCCACCTTCTTGGTTTCTCGCCATTACCTAAATGATTCATGTTGGCTTGTGTGTGTTCAAACATGAGTAATAATCCCCTCTAAATTTGATTCTATTGAAGACAATCAAGGGTGGCAGTGATAAATTTCTACAATCCTACGTATTTGATCAATATTTCTTTCAATTTTCTCTTCGATTGTTGGAGGGAGAGGGTTTGGGTTTTCATGTTCTTCATCCATTTTACCTATTTAAAATATAAAACATACCAATTAAGGATAAAAATAAAAAAATCATTTCATTTACAAAAAAACAAAAAAAGACAAAAATGACACCTTACCTCTTCAATTTGGCGACCTCCTTGAATCAAATATCCATTCTTGAGAGCTTTGATATCTATTTTTGAGAGGTCTACATTTTGCAAGCCACAGGTTTGTAAAACGCAAGCCCTTTTTCACTTTTTATGATGTCCAAAACAGATATTCCCTCCAACCCAAAAAAAGTCAAACTTTCACTTTTCATGATTTTGGTTAAGTAAAGACACATTTTTTCTTCCTATTACCACTATTTGGCCCACGATGATTCTACACTCACCTGGGTGTTGATGTTCATCCTTAACTCACTAACACATTAGAAATCCTACCACAAATCGCGTGGCATCATTCTTCATTCCCTTCCAAAACTATAAGGGTTTCACATCGTCTAACAACTTTGCTACTCTAGGATGACATTAATATGGTGCAGAATGCACTTCTTTCCACATAGTTCCTCTTAAATCTCCCCGATTTGGAACATAAGCTCAATTATTGAATCTCAATAACCCATCAAGTTCAAAATAAAATCCATCATACCTCGTATCCTGAGGATTTTCTATTAGAGCTTTCAGAATATACTCATAATATTCTTCAACACTTGAGCTCTAAAATAAGAGTGCACTGACACTATTACCGTTATGTGCCTTCTATGACTCAGGGCATCAGCCACTGGATTTTGTTTACTCTTAATGTAGTTAATCTCAAAATCATAATCAGAGATGAGCTCTAACCATCTTCTTTGTCAGGCATTAAGGTTAGGTTGCGTGAAGATATACTTCAAACCTTGATTGTCAGATTTTAATTCAAATTGTTTTCCCAATAAATAATGCCTCCATTCTTGGAGAGCATGCACAATTTCTGCTAAATCCAAATCATGAGGGGCATAATTCTATTCATAAGGTCGCAGCTTCCTGGACTCATAGGCCACAACTTGGTCTTCTTGCATGAGCACTCCATCTAACCCTTCTCCTAAAGCATCGGTCACAACAACAAAATGACCCTCTGGGTCCAGCACTCTAAGAATTGGTGCTGAAGTCAATTTTGTTTTAAGAACATTGAAAGCTTCTTTTCACTTTTCAAACTATTCAAATCTTTTTCCTTTCCTCTACAAGGAAGTGATGGAATGGGCAATTATGGAGAAGTTCAAAATGAACTTTCTATAATACCCAGCTAATCCCATAAAACTATGCACTTCATGCACATTTTGAGGTGTAGGCCATTCCAAAACAACCTTTATCTTCGAAGGATCTACATCAATTCCTTTAGCTGATATGATATGGCCCAAGTACTACACCTCTTTTTGAAAGAAGGTACATTTGGATAGCTTTCCATAAAGTTTGTGCTCCTCAAGTCATTGTAGAACTATCCACAAGTGCCAAAGGTGTTCCTCCTCATTACGAGAATAAAGCTAATGAGTGCATCTGTCGAGGATTGCCTTCAGCTCCAAAATGATGGATCCTTCGTTATCCAGTTCTAGTAAAATAGTTTGTGCTCTGATGTTGGTGTCAAGAACTTTCTTTAGACAAGAGACATGAAATACTAGATGAACATGGGAAGGAGGAAGCTCCAATTTATAAGCAACTAACACAATCTTCTGAAGAACCTTATATGGTCCATAGAACTTTGGAACTAGCTTATGACACACTTTGAGTTTGAGGGATGATTGGTTATATGGCTGTTGATGAAGAAAAACCATATCACCTACTTGAAAAGTGTGCTCAGAATGGTGCTGATCGGCTTGTTGTTTCATTTAATTTCTTGCCATGTGAAGATTGTCCTGCAATATGCGAAGAATCTGATCTTGGGTTTGGAGAACCGTGTCGACTGCCTGAACTAGTGAACTGCTGGGGGTGTATGGAAGGAGCACTGGCGGTGCCTGACCATAGACTGCCTCATATGGGGTCATTTTAGATGTAGTGTGGTAGGAGGTATTGCACCACCATTCAACAAGAGGGAGCCACTTTGCCCACTGATGCTGTTGTTCTGCGGTGAAGCAACAAAGATAAGTTTCCAAACATTTGTTGATAATTTCAGTTTGACCATCTGTTTGTGGGTGATACCCTAAACTCATCTTTAGTTTAGTGCTAGTGTGTCAAAATAGTTCTGTCCAAAAATGACTGGTGAAAGTTGCATCATGATCTGAGACAATGGAAGAAGGGATGCCATGAAGATAGAAGATTAGGTCCATTAAAATTTGTGCAACTAAGGAGGTGGAATAGGGATGGCTGAGGGCACAAAAATGACTATATTTGGAGAGGCGATCAACCACAACCAAGATCACTATCTTCCCTCTAGATTTAGGGATCCCCTCAATGAAATCCATAGAAATATTTGTCCAAATCCATGTAGGGATGGGCAATGGTTTGAGCAATCCAGGAAGGAGTGTCGTTTCACCCTTGTTGCATTGGTAGGTATCACATTCATCCACCATTTGTTGAATTGCCCTTTTCATTCCTTTTCAAAAGAAGTTACGTCATGCATTCTCATAAGTTTTGAGGAACCCAGAGTGCCCTACTAATGGAGAAGCATATAGTTCATAGAAGATAACTTGCTGAAGATCTGTGCTCTGGGGAAGCACCAGACGACCCTTGTATCTCAGAGAAGCACCATCCCAAGAGTAATGCAGTACAATAGAAGGGTTATTGGCCAATTGTTGAATGATTTGAGATAATGAAGAGTCATTGACATAGCCATGCTAGAAAGATTCCAACCAATTTGGAACATGCATCGAAATAGCTGAAAGAGAAGCTTGGTCATCAAATGTGCAAGAAAGAGCATCTACCACAATATTGTCCTCACCCTTCTTGTGAGTGATCTCATAGTTAGAACCCATGAGTTTGCTAACCCATTTCTATTGTGCTAGGGAGGAGACCCATTGTTCCAGGAAATATTTCAGACTCTGGTGATCATTCTTGATGCAGAAATGATTCCCTAGTAGGTATGGCCACCACTTCTGTATTGCATGCAAAATAGCCATCATTTCCTTCTCATATGTAGAGAGTACTAAATTATTTCCAGAAAGGGCTTTGTTGATGAATGCATTGGGATGTTCATCTTGAAGGAGAACATCACCAAATCCATTGCTACAAGCATCACTCTCAATAGTGAAGGTCTTGGAAAAATCTAGCATAGCTAGAACAGGTGTAGTACACATAGCTTGTTTCAGTTTTTCAAATCCACAGTCAGCAGCATGTGTCCATGTAAAAGCATCCTTTTTCAACATAGCTGTTAATGGAGGTGCAATCTTCCCATAATCCTTGACAAACTTGTGATAGTAGCCATTTAGTCCCAAAAAAACCACGGAGGCTCTTGAGTGTCTGAGGATGCAGCCAATTTTTCATGGCATCTATTTTTGTAGGATCCACTCGAACCCCTTGGGCTGAAACAATATGCCCAAGATACTCCACTTCTTCCTAGCCAAAAACACATTTAGACTATTTTGCATAGAGATGATGATTAGAGAGAAGTTGCAGTACGAGATCCAAATGTTGGAGATGCTCAACCCATGTTTTACTATAGATGAGGATATCATCAAAGAAGACCAGAATGAATTTCTGCAGGTAGGGCTAGAATATTTTATTCATCAATGCTTGGAATATTGAAGGAGCATTAGTGAGGCCAAAGGGTATGACCAAAAACTCATAGTGGCCATCATGTGTGTGGAAAGCTATTTTACGGATATCATCCTCATGAACCCAAATTTGGTGATACCCAGAACGAAGATCCAACTTGGAGAAAAATTGAGCGCCATGAAGCTCATCAAGAAGATCATGAACAATAGGAATCATAAACTTATCCTTGATTATGATGTGATTAAGTCCTTAGAAGTCAATGCGGAGGTGCCATGACCTGTCTTTTTTCTAGAAAAGAAGAACTGGTGAAGAAAAGGAATTGGTACTAGGGCGAATAATACCTTGCTTCAATAAGTCTTGAACACGCATCTCAATCTCAGTCTTTTGGTGAAATGGGTAGTGGTAAGGCCTGATGTTGGAAGGAACGCTTCTAGGAAGGAGCTGAATACAGTGGTCCTCTGGTTGTGAATGTGGCAATCCCACTAGTTTGGCAAAGACACATGCATACCTATCCAAAATTCATTGTAGATCTGAAGGAGTAGTGGAGACCACTGATTTTTGCATCTGAATGGAATGAAGCTGAGCGATGACACCATGTGAATTCTTCTTAAGAATCTTTTCCATGCGATGTGAACTTATGATGCTGAGAGGCCCTGGTTGTAAGCCCTTTAATGTGTGTTTTTGCCCATTGTCTGAAAACTGCATACAAAGTTCAGCAAAATCCCATAAGATGGGTCCAAGTGTGCATAACCATTGAGTGCCCAAAACCACATCACATCTGCCTAAGGGCAAGGAAAACATGTCAGAGTGCAGGTTATAATCTCCAATAGAGATATGCACATTACGACACTTCCCTTTGCAAGGTAATGTGCCCCCATTGGCAATCATGACTTCAAAGCTGGATCAAGGATGGACAAAACAATCAGCCTGTTTAGCGATCTGAGGGTTAATGAAGTTATGAGTGCTACCAGAATCAATGAGTATTGTAAGAGGGAGCATCTTGAAGTAACCCTTGACCTGCATGGTTTGTGGGGTGGTGACTCCTGCTAAAGCATGGAGAGAGATCTTTGGGTGGTCTTCCTGAAAAGTAGGGTCAATAGGCAGCTGCTGAGTTTCAACCTGATCATCTACTATATCTTAAGCATCTTCATAAATTTTAGTTGCAGGCAGAGAATCCACATCCAAGAGATAGAGCTTTTGCTCAACACATCTATGTCCCTAAGTGAATTTCTCATCACAATTATAACAAAGCCCTTTTTCTTTGCGTGCCCACATCTCTGCTTCAATCAAATGCTTTATAGGAGTTGTTCTAGGAGCTGGCGTGATTGGAGGTCTTTGCAAAACCATATTTCTGAATGGAACAAAATTGGATTTGGATCATTGTTGAGCTGTGATCTTGTCCTCCTCCAACTTAGCCAACCCTAGGGCTTCCATCATTGTGTTGGGATGGAACATTTCAACCTCAGATCAGATTGCATCCTTCAGACCACTGACAAAACAACTCTTGAAAAATTCATCCAACAATCCCTCTGTGTGATTGGCCAGTTTTTCAAATTCTATCTGATATTCTCTCACAGTGCCTGTTTGGTGAAGTTTAGTGAGTGCTCCTGTGAAGTCATCAAAAGCACTAGGGCCAAATCCTTGCAAAATGAGTTTGCAAAAATCTGTCCATTTTGGCTCTTCATGAGCCTTGATGTACCAATAGAACCATTGAAGGGCTTCGTGTTCCAAATGAAAGGATCCAAGTGGGACTTTGTTGACATCAAAAGTATTATGCATACTAAAATATTTTTCTGCTCAGTATATCCATCCAGTTGAATCATCACCATTGAAGCGAGGAAAATCAAGCTTCAGCCCACAAAAATTGCTGGAAGAAGAGAACCCAATGTCTGCAGAAGACTTTGGTTGTTGTCTATTGTTCATGGCTAAATGCTGAAGATTGAGGCTGAGAATTTTTTCATCTAGATCTTGGAGTTTGGTCTTGAGGGTTGTAAGTTCATCCTCCATGTTTTTTGCTCCTGTGTGGGTGACAACCATAACTAGGAGTTTTTTTTTTTGGAATGGGTAGAAAAACAAAAATAGAAACTTTTTAAGTAAAGAAAAATTTGGATTTGGGAAAAACTTCGATGGGTAATTGGGGTTTGACTAGGTTTTGGACACTTTCTGAGGGAAAGGGACGCAGAAAATGAGGATTTTAGAAGCAGGGTGAAAGAATGGGAAAATTTGTCCAAGAGGGACAAAGGAGCAAAAATATGAAATGAACATTGTGGTAAAATTTGAAGGCTATTGGGTGAGAATCAAAGTTATGGAAAACCCTAAAAATAGACAAATGTGGGATTTCTAGCTTTGATAAGTGGAATTTGGGATAGAGTCCTCAAGGAAGGAAATATGTAGAATAACATTTTAGGGGTTCTAGTGAATTTTGAGAGGAAACGAAGCTAAAGTAAGGAAGATATGGTGAACCTGCAATTGAAATGAACAATACGGATGTGAAAAAGAAAGAACTACTACAATAATCACAGCGCCTAGAGGCCACTATAGAAAAAAAGAATTCAACATAAATTCCACCTAGTGAGCCCAAGAAAGCGCTCTGATACCAGATGAGAGGAACCCCCTGCAACAATATAATGAAAATGCACGAAATAATAGAAATATATAAATAGTAGAAACACAAAAGGAATTTATTGATCGCATGCCACTTCGAGGGGGCAACCTCCTTTGAGCAAGCTCAATACAATAAATTCGTGGATGCCTTCATTGGCCTCAACATGTACTTATATACTAAGTCTAATCTAAACAACTATTACTTCCCATGAATGTGGGATAATACAGTAAACTCACGGGATGACTTACAAAGCATATGCATCTAAAAGTAATATACTAACAAAGTAAAGAGAAGGGTTAAACATGGGTTCCTAACAAAGGACAACATTTCCATCATCATCTAGGCATTCTACTATTTTGGAAAGACAAACTACTTTTTCCCTATGTTGTGATAGCTATTTCATCCCTAAAATGACACCATAAGACCTTAGAGGTGCTACATATAGATTAACCTATGTGGAAAAAGTAGGTAGGGTTAATCTGACATCAAACAAACATTGCTCTACTCGAGCTCTTAACTAGTTTGCAAACTCTACTATCCATGAATTAGCCATGAAACCAACTTTCCTAGACATCTTATCAAGTATTCTAGGGTTCACAAAATTTTTAGTTACTCCTGTATCTATAAGAATAGAAATTGAGGTTCCAAAAAGAGTACCTATGGCTTCAATAGGAGTAACCTGATACTCATCCTGAGGACTATCTAAAGAAGCATGAATCCTTTGCTAAAAAGTTATTTGTTGTGAAGGTAAAGGATTGCCACGATATGAATTTCCTTGGCTTTTTGTGGGACACTAGTTAGCATAGTGATCACCTCCACATGTAAAACACCCTCTAGGAGGACCTCTCTTTTCTGAAGATCAATTAGAATTATCATCATTCTTTTTAGGATTAAAATCCCTATTTTCATCCTTGGATCCATTTCTATTATATCTAGAACTTTTATCATGATTTCTCTCTCATTTCCTGACTTTTGTTTCTCTTTTTTAAGGATGTTGAAGGATGACTCCAATTAAATTTCTTTCAAGATTTTTCTTGATATGTTGAGAATGATTTGAGCTTTTGTTCTTGTTTAATGGCTTTCTCAAAGACTTGATCCATGGTCATGGGTCCATGGATGTCCACTTCTCCACCAATTTGAGCATTCAAGCCCATAATAAACTTTCTTATTCTAAATCTCTCATCCTTCTGCTATTGTGGCACATACTTCAACAACCTGGTAAACTTTTCCCAATATTCAATGACAGTCATATCACCCTGATGTAAATTTTGGAAATCTGTTAATTTATGGTCAAAGTAAAGTTGGGGCAACCACCTTTTCTTGAATATGACCACAAATTGATCCCAAGTTAGACTCAAGGAACTCAACCCTAATTCTATTTTCTTGTTCATCCACCATGTCTGGATGCTTTTTTTGCTAACTGGTATTCTCCCCATATAGCTTTGGTGATCTTAGAATAATTTCTTATCTCAAAATATTTTTCCATCTCTGTTAGCCAAGCCTCAGTTGCATCTCCACTCACCATTCCATCTAACTTAGGAGGTATAAATTTCTTCATATCTCAGGCTAGCTCTCTAGTAAGATGCGTTTTTGCCTCATTTTGAATTAGTGAGTCTTGATTATTTACTCTCAGTTCACCATGAAAACTAAATTATTCTCTTCCTTCAAAGTGGTGTTCTTGATTGATTTCTCCCCCCTCTAACTACCTGTTCTAGGGTTTCCAATCTTTCTTTTGTTTCATTTAAAACTGACAAAATTTGATCTAATTTTAACATAGGATTATTTTCAAGATTTGTGCCATCCAGGTTCCCTCCTGGTTGGTTTCCAGAATGTTCCACAACATTACTTATCCACACCTAACATTTGCATAGAAATTTATCAAAACATGGAACTTTTTGATATACTATCGTAAAATCACAATTTCATAAATACAGAAACTTAGAGCTTCATCACATAAATATTTGCTTATTCTAAAAGCCAAAATTTTACTTTATTCACTTTCTAGATTTTTACATCCTTATTCAAATACAAAATTTTTCTATTTTTCATCTATAAGAAATGTCTACATATCACTTTTGGATAGAGGAATTTCCTCAGGTTCCTCCTCTGAGTCAAAATCGAGTAACACAAACTTAGTGGGTGGATGTACTCGTGAGTACTCAATCAACACCCTTTTTCCAATAACAAGTGCATCCTGACCACACCCAAAAAACATATCATAGTGAGTGGATGGTTTACTAATCGTAACAATAGTAGGGCTTGGCAACATTTTTGCCTCCTCAATCCATTTCCTCCTTTCTAGGTGAATACATTTGAGTGCATCAGCTAGTGTTTCAAAATCAGTGAACCAAGCTCCCTCTACATAGCTCACTATTTCTTTTATCTTTAGTTCAAGAGATGACTCTTTCTTAATAGTGATCTTAGGCATATCACTAGGTTTTGTTTTCTTGGCTCTCTTTCTTGTCCTTCTCTTTCCTTCCATTTTGGCACAAGAGCAAATTTTGTATCATTAGCATATCTTGTCAATCTTGTGAAACCTCACAATGAGCTCCTATGTCCAAGTGTTGAACCTGGTAGCTCTAATATAGTGTGTAACATCCCATCAAGAATAATAAATAAATAAATACAAATAATACAAAAATTTCATTTCTCTTTTTTTTAAGAGCATAAATCCAACAATAATATATTTGCAATTTCTAAAGTTCAATAGATAATTTCAATGTATGGTCGCTTCACATGTGACTTGTTGTGTGGTTACACAACACACCCCATTTTGCCTTAGCAAAATGGGGACCCAACTTTTTTTCTTTTGCTTGCTTACTTTCTTGCTTTGGGCGGTTTGGTAAAATTTAGTCATGTATGTCACCTTTGCTTAGGTGTGTGCATCACAAGGAGATGTTGATTGTCCAAGTTAGCATTTGCTACCACAAACCTTATAATTGGAAAGAGTACAAAATTCTAAGCAGGTTTGCCTTTTTGATCACCCTAATATTGTTTAAGGATAGAAAGTTATGTTGAGTCAAAGATCGGTCAACCTAGATATTTCCCATAGGAGTCATATTTCTAAATATCAGTCACATTCTTTAACATGACCTTGACTTAAGAAAATTACCTGATGTCCATTCGATCCCCAATGCGTGAACACCAAATGTAAATAAGGATGAATATCTACCCATCATAAATTTCATGTATTTGCGGAGGGGTCATATTTCCTAATATCCGTCATCTTACAAAATATTACCCTTTCATGAATATCACCCTGCGTCAATATGACTATGACGTCATTCAGTTCCAACGAATAAAAGAGATCACCCTAATGATGATGTAATCATTTCACATGACCCATGGAGGGTCATGTATCCTAACATCTATCATATTTCTCAATATGATGATGACATCACCATAACCTGATAACAAGAGAAGATAGATGGCATAATGATGTCATCACGATCTATCCCCAAAGGAGGTCATGTTTCGAAATATCCTTGACCTTAGCAAAATGACCATGACATCATCTTTCGCAAATAATTTGTTGAAGTCCATATGATGATGACATTACCCCTGTATTCTCGAGTGAAGAGGATATTTGTGATTATTAAAAGACCCAGATATTTTTGAATATCCCTTATCTTTAACTTTATGACCTGATCTTGTTTAGTAGTCAAAGGTTAACCATATCCCCTTGATTTTTAGTGAATGATTATCCCGCGCAGGGGGGAGGGGAGTCATATTTTCCTTTAGGGTCATATTTTCAAATATCCCTATTCTTCGAAAGATCACCCTCTAGCATTAAATGCGAGCCCAAAGGTAGATGGAGCTCCGTTGGTTTCAAATATAAATCCAACACTTGGCAGCATCTACAAACTTCATGAAGATAATCAACAGATTCAATCAAAATGACACATATGCCCTAATTTGTCTTATTGATAGATTTAAAAGTAAAATTTAGGGATTATTTACATTTAATCTGTGATATTTGAAGTTTACAAAGCTCTGAAAGTCAACACCTCATAGTCATCTACCTACGGAACGTGACACTCAACATAACAGAACGGAACAGACGATACTGCATATCTGCATTTCCCTGTTATCAGTCATATAACAAAAGAGGAAAAGTGAATATCAGGTTAGTAAATTAAAACCCTATCCATTGTCATTTACTACAAATCACTAGGTAAAATGGTTCTTTATTAGGTTAATCTGCATGATGATGCATGAAATAAATTGAAATGTTGAATAGTAACTATGAAATGCATGATATCTTTGAGCTTCCCCATACAAACACCCTAGGGTAAGAAATGCATATTTCTATTACAGGATCTAATGGAGGTTAGAAAGAACAGATCTGACTCTAAGTTCTTGAACCTGATGTTCGTACAGCCTGAGGGAGTAGGATTCAGATATGGTACGATAGATGATACACATCAAGGGAAAATAGAGTTGGATGCATGGACAAGGAGATTAGACAATGAAATTGATAATCCCATACTGGATAGGATATTCACAACTGGTATGTGGCACACCACAGGATTTCTATATGCAATGGAGGCCACTGAGCTAGTGGTGGAATGTGCTAGAAATTATCACCCTAAGAATAGAAGAGTGGAAAAACATGGTAGATTGTATGCAGACTTCTCGATCAAGGGCATCACTATTGCATTTAATCTGACTATGGGGAATAAAGTGGTTAGTGTAAGCCTAAGTAGGCTAGAGAAAGAGTATAATAATAATAAGAAAGAAGCTAGGAAAATCATGTACCAATGGAGGGCCAAGAACAATACATACATAGCTTCTGCTAACTTACCCATTTACTTGTACAAATTTGACTTTGATGAGGAGTATCAGTATATGATTGCCTTGTTAAGTAGGATGACCGGCAGACAACATGCTAGGAACTTTGAAAATTGGATGTATGGGATCATCTAGATGGTGCTATATTCAGAAAACAAGCCTCTCTGGGCCAAGATCATTAGTGATTGTTTAGGTGAAAGGATGAAGAGGCTGGGTGGCAATGCTTGTATATTCCATATGACCTCTTATGTCCTGTATGCCTATACTTTCTAGGGCACATTTAATGCCTTGCAAATAGTGAGCAAGGTTGGAAACAACATTGGTGATGTAAACATATGGGATCATTACCCACAATTACAGAAGAGAGCATACCTCCAAGATTATAAACTGGTAAATGACTCATTTTCAATGCATTTAGTCAGAACCATGGAGGAGGATAGAACCAAGAGATTGAGCATGGAGGCTCAAACCATTATCTATAAGCATGGGGCTTAGTTTAGCTAATTCCCCACTTTTTCATACATAAGAATAGAAGGATTTGAGGGGCAACCTCTCATGTTGCCAAGATATCCCACTGATAGGGTCAACTTGATGGAATTTGTGAGACAAGTATCAACCTCAGTTGAAGCTCATTTGGAGCAGAAGAAGATTCCTCCTATGTTGTTCCTAGTGTAGATTGGCTGGTATATATGCCTTGACAGATAGAGCATTAATGATGCCATTGGAGGATTGAAGCTCATGCGCCTACAGCCATTTTCTATAGCTAGGTCATATGACCCATATGGAAGAATGCATAAGTTATTAGGGAAACAAATACATCAAAAACATCTTGAAGATTATTTGACTAATTGTGATGATGAAGCAGAGGTTAGAAGAACTTATCAAAGTCTCACTCTTAACCAGATCTAGACTTTGGACTGCATTCCAGTGCCTCCACAGTTGCATGATGATGACGGAAAGATAATGTCTAATGAATATGAGGATAAAAAGGTGTATAATGACACCATCTCAGTGATTGATCTAACATAACCAGAGGAAACCTCATTGGATCAAATAATGCAAATGGTCATCCAACTGACCCAGAGCTGGGTAAGTACTAAGGTCAATAAATTGAAGAAGCGTATGGCCTCACTGTTGATAATAAAAAGAAAAGACAAGAGTTATCAGAAGAAGAATATGATGACTTTCTCATTGAAAAGAGGAAATCTAATAGAGAAAGATTACCTACTGAGGAATAAAAGCCACCAAGCAAGGGCAAGAAGGCTGATCATGTGCAGCAAGGGGTGATTATTAAAAGACTTCCATCAAAAGGTGATGGGGCATCAACATCTGCACCTGCATCTACATCATAGCAATCCCCTGATAAACAAAAAGGCAAGAATGCAATAAAGCCCATTCCTGAAGTTACAGAGAAACAAATGGAGGATGAGCCATCACAGGCTGAGCAAGAGGAAGAAAATCCCTTGGAAGAAGAGCGGTTGGACAAGGGACCTAAAGATGATGATTTACTAATAACAAGTAAGAAAAGGAAGAAAGTGCAGCAAATACCACCACCAAAGAAGCAAAAAACAACAATGAGGGGAAATATCAACACTGACCCTATCATGTTAAGGGGTGTAGGTGGTTTAACTTTTATGAGGGAATCACAACATGATGCCCCTATTCTTGACATTATTCAATTTAAGACTAAGAAGATTGAAGAGCAGATAGAAAAAGAAACTCATATGGCTAGTAAAGAGTCCTCCTTTCCACTTGATAACACTATTGAATTGTCAGATGATGAAGTAGTTCAGGATGTGGTTGTTCAGCATATGGAGACCTTAATAGCTAATGCTAGTATGACTCCTCATGGGACCCCATTGGCCTAGAAGATGACTAGTCAAATAGAAGATAAAATGGATGAAATGGAGCAAGGTAATCCTGAAGAGGCATACCAACAGATAGGGCTGACCAATCTGATAGAGTAGGTTACTAGTCCTACAGTGATATATTTAACTTATTAGGGTGATATGAACTTGAATAAAGATAATGATCAACCTTTGGAGCTTGGAAAGGCTGAAAATACAATGCATACAGAAGCTAGTGATATGACACCCAATCAAAACAGAGATCAGGGTAATGCACCTATAGAACAAGAAAAGTTAGGGGTACAACTTCAGAGTAAGGGTGATTAGGAGATACCCGATAAGGATGTTGATCAGGATCAAAGTGTTTCATCACTGCATGCTAAAGGAGATAATCAAGGAAATAATATAGGAGTAGAAGAGAAATCTGGTGAGAAAGAATCAAGCTTGGGAGAAGCTAGCACATCTATGGATAAGGAACAAAGTTTGACACATGATGGAGGCTCGTAGAAGGAGATAGAAAATGTGACTAAGGGTGATCCCCAAGGTCAAAATACCTAGTCTTCTCAAGAAACCCAAGTGCCACATGACAAACAAAGTCAGAATGTTCAAGAAACCCCTAGGGAAAGTTTACAAAAGGGAGTACAAGATCATAATGTGAATACTTCACAAGAGCCTCCTCCACAAGAAGAAATCCCTCAACAAGAGTCCCCTCATAAGAATGTGCATCAGGAAGAAATCAAAAAAGAAAATCACCATTGAGGGCAGGGCGCAATATAGAATCCCAGGATAATCAAAATAAAGAAGGTGATCATCAAGAGCCCGAGGGTGATGTACCTTATTGGTTGCAACAAGAAATAAATCTGCAACAAATGGATGAGGTACATGATTTTGATGTGTCCACATTATTTGCTGAAATTATGATGAAACCCAGAAGAAAGGCAAGGCTTACATCTGTAATAAGAAGGGACCCTACTACAGGTAGGAGAATAGCTCAAGTAGCCTTACCAACAGTTGAAAAGGAGAAAGGCAAAATATGCCTTGATGAGTTTAAGATAACTGATATTGATTTAAGTTTTACAAATGAGGACCAGGAAGGTCAAGAAGGTAAAGATATTATTGATTCTTTGACACAAAGGGTAAAAATAGAAAAGGATAAGAATAAGAAACACAAAGAGCACATTGCTCAATTGCATTATTTTATTAAAGGATTGGTTGATCCTAAGCACACACCTATTAGTACAGCCACTCCATTAACGATTATATCCCAAGAAGAAGTTATCAAATTAGATCTGATGAAGCATAAAGCACAATTAATGGACAAGTGGTTCATGTCTTCTATTTTTTAAGCTGAAGATGTGGTAAAAACCTCTCTGGAAAGGTGGAATTCTCTTAGTGCTTTGAAAAGAAAGGTGGATAAGCTACAGAATGGAGGCAAGAGATCCTTCAAAGTAGAAAAGCACCTAGATGCTTTGGGAGAGATGAAAATAATTGATATGAAGATACTTATTTATAACCAAATACTGGATATTAACACCTCCCAGCTACTCAATATTTGGTATGAAGATGCTGTATTTGAGTGTGATAGTTTGAAGAGATGCAGTGGCAAACTCAGGGACATAAGTGTCAAATTACATGATCTTATGGCAAAAGAGGTAGAAACCCTGGAGGTTCTAGAAGGAAAGGTGGAAGGGAAAATAGAGAATCAAGATATTGATTTTGCTATTCAGTCTTTTCATGATAATTTGAAATAAGCTGCAAAGGATCCCCTGCACTATTTGATAGAAGAGGTAATAAACAAAGTCATGAGGATAAAGGTCAAGGTAGAAACATACAATGAAACATTGAATAACAAGAGGAGTAAGATGGATGCCCTTCAAGCAAAGTTTCATTCCCACAGGCATGCGGTACTGAAAGCCAAGGTTCAGGATGGAGGTGAAATTGATAGAATAGTATAGCTATATGAATCCATCAGGGTAACCATAAGGGTACACATAGGGGATGATCTGCATCAGAGTGATAGTAATAGTGGAGATGATGATGATGATGATGTGGAAAATGATGGAGAAGAGGAAAGTGAATAAGAAGAAGGAGATGAAGAGTAAGTAAAGATGCATGATAATAGAATCATATGCATAATCTAATTACAAGTGAATGAGTGTTGCGAGATAGTTGCTAGTTGGGCAACTTGTGCCACATATGCAGATATTGACTAAGTCAATGAAAGATGTTGACCGTTGATATGAATAGATAAATCTTGACCATTGGTCATTTGTAACCACCTTCTCTCCTTATTCTATAAAAGGGGATGGAGTGCACTCTATAAAGCATTAAAAATTTAATTGAAATTGGATTGCTGAAGCATTTAGGACTGATTTCAAGGCTTTTGTGAATGTACATGTCTTTTGAATACTTAATGAAAGAGAAGTTGTTTTGATTACAAACAATTGTAAATCTTGAGTAGTCAGTGAATGAGATCTGGATATATTCATTGATTAGTTGCGTCCCTTGGAGTGCTTGTCAATTTGCATGTATTATTTTCATTCCTTGTTCCTTTGAAGTTAGCATTGACCATACCTAGCTATGGAACAACCTGGTGAAATTATGGTTTGATTTCTTCTCTTCATGACTATATCTGGAATGTATGTGACTCAATAGCTAAAGGTTCACCAAAATTTTAAGTATTTCTTTAAATTTCTTTGAATTTCATCACAAATCACCTTCACAATTATAAATAACATACAATCCAAAGCAAATAAACATAAAATATGCCTATATCTCTATTTTGGGGGAAAATTGGATTTGTTAATGTTCTAAATTTTATGTTTAAATCTACCTCTCCACTATACATTCAAGGATCTAGGGTCGAGTGGCGAGCACTATCATACCCTAGGTCACTTGCAAATGTAGGGAAACTTGGATTAGGGAATTTAATTATCAATTTTCCTTCTCTTATGCCCAATTGACCATTAAAACCCTAATTATACACATATGGCAACAAATTGATGAATAACAGAAAAATTTCTTGCAGACAGGAGTAAAATACCAAATCACAGAGTACCTATTTTTGGGGTTCTGAAGCAGAACAGTCAGGGACACTGGAGTGGGCACCCAAGTCCAAGGTACCAGTTTCTTCACGGAATCCAGACCTCCTTCCGACACTGATCAGCCCTATAACTTCTGTTTCCCAAGACTTGGATGCAGAGGACACTAGAGTGAGCTGTTAGTTGCCGTTGTACCAAAAGATCGACCTATTAATGCCCAATAAAACCACTTGACTTAACAAGTATGGGAGAAAGTTAAGTCCTTGTCACAAACCATCGCAGCGCAGCGCTGAACAAGAAGACCAAGGGTCACACCTTGCAACAAGCCCCCCCAACGCAAGCACGGGGTTTGAACCCATGACCTCAGCTCTGATACCAATTGTTAGTTGTCATTGCACCAAAAGATTGACCTATTAATGCTCGATACAACCACTTGAATTAACAAGCACAAGAGGCGGTTAAGCCCTTGTCACAAACCACCACAGTGCAGTACTGAATAAGAAGACCAAGGGTCACACCTTGCAACATGAGCGCCCAAGTCCTAGAAGTGCTCCTATGTCTTGCTTTTCTTTAGATCCTGAATCCTTGATGCCTAGTAATCATTCCTGCAACTTCACTTTTCCTAAATGTGACACATGTAACCTGCAATCACAAGACTTGGTTTGGGGGTTGTGGTGTTTAGAGGCTTGCCTCAGTCAAGTCCCAGAGGACACTTAAGTCTCCAAACACCATTGTCAGATAAAGAGTGCATGCCCTTGTGAGGCAGAGGAAAAAAACAAAGGAATCAATGATGAAAACACAATATTATGTCACCTTGTAGTGAAGCTCTCATGGGAGGAAGATGCTCTTCATGCCATGAGGAAATTGATGCTCAAATATGCAAATATCAACACACAAAACACACAAGCCTGCTCTTGCAACACAATAGAATCCTTGAATCACCTTAAGAACACTTGAACATCACAATTGCCATCTAGTTTCTAAATGAATGCCTAAGCATACTTATATATGCAACTACAAGCACTCTCGCCAAGATTTTAAAAATCAAAACTTACCGTGTCAGCAAAAGGACCAAATAACAGCCATAAACTGACACCTAAAAATTAGGGCTGCCCCAGAATAGGGCAAGACTAGAGCATGGGTACCCAAGTCCTCCCTCCTATTTTGGGCAAGGTACATCTCAAGGGGTCCACCTAGGTCCAATTTGCCATGGAACCTAGGTCTCATTCCATCAAGATGCCAAAATATGAACTAAGATGTCCTAAATGCAAACTAAAGACCCAGGAGCTAAACCTTATGAGGGAAAAGCCCCCAACGGGACATTTTCTGACTTTACAATCTCGCAAATAATTGAACACATAGAGCATATTTTGAATAAAAGCCCATTAAAATGATAAATATCATGCAAATACATGCTAATATTAGTGATAAACATGTGAATATCTACTTATAGGCACATCATTTGGTTGAATACACATGTGTAGAAGTATAAAACAAATTCATGACAGTAAATGCTTAGAAGAATTGATCAAACTTATAAATATAATCATAATTTGTGGAGCATAGTGGAAATAACCTCGTTTGTGAAGTAATTTTACAGGAAATAGATGCAGGATCAGATAAATAAGCAACAATTTATAATGCAGATAGTGTGAGACCCCTTGAAATAGGAAACAACATGTCACATCAACCTCTGAATAACGTCAGAAGATCATGACCTGATCAACGGAGACTTGGAGTCATCAATTTGCTCCAAATTGATCATACTTTTCAAGATAATAAAGGTTTGTTGTGCAAATTTTTATGAGTGTTGTTGTGACTAACAATCACCATCAACATAAATTAGCGCTTGAAGGAGGGCCTTTTTCTTATCTGGTGAGTGAATTAGTTATATGTGTGTATCTTTGAGTTTGAAATGAGGTAATGTTCTCAAAGCTTATCATAATTGTTCATGCTTTGAGTGTTTGTCCAAAGATTTGCTAGTTCTACATCATTTCATATCTAGTTGTCCTAAATATTTCAGAACTAAGTGTGGATAGTTTGAAATTTGTAGTCAGTCCTTAAAATATTTGAAGATTGAGTCATTATTCAAGCTTTCCTACTAGATCTTTGCTGTAATTTGCTTGTGTTACTTGATATCCTAATATCAGTGTCCAAAAGTCTTATACTTGCTCATGTTTGCAAGTTTTGAGAAATTATTGCATAAATATCCAAACAGTATTAGGCTCTGATCATAAATACTTCCTTTGCTTGATTAGTTCTGTTGATCTTTATAGAGAAACAAGCCAAGTCTTCATAAATTGTTAGAACCCTAGCTCACAGGCCAAATACCAAGTCCAAATCTGTTGGACTTCTTGAGGAACTACCTATCCAGGGACTTAGGTGCATATGTATCTTCATCATGATATATTGTCACACCTTCTGTGTCTCCTCTTGTATTTCAAACACCTCCTGGATCATCAGTCATACCCCCAGTCCAACAACCACTAGTCATAATGTCATTCTTTTATGTGGAGTCACCTTTGACTTTCACTGCATATCATCCTTTACCTAAAAATCTTGATAAGATTTGTCCTAAATATCATCCATATCAAGATGCTGATGATCACATCAAAACATTTAAGGAAGCTTATTGTAGAGCAAGGATTGAACATCAAGATGTGGTATGTAGATTATTTCCATATTCCTTGGGAAAGGAAGCATATAATTGGTATATCAGTCTTGGTCAAGGTTCAGTTGGTTCATGGGCAGCCTTAGAGAAAGCTTTCAAATATAGATTCAAGATACCTATAGATCTTTCAATGAATTATCACCTGTTTGCCACAATCAAGAGATTTGAAGGAGAAACTATTGCCAACTTTAATGCTAGATTCCAAAAGATGCTTTCAAAGCTGGTAGCTCCTTATACTATAGTAGATGAAGCGGCTAGAAGTATATATTACTCAACACTAGATCTCTTGACTTCTATGTTTATCAGGAGGACACATCCTGGTGTCACAACTCTGGGAGGAGCTTTCGAAGAAGCAATTAAAGTTAATCAGCAACTGATCCCTGCCCCAGCACCTAATATCGCCTTCCCTACACATCCTACATATCCTGTATATCCTGCTCAATAGTAGAACAATGGAGCTATGATGCCTCCAACTATAATCCCCGGTCCTTTACAAGTACCTCCACTCAACATAATGCCACCTCCAAATGGAAATGGCCAAATAGTGCAATATCCAGGACATGCACAAGTACCTCAGCATGTGGGACAGAGTAGTAACAATAATGGTTCTTCCTTTTTCAAACCCCAAGTAGAGAATGTAGTGGCTAAAGCTTAGGAAGAAAAAGAGGAAATTAAAGAGATATCAGCACAGTTGAGAAAGTTGACAACTAAAATCACTCATTTGAGGGGTCAAAATTTTTATTCCCAATCAAATCAAAATAGAGGATATAGCAATGACAGATCGGGATATCCTGATAGGGGATATAACAATGATAGGAACTACAAGAATAACAACAATAGTAGTAACAACAATGTACCTAGACAGCCTAGAGTGCGGAACACTAGGCCAAATAATGGTTATCTGCCATCACCCTTAAATAATCAGCCTCCTAGTGAACCTAAGTAGACCACTAGGGTGAACTTGGCAAAAGAAGCCTTACAAACTGGTGTAGAATCCATAACACCAATTCTCATGCTGAAATAGATTGTCCTTAGTTTAGGATAGTAGCCAGTATATTTTAGGATGAAGTATCAAATACTACAAATAACCATCCCTTTGTTGAAGGAAACAAAATTGTCCCTTGTGGATATGACTCTGCTCTTGTATTGGAAAGTTTTATTAACCTTCCTCATCAGAAAATAATCTCATCTCATGAGAATTACATCCTAGCATGTGAAGAATCATCCATGGCTTTTGAAACAAATTATGTTTTTCCTTTTGAGGATGAGAATGAGCCATCAATTGAAAATGAGGAAGTGCATGCCTATTAGCAACAATATTAGGGTAGACATTAGTACAATCTCAAGAATAACTCAAATAGACCTTCTAGTCCCCTGAGCACATCTTTGCCTCCCAACAATTTTAACACTCCTCCTGATCTAAAGTCAAGCAATAACCCTGGATTTCCTAAGGTTAATGCTCAATACTTAGCACCTTAGAATACAGTGCCAAAAGCTAATAACCAGCCTCCTGAATCTGATAAATTGGTCACATACTTAGCAAATGAAATGAAAAAGATCAAAATTAGCTTGTCATTGTTAGAATTACTTAAAACCCCAGCTATTAATAAGGCATTCATGAAATCCTTAGATGATCCTGCATCAAAAGAACATAGCCATCCCCTTAATTCAAACCAAATTTTGAGTAAAGACCATGCAACTAAGGATACTAATGTTAAACACAAAACCTCAGCTACTATCTAAGCTGTTGAAACTTCACACATGACTCTTTATAGGGATAAGACCAAGTCACCTTCATTTCTCCTTACCATAAGGATGTTCAGTAAGAATTTGCATAACTGCTTAGTAGATTCAGGTGCATCTACCAATGTAATGCCATTGACCATATGCAATGCCTTAGGGTTACATCCTACAAAGTCACTTAAGAAGGTGACATAGTTAGACAAGACTGGGGTAAGTGTTGTAGGAGATTTAACTCACATTCATATGAAATTAGCATCAGATCCAAGGATTCAATGCTACATTGATATCCAAGTAGTAGATATCCCTAATACTCTTGCAAGTATAGGCATAACTGGTGTTGTCATTGATGTCAACATACTCATGTTGCATTGATGTCAAGGATTGGATGAGTTGTGTGCTGAGGATATTGAGAAAATTAGTCCTATTAGAAACAGAGAAGATCAGTGAAGATAGTGAAGCTCTATGAAGTGAAGATCCTAGCTAGATGAAGATCAGAGAATGCGCATCAAAGGGTTTGTAGATATGTGTCTGAAGATGATCCAGTTAAGATTTGAGAGGTCCGCATGAAAATATGGAATTATGGCCATGAGAGTAAAACCAGTTCTTGCAATTGTTCAGAGGTGACAGTGTGACACAAACAAGTCATGTGAGATCTGGAAATATAATATCATGTTTTACGGATCTAGTAGCATGATTGGGAGGCTAATGTGAATTGACAACTCAATTGGTTCGTGGTTTGGAGGTCCACAAGAAATCCTTCTAATGTGACAGAGATGGGCAACTGTGTTCTTAAGGTTCCAAATGAAGATGCTAATGATCACAGTAAGCAGAAGTGGTGCGGATGTTCTTGGTGATTCAAGCAAGCTTGTGGGGGTCTCTAGATTGTGTCCAGTTCATGTTGGTGGTCCACATTGAAGATTGAGCTTGTAATTGAAGATTTACCTTCTGGTGATGGTGTTCTTCCTAGTCTTTGCTGACTGGATGATTTGCACATGTTGTGGATGATCTTGAAGATGTTTTGTGAAGCATGACATGTTCTGCTAAGAAGATTGAAGTCACAGCTATGTGTGGCTGATAGTAGAATGATGTGCATGAAGTTTTTGTAATAAGTCAAGTTTTATTTTAATATTTTCTTTGTAATAAAATAAGTGTATGTTGTGCTGACTTTGATGATCATTCCAAAGTCGATGTCATGTATAAATAAGAATTGCAAAGTCATTCAAATGTCTCCTTGAGGTGATGATGAGAAGGTGGTAGTCAAGAGGAGCTAAAAGCAGAGCAGAGGTATTGAGATTAAATGGAACTGACTCAAGCATAGTGAAGATGTTAATCTCTAGTTCAAGTATGTAATACTTATATTCTTCTATAGATAGTGTGTCCCCTATAGGCAGTGGGCCTCTTGTGAGTAGTGTGCTCAGGCAGTGAGCCCTAACTAGCAAGTGCCATTTTATTCATCATATTCTTTTAACAGAAAATATAATCTTGGGTTAGTCACCCCGTGGATTTTCCCTTAACCGGGTTTTCCATGTTAAAATCTTGGTGTTATATGTGTTGAATTTATTTCTGCTCTTGAATTATTACATTAAGCTTTCATGATTGAATCTTTGATATGCTGTTGAAATATAAGAAGGTTTAAAGTGAATAAAGAATAGGATTTTGGTGACAACTAATTCACCCCTCCTCTCAGTTGTCTATTCTAAATCCAACAATTAGTATCAGAGTCAATTTCCTCTAGAAGAAGCTTAACCACTTGAGGAGATCCAAGATGTCTACCTACAAGAAGGACAGTCCAAGGTTTGATGGAACAAACTTCACTTCCTGGAAGAGCCGCATGGAATGTCACTTACAATGCATGGGAGATCAATATTGGAACATAACTACAACTAAATATGTTCCCCCAAAGAATGGTCCAACAACTATAGATGAAGTCAGAGATGTAGACAATAATCTTCGAGCTAAAGAAACCCTACTAAGTGCCCTATCTGATTTAGAACTGACAAATGTTATGGGATTGAAGACTACTTATGAAATTTGGACAAAGTTGGAAAATCTTTATGAAGGAGACAAATATGTTAAGTGTACCAAGCTGCAAAGTCTGAAAGGAAAGTTTGAAAACTTGAAGATGAGTGAAGATGAGAATAACACTTTATATATGTCAAAAGTAAATGAGCTTGTATGTAGCATTAGATGTGCTAGCGGAATATTGGATGAAGATGAGATTGTTGCCAAAGTTCTCAAATCTTTACCTCCTACTTACAAACACAAAGTTGCTGCTATTAAGGAAATCAGATCTTTAACAACTATTACAAGGGATCAATTGGTTGGTAAGATATCTACATTTGAGTTGGTTGAGTTTGGTGATGCACTTCCCAAGACTGAATTTGCATTCAAGGCTAGTGCCTCTACAAAAGGAAAATAGAGATATGATCCAGGAGAAAGTTCCTCAAGGAAATCATCTTGGTATGATAAAGCAAGGAAAGATCTAAAAGAAGATGAATTAAAAGATGAATAACATGAAGCCCTCATTGCAAAGAGACTACCAAGAGGATCTAGTAAGTATGAAGGAGGATTACCTTTCAAATGCTTTGCCTGCAATAAGATTGGTCATTTTGCCTCAAGATGTCTGAAAAGGTTTTCAAGGCCAAACCCTAATAGATTAAGGTTTCAGAAGAAGTGTTACTGTGTTCAAGAAGATGATGATGAAGGAATAACATATGATGAATCTGAGATAGGGAACAAACCTGGAAGTGACTGGGTGTTTATTGCCATCAAAGAAGAAGATCCAATGCCTGTTGAATCTACCAATCATAAGATGGTAGAAAGTGCTTTGGCTGCTCAGGTTGAAGAAAAGGATGAATGGGTTATTGACAGTGGATATTCTCACCATGTGACTGGTGACAAGAGTAAGTTCTTAAGCTTGGAAAGATATGAAGGTGGAGTTGTAATGTTTGGAGATAATTCTGCTAGAAAAATTAGAGGCAGAGGAACCATTTCTTTTGATGGAAAGAAAAAAACCAGTGATGTTCTATATGTTGAAGGTCTCAAGCATAATCTTCTCAGTGTTGGATAGTTGGTAGACAAAGGCTATGATCTCTGATTCAAAAATGGAAAATGCAAGATGTTTGAAAGCTCTGGAATTGAGATTGCATCCGATACACAGAAAAAAGGTAACATCTTCCAATTGGTTGGTACTAGCAAAAGTTGCTTATTTGTTCAAATTGATCAGAGTTGGTTGTGGCATAGGAGAATGTGTCATGTGAATTTTGATAATATCATCAAGATAAGAAAGACTCGGGCTATAAGAGATCTTCCAAGACTGGTGAAACCTACTAACAGTTTGTGTAAAGAATGTCAGTTGGGTAAGCATAACAAAGTCACATTCAAAAGTAAGGAACAATCTTCAACCAAATTGTTAGAGTTGGTGCACATTGATCTTTGTGGTCTGGAAAGAATCTGGAGTCTATAAGGAGATATGTATTTCATGTTACTGATTGATGATCACTCCCGAATGATGTGGGTGACTTTCTTGAAAGAGAAATCTGAAGCACTTGAAAAGTTCAAAATATTCAAGGCTATGGTAGAAAATGAAACTGGCATAAACATAAAATGCCTCAAGTTTGATAGAGGTGGAGAATTCACATCTGGTGAGTTCACAACATTTTGTGAGAAACATGGGATAAAGAGACAGTTATCTGCTCCAAGGACTCCACAGCAAAATGGATTAGTGGAGAGAAAGTACCGGACCATCCAGGAAGCATCTAGGACCATGATGATGGAAGCAAATGTTCCTTAGATCTATGATGGAAGCAAATGATGTGCATAAAGTTTTTGTAATAAGTCAAGTTGTATTTTTATATTTGCTCTGTAATAAAATAAGTGTATGTTGTGCTGACTTTGATGATCATTCCAAAGACGATGTCATGTATAAATAAGAATTGTGAAGTCATTCAAATGTGTCCTTGAGGTGATGATGAGAAGGTGGTAGTCAAGAGGAATGAAAAGCAGAGAAAAGGTGTTGAGCTTAAATGGAACCGACTCAAGCATAGTGAAGATGCTAATCTCTAGTTCAAGTATGTAATACTTATATTCTTCTATAGACAGTGTGTCTCCTATAGGCAGTGAGCCCTAACTGGCAAGTGCCATTTTATTCATCTTATTCTTTTAATAGAGAATATAATCTTGGGTTAGTCACCCCGTGGTTTTTTCCTTAACCGGGTTTTCCACGTTAAAATCTTGGTGTTATATGTGTTGAATTTGTTTCTACTCTTGAATTATTGCATTATGCTTTCATGATTTAATCTTTGATATGCTGTTGAAATATAAGAAGGTTTAAAGTGAATAAGGAATAGGATTTTGGTGACAACTGATTCACTCCACCTCTCAGTTGTCTATCCTAAATCCAATAGATACATATGGAATGTTTCTTAGCAGGGATTGGTCAAAGACACTAAATGGATATATGTCCACATATTTCAATCACATGTGGCTACCTTGGAAAGGGATTCCCAATCATATTAGGATAGATGCTGAACCTCACATGAAGCATATGATCACTAAGTATAATAAAACCAATGAGATCATGTACATGGATGTTGAACCTGGAGTTTACACCATCAGACCTCAAATAGTCAAGATAGAGGAGATCCTCATGTATGATATTCATGTTCATAAGGATGATCATCAAGATGATGGATTAATTGTAGAGTCTGATCATAGTCTAGATGATAGTGATGAGTCAAATCATTTTAGAAATTTTGAGTTGTATTTATCTAGAGAGATGCAATGTTGTCAAATGCTAAATATATCTAATGAAAATGTTTTGATTGAAAACTCGTGCAAGCTACATGATGAAGCACATTCTGAAAGAACCTGTGATGCTTGTTTAGATATGATGGAGATGGTACAAACATGTAGTGAGAAAGGATTGTCATTACCTAAGGTAAGTCATATAGATAGTTAGAGTGATACTAATTCTTATTCATCATCTGCAGGTACAGAGGAAATTATATATCAGGATGAAAGCTATGGTCATAGTTCAAAAGAGATCCTGGTGTGCAATGAGAATATTTCCAATGGTGAAGACAACATCACCCTAGGGACTAACTGTTTGATTGAGTCTAATCATGAAGTGTCAGATGAATATAGAGAGAGTAACCTAACTAGGTTTGAGGAATTCTTGTCAAAATAGATTCAGAGGACGAAGTTGTAGAAAAATCCTCTACAAAATGCTCTAATCAGAGGTTGGTGCAAATTGCATGAAGCACCACATTCGGATACTACTTTCTTATTAGGCTTGCACATTTTAAAAAATCAAGATATGCTTTACTCAAAGGATCAACTACCTAATAGCAGAGGCATACTTAATGATGAAGAGAAAAATGTTAAAATACAAACAGATACTAATGATCATGGCATTACAGATAAAAGGAGTAAAGATTCATTAGATCTACATCAGTCAAAGATAATGAAAGTGGAAAGGAACGAGTCACCAAAACTAAAATGGATATTAGGAGGTGAAGCTGCTAGAGCTAAAAAGAAAAGAGAAGGTCTTGGTAGCCCTTTAACTGAAGATAAACCATGGATCCTTAGGTTTGATGGATCTAAGTCAAAACAAGGAGCTGGAATAAGAATAGATCTTATTGATCTAGCTAGAAAATCCTATTTAGCAGCATACAAACTACAATTCCCATGCACAAATAATGTGACAAAGTATGAAGCTTTGATTCATGGGCTATTGTTTGCACTCAAGAAAAAAGTAAAGATTCTGCATGTCTATGGAGACTTAGAATTGGTGGTAAGACAAGTAAGAGGCATATACTCTTGCAATTACAAAAGGTTGTCCAATTATAGACACGGGGTATGGGATTTGATAGAAGACTTTGATGCATTCAACATCACCCATGTGTCTAGAGAACAGAATCATAGAGCAGATACCTTGGCTCAAGTTGCAAGTACTTTGGAACCACTATCCATATTTGGTCTAAAGAGGTTTTCAGTTGAACTGGTATTAGTACCCTCCGTACCAGATAATGTCAGCAATCTTCAAGTGTTTGATGATAACCAACACATTTTGGATTTTATATCAAATAGAGATGTGTTTGACATACAGATCATAGATGAAAGAAATGTAGAAGATCATACATGGGAAGAAGAGGAGATCATAGATCTACCTAGTAACAAGATACCCAAAGGAATGATAGAGTTAGAAAGAGCATTTGATTTGCATAATATGCTGAAACAAAAAGATCTCCCAAAGACTAATGGAGGAGAATACTCATCAGTCAATATAGGATAAGATAAGGAAATAAAGAATGTCCTAGTTGGTAAAGTTTGTACAAAAGAAGAAATAGCAAGGATAACCTAATCACTTAAAGATTATATCCATGTTATTGCCTGGACCTATGATGAGTTGAAAACTTATGACACTTCTGTTGCAAGTATGGGCCTAACCGGTGTTGTCATTGATGTCAACATACTCTTGTTGCATTGATGAAAAGGATTGGATGAGCTGAGTACTGAGGATATTGAGAAAATTAGTCCTAATCAGGAATAGAGAAGAACAGTGAAGATAGTACGGTAAAAATCCTAGATAAGTTGAGGATCAGAGCATACGGTTTAAAGGGTTTGTAGATATGTGTCTTAAGGTGATCCAGTAAAGATTTCAGAGGTCAGCATGAAGATCTGAAGAATTTGTGACCGTTCAAGTAAAATTAGTTCTGGTAGGTGTTCAGAGGTGACAGAGTGACACAGATAGGTCTGGTGAGATCCAAAAATGCATTATCCTATTTTGTGGATTTGAGGAAGTATTGAGGAAGTCATTGTGAAGTGTCAACTCGATTAGTTCATGGTTTGAAGGTCCGCAAGCATCTATTCCTTTGTAACAGTGGTAACAGACTGTGTTCTTGATGTTCTGGATGAAGGAGAGAAGGATTTTAGTATGCAGATGGAGTGCGGATGTTCTTGGTGATTCAAGCAATCTTGTGAAGATATTTGGATTGTGTCTAGCTTGTTTTGGTGGTCCGTATTGGAGTTAGAGCTCACAATTGAAGAATAACCTCTGGATGATGGTGTTCTTCTTGTGATTGGCCAATCGGATGAGTTACACATCTTGCGGATGTTCTTGTAGATGTTTTGCTGACTTAGATGACTATTCCTAAGTCGATGCCTTGTATAAATAAGGGATTTTAAAGTCATTTCAAAGTGTGTCTCATGCAGATGAGTGAGTGGTAGCAAGGAGGAGAGAGAAAGGTAGAGCAGAAGTATTGGGCTTAAATGGAACTGACTCAAGCATAGTGAATATGCTATTTTCTAGTTCAAGTATGTGATACTTATTCTTTTGTAGACAGTGTGTCTCTTGTAGGCAGTGGGCCTCTTGTGAGCAGTGTGCTCGGGTAGTGAGCCGTAATTGGCATGTGCCATTTTTTTCATTCTATTCTTCTAATAGAGAATACAATCTTGGGTTAATCACCCTGTGGTTTTTCCCTTAACTGGGTTTTCCATGTCAAAATCTTGGTGTCTTATGTGTTGATGTGTTTCTGCTCTTGATTTAAATGTATTATGTTTCATGATTGATTTATTGATATGATGCTAATCACTAAAAGGATTAAAGTGTGTAATTGGGAGAAAGTTTTGGACAATTGATTCACCCCCCCTCTCAATTGTCTGCCCTAAGACTAACAATTGGTATTAGAGCCAAGTTCCTCTAAAAGGAGCCTAACCACTTGAGGAGATCTAGGATGTCGTCCTACAAGAAGGATAGTTCAAAGTTTGATGGAACCAATTTTAATCTTTGGAAAAGTCGCATGAAATGTCACTTGCAATGTATGGGAATGTAGTACTGGAACATGGCTTCAATAAAGTATACTCCTCCTAAGGGTGGTCTGAAATCCCAAATTAAATCACAAATGTTGAAAACAATCTACAGACTATAGAAGCTCTTCTAAGCACACTATCTGATTCAGAGCTTTCAAATGTTGTTGACCTACCAACTGCTTTTGAAATTTGGCAAAAACTAGAACTTCTGCATGAAGGAGATAAGTATGTTAAATGTGCAAGGTTACAGAGTCTGAAAGGGAAATTTGAAAATCTAAAGATGAGAGATGATGAAAATATTACTATTTTTATGCCAAGAGTAAATGAGATTGTTTGTGGAATTAGAAATGCTGGTGGAGTCTTGGATGAAGATGAGATTGTTGGCAAAATTCTCAGATCCCTTCCTACTTCTTATAAAATCAAGGCTGCTGCCATTGAGGAATTTAGAGCCCATACAACCGTCACAAGAGATCAATTGGCTGGTAAATTAGCTGCATTTGAGATGACCGAGTTTGGAGATGCCCCTCCTAAGACTGAATCTGCATTCAAAGCCAGTGCCCATGTGAAAGGTAAACAAAGGTTTGATCTAGGAGAGAACTCTTCAAGAAAACTCTCATGGTATGAAAAAACAAGAAAAAACCTAGAAGAGGAGGAAGCAGAAACTACTCAACTTGAAGCCTTTATTACAAAAAGACAGCCAAGAGGATCTGGTAAGTATGAAGGAAAATTGCCTTTTAAGTGTTTTAACTACAATAAGATTGGTCATTTTGCCTCAAAGTGTCTGAAAAGATTTTCAAGGCCAAATCCTAACAGATCAAGGTTCTAAAAGAACTGTTACTATGTTCATGAGGAAGATGATAATGAAGGAGTAACAGATGATGAATTAGAGACAGGAAACAAATCTGGAAGTGATTGGGTGTTTATTGCCATCAAGGAAGAAGAACCATTGTCCTCTAAATCTGTCAATCATAAAGTTGTAGAAAAAGCTCTGGCTGCCCAAGTTGAAGAAAAAGATGATTGGGTCATTAACAGTGGATGCTCTCACCATATGACAGGTGACAAAAATAAGTTCATAGATTTGGAAAGATATGAAGGAGGAGTGGTAAAGTTTGGTGATAATTCTGCTGGTAGAATCAGATGAAGAGGAACTATTTCTTTTGATGGAAGGAACAAAACCAGTAATGTACTGTATGTTGAAGGACTGAAGCACAATCTTCTCAGTGTTGGTCAGTTGGTGGACAAAGGCTATGATCTCTGATTAAAGAATGGAAAATACAAGATCTTTGAAAGTTCTAGAATAGAGATTGCATCCAGTACTCAAACTAAAGGTAATATTTTCCACTTGGTTGGTACTGGTAAAAGTTGTTTATTTGTTTAAGTTGATTAGAGCTGGTTATGGCATAGGAGAATGTGTCATGTAAATTTTGATAATATCATCAAGATAAGAAATACTCAGGTTGTAAGAGATCTTCCAAAACTGGTAAAACCTACAAATAGTTTTTGCAAAGAATGTCGGTTGGGAAAACAAAGCAGAGTCTCATTTAAAAGCAAGGAACAGTCTTCTACCAGATTATTGGACCTAGTTCATACTGATCTTTGTGGTCTGGCAAGAATCAAGAGTGTGCAAGGTGATAGATACTTCATGTTACTAATTGATGACTATTCCCAGATGATGTGGGTAACCTTTCTAAAAGAGAAATCATAAGATCTTGAAAAATTCAAAATATTCAAGGCTATGGTAGAGAATGAAACTGGATTAAAATTGAAATGTCTGAGGTCTGACAGAGGTGGAGAATTCACATCCGGTGAGTTCATAGATTTCTGTGAGAAACATGGAATTAAGAGACAATTGTCCGCTCCTAGGACTCCACAGCAGAATGGAGTAGTTGAGAGAAAGAACCGGACCATCCAGGAAGCATCTAGGACAATGATGATGGAAGAAAATGTTCCTCAGATCTATTGGAAAGAAGCTATCAGCACTGGAGTCTATACTCTCAATTGAGTTTAAATCAGAAGTAATACTGGTAAGACTCCTTATGAACTATGGTTTGGCATCACTCCTACTGTGAGGTATTTTAGAGTTTTTGGTAGCAAATGTTATATTAAAAGAGATGAAGATCTATGAAAGTTTGATGCTAGAAGTGATGAAGGAATATTCTTGGGTTACTCCACTCAAAGCAAAGCATACCGATGTTATAACAAGAGACTGAGAAAGATGATAGAAAGTACAAATGTTAAGGTTGATGAAGGAATTGAAAAACCCTCAAGATTTTATGAATATGATGAAGATGATCAGAATGGTGTTCTGACTCAAGGAGCCCAAGTCTCTTCTGAGATTTAGATCCAGATTGATCCGGTAAATCAGGAAGAAGAAATAAGTTTGAATGAGCCTGATCAAGAAATAGAAGTGCAAGAAACTCCCAAAGTGCCTAGGTATGTAAGACTGAACCACTCTGAAGATCAGATCATAGGTGAAAAAAGAAAAGGTGTACAAATAAGAAGGAGAATTGCTCAAAATTTAGATGAGTATTGTCTGATTTCAAAGATTGAACCTAAGACAGTGAACGAAGCTTGCAATGATGAAAACTGGACTAAAGCTATGGAGGAAGAGCTGATGCAAATTGAGAAAAATCACACTTGGGATCTTGTTCCTAGACCTAGAAACAAAAATGTGATTGGAACAAAATGGGTCTTCCAGAACAAACTAAATGAAGTTGGTGAAGTAATCAAAAATAAAGACAGATTGGTCTGCAAGGGTTACTCTCAAATAGAAGGAGTTGATTTTGAAGAAACTTTTGCTTCGGTGGCAAGAATTGAAGCAGTCAGATGATTTCTTGCTTTTACTACTTTCAAGGATTTCAAGGTATATTAGATGGATGTCAAGTCTGCCTTCCTGAATGGTGACTTGGAAGAAGAAGTGTACATTGAGCAACTGGATGGATTTCAATTGTCTGATCATGATGATATGGTCTGCAAGTTGAATAAAGCACTGTATGGACTAAAGCAATCCCTAAGAGCCTAGTATGAAAGATTGGATAAGCATCTTTTGAAGATTGGTTTTAACAAAGGCACTGCTCACAGTAATTTGTATTTCAAAATTGATCATGAAAACATCTTGATTGTTGAAGTGTTTGTTGATGATATCATTTTTGGAGGAAGAGATAGTATGTGTAAAACTTTTGCAAATCAATGAAAAGTGAATTTGAGATGTCTATGCTTGGTGAAATGAATTTCTTCTTGGTCTTGCAAATCACTCAAACAAAGAAAGGAATCTTCATTTCTCAGACCAAATATGTGAAAGAATTGTTGAAGAAATTTGGGATGGAAGACTCAAAACCAATAAATACTCCCATGGCAACTAGATGTAAATTGAGCAAAGATGATGACTCTCCTAAGGCTGGTCAGACACAGTACATGTCAATGATTGGAGGACTGTTGTATCTTACTCAAACTAGACCAGACATTATGCAGGCTGTTGGTCTTGTTGCTAGATTTCAGGTTGATCCTAGAGAATCTCATGTCATGGCAATCAAGAGGATTTTTAGATATCTAAAAGGGACAATTGAGTATGGTCTGTGGTATCCTAGAGATCATGATTTCTCTCTTCATGCATATACAGATGCTGATTGGGTAGGAGATGTGGATGACTGAAAGAGTACCAGTGGTGGAGCATTGTTTTGGGGAAGAGATTGGTTTCTTGGCTGAACAAGAAACAAGAGGCAATAGCTCTATCCTCTACAGAAGTAGAATATATTGCAGCAGTAGGTAGTTGCACTCAAGTTTTGTGGATGAAGTAGATGCTAAGAGACATCAGAGTGGAGTATGAGGAGCCTATCACAATTTTTTGTGATAATTCAAGTGCAATAAATATATCTAAAAATCCAGTGTTGCATTCAAAGACTAAACATATATCCATCAAGTTTCACTTTTTGAGAGAGCAAGTGAACACGAATGAAGTCAGATTGGAGTTTGTGCCTTCCAAGGATCAAATTGCAGACATCTTTACTAAACCTTTACCTAAGGACTCTTTTGAGTATCTCAGGGAGAAGTTAGGGGTTATTGCCCCTCCGGTGATGAACTAAGGAGCACTGATGTGCATCAGTCCAGAGGATATCACAGTCATATCTTGTGGTCCGGATTGATGATGGGGAGTTGCTACTCAGGGGGAGCAGCTGGTATGATTCTGAAATAGCAGAATTGCAAGTATGTGCCCTTTGCCATTGATGTCAAAGGGGGAGAGAATACATGTGAAAAACAAGTGGTGGCTGATCAAAGGGGGAGCAGTAAAGAAAGAGAAGACAAGTGAATGGTTGTTGGTGATAGGGGGAGTTGTGACGGTAAGGAGAAGTTCTTGTCTTGATGGTCAAAATAGTTTTTCACATCATATGTTGCCATCAATGACAAAGGGGGAGATTGTTGCAAGTATGGGCCTAATCGGTGTTGTCATTGATGTCAACATACTCCTATTGCATTGATGAAAAGGATTGGATGAGCTGAGTACTGAGGATATTGAGAAAATTAGTCCTAATTAGGAATAGAGAAGAACAGTGAAGACAATAAGGTAAAAATCCCAGATAAGTTGAGGATTCAAGTAAAACTAATTCCAGTAGGTGTTTAGAGGTGACAGAGTGACACAGATAGGTCCAGTGAGATCCAGAAATACATTATCCTATTCTACAAATTTGAGGAAGTATTGAGGAAGTTGTTGTGAAGTGTCAAATTGATTGGTTCATGGTTTGAAGGTCTGCAAGCATCTATTCCTTTGTAACAATGGAAACAGACTTTGTTCTTGATGTTCCGGATAAAGGAGAGAAGGATTTCAGTATGCAGATGGACTGCGGATGTTCTTGGTGATTCAAGAAATCTTGTGAAGATCTTTGGATCGTGTCCAGATCATTTTGGTGGTCCGCATTGGAGTTAGAGCTTGCAATTGAAGAATAACCTCTAGATGATGGTGTTCTTCCTGTGACTAGCCAATTGGATGAGTTACACATCTTGCGGATGTTCTTGTAGATGTTTTGCTAACTTAGATGACTATTCCTAAGTCGATGCCTTGTATAGATAAGGGATTGTAAAGTCATTTCAAAGTGTGTCTTGTGGAGATGAGTGAGTGGTAGCAAGGAGGAGAGCGAAAGGTAGAGTAGAAGTATTGGGCTTAAGTGGAACTGACTCAAGCATAGTGAAGATGCTATTTTCCAGTTCAAGTATGTCATACTTATTCTTTTATAGACAGTGTGTCTCTTGTAGGTAGTGGGCCTCTTGTAAGCAGTGTGCTCGGGTATTGAGCCCTAATTGGCATGTGCCATTTTGTTCTTTCTATTCTTCTAACAAAGAATACAATCTTGGGTTAATCACCCCGTGGTTTTTCCCTTAACCAGGTTTTTCACATCAAAATCTGTGTCTTATGTGTTGATGTGTTTCTGCTCTTGATTTAAATGCATTATGTTTCATGATTGATTTCTTGATATGCTACTAATCACTAAGAGGATTTAAGTGTGTAATTGGGAGAAAGTTTTGGACAATTGATTCACCCCCCCTCTCAGTTGTTTGCCTTAAGACTAACAGCTTCAATCATCACCCATACTATAACATTAAAGCCAGAGGTGAAACCTTTTAGACAAAAACAAAGGCATGTCAATGACTTGTTGAAACCCATCATTTTTTAAGAAGTCAAGAAATTGCTCAATGCTAGGATCATATTTCTAGTGAGACATTCAACATGGGTGGCCAGCTTAGTCCCTGTAAGAAAGAAAAATGGTGATATCGGGTTGTGTGTAGACTTCAGAAATCTGAACAGAGCTTCTAAAAAGGATAACTATCCTTTACCTTCATTGGATGAGGTCTTACAAATAGTAAATGGTGCACAGATGATGTCATTCTTGGATGGTTTCGTAGGTTATAACCAGGTGATGGTAGATAAAATAGATAGGTTGAAAACCACATTCACCATTAAGTGGGGTATATTTTCTTATAGGCGCATGCCTTTTGGATTGATAAATGTTGGTGCTACCTTTCAATGTGCAATGGACATAGCTTTCAGAGGCTTGATAGGTAAATGCATAGTCATTTACATGGATGACTTGATAGTCTTCTCCAAGCAGACAGATGATCGTATAGAAGACCTCAGGAAGGTGCTTAAAAAGTGTGAACAATATGGTATATCATTGAATCCCAAGAAGTGCATATTCAGAGTAACTACAGGTAAGTTACTAGGTCATTTGATAACATAGAATGGGATCATCATTAAACTTGCAAGAGTAGAATCAATTATTAAACTATAGCTCCCTGGGAGTAAGAAATAACTTAAATCATATTTTGGTAAGATAAATTTTGTTAGGAAATTCATTACTGGCTTTGTAGAGATTGTCAGGCCACTAAATGCAATGCTCAAGAAGGATGCCAAAATTGAATGGACTCTTGAGGCCAGAGCAGATTTTGAGGACATCAAGAAGGCCATATCTAATGCCCCTATTTTGATCAGTCCACATTATACAAGAGAGTTCTACATTTATTCATTTGCTTTAGAGCATACATCTGCAACAGTATTGACACAAAGAAATGAGGTTAAAGAAGAAAAGCCTATAGATTTTATGAGCTGCCCATTCAAGGATGCAGAGCTTAGATACATGGACATTGAGAGACAAGCTCTTTCTCTAGTCTGAGCAGTCAAGAAATTTAGGCATTACATTTTGAGAATTAAAATAATTATTGTATTACTAGATGCAACAGTGAAAATGCTCCTAATGCAGAGTGAGCCTGGTGAGAAAAGGGCTAAGTGGATAACAGTCCTCCAAGAATATGATATGTATATAACACCCATAAAGTTACTAAGAGGACAAGCCTTGAGCCAGATGATATCAGAAATTGATCCTAACATCATGAGCCAACAATATGTGGTAAACACTAGAGAAACTAAAGAATGGTATTCAAATATAAGGCATGTTTTGATTACTGGGAGATGCCCATCAAAATTGCATGCCTCATAGAGGAGAGTCTTGAAGATAAGATCACAGAAATATATGATAAAAGGAGGAGTCATTTTCAAAAGGAACTATGAAGGAGTATATCTTAGATGCCTAGAAAGGCAAGAAGCAGATAAAATGTTAGTAGAGTTGCATGATAAGTTTGGAAACACACATGGATCACTTCTAGCTACTGCTCATGCTCTCCTAAGAGTAGGATACTATTGGTCTACTATCTTTAAGGACACTGCTGAACATATTAAGTGTTGTCATACATGTAAGGTTGCAGCCAATAGAGAAATATATGCTGCTCATTAGAGAACTAGTGAAGTGTCCTAGCTAATAACAACCGGGCTTACAACTCTAGTCTATCTCTAGCTATGTATAACCCAATCTGATTGTTTAGCTATTTGGTACATAGTGAACCAACAATGAAAGTAGTGAATTTTACATTACATTGGCCAAAGTTTCATATAAATAAAGTCATATGTTCACTCACTCTTTTCTCGACTTAGAGACAACATTCTTATAATTCAGTAAATAATATTATATATCAACACACTTTGATTTGTTTATTCAATATCATTCTTAAAGACATAAAATATACCCTTTTCTATTAGTCAACTAGACAAGTATAGGATGAGAGCTTATGTGACTTAAGAAGCATACATTGAGCCCTTCTTTGCATCCTTAAAATCACGGGTCTATGACGACCTGTCATCTCCTCAATGGCTTGTCAACCCACTTCTGGCTCATCAATAAATTTAGTATTCTTTCATAATGATATGCAAGATTCTAACATTATGTCATTGGTTTGATGATTAAAGACTCTATCTGTCTTAGTCTAAGAATATATTCGACTTCTAACTTGTCAAATAAAAACAATAACTTAATAATCCTTCATATTGGATACATTTTCTCTTGTAAGTCAAAAGAGAATTTCAAATAATAAATAGTCTCATTCTCAATGAATAACCATAGAAAATTGACCTTTCATTGCCATAGTGAGTATATTACACAACAATCTTGTGGTTATTCTTAGCCTATATTTGGATAAATAATAATCCTTTTTAAAACTAGGATAAAGATAGTTTGTGATAACTCGTAGTTACCTAAATGGATAACATCTATAGAAAACTAAATTCTTTAGCATATTACCAGAATAAGAAGTCTAAATATCAAGTGCTTTTAACCATAGACATCAACTAATATCTAGCTTTAAGCTTTTAATAACATTTGAAGTAATGATACCTACCTTTTTAGTTCTAGCTACGACTCTTAGACATGATACTATGATAACATAGTGTTGTTACTTCAGTTTTACACAAAAGAAATAAGACTCTTAGTCTGCTACAGTTTATTAAAGATCTCTTATCACTAGAAAAGACAAAATTGAATGACTTATACCGACCTTTACTCTGGTCAACTAAGCATACTAGTATTGGGCATTACTCAGGTCAACTAAATCAAAGCACAACTATTGAAATTAGGGTAGACAACTCAGAGGGGGGGTGAATTAGTTGTCTTTAAAACTCTAATACTTGTAGCAATTTATCTTCTTTGTCACTTATTAACAAATTAATGATATAACCATGAAAGCATAAATCAACAACACTTGAGCAGACACATAATCAACACACAACAACAGGATTTTACATGGAAACCCCGTTAACAGAAAAACTACGGTGGGGGTTAACCCACAAGAAATTATACTCTATTAAAAGTATTACAAATGGGGAAGGCACATGCCTTCAAGGTCTACTACCTAGAGCTCACTACTCCAAGAGGTTCACTACCTACAAAAATGATTACAAGAAGAATATAGATTGTTTGAACTGATGAATAGCATCTACCAATGCAAAAGTTTAGTTCCAGTTAAGCACAGAATACTGATCTTACGCACTCATCCTTATTCTGTCATGTTTCACTCTTAGGCCATAATATGATCTTAGATCTTTATCTTCACACTTCTTTCTTCCTTTTTCGCACTTACTCCATCACCACTTCAGACACACCTCAAAACACTCAAATCCATCAGCTATATATATCCGCATCAAGAAATTCAATCAACTATAGTCAGCTTCAAGAAAACTTAGAACGTTTGTTCAGAACTCTACTCTATCGATTGAATCCATGCACAATCAACAACACAGACCAACAACTTGTGTTCTCAAATCATCAATCATGTCAGCTAATACCACTAATTATCACAAATTGCTTAACCAACATCTTTTCTTCATCCAGACCAAGATCAAATGCTAGGTTGGCCTGTTCTTTTTCTGACTGTACTGATTAACTAGAACCCAATACTTAGATGCTTATAACTTTTGAATCCTTCATCACCGAAGGCTACATTCCTGGATTTAGATAGTCCTGAAAATCCTTATTACTCCGTCAGATCCACAGCATAGTGTGATTTACCACGAAGAGATCCAGAACCAGATACTGGACCCTATCACATGCTCTGTTTCTGACTACCCGGACTTGGACAAATCTTCATTCTGACTTCCAGTATGAACAAATTATGTAATGCGAAAATTTAAGATGGACTTAGTTACCATCAATGACAACACCTGTCATGCGTAGCAGTGTCTCTTGCCAACAATCTCCCCCTTTGACATTGATGGCAACACTTAGTGAAAAATGACTAAGTGTCGGAACAACTCCCCTTACTTTGTACACTTATACTTTTCACTATTCTCCAGTGCCCCCCCTTTGTTGGATTCCTCATTTTTCACTATTCTTCACTCCCCCTTTGACATCAATGGCAAAGGCTAAACTTTTTGGATGTAACAATTCCATAATCTCGCATTCCTCCATAATGGAGTGTATATGCAATTCAACTTTATAGCCAGGAGTGAATATTGCCTTGGGGTCCAGTAGTTTCAATATCTGTAATTGAGCATCAAACTCGACAAAATTCGCATACCAAAATTCACCAAAAATTTTATATACATAGGCATATATAAAAACAACCCTATGACTTATTTACATAAGTTTGAACACATCACTAATGATATTCTTCAACAGTGTCAACACATTGTCCCAACTCTTCTTCATACTGTTCAAAATTGAGATGTGACTAATGAATAGGAATGCTTGAGACTCTACTTTTTGCAAGTCAGTAGGATCACTTAATTTAGCAACAGTTTGGGCTTCTGTCATGGTATTGAACATTGCCTCCAACTTAGGGAAAATCAGTCCTCAGAGCTCACACATTCTTTTCTCAATGTTGTCCTTTTTCTTCATCAATTTCTTTATCTCTTCAATCAGGCTGATTGTTTGACATTCTTAGCTCATCACTGATAATGTTAGAGGATCAAAAGATTGGGATACACTTAACAGTTTTTCCTTAGACTTCTTTATTTTTATTTCAATGTCCTCTATAGCTTTAGGACAGGTTAAATAAAATTTATATACATTTCCTCCTTCTGTAAGAGCAATTTGAATATTCTTAACACTAGTATCCAACACAATTCTATCTAATGCAATCATCCCTTTTAGAGCATCGAATCTTTTATCATTGAATTCATTTTGAACCTTGACCTCTGCAGACTTTTCAAGAGATTCAAAATGAGAACTTATAGAGTTTATTGGACTTTTCAATTGGCCGGAGGGAGATGCAGATGAATCCTTCTGGAATGTTGGCATAATTTTCTCTAGAATCCCAGATGCAAGACTAAGTAGCTCACTGTCTTCCATGTGAGACTTCAAAATATCTTCTCTGGCCTTGGCTTTAGCAATGGAGGCCAATTTTATCTTCTGCACAGGAGATAAGGTATCAAAATTTATTGGACCTTCTATTATGTCCTAATCTTCTTCAATTTGTTTATCTCTTTCCAAAATTTCCTTTACTGCTTCTACGGTGTCTCTTGCCCAAGATGCTGATGTATCTATTTGATCCTTACCAGTACTATCAACTGGATTGTTCTGCTTGGGCTCTTCCTCAACCTTTGCAATCTCTTCTTCCTTTTCATTTTTGTCCTTGGCTTTCTCTACTTCTTGGTCCTTAGCTTCTTCTGTTTCATACTCTTTATTTTTCAATGAATAATCTTCATTTGTTTCAACATTCATCTCTATATCTTCTTTACCGGATTGATTTGGAGGAGTTTGAATACCTCCTACATCATCAATTTTATCTGTCATCTTTTCATCTTCTTTGTTTATTGCTTCCTCTTTCGAAATAGAGGAGTCATCTATCTCAGTTTGCTGCTCATCTCTCTGCTGCTTTTCATCATTCAGAATTGATGCATCCTTAGTATCCATCGGTTCTTTTGTAACCACATAGAACTTGTTTTTGTCAAGTGCTTTCTTTAGAATTTGTTTTGTTTCTTTAACAACTTCATCAATATCTCCAATCATCAGCTTGTTCATCCTTGTTTTGCTTTTGAAATCGTTCTTAACCTCTTTAAAAATTTTATCTGCTTCTTTGTTGGAGATCACCAGACACAAACTAGATAACACATGTTCCCTCAACTCCAAATCTTTAGCTTTAGTAGCCTCTTTCCTCATTTCCAAAATGTTGCTCAGACTCTTAGGAATTTTAGATAACATTTCCACAAGAGCTCTATTGAATGTATTCAAGTATTTTACAGTGGCATCCTCCAGAATTCTCTTGTTTGCATCATCAAAAGTGTCATAGTATTTTATTATGGGTTTTAGATTCCCATGAATTGTCATAGTATTCACAATTTCTTCTACAGACAAAGTGGATTTTCTAGCTTGGGTTTCTGTCTTTTGTCTTTTACTTACCTTCATACTTCCGGAAGGCTTATCTTTTGCAGCCTTTGAGGCTTCTACTTTCTTTGTCTTTATTTTCTTTACTACTTCATCTGATTCTATTTCTTTATCATCTTTAATGCTCACATATGTTCTGGATGCTTTAGTCTTCATTCTTTTGCCATCTTTACCAGATGGTTTGTCTTCCATTTTTTCTGTTTTGATAGGTTTTATGTGGGCAGAGGCAATAACAGAACTTCTCATTTTTCTAGGCTGGCTGGTGGAGACTTCCAGAGCACTTCCTTGTTTCTTATCCTGCATCTCCTTCTCAACTTTTTTATCCTTTCTCTGTTCTGTTTCACAACTTCCTTAGTTATGCCAATACTTTCAGCATACATTTCTACTTGCTTTTGAACTTTCCTCTTGATTTTAGGTTTTCTAATCTCAACATGCAGTTTCATACTTAGCTCCTCATAAGTCCCAAATCTTTCAACAAAATTATCCTTGGGTTTGCTCAAGAGATGTTGAGCATACATATCCAAAAATTTTCCATCTACCTCATACCCCATGGGCATGATCCAAATAGTTCTAGGTTCTACTACTTCCATTAAGCACTGATCAGTGTCCACCATGAAATAGATTTCATTCTTATATTTCTCAACAACCAATTTAGGGATTCTTTCCCTAGAATGTATCATGCTCTAAATTTTTTTGAAGTAACCCCAAATTACAATTTTCTGTGCTTTAGAGTCACCAAAGTTGTTCAAGTGCTCTCTTATTTGTATAGCAATAGGTTTATCATCTGTCTAACACATGCTTTTCTTGTCGGGTAACTCATTCATGAAATAGAAGAATAAACATAAGATCAGTGTACCATATTTGAAGGTGTTCTTCTTATCCTTCTTTACCTTATTCAAATTTTCCATCAGCTGATTCTGTAACAACTCACACAAGTCATAATCAACATTCTCTCTTAACATTTTGTATGCAGCATATATGGTCATTCCAGAAATAGAGTTCTCCCTACTGGAGTGATAAATTTTGTAACCAATTACCATTGAATCAAACTTAACATCCGGATCAATAATGTCATTGATTGTCATTTCCCTTTTGTCAAACTTTGAACTGGTAGAATCAGTTACTGTTTGATTCTTTACTGCTTTCAACATTGGCAGTCCACTAGATGAGTTTAACCCTGTCACAACCTTGATGGAATCCTTGGTAATCTTGAAGGGTTTCATTAGCCATATAAATTCATCATGCATTCAGCTCAGCACATACCGGACCCACTCATCCTCATCGAAGGATGGAAACCCTATAATCTGAATGAAATGTTTATCATGTAGTGCCTTATATTCAGGTTTAAGACCGTGAATTTCATCCCTTAGATGATTCTTGAACAAATCTAAAAACCTTGAGTCCCCAAATTCATCTATGCTCGCATGAATATAGATCCTAATATCTTCAACATGCAATACACCATATGGAACACTTGAAAATGCACCTGATGGGTTGACTTCTACTGATTTATGTGGATGCTTCTTGAATTTGGGTCATGGCCTTTTAGTGATATCAACAATCAAAGGTGTAGCCATTGCAAAAGATTACAAGTTCAAAGCTTCGCAGAAAAATACCTCTTTCACAGAATTAGGGTTAGCTGATGAATTCGCCGATCACACTTCAAATCCTTGAAATATTAGCTTAGGTGCTCTTTTGCTTGTTCTCTTTGAATGTAAAGTGATCCAAATGATGAAAGAATGACCTTTTATGCTCTGCAAAACCTAATTCTCCATTGTAATAAATGTGTTGCCCTAACTTCATCCGGTTACTCTATTTCTTGATACAGCTTCTCATGAAACACTCCCTAAATCACTATATCCACTTCTTTTCTTCTAGAAATCCATTCAAATGATCTGCAATAACCCAAATTATCTTCTCTCATCATGCCAGACTCAGGAACCCACTTAGTAGTTGGGGGAATTTGATTTTCAATGCAGCTCCGCCTGAGCCAGAGTTCTCATTTTAGTTTCCTGAGGAATTCTCGTCACTGGATTCCGGTGCAGACCCATCACAATCATTTCTTACACTTTTCTTCACCCATGTCTTGTTCATTTCATTTTGGATCTTACTTACATCAACTTTGCCCTTTCCTTTGTCTTTCCTTAAGAGTTTGATTTAGGTTTTCTTTAGTCTTCTTCCTTTCCTCAATTTCTTTGGTTAGCCTCATCACCCCAAATTCCATCTCATGTTTTAGAATAGAAACTTCTTTTGACAGTTTCTCACATTCCTTTGTCTATTCTTCCAAAGCCTCATTCATGCCATTTTCTTTAGTAGAATTAGCTAGCTGTTGAAGTAGTTCTTTCCTCTTTTCCATACTTTTTTTTAGTTTTTCTTTTAACATCTCAATGCAATCATTAACATCTTTAAGTTTCACTTTCAGTTCATTTACTTCTACTTTGGACTGATCAAGATCTTCTAAAGCCAATTGAAGTTTTTCTCTGAGTGAACCCATTGAAACTCCTTCCCAAATCTTCCTCAAGCTGATAGGCTTCTTCCAAGGAACCTTGATCTGAAACCAATTGTTGAAATTAGGGCAGACAACTGAGAGGGGGGGGGTGAATAAGTTGTCTTCAAAACTCTAATACTTGTAGCAATTTATCTTCTTTGTCACTTATTAACAAATTAATGATATAACCATGAAAGCATAAATCAACAACAGTTGAGAAGAAACATAATCAACACACCTAACACCAAGATTTTTATGTGGAAACCTGGTTAAGGGAAAAACCCACGGTGGGGGTTAACCCACAAGAAATTACACTATGTTAAAAGTATTACAAATGGGGAAGGCACATGCCTTCAGGGAGCACTGCCCAGAGCTCATTGCTCCAAGAGGCTCACTACCTAGAGAAATGGTTACAAGAAGAATATAGATTGTTTGAACTGATGAATAGCATCTACTAATGTAGAAGTTTAGTTCCGATTAAGCATAGAATACTGATCTTACACACTTCATCCTTATTCTGCCCTGTTTCACTCTTAGGCCATAATCTGATCTTGGATATTTATCTTCACACTTCTTTTTGCCTTTTTTGCACTTACTCCATCACCGCTTCACACACACACACCTCAAAGCACTCGAATCCATTAGCTATATATATCCGCATCAAGAAATTCAATCAACTACATAGTTGGCTTCAAGAAAACTTAGAACATTTGTTAAGAACTCTGCTCTGTCGACTGAATCCACGCACAATCAACAACACGGACCAAAAAATTGTGTTCTCAAATCATCAATCATGTCAATCAATACCACTTATTATTACAAATTGCTTAACCAACAGCTTTTCTTGATTCAGACCAAGATCAAATGCTAGGTCAGCCTATTCTTGTTCTAACTGTACTGACTAGCTGGAACTCGATACTCAGATGCTTATAACTTTTGAATCCTTCATCACCGGAGGCTACATTCCTAGATTTAGATAGTCCTAACAATCCTTATTACTCCCTCAGATCTACAACGTACTGTGATTTACCACGGAGAGATCCGGACCTAGATACTAGACCCTATCACATGCTTTGTTTCTGACTACCCGGACTTGGACAAATCTTCATTCTGACTTCCGGTATGAACAAATTATGTAATGCGGAAATGTAAGATGGACTTAGTTGCCATCAATGACAACACCTGTCATGCGTAGTAGTGTCTCTTGCCAACAATAATAAATATTGTTCGGCTAATACATACAGTTAGCCTTTATGTTTTCTACAGGGTTTGTTTGAGAATAACCTTAAATGGTTTATGTATACATAATAGCCATTTGGCTTGACAATCACCATCATACGACTATGTCATAGACTATAGACTTCAATGTTTGTTATTCATAGCAACGAATAACATTTATTTATCATAATATTTATATACGATACTCTCCACTTTTAAGATGTATTCATAGATAACACTTGTTTGACGTTCAATATATGGTATAAATATGTAGACATAAGTCTCTATCGAAGGTATATCAATAGTAATGTAAATCTTATTACAGTCTATTGTGATATCATGCAAAAAAATTCGGCCTCTTATGGCACACACAATATGTTTTATTTATAAACATTTATCTATTTGCTTCTCACTGATATAAGCTTGCATTATCAAAGTATTTATGTAGTATATTATGGATGGTGAGCTTACCTGTAATGCTAAACAAGAAGAACCAATACTTAGATTTTATTCCTTCTTGCTTCTCCAATACAAAGATCCACCATGCGTCTTTACGTTTTTCCGCCTTACTATATGCAAGAGAGAAAACTATTTTATCTTCTCTCCCCACTACCATCAGTTATGCAACTACATAATTAATATTTTCCCTCTATTTCCTCAGCCATCCGTGGCCTCACATGCTGAAAAAGTGGAGTATGGAACTACTGCTCCTCCCCACTCCTCCAAGCATCTAGAGAGAAATATGATGGAGGTCTATCTACCATAGACTTTACTCTTTCTCAAACTAGACATTTATTTTAACCATAACTAAGATTAAAATAATAATTTAAAATAAACAATAGTACACCTACTTTATAGATGTCACTAATGCATTCTTTCAAATTCTTTAATTATGCTTATTCATGAGCACATTTACTGATGATAGAATCTTACAAAGTCAACTTAGACCTTTACGATAAAATTGGACTTGTTTGGTCAATTACTCACGTCGAATTGGCATTCAAAGGCATACACTACCTTACCAACTGTCAACATAGAAGATTAAGCTAGCGACATGATGGAAACAATATAAATCAAGTATGGAATAATCACAATGTTTAAAATATTATTGAGGCGACCAACCACATAAAGAATAAAACTTACTCCAAAACTGACTTAACTTCTAATGTGAGTGTGTGTATGTATTCCCAGATAGCACTAGGATCATTGTATTCACATGATCTAGCACCCTCTCCATGGTGATACTATCTCTCCTCTTCTTGGAGAGGGAAAACATTATTCTTGCATCCACCTTGGTCACACAACGGTAGTTAGTCCATCACATTATTTAATCACATGGACGTTAATGACATCATAAACAATCATTCTTATTAAAATAACATAATTCAAATGCATTTTATATTCTAACATAACATTACTTTCCTCATATTAATTTCACTGACTATCTTCTTGAAATAAAATGATACGTATGTTAGTTTAAAAATGGGGTGTGACATTCTTCCTCTAATCATGAAGATTATTTACAGATTATGTCTATTGGTCCATGTTTCTTTGGTAAAGTTGGGCTGAGCCTCAAAGAGCGGGTTCCCAATTTTATTCCTTGGAAGGTAACTTTTAACCAAGCTTCTATTTAGGTTAATCATTCGGAGTTGTCTCTAAAATATTGGGATGAAGATGTTTTTAGATCCATTGCTAACTCCTTCGGGCAATTCATCTCTATCGGTTCAATTACTAAATCTAGAAAATGTTTTCTATTTGCTAGATTTAGTGTTCATGTGGAAATTGGCAAAAAAAACTCCTCGTGTCTATCACTCTTTTGTCAAAGCCTGGAACTTGGTATATAAAATTACTTATGAAGACCCTTTGTTGATTTGTCTCCAATGCCTTATAGTAGGGCACTCTTCAAGAAGCTGCAAGTAACATGAGACTTTGAATGCCTCAGGGATTTTGGAGAAAAAGAATGCGAAACATTTGGATGATAGTGTCATTGTGTGTACATGAAGGAGGTTGAAGGGGAGACTATTATGAGTTTTCCTTCAGATCTATGTAAGGTTTCAAGTTCTTGCAAGGATTTAGGGGCTGATTCTTTCCTTAGAGATGCTATTATTGCCCATTGTTCTCAGAAGCATTTTGATTATATGCCTCCTTGATGTGAGACCTCTCTGGTTTCTTAAGGCTGGATGGGTTCTAGATTTGTTGTAATTTCATTTGCGATAGGTTGGTTTTGGTTGTTTGTCTGTTTTTTGCTGTTTGTTCCTTGTTGTTGCTCTTTACCATTTTTTGGTTTGTTTCACGTAGCTTACATGGTTTCTTTGTTAGTTTCACTCCTTGTATTGCTTGTCTCTCTTACCATTGAGCTTTCTTTTTGTAAAAGGAGGGCCCCTTTCAAAACCTCTTGACCTTCATCAAAAACACGAAAATGAATTTTACCATTAAATAATAAACTCTTCCTATCTACTGTCAACTATAACAAACTGCTGCATGCCAATTCATAAACTACAGCTTTATCATTTAAAATCTGTTCATTTATATTCTGATATATTGTCAAATTTGTGGTCAAATGAACCCTATAAAGATCATGGCACAAAACTAACAGAATTTACTTCTGCAATTTTTATAAGTAACTCCCAGAATTAAGAGTGGATCCTGTCCAATACTGGGTTGTGATTTAAGAATAATACGAACCAAATAACTTTTAGGAATGAGTCCAGTTCAATTTTCGTTGGGTACAGTAAGGTTTGGGCTGGAGTTCAGATGTTGAATTTAAACACAAACTAAATAAGTTACAGGGTTGAGATCTAAATCAATCAATTTACGCTAAACGTAGTTAAAACTAAATTGGATTTGAGGCAGCTTTTAACGAATTCTCAAATAAATAAAATTTACAAATTACAAATCTTCAAGGAGCCAAGCCTATCCTGTGCAGCAGGTGAAGATCGGAAATAGTTTGGCTGACAACGTATTATTACCTGTCCTCAAATGACATTTCTGACGTGCTTTATTTTCAATCAGATGTCTATACAGAGATATCTTGCTCTAAGTGAATTGTAATCTATGTACAAATAATTTCTTATTAAGTTATGAGCATGAATGGAGTGTTTTTAGGATTCATTGTGTAATTTATTTTCGATAAATCTAAAAGTATTTCACTTATCTTTATGGATGCCATGGCTTAAATATGATGGCCGTATAGTCGTATTTAGGCATTTTTGCGGTAAAATACAATTAAAATTTTAAAGAGATTATATCATATGAAAGCAAATGTAGGATTATGATGATATGTATATTTGATTTATATATAATTTTACTTATACTAAGGTATGTCATTATATTTTAAGGGCACCTTTGAATGGATACCTATCATAAAAAAATTGCTTGACAGGCAAGGTTGACTGTCAAATTTAAGCTCTGATGGACAGTATAAAAATCATGTCTATTATGCAAGTACACTAAAAATAACTGTCATGTATCAGCTCGTTTGTATTGTTGTAATATATTTAAAATTATTGTAAATGGTATGGGAGAGGTCCAATCTAGTGGTGTGGGTACCAATAATTGTCATAGAATTGGTACATTGGAAGCCCAATATTTTACAAGTATGGTACTAGTAGTTGTAAGAAAGGACTCAATAGGTGAAGAAAATATGTCCATTAAATTCAAAAACAACAAACCATATGATGCCACATTGTCACACTAAAAAACGTGACTTAATGCACAACTGTAAGCCTAAGTTTTTTGGAGGTCTATTATGACACCTCTTTTCCAGGTCTATGCGGGAATATTTGAATTGTCTAAAACAAAAGGAATATTTTGATCTTAAATGTTTCTTAAATTTTAAGAAATTGTATTTTGTCACTTTTTATTACTAAAACATTAAAAATTCTTAACTTGCATTGATTTCAAATCATATTTCAAAAGGCATTAATACTAGTCATTTGAATTAGGATAAAAAAAGTTTCTCTAAATGAATATCAGCAATTTCAATCCTTAAATAGTAGAATTAAATAGTCAAATCATAAGCATTAAAAAAAAAATCATAAGTTTAAGCTTTTAACCCAAGGTAAAAAGTAGAATCATAATCATTAAATGTTAAGAGAGATTTTTTAAAGCTTGACAATTTATAAATTATTTCTAGTAGCCACCTACACATGGATTGAGTGACTTTGTTTTCTTGAGTTGTGTGGGCTTCTCCATTTAATGATTTTGATATGATAAATGTTGTACACATGACTTCACATAGTCATGCCTAATTATTATAGAGGTCAATGCCCAAAAACAAAAGAAGAGATATATAGAACATTCATTAAAGAGCCCATGTCATCCGATCTTGTCATTCAATAGGGTTACGTGAAACTTGTGATAACAATTGAAATTATTTAGCCAATAGCAATCCAAAAAAATCATTTTATTAAAAAAAAGTTAAAAAAAATGTATGTTTACATTGGAAAAAATATTGACATTGAGATAAAATTACTTTCAATTGATTAATTGATTAGAAGGTACAATGAATAATTAGTTATAATTATAGTGTAAAAAAAATAAACTTTTCTTGGGTTTAATCTAAATTAATCCAATAAAATGCATACACATAAGCACAATTAACCTAGACTAATTAATTATGGAGTTGAATTGACTGGTATATTGAGCTTATTAGTTAAAATGTATAAAATGTAAATAGAAAACAAGTGTACAACAACAATTAGATGGATAAATGAAGATGGATCTAATACTAATATAGATTTAAATTAGACGCAACTTAGAATATAAAATAGTGCATGATAGACTAGTGGGCCACTTGAGTAAGAAAATATTTGGTTGTCACTGTAGAAGGACAAATCAAGTTGTCACAGACAAATTTGTGACTACAAACTTGTCTTACACCTGTGAACTTGTCATGTGTGATCGACATGTTTCTATTCTTCCTATGGCACTCTTAATTTGTTCTTAGTGTCTCCTAAATATATAGAGATCTTGTAGTATCTAAAAATACTTTAAAGAATTATCATTACATCACAAGGAGCTTTCACCTAGATCAATCCCAAAAATTAAATAATGATTGAATACAATCTTCACTCATGCAAATGCTTCTAGAATGCATGTACATAACTAGATTCTTTTTAATGCACCAAAAGTGTGTAAATGAGAATGATATTCAAATTATTGCTTGATTAGGAGATGATTAAAATGAAGCTAACTAAATGTCTTTAAATACAAGGACATGACAACATATCACACAAGCTTATGTTCAGTCAACCCTAGGTTGGATCTGAGTGGATGATGCTTGCATGAAAATAAATGTGAGCAAGTGGATAGGACAAATTTATAAGTGTGTAAACATGTGAAAGGGGGTAAGTGGTAGGTGAAAAGAAAAATATGTAATAAGGTAGGTGGATAGCATAGGACAAGGGACCCAACTTTGCACAAGGTTATAACAAATTTGTCAATATATCTATTTATCAAACCAGTCCTCTCAAAATAAGAACAAAACTAAATAGGAAATAGCATAAATATACAAATCTAACCAATACATATTTATTATAAATAAATCATCTATAAATTTATAAAGTTTCAAATGATATTCAAGTTAGTTCTTAACATTATTAAGAAATAATTACTTATTATATATGACATACATCTCTAGAAAATCTTATAGTGCTTTGTTACATATAACAAGTACCATGTGGAGGTTACTACTTGTAATATTTTAAGTGTAATTTAGTAGAGTTTTTCATTTTTAGAATATGCTATTGTTTAAGTTTTTTGCAATTTTTTTTTTTTGGTAATGTATACTATAAAAGCACATCCCATTGCTAAAGAGAGCTTTCACCTTGGATTTTCCTCTCGTTTCCCTTAAACTTACATTGAATGTTAAAAGTAACATTTATAAATATCTTTATAAAATCTGCTATGTTAGGGTGTAGAAATATGAAAACTTTTAGCTTGTGCCTTCATCAAATCTTTTATTTCTATTTTTGCAATGAATAATGATAAGATAATCAAAAGTTGAAACAAGAGTTGGATATAGAGGTGTTGCATGTAGAGGTGTCACTAATATGAAAGGCTCCTTAACTACTATTGATTACTCTAAAGATATGTAAATAATACTCTCTATGATGATGTTATGAGGTGTTCTAATGATGCTTTAGGGTTTGTTTTAAAATAGACAATCTTAAGTGCATAATTTAGGGTTTGTTTTTAAATAGACAATCTTAAGTGCATAATTTACAAGTTTAGTGTTTTAATCAATTAGTAACAATCATATTTTGGACTGTCCAATCAACTTGAGAATTGAGGAAATGTACAGTAATCAAGGTGGGTAGAAACACACTAGTAATCACATCCAAAATTGAGTCGTAAATAGAAAAAAAAAAAAAAAAAAAGTTAAAAGGTAAAATTAAAGTTGAGTCTGAACAAGTTAAGAACTATAACTCTCAAATTAAGTACTAATTCTTCATGGACAAAACAATAAAACTAAAATAAAAATACAAAATATACACTTTTCTACTCTACAAAAATATATTGAAAGGTAGATACAAATAAACTTATATAGCTACACTCTTATCTTCTTCAAAATATTTACTTGGAGTTGACAAGGGTGTGGTTTGGTGGTCATGTCACACGGTTGTTGTGGATGGGAAGAGATCCCCGTAAGGGTCTCTCTAGGCCCAGACTAAAACCCCGAGTATACCTAACAAAAAAAATTACCTCAAAACAAAAAAAAAAAAAAAAAATTACAATCAAATCTCCATCCAAAATGTTGTTATTCATTTGTCTTATTCAAATGTTACGATTTGTTGTTTGGTAGAAGAATGGATTCCACTTTTCATTAAAAAAAAAAAAATTTTTTTGAAGCAACAGCTTTATTAGCAGAAAAACTTAGCATAGACCGGCAAGAAGATGATGAAAAGTAATGTCTTGTTTCTAAACGGAACATGCATGATTTATATGTTTAAATGCCTGCCTCGTTGTGAACAAAGCCCATATCTTGTCATAGAATAAACTGACATGTCGTAGGGCACGTAGCTGTGTCACCACCTTCCATATAAAAGCATATGATTGGTTAAGATAGTACTGTGAGGCAGGTACTAATAATATAGATTGTTTTTGTGGGGTTAAACTTTTCGTTGTTATTTTAGGAAATATGGTGATGGAGGGAGCATCTAGAGTGATTAAATAGTCATTTATAGTAAACATGATATTTCCACAGTCCATGACAATCAAATGAAAAGTTTCTGGATAAATTGTGTTGCTTTTTATGCAAAAAAAGCAACACAATTTATCCAGAAGCTTTTCATTTGATAGTCATTTATAGTTTAGTAATGTAAATTTTGAGTTTTGAATAGAGGTACCAAGAAGGATTCAATAGTCAATTATATCTCAATATTTGTTATGATGCATAGGTTAATAGTTGTCATAGTGTAGGTGGTAATAGTTGTTGATTGGTAATACATGTCTTGATGTACACGTTTCTAACTTTTTGATGTACATGTTTATAACTTTATTTTTGGATATTTTTAAACAATTCAATGAAGATGTAGCTGCTATGGCCACATGGTGGATGTCCATAACTTCAAACAATAACTTTAACCTCTATGTATTGAATTTCAATTATCATTTAAAAAAACTTGCACAATGTAAACTTAAAATACCCAACTACTAGATCCTCTCCTTTAATTTAACTTTAAGAACTAACACATGAAAAAACTAGTACATTGAACACAATATACTATTTCTTAAAACTTTTTTAAACACAATATATTAATTCTTTAAGATCCGTGAATAATTAACTGTGTACGTTCTAATTGAGCTAGATTATTTGCATGATAGAAAAACTAATTATTGTTACCATGAGGGGAACTTCATTACTTTTTAAGCCCATGATTGGGTTTCTATTATCAATCGATTATGGCATGACAAACAGCCAAGTTTTATTAAACTTCTAATGGTTTGATTTTTTAAAAATTTTGACTAAGTCATTTACAACCATGGAGTTACATATTATAGTGTGACACAGTGACATTTTGTACTTGATAATGTATGGATGAGATGGCCATTGTGTACTAAAAACAGAGAAGTAAAGCATGTGAACCGAAAAGCAATGTTCCATAACTATATATTTATTGCCATAGCTATAAATATTTGCCATATTTGCCAGATTAATATGGCATCTCCCGGGGTATAGTTGACAGGAAATTGTTCCGTGGTGTTCTTGTTATAATTCCATTGTTAAATGAATATGGCATTTAAAAAATCTTAATAAGATGCTGTCTCATTCAATAAGGTGCTAGATAAGTATGACCAAAACTCTTTGCTGGAGGTCAAAAGATTCTTATGTAATAAAACCATCAAATCATCTCAACTTAACCCTTTTTTCATATACATTAATATTTAATTTGGCATATATGACTTTTTTATGAGCCTCCTCCGTGCGCAAAGAAAAGATTTTCTGGTGTTTTTCCCCGTTGTTTTGGTTCATAGGAAGATAACCTTTACTTTCATTTGAGAAAACCCCAAGTGGGCTGTCAATGTCCCTTTTCTATAATTGAAAATTTTATTTTAGTCCTCTTGTAGCTACTGCTTACTTTGCCAGATCCATTTTCCAACTAATACATCATTCTTCCATTTTTATTCTGCATACAATCCAATCTCTGTGGTTGAAGTTGATATGCCTTCTCACTCATTACTTCTGTACTTTTGTTCATTAATGCTGTATCTATAACTTAAGATATCTGTGATCCTTATGCACCCACCACCCATTAGCTTGAGCATCTAGTCAGAATTGACTTTTTTATGGTATTCTTTGGTTGCTTTAAAAATTTTTATTATCTTTGTATCTATAGACATGAGATTGTACTGTGATGTTCTTATTATAGTGCTTACTTATGACAAATTGAATACCTAAATGTACCGTGATGTTCTCATTATAGTGCTTAGTTATGAGAAATTGTATACCTAAAGCACTAACCATTAATACAGTTTGATCGTTTGATTTGTAAACTATTCTATCTCAAGATATATAGTACATACAGAACTTCATATCCATACAACCATGGAACTTGGAACTTGATTAATTTATTGAATTGCACTGCCAAGAAAAGAGTTAATTATTGAAAAATACAATCAAACTCTCCTTGGGGTAAACTCTCTCTATATTTTCCTTCTCCTATAGGTACTGGTTCGTTCGATTAGTAGATAGCCATCTTCCTCCTCTTTATCTGCTAATGCTGATTCTCATGCAATTGAACAGTCTGATTGTCTGAGGAGGCTGTATCTTGTATAGGGCTTGTCAATTGTTGATCAATGAGAATGAAATCAAACTTGATCAACAATAACAAGATTCACTGCGGCCACTCTGGGAACATTTGAGCTGTCCACCTGCACTATATGGATAGGCAGATTAAATGCATCATCTATCTTTTCGGTTTCAGGAAGTTTATGAAGTTCAGTGGATACAGGTAAAACAGGATCTGAGTTTCTGTAAATGAAGTAAACAGCGAGCTGAATTATTCCTAGAAGGAGACCAATGCCATTGGGTACCTGCAACATATTTTTTTCAAATCAAAAAAGCGGTTCATAGGCCTAGCCATAAATACATGAAAAATACACTTGAAAATGGCAGTAGGAAAAGAGAGAAGCTTACAGCTATAAAGATATCCCTGGCCAGTACAGAGTATGCAGCCCAGACAAGTACATTTAAGGTGGTGAAGAGGGAGACTAAAAATGGCATGTACTTAACACTTTTGGTTCTGATAACAACTCCCTGCAGAAAAAAAAACACAAAATCATCAACATTCATGAAAGGATGAATTCATCTGCTAATTAACGTTAGGCTTTTTGGTTTTGGGGGTAGAGATCAGATTTTTTTTTTTTTTTTCTTAATTTGGGTAGAGGTTAGATTTTAGATATTTTCTATTGTTTTTGGATAGACATTTAGATTTTTTTGTTTGTGGGTAGAGCTTAGATTTAAGATATATTCTATTGTTTTTGGGTAGACATTTTAGAATTTTGTGTTTTTGGGTATTGATTAAATTTTTTCTTTTGTACACTTTTCATAGCAATCTAAATTAAGAAGAACATAAGATTCAAAACTCACCAGGACAGATAATGGGGAGGCATACATAACAATGGAAAGGATCACGCCTAAAGTGCCCACCACTAACTGTCTGGCACTGTATGTGTGCAGCATATAAATCGTAACTACAACCAGAATGACAAAAGCAACCATCATTGCAATGGTCAACCGCACTGTTTTCACCTGCAAGATAAATTGAAGAAATCCATGTGAGAAAAATTACCACTATATTTTTAGCTTCTTGCATGGAATCTAGTTAAGCATTGACACTGTCACAAGGCTTATAGAATCTACTAGCCACCAAATGGCCTTCAAATCACAAACTTATAGCTGGCATAATGAGTTACCTTCTTCTGCTTGGAGGCAAATGTCACAAAGCACAGCACATAAAATATCTCCAAAACAATGCCTGCACCATTTCTCGTGAGCAGCAAAGTGCTGTGGGGTTTAACAAATGGGGTTCCATAAAGTAGCCAAAGACAACTGTTGAGTAAGGTACAGACATATGGAAGTCCTGAATACTCTTCGGTAGACTTAAGCTTATATATCCTCCAGAATGTTGTCCTGCAATTTCCCAACACAATGATAGGTATCTATAAGCTCATTACCTTGATCAATAGTGAATGCTCACATGTTAGTCATGTTCATCTATATTTGACAAGTTTTCAATGTGATGCAACACCAAGAATGGTTGATATCAAAGTTGTTTACTCAGAGAAGTCTGACGTACGAAGTACTTACATAGGTGACAAGTAAAGGGCCAGTGAATTTATGTTTCCTGCACCACAGGCCGCCATAGAACATTAATCATGATGAACTGTTTATGTTTCAAATTAATCTGCATTCTCATAAATTCAACTAAGAACAAAGCTTTTGATCACCCAAACAAATCTCAAGCTACATAGAGATGACTACCAGATCCAACAAAGACGCCACAAATCTTGTAAATCTAAGTAAGCAATAAAATCAACTAATACACACTAAAACCTGCACATAAAAATGAGCAACAATGCGGCAAATACACAACAAAAATTGTATATACAAATGAGCAGGAAACCTACCAAAAAAACTTGTACATACAAATGAGCAAGAAATTTATAGTAAAACTTATACATACAAAAAAAATGAGGATCAGATACACAACAAAACCAACATCTGGTCACCCAAATGTCAATCCACAATCACATACGAAGTCTTAGAATGCAAGGCAACCAAAAGAATCCCTTGTGGCTTAAGAAGATGGTATGTTTGTTATTATGCAACTCCAAATTATGGAGTTTTACAATGTAAACTTCAAAATACAAACTTGTGTTCTAGCTATTATCAACTGACCATTCTAAAAACCAAATCTTTATTAGAAATCTCCAATTCACTCTCCCTTGAGAATGAAAACTGTATTTATGCAATATCCAGTAGCCTCCATTGTTCTTTTCTCTGACTAACTTACAGAGTACAAATCATATATGTCCTATACTTCATTCTAATATATTCAATCTATCTATCTCCACCATACTTCATTCTAACCATGATCATCCCATTTAAGGCCAACCAAAAGAAAGTGTATAAATTCTATTGTGGCCGTACATAGGCCTATATCTCCTATTCTAGTCCCTTTTAGAAAGTCTTGAAATCGAATTAGCACAGCAAAATATTAAAAAACCTAGATGATCCAGGCTATATTTATATTTCATAAAGCAGTGGGCTAGATGGCATACCAAGAATTCCCACCACAAGCAGCAGAGGAAAGGCCATTGAACAAAAGAAGAAACTGTCTTTGCAGTACTCTAATGAAAAATATCTAATGCAAATTGAAATCAGAACAAGAAGAAGAAGAAGAAGAAGCTGTGAAGAGCTCGAAGATTTTTAGGGCCTTTTATAGGCCTCCTCCACCCTGCACATGACCAACTTGATATCATAATATACAGTTAAATGTAGGGACGATTAACTAGTATTTTTAAATTCATGATCGATAAAGCATTAGTGAACAAATTGCCTATAGCTTTACACATCAGAGTTATTGGAAAACGGCTCAATACAATGCTTACAGTCAACTTGTGATATGGGTATGCTTTTTTCCTAAATTCTGGTGAGGTTATCATCTATCTCAGTCCTTTTCTGTAGCTGCAAATAGCAAAATGCACTATACCCAGAGAAGTAATTCACAATATTTCAAGGATTCCTTCCAACACGTACAGATTTACAGGAAGAACAGTACAAAAACACTGTAGCACTTATGTGTTAAAAGGGGGCATATTCTATAGTAGATAAAAATTGTGGGATACAGATCACACTCTAAATGATTGTGAGAGAAATAAATAGATTTTTTTTTTTAAACATACAAAATATCTACATTCATGTATATCATGTATACAAGTTTTATGACAAGTACCATCTTTACTCCCCCATTAGATCATTCACTCAAATACACGTAGATTCCATGTCATTAACAGTGTTTCTTACATAAAGAGGATCTGCCACCCCAATTTTCATTTTTATGTAGACAAGCCAACAAATTGCAGTTAAACTACTTCTATTCACGCAAACACATGCCCAAAAATATCAACCATGGTCAGTTTTGTAGGTCTTAGCTGTAAATTTTGTAGCCAATATCGTTCTTCTCCTTTGGTAAGAAGCTTCCATTCTCCGGAAAAAACAAAGGTGGCCAACATGACCAACTTTCTTCTGAACAGTTGAGTTTTCCTTTTTTTTTATTGAGTATGATCATGAAGTGTCAGATGAAGATAGAGAGAGTAACCTAGGTTTGAGGAATTCTTGTCAAAACAGATTCAGAGGACGAAGTTGCAGAAAAATCCTCTACAAAATGCTCTAATCAGAGGTTGGTGCAGATTGCATGAAGCACCACATTCGGAAATTACTTGCTCATTAGGCTTGCACATTTTAAAAAATCAAGAGATGCTTTACTCAAAGGATCAACTACCTGATAGCAGAGGCATGCTTAATGATGAAGAGAAAAATGTTAAAATACAAACAGATACTGATGATCATGGCATTACAGATAAAAGTAATAAAGATTCATTAGATCGACATCAGTCAAAGAAAATGAAAGTGGAAAGGAATGAGTCCCCAAAACTAAAATGGATATCAAGCGGTCCAACTACCAGAGCTAAAAAGAAAAGAGAAGGTCCTGATAGGCCTTTAACTGAAGATAAACCATGGATCCTTAGGTTTGATGGGTCTAAGTCAAAACGAGGAGCTAGAATAGGAATAGATCTTATTGATCCGGCTGGAAAATCCTATTTAGCAGCATACAGACTACAATTCCCATGCACAAATAATGTGACAGAGTATGAAGCTTTGATTCTTGGGCTATTGTTTGCACTCAAAACAAAAGTAAAGATTCTGCATGTCTATGGAGACTCAGAATTGGTGGCAAGACAAGTAAGAGGCATATACTCTTGCAATTACAAAAGGTTGTCCAATTACAGACACAGGGTATGGGATTTGATAGAAGACTTTGATGCATTCAACATCACCCATGTGCCTAGAGAACAGAATCATAGAGTAGATGCCTTAGCTCAAGCTACAAGTACTTTTGAACCATTATCCATATCTGGTCTAAAGAGGTTTTCAGTTGAACTGATATCAGTGCCCTCCATACCAGATAATGTCATCAATCTTCAAGTGTTTGATGATAACCAACACATTTTAGATTTTATATCAAATAGAGATGTGTTTGACATACAGATCATAGATGAAAGAAATGTAGAAGATCATACTTGGGAAGAAGAGGAAATCATAGATCTACCTGGTAACAAGATACCCAAAGGGATGATAGAGTTAGAAAGAGCATTTGATTTGCATAATATGCTGAAATAGAAAGATCTCCCAAAGACTGATGGAGGAGAATACTCATCAATTAATATAGGACAAGATAAGGAAATAAAGAATGTTCTAGTTGGTAAAGTTTGTACAAAAGAAGAAATGCCAGGGATAACCTAATCTCTTAAAGATTATATCCATGTTATCGCATGGACCTATGATGAGTGTAAAACTTATGACACTTCAATCATCACCCATACTATATCATTAAAGCCAGATGCCAAACCTTTTAGACAAAAATAAAGGCATGTCAATGCCTTGTTGGAACCCATCATTTTTTAAGAAGTCAACAAATTGCTCAATGCTAGGATCATATTTCCAGTGAGACATTCAACATGGGTGGCCAACTTAGTCCCTGTAAGAAAGAAAAATGGTGATATCAGGTTGTGTGTAGACTTCAAAAATCTGAACAGAGCTTCTGAAAAGGATAACTATCCTTTACCTTCATTGGATGAGGTCTTACAAATAGTAAATGGTCCACGGATGATGTCATTCTTAGATGGTTTCTCAGGTTATAACCAGGTGATGGTAGATAAAATAGATAGGTTGAAAACCGCATTCACCACTAAGTGGGATATATTTTCTTATAGGCACATGCCTTTTGGATTGATAAATGTTGGTGCTACCTTTCAATGTGTAATGGATAGCTTTCAGAGGCTTGATAGGTAAATGCATAGTCATTTACATAGATGACTTGATAGTCTTCTTCAAGTAGAGAGGTGATCATATAGAAGACGTCAGGAAGGTGCTTAAAAAGTGTGAACAATATGGTATATCATTGAATCCCAAGAAGTGCATATTCAGAGTAACTACAGGTAAGTTACTAGGTCATCTGATAACATAGAATGGGATCATCATCGACCCTACAAGAGTAGAATCAATTATGAAACTACAGCTCCCTGGGAGTAAGAAAGAACTTAAATCATATTTTGGTAAGATAATTTTTGTTAGGAAGATTGTCATGCCACTAAATGCAATGCTCAAGAAGGATGCCAAAATTGGATGGACTCTTGAGGCTAGAGAAGCTTTTGAGGACATCAAGAAGGCCATATCTGATGCTCCTAATCTAATCAGTCCAGATTATACAAGAGAGTTCTACATTTATTCATTTGCTTTAGAGCATACATCTGCAGCAGGATTGACACAAAGAAATGAGGTTAAAGAAGAAAAGCCTATATATTTTATGAGCTGCCCATTCAAGGATGCAGAGCTTAGATACATGGACATTGAGAGACAATCTCTTGCTCTAGTTCGAGCAGTCAAGAAATTCAGGCATTACATTTTGAGAAGTAAAATAATTGTTGTAGTACCAGATGCAACAGTGAAAATGCTCCTAATGCAGAGTGAGCCTAGTGAGAAAAGGGCTAAGTGGATAATAGTCCTCCAAGAATATGATATGGATATAACACCTATAAAGTTAGTAAGATGACAAGCCTTAAGCCAAATGATATCAGAAATTGATCCTAACATTGTGAGCCAACAATATGTGGTAAACACTAGACAAACTGAAGAATGGTATTCATATATCAGGTATGTTTTGTTTACTGGGAGATGCCCATCAAAATTACAGGCCTCACAGAGGAGAGCCTTGAAGATAAGATCAGAAAAATATATGATAAAAGGAGGAGTCCTTTTCAAAAGGAACTATGAAGGAGTATATCTCAGATGCCTAGAAAGGCAAGAAGCAGATAAAGTGTTAGTAGAGTTGCATGATAAGTTTAGAACCACACATGGATCACATCTAGCTACTGCTCATGCTATCCTGAGAGCAGGATACTATTGGCCTACTATCTTTAACGACACTGCTGAACATATTAAGTGTTGTCATACATGTCAGGTTGCAGCCAATAGAGAAAGATATGCTGCTCATTTGAGAACTAATGAAGTGTCCTAGCTAATAACAATCAGGCTTACAACTCTAGTCTAGCTCTAGCTATGTATAACCCAATCCGATTGTTTAGCTATTTGGTACATAGTGAACCAACAATGCAAGCAGTGAATTTTACATTACATTGGCCAAAGTTTCATATAAATAAAGTCATATGTTCACTCACTCTTTTCTCGACTTAGACACAACATTCTTATAATTCAGTAAATAATATTATATATCAACACACTTTGATTTGTTTATTCAATATTAGTCTTAAAGACATAAAATATACCCTTTTCTATTAGTCAACTAGACAAGTATAGGGTGAGAGATTAGGTGACTTAAGAAGCATACATTGAGCCCTTCTTTGCATCCTTGCAATCACGGGTCTATGATGACTTGTCATCTACTCAATGGCTTGTCAACCCACTTCCAGCTCATCAATAAATTTAGTATTCTTTCATAATGATATGCAAGATTCTAACATTATGTTATTGGTTTGACGATTAAAGACTCTATCTATCTTAGTCTAGGAATATATTCGACTTCTAACTTGTCAAATAAAAACAATAATTTAATAATCCTTCATATTGGATACATTTTCTCTTGTAATTCAAAAGAGAATTTGAAATAATAAATAGTCTCATTCTCAATGAATAACCATAGAAAATTGACCTTTCATTGCCATAGTGAGTATATTACACAACAATCTTGTGGTTATTCTTAGCCTATATTTGGATAAATAATAATCCTTTTTAAAACTAGGATAAAGATAGTTTGTGATAACTCTTAGTTACCTAAATGGATAACATCTATAGAAAACTAAATTCTTTAGCATATTAACAGACTAAGAAGTCTAAATATCAAGTGCTTTTAACCATAGACATCGACTAATATCTAGCTTTAAGCTTTTAATAACATTTGAAGTAATGATACCTACCTTTTCAATTCTAGCTACGACTCTTAGACATGATACTATGATAACATAGTGTTGTTACTTTGGTTTTACACAAAAGAAATAAGACTCTTAGTCCGCTACAGCTTATTAAAGAACTCTTATCACTAGAAAAGACAAAATTGAATGACTTATATCGACCTTTACTCAGGTCAACTAAGCATACTAGCATTTGGCCTTACTCAGGTCAACTAAATCAAAGCATAGCTATTGAAATTAGGGAAAAAAACTGAGAGGGGGGGTGAATCAGTTGTCTTCAAAACTCTAATACTTGCAACAATTTATCTTCTTTGTCATTTATTAACAAATTAATGATATAACCATGAAAGCATAAATAAACAACACTTAAGCAGAAACATAATCAACACACATAACACCAGGATATTACATGGAAACCTGGTTAATAGAAAAACTACAGTGGGGATTAACCCACAAGAAATTATACTCTGTTAAAAGTATTACAAATGGGGAAGGCACATGCCTTCAGAGCGCACTGCCCAGAGCTCACTACTCCAAGAGGCTCACTGCCTACAAAAATGATTACAAGAAGAATACAGATTGTTTGAACTAATGAATAGCATCTACCAATGTAGTTCAGTTCCAGTTAAGCGCAAAATACTGATCTTACACACTCATCCTTATTCTGTCCTGTTTCACTCTTAGGCCATAATCTGAGCTTAGATCTTTATCTTCACACTTTTTTTTTTTTTTTGCACTTACTCCATCACCACTTCACACACACAGCTCAGAACACTTGAATTCATCTTCTATATATATCCGTATCAAGAAATTCAATCAACTATAGTCGACTTCAAGAAAACTTAGAACATTTGTTAAGAACTCTACTCTGTCGACTGAATCCATGCACAATCAATAACGTGGACCAAAAACTTGTGTTTTGAAATCATCAATCATGTCAGCCAATACCACTGATTATCACAAATTGCTTAACCAATAGCTTTTCTTCATCCGGACCAAGATCAAATGCTAGGTCGGCCCGTTCTTTTTCTGACTGTATTTACTAACTGGAACTCAATACACAGATGCTTAGAACTTTTGAATCCTTCATCACTGAAGGCTACATTCCTGGATTTAGATAGTCCTGAAAATCCTTATTACTCCCTCAGATCCGCAACATAGTGTGATTTACCATGGAGAGATCCGGACCCAGATACTGGACCCTATCAAATTTTCTATTTCTGACTACCCGGACTTGGACAAATCTTCATTCTGACTTCTAGTATGAACAAATTATGTAATGCAGAAATGTAAGAAGGATTTAGTTGCCATCAATGACAACACCTATCATGCATAGCAGTGTCTCTTGCCAACAATCTCCCCCTTTGACATTGATGGCAACACTCAGTGAAAAATGACTAAGTGTCGGAACAACTCCCCTTACTTTGTACACTTATACTTTTCACTATTCTCCAGTGCCCCTCCTTTGCTGGATTCCTCATTTTTCACTGTTCTTCAATCCCCCTTTGACATCAATGGCAAAGGCTAAACATTTTGGATGTAACAATTCCATAATCTCGCATTCCTCCATAATGGAGTGTATATGCAATACAACTTTATAGCCAGGAGTGAATATTGCCTTGGGGTCCAAGTTCCAATATCTGTAATTGAGCATCAAACTAGACAAAATTTGCATACTAAAATTCACCAAAAATTTTATGTACATAGGCATATATAAAAACAACCCTATGACTTATTTACATAAGTTTGAACACATCACTAAAGATATTCTTCAATAGTGTCAACCCATTGTCCCAACTCTTCTTCATACTGTTCAAACCTGAGATGTGACCAATGAATAGGAATGCTTGAGACTCTGCTTTTCACAAGTCAGTAGGATCACTTGATTTAGTAGCAGTTTTGGCTTCTGTCATGGTATTGAACATTGCTTCCAACTTAGGGGAAATCAGTCCCCGGAGCTCACACATTCTTATCTCAATGTTGTCCTTTTCCTTAATCAATTTCTTTATCTCTTCAATCAGGCTGATTGTTTGACATTCTTGGCTCATCACTGATATTGTTAGAGGATCAAAAGATTGGGATACACTTGACAGTTTTTTCTTAGACTTCTTTATTTTTATTTCAATGTCCTCTATAGCTTTAGGACAAGATAAACAAAATTTATATACATTTCCTCCTTCTATAAGAGCATTTTGAATATTCTTAACACTAGTATCCAACACAATTCTATCTAATGCAATCATCCCTTTCAGAGCATCAAATCTTTTATCATTGAATTCATTTTGAACCTTGACCTCTGCAGACTTTTCAAGAGATTCAAAATGAGAAAATTTACAAAGTTTATTAGACTTTTCAATTGGCCAGAGGGAGATGTAGATGAATCCTTCTGGAATGTTGGCATAATTTTCTCCAGAATCCCAGATGCAAGACTAAGTAGCTCACTATCTTCCATGTGAGACTTCATAATATCTTCTCTGGCCTTGGCTTTAGCAATGGAGGCCAATTTTATCTTCTGTACCGGAGATAAGGTATCAAAATTTTTTGGACCTTGTATTATGTGCTGATCTTCTTCAATTTGTTTATCTCTTTCCAAAATCTCCTTCATTGCTTCTGCGGTGTCTCTTGCCCAAGATGCTGATGTATTTATTTGATCCTTACCGGTACTATCAAATGGATTGTTCTGCTTGGGCTCTTCCTCAACCTTTGCAATCTCTTCTTCCTTTTCATTTTTGTCCTTGGCTTTCTCTGCTTCTTGGTCCTTAGCTTCTTTCATTTCATACTCTTTATTTTTTAATGAATTATCTTGATTTGTTCGAACATTCATCTCTATATCTTCTTTACCGGATTGATTTGGAGGAGTTTCAATACATCCTTCATCATCAGTTTTATTTGTCATCTTTTCATCTTCTTTGTTTATTGCTTCCTCTTCCAGAATAGAGGAGTCATCTATCTCAATTTGCTGCTCTTCATCTTTCAGAATTGATGCATCTTCAGTATCCATCGGTTCTTCTATAACCACATAGAACTTGTTTTTGTCCAGTGCTTTCTTCAGAATTTGTTTTGTTTCATTAACAACTTCATCAATATCTCTAATCATCATCTTGTTCATCCTTGCTTTGCTTTTGAAATCATTCTTGACCTTTTTAAAAAATTTATTTGCTTCTTTGTTGGAGATCACCAAACACAAACTAGATAACACATGTTCCCTCAGCTCCAAATGTTTAGCTTTAGCAGCCTCTTTCCTCATTTCTAAAATGTTGCTTAGACTCTTAGGAATTTCAGATAAAATTTCCACAAGAGCTCTATTGAATGTATTCAAGTATTTTACAGTGGCATCCTCCAGAATTCTCTTGTTTGCATCATCAAAAGTGTCATAGTATTTTATTATGGGTTTTAGATTCCCATGAATTGTCACAGTATTCACAATTTCTTCTACAGACAAAGTGGATTTTCTAGCTTGGGTTTCTGTCTTTTGTCTTTTACTTACCTTCATACTTCCGGAAGGCTTATCTTTTGCAGCCTTTGAGGCTTCTGCTTTCTTTGTCTTTATTTCCTTTACTGCTTCATCTGATTCCATTTCCTCATCATCTTTAATGCTCACATATGTTCTGGATGCTTTAGTCTTCATTCTTTTGCCATCTTTACCAGATGGTTTGTCTTCTGATTTTTCTGTTCTGATAGGTTTTATGTGGGCAGAGGCAGCAGTAGAGCTTCTTGTTTTTCTAGGCTGGCTGGTGGAGACTTCTAGAGCACTTCCTTATTTCTTATCCTGCATCTCCTTCTCATCCTTTTTATCATTTCTCTGTTCTGCTTCATAACTTCCTTAGTTATGTCAATGCTTTCAGCATACATTTCTACTTGCTTTTAAACTTTCCTCTTTATTTTAGGTTTTCTAAGCTCAACATGTAGTTTCATACTTAGCTCCTCATAAGTCCCAAATCTTTCAACAGAATTATCCTTGGGTTTGCTCAAGAGATGTTGAGCATACATATCCAAAAAAATTTCATCTACCTCATACCCCATGGGCATGATCCAAGCAGTTTTGGATTCTACTGCTTCCATTAAGCACTGATCAGTGTCCACCATGAAATAGATTTCATTCTTGTATTTCTCAACAACCGATTTAGGGATTCTTTCCCTAGAATTCATCATGCTCTGAAAATTCTTGAAGTAATCCCAAATTGTAGTTTTTTGTGCTTTAGAGTCACCAAAGCTGTTCAAGTGCTCTCTTATCTGTATAGCAACAGGTTTATCATCTGTCCAACACATGCTTTTCTTATCAGGTAACTCATTCATGAAATAGAAGAACAAACATAAGATCAGTGTACCATATTTGAAGGTGTTATCCTTATCCCTCTTTACCTTATTCAAATTTTCCATCACCTAATTCTGCAACAACTCACCCAAGTCATAATCAACATTCTCTCTTAACATTTTGTATGTAGCATATATGGTCATTCCAGAAACAGAGTTCTCCCTGTTGGAGTGATAAATTTTGTAACCAATTACCATTGAAGCAAACTTAACATCTGGATCAATAATGTCATTGATTGTCATTTCCCTTTTGTCAAACTTTGAACTGGTAGCATCAGTTACTATTTGATTATTTACTACTTTCAACATTCACAATCCACTGGATGAGTTTAACCCTGTCATAGCCTTGATGGAGTCCTTGGTGATCTTGAAGGGTTTCATTAGCCATATAAATTCATCATGCATTTGGCTCAGCACATACCGGACCCACTCATCTTCATCGAAGGATGGAAACCCTATAATCTGAATGAAATGTTTATCATGCAGTGCGTTACATTCAGGTTTAAGACTATGAATTTCATCCCTTAGATGATTCTTGAAAAAATCTAAAAGCCTTGAGTCCCCAAGTTCATCTATGCTCGCATGAATATAGACCCTAATATCTTCAACATGCAATACACCATATGGAACACTTGAGAATGCACCTGACGGGTTGACTTCTACTGATTTGTGTGGATGCTTCTTGAATTTGGGTCAGGGCCTTTCAGTGATATCAACAATCAAAGGTGTAGCCATTGCAAAAGATTACAAGTTCAAAGCTTCACAGAAAAATACCTCTTTCACGGAATTAGGGTTAGCTGATGAATTCGCTGGTCACACTTCAAATCCTTGAAATCTAAGCTCAAGTGCTCTTTTGCTTGTTCTCTTCAAATGTAAAGTGATCCAAATGATGAAAGGATGACCTTTTATGCTCTGCAAACCTAATTCTCCATTGTAATAAATGCATTGCACTAACTTCATCCGATTACTCTGTTTCTTGATGTAGTTTCTCATGAAACGCTCCGCAAATCACCATATCCACTTCTTTTCTTCCAAAAATCCTTTTAAATGATCTGCAATAACCCAAATTATCTTCTCTCATCATGCCAGATTTAGGCACCCACTTACTAGTTGGGGGAATTTGATTTTCAATGTAGCTCCCCCTGAGCCAGAGTTCTCATTTTAGTTTCTTGAGGAATTCTCAGCATCGGATTCCGGTTCGGACCCATCACAATCATTTCTTACACTTTTCTTCACCCATGTTGTTCATTTCATTCTGGATCTTACTTACATCGACTTTGTCCTTTCCTTTGTCTTGTCTCTGCTCATCCAGTTTTCTATTTACTGGACCTCTTCTTTCATTATTCTTGCTTCAGCAAAATCTTGCACTATGACCAAATCTATTGCAATTAAAGCACACAACATTTCTTTGCTTATTTACTTGATTTCTTCTTGATCTACACTGATTATTCATGTGTCCAAATCCATTGCATGTAAAATAGTAGCCATTGAAATAATTGACATTTCTTCTGTTGTTAGAGTAGTTTATCATCATACTTTTGCAATCATTAGATCTATGACCATACCTTTTACAATTGAAGCATTGACTGGAGAAGATTGGACCACTTTGATTCACTCTATTTCTACATTGAGTAGCTCTATGACCAAATTTATTGCAATTGAAACAATTGCCATTGAAAGATGGATACCTTTGAGCATTAGGTTGTCTTACCGGAGGTCTTCTAGGTCTGTTTCTCCCATTCCTTGATTAAGAATTTCTTTGTCCAGATCTAGAGCTTTGATTTTTCTCATACCCAAGACCATGCTTATCATTAGCCTTCTTCTGACTCTCAAGCAACACTTGAAGTTTAGATGAGCTTATTTTGAACTTCTCCTTGTATTCATTCGCAACTTCTAGGTCATGTCTGAGAATGACAATTTGCCTTTCAAGTTCCTCCTCATTATATCTACATTCTTGTAGATCAGATTTTAGGTGACCAATTGCTCTGTCCATTCTGCAACCTTCTTTTCTTGTTTCCTTCAGAGTTTGATTCAGGTTTTCTTCAGTCTTCTTCCTTTCCTCAATTTCTTTGGGTAGCCTCACCACCCCAGATTCCATCTCATGTTTTAAAACAGAAACTTCTTTTGTCAGCTTCTCACATTCCTTTGTCTTTTCTTCCAAAGCCTCATTCATGCCATTTTCTTCAGTAGAATTAGCCAGCTGCTGAAGTAGTTTCTTCCTCTTTTCCATACATTTTTTTAGTTTTTCTTTTAACATCTCAATGCAATCATCAACATCTTTAAGGTTCGCTTTCAGTTCATTTACTTCTACTTTGGACTGATCAAGATCTTCTAAAGCCAATTGAAGTTGTTCTCTAAGTGAACCCATTGAAACTCATTCCCAGATTTTCCTCAAGCTGTTAAGCTTCTTCCAAGAAACCTTGATCTGATACCAATTGTTGAAATTAGGGCAAACAACTAAGAGGGGGGGTGAATCAATTGTCTTCAAAACTCTAATACTTGCAGCAATTTATCTTCTTTGTCACTTATTAGGAAATTAATGATATAACTATGAAAGCATAAATCAACAACACTTGAGCAGAAACCTAATCAACACACATAACACTAGGATTTTTATGTGGAAACCCAGTTAAGGGAAAAACCACGGTGGGGGTTAACCCATAAGAAATTATACTCTGTTAAAAGTATTACAAATGGGGAAGGAAAATGCCTTCAAGGAGCACTACCTAGAGCTCACTACTCCAAGAGGCTCACTGCCTACAAAAATGATTACAAGAAGATATTGGTTGAACTGATGAATAGCATCTACCAATGCAGAAGTTTAGTTCCAGTTAAGCATAGAATACTAATCTTACACACTTCATCCTTATTCTACCATGTTTCACTCTTAGGCCATAATCAGAGCTTAGATATTTATCTTCGAACTTCTTTTTGCCTTTTTTGCACTTACTCCATCACCACTTCACACACACACACACACCTCAAAACACTCGAATCCATTGTCTATATATATTCGTATCAAGAAATTCAATGAACTGTAGTCGGCTTCAAGAAAACTTAGAACATTTGTTAAGAACTCTACTCTGTCGACTGAATCCATGCACAATCAACAATGCGGACCAAAAACTTGTGTTCTCAAATCATCAATCATGTCAACCAATACCACTAATTATCACAAATTGCTTAACCGATAGATTTTCTTCATTTGGACCAAGATCAAATGCTAGGTCAGCCTATTATTTTTCTGACTGTACTGACTAGCTGGAACCCGATACTGAGATGCTTATAACTTTTGAATCTTTCATCATCGGAGGCTACATTCCTGGATTTAGATAGTCTTGACAATCCTTATTTCTCCCTCAGATCCACAGCATACTGTGATTTACTACGAAGAGATCTGGACCTAGATACTAGACCCTGTCACATGCTCTATTTCTGACTACTCGGACTTAGACAAATCTTCATTCTGACTTCCAGTATGAACAAATTATGTAATGCGGAAATGTAAGATGGACTTAGTTGCCATCAATGACAACACCTATCATGCGTAGCAGTGTCTCTTGCCAACAATAGCTAGTAAATATTGTTCGGCCAATACATACAGTCGACCTTTATGTTTTCTACAGGGTTTGTTTGAGAATAACCTTAAATGGTTTATATACATAATAGCCATTCGGCTTGACAATTACCATCATACTGCTATGTCACAGACCGTAGAATTCAATGTTTGCTATTCATAGCAAAGGATAACATATATTTACCATAATATTTATATATGATACTCTCCACTTTTAAGAGGTATTCATAGATAACACTTGTTTGACGTTCAATATATGGTATAAATATGCAGACATAAGTCTTTGTCAAAGGTATATCAATAGTAATGTAAATCTTATTACGGTCTATTGTGATATCATGCAAAACATTCGGCCTCTTATGGCACACACAATAGGTTTTATCTATAAACATTTATCTATTTGCTTCTCACTGATATAAGCTTGCATTATCAAAGTATATGTAGTATATTATGGATGGTGAGCTACCTATAATGCTAAACAAGAAGAACTGATACTCAGATTTTATTCCTTCTTGTTTCTCCAATACAGAGATCCACCATGCATCTTTACTTTTTTTTGCCTTACTATATGCAAGAGAGAAAACTATTTTATCTTCTCTCCCCACTACCATCGGTTATGCAACTACATAATTAATATCTTCCCTCTTTTCCCTCAGCCATCCATGGCCTCACATGCTGAAAAAGGGGAGTATGTGTTGGCGTTACTACATTGTTCAGTTGGTGCAGTTATGCAGTTGTAGTTCATTTAGTTTCATTTCCCTCAGTTCGTTGTAACTGTAACATGCGTTGTAACTATCAACTCTGCTGCATATATACATGATGTATCTCCACGTTTGATAATAAGCATGAATAAAACTATTTTACTTTGCTTTATTTGGTATCAGAGCGCACTTTGTTTTTGTGCCTATACGAGGATGAGAGGCAACGCCTCATGGATTGCAGCGTGTAGTAGACAGAAATAGTTGTTCAAAATAGGGAGCGCAGGAATAAGCATCTGATGAACAGGGACGTGCCAATACATTTCGGAGTGGATACATAAGGCTACAGATTTATTTCAATTCAACGAACTTGTGTCCTGTACAAAAGATGTGAATAGGAGATAATGTATAGTCTAGTGAATGGCTCACTTCTAGTTTTTGACATTGATGGTCTATGCGAACCTGCTGCTAATATCAGTTTCTCGGTGAACTCGACTATTCTAAAATAGAAGGGCGAATGGATCAGATTCGCGCATCACTCATGTTCCGAAATGAATGATGGAGACTCGACAAATGACAACCTTGGAAGGAAGCATCAAGTTTGGAGGCTTTTGTAGGCAGATTGAAGTCATTTGTGCATCAAGTTTGGAGGCCTTTGTAGGCAGATTGAAGTCATTTGTGCATCGAGTTTGGAGGCCTTTGTAGGCAGATTGAAGTCATTTGTGCTCTCTACTGTAAGCGGTTGTTGCCTGGACTGAAGTTTCTCTATCCAAGCCATTTGTAGCACTCTCCATAAGGCACCTAAAAGAGGAAGACATAGTCTGCAAAACCTGGCAATCAAAGAAAAGTGGATGTCCATTATCGGGTAAGTGCAAGAAGATGGGGGGCCAAAAAGGGGTCTTAAGTGGCCACTTTTTTTCTGAAATCAGGAAATACTGGCCTTGGATGAGAAATTGAGCATAGTTACACTCAAAATTTAGAGATGCAACCAAAACAATGTTCGTAGTGCTCCGAGTCTACTTTCTAAACTACTATTTTGTTTTGAAAATGGCATAGATTAAGGGGTTCAAAAGAGGGAGCCACAGAAATTGGTGTTGTTTCTGTCAAAAAAACATAACATAGCATGTTTTGTGGCTCCCTCAAAAGGTCAACTTTTTTTTGGTATTTTTAAAATCGCTTCGGTGAGAAATTAGCTAATAGCATGTAGTTTATGCCCGATTTTTCTGATAATTTTTTGATGAATATTTGATTTTTTACTAATTTTTAAAGTGGACACATCCTAAAAAACAGAATTTTGGCCGTGCTACCCCTATAAATTTTGAAAACTAATTGAAAATCATTTTTTTATTTTTTTAATATTTGTAGAATGGAGTCTAGTTTCTAAATATGTAATTTTTTTGAAATTTGAATGAATAGTTATTTTACAATGAAAAAAAGACCAAACAGTGGTTTTTGCATAAAAACGGACACACAAACAAAAGAAATTAAAGATGAAAGGCTTAACATTGTTAAAATGTGAAAAAAATCACATCATCAAATAGCTAAGAGAAAGCCTAACATTACCCATGTGTTCGATTTGTTCAACCTTGAAACACGTGCAAATCTGAGGGTTAGCACGAACGAAATTATGTGAAATTTTGAAGAATACAGAAAAACACGTCTGTGACTGTTCATAAGGCACTCCAAGCCTTTGGGTTGGAAATCCAAAGCAAATCCCAAGCCCAAGGCTTGGGATTCCCAAAGCAAGAAATAACGCGAGCGTGTTATAACGCGCTCGCGTTATAACGCGCTCGCGTTATTTATTGCCTTACATTTTTCCCGCAAGCCTGTCTTTTCCCATGTTCAACATAACGCGAGCGCGTTATAACGCGCTCGCGTTATGTCCCACTCAAATTTTTTTACACTCAAGGCTATTCATCATAGGGTTAAGGCATAAAGGATAGAGTTGAAAGGTTTACGGATAAGGGATTAGCGTTTAAGGTATAGTATCGAGCCCGTTGAGGGTCTAGGAATAAGGATAGCGTTTAAGGTTTAGGGATGAGGGATGACAGATTACGGTTGAGGGTCGAGGGATCAAAGTTAAGGGTTGAGGGATTAGGGTTTGACATTAAGGGTTGAGGGTTGAGGTTCAAGGGTCAAGGGTTTAGGGATAGGGTTTAGGGTCGAGGGATTAGGGTTAAAGTAGAGTGTGGAGGGTGTAAGGATTAGGGATAGGGTTGGAGGGTTTAGGGATAAGGGATTAGGGTTTAAGGTATAGTATCAAGTCTGTTGAGAGTTTAGGAATAGGGATAGCATTTAGGGATTAGGGATGAGGGATTATAGTTGAGGGATGATGGATTAGGGTTGAGGGTTGAGGGATTAGGGTTTAGGGATAAGGTTTAGGGTTGAGGGTTTAGGATTAGGGTTTAGGGTTGACGGATTAGCATTTAATGTCGAGGTTAGGGTTAGAGTGTTGAGGGTAGAGGGATTAGGGATAGGGTTTAGGGTTTAAGGTTTAAGGATTGAGGGTTGAGGCTTTAGGGATGAGGGTTTAAGGCTTAAGATATAGTGTCAAGTGTTGAGGGTGTAGGGATAGGGTTTAAGTTTTAAGGGTTAAGGGTTGAGGGATATGGATTAGGGTTTAAGGTATAGTGTTGAGGGTCGAGGGATCAGAGTTAAGGGTTGAGGGATTAGGGTTTGACGTTGAGGGTTGAGGGTTGAGGTTCGAGGGTCAAGGGTTTAGGGATAGGGTTGAGGGTCGAGGAATTAGGGTTAAAGTAGAGTGTGGATGGTATAAGGATTAGGGATAGGGTTGGAGGGTTTATGGATAAGGGATTAGGGTTTAAGGTATAGTATTGATTCTGTTGAGGGTGTAGGAATAGGGATAGCATTTAGGGTTTAGGGATGAAGGATTAGAGTTGGGGGATGACAGATTAGGGTTGAGGGTTGAGGGATTAGGGTTTAGGGATAAGGTTTAGGGTTGAGGGATGAGGGATTAGGGTTTAAGGTATAGTGTTGAGGGTTTAGGGATAGGGTTTAGGGTTGAGGGATTAGGATTTGACGTTGAGGGTTGAGGGTTGAGGTTCGAGGGTCAAGGGTTTAGGGATAGGGTTGAGGGTCAAGGAATTAGGGTTAAAGTAGAGTGTGGAGGGATGACGGATGATAGATTAGGGTTGAGGGTTGAGGGATTAGGGTTTGACGTCGAGGGCTGAGGGTTTAGGGTTAGGGTTGAGAGATGAGGGATCAGAGTTAAGGGTTGAGGGATTAGGGTTTGACGTCGAGGGCTGAGGTTCGAGGGTCAAGGGTTTAGGGATAGGGTTGAGGTTGAAGGGATTAGGGTTTAGGGACAAGGTTTAGGGTTAGGGTTGAGGGATTAGGGTTTAAGGTATAGTGTTGAGGGTTTAGGGATAGGGTTTAGGGTTGAGGGATTAGAGTGAAGGGTTGAGGGACTAGAATTTGGCGTTGAGGGTTTAGGGTTTAGGATCAGGGTTGAAGGTCGAGGGATTAGAGTTAAGGGTTGAGGGATTAGGGTTTGATGTTGAGGATTGAGGGTTGAGGTTTGAGGGTCAACGGTTTAGGGATAGGGTTGAGGGTCGAGGAATTAGGGTTAAAGTAGAGTGTGGAGGGATGACGGATGATAGATTAGGGTTGAGGGTTGAGGGATTAGGGTTTGATGTTGAGGGTTGAGGGTTTAGGGTTAGGGTTGAGAGATGAGGGATCAGAGTTAAGGGTTGAGGGATTAGGGTTTGACGTCGAGGGCTGAGGTTCGAGGGTCAAGGGTTTAGGGATAGGGTTGAGGTTGAAGGGATTAGGGTTTAGGGACAAGGTTTAGGGTTAGGGTTGAGGGATTAGGGTTTAAGGTATAGTGTTGAGGGTTTAGGGATAGGGTTTAGGGTTGAGGGATTAGAGTGAAGGGTTGAGGGATTAGAATTTGGCGTTGAGGGTTTAGGGTTTAAGGTATAGTGTTGAGGGTTTAGGGATAGGGTTTAGGGTTGAGGGATTAGGGTTTGACGTTGAGGGTTGAGGGTTGAGGTTCGAGGGTCAAGGGTTTAGGGATAGGGTTGAGGGTCGAGGAATTAGGGTTAAAGTAGAGTGTGGAGGGATGACGGATGATAGATTAGGGTTGAGGGTTGAGGGATTAGGGTTTGATGTTGGGGGTTGAGGGTTTAGGGTTAGGGTTGAGAGATGAGGGATCAGAGTTAAGGGTTGAGGGATTAGGGTTTGACGTCGAGGGCTGAGGTTCGAGGGTCAAGGGTTTAGGGATAGGGTTGAGGTTGAAGGGATTAGGGTTTAGGGACAAGGTTTAGGGTTAGGGTTGAGGGATTAGGGTTTAAGGTATAGTGTTGAGGGTTTAGGGATAGGGTTTAGGGTTGAGGGATTAGAGTGAAGGGTTGAGGGATTAGAATTTGGCGTTGAGGGTTTAGGGTTTAAGGTATAGTGTTGAGGGTTTAGGGATAGGGTTTAGGGTTGAGGGATTAGGGTTTGACGTTGAGGGTTGAGGGTTGAGGTTCGAGGGTCAAGGGTTTAGGGATAGGGTTGAGGGTCGAGGAATTAGGGTTAAAGTAGAGTGTGGAGGGATGACGGATGATAGATTAGGGTTGAGGGTTGAGGGATTAGGGTTTGATGTTGAGGGTTGAGGGTTTAGGGTTAGGGTTGAGAGATGAGGGATCAGAGTTAAGGGTTGAGGGATTAGGGTTTGACGTCAAGGGCTGAGGTTCGAGGGTCAAGGGTTTAGGGATAGGGTTGAGGTTGATGGGATTAGGGTTTAGGGACAAGGTTTAGGGTTAGGGTTGAGGGATTAGGGTTTAAGGTATAGTGTTGAGGGTTTAGGGATAGGGTTTAGGGTTGAGGGATTAGAGTGAAGGGTTGAGGGATTAGAATTTGGCGTTGAGGGTTTAGGGTTTAAGGTATAGTGTTGAGGGTTTAGGGATAGGGTTTAGGGTTGAGGGATTAGGGTTTGACGTTGAGGGTTGAGGGTTGAGGTTCGAGGGTCAAGGGTTTAGGGATAGGGTTGAGGGTCGAGGAATTAGGGTTAAAGTAGAGTGTGGAGGGATGACGGATGATAGATTAGGGTTGAGGGTTGAGGGATTAGGGTTTGATGTTGAGGGTTGAGGGTTTAGGGTTAGGGTTGAGAGATGAGGGATCAGAGTTAAGGGTTGAGGGATTAGGGTTTGACGTCAAGGGCTGAGGTTCGAGGGTCAAGGGTTTAGGGATAGGGTTGAGGTTGAAGGGATTAGGGTTTAGGGACAAGGTTTAGGGTTAGGGTTGAGGGATTAGGGTTTAAGGTATAGTGTTGAGGGTTTAGGGATAGGGTTTAGGGTTGAGGGATTAGAGTGAAGGGTTGAGGGATTAGAATTTGGCGTTGAGGGTTTAGGGTTTAAGGTATAGTGTTGAGGGTTTAGGGATAGGGTTTAGGGTTGAGGGATTAGGGTTTGACGTTGAGGGTTGAGGGTTGAGGTTCGAGGGTCAAGGGTTTAGGGATAGGGTTGAGGGTCGAGGAATTAGGGTTAAAGTAGAGTGTGGAGGGATGACGGATGATAGATTAGGGTTGAGGGTTGAGGGATTAGGGTTTGACGTCGAGGGTTGAGGGTTTAGGGTTAGGGTTGAGAGATGAGGGATCAGAGTTAAGGGTTGAGGGATTAGGGTTTGACGTCGAGGGCTGAGGTTCGAGGGTCAAGGGTTTAGGGATAGGGTTGAGGTTGAAGGGATTAGGGTATAGGGACAAGGTTTAGGGTTAGGGTTGAGGGATTAGGGTTTAAGGTATAGTGTTGAGGGTTTAGGGATAGGGTTTAGGGTTGAGGGATTAGAGTGAAGGGTTGAGGGATTAGAATTTGGCGTTGAGGGTTTAGGGTTTAAGGTATAGTGTTGAGGGTTTAGGGATAGGGTTTAGGGTTGAGGGATTAGGGTTTGACGTTGAGGGTTGAGGGTTGAGGTTCGAGGGTCAAGGGTTTAGGGATAGGGTTGAGGGTCGAGGAATTAGGGTTAAAGTAGAGTGTGGAGGGATGACGGATGATAGATTAGGGTTGAGGGTTGAGGGATTAGGGTTTGATGTTGAGGGTTGAGGGTTTAGGGTTAGGGTTGAGAGATGAGGGATCAGAGTTAAGGGTTGAGGGATTAGGGTTTGACGTCGAGGGCTGAGGTTCGAGGGTCAAGGGTTTAGGGATAGGGTTGAGGTTGAAGGGATTAGGGTATAGGGACAAGGTTTAGGGTTAGGGTTGAGGGATTAGGGTTTAAGGTATAGTGTTGAGGGTTTAGGGATAGGGTTTAGGGTTGAGGGATTAGAGTGAAGGGTTGAGGGATTAGAATTTGGCGTTGAGGGTTTAGGGTTTAAGGTATAGTGTTGAGGGTTTAGGGATAGGGTTTAGGGTTGAGGGATTAGGGTTTGACGTTGAGGGTTGAGGGTTGAGGTTCGAGGGTCAAGGGTTTAGGGATAGGGTTGAGGGTCGAGGAATTAGGGTTAAAGTAGAGTGTGGAGGGATGACGGATGATAGATTAGGGTTGAGGGTTGAGGGATTAGGGTTTGATGTTGAGGGTTGAGGGTTTAGGGTTAGGGTTGAGAGATGAGGGATCAGAGTTAAGGGTTGAGGGATTAGGGTTTGACGTCAAGGGCTGAGGTTCGAGGGTCAAGGGTTTAGGGATAGGGTTGAGGTTGAAGGGATTAGGGTTTAGGGACAAGGTTTAGGGTTAGGGTTGAGGGATTAGGGTTTAAGGTATAGTGTTGAGGGTTTAGGGATAGGGTTTAGGGTTGAGGGATTAGAGTGAAGGGTTGAGGGATTAGAATTTGGCGTTGAGGGTTTAGGGTTTAAGGTATAGTGTTGAGGGTTTAGGGATAGGGTTTAGGGTTGAGGGATTAGGGTTTGACGTTGAGGGTTGAGGGTTGAGGTTCGAGGGTCAAGGGTTTAGGGATAGGGTTGAGGGTTGAGGAATTAGGGTTAAAGTAGAGTGTGGAGGGATGACGGATGATAGATTAGGGTTGAGGGTTGAGGGATTAGGGTTTGACGTCGAGGGTTGAGGGTTTAGGGTTAGGGTTGAGAGATGAGGGATCAGAGTTAAGGGTTGAGGGATTAGGGTTTGACGTCGAGGGCTGAGGTTCGAGGGTCAAGGGTTTAGGGATAGGGTTGAGGTTGAAGGGATTAGGGTATAGGGACAAGGTTTAGGGTTAGGGTTGAGGGATTAGGGTTTAAGGTATAGTGTTGAGGGTTTAGGGATAGGGTTTAGGGTTGAGGGATTAGAGTGAAGGGTTGAGGGATTAGAATTTGGCGTTGAGGGTTTAGGGTTTAAGGTATAGTGTTGAGGGTTTAGGGATAGGGTTTAGGGTTGAGGGATTAGGGTTTGACGTTGAGGGTTGAGGGTTGAGGTTCGAGGGTCAAGGGTTTAGGGATAGGGTTGAGGGTCGAGGAATTAGGGTTAAAGTAGAGTGTGGAGGGATGACGGATGATAGATTAGGGTTGAGGGTTGAGGGATTAGGGTTTGATGTTGAGGGTTGAGGGTTTAGGGTTAGGGTTGAGAGATGAGGGATCAGAGTTAAGGGTTGAGGGATTAGGGTTTGACGTCGAGGGCTGAGGTTCGAGGGTCAAGGGTTTAGGGATAGGGTTGAGGTTGAAGGGATTAGGGTATAGGGACAAGGTTTAGGGTTAGGGTTGAGGGATTAGGGTTTAAGGTATAGTGTTGAGGGTTTAGGGATAGGGTTTAGGGTTGAGGGATTAGAGTGAAGGGTTGAGGGATTAGAATTTGGCGTTGAGGGTTTAGGGTTTAAGGTATAGTGTTGAGGGTTTAGGGATAGGGTTTAGGGTTGAGGGATTAGGGTTTGACGTTGAGGGTTGAGGGTTGAGGTTCAAGGGTCAAGGGTTTAGGGATAGGGTTTAGGGTCGAGGGATTAGGGTTAAAGTAGAGTGTGGAGGGTGTAAGGATTAGGGATAGGGTTGGAGGGTTTAGGGATAAGGGATTAGGGTTTAAGGTATAGTATCAAGTCTGTTGAGAGTTTAGGAATAGGGATAGCATTTAGGGATTAGGGATGAGGGATTATAGTTGAGGGATGATGGATTAGGGTTGAGGGTTGAGGGATTAGGGTTTAGGGATAAGGTTTAGGGTTGAGGGTTTAGGATTAGGGTTTAGGGTTGACGGATTAGCATTTAATGTCGAGGTTAGGGTTAGAGTGTTGAGGGTAGAGGGATTAGGGATAGGGTTTAGGGTTTAAGGTTTAAGGATTGAGGGTTGAGGCTTTAGGGATGAGGGTTTAAGGCTTAAGATATAGTGTCAAGTGTTGAGGGTGTAGGGATAGGGTTTAAGTTTTAAGGGTTAAGGGTTGAGGGATATGGATTAGGGTTTAAGGTATAGTGTTGAGGGTCGAGGGATCAGAGTTAAGGGTTGAGGGATTAGGGTTTGACGTTGAGGGTTGAGGGTTGAGGTTCTAGGGTCAAGGGTTTAGGGATAGGGTTGAGGGTCGAGGAATTAGGGTTAAAGTAGAGTGTGGATGGTATAAGGATTAGGGATAGGGTTGGAGGGTTTATGGATAAGGGATTAGGGTTTAAGGTATAGTATTGATTCTGTTGAGGGTGTAGGAATAGGGATAGCATTTAGGGTTTAGGGATGAAGGATTAGAGTTGGGGGATGACAGATTAGGGTTGAGGGTTGAGGGATTAGGGTTTAGGGATAAGGTTTAGGGTTGAGGGATGAGGGATTAGGGTTTAAGGTATAGTGTTGAGGGTTTAGGGATAGGGTTTAGGGTTGAGGGATTAGGATTTGACGTTGAGGGTTGAGGGTTGAGGTTCGAGGGTCAAGGGTTTAGGGATAGGGTTGAGGGTCAAGGAATTAGGGTTAAAGTAGAGTGTGGAGGGATGACGGATGATAGATTAGGGTTGAGGGTTGAGGGATTAGGGTTTGACGTCGAGGGCTGAGGGTTTAGGGTTAGGGTTGAGAGATGAGGGATCAGAGTTAAGGGTTGAGGGATTAGGGTTTGACGTCGAGGGCTGAGGTTCGAGGGTCAAGGGTTTAGGGATAGGGTTGAGGTTGAAGGGATTAGGGTTTGGGGACAAGGTTTAGGGTTAGGGTTGAGGGATTAGGGTTTAAGGTATAGTGTTGAGGGTTTAGGGATAGGGTTTAGGGTTGAGGGATTAGAGTGAAGGGTTGAGGGATTAGAATTTGGCGTTGAGGGTTTAGGGTTTAGGATCAGGGTTGAAGGTCGAGGGATTAGAGTTAAGGGTTGAGGGATTAGGGTTTGATGTTGAGGATTGAGGGTTGAGGTTTGAGGGTCAACGGTTTAGGGATAGGGTTGAGGGTCGAGGAATTAGGGTTAAAGTAGAGTGTGGAGGGATGACGGATGATAGATTAGGGTTGAGGGTTGAGGGATTAGGGTTTGATGTTGAGGGTTGAGGGTTTAGGGTTAGGGTTGAGAGATGAGGGATCAGAGTTAAGGGTTGAGGGATTAGGGTTTGACGTCGAGGGCTGAGGTTCGAGGGTCAAGGGTTTAGGGATAGGGTTGAGGTTGAAGGGATTAGGGTTTAGGGACAAGGTTTAGGGTTAGGGTTGAGGGATTAGGGTTTAAGGTATAGTGTTGAGGGTTTAGGGATAGGGTTTAGGGTTGAGGGATTAGAGTGAAGGGTTGAGGGATTAGAATTTGGCGTTGAGGGTTTAGGGTTTAGGATCAGGGTTGAAGGTCGAGGGATTAGAGTTAAGGGTTGAGGGATTAGGGTTTGATGTTAAGGGTTAAGGTTCGAGGGTTTGATGTTGAGGGTTGAGGGTTGAGGTACATTTCGGTGTGACATTTAAATTGTCTTGCCGATATACACTGTAAAGGTTATTTTGTGGACTTTCAAGGATTTTTTCACCTGTGTTAATGTTCAACTTGTTTCGCTCTGCATCAAGGGATTACGGTTTGACGTTGAGGGCCGAGGTTCGAGGGTCAAGGGTTTAGGGATAGGGTTGAGGTTGAAGGGATTAGGGTTTAGGGACAAGGTTGAGGTTGAGGGATTAGGATTTGACATTGAGGGTTGAGGGTTTAGGGATAGGGTTGAGGGATTAGGATTTGACATTGAGGGTTGAGGGTCAAGGGATCAGAGTTGAGGGTTTAGGGTTTAGAGATCTATAGGAGGACAAAACGCGAGCGCGTTATAGCGCGAGCGCGTTATAACGCGAGCGCGTTATAACGCGCTCGCGTTTTGTAATTCTACTAAAACGGTAAAAAAGTGGTTACCCCCGTGATCCAGGCCCACATGCTCTGTTTTCTTACTGATTCTGCGCGTGCTCCGACAAAAAAGAAGTGCTTTCATGCTATTGGGAAGTTCACATGCACATTTGACACATTGTACCACCTTTGCATGATCTTTCCACCACCTTTTCTGCTTTGCCAACTTGAGAAGGAGGAAATAACATAGTTTTCAAACCAAATTTGATATATATCTATACAAGTTTCAATTTTTGTAGTATTGCAATGTTAATTTTGATTCAATTTTAAGAATTTAACATTGAAAAGGAAGCAAGTGGTGAAAAACTCAAATTGTTGAGGAGTTTGATGCAAGAAGATAAAAACACTACATAATTGGGTACTCTCTCCATTCAAATCTTCGTTTTTTAGGTATGTCAAGTCTTTACATGCATGTTCTTTACATTTTCTTTATTTCGGATTGAATTACTTTATCATGCATTATCATACATGTTTAAAATAGACACATTTCCAATCAAGAAAGCAACCTACAATCTCACATGATGCCATGTATATTTTCTACACTTGGGCTCTTTAATAATTATGTGTAATAAACAAACCTTAGTTCATACCATGATGTCAAACTATACAAGAATAAATCCTTACAACATAAAAAAAATACAATCCCACTATTATCATGTATTCATTTCTTAAGAACTAATATTGGTCTCTTTATCATGCTACAGACAAATTCTCCGTCATGCCGAGGAAACGATCAAGAATTAAACCAACACAGGAAGAGATAGAAGCTAAGAATGCAAAGAAAGCAATGGCTATGAGGGAACTTCGTGAGAAGAGGAAATTGGACACGATAAATGAAGACATACCAATTGAAGAGGAACCACAACCATCACAAAGAGATATGGTATTGGCGGCACAAAGAGAACGAATGCAAAAACTTCGTGGTACGAGAGATTTAAATACCATAGTTGGAGACACATCCTTTATCGCAAGACAACATGTAGGGACACCATCTACCACATCTCAAGTTGAGAGTACATCATCACTCACATGTGATGAAGGAGGTACGCCATCGTTCCCACCTCAACCTCAAGGTATGTCATCTATTCCATCTTCGATCGAAGGTATGCCATCTAACCCATCTCATTTAAATATTGATGAAATTCCTAATGTTGAGATGAATTTACCTAACTTGACACCACCTAGAATTTTGCATAGAAAGCCAAAGTATTTGATTGATATTGATGAGAATATTTTGCAGCCAATGGAAGGTAAGATTCCAAAACGCACTTGTAGAAGATATGCTAATAAGATTTGGAGATTGTTCTTTGAAAAGTTAAATGAGACTGCAAGATGTCAACTATTCGTTGAAATGATGCGAAGTATAAAGTATAGGTCTATCATGAAGATTCTTGGGTTGAGAACATCAGAGGCTTCAAGTGAAAAATCTATTGTCAAGAATCTAATGAGTGCGTATGAGAGTGTGGGTAACACCTCACGCACAAAAGATAGTAATGCAACACGGCGTGTGATTACATCGACTATAGTAAGTAGTCAAACGAGGAAAGCTCGTCTTATTAGAAAGACAAGTCAAAAATTGAGAATTAATAGGAAAACTTTATCAAGAGCCGTTGGAAGACGCCAAAGAATTGAGGACACTAATGCCAATGAATTATGGGCGTTCTCAGGGAGACTACCACGAAAAGATAAACCAATTGTTGAAGCATTGAGGTCACTAATTGAAGACTTTTGGAAGAATTACACAAGGGTATCTCCGAATCAAAGGGATGTGGTAAGAAGGAGAATTGGTAGTCAGAACCGCGAGCCACATCCAAAGCATTTTTTGGATGAGACTCAAACACAGTTTTATGGTAAATTTCTAGAGAAGTATCCTCAAATTAAAATTTGTCAAAGATATTTTGAAATGCTAAAACCTTTCTATGTTAAGATAAATCACACACGCACTACTTGTTGTTGTAGATTACATATTGAATTTTCTAACCATTTTGATGCTTATAGGTCTATATGTTTAGATATGCATACTAACAATGATTTGCAGGGTTGTGCCATATGTGCCCCACCAACATCTTCAAGAGATTTCATATCAAGAATTTTATGTGAAAGAGAGGAAGGTCAAATATTCTACAAGAAATTATGCTTGGATGGCACATGTCATCGTTGCGGTGGCTTGCAACATTTGCCAATATGTGAACATATGGAAATAACACATGCGGTTGGAAATGAACTAGTAGAATTTGGCAAGTATAAAACAGTGGCATACAATACAAAAGATGGTAAAGAAGCAAAGAGGTGTGAATTAGTTATTGAAAAGATTCCAGTGTATCAGTTTATGCCTATATTTCGTGACAGCATAGTGTATGAGTATGCAAGACATGCCCATAGAGCTCGATGGTTGGACTTGCAATTCAAGTTATGCAAGGACACATTTCCAGTTGGTAGCATTGTTTCAGTCGTCGACTTTGCAGAGAACTACAGTCTACAGCCACAGCGTGAGGTGCAATCACAATATTACAACTCCACACAGGTTTCTATATTTGTGCACATCGCATTCATTCATGCGAATGATAGTACAGAGGATGACAGAAAGATCATAAGGGAGTATCATTTCTATATTAGTGATGATCGCACGCATTCTACGGAGTTCGTGCAAGGTTGCTTTCAGGTGTTCTATAATGATTTGGCTAGAAGGGGCATATCGTTCAGTCAGCATATCATATGGTCGGATAATTGTGCATCACAATTCAAGAACTCGCAGAATTTCTATTGGCTGAGTAGGAGGCATAATTTTACAGGTATTCAACATATGTGGAACTTTTGTGAGGCCGGGCATGGAAAGGGGGAGCATGATGGTGCAGGAGCATGTATCAAAAGAGCCATAGCACGAGAAGAGTTAAAGTATAAAGACAATGCAAAGTTGACAGATGCAAAATCGATTGTCGAGTGGTGTAATGCTTCCATGGGTCCAGGTAATGAAGGTAAGTCTTTAGTTCGTAGATTTTTTTGGTTGATAGATGATACTAACATTGCACCATATGAGGATTGTTGTACACTGACAGGATCAAATGAGATGCACTCTTTCAGAAGTTCAATTGCAGGTTCATGGAGTATCCATACACGAAAGATGTCATGCTTTTGTTCTTCCTGTACAATTCAAGTCTGGGATGAGTGCGAGTCAAAGGAGTGGGTTGACGAATGGCAGTTAAGTTATCTTAGCCCACTTGACACGTATCGACCCCCGACGGCACTGGAACTAACACAGATGGAATCGTCAGTTGACTTTGACCACATATCAGATTTAGTTCAACCAGGTAATATAGGGCACATATATGCATCTAATTTCATCTAGTTCAACCAGGTAATGTCATCTTACTTTGTAGTGTTTTTGTAATGTTGACTAATTTCATCTAATTTGCTACACATATCAATGTAGGACACGTATATGCAGTTATTGTAGATGAAGATAATGAAGAGGGAACAGATTATTACTTATGCCATTGTGTTGAGGCCAAAAAGAAATTGGAGGCCCCTGTTACAGATGGAGAAAACATCGAATACCCTACAGGATCAGTGGTTATTACTGGAACATGGCTTAGAAGGTACCCACATAAGAGTGTTAATATTTGGCTATTTCAGGACTTTGACATGCATCGAAAGATTCTTCATTACTCGAACCTTGTCGTGGCATCCAATGTTCATTTGATAAAGTATCGGGGTAGACCTTTGAACAAAATATTGTGGAAGGTGCGTGAGTCTGACCATGAAGCAATACTTGACACAATAAAGAGTAGAGCAGATCCAGATGGTTCATTGGATTAATTTGTAAGTATTCACGTTGATTTTGTAAAGTTATGTTACATTGAGTTGTAAGTATGCACATTAATTTGTAAGGTTTGTCTTTTTTTATTTCCTCCTGCATTTTTACACATATGTACACATTTTTCCATCATCATGTTATGCATTTTTGGTGTCCTGCTCCTGATGCGACCAAACTCATAACTCACCCTACTAGACACCATTTGATGATCTCTCCAACACTCTGGATCCAGGGCGCCCAATCATGATGATGACCTATATACCATTCTCCCAAGGCGCTCATAATGAATGAATGATAAGGAGCGCCTTGACCTCTATAATCAAGGTGATTTTAAGTCACTTTGAGTCATTTGGGGTCAGTTTGAGTCTTTGAGTCATGTTGCAAAAAAGTGTCAATGTTGTCAAGTTGCACAAAGCAACCTTTGCATTTTTGGTGTCTTGCTCGTGATGCGACCAAACTGACTGTTCCAACGCGTCCGAATGGGTACATTTATGCCAGGCATGGTCCTATTTCTCACCCAAACATGTCGAAACAGTCGGAGCTACATTGTACCGACGATATCCCTGAAGAGTCCAAAGTGCAAAAAGGCAGCAATCTTTGACGAGATGTTACTCAAAAATCATGTCACTTAGAAACATTCCGTCTGAGGCAACGGGATCACGTAGAGTGCCTCTACAATAACCTCTCTCGGTTTTTTATAGCTCTGAGGCATTTGCCCGTGGTGAAAGGTTTTCTGTTGCCCTAAAAATCATCAGAAGGAGGCAGTGTAAAGTTGCAAAGGGGTGTAACTTTCGTCCTGCTCCTGATGCGACCAAACTGACTGTTCCAACGCGTCCGAATGGGTACATTTATGCTAGGCATGGTCCTATTTCTCACCCAAACATGTCGAAACAGTCGGAGCTACATTGTACCGACGATATCCCTGAAGAGTCCAAAGTGCAAAAAGGCAGCAATCTTTGACGAGATGTTACTCAAAAACCGTGTCACTTAGAAACATTCCGTCTGAGGCAACGGGATCACGTAGAGTGCCTCTACAATAACCTCTCTCGGTTTTTTATAGCTCTGAGGCATTTGCCCGTGGTGAAAGGTTTTCTGCTGCCCCAAAAATCGTCAGAAGGAGGCAGTGTAAAGTTGCAAAGGGGTGTAACTTTCGTCCTGCTCCTGATGCGACCAAACTGACTGTTCCAACGCGTCCGAATGGGTACATTTATGCTAGGCATGGTCCTATTTCTCACCCAAACATGTCGAAACAGTCGGAGCTACATTGTACCGACGATATCCCTGAAGAGTCCAAAGTGCAAAAAGGCAGCAATCTTTGACGAGATGTTACTTGAAAATCGTGTCACTTAGAAACATTCCGTCTGAGGCAATGGGATCACGTAGAGTGCCTCTACAATAACCTCTCTCGGTTTTTTATAGCTCTGAGGCATTTGCCCGTGGTGAAAGGTTTTCTGTTGCCCTAAAAATCGTCAGAAGGAGGCAGTGTAAAGTTGCAAAGGGGTGTAACTTTCGTCCTGCTCCTGATGCGACCAAACTGACTGTTCCAACACGTCCGAATGGGTACATTTATGCTAGGCATGGTCCTATTTCTCACCCAAACATGTCGAAACAGTCGGAGCTACATTGTACCGACGATATCCCTGAAGAGTCCAAAGTGCAAAAAGGCAGCAATCTTTGACGAGATGTTACTCAAAAACCGTGTCACTTAGAAACATTCCGTCTGAGGCAACGGGATCACGTAGAGTGCCTCTACAATAACCTCTCTCAGTTTTTTATAGCTCTGAGGCATTTGCCCGTGGTGAAAGGTTTTCTGCTGCCCCAAAAATCGTCAGAAGGAGGCAGTGTATTAAGTCAGGATGAAAGCCTATTCACTCTAGGCGCCTGTTTTTGACCAAATCACACATGCGCCTTGAACAACTCTGTCTTCAAGGCACTTTTCTCTAATCTCTGTAACTCTCCAAATCCACTAAGGCACAAATTTTACCTCTTGGGCTCAAGATATAGGTTCTTCATCCAAGGCGCCAGAATGGTCCAAAGGCGCATTTCACCTCTAACCTCACCTCTGACCTTACTTGGAGGCGCTAAACCTCATCTCATTGCTCTCCTCCATTACAAGCGCTCACTTACCTCAATCTTGGGCGCATACCAACATCCCAACATCCAAATCACCTAGGCGCTCAAAACCTTCAAGACTCAAGGTGCATTTTATGATCAAACAAGGTATCTCCTGAACAAGGCGCTCATAGTCTCATCAGGGCGTTAATCATCATCATGAGCACTCATATTGTTCTAGGCGCACAATTATCTCTGGAATGCTCAAGGCGCACATACCCTTCTCTAGGCTAGTTTACACTTATTCAAGGCGCTCATTCCAAACTTACATGAACTACTCATTACAAGACGCACAAACTAGATGATCCTAGGGCATAAGGGTGCTCATAGGAGTTGTTATGTGTCATTTTGGCCAAGGTTTTCTGGAGCAGTGAAGACATTAGGCAGGGGATGATCGTTTGGATAGTTTTGAATGCTTTATTTCTCCTTGTTTAAACTAGGCGCTCACTGAGGATTGGAGTAGCCTTTGCACCCTCACATCACGTTAATCGGCGTTTCAAAGGCAATCATAGTATAGGAAGATTTGCGCCTTGAAGAAGAGAGTTATCTGGTGAGTGCTTAGGAGTTCTGGCGCCTAGGGGAAAGGTCTAGGTAGAGCGCCTTCAGACTTTCACAGTGAAGTGCCTTAAGGAGTTGGATGATGTTTTTAGCGCCTTAAGGATGATGATGGAGCGCTTTGGAGTCAGGTTAGTCTGGAGCACCTTAAGAAGGTAAAGCACTTCAAATGTAAACACAAGTGTTTTGAGCGCCCTAATGAGAAGTTGTCTTGGCACCATAAGTTGTTCAAACGAAGATATGCGCCTTGGATAGTTGCAAAGACCTAATTTAGCGCCCAAGGTTGGAAGACTCTTTGTGAGCGCCCAGTGTTTGAAAGCTCTTTGTGTTTGGTGCATTAAAATGAATTTGGCACCTAAATAGTATTGAAACACTCAACTGAGCGCCTAAAGCCCATGAGAGAAGTGATATGTGCCTTGATAGGAATATCATGGAAGATGAGTTTACTGAATGGCGCCTTGAATGACTTGGTTGATTAAGTGTTTTAGCACCTAGATATGGGATGAATCATTGAGCGCCTTTGGTTGAGATGATGTCAGCACCTTTGAGATTATAACACCTTGGAGTCAAGTTCGAAGGAGCACCTTGAGAAGGTAAAACACTTCAAATGTTTTCAAGGAATTGGAGAAGTCACTTAGTGCCTAGAAGGAATTCCAGAGCAAGAGGGTTGGAGCGCCTTGAGCTTCAAGTCAGATATGCGCCTAGACCTCTACCCTTTAGCAAGTTGAAGCCCTCTGAGCCTTGACAACGTGAGAATGCCTTATAGTGAATATGCGCCTTGGGCAAGGTTGAATACAAAGTTGAGGAGTATATCATAATGAGTAAGTGCACTGTAGGGTTAGATGATAAAGACTAGTGCCTTGAGTGTCTTGGTCAAAATTTTGACGTGAGAAGTCTTGCAAGATCAAACCCTGGAGTGCGCCTTAGAGAGAACCTATTGATCCTTTGCTTTGACAAGATTTGGGCGCCAGAATGATCCTTAATAAATGGAATGTATCTACACCAATTTTGCGCCTTTAGGGAAGTGATGGTGGCCAGAATGATCCTTAATCTCATATTTGTGCGCCTAGGTCTAGAAGCAAGATTTGAGCGCCTTAGGATAGGGTTTTTTGCACCTTGTCTTGGAGAGTGAATTTGCGCCTTGGATGATGTTGAAGCACCTTGGGATGAAATGCGCCCAAACTTATAGAGGGCCTTCAGTGAGGGAGTTGAAGAGAGTGCTTAGAGGAAGGATAGCCTTAAGATCAAACTAAGTACTTAGAAACCTAAGATTAGCGCCTTATTTGAAGTTATACACCTATTCTGGCGCCAGAGAGTGAGTTTGAGTGTGAAGAAGTGAATGTCTGCGCCTTGAAGGGGATACAAAGGGAAGATGATGTACCTTGATGGGTTGATGATGGAAATTTGCGTTTTGGAGCTAAATGTGCGCCTTGAAGGAGATAGTGCATAGAGGTACAATGAATCTTTCGGAGAACATGGATAGACAACTAAGTCTCCAACTTGAGTCTTCTAAGTGAATTGGATAATGAAGAGAGTCTAGTCATTTTGGGCGCTAGTATCAGGATGAATCATCCAAAATGGGTGCCTAGAACTAGAAGGCGCCAATGCATGAGTTCAAGGATCCTCCATTGGAGCGCCTAGCCCAGATGGCTATAGATTGAAAGTTTTAAAGCTAAGTGATGTCTCTTACGTGAATTCCTAGCCCAGGTGCATGTGTTGGGAAAAACTCTTTGGCTCTGGCGCCTAGAATTGGGAGCTTTGTAAGATGCACCAATTGATGAAACATTTCCATTTTGCGCCTAGAATAGAACTCTCTCACATAGTTGAAATTGACTTGATAGAAGGAGATAAGTCTTAAGGACTAGTTTGGCGCCTCACTTGCCTATCTCACCTTTGAAATGTGCTTTGGTTGATGATCATCATTGATGGAACCTAGTGAAATGTAAAGCTATTTGCATCTCCAGAGGATCAAAATTGGATTAGGAGATCATCCTTGCAGTTGAGATTGACAGAGAAGTGTTAAAGGAATCACTTCAAATGGGCGCCTAAGCTAGTTGAGGCGCATATCAATTCCACTGTAACTCCAGACTGACGCTTAGGATCCAGTCATCTCCTAAGGCGCAGTTCCATTCACCCATGACCTCGCTTGGCGTCTAAAACTTGGAAACTCCTTTGGAAAGCTCCTGTTGCGCCTAGAAGATGAGTTTGGGATATCAACTTGCAAAAGGCTTAGAAACTCTTCAAAGATGTTAGGCACAATCCCATGGCACTGGAGCTCAGTTTTGGCGCCTTCAAGGAATAGCACATGAAGGAACTTGGGAGGTCAGGTGCTTGTAAAAGGGAACACCTTGGAACATCTTCCAGGGGTTGAAGTAGTAAGAAAACATCAAGTGAGTCTAGGCGCACTCCCTTGTGTGAACAGTTTAGCTCTGGCGCCTAGCCACAGAGTGAGCCAGAAGAAGTAGTTTGGACATTAGAAGATAGGCGCTCATTCTACAATGAAGCATTCCACCTTCCTAATCAACAAAGACTTGCAAGAATTGACAAAGGAAGCTAAGGCGCACCTTCTACTTGTTTCCACCTCCAGAATGCGCCTAACCTTGAAAGGGGGTTCAAAGATGTTTGTTAGACCTTTTCACTCAAGGCACTCACCTTAGGCGCACTTTCTAAGTCCTTGTCACCTCAAGGAAACACCTAGTTTGGAAGGCGCTTGCCCTGTTCTCCACTCCTTTCAATTGGCGCCTAGAACACAGAATGCATGAAAGGAGCGCCTAGACTCCAGAGGGCTGATTTGGGCGCCTAGCATTTAAAACACTTTCATAATGATGATGTTTTGGCGCCTACTCTTGGAAACAATCCAGAGCATCCATAAACTCTAATTGGCACCTAATGTTGACAAGGCGCAACTTCAGGAGGAGGTCACCTCAACTTGGCGCCCAAGTCAGAAAAACCTGTAAATCCTTCAAATATGCACCTACCTTGTGAGGTGATGAGTTGAACATTCTAAATCTTCAAATGTTGCTCAAATAAGGAAGACATTGTAACATCAAGGCTTCAAGGCCTGTCCTTGTATTTCCATTGAATGAGTTGTACTTCATGCTATTGAAAGCATTTTCCATGTAATAAGACATTGCAAGTTGATTGAATCAAGTAACAAGACAAGTACCCAACTCTAATGTTGTTTCATTCAAATAGTTATCTTGATGTATATCTTTATGTTATTGAAGTAGTTGATGAATTGTTAGCAAGTAAAAGTGTTTAAGTAAGGAAAATTTTTCGTAGAACTAGTTGGGTATCTTACACTTACACCATGCCTATCCATCAAACATCACAATGCAATCAAAATCCTAACAACATGCCCATGATCCAAGATCAAGTGCAATCATGCAAAGATATTATCAATCACAAGCCTATTAAGAATGAACTAGAGTCTTCTAGTACCATACTTTTCCATCAAACACCATCATGTAATCCATGGCCTATCAAGCCTATCAAAGAAAATGCAAACATCCTATGTAATACAATCAGACTTTAAATATTTGAAGTAGCCATCTACAAATATCCATTCAAAAGTGGATTTATAATGCAAGTATGGACGCCATCAATAAAAAAGATTTGTATTAACCAAATATCCATATACGCATACATCAATATCTGTCGATATAAGTATAACATATATACAAAATAGCCATATAGGCTTACAAGAATGCCATATAGGCATACAATGTCAACTATGTACAATACAAAATATATGTCCACAAATGCCATATAGGCATACAACAGAGGAACACAATAAAAAGTCATTCCCCTCTAGCTGGTGAAGAGAATAAATCACGAGCAGCCTTTGATCTTCTAGGGGATGGAGACATGCATGTGGGTGGTCTACTACGAACCCGAGGGCTACTTCTCCTATTTAGTTCTTCCTGCACCTTTACCTGTTACAAAAAAAAGTATAGATATTAATATATAGAAATTACATGTTATAAAAAAATGAAACATTTAACAAAATAATCACTTACCGCTAACATATAATCTGTCTGCTCGCTTGCCTCAGTAGAAGGAAAAGGCCCTGGTGATGTCATGTCCTATAGAAACCATCCAGATAGAAATTAAACTTCAAATCAATAATCTTTTGATTTTTCAAAAATAGACAACTATAACAATGAATGTAAATTGAAATTTACTAATCTGCCTCATACCCCTGTCAATGCCATAGAGCTATGAATTGCAGAGGCCACACCCTGCTCCATTGCCCTATGAACATGGGGAGGTGTATCCGCAGCCTGCATCATCTGGAAATAAAACAACATTATTCAATTACGAAAACTATAATAGTGATGCAAATCATGGCTCCTAACATACACACACGCTCATCTAAACATGGAAGTACACACAATAAAACACACAAATCACATACAAAAATTTAGTAAGTACAATTCATTCATTAAACTATTTATTTTATTACCTCCGTAAAGCTTTGAAGTCCACCACCGCTGGCAGGTGTTGCCATGAAATCTACAGTGTTAACCTATTCAACATCCAAAATCAGAAATTAGAATACCATTCATATAATGATGCTATTCACATGTAATATTTATAATTGTTTATTAGTTACATACCTCGACAGTAGATGATCTAGTGAAAAATGTAGGTGGAGAACCACTGAAAACTGCATCGACGCTATGACCCTGAAATTTCATTAAAATCATCAATTTAAATTAGTTAATCTTGTATTTCAAAAATAAAATTTAATAAATTAAATTCAATAAACTTGCTAATATTTACCTGAGTATCAAGGCCGAAAGTCTCACTCAGGAGGGTATCTGTCATCGCCATCTGCTCAGCTGCAGATGTAGCCTGTGCACCTGCGTCCTGACTGTCCATGGGGTCATAACCACAGGCTGACCCGCAAGCCTGGCAAGTATGCGGTGGGACCCTACTCCTCGCACTATCTCCCAACCCACTCTGTGTTGCAGGATCGGCATGCTCTATGATGCTCTGGGTCAAGGCACTAATCGACCTCAGTGTATCGACCTCAACACTCTCCTTCACAATGGAAGGAATAGAAACATGCTCGTGGGCTGGTCTGCTGATTACTCGTCTCACTACCCGCTGTGGGTCAAGACGTGCCCCTGGTCTATCCTGTGCTGAGCCCCCACCTCTACCCTGGAAGTCCCGCATATCAAAATAGTTTGGCACTTTATTGAGGACAAACTCGGAGTAGAGTTTCCTCAAAAAGTATTGCGGGACCTCATTGTTATTGCATGGAGGATGGTCAAAAACCATCCACCACCTCTGCCCGAAATTGTCCCTTATCGCTTGGTTGTTGCACCAATGGATAGGGAACCTCTTGCATGTAATGGGTGGAGGTTGATTTGTTTGTGGGTTTGTGAAAATTGAACACAAGTCTACTTTTGTAATTTGTAATTTTTTGACATCTTGATATGACAATTTATCTGCATAGTAATCTCTAAACTCTCTCTTTTTATCGGTCCAACTAGTTATTTGCTTGCTAATTGAATTTACATTTGATAACATAGACTCAAGAGATTCGGCAAGCATGGACCTATGCAAGGTTGAAGTGGAAGGATCTTTCAACCTTGCAATTATATCTTCAATTTGTTTTTTGTTGTTTTCAATTTCCCCCATTATATTATCTTGTGTTCCAGGGGCATGTCGAGGAATGAATGGAGGAGGTTGTTGTTCTGCAGGTATTTCTTCCTCAAGATTTTGTGGATTTTGAGGATTTTGAGGAGGAGGAGGAGGTGCATTAACATTTCCTACAATTAATAAAATATGCATCAAAAATCAACACAAAACCTACCTATTTAGGAAGAAATTCAAACAAAAAAACAAAGATAACTCACCCCTTTGGCGTGCTCGACGTCGCGGTGGCATTTCGGTGATGAATCGACAAATCTTTTGTGTTGAACGGTGTTTTGTAGAACGCGAGCGCGTTTTTGAAGGGTTTTAAGCCGCGGGCGGAGGAAAAACTCACAATGGAATGAACTAAAATGAAATGACAGCGTTTTTTTTTTTATATGAAGCGCTTTATAACGCGAGCGCGTTATAACGCGCTCGCGTTATAACGCGCTCGCGTTATGGCTCGGCAATGACGAGCCTTAGGCTTGTCATTGCCAAGCCATAACGCGAGCGCGTTATAACGCGCTCGCGTTATGCCTAAATTTTTTTTCAAAAATTTTTGGCCACTTTTTGGCCCCCCATCTTTTTGCACTTACCCTATCATCTCAAACTGGTATGTATTGAAGTGTGTATAGAAGTGCAAATTTTATAAGAAAATATATATAAGTCTGAGTAAGAAGTCAATCTTTTGAGTATTATCTAAATGGAGATCCCATTAGACAAGTATTCTGGTTCCAATTTTCATACTTGGAGAATGAAAATTCAAATGCAACTAATGAATAAAAATTTATGGGCAATAGTAAGTGGAAAGGAAAAAGCACCTACAGATGCAAATAAGTTATTAGATTGGAGTAGTAGAGATGATAAAGCCAAGGCTATAATTGGTCTTGCTCTTTCTGACACTGAATTGCACCATATTGATTTGGATAAATCATCAGCCGAAATTTGGGATAATCTGAATAAATTGTTTGGAGCAAAAGCTGTTAATGCAAAATTTTCTCTAAAACTTCAATTATTTCGATTTAAGATGGAAGATGGAATTACAATGTCAAATCATATAAGTAACTTGCAGTCTCTCATTAGACAGCTAGCAGAGGTTAAGGTTACAGTAGATGATGATGATGCTAGGGCCATCCTATTAAATAGCTTGCCTTCAAAATACAACAATGTTGTTTTTACTCTCAGTCAAATATCTTCACAAACTCTAGAAGGTATGATTTTTGCTCTTCTATCAGAAGAGAAGAGAACAACAGAAGATTCAGAAGATGATCCTCAGGAGAAAGCGTTATTTTCAAGAAACAATTACAAGAGATTAGAGAGAATCAAATGTTTTTATTGTAAGAAAAATGGTCACATAGCTTGGGATTGTAGAACTCGAGCGAGTGATGTTCTTAAAGGAAAGCTCAAAAATGAAGGAAATCTTGCTTGCATTGAAGATGATAAGGATCCACCAGATATTGAGGATGAGGATCCACCAGATGGTGCTATTAATTTCTGTGGATATGCCCTTTAAGCAAGGTCATATTGGAGGCAGGCGGCATCGGAGGATGGAGGATTTTCCATCATCTCAAGTTAGCTTCTCGCTTTGAGATGATGCTTTGCATGAGAAGCGTTTTTGGTTTTGGTTGTTTTGTTTTTCTTTGTTATTGCTGACAGAGCTAACAGATTTGAAGAATGTATGTTTTTTTTGAAGATTTTGTTTCGGAGACAGGTTTGGGGTTTGGTGTTGAGCTCAATATGGATTGTTGTCCAGCGAGCTTCAAAGAGTATATGATCTTGAATTATACCCTTTCGCGGTCACTAGACAACATGGCAGAGATCTGTCATATCTCTTAGGGGCCATTGTCGAATAATTCAAGACTCTGTGATTTGAGAGCTTGGGACTAAAGAGCTTAAGAACACAGCTCGAAGCGACGCCTTTCCAAGGGTAGACGAGACAGCATGATGGAGCCTTGCTTGGTTTAGGATTTGTTCTTTGGGGGAAGATCTTCTATAAAATATGTATTCATATTATGTAATCAGCTTTGTTGAAGTTTTTTAGCATTCAGGGGGGGTACCTTGGTACTATTGCAGGAACAATGTAATAAGGGGGGGAATGTTGGCGTTACTACATTGTTCAGTTGGTGCAATTATGCAGTTGCAGTTCATTCAGTTTCATTTCCCTCAGTTCGTTGTAACTGTAACATGCATTGTAACTATCAACTCTGCTGCATATATACATGATGTATCTCCACATTTGATAATAAGCATGATTAAAACTATTTTACTTTGCTTTAGTATGGAGCTACTGCTCCTCCCCACTCCTCCAATCATCTAGAGAGAAATATGATGGAGGTCTATCAACCATAGACTTTACTCTTTCTCAAACTAGACATTTACTTTAACCATAACTAAGCTTAAAATAATAATTTAAAATAAACAATAGTACACCTACTTTATAGATGTCACTAATGCATTCTTTCAAATTCTTTAATTATGCTTATTCATGAGCACATTTATCGACGATGGAATCTTACAAAGTCAACTTATACCTTTACTACAAAATTGGACTTGTTTGGTCGATTACTCACATCGAATTGGCATTCAAAGGCATACACTACCTTACCAACTGTCAACATAGAAGATTAAGCCACCAACATGATGGAAACAATATAAATCAAGTATGGAATGATCACAACGTTTAAAATATTATTGAGGCGACCAACCACATAAAGAATAAAACTTACTCCAAAACTGACTTAACTTCTAATGTGAGTGTGTGTATGTATTCCCAGATAGCACTAGGATCATTGTATTCACATGATCTAGCACCCTCTCCATGGTGATACTATCTCTCCTCTTCTTGGAGAGGGAAAACATTATTCTTGCATCCACCTTGGTCACACAACGGTAGTTAGTCCATCACATTATTTAATCACATGGACGTTAATGACATCATAAACAATCATTCTTATTAAAATAACATAATTCAAATGCATTTTATATTCTAACATAACATTACTTTCCTCATATTAATTTCACTGACTATCTTCTTGAAATAAAATGATACGTATGTTAGTTTAAAAATGGGGTGTGACATTCTTCCTCTAATCATGAAGATTATTTACAGATTATGTCTAGTGGTCCATGTTTCTTTGGTAAAGTTGGGCTGAGCCTCAAAGAGCGGGTTCCCAATTTTATTCCTTGGAAGGTAACTTTTAACCAAGCTCCTATTTGGGTTAATCTTTCGGAGTTGTCTCTAAAATATTGGGATGAAGATGTTTTTAGATCCATTGCTAACTCCTTTGGGCATTTCATCTCTATCGGTTCAATTACTAAATCTAGAAAATGTTTTCTATTTGCTAGATTTAGTGTTCATGTGGACATTGGCAAAAAAACTACTTGTGTCTATCACTCTTTTGTCAAAGCTTGGAACTTGGTATAGAAAATTACTTATGAAGACCCTTTGTTGATTTGTCTCCAATGCCTTATAGTGGGGCACTCTTCAAGAAGCTGCAAGTAACATGAGACTTTGAATGCCTCAGGGATTTTGGAGAAAAAGAATGCGAGACATTTCGATAATAGTGTCATTGTGTGTGCATGAAGGAGGTTGAAGGGGAGACTATTATGAGTTTTCCTTTAGATCTCTGTAAGGTTTCAAGTTCTTGCAATGATTTAGGGGCTGATTCTTTCCTTAGAGATGCTATTATTGCCCATTATTCTCAAAAGCATTTTGATTATATGCCTCCTTGGTGTGAGACCTCTCTGGTTTCTTAAGGCTGGAAGGGTTCTAGCTTTGTTGTAATTTCATTTGCGCTAGGTTGGTTTTGGCTGTTTGTCAGTTATTTTTTGTTTGTTCCTTGCTGTTGCTCTTTACCATTTTTTGGTTTGTTTCACGTAGCTTATGTGGTTTCTTTGTTAGTTTCACTCTTTGTATAGCTTGTCTCTCTTACCATTGAGCTTTCTTTTTGTAAAAGGAGGGCCCCCTTTAAAACCTCTTGACCTTAATCAAAAACACGAAAATGAATTTTACCATTAAATAATAAACTCTTCCTATCTCAACAGCTACTCTCAACTATAACAAACTGCTGCATGCCAATTCATAAACTACAATCATTTTAAAATCTGTTCATTTATATTATGATATATTGTCAAATTTGTGGTCAAATGAACCCTATAAAGATCATGGCACAAAACTAACAGAATTTACTTCTGCAATTTTTATAAGTAACTCCCAGAATTAAGAGTGGATCCTGTCCAATACCGACATTTAAGAATAATACGAACCAAATAACTTTTAGGAATGAGTCCAGTTCAATTTTCGTTGGGTACAGTAAAGTTTGGGCTGGAGTTCAGATGTTGAATTTAAACACAAACTAAATAAGTTACAGGGTTGAGATCTAATTCAATTTACGCTAAACGTAGTTAAAACTAAATTGGATTTGAGGCAGCTTTTAACGAATTCTCAAATAAATAAAATTTACAAATTACAAATCTTCGAGTAGCCAAGCCTATTCTGTGCGGCAGGTGAAGATCGGCAATAGTTTGGCTGACAACGTATTATTACCTGTCCTTAAATGACATTTTTATACGTCTCCTTAAATCTTTATATTTTTTCAAGATAATGTGTACCAAAAAGTATATTGGAAGTCAATAAAGTACACTATAACAAGCCAGATATTATTATAGTGCACAACAAAAATCAGATACAGTCCGACGTACTTTATTTTCAATCAGATATCTATACAGAGATATCTTGCTCTCAGTGAATTGTAATCTATGTACAAATAATTTCTTAAGTTATGAGCATGAATGGAGTGTTTTTAGGATTCATTGTGTAATTTCTTTTTGATAAATCTAGAAGTATTTCACTTATCTTTATGGATGTCATGGCTTAAATATGATAGCCGTATAGCCGTATTTAGGCATTTTTGTGGTAAAATACAACTAAAATTTTAAAGAGACTATATCATATGAAAGGAGATATTTTGAAGAGATTGTCAAAATTTATATAGGATTATGATGATATGTATATTTGATTTATATATAATTTTACTTATACTAAGGTATGTCATTGTATTTTAAGGGCACCTTTGAATGGATACCTGTCATAAAAAAATTGCTTGACAGGCAAGGTCGACCGTCAAATTTAAGCTCTAATGGACGGTATAAAAATCATGTCTATAATGCAAGTACACTAAAAATAACTGTCATGTATCAGCTCGTTTGTATTGTTGTAATATATTTAAAATTATTGTAAATGGTATGGGAGAGGTCCAATCTAGTGGTGTGGGTACCAATAGTTGTCATAGAATTGGTACATTGGAAGCCCAATATTTTAGAAGTATGGTACTAGTAGTTGTAAGAAAGAACTCAATAGTTGAATAAAATATGTCCATTAAATTCAAAAAACAACAAACCATATGATGCCACATTGTCACACTAGAAAACTTGACTTAATGCACAACTGTAAGCCTAAGTTGTTTGGAGGTCTATTATGACACCTCTTTTCCAGGTCTATGTGGGAATATTTGAATTGTCTAAAACAAAACGAGATCTTAAATGTTAGATTTTAAGAAATTGTATTTTGTCACTTTTTATTACTAAAATATTAAAAATTCTTAACTTGCATTGATTTCAAATCATATTTCAAAAGGCATTAATACTAGTCATTTGAATTAGGATTAAAAAAGTTTCTCTAAATGAATATCAACAATTTCAATCCTTAAATAGTAGAATTAAATAGTCAAATCATAAGCATTAAAAAAAAATCATAAGTTTAAGCTTTTAACCCAAGGTAAAAAGTAGAATCATAAGTAGCCACCTACACATGGATGGAGTGACTTTGTTTTCTTGAGTTGTGTGGGCTTCTCCGTTTAATGATTTTGATATGATAAATGTTGTACACTTGACTTCACATAGTCATACCTAATTATTGAAAAGGTCAATGCCCAAAAACAAAAGAAGAGATGGATAGTAGATTCATTAAAGAGCCCATGTCATCCCATCTTGTCATTCAATAGGGTTACCTAAAAATTGTGATAAGAATTCAAACCATTTAGCCAATAGAAATCCAAATTTAAATCATTTTATTAAAAAATTAGTTAAAAAATTTATATGTTACTTTGAAAAAAAAATTGACATTGAGATATAATTACTTTCAATTGATTAGTTGATTAGAAGGTGCAATGAATAATTAGTTATAATTATAGTGTAAAAGAAATAAGCTTTTCTTGGGTTTAATCTAAATTAATCCAATAAAATGCATACACATAAGTACAATTAGCCTAGAATAATTAATTATGGAGTTGAACTCACTTGTATATTGAGTTTATTAATTAAAATGTGTAGAAATGTAAATAGAAAACAAGTGTACAACAACACTTAGCTCAATAAGTGAAGATGGATCTAAAGCTAATATAGATTTGAATTTGATGCAACACATGATATAAACTAGTGCATAATAAACTAGCCACTTGGGTAACAAAATATTTGGTTGTCACTGTGCAAGGACAAATCAAGTTGTTAGGGACAAATTTGTGACTACAAACGTTTCCTACACCTGTGAACTTGTCATGCATGATGGACATGTTTCACTTATTAGATCACCTTACCACTCCTAATTTCTTCTTAGTGTCTCCTAAATATATAGAGACCTTGTAGTATCTAAAAATACTTTAAAAAATTATCATTACAACACAAGGAGCTTTCACCTAGATCAATTCTAAAAATTAAACAATGATTGAATACAATAATCTTCACTCATGCAAATGCTTCTAGAATGCACGTGCATAAACAAATTCTTTTTAATGCACCAAAAGTGTGTAAATGAGAATGATATTCAAATTATTATGATTAGAATGAAGCAAATTGAATGCCTTTAAATACAAGAACATAACAACATATCATGAAGTTACTTACATTTAAATTTAAAAATTTAAAGTTTGGTAGGATGAGTCTATTACCACAAGGATGGCCTCACAATTGTGAACTACACCTAGAATAGAAAAGGGGTTTGATCTTGGTGGATGATGTGTGCATGGAAATAAATGTGAGTAAAGTGTGATAATCAAGTGGATAGGGCAAATGTATAAGGGTGTGAAAACATGTGAAAGTGGGTAGTGGTAGGTGATGAGAAAAATATATAATAAGGTAGGTGGAGGGCATAAGGAAGGGACCCAACTTTACACAAGATTATAACTAATTTGTCAATATATCTATATATCAAATCATTTCTCTCAAAATAAGAACAAAACTAAATAGAAAATAACATAATTATACAGATTCAACTAATACATGTATTTATTTATAAAGTTTCAAATGAAATTCAAATTGTTCTTAACATTATTAAGAAATTATTACTTATTATATATGACACACATCCCTAGAAAATCTTATAGTGCTTTGTTACATAAAACAAGTGCTATGTAGAGTTTACTCTTGCCATATTTTGAGTGTAATTTAGTAGGATTTCGCATTTTTAGAATATGTTATTGTTTTAGTTTTTCGTAATATTTTATTTTTTATTTTTAGGTAGTGTATAGTATAAAAGTACATCCCATTGCTAAAGAGAGCTTTCACCTTGGATGTTCCTTTTTTTTTTTTATCTTAAACTTACATTGAATGTTAAAGTAATATTTATGAATATCTTTACAAAATATGCTATGTTAGAATGTAGAATAAGAAAAAAATTCCCTTGTACCTTCATTAAATTTCTTATTTCTATTTTTTCAATGAATAATGATAAGATAATCAAAAGTTGAAATGAAAGGAGTTGGATGTAGAGGTGTCCAAAATCTAAAAAACTCCTTAGCTACTATTGATTACTCCAAAGATATGTGAATAATACTCTCTATGATGATGTTATGAGGTTCTAATGATGGTTTAGGGTTTGTTTTTAAATAGACAATCTTAAGTGCACAATTTACAAGTTTCATGTTTTAACCAATTGGTAACAATCATATTTTGGATGGCCCAATCTACTTGCGAATTGAGGAAATATAATCAAAATGGATAGAATTGCACTAGCAATTACATCCAAGATAGGGTCATAAAAAAATTTAAACCATTAAAAATATAAAAAGTAAAAAGTAAAGATAAAAGTTAGGGTTGAACAAGTTAAGAACTATAACTCTCAACAAAACAATAAAACTAAAATAAAAATACAACAAAAAGGGGGAGAAAAAAGGAAAAGACAACAATTACAATCAGATCTCCATTCAAAATGTTGGTTATTCATTTGTTTTTTTTTTTTTTGGCTAATCAGAGGAAATCAGAGTTTGGTCCAACCTCCAGAGCTCTAACATAAGACAAACCCCACTATAAACCTTTGGACAGTATACACATGCTGCAAGGTAAGTTGTGGGATTTGAACTCACAACCTAAACCACCTAAATCCCTGTAAATCAAAATTCCATTTTTTAATAAAAAAATGAAATAGTAGAGAAACTCAGCATAAACCGCCACGAAGATGATGAAAAGTAATGTCTTGTTTCTAAACGGAATATGCATGATTTATATGTTTAAATGCCCGCCTCGTTGTGAACAAAGTCCATAGCTTGTCATAGAAGAAACTGACATGTCGTAGGGCATGTAGCTGTGTCACAGCTTGTTTTTTCTCGTCAGACCACCTTCCATTAGAACAGTCCTGTTATGAAGGAATTGAAATTGGAGACAACTGAACGATATAAAAGCATATGATTGGTTAAGATAGTAAGAAATAATTGAAAATTGAGAAAGAACGAACCAATAGTACTGGTGAGGCAGTACTAATAATATAGATTGTTTTGGTGGGGTTAGACTTTAGGTTGTTATTGTAGGAAATGTTGTGATGGAGGGAGCAGTTTTGAGTTTTGATTAGAGGTACTAAAAAGATTCAATAGTCATTTATATTTACGTTGATAAGTGTTCCTTATGTGAGCAGCACACGAGAATTATATAGATAAATGTCCCAGATTAAAAGGACTACCGTCAAAAACATGTTGACCATTACTTTTTCAAAGAATATCATAAATGATTAAAACCAAAAAAAGTTCAGTTCACTTTTTGCTTTGAGAATAAATTGTTATTATTTTAATTATATTTTTTCTACTGGAATCATGCGTGATGGGGACTCAGCCGTTGAGACAAGAAATATTAAATGGTGCAGAGTCTAGAAAATTTTCCGTCGTGAATATTTTTTACGGCGTGAGAGAATCGCAAGCACTATAATGCTCACATATAAAAGCCTATCGGCTAATTATGCAACCGGATTACTTTATACAAGATATTTCCACACCTTATCCGAGTGAAAATAGATTTAATGAGAACTAAATATCTTTATGTTTTCCTTTCCACTATGGCCATAAAATGTCCACGCAGATAAAATAAAAAAGTTCACGGGGTATTTCTGCTGTTGAAATGGTGTTTCTTCTTGACGCCTCGAAACTTTGATAATTTATTTATTGCCGGGTCGGTTGCTAATACGTATACGAGAGTGCCACTCTATCTAGTGCCTACTCATTTCTTATCCTCCTAGTGCCTACTCATTTGATAATTTATTTATTTATTTAAGAACGTTGAATTTAGTCAGCTTGATATTATAGTGGCCATAATAAGTAATCTGTCTACACCTTACACGTCACAATTTGAGATCAAATTGGATTGTGATTTCTTTGAAATCAGATTGTTATCAAATGTTATCAATCAAAGAGAGCTCACATTCTTTCAGGCACAGACTACTCCACCCACCCATTTTTCTATTTTTGTCACACCACAGTCACTCCTAATGACATCCATTACAGTAGCTCGAAACGAAGATTTACTTACATAGAAGCTCAGAGTTGAGTGTATTGGGGCAGGCAGCAACGTTATGGATTTCCTCCTCCTCTTCAGAGAATTTGTTAATGTTTCTGATCACGGGTTTCATGCCCTCTTTCAAAAGCTTCTTCCTTTTGTTGGCAACATTGAATTGCAATGTTGACTCTTCAACCCAATTCTCGGGCAATGGTGGTGTGCAGGGTCATTGCAGGCCGCGTGCAGAGGAAGGACCGAGAAGAAAAACCCACCTCAGAAATATTCAGATGGTTTTAATACTTTGGGCTGAAGTGACTCTCAACGCTCCACTCTGCTGCAACAAATTTTTATGAAACTCTGTTTTGGCTAATGGGGTATTGAAATTTCTTTATTGGGTATCTGCAGAAGTGGGAGAGGATGATATTTGCGCTCTTGGGTACTGAATATTTTTTGGTTGGGTAGTGAATATATACATATATGGTGGCTATTTGTAGAAACAGAAGAAAAAACCTTGGAATATTTAAATCACGTTAGCAAAAACGAGAACTTGAAGCATGCCTTGCTCTGCAATGGTGGAATTGCTTGCCAATTTCCCCTCCTAATCCGAAAGGAACATAAACATACAGTCATAATCCTTGCTTTGCCAGCACATGCTTGCATTGGCATCAAATGGATGTAAGATGAATCGAAACACATGGACAGATTTTATTTTAAGTATTTAAATAATTTTTTTTAAATATGGTGATGTTAACCCTTGTTAGTTTTATTTCTTTCCTACTTTTTCCCTGGGTTGGGACTAGAACCTTGGAATTCTTGAAGGAATATAACTTTGTTTTCAACTTCTATCAATGACTGATTCTTTCAATTAGTGTAGTTATGTCTACAACCCCAAAGTCGTCCTTCCCTACTTTGTTGTGATCTACAAAACTTCACAAGAATGAAATTTATATTGGTTTTAAAATGCATTAAATACCATTTACTATTGTAACAATGGAATCCATTCTCCCAATTTCAGATTGGTCGGACATTGATTCTTGAAGTGCCCCCTACTAGTCCTGACATGAAATGGAATGCCCTGTTCTCCAAAGAATTGGGAATGCCATCGTGTCTGAGTATAGAAATCAATGCTGCAAATTGTAATCAATTTCAATAAATTTCGGAACAGAGAGACCTCAATTTCAATAAAGTCATAGTGTAGCATTGTTTTAAGGGAATGTGTTCCAAGGAAATTAAATAAATATTAACCCCAACTTACATCACAATAATATTTTTGTGAGCATAAAATAAAATGTTTGTTTTGCTTAATAGAGACAAATAATTGTGCGTCTCTATGAAATGACCAAATCCAAAGTATTTGATAGTTTGGAATATGGGCAAAATTAGAGAAAAAACCCTTAAAAATCTTAAACAAACCGGGTCCATATATCTAGTTTTATTTGCACATGACTTGAGGGGAATCAAAAGTCCAACAACTAATGATTTTCAAGTGGAGCCCTCTATAACACCCCACCCATTGGGTAACTAAGCAACTAGAAATCCATACCCTTTGCATCAATGGGACCACATGCCCCAATAGAATCAAATCATGGTTGGACAATAGCAAACACTCAACAACAATTGATTAGTCTTACTCTTATGTGAACATGTTTCTATACATATGGATAATCTATTAGAATTTCATGCACATGCATTCATCGGTCCCTAGATAGCCTTTATCTATCTACTAATCCTAGCTCGCATCCATGGCCACAATGTCATCCTCACGAGCACAAACTTGACCTGTCATAATTCAAATTAAAATTTTTAAAAGTTTGGCCAACTAGCCCCCTTCACTTTTTCCACCCAAGGCTAACTAAATACGCATTTTTGTATTTTGATGAAAGACATTTATTGCATTCATTCTACACACCAAATTGTCAAGAAATCTCTCATTCACATTTCTGACTATCATCGTAGAGCATTCAAAGAGAAATAAATAATGAAACTCTTTAATTTGGTACACTAAAAGGAGTAACAAATCTACATTTTAGGTGTTTTTGTGATGTCTTTAATCTTGCCTATTGCCAAGGGGTTGATTGAGGTGTAGTACCCTCATAGAGCTTCAATTTTACAACAACCTATTAAAGGTTATTTTCAATACCACATGTGCTTGAAAGTTTGAAGCTATCATAGTTTAGGACAGTTTCGTCCAAAACATAGTTCGCTTGAATTAGTTTCACCTAAAACTTTTGCCATGTACATGTTGCCTAGGTGGTAGGCATGGTTTCATTTAAAACATATTCACTCATTATCAACTCAAACAAAACAAGTTTGCTACAAACTAAAAGAACATAAATCCCTCAATCTAGAGGTAGGGACCATGTTTTAAATTACCTTTGGATTGGACAAAAATTTGATGTGACATTTTGAATCATGATCTAATTTGTGGCACAATGTTTCCAAGCCATCTAATGTTATTCCACAAACTTCAATTAATGGCCTAGAAATGATAGTGTCATAAATTAGGTCATGCTTCATAAATAGCTGAGATCTCAGCTAGAATTGACATCAACTACATTGGGGCAAAAAAAAAGCAAATAAAAACGGATACAGACAACATATAGCCGACAACAACAAAATAATCCAAACATGTTAAAACTTTACAAGATACATCTAACAAATTCTACAATTTATTTTAAAAATTATCAGCGTGCCCATTGAACCTATGGGTCCAATTGCTAGTTTAATAGTTGTTATAGTGTATGGGTTCATAGTTGGCATCTACATGTCAATAGTTGTTATAGTGTAGGTGTTAATAGTTGTCATGGTGTAGGTGGTAATAGTTGTTGATTTGTAATATATGTCTTGATGTATATTTCCATAACTTTTTTTAGATATTTTTTAACAACTCAATGAAGATGTAGCTGCTATGGCCATATCATGCATGCCCATAACTCCAAACAATAACTTTAACCTCTGTGTACTTGTTGGTAAACAGATTTGTTGCTTGAAAAGAATCTTCTTGAGTAACTCTGTTCGCCCTTGGATTAGCAACAACCTGCTCACAACAGTTGAACAATCGAAGGTCTATGTCAATTGCTCTCTGCGTTTAAGAGGGGCAGCTCCCTCGTATGATAGGGGTATTTGGATTTTCTGGAATTATAAGAACAAAAACAAAGAAATAACAAACACTAATGATTAAATAAGAATTAAACTTATGACTTTAAGTTCCATGCATCAAAGTAGAGATACCAAAACTTGATGCGAAATATCTTTCTCACAATGCAACTTTGAAAGGAAAGCACATGATCATTATTGATGAAACATACGAATACCAATAACAACACATGAAATCGAGTTGAACACACATTCAAAACGTTTCTTTATTGCTTTCAAACTTGAATAACACTATTCGAGTCTTTCATACACTGTCATGTGAAAAAGTGGAACCCCCTTTGATTGAAATACAATGAAGTATATATAGGTGAGGTTAGTAACCACCTAGGGTAACTACCTCAACCACTTTTTATAACTACTTGGAGTAACCAACTCCCTTTAAGTGCATTGATTTTGAAGAACTAACTTTCTTTTACAAAGCTAGTTGCTTAGAATAACTATCTCACTTAAGCACTTAAAAGAATTATTATGTGAGAAATAGTTAGGATGAACCTAACTTTACAATCAAAAAGAGAAAAGATTAGACTCGAAAGAGAAGACTCAATCATGATCACTATTTACAAAACAAGCCAAAAATCATGACTTGAGCTACAGACAAACACAACAAAAATGAAAACTATACAATATGCAAACTTGCATTTATTCTCTGCTTGTCGATGGCGCTGTTGACGGAATGGCAAACTTTAGAAACTAATTTTCCAGACTAGATTCTCTTTCTCTAAACATTCTGAAAAGTCGAATGGCCGGGGCGACAGATTTGCCCTTAGGAATCAAAGTGTTTGCTATCCTCATCTTCCAAGTTTTCAGACACTTGTGGACATCACTCAATTCTGCCACCATGCTTGGTATTTGGGAGATGGAAATCTTCAATGAAGTATAGAGATCGACCAACTTGTCCATTGTGTTCTCATTGAAAACTTCTCTATTGAAAAGTTGTCAATCAATCAAATTCTAAAAATCATCTTGAATTATCTGTGATTCTCCCATCAATGATGCATTCGAGAGGATGGTACCAAGCTGATCCTGAAGCTTTGCAGATACTTGTTCACAAGCAAGCATTAGTTTTTCCTGTTCTGTTGAAACTTGGCCAATAATTACTAATTTCCAATTTATGCTCTCTGTCCAAATTTCCAAGTAATTTTCTTCTGTACCAGGTAGGATCCTTTCTGTCACGAGGATATTAACATCAATCTCCATCATTTTTGCAAAATCTTTCAGGATATCCTTCCAAACAGCTTCCTCTTTCCTGACATTTTTCAACTCTTTTTCAATGACTTCCTTTTTTATTAAGGCTTCATCATGCAATGCCTTTGCCTTAATAATGAAATCAAATGCAATAGATTTGATTTTGTTCACCCAATTCTTAGTGGTTTTTCCATAAACTTGATATTTCTGCAAACTGTCAATAGTATCTTTTTCAATTTCTCCTTCTTGGCCCCAGATGGTTGACTGATGATCAATGCTAAGTGGCATGGTAGAAGTGTCAACTATGGTCTTCAAGTAAGAAGACAGACTCTGTACTTGTTGTTTTAACTGATCTTTTGACTGCTTCTCCCTTTCAGTCCTTTCTACCAGCCTTGTAGCTACGACATTGAAGTTTTGTATGTTGGCTTCATGAGTGGATGGGCCCATATCAATCCTTGACACAACAAAGTCTGCCGGAGTGGCTTCATTCACATTTCTTTCAGAAGTGGGTTGAGCTATCTCAAGGCACATGTTTCCTGAATTGGCATCAGTATTTATTCTTGAAGTCACCTTAATCTTCTTCAGCTTCTCAGATCTCCTGAAGAGATCAGAAACTGTACTAAATTCAGGAATCACTAGTTCTTCTACCTTCCTTTTCTTCAATAGGCTTTGTTCTAACCATGGTAGTGAAAGATCTTCTGATAGCTCAAGTGTATTGCCTGATTGGAGATCTTGTTTTTCAGGTATTGGTGAGGCTGCTTTCTCTTCATCTTTTTCTATTTGATACACTGGATCCTTCAAGGAAGGAGGCTCGATAACTGAAGTAGAATGTGGTACATCAAGGAGAGGGGATTCAATGAGTATGGAAGAAGATGTGGTTGGTATGGCTTCATCAAACTCTAGATCAAATAGGACTTCTTCTTGTTCTTTTTCTTCTCTTGAAGTAGAACCTATCTCTTTTTCCTTCGACCTTGGTTTCTTCTTCTTCTGCCTGGGTTCATCTCCACATGTGTTTTGGAGATTGCTTTTCCTCGGAGGGTCTTCATCTCCACCACTTCCCTGGGTTCTCTGGTGAGAAAGAATGTCAATAACTGGTGTGTGGGAAGGAACTGATGACGTGGAACTATCTTGGTCACTTCTTCCTCTTGGTGTCTCTTTCCTACTTACTGGTCTTGTTGCGGTCATCTGGGATATCTTCTTCTTGATCCAGGCTTCTGACTTCTTGATCACAAAACTAGTTCTTTCTCTGACATCTCTAACCTCTGGATCTGCCCAATTAATAGCAAGAAGAGGTTGAGCCTGGATTTCTTTAAAATAGAAGGGATCAATCAGATCCGATTCATCATCTTCAATGCCTTCAACGACCCATTCCATCTTAAAATCTTGAATCTGCTTCAGAGTAAACCTCGTCTAGTCTCTTTTTCTAACTTCAAACTCGTCTTCACAGTCTTCCCAAAAGTCTTCAAGATTGGGGAAATGAAGGTATCCAGGACCAAGCTTCAAATTATTCTTCACATATCCCTTGCTATCAAAGGGGAATCTCATCTGGTATGTATACAAGTTGATCATGGCTAGGGCCTTCTCCATATTTTCAACCCTCGAGCTAGATTCACACTTGTAGTGACTGAGACAAATAGGGAATTCCACCCCCTTGTTCTTCCTATCTCGACACTTCTTTTGAACTACTACCAGCTGTCTGCAAAGCTCAACCAAAATAAGCTTGTCATCCACATATCTTGGCAATTTAGGAGGGTAACCATCAAATCCTCCAACTCAAAGATAGGTGAACCTTGGAAACTAGATGAAGTAGCTACCATACTTCTTTATCAACAATGATGCCTCTTTTGAAATTCTGAGAGCTGTATTTCTTTGAAGTAACCTTACTGCAAGCATTGTGAAAGCATCATTCACTTGTCTGAAGCATACAAAGCTTTGTTCTAACTGCAACTGCTTGTAGTAATCGTAAACTTGTGTTTCCTGATTAAGGACACCTGTGGTAGCCAAACCAGGCCATGATCTCAAATTGGCAATTGCATATACCAAGTAGGATTACATGTGGAATCGTTGACTAGTCTTGAAGTGAATTAGTTGGTCATGTATGCAATCACTGATAAGGCGGCCCCAATCAATAAATTGTTTTCCTGCGGATATGACAATGATGAAGAGATACATCCACATTTCAAACTTGGTTGAGTCTGGGCTGCCTGTCAACCTGTGAAGAAGGGCAATCAAATAGAAGATTTCTTTGATAAAAAGAGAACGGTGTAGTGTCTTAGGAAGTTGGGACTATCTGCCTCTCAGTTTTATCGTCCATTCTTTAGCCAAATTGTTCAAGCATTTGCTCCTGTTATCACTAAAATACTTGTAGGCCTTCTGCTTATCAACACAAATGAACTTTTCTTTGTATGGCAATCAAAGAATGATGGCAATAGAGATCCCATCGAGTTTGGCCATCAGGTGCCCATCAATGGATCTGATCTCTCTGGCCTCAGGATTGTACCTTTTTACACATTCAATTACTATCTCCGGACATTGGACAGTGGTGGGAAAATAGGCTGCATTGACTAGGCCACTGTCTGCAATCCTTCGGGACAATCTTGATCATTCTCCTTCTGTCAATGACTTCTTGATTTCCTGTAGATCAATATGGCCCATTTTAGTATCAAATACCTCCTGAAGTGTGGTGTTGATCATAGGAGCATGCTCGTAATTTTGAGGCTTATACTTCATGATGGTGTTTTCACAGGTTTAATAATATAAACTATTTAACCAGCTTTGCTAGAAGGATTGAGAACCCTTTACAATGAATACCCTGAGTATTTTCAACTATCATATCTGGTAAACCTTTCATTCTACAGCTCTCATTTTGACATAGGTTGTAGTCTGGGTTTACTATAATCAGCTATATCTGCTTGGAAGTTTATGAAGTCTTTTCCACAAAACCATTTTCTGCAATCATTGCACTCCATGAGATGACATTTTATTAAGGCGTTCTATCAAACAGTTCTGGCACACTTGTCCATGCTTCAGCCTCTGCGTATATGTCTTCCTGCAAACTTACACCTGCAACATCTTAATGACACCTTCCTTCTTTGATCACGTTTTGATGGATAGTTACTCCTGTTTAAAGGCTTTCATTTTGGCACAAGCCGGGAGGATGTTGGCAAAGGTGGAGCATTCTAGTTTTACACCTGTAGCTTGCATTTGCTTGAAAGTTTCGAAGGATTTTGTAAACAATTATTTTGCTTGAGGATACACACAATCTTTCTAAGGTATATACTTCACAGCGATTGAAATGATGATGAAGATCTCATTCGGTGTCATTCACTAGACTCCCCAACCTTGGGTTATTTAGAAAAAGCACATATTCTACCAAAACATCTTTCATGTCTGTCATTCTTGCTTCACATCTGCAGATAACTAGAATCTTCATCCGTGGAGGTAGTCAGTATAGACTATAAACTTTCTAAATATCCCCTTCGAGGTGGGAATAGCACTGGTATTTTACACTCAGAGAGGTTGGCAAAATGAAACAGATGAATAAGACTTCGTAAATCAAGAACTTGCATTCTGCCTTGAAGCATTACATTTAAAACTTAACTGTTATTCCTTTCTTTGTGTTTCTATGCTTCACATGCCGATTATTGTGCCTCGGGAGAGAGTGGATGCTTGGCGATTACTTAGCATAACGTCTGAGTTATGCTTTGCTAAATGATGTTGAGGTGTCATCTTTCAAAGCCGTTTCGGGTATCATCGTCATTTGAGAAACTAACGATATCATCCGATCAATTGATAGGAAATAACACCTCATGTTTAATGCTTGATTGGTGGTGTTAAGAGTTTGGCAGAAGTATCCTGGGCCGATGATAACGTGTTAATGAAAACAATGGGTTTATTCACCGGGAGTAAATCTTAGTTTGATAAGAGATAAAACATGCCGGTGAGAATATGAGGCCAACAGTACTGAAATTCAATTATCATTTAAAAATTTGCACAATGTAAAATTAAAATACGTAACTACTAGATCCTCTCCCCTAATTTAACTTAAAGAACTAACACATGAAAAAAACTAATACATTAAACACAATATACCAATTCTTAAAAACTTTTTTAAACATAATATATTACTTCTTAAAACCCTTTTATATAAAAGATCTTTGAATAATGAACTGTGTACGTTCTAATTGAGCTAGATTATTTGCATGATAGAAAAACTAATTCTTGTTACCATGAGGGGAACTTCATTACGTTTTAAGACTATGATTGGGTTTCTATTATCAATCGATTATGGCATGACAAACAGCCAAGTTTTATTAAACTTCTAATAGTTTTTTTTTTTAATTTTTATTTTGAGTAAGTCAATCACAGCCATGGAGTTACATATTATAGGGTGACACAGTGACATTTTGTACTTGATAATGTACAGATGACATGGCCATTGTGTACTATAAACACAGAAGAAAAGCATCACCAAAAAGCAATGTTCCATAACTATTCATTATGGTATTGTCTTGTAATCTTATTCAACTAGATATTTATATATACTTTATTGCCATATTTGCCAGTTTAATATGGCATCTCCATGGGGTATAGTTGACAGGAAATTGTTCCGTGGTGTTCTTGTTATACTTCCATTGTTATTAAATGAATATGGCATCTTCAAAAAACTTAATAATAAGATGCTGTCTCATTCAATAAGGTGCTAGTTAAGTATGACCAAAACTTTTTGCTGGAGGTCAAAAGATTTTTATGTAATAAAACCATCAAATCATCTCAACTTAACCCTCTTTTCATATACATTAATATTTAATTTGGCATATCTGACTTTTTTATGAGCCTCCTCCATGCGCATCGAAGAGATTTTCTGGTGTTTTTCCCCATTGTTTTGGTTGATAAGAAGATAGCCTGTACTTTCATTTGACAAAAACCGAAGTGGGTTGTGAATGTCCCTTTTCTATAATTGAAAATTTTATTTTAGTCCTCTTGTAGCTACTGCTTACTTTGCCAGGTCCATTTTCCAACTAATAACATCATTCTTCCATTTTTAATCTGCATACAATCCAATCTCTGTGGTTGAAGTTTATATGCCTTCTCACTCGTTACTTCTGTACTTTTGTTCATTAATGTTGTATCTATAAGTTATCTTTGATACTCATGCACCCACCACCCATTAGCTTGAGCATCTAGTCAGAATTGACGTTTTAATGGTCTTCTTTGGTTGCTTTACAATTTTTTATTATCTTTGTATCTATAGACATGAGATTGTACTGTGATGTTTTTATTATAGTGCTTACTTATGAGAAATTGTACACCTAAATGTACTGTGATGTTCTTATTATGGTGCTTAGTTATGAGAAATTGTATACCTAAAGCAACAACCATTAATACAGTTTGATCAGTCTGATTTGTAAACTATTCTATCTCAAGATATATAGTACATACAGAACTGCATATTCATACAACCATGGAACTTGGAACTTGATTAATTTATTGAATTGCACTGCCAAGCAAAGAGTTAATTATTGAAAAATACAATCAAACTCTCCTAGGAGTAAACTCTCTCTATATTTTCCCTCTCCTATAGGCACTGGTTCGTTTGATTAGTAGATAGCCATCTTCCTCCTATTTATCTGCTAATGCTGATTCTCATGCAATTGAACAGTCTGATTGTCTGAGGAGGCTGTATCTTGTACAGGGCTTGTTAATTATTGATCAATGAGAATGAAATCAAACTTGATCAGCAATAACAAGATTCACTGCGGCCACTCTGGGAACATTTGAGCTGTACACCTGCACTATATGGATAGGCAGATCAAATGCATCATCTATCTTTTCGGTTTCATGAAGTTTATGAAGTTTAGTGGATACAGGTAAAACAGGCTCTGAGCTTCTGTAAATGAAGTAAACAGCGAGCTGCATTATTCCCAAAAGGAGACCAATGCCATTGGGCACCTGCAACATATTGTTTTTAAATAAAAAAAAGGTTCATAGTCCTAGCCAAAAATACATGAAAAATATACTTGAAAATGGCAGTAGGCCGTAGGAAAAGAGAGAAGCTTACAGCTATAAAGATATCCCTGGCTATTACAGAGTATGCAGACCAGACAACTGCATTTAAGGTGGTGAATAGGGAGACTAAAAATGGCATGTACTTAACAGTTTTGGTTCTGATAACAACTCCCTTCAAAAAAAAAAAACACAAACTCATCAACATTCATGAAAGGATGAACTCATCTGGTAATTAATTTATGTTAGGCTTTTTTTGTTTTGGGGTAGAGATCAGATTTTTTTTTTACTTAATTTGGGTAGAGGTTAGATTTTAGATATTTTCTATTATTTTTGGGTGGACATATAAATTTTTTTGTTTTTGGGTAGACATATAATTTTTTTTTGTTTTTGAGTAGAGCTTAGATTTAAGATATCTTCTATTGTTTTTGGGTAGACATTTTAGAATTTTTTGTTTTTGGGTATTGATTAAATTTTTTCTTTTGTACACTTTTCATAGAAATCTAAATTAAGAAGAACATAAGATTCAAAACTCACCACGACAGATAATGGTGAGGTATACATAACAATGGAAAGGATCACACCTAAAGTGCCAACCACTAACTGTCTGGCATTGTATGTGTGCAGCATACAAATCGTAACTACAACCAGAATGACAAAAGGAAAAAACATTGCAACAGCCAACCGCACTGTTTTCACCTGCAAGATAAATTGAAGGAATCCATGTCAGAAAAATTACCACTATATTTTTAGCTTCTTGCATGGAATCTAGTTAAGAATTGACACTGTCAAAAGGCTTATAGAATCTAGTAGCCACCAAATGGCCTTCAAATCACAAACTTATAGCTGGCATAATGAGTTACCTTCTTCCAGCTTGGGGGCAAATGTCACAAAGTATAGCACAAAAAATATCTCCAAAACGATGCCTGCACCATTAATCGTGAGCAGCAAAGTGCTGTACAAATGGGGTTCCATAAAGTAGCCAAAGACAACAGTTGAATAAGGTACAGACATATGGAAGTCCTGAATACTCTTCGGTAGACTTAAGCTTGTATATCCTCCAGAATGTTGTCCTGCAATTTCCAAACACAATGATAGGTATATATAAGCTCATTACCTTGATCAATAGCGAATGCTCACATGTTAGTCAAGTTCATCTGTATTTGACAAGTTTTGAATGTGATGCAACAACAAGAATGTTTGATATCAAAGTTGTTGACTCGGAGAAATCTGATGTAAGCGGTACTTACATAGGTGACAAGTAAAGGGCCAGTGAAGTTATATTTCCTGTACCACAGGCCGCCATAGAACGTTAATCATGATGAACCGTTTATGTTTCACATTAGTCTGCACTCTCATAAATTTAACTAAGCACAAAGCTTTTGGCCACCCAAACAAATCTCAATCTACATAGAGATGACTACCAAATCCAACAAAAGACGCCACAAATCTTGTAAATATATATAAGCAATAAAATCAACTAATACACACTAAAACCTGCACATAAAAATGAGCAACAATGCAGCAAATACACAACAAAAATTTCTTATGTTATCCTAAAAATCCCTCAAATGTTCCAAAACGCTTTAGAGCTCGCCAGCAACTTTGTGGGTCAACATTAATGGTTGATTGACCTTTGCAACTACTCATTTTGGGCAAGAAAATCATCCTTGCTTATTTCAGTTCGCCTAGTACACATTTTGAGATAAATTTCTTGGGATTTCTACTTATTTTCATTTAATGCAATGGTTGGGTTTAAACTTCAGAAGTGTGACAGATTCCTATGATAAGATTAGGGCATTAGTTTCAAGTGTTGTAAAAGCAACATTCATTCCTCATTATAGGGGTTGGTCACTGAATCAATTGTCCAGTCTGTAAGTGCTTTACAATGGTTCTAAGATTTAAAGAAAAGTTCATCTTATTTGTAAGGAATTAGATTGCATATCCTGAAGGAAGGATCTTCAATGCACATCTATATGTAATAGTATGTCTCCATCGTAGTTTGTAGCAATTTAAAAGAATATGTAATTGTAGTTATGTATTTTCTCTCACCATATTTGATGGTGCGATTGTAATGAGGGTTTGATGTATGTGCGACAACATCTAATACATTATAAAGATTTTGTAATGGTCATTCTTTTGTTGCATATGGGTTATTGTAGTTCAGTTCTTGATTATTAAGTATGTCCATTGTATTTGATGTAATCTTTAATTTGTACATATATACACATGTGGTTTAGTTGATATTTTGTTGAATGTATCTCCTTTATTTTTACTATTCATGACTTTGTTGTCCAATAGCTCACATTCTCATTTTAATCAATCCTCTATTGATATTAGCCATAGTGTTGGGAATTAAGGTGTCTCGACTTTGGTAATTCCTTGCGTTATTTATAATTGTATTTATTTATTCATTGCCTATATTGTAAATTAATTGTAAATTCTATATTGTCATTTTGTGGGATGTGGTATGGTGATGTGTCATCCTACATGGAAGATGACAATTTGTAATTTTGCCCTCACATGAGGAGATAGGCGTCCCACTTTGTGGTAGGAATATTCTGCCATGTGTTGGCATCTTGGATGTTGTGTAAGGGAATGTTGACCAAAATGGTTATGACGGATTCCTATGATGAAGTTATGACATGTAAGAGTCAGAAATAAAAGCTTGTAAGACAAGTGAAGACATGTGTCGAAGAGCATCTTTGAAAAAGGCATCTTTGGGCGCCCCAAGGTGGACTATGACATGTTATAAGAGAATATGCTATTTATAGCCTGTGTATGATAGATTCTCTTACAGCTGTAAGTTGTAACTACTATGACAGATTCTATGACGGTCATAAGAGTCATAAGAGCGTCTGTCATAGCCCATTTTGAAAATAATCAACCTCTTTGGGATGGGAGCTATGGACAAGTGTTAGATACATTCTACAATGTTGACCAAGTGTCCATAGGCGTGGGTTTTGGGCCATGAGGCCAAGTTGGACGCCCATTCCAAGATAGAGCCAATTTTGCCTTGTATATTCTATATAAACAGGTGCTTGGAGGAGGAGATGTACTATGTGTATTGCTGCAATATCTCTGTTACATATTTTATGTTGCTATAATTGTGAGGATTAAATTGAATTTGTATAGTTCTCCCCTCACTAGATTAGTGTAGGAAACATTTTCCGCACACCTAGTTTCCTTTCAGTTGGTATCAGAGCTTGATCACCTTTGGTCCTAGTTGTTGGGTAGGGGTTTTTTGAGATGATCTTAAGTTGAGTTGGAGTCTATGTAAAGTATTCTGAATCTTATTGCAGTAAGGAGATGGCAAGTACATCTGGAAGGATAGAGGTGGAGAAATTCAATGGCACTAATTTCAAGCTGTGGAAGCTCAAGATGGAAGACATGCTTGTTGATCGAGACCTCTAGGAAACTATCAGTGGAACAAAACCAGCTGCAATGTCACAAGTTGATTGGGATATTAAAGATAGGAAGGGGGTAAGTGCAAGAATATGGGGACCAAAAAGTGGTCTTAAGTGGCCACTTTTTTTTTAAAATCAGGAAATGTTGGCCTTGGATGATAAATTGAGAATAGTTACACTCATAATTTGGAGATGCAACCAAAACAATATTCGTAGTGCTCTGAGTCTACTTTCTAAACTACTATTTTTTTTTTTTAAATGGTATAGATTAAGAAGTTTAAAAGAGGGAGCCACAGAAATTGGTGTTGTTTCTGTCAAAAAAAATAACATAGCATGTTTTGTGGCTCCCTCAAAAGGTTAACTTTTTTTTGTTATTTTTAAAATCGTTTTGGTGAGAAATTAACTAACAATATGTAGTTTATGCCCAATTTTTTTGATAATTTTTTTATGAATATTTGATTTTTCACTAATTTTCAAAGTGGACACATCCAAAAAATAGAATTTTGTTCGTGCTACCTCTATAAATTTTGAAAACTAATTGAAAATTATTTTTTCTTTTTTTTAATATGTGTAGAATGGAGTCTAGTTTCTAAATATATAATTTTTTGAAATTTCAATGAATGGTTAATTTAGAATAAAAAAAGACCAAACGATGGTTTTTTCCCAAAACCAAACACACAAACAAAAGAAATTAAAGATAAAAGGCTTGACATTGTCAAAATGTGAAAAAAATTACATCGTTAAATAGCTAAGAGAAAGCCTAAAATTACCCAGGTGTTCGATTTGTTTGACCTTGAAACACGTGTAAATCTGAGGGTTAGCATGAACAAAATTATGTGAAATCTTGTAGAATTTGCAAAAACGCGTCTGTGGATGTTGAAAAGGCACTCCAAGCCTTTGGGTTGGAAATCCAAAGAAAATCCCAAGCCCAAGGCTTGGGATTCCCAAAGCACAATATAATATGAGCGCATTATGTTGTGCTTTTTTTACTTTTTTGCATGTTTGTCGGTGTTTTCCCAGTTTGACACAACGCGAGCGCATTATAACATGCTCCCGTTATGTCTTCCTTTGAATGAGATATGTTCAAATTTCATAAGTATTTTTCATGGATGTTTATATCTATTCTTGTAGGTATGTATGCATGTACATGTATGCATGCTTGTATGTATGTACATGTATGCATGCTTGTATGTATGCATTTTTGTATGTATGTATGTTTGTATGTATGCATGTATGTATGTATGTAAGTGTTTTGGGTTTAGTGTATATAAGGACCTGACCCTGTATAGTTTTGAGGGTTGAGGGTTGAGGGATTAGGGCTTAAGTAATAGGTAGAGGGTTTAGGGTTGAGGGTTACAGTTGAGGGTTAATATTCAAGTTGTTGAGTGTATAAGATTAAGTGTGTAAGGCACGTGGATTAGGGTTTAGGGTTTACGATATGGATTGAGGGTATATAAGGCATAGGGTGACTTGGGTTGAGAGCACGTATGGTTTAGGTTTAATTTAAGTATAGGGTTAAGGCACAATATTCGAGGTTTAGGACATAAGGGTGAGGTTATATGGTCTAGGGATGAGGGTTTGAGGGTGTAGGCTTCAGGTTTAAGGTATAGGGTTGATGATTGAGGGATTAGAGCTTAAGTATATTGTTGAGGGTATAGGGTTGAGGGTTTAGGGATAGGTTTTAGGGTTTAAGGTTTAAGGGTTAAAGGTTGAGGGATAGGATTTAATGTTTAGGGGTAAGGGATTAGGGTTTAAGGTATAGTGTCTTCAGTTGAGGGTTTAGGAATAGGGATAGCATTTAGGGTTTACTTATGAGGGATTAGGGTTGAGGGTTGAGGGTTGAGGGATTAAGGTTTAAGGTATAACTTGCTGAGGGTTGAGTGTTTAAGGATAGGGTTTAGGGTTTAGGGTTAAGGGATTAGGGTTTAAAATTGGGGGATTAGGGTTTAAGGAATAGTGTTGAGGGGTTAGGGTTTAGGGATAGGCTTGAGGGTTGAGGGATTATGGTTTAGGGTTGATGAATTAGGGTTTAAGGAATATTGTTGAGGGTTGAGGGTTTAGGAATAGGGTTTAGGGTTAAGGGATTAGGGTTTAGGGTTGACGGATTAGGGTTTAATGTTGAGAGTTGAGGGTTGAGGGTTTAAGGTTTAGGGATAGGGTTGATGGTCAAGGGATTGAGGTTAAAGTAGAGTGTTGAGGGTAGATGGATTATGGATAGGGTTTAGGGTTGAAGGTTTAATGATTGAGGGTTAAGGCTTTAGGGCTAAGGGTTAAGGGATTGGGGTTTAAGATATAGTGTTGAGCATTGAGGGTTTATGGATAGGTTTTAGGGTTTAAGTTTTAAGGGTTATGGGTTGAGGGATAGGGTTTAGGATTTAGGGTTAAGGGATTAGGGTTTAAGGTATAGTTTTGAGGGTTGAGAGTTTAGGAATAGGGATAGCATTTAGGGTTTAGGGATAAGGGATTAAGGTTAAAGGTTGAGGGATTAGGGTTGAGGGTTGAGGGATTAGGGTTTAAGGTATAGTGTCGAGGGTTGAGGGTTTAGTGATAAGGTTTAGGGTTGACGAATTAGGTTTTAAGGTTGATGGATTAGGGTTTAAGGTATAGTGTCGAGGGTTAAGGGTTTAGGGATAGGTTTTAGGGTTGACAAATTAGGGTTTAGGGTTGACAGATTAGCATTTAATGTCAAGGTTAGGGTTAAAGTGTCAAGGGTAGAGGGATTAGGGATAGGGTTTAGGTTTGAAGGTTTAAGGATTGAGAGTTGAGGCTTTAGGGATGAGGGTTTAAGGTTTAAGATATAGTGTCTAGTGTTGAGGGTGTAGGGATAGGGTTTAAGTTTTAAGGGTTAAGGGTTGAGGGATAGGGATTGCAGTTTAAGGTATAGTGTTGAGGGTTGATGGTTTAGGGATAGGGTTTAGGTTTGAGGGATTAGGGTTTAGGGTTGATGAATTAGGGTTTAATGTTGAGAGTTGAGGGTTGAGGGTTGAGGGTTTAGGGATAGGGTTGATGGTCAAGGGATTAGAGTTAAAGGAGAGTGTCGAGGCTAGAGGGATTAGGGATAGGGTTTAAGGTTGAAGGTTTAAGGGTTTAGGGTTGAGGCTTTAGGGATGAGGGTTAAGGGATTAGGGTTTAAGATATAGTGTCAACTATCAAGGGTGTAGGGATAGGTTTTAGGGTTCAAATTTTAAGGGTTAAGGGTTGAGGGATAGTATCGAGCCCGTTGAGGGTTTAGGAATAGGGATAGTGTTTAGGGTTTAGAGATGAGGGATTAGGGTTGAGGGTTTATAGATTAGGGCTTAAGGATAGGGTTTAGGGTTTAGGGTTGAGGGATTAGGGTTTAAGGTATAGTTGTAAGGAACCCGTGTTTAACCCTTCTCTTTAGTTTGTTAGTATATTACATTTAGACGCATATACTTTGTAAGTCATCCCGTGAGTATATTGTATTATCCCACATTCATGGGAAGTAATAGTTGTTTAGATTAGACTTAGTATATAAGTACGTGTTGAGGCCAATGAAGGCATCCATGAGTTTATTGTATTGAGCTTGCTCAAAGGAGGTGGCCCCCTTGAAGTGGCCTATGATCAATAAATTCCTTTTGTGTTCTACTACTTCTGCTATTTATGTTATTTCGTGCATTTTTTATTATATTGTTGCAGGAGGTTCCTCTCATTTGGTATCAGAGCGCTTTCGTGGGCTCGCTGGGTGGAATTTCTGCCAAATTTTTTTTGTAGTGGCCTCCAGGCACTATGGTTATTACAGTAGTTCTTTTTTTTTTGCATCTATATTGTTCATTTCAATTGCAGGTTCAGATTAGGGAATAATCCCTATCCACTTAACTATGGGAAGTGCCTGGGCATAGCCCTAAAACTCATTGTGAGTAGTACCACAGGAACCCTAAAGTAGCTGGCCCATTAAGAGGACCTTCCAACGAAAAGGGCAACTGCCCCTACCTAATTGACTAGTTTCTATCCGTGAGGTAAACCAAGAGCTGTCGTTTGTGGCAAAGCGGTTATCAGTTTTACCTAAGCCGTGGAGTGAGGGGTACTACCCCAATACACAAGTTGTTAGATAGAATTAGTATCTGAGTGAATCCCCTGAACCTTTAGGAAGATGAACATACTTAGGGTCCATATTTATTACCAACTGACAAATCGCTAAGTGAATCTATCCAGAGCCGTTGTAGATCCCGTTGTAGATCATTTCTAGAAAAAAAAAATTCTAGTTTTTCACCATATCTTCCTTGCTTTCACTCTGTTTCCTCTAAAAATTCACTGGAACCCCTAAAATTCCATTCTGCATATTTCCTTCCTTGAGGACCATATCCCAAATTCCACTTATCGAAGCCAGAAATCCCATATTCGTCTATTTTTAGGGTTTACCATAACTTCTTCGATTCTCACCCAATCACCTTCAAATTTTGCCACAGTGTTCATTTCCTATTTCTGCTCCTTTATCCCTCTTAGAGAAATTTTCCCATTCTTTCACCTTGCTTCTGAAATCCCCATTTTATGCTTCCCTGTCCCTCAGAAAGTGTCCAAAACCTAGTCAAACCCCAATTACCCATCAAAGTTTTTCCCAAATCTAAATTTTCCTTTACTAAAAAAGTTTCTAGTTTTGTTTTTCTACCCATTCCAAAAAAAAAAAATCCCTGATTATGGTTGTCACCTGCGCAGGAGCAAGAAACATGGAGGAGGAACTTGTAGCCATCAAGACCAAACTCCAAGATCTGGATGAAAAAATTCTTGGGCTCAATCTTCAGCATTCAGCCATGAACAATAGATGACAACCAAAGTCTTCTGCAGATATAGGGTTTTCTTCTTCCTGCAATTTTCATGGACCGAAGCTTGATTTTCCTCGCTTCAATGGTGATGATCTGACTCGATGGATATACTGCGCAGAATAATAGTTCAGTCTGCATAATACTTTTGATGTCAACAAAGTCCCACTTACCTCCTTTCATTTGGAACATGAAGCCTTTCAATGGTTTCGTTGGCACATCAAAGCTCATGAAGAGCCAAAATGGATAGATTTTTGCAAACTCATTTTGCAATGATTTGGCCCTAGTGCTTTTAATGACTTCACAAAAGCACTCACAAAACTATGCCAAACAGGCACTGTGAGAGAATATTAGACAGAATTTGAAAAACTAACCAATCACACAAAGGGATTGTTTGATGAATTCTTTAGGAGTTGTTTTGGCAGTGGTTTGAGGGATGCAATTTGCTCTGAGGTTAAAATGTTCTACCCAAGGACAATGATGGAAGCCTTAGGGTTGGCTAAGTTGGCGAAGGACAAGACCACAACTCAATAATGCTCCAAATCCAATTTTGTTCCATTCAGAAATATGGATCCCCAAAGCCCTCAAATAATGCTAGCTCCTAGAACAACTCCTATCAAGAATTTAACTGAAGTAGAATGCGAGTAGGTAGAGAAAAAGGGTTTTGTTATAATTGTGATGACAAATTCACTTGGGGAGATAGATGTGTTGAGCAAAAGCTCTATCTCTTGGATGTGGATTCTCTGCCTGAAACTAAAGTTTATATAGATGCTCAGGGTACAGTAGCTGATCATGTTGAAACTCAGAAGTCGCCTATTGACCCTACTTCTCAGGAAGACAACCCAGAGATCTCTCTCCATGCTATAGCAAGAGTCACCACCCCACAAACCATGCAGGTCAAGGGTTTCTTCAAGAATCTCCCTCTAAAAATACTCATTAATTCTGGTAGTACTCATAACTTCATTGACCCTCCCATAGCCAAACAAGCTGATTGTTTTGTTCATCCTTGCTCAAACTTTGAAGTTATGATTGCCAATGGGGGCACATTACCTTGCAAAGGGAAGTGTCACAATGTGCATATCTCTATTGGAGATTATAACCTATGCTCTGACATGTTTGCCTTGCCCTTAGGTGAGTGTGATGTGGTTTTGGACACCCAATGGTTACGCACACTTGGACCCATCTTATGGGATTTTGCTGAACTTTGGATGTAGTTTTCAGACAATGGGCACAAACACACATTGAAGGGCTTACAACTGGGGTCTCTCAGCATCATAAGTTCACATTGCTGAAAAAGCTTCTTAAGAAGAATTCACATGGTGTCATCACTCAGCTTTACTCCATTCAGATGCAACCATCCGTGGTCTCCACTACTCCTTCAGCTCTACAACAAATGATGGCTATTTTGCATGCAGTACAAAAGTGGCAGCCATACCTATTAGGGAATCATTTTTGCATCGGGACAGCTCACCAGAGCTTGAAATATTTCTTGGAACAATGGCTCTCCTCCCCAAGACAACAGAAATGGATCAGCAAACTCATGGGTTATGACTATGAGATCACTTACACGAAGGGTAAAGCCAATATTGTGGCAGATTCTCTTTCTCGCACATGTGATGACCAAGCTTCTCTTTTAGCTATTTCTATGTCTATTCCAAATCAGTTTGAATATGTCCTGCAGGCTATCTTCTATGAACTCTATGTTTCTCCATCGGTAGGGCACTCTGGGTTCCTAAAAACTTATGAGCGGGCATGGCATCACTTCTTTTGGAAGGGAATGAATAGGGCAATTCAATAGATTGTGGTTGCATCTGATACCTCAACACAATAGCATCAGTGGGCAAAGTGGCTCCCTCTCATTGAATGGTGGTACAATACCTCCACCCACACTGCATCTAACATGACTCCATATGAAGCAGTCTATGGTCAGGCACTCCCAGTGCTCCTTCCAGACTCCCCTAGTAGTTCATGAGTTTAGGTAGTCGACACAGTTCTCTACACCTAGGATCAGATTGGGGATCATAAGCTGGCTCCTTCCCACATTCATCCAATATTTCATGTCTCTTGTTTGACAAAATTTCTTGGTACCAACAACAGAGCACAAACTATTTTACCACAACTGGATAATGGAGGATCCATCCTTTTGGCACTAGAGGTAATCCTTGATAGGGGCACTCATCCTCTTCGCTTTCGCTCCATCATAGAGATATTAATTCAGTGGCATGGAATGCACCCAGAGATTGCTATAGGGGAACTACTCCTTCAGATTTAGTAACAATTTCCACGTCTTACACTTTGAGGACAAAGCTTTTCTAAGAGGGAGGGGATGTTAGGAACCTATGTTTAACCCTTCTCTTTACTTTGTTAGTATATTACATTTGGACGCATATACTTTGTAAGTCATCCTGTGAGTATATGGTATTATCCCACACTCATGGGAAGTAATAGTTGTTTAGATTAGACTTAGTATATAAGTACATGTTGAGGCCAGTGAAGGCATCCACGAGTTTATTGTATTGATCTTCCTCAAAGGAGCTTGCCCCCTCAAAGTGGATTGCGATCAATAAATTCCTTGTGTGTTCTACTATTTATGCTATTTCTGTTATTTCGTGCATTTTTCATTATATTGTTGCAATAGTGTTGAGGGTTTAGGGATAGGGTTTAGGGTTGAGGGATTAGAGTTAAGGGTTGAGGGATTAGGATTTGACATTGAGGGATTAGGGTTTGACACTGAGGGTTAAGGGTTCAGGTTTTAGGGTTGAGGGTTTAAGGATAGGGTTGGGGGTCTAGGGATTAGAGTTAAGGGTTGAGGGATTACGGTTTGACATTGAGGGTTGAGGGTTGAGGGTTGAGGTTTGAGGGTCGAGGGTTTAGGGATAGGATTGAGGGTTGAGAGATTAGGGTTAAAGTAGAGTGTCGAGGGTATAAGGATTAGGGATAGGGTTGGAGGGTTTAGGGATAAAGGATTAGGGTTTAAGGTATAGTATCAAGCCCGTTGAGGGTTTAGGAATAGGGATAGTGTTTAGGGTTTAGGGATAAGGGATTAGGCTTGAGGGTTGATGGATTAGGGTTGTGGGTTGATAGATTAGGGCTTAGGGATGTGGTTTAGGGTTTAGGGTTGAGGGATTAGGGTTTAAGGTATAGTGTTGAGGGTTTAGGGATAGGGTTTAGGGTTGAGGGATTAGAGTTAAGGGTTGAGGGATTAGGGTTTGATGTTGAGGGTTGAGGGTTGAGGTTTTAGGGTTGAGGGTTTAGGGATAGGGTTGAGGGTCGATAGATTAGAGTTAAGGGTTGAGGGATTGGGGTTTAACGTTGAGGGTTGAGTGTTGAGGTTTGAGGGTTGAGGGTTTAGGGATAGGGTTGAGGGTCGAGGGATTAGGGTTAAAGTAGAGTGTCGAGGGTATAAGGATTATGGATAGGGTTGGAGGATTTACGGATAAGGGAATAGGGTTTAAGGTATAGTATCGAGCCCATTGATGGTTTAGGAATAGGGATAGTGTTTAGGGTATAGGGATAAGGGATTAGAGTTGAGGGTTGAGGGATTAGGGTTTAGGGATAAGGTTTAGGGATTAGGGTTGAGGGATTAGGGTTTAAGGTATAATGTTGAGGGTTTAGGGATAAGGTTTAGGGTTGAGGAATTAGAGTGAAGGGTTGAGGGATTACGATTTGATGTTGAGGGTTGAGGGTTGAAGTTTTAGGGTTTAGGGTTTAGGGATAGGGTTGAGGGATTAGGGTTTGACATTGAGGGTTGAGGATTGAGGTTCGAGGGTTGAGGGTTTAGGGATAGGGTTTAAGGTTAAAGTAGAGTGTCGAGGGTATAAGGATTAGGGATAAGCAATTAGGGTTAAGGTATAGTATCGAGCCAATTGAGGGTTTAGGAATAGGGATAGCATTTAGGGTTTAGGGATGAGGGATTAGAGTTGAGGGTTGAGGGATAAGGTTTAGGGTTTAGGGTTGAGGGATTAGGGTTTAAGGTATAGTGTTGAGGGTTTAGGGATAGGGTTTAGGGTTGAGGGATTAGAGTGAAGGGCTGAGGAATTAGGATTTGACATTGAGGGTTGATGGTTGAGGTTTTAGGGTTTAGGGTTTAGGGATAGGGTTGAGGATTGAGGGATTAGATTTAAGGGTTTAACATTGAGGATTGAGTATTGATGTTCGAGGGTTGAGGGTTTAGGGATAGGGTTGAGGGTCGAGGGATTAGGGTTAAAGTAGAGTGTCGAGGGTATAAGAATTAGGAATAGGGTTGGAGGGTTTAGGGATGAGGGATTAGGGTTTAAGGTATAGTATCGAGCCCGTTGAGGGTTTAGGAATAGGGATAGCATTTAGGGTTTAGGGATGAGGGATTAGAGTTGAGGGTTGAGGGATAAGGCTTGAGGGATTAGGGTTTAGAGATAAGGTTTAGGGTTTAGGGTTGAGAGATTAGGGTTTAAGGTATAGTGTTGAGGGTTTAGGGTTGAGGGATTAGAGTGAAGGGTTGAGGTTTTAGGGTTTAGGGTTTAGGGATAGGGTTGAGGGTCGATGGATTAGGGTTAAATTAGAGTGTCAAGGGTATAAGGATTAGGGATAGGGTTGGAGGGTTTAGGGATAAGGGAATAGGGTTTAAGGTATAGTATCAAGCCCGTTGAGGGTTTAAGAATAGGGATAGCTGGCTTTAGGATTTAGGATTAAGTGAGACCTAGATAGCTAAGGATGGATGGAGAGGTAGACAAGGAGTGACTGAGAGACATAGAGAGGGGAGAGGTAGAGAGGTGAGGGGGAGAGATAAGTGAGATATAGAACATGAGCTAATGGAACTAGAGGTGAGATATTGTAAAGGTGCTATCAAAGGTGAGATAGGCACAAATATTTATGGATAGGGTTTAGGGTTGAGGGATTAGAGTGAAGGGTTGAGGGATTAGGATTTAATGTTGAGTGTTAAGGTTTGAGGTTTTAGGGTTTAGGGTTTAGGGATAGGGTTGAGGGATTAGGGTTTGACGTTGAGGGTTGAGGGTTGAGGTTCAAGGGTCGAGGGTTTAGGGATAGGGTTGAGGGTCAAGGGTATAAGGATTAGGGATAGGGTTGGAGGGTTTAGGGATAAGGGATTAGGGTTTAAGGTTTAGTATCAAGCCCATTGAGGGTTTAGCAATAGGGATAGAGTTTAGGGTTTAGGGATGACGGATTGGAGTTGAGGGTTGAGGGATTAGGGTTTAATGTATAGTGTTGAGGGTTTAGGGATATGGTTTAGGGTTGAGGGATTAGAGTGAATGGTTGAGGGATTAGGATTTGACATTGAGGGTTGAGGGTTAAGGTTTTAAGGTTTAGGGTTTAGGGATAGGGTTGGGGGTCGAGGGATTAGAGTTAAGGGTTGAGAGATTAGGGTTTGACGTTGAGGGTTGAGGTTCGAGGGTTGAGGGTTTAGGGATAGGGTTGAGGGATTAGGGCTAAAGTAGAGTGTCGAGGGTATAAGGATTAGGGATAGGGTTAGGGGGTTTAGGGATAAGGGATTAGGGTTTAAGGTATAGTATCAAGCCCGTTGAGGGTTTAGGAATAGGGATAGTTGGCTTTAGGGTTTAGGATTAAGTGAAACCTAGATGGCTAAGGATGGATGGAGAGGTAGATAAGGAGTGACTAAGAGACACAGAGAGGGGAGAGGTAGAGAGGTGAGGGGGAGAGATAAGTGAGATAGAGAACATGAGCTAATGGAACTAGAGGTGAGATATTGTAAAGGTGCTATCAAAGGTGAGATAGGCACAAATATTTATAACATGCTCGCATTTTGTCCTGCTATAGAAATAGTAAAAAAGTGTTGACCCCCATGATCCAGGCCCACATGCTCTGTTTTCATGCTGATTATGCGTGTGTTTTGACAAAAAAAAGGGCTTTCATGTTGTTGGGAAGTTCACATGCACATTTTACACATTCTACCACCTTTGCATGATCTTTCCACCACCTTTTCTGCTTTACCAACTTGAGAAGGAAGAAATAACATAGTTTTCACACCAAATTTGATATATATCTATTCAAGTTTCAATTTTTGTAATGTTGCAATGTTAATTGTGATTCAATTTTAGAAATTTAACATTATAGATTGGTTAACAGTATTGTTGTTACTAATTATATTTGAGCGTTATTCAATTTAACATTGAAAAGGAAGCAAGTGGTGAAAAACTCAAATTGTTGAGGAGTTTGATGCAAGAAGAAAAAAAACACTACATAATTGGGTACTCTCTCCATTTGAATCTCTATTTTTTAGGTATGTCAAGTTTTTACATGCATGTTCTCTACATTTTCCTTAATTCTATTTGAATTACTTTATCATTCTTTATCATACATGTTTAAAATAGACACATTCCCAATCAAGAAAGCAGCCTACAATCTGACATGATGCCATGTGTATTTTCTACACTTTGGCTCTTTAATAATTATGTGTAATAAACAGACCTTAACATACCATGATGTCAAACTATACAAGAATAAATCCTTACAACATAATAAAAATACAATCCCACTATTATCTTGTCGTATTAACAAGTTAAAATAAAAAATGAATAGGTGCCAAGATCATACAAGTATGCACATGACATGATGATTTGTATGCACATATCTTGGGCTAGGACATTCCTTATACCCCTATTCATGATGATTTGTACATGCACATGACACAACAATATTTCAAAATTTTGTAATTGTCCTTTGTTAGCACATGATGGTGGTTACCTTGATCAACTATATACCATTCAATACCCTAAATTATAGAGATTAGTCTAATGATTTTTATGACAATCCTAGGTATGTGATGAAGAGCTAGGGTTCAAATCAATCCAAAGGGATCATACCAATAGTTTCTTCAAATTTCATAAGCTTTCCTCTCAAGCAATCTCCCTATACAAAGGCACAAAGAGGGTCTTCAATACTTCAAAACCTAACAAGGCTACTAGAGGTCTTCTTACCCCTCAGGAACTTAGACACAACCATTCTAAACCCTTACTCAAGTCTACACTCTTCAATTGTTGTCTATTCCTTCACAAGCCACCCAAATCCTAGTATCCCTAGTACCAAAAAAACACCTTCTCAATTCCAAATCCTCATAGCCCTAGTAACAACAAACATGTCAAATTGGGTCTGCCTCAACCTTTTCAAGCATGAAGTCCCATGTACTCTTCACTTGTAGTCTCAATAGGTGACTCTCCTTTGACCTCATCCTCATCTAGGACTGGAGTGAACTTTGTACCATAATGCTTTGTATGGCTGCAATAACATTGTGCAATAATGCTTTGTATGGCTGCAATAACATTGTGCAATAATGCTTTGTATGGCTTCAATAATTTGCTTTGTATGCTTTGTACTTATTTTGGTTGAGTGACATTTACTCTTTTACATGATGATTGTATGTACATTTACTATGAAGGGTTGAATGACATATATTTTAGTTATTTGTATGGATTCATTTCTTAAGAACTAATATAGGTCTCTTTATCATGCTACAGACAAATTCTCCATCATGTTGAGGAAACAATCAAGAATTAAACCAACACAAGAAGAGATAGAAGCTAAGAATGCAAAGAAAGCAACAACTATGAGGGAACTTCATGAGAAGAGGAAATTGGACACGATAAATGTAGACATGCCAATTGAAGAGGAACCACAACCATCACAAAGAGATATGGTATTGGCAGCACAAAGAGAATCAATGTAAAAACTTCGTGCTATGAGAGATTTGAATACCATAGTTGGAGACACGTCCTCTACCGCAAGTCAACATGTAGGGACACCATCTACCACATCTCAAGTTGAAAGTACATCATCACTCACATGTGACGAAGGAGGTATGCCATCATTCCCACCTCAACCTCAAGGTAGGTCATCTATTCCATCTTCGATCCAAGGTATGCCATCTAGCCCATCTCATTTAAATATTGATGAAATTCCTAATGTTGAGATGTATTTACCTAACTTAACACCTAGAATATTTCATAGAAAGCCAAAGTATTTGATTGATATTGAAGAGAATATTTTGCAGCCAATGGAAGGTAAGATTCCAAAACGCACTTGTAGAAGATATGCTCATAAGATTTGGAGATTGTTCTTTGAAAAGTTAAATGAGACTACAAGATGTCAACTATTCATTGAAATGATGCGAAGTATAAAGTATAGGTCCATCATGAAGATTCTTCGGTTGAGAACATCAGAGGCTTCAAGTGAAAAATCTATTGTCAAGAATCTAATGAGTGCATATGAGAGTGTGGGTAACACCTCACGCACAAAAGATAGTAATGTAACATGACATGTGATTACATCGACTATAGTAAGTAGTCAAACGAAGAAATCTCGTCTCATTAGAAAGATGAGTCAAGAATTGAGAATTAATAGGAAAACTTTATCAAGAGCCATTGGAAGACGCCAAAGAATTGAGGACACTAATGCTAATGAATTATGGGCATTCTTGGGGATACTACCGCGAAAAGATAAACCAATTGTTGAAGCATTGAGATCACTAATTGAAGACTTTTGGAAGAATTACACAAGGGTATCTCTGACTCAAAGGGATGTGGTAAGATAGAGAATCAGTAGTCAGAACCATGAGCCACATCCAAAGCATTTTTTGGATGAGACTCAAACACAGTTTTATGGTAAATTTCTAGAGAAGTATCATCAAATTAAAATTTGTCAAAGATATTTTGAAATGCTAAAACCTTTCTATGTCAAGATAAATCACACATGCACTACTTGTTGTTGTAGATTAAATATTGAATTTTCTAACCATTTTGATGTTTATAGGTCTATATGTTTATATTTGCATACTAACAATGTTTTGTAGGGTTGTGCCATACATGCCCCACCAACATCTTCAAGAGACTTCATATCAAGAATTTTATGTGAAAGAGAGGAAGGTCAAATATTCTACAAGAAATTATGCTTGGATGGCACATGTCATCGTTGCAGTGGCTTGCAACGTTTGCCAATATGTGAACATATGGAAAGAACACATGCGGTTGGAAATGAACTAGTAGAGTTTGGCAAGTATAAAATAGTGGCATACAATACAAAAGATGGTAAAGAAGCAAAGAGGTGTGAATTAGTTATTGAAAAGATTCCAGTGTATTAGTTTATGCCTATATTTTGTGACAACATAGTGTATGAGTATGCAAGACATGCCCATAGAGCTTGATGGTTGGACTTGCAATTCAAGTTATGCAAGGACACATTTCTAGTTGGTAACATTGTTTCAGTCATCAACTTTGCAAAGAACTACAGTCTACAGCCATAGCGTGAGATGCAATCACAATATTACAACTCCACACAGGTTTCTATATTTGTGTACGTCGCATTCATTCATGCGAATGATAGTATAGAGGATGACAAAAAGATCATAAGGGAGTATAATTTCTATATCAATGATGATCGTACACATTCTACAGAGTTCGTGCAAGGTTGCTTTTAGGTGTTCTACAATGATTTGGCTAGAAGGGGCATATCGTTCAGTCAGCATATCATATAGTTGGATAACTGTGCATCACAATTTAAGAACTCACAAAATTTCTATTGGCTAAGTAGGAGGTATAATTTTCCAGGTATTTAGCATATGTGGAACTTTTGTGAGGCTGGGCATGGAAAGGGGGAACATGATGGTGTAGGAGCATGTATCAAAAGAGCCATAGCACGAGAAGAGTTAAAGTATAAAGACAATGAAAAGTTGATAGATGCAAAATTGATTGTTAAGTGGTGTAATTCTTCCATGGGTCTAGGTAATGAAGGTAAGTCTTCAATTCATAGATTTTATTGGTTGATAGATGATACTAACATTGCAGGATCAAGTGAGATTCACTCTTTCAGAAGCTCAATTGAAGGTTCATGGAGTATCCATATGCAAAAGATGTCGTGCTTTTGTTCTTCCTATACAATTCAAGCTGGGTTGAGTGCGAATCAAAGGAGTGGGTTGACGAATGGTAGTTAAGTTATCTTAGCCCACTTGACACGTATCGACCCTCGACATCACTAGAACTAACACAGATGGAATCATCATTTGACTTTAACCACATATCAGTTCTAGTTCAACCAAGTAATATATCTATTCGCATAGTTTTTGAAATTCCTAATGTCATCTTACTTTGTAGTGTTTTTGTAATGTTGACTAATTTCATCTAAATTTCTACACATATGAATGTAAGGCACATATATGCAGTTATTGTAGATGAAGATAATGAAGAGGGAACATATTATTACTTATGTCATTGTGTTGAGGCCAAAAAGAAATTAGAGGCCCCAGTTACAGATGGAGAAAACATTGAATACCCTATAGGCTCAGTGGTTATTACTAGAACATGGCTTAGAAGGTACCCACATAAGAGTGTTAATGTTTGGCTATTTCAGGACTTTGACATGCATTGAAAGATTCTTCATTACTCGAACCTTGTCGTGGCATCCAATGTTCATTTGATACAGTATCGGGGTAGACCTTTGAACAAGACCTTGTGGAAGGTGCGTAAGTCTGACCATGAAGCAATACTTGACACAATAAAGAGTAGAGTAGACCCGGATGGTTCATTGGATTAATTTTTAAGTATTCGCATTGATTTTGTAAAGTCATGTTACATTGAGTTATAAGTGTGCACATTAATTTGTAAGGTTTGTCTTTTTTTATTTGCTGTTGCATTTTTACACATATACACATTTTTACATCATCATGTTATGCTTCATGGGGTTAGACCTAAGTGATGGATGAAGTTGATCCTGAGAATAATGTATAAAATATAGGTGTCTCTAGGTGTCTTGGTTTCTAACTCAATAATAGGTGTCTCTAATTGTGTCTTAGGTATATACGATATGTCAACTAGGTAGATAGAGACTAGCAAATAGGTGTCTTAGGTGTCCTACGTCTACTAGACTACATGCGTCTTAGGTCTTAGGTGAGGCCACATGTGCTTTCACCTTCACATGGTTGGCCTTGTTAGTATAGAATATTTATATTTCTTGAAGCTAAGGGAAGCTCTTTTTCTTAATAGGAAAACTTTATTGACTTAAGTTGCACTAATGGTGCAGGGGCACCTAGGTTGTCATGCCTCCAAGAGGGGTTAAAAAATGAAATTTAGTTTTGATTGAGTCAATTGTATGTAATAAGGTCTTCTAAGACCATTTCATTTGTTTTAAGTCACTTTGAGTCATTTGGGGTCAGTTTGAGTCTTTGAGACCTGTTGCAAAAAAAATGTCAATGTTGTCAAGTTGCACAAAGCAACTTTTGTATTTTTGGTGTCCTACTCCTGATGTGACCAAACTGATAGTTCCAATGCATCTGGATGGGTATGTTTAGGCTATGCATGGTTCTATTTTTCACCCAAACATGATGAAACAGTCCAAGCTACATTGTACCGACGCTATCCTTGAAGAGTCCAAAGTGCAAAAAGGAAGCAATCTTTGATGAGATGTTACTCAAAAATTGTGTCACTTAGAAACATTTTATCTGAGGCTACATGATCATGTAGAGTGCCTCTACAATAAACTCTCTTAGTTTTTTATATCTCTGAGGCGTTTGCCCATGGTGAAAGATTTTTTGCTGCCCCAAAAATCGTCAAGAGGCAGTGTAAAGTTGCAAAGGGGTGTAACTTTCATCCTGCTCCTGATGCAACCAAACTAACTATTCCAATGCATCTGGATGGGTACATTTACACTAGGCATGGTCCTATTTTTCACCCAAACCTGTCGAAACAGTCCGAGCTACATTGTATCGATGATATCCCTGAAGAGTCCAAAGTGGAAAAAGGCAGCAATCTTTGACAAGATGTTACTCGAAAACTATGTCACTTAGAAACATTCCATCTAAGGAAACACGGTCATGTAGGGTTCCTCTACAATAACCTCTCTCAATTTTTTATATCTTTGAGGTGTTTGCCCATGGTGAAAGGTTTTCTACTGCCCCAAAAATCGTCAGAAGGAGGTAGTGTAAAGTTGCAAAGGGGTGTAACTTTCATCCTGCGCCTGATGCGACCAAACTGACTATTCTAACGTGTCCATATGAGTACATTTATTCTAGGCATGGTCATTTTTTTCTCCCAAACATGCCGAAATAGTATGAGCTACATTGTACCAATGATATACCTGAAGAGTCCAAAGTGTAAAAAGGTAGCAATCTTTGATGAGATGTTACTCAAAAATCATGTCAGTTAGAAACATTCTGTCTAAGGCAATGCGATCATGTAGAGTCCCTCTACAATAACCACTCTTAATTTTTTATATCTCTGAGGTGTTTGCCCATGGTGAAAGGTTTTCTACCACCCAAAAAATTGTCAGAAGGAGGTAGTGTAAAGTTGCAAAGGGGTGTAACTTTCGTCCTACTCTTGATGTGACCAAACTAACTATTCCAACGCATCTGGATGGATACATTTACACTAGGCATGGTCCTTTCTTTCACTCAAACATGTCGAAACAGTTCGAGTTACATTGTATCGATGATATCCCTGAAGAGTCCAAAGTGCAAAAAGGTAGCAATCTTTGACGAGATGTTACTTGAAAACTGTGTCACTTAGAAACATTCTGTCTAAGGCAACATGATCATGTAGAGTCCCTCTACAATAACCTCTCTTAGTTTTTTATATCTCTAAGGCATTTGCCCATGGTGAAATGTTTTATGCTACGCTAAAAATCATCAGAAGGAGGCAGTGTAAAGTTACAAAGGGGTGTAACTTTCGTCCTGCTCCTGATGCAACTAAACTGACAGTTCTAACGCATCGGGATGGGTATGTTTAGGCTAGGCATGGTCCTGTTTTGCACCCAAACATCCCGAAACAGTCTGAGCTACATTGTACCGGTGATATCCCTTAAAAGTCCAAAGTGCAAAAAGGTAGCAATCTTTGACGAGTTGTTAATCAGAAACCATGTCACTTAGATACCTTTCATCTGAGGCAATGTGATCAAGTAAGGAGGCGTTTGCCCGTGGTGAAAGGTTTTTTGCTACCCCAAAAATTGTTAGAAGGAGGCAATGTAAAGTTGCAAAGGGGTGTAACTTTTGTTCTTCTCCTCGTGTAGCCAAACTGATAGTTCCAACGCATCTGGATTGGTATGTTTAGGCTAGGCATGGTCCTATTTTGCACGCAAACATGTTGAAACAGTCTGAGCTACATTGTACTGGTGATATCCCTGAAGAGTCTAAAGTGCAAAAAGGCAATAGTCTTTGATGATCTGTTATTCAAAAACCATGTCACTTAGATACATTCTATCTGAGGTAAAGTGATCACGTAGGGTCCCTCTATAATAACTTCTTAATTTTTTATATCTCTAAGCTGTTTGCCCGTGGTGAAAGGTTTTTGCTACCCCAAAAATTGTTAGAAGGAGGCACTGTAAAGTTGCAAAGGGGTGTAACTTTTGTTCTTCTCCTTGTGTGGCCAAACTGATAGTTCCAATGCATCTGGATGGGTACATTTAGGCTAGGTATGGTCCTATTTTGCCCCTAAACATGTCAAAATAGTCCAAGCTACATTGTACCAGCGATATCCCTAAAGAGTCCAAAGTGCAAAAAGGCAACAATCTTTGACGAGTTGTTACTCAAAAACTATGTCACTTAGATACATTATGTCTAAGGCAACATGATCATGTAGGGTCCCTCTACAATAGCCTCTCTCAATTTTTTATATCTCTAAGGCATTTGCCTGTGGTGAAAGTTTTTCTACTGCCCCAAAAATCATCAAAAGGAGGCAGTGTAAAGTTACAAAGGGGTGTAACTTTTGTTCTTCTCCTTGTGTGGCCAAACTGACAATTCCAATGTGTCTAGATAGGTACATTTAGGCTAGGCATGGTCCTATTTCGCACCCAAACATGCCAAAACAGTCTAAGCTACAAACACTAACTAGTCTTCAATCTTGAAACACTACAAATACCATGATATTCTGCATAAAGTTATCTTTTAGCCTTTTATAAAGGCATGCCCATCAAATTCAACTATATAGAGATGATTGTTTGTATTCCAAATTCCTTCTAAATACTGACCTTCCAATCCTTTTTCCCACCCTCATATCAATTAAATATGACCTTCGATTATGATATGGTGCTTGAGCTTATAAGAGTTTACCGGAGACGCTGGTTGATTTAAGTTGAAGGGCTAATGAACTAATGACTTAAAGACCCTTTAGTAGGTTGATTTAAGTGATAGTAACTTCTGATTATAAGTCAATATTAAATTAAAACAAAAGTGCACTTTACACATGACAGGCAATTGAGGGTTTTAAATTCTTAAGAAAAGTAGATTCTTTTTAGAGTTTAATGCCTAATATGCAAACCCTAACTATCAATAAAATCATGATTATGAAAGCTTGTGTCTTCTCTAACTTCTTATTACATGAATAAAATCACATCCACCATGAATATGAACCTTGCATCATACCAACCTTTCAAGATAGACCTTATCATAAAAACCATATTCACAACAAAACCTTGCATCAACAAAACCACATCCACCATGAACATGAACCTTGCATCATATGAACCATGTTTTTCTTGAGGAGCATCAACATGAATTGAGAGACCTTATCATGAAAACCATATTCACAACATCATACACCTCATGACCATCACCTACCTTGAATCACTGTATCACCTTATCAACATCATGGCGTCAACCTTGACATCAATGACAAACAACCTTAACCCTTTGACTTCAATGACAACCTTGAACCTTGATTATTGATGACTTATGGAAGCCTATAGCCCCAATGTTATGTTGCATACTAAAATTAGGTAAGACTCAATGTAATCTCATAACCTCACCTTATATGCAAGAGGAATTACATTTAATAACCACAATGGTCATCAGGTGCTCATAAGCATATGATTTTGACTATCTTATTCAAAACAACAAACATACTCTTTGCATCCCAATATGCTATAATAACAAGAAATTATGAAATATTTTCAAATGACCAATTCATAAAGAATATGGATCAGCATACTCATTTGAATATTTTCAATTGAGCAACTCATAAAGAATATGAATATTTTATGTTCAACATGATGATTCATTTTTATTTTACATACAACTTTTATCTTTTAGCTCCAAAATGAGGTTTAGGCGATACTTGAATAACAATAGCTAGCTTATTGGATCAACAAGCATCCTATCTAATACAATTAGACTTTAAATATTTGAAGTAACCATCTACAAATATCCATTCAAATGTGGATTTATAATCCAAGTATGGATACCATCAATAAAAAAGATTTGTATTAACCAAATATCCATATAGACATACATCAATATCTATTGATATAAGTATCACATATATACAAAATAGCCATATAGGCTTACAAGAATGCCATATAGGCATACAATGTCAACTATATGCAATACAAAATATATGACCACAAATGCTATATAGGCATACAACAAAGGAACACAATAAAAAGTCATTCCCCTCTGGCTAGTGAAGAGAATAGATCATGGGCAACCTTTGATCTTCTAGGGGATGGAGACGAGTATGTGGGTGGTGTACTATGAACCTGAGGGCTACTCCTATTTAGTTCTTTCTGCATCTATAGTTATTACAATAAAAAGTATAGACATTAATATATAGAAATTACATGTTATAAAAAATGAAACATTTAACAAAATAATCGCTTACCACTATCATATAATATGTCTCCTCACTTGCCTTAGTAGTAGGATTAGGCTGCGATGATGTCATGTCCTATAGAAACCATCTAGATAGAAATTAAACTTTAAATCAATAATATTTGATTTTTCAAAAATAAACAACTATAACAATGAATGTAAATTGAAATTTACTAATCTACCTCATACCCCTGTCAATAGCATGGAGCTATGAATCGCAGAGGTCACACTATGCTCCATTGCCTTATGAACATCGGGAGGTGTTTCCGCAGCCTGCATCATCTGGAAATAAAACAACATTATTCAATTACGAAAACTATAATAGTGATGCAAATCATGGCTCCTAACATACACACACGTTCACCTAAATATGGAAGTACACACAATAAAGCACACAAGTCACATTCAAAAATCTAGTAAGTACAATTCATTAATTAAACTATTTATTTTATTACCTCCGTGAAGCTTTGAAGTCCACCACCACTGGAAGGTGTTGCCGTGAAATCTCCAATATTAACCTATTCAACATCCAAAATCAGATATTAGAATACCATTCATATAACGATGCTATTCACATGTAATATTTATAATTGTTTACTAGTTACATACCCTGATAGTAGATGATGTAGTGTAATATGCAGGTGGAGAACCACTGAAAACTGCATCAATGCTATGACCTTGAAATTTCATTAAAATTATCAAATTAAATTAATTAATCTTTCATTTCAAAAATAAAATTTAATAAATTAAATTGAATGAACTTGCTAAGATTTACCTAAGTATCAAGCCTGAAAGTCTCACTCAGGAGGGCATCTGTCATCACCATCTGCTCAGCTGCAGATGTAGCATGCGCACCTGCATCATGACTATCTGTGGGGTCATAACCACATGCCGACCTGCAAGTCTGACAAGTATGGGGTGGAATTGTACTCGAACTCTCCCCCGGCCCACACTGTACTATAGGACTAGCATGCTGTAATATGGTCTAGGTCAAGGCACTAATGGACTAAAGTGCCTCGACCTCAACACTCTCCTTCACAATGGAAGGGATAGAAACATGCTCATGGGCTGGTCTGGTGAGTGCTTTTCTCACTGGCTGCTGTGGGTCAACACGTGCCCCTGGTCTATCTTGTGCTGAACCCCTACCTCTACTCTGGAACTCCCACATATCAAAATAATTTGGCACTTTATTTTTGACAAACTCATAGTAGAGTTTCTTCAAAAAGTATTGCAGGACCTCATTATTGTTGCATAGAGGATGGTAAAAAACTATAGACCACCTCTACGCAAAATTGTCCCTTATCACTTGGTTGTTACACTAATGGATAGGGAACCTCTTGCATGTAAGGGGTAGAGATTCATTTGTTCGTGGGTCTGTGAAAATAGAACACAAGTCAAGTTTTGTAATTTGTTCCTTTTTCACTTGTTCATATGATAATTTGTTAGCATAATACTCTCTAAATTCTCTCCTCTTTTTTGTCCAACTAGTGATTTGCTTGCTTATTGAATCTACATTTGATAACATAGATTCAAGGGATTGAGCAAGCGTGGATCTATGCAAGGTTGAAGTTGTAGGTTCTTTCAACCTTGCAATTATGTCCTCAATTTGTTTCTTATTATTTTTAATTTGCCCCATTAGATTTTCTTGTGTTCCAAGGGCATATTCAGGAATAAATGGAGGTGTTTGTGGTTGGGGTTCTTCTTCAACAAGTATTTGTTGTTCATTTGTTGGAGGATTTTGTGGATTTTCAGGAGGAGGAGGAGGTATATTATCAACTCCTATAAATTTAAGAAATTTACATCAAAAACTATTTTAACCTACCTATTTAGCAACAAATTCACACAAGAAAGCAAATAAAACTTACTTCTTTGATTTCCCTAATGTCGTGGCGGCATTTTGATGATGAATCGGTGAGAAATAGCTAACAATTGGACCTCAAATAATGCAAGCGTGCTCCTTTCTTTTTTCAAGCCGTGGGTTTCTTGCAATTTACTGTGAAATAATGAAATAGAAAGTTGCTTTTTTTATATAAAGCAACACATAACGTGCTCACATTATAATCTAAGCATGTTATCACTTGGTGTAGGCTTGGAAACACCAAGCCATAACGTGAGCGCATTATAATGTGCTCACGTTATTACTAATTTTTTTTTAAAGTTGGCCACTTTTTAGCCCCCCAACTTTTTGCACCCACCCAAGGCTAAGGGTCTCATAAGACTTCGTCTTGTTGATTCTATCCTGTTAAATGTCTATGAGGAAACTACTGCAAACTTACTTTGGAAGAAGCTGGGAGATGTGTATTAAGCCAAATCCATGGTTAACAAACTTTTTTTGAGAAAGAAGTTGTATTCTCTTCGAATGGAGGATGGAGGTTCTGTTGCCGAACATATGAATGCTTTCAACATGCTAGTTGCATAATTGACATCTGTTGGTGTGAAGATGGAGGAGGAGGATCACTGTATAACCTTTCTTTGTTCTTTTCCAGACTCGTGGGATCATCTTGTCATGGCTATTGGAAGCACCACATTCACATTTAGAATGGATGAAGTGGTTTCTTCGCTGTTGTCTGAAGAGATGTGGAGAAAGTCTTTTGAGGCAGCCAAAGAGGCTCTTGCAGTTCGTGGAAGACCCAAGGAGAAAGGGAAAAAGAATGACAAGAAAGCTAAGAAGGGTAGATCCAAATCTCGTGGGAGATCCAAATCCCTTGGAAAGTCCAAGGCTCTCTATTGGAACTATGGTAAATCTGGGCATTTCCAAAAAAGGAATGCAAAGAGGAAAAGAAGAAGAAGAAGAAGAACCCAGATTCAGATTCTGACAAGTCACAAGATGATGGTGATGCCTTCATCACAGCCATGGCAACCCATGCATCTAATGATGTGTGGCTGATTGATTCTGGTGCATTATTCCACATGACCTCACATTAAGACTGGTTCACTAAGTATGAGGAGTTAGATGGTGGAAAGGTGTACCTGGGTGATGACTCTCATCTGAAGATTGTTGGTGGTGGAAGAGTCTCTATTTGATTCCCTAATGGATGAGTGAAGGGGATCTCTAAGGCTATGCATATCCCAAGCTTAGCATGGAACCTGCTTTCTGTAAGTATGTTGAATGATGTAGGTGTGCAAGTTGTCTTTTCGAAAGAAGGATGCAAGATGACTAGAGGAACTATGGTGCTTGCTAAGGGTACTAGGAGAGGTACTCTGTTTCAGCTGGAGGCATGCATTTCACAATGCAATAGTTCTTCTGACTCAAGAAAGAGGGCAGAAGTCACTTCATCCCCAACATTTGAATGAGCAGTGAAGACTTCTATTGTATCTAGTCCTGATTGTTGTATTCATGCCTTGGAAGTTAAGCTTCCTACTGAAAAGACAATATTATGGGATAACAGATTTGGCCACATTGGTGAAAAGGGTCTACATACCCTAAAAAATTAAAAACCTCGTCGAAGGGTTAGATGATTGTAATCTTGAGTTTGACTTTTTCCAACATTGCATATATGGAAAACAAAACCGTGTTCAATTTTACTTGAGTTCTCATAAGTCTTCTGGTGTGTTGGACCTTGTTCATTCTGATGTATTTGGTCATGTTAATGTTCCTTCATTATCAAAATATGTATATTTTGTATCTTTTATAGATGACTATAGTAGAAGGACATGGATTTATTTTCTTAGAAGTAAATCTAAAGTCTATAGTAAGTTTAAAGAGTTTAAGTCCTTTGCTGAAAATCACACTGGTAAAAAGATTAAGTGTTTGAGAACTGACAACGGTGGTGAGTTTTGTTCTATAGAATTTGATAACTATTACAAAGAACTTGGGATTGAAAGACATAAGACAAATCCATACACCTCACAACAAAATGGAGTTGCAAAGAGGATGAATAGGACACTGATGGAGAAGGCTAGGAGTATGCTTAGTGGAGCTGGCCTAGAACAAAAGTTTTGGGCTGAAGTTGTTGCCATTGCTTTCTATCTTGTAAATAGATCTCCTACATTAGCTCTTGTTAGAAATACACCCATGGAGGTGTGGTCTGGTAGAAAGCCTTCAATAAGGCATCTTCATGTTTTTGGTTGAGGCATATGCACATGTGCCTAGGGAGAAGTGGTTAAAATTGGAGAACAAGGATGTTAAGTGTATCTTCATTGGCTATGGTGTTAGTGTGAAAGTATACAAGCTTTGATACCCTGTGGCTGAAAAAGTGTTGTATAGAAGAAGTGTCATCTTCAGAGAGCTAACACCTTCTTCCACTGTTTTACAGCCAAAAGAAAAAGAAAAGAAAGAGGATGTTGTTCAGTTTCTTGCTACCCCTGAGAAGACTAAACAGAAAGACAATGTTGGACCTAATGATGAGGAGAGCTCTTGCAGCTTTGAAAGCTCAGATGAAGAAGTTGAACCTCAATCTTAGCTCTTGAGGAGGTCTACATAGATAAGAAATCAACCCAAGAAGTTTGGTTTTACATTGCTTGATTCTAGTTGTGCTTTTTCTTTACTCACTAACAGTGATGAACCTAGAATTGTATCAGAGGCTATGGATATGAAAGATGCAGATTCTTGGAAGGAGGCCATGGAGGATGAGATGGCTTCTTTGAAAAAGAATCAAACTTGGGACTTGGTCCCTTTTCCTCCTGGATAGAAACCCGTTGGTTGTAAATGGGTGTTCAAGAATAAATTTGGTGCAGATGGCAGTGTTGAGAAGTACAAGGCCAAATTGGTTGCGAAGGGGTATTCACAAGTGGAGGGTATAGATTATGGTGAGATCTTCTCTCCCATTGCAAAGTTGATAGCCATTCAATTCCTGTTATCTCTTGCAGCAACTTATGACTTAGAGGTAGAACAAATGGATGTGAAGATAGCTTTCCTTCATAATGATTTGGAGGAAGAAATCTACATGTCACAGCCAGAGCATTACATGGTGAAAGGTAAAGAAAATTTGGTTTGCAAGTTAAAGAAGTCTTTATATGGTTTGAAGTAGTCTCCTAGGAGGTGGTACTTGAAGTTTGGTGCCTTTGTGTTGTCAATTAGATTTGAGAGATCAAAATCAGATCATTATGTGTACTTTAAGTTTGATGGTGATCGTATTCTCAATGTTGCACTATATGTTGATGATATGTTGCTCATTGGGAAGGGAAAGACTATGATTTCTGATTTTAAATCTCAGTTGTTGGCATAGTTTGAAATGAAATATTTAGAGGTAGCCAGGTACATTCTAGGAATGGAAATCAGAAGAGATAGAACTAACAGAAAACTTTGGTTAAGCCAGAGTAAGTATGTGAAGACTGTGTTGGATAGGTTCAGCATGGCAGATTGTAGATCATTGTGTGTTCCTATTTCTTTGGGGACAAAGTTGTCTGTTGAGGATTGTCTAAAATCTCCTAGTGAGGTGGAGGATATGATCAAAGTATCTTATGCTAGTATTGTTGGTAGTTTGTTGTATGCTATGGTCTGCATAAGACCAGACATTGCCCAAGTAGTGGGAGTCCTTAGTCGATTTATGGCTAATCTTGGATGGGTACATTGGGATGCAGTTAAGTGAGTGTTCAGATATTTAAGGGGTACTTCCAAGTATTCCATATGCTATCATGTTAATGTTATAGGACCTCCACATTCTATTGATATTCATGGATTTGTGGATTCAAATTGGGTAGGTGACATTAACAGCAGGAGATCCACCAGTGCTTATGTGTTTACACTGTTTGGTGGTGCTATTAGTTGGATGAGTAAGTGACAACCTGTGGTTTCTTTGTCCACAACAGAAGCTGACTATATGGCAGTAACTCATGCTTGTAAGGAAGCCATTTGGCTTAAGAGACTATGTTCAGATATTGGTGTTGATGCAGGTCAGATTATGATCAGTTGTGAGAGTCAGAGTGTGATTTGCCTTGTGAAGAATCCAACTTTCCATGCCAGAACAAAGCATATTGATGTACAGTTTTACTTCATGTGAGACATGGTATAGGATGGGAAGCTAAATTTGGAGAAGGTAGATACTTTGAAGAATGTTGTAGATGCATTGATGAAACCAGTGAGCATAGAGAAGTTTAGATGGTGTTTGAAGTCTATGGGCCTCTCAGCCTATAGTAGTTAAATCATGTTATTCTATTAGCTCTTACAAGGTGTTCGACAAGTGGGAGAATGTTGGGAATTAAGGTGTCTCAACCTTGGTAATTCCTTGCATTATTTATTATTGTATTTATTTATTCATTGCCTATGTTGTAAATTAATCGTAAATTCCATATTGTTATTTTGTGGGATGTGGCATGGTGATGTGTCAAAGAGCATCTTTGAGTGCCCCAAGGTGGACTATGACATGTTGTAAGAGAATATGCTATTTATAGCCTGTGTATGACAGATTCTCTTACAGCTGTAAGTTGTAACTGCTATGACAGATTCTATGATGGTCGTAAGAGTCGTAAGAGCATTGTCATAGCCCATTTTGGAAATAGGTGACCTCTTTTGGATGGGAGATGTGGACAAGTGTCAGATACATTCTACAATGTTGACCAAGTGTCTATAGGCATGGGATTTGGGCCATGAGGCCAAGTTGGACGCCCATTCCAAGATAGAGCCAATTTTGCCTTGTATATTCTATATAAATAGGTGCTTGGAGGAGGAGATGTACTATGTCTATTGCTGCAATATCTCTGTTACATGTTTTATGTTGTTGTAATTGTGAGGATTAAATTGAATTTGTATATCTCTCCCCACATTAGATTAGTGTAGGAAGCGTTTTTCGCACACCTAGCTTCCTTTCACATAGGAGTTGTTTAGGGTTTCACATGTTGTTTATGATTCATCATTACAAACCAAGGATAATCCTAATCAACCTTCAAGTTTCTCAATCATTAAAGAATCATGTTCTTGCATGCTTTCATATTACCATTTTGTATGAAATGTTAAGTGGATTCAGGATATAATTATGTCATTTATAGGTGTATGTACAAGATGTAGTTTCAGCTTAATTAGAGGTTTTATATGCAATAGGTTAGTTTGTGACCTAGTGACAACTTTTGGGGCCCAACATACATTGGATACTACTATAATGTTTCATCTTATTCACTTTTCTTTGTGATCAAATCATGTTAAGGAATACCTCTATGAATACCCTCTCAAGCTCAAAGAGAGCGAGAGATTATTCACTCTCATCACTTAGAATTTAACCATCCTCAATCTATTGATGAGCCTTTATTTTACCTTCTTGATGATACCTTATATCCTTGAAGATGAGAATATACTCTAAGATTGTAGACGTATGGTCTTAGGACACAATAGAATAGTATTGTTGCCAAGGAAGAATCTTTTTCTTGGTGTAAGTTGACAAGATACCAACTTAAGAAGTTGAAATTGAATTGAAGACTTTGCTAGTGAGCTAAACCGAGAATTAATGTATTGCTTTGGAGATCTAGTGTTCTTCAAGGTATTCCTTTTTTGAAAGAGGTGGAAACTATGATGTTGAACAAAAAGTTTGTTGTTGCTGCAATCTATTTGTTGTTAGTGCTTCAAGAACACATCTCAAACTTGCAATAGTTGGTGATAGAGGTACACATGGTTTTTTCTTCTTATCTTTTGAAAATAGTTTCTTTTGAACATGGTAAAGAAACATGTAATTGTAAAACCTTTATATTTCCCCACATGGTAGAATGTTCTAGTCATGGCTTCTAGGTATAGATATGATTACTCTAGGGGTGCCTCTTCATATGTATCTTCTTATGTTTTAGATCCTCAAAACTACATTGGATCTATTGCCCATGACTATTATAGTGATGATCCTTCATGATATTATAGTAGTCATGCATCCTATGTGAACCCATGCATTAACCTAGAAGAGTCCATACAAAAGCAAAATGAACTTGTTGAGCAGCTTATAGAGTGTGATTATCAAATTAAGCTACCGGAGCCTAGGTTATAGATCAAAGACCACCCTATCACTATCAAAATCCAAGTTGTCTATGTTAGATCTAGGGCACACAACTGAGAGGGGGGGTGAATCAGTTGTACAAAAACCTTGCTCTTCTTCAAACACTTGATTCTTCTTTGTTAGTTAATAGCATATCAATTAATCATTCATGAAAGCAGAAAGCATAAACACTGGAGCAGATAAACATCAACACATTAGACACCAAGATTTTTGACGTGGAAAACCTAGTTAAGGGAAAAACCACAGGGTGATTAACCCAAGGATCATTCTCTATTAGAAGAATAAGATAAAATGAATGGCACATGCCAATTAGGGCTCACTGCCTGAGCACACTGCTCACAAGGAGGCACACTGCCTACAAAGAGACACACTGTCTACAAGATCATAAGGATCACAACCTTGAACTGGAGAATGACATCTTCACCATGTCTGGATCAGTTCTATTTAAGCCTGAAACACTTATGCTCTGCCTTTCGCTCTCTCGCTATACCACACTCATCTACTCCACAACACACTTCGAAATGAACTCACAAACCTACAAGACATTGACTTAGGAACAATCATCTAAGTCGGTAATCAATCACAAGAACATTAGCAAGATGAATAACACATCTGGTCAGCCACCACAAGAACATTCGCAGGATGAACAACTCATCCGGTCGGCTAGTCTGAAAAAGAACTTCATCCAGAAGAATATCTTCAATTTCGGGCTCTACCACCAATGCGGACCAACAACACAACCTCAACATGATCCAAGAACCTTCACAGGCTTGCTTGAATGACCAAGTACATCTACACTTCCTCTACTTACTGGAATCTCTTCTCTTCCTCATCCAGAACTTCAAGAACATAGTCTATCGCCATTGTCATACTGCAAGAGGTGCTTCGGGACCTCCAAACCACATACCAATCGAGATGACACATCACAAGGACATCCCAAACACTCTATCCAATCCGTAGAATAGGACAATACACTTCTGGATCTCACTGGACCTTTTTGTAACACTCTGTCACTCCGGAGCATCTCCCGGAACCGGTTCTACTTGGTCGATCACAACTTTTTCACATCTTCATGTAGACCTTTGAAATCTTAACTAGATCATCTCAAGACTCATATCTACAAACCCTTTAATCCACATCCTCTGAATCTAAACCTATTGAGTACTTTTGCCTTCTTCTCATCACTGTTCTTCACTGTTCCTGATTGAGAATAATTTTCTCAATATCCTTAGCACACAGCTCATTCAATCCTTCTTGTCAATACAATATGAGTATGTTGACATCAATGACAACACCGGCTCACTTCATACTTGCAACAATCTCCCCCTTTGTCATTGATGGCAACATAAGATGTGAAAAACCATCAAGACAAGAACTTCTCCTTTCTGTTATAGCTCCCCCTATCAACAAGAACTCTTCACATGTCTTCTCTTCCTTTACTACTCCCCCTTTGATCATCAACCACTTGTTTTTCACATGTCTTCTCTCCCCCTTTGACATCAATGGCAAAGGGCTCATACTTGCAATTTGAACACATCAGAATCATACCAACTGCTCCCCCTTAGTAGCAGCTCCCCATCATCAATCCGGATCACAAGATATGACTATGATATCCACCAGATTGATGCACATCAGTGCATCCTAGTTCATCTCCAGAGGGGCCATGACCCCTAACTTCTCCCTGAGATACTCAAAAGAGTCCTTGGGAAGAGGTTTTGTAAAGATATCTGCAATCTGATCCTTGGAGGATACATACTCCAATCTAACTTCATCCTTGTTCACTTGTTCTCTTAGAAAGTGAAACTTGATAGATATGTGCTTGGTCTTAGAATGCAACACCAGATTCTTAGAAATATTTATTGCACTTGAATTATCACAGAAAATTGTGATAGGCTCCTCATATTCTACTTTAATGTCTTTTAGCATTTGCTTCATCCATAAGATTTGAGTGCAACTACCTGCTGCTGCAATGTATTCTGCTTCAGTTGTAGACAGAGATATTGCATTATGTTTCTTGCTTAGCCAAGAAACCAATCTCTTTCCCAAAAAGAATACTCCACCACTGGTGCTCTTCCGGTCATCCACATCTCCTGCCCAATTTGCATCTGTATATGCATGAAGAGAGAAATCATGATCTCTAGGATACCACAAACCATACTCAACTGTTCCTTTTAGATATCTAAAAATCCTCTTGATTGCCATAACATGAGATTCTCTAGGATCAGCCTGAAATCTTGCCACAAGACCAACAGCCTACATTATATCTGGTCTAGTATGAGTGAGATACAACAATCCACCAATCATTGATCTATACTTTGTCTGGTCTGCCTTAGGAGAGTCATCATCTTTGCTCAACTTGCATCCAGTTGCCATGGGAGAATTCATTAGCTTTGAATCTTCCATCCCAAATTTCCTCAACAATTCTTTCACATATTTGGTCTGAGAAATGAAGATCCCTTTCTTTGTTTAAGTAATTTGCAGACCCAAGAAGAAATTCATTTCACCAAGCATAGACATCTCAAACTCACTTTTCATCTGATTTGCAAAAGTTTTACACATACTATCTCTTCCTCCAAAAATGATATCATCCACAAACACTTCAACAATCAAAATGTTTCATGATCAATTTTGAAATATAAGTTACTGTCAGTAGTACCTTTGTTGAATCCAATCTACACAAGATGCTTATCCAACCTTTCATACCATGCTCTTGGGGCTTGCCTTAAAAAATACAGTGTTTTCTTCAGCTTGCAGACCATATCATCATGATCAGACATTTGAAATCCATCTGGTTGTTCGATGTAAACTTCTTCTTCCAAATCACCATTTAGGAAGGCAGACTTGACATCCATCTAATATACCTTGAAGTCTTTGAAAGCAGTAAATGCAATAAATAATCTGACTGCTTCAATTCTTCCCACCGAAGAAAAGGTTTCTTCAAAATCAATTCCTTCTATTTGAGAGTAGCCTTTGCAGACCAATCTAGCTTTGTTTCTGATCACTTCACCAACTTCATTTAGTTTGTTCCGGAAGACCCATTTGGTTCCAATCACATTCTTGTTTCTAGGTCTGGGAACAAGATCCCAAGTATGATTTTTCTCAATTTGCATCAACTCTTCCTCCATTGCTTTGGTCCAGTTTTCATCATTGCAAGCTTCATTAATTGTCTTAGGTTCAATCTTTGAAATCAGACATTCATTTGAATCTTGAGCAATTCTTCTTCTTGTTTGTACCCCTTTGCTTTTATGACTTATGATCTGATCTTCAGAATGATTTAGAGTTACATACCTTGGAACTTTGGGAGTTTATTGCACTACTGTTTCTTGATCAGGCTCATTCAGACAAACCTCTTCTTCCTGATTTACCGGATCAGTCTATATCTAAATTTCAGAGGAGGATTGAGCTCCTTGTACTAGAGAATCATTCTGATCATCTTCATCACATTCATAGAATCTTGAGGGCTTCTCAATTCCTTCATCAACCTTCACATTTGTACTTTCTATCATCTTTCACAATCTCTTATTGTAACATCGGTATGCTTTGCTTTGAGTGGAGTAACCCAAGAAAATTCCTTCATCACTTCTAGCATCAAACTTTCCTAGATCTTCATATCTTTTGATATAACACTTGCTACCAAATACTCTGAAATATCTCACAGTAGGAGTTACACCAAACCAAAGTTCATAAGGAGTCTTACAGGTATTGCTTCTGATTTGAACTCGATTAAGAGTGTAGATTGCAGTGCTGACAGCTTCTCTCCAAAACATCTGGGGAACATTTGCTTCCATCATCATTGTCCTGGATGCTTCCTGGATGGTCCGGTTCTTTCTCTCAACAACTCCATTCTGCTATGGAGTCCTAGGGGCAATCAACTATCTCCTTATGCCATGCTTCTCACAAAAGTCTATGAATTCACCGGATGTGAATTCACCACCTCTATCAGACCTTAGACACTTCAGTTTCAATCTGGTTTGATTCTCTACCATAGCTTTGAAGATTTTGAACTTCTCAAGGGCTTCTGATTTCTCTTTTAGGAAGGTAACCCACATCATCTGAGAATGATCATCAATCAGTAACATGAAATATCTATCACCTTGCATGCTCTTGATTCTTGTTGGACCACATAGATCAGTATGTACTAATTCCAGTAATCCAGTAGTGGATTGATCCTTGCTTTTGAAAGAGACTCTGCTCTATTTACCTAGCTGACATTCTTTGCACAAACTATTTGTAGGTTTCACCAACTTTGGAAGATCTCTTACAGCCTGAGTATTGCTTATTTTGATGATGTTATCAAAATTTACATGACACATCCTTCTATGCCATAACCAACTCTGATCCACTTGAACAAACAAACAACTTTTATTAGAACCAACCAGATGGAAGATATTACCTTTTGTTTGAGTACCGGATGCAATCTCAATTCTGGAGCTTCCAAAGATCCTGCATCTTCCATTTTTTAACCAGAGATCATAACCTTTGTCTACTAATTGTCCAACACTGAGAAGATTGTACTTCAATCCTTCAACATACAGTACATTACCAGTTTTGCTCTTTCCATCAAAAGAAATAGTTCCCCTACCTCTAATTCTACCTACAGAATTGTCACCAAACTTTACCATTCCTCCTTCATACCTTTCCAAATCTAAGAACTTGTTCTTGTCACCTGTCATATGGTGAGAGCATCCACTGTCAATAACCCAATCACCTTTTCTTCAACTTGGGCAGCCAAAGCTCTTTTTGTAACATTATGATTGATAGATTCAGGGGATATTGGATCTTCTTCCTTGATGGCAATGAACACCCATTCATTTCCGGATTTGTCTCCTATCTCTGATTCATCATCTATTACTCCTTCATTATCATCCTCTTCATGAACATAATAGCAGTTCTTTTGAAACCTTTGTCTGTTAGCATTTGACCTTGCAGATCTTTTCGGACATCTTGAAGCAAAATGACCAATCTTATTGCAGTTGAAACACATAAAGGGTAGTTTTCCTTCATACTTATCGGATCCTCTTGGCAGTCTCTTTGCAATGAGGACTTTAAGTTGAGCTGTTTCTGCTTCTTCCTCGTCCATGTCTTTCCTTGCTTGATCATACCATGACAACTTCCTTAAAGAATTCTCTCCCAGATCAAATCTTTGTTTGCCTTTCACATAGGCACTGGCCTTGAATGCAGATTCAGTCTTGGGGTGGTCATCTCCAAACTCAGTCATTTCAAATGCAGCCAGTTTGCCAGCCAATTGCTCTCTTGTGACAATTGTATGGGCTCTAAATTCATCAATGGCAGCAACCTTGATCTTGTAGGCAGTAGGAAGGGATCTAAGAATTTTGCAAACAATTTCATTTTCATCCAGAACTCCACCAGCATTCTTGATTCCACACACCAGTTCATTTACCCTTGGCATAAAGGTAGTGATATTTTCATCATCTCTCATCCTCAATCTTTCAAATTTCCCTTTCAGACTTTGCAACCTTGCACTCTTAACAAACTCATCTCCTTCATGCAAAAGTTCCAGTTTAACCCAGATCTCATATGCAGTTGGTAGGTCAATGACATTTGAGAGCTCTGAATCATTCAATGTGCTTAGAAGAGCTTCTTTGGTTCGCAAATTGTTTTCAACATTTATGATTTCATTCAGAGTTGACGGACCACCCTGTGGAGGTACATATGGTTTTGAAACCATGGTCAAGTATGCTTTTCCCATACATTCCAAGTGACATTTCATGTGACCTTTCCAGAGAGTGAAGTTGGTTCCATCAAACTTTGGACTATCCTTCTTGTATGATGACATCCTGGATCTCCTCAAGCAGTTAAGCTCCTTTCAGAGGAACTTAGCTCTAATACCAATTGTTAGATCTAGGGCACACAACTGAGAAGGGGGGTGAATCAGTTGTACAAAAACCTTTCTCTTCTTCAAACAGTTGATTCTTCTTTGTTAGTTAACAGCGTATCAATTAATCATTCATGAAAGCAAAAAGCATAAACACCGGAGCAGATAAACATCAACACATTAGACACCAAGATTTTTGATGTGGAAAACCCAGTTAAGGGAAAAACCATGGGGTGATTAACTCAAGGATTATTCTCTGTTAGAAAAATAAGATAAAATGAATGGCACATGCCAATTAGGGCTCACTGCTCGAGCACACTACTCACAAGGAGGCACACTGCCTACAAAGAGACACACTGTCTACAAGATCATAAGGATCACAACCTTGAATTGGAGAATGACATCTTCACCATGTCTGGATCAGTTCCATTTAAGCCCAAAACACTTCTGCTCTGCCTTTTGCTCTTTCGCTATACCACACTCATCTGCTCCACAACACACTCTGAAATAAACTCACAAACCTTTATTTATACAAGACATTGACTTAAGAACAATCATCTAAGTCGGCAATCAATCACAAGAACATTCGTAAGATGAATAACACATCTGGTCGGCCACCACAAGAACATTCGCAGGATGAACAACTCATCTGGTCGGCTAGTCTGAAAAAGAACTTCATCTGGAAGAATATCTTCAATTCTAGGCTCTACCACCAATGCGGACCAACAATACAACCTCAACATGATCCAAGAACCTTAACAGGCTTGCCTAAATGACCAGGTACATCTACACTTCCTCTACTCACTAGAATCTCTTCTCTTCCTCATTTGGAACTTCAAGAACACAGTCTATCGCCATTGTCATACTGCAAGAGGTGCTTCCGGACCTCCAAACCACATACCAATCAAGATGACACATCACAAGGACATTCCAAACACTTTGTCCAATCCACAGAATAGGACAATACACTTTCGGATCTCACCGGACCTTTTTGTAACACTCTGTCACTCCGGAGCATCTCCCAGAACCGGTTCTACTTGATCGATCACAACTTTTTCACATCTTCATGCGGACCTCTGAAATCTTAACTGGATCATCTCAAGACTCATATCTACAAACCCTTTAATCTGCATCCTCTAAATCTGAACCTATTGAGTACTTTTGCCTTCTTCTCATCACTGTTCTTCACTGTTCCTGATTGAGACTAATTTTCTCAATATCCTCAGCACACAGCTCATTCAATCCTTCTTGTCAATGCAATATGAATATGTTGACATCAATGATAACACCATTTCACCTCATACTTGCAATAGTCTAGTCCCCTATCATTCTTCTAAACATCATTTACAAACAACTAGACCTCTCTTGGGTTGACTATGAAATGCAAAGCATGACAGCTAAGGTTTTTAGCCAAATCCCTAGATTTGATGGGTATGATATGCATGAAGCAGACACACATGTTTCACATGAGTGTTTAGAATTCATGGAAGAATATCATGTTGAAGATGTGTGGATGAGAATTTTTGTGAGGTCTCTATGTGGAAAGTCATGGAGATGGCTTGATACTTTTCTAGAATATTCCTTTATTTACTCAAAGGACCTTGTGGCTACATTTGATGAAGAATTTGCAAAAAATGTAGACCCTACTTCTCTTGTCTAGGAATTAGCAAATATCAAAAGACAAGAGGGAGAGTCTAGTATGGACTTCAGTCATAGGTTTGTTGTTTCCCTTTCCAAAATCCCATGTGTTTCCAGATCTAACACACCTACAAACATTGATATGTTCTTTGAATCCTATGAGGATAGTTTGAGTTCAATGTAGGAGGATTTGAAGTTAAGGGTAAGTGCAAAAAGAATATGGGAGGCCAAAAAGGGGTCTTAAGTGGCCACTTTTTTTTTCCTGAAATCAGGAAATACTGACCGTGGATGAGAAATTAAACATAGTTACACTCAAAATTTTAAGATGCAACAAAAACAATGTTTGTAGTGCTTCAAGTCTACTTTCTAAACTACTATTTTTTAAAAAATGGTATAGATTAAGGAGTTAAAAAAGGGAACCACTGAAATTGGTGTTGTTTCTGTCAAAAATATAACATAGTGTGTTTTGTGGCTCCCTCGAAAGGTTAACTTTTTTTTGGTATTCTTAAAATCGCTTTGGTAATAAATTAGCTAACAACATGTAGTTTATGCCTAATTTTTCTAATAATTTTTTAATGAATATTTGATTTTGTACTAATTTTCAAAGTGCACACATCTTGAAAAACAGAATTTTGGCTGTGCTACCCCTATAAATTTTGAAATTTAATTGAAAATCAATTTTTTTTAATATGTGTAGAATGGAGTCTAGTTTATAAAAATGTACTTTATTTGAAATTTCAATGAACGATTAATTCATAAAGAGAAAATACCAAACACTAGTTTTTGCCAAAAAATAGACACACAAACAAAAGAAATTAAAGATGAAAGTCTTAACATTGTCAAAATGTGAAAAAAATTACATCGTTAAATAGCTAAGAGAAAGCCCAACATTACCCAGGTGTTTGATTTGTTCAACCTTGAAACACGTGCAAACCTAACGGTTAGCATAAACGAGATTATGTGAAATCCTATAGAATATGCAAAAACATGTCTTTGGATGTTGGGAAGGCACTCCAAGCCTTTGGGTTGGAAATCCAAAGCAAATCCCAAGCCTAAGGCTTGGGATTCCCAAAGCAACATATAAAGCGAGTGTGTTATGTTTTGCTTTGCATTTTTTTCTTTTTTGCAAAAGTTTGCCCAATGTTTGTCAAGTTTGACAAAACATGAGCATGTTATAATGTGCTCATGTTATGTCTCGCTTGGAATGTTTTATGTTCAAGTTTGTTATGTTTTATGTATATACATGTTTGTATATATATTTGTATTTATGTATGTATGTATGTATTTATGTATGTATGCCAAATTGTATGTATGCTTGTACATATGTATGTATGTATGTACGCATGCTTGTATGTATGTATGTATGTATGTATGCATGTATGCCTGTATGTATGTATTTATGCCTATGTATGTATGTATGTATGTATGTATGCAGGCTTGTATGTATGTATATATGTATGCATGTTTGTTTGTATGTATGTATGTATGTATGCCTATATGTATGTATGTATGCTTGTATATATGTATGTATGTAACGGTTTTGGGTTTAGGGTATACAAGGACTTGAGCACATATTGTTATTATGGTTGAGGGTTGAGGTTTTTGGGTTTAGGGTTTAAGGTATAGGGTTGAGGGTTGAGGGTTATAGTTGAGGGATAATATTCAGCTTGTTGAGTGTATAAGATTAAGTGTGTAAGGTATGGGGATTCGGGTTTAGGGTTTACGATATGGATTAAGGGTGTATAAGGCATAGGGTGACTTAGGTTGAGAGTTTATGGTTTAGGTTTTAAGTATATGGTTGAGGCACAATATTTAGGGTTTAGGATATAAGGGTGAGGTTATATGGTATAGGGATGAGGGTTTGTGGGTGTAGGTTTCAGGGTTTAGGGTTGAGGATTGAGGTATTAGGGCTTAAGTATATGGTTGAGGGTATAGGGTAGAGGGTTAATGTTCAAGGTTAAGTGACTAACATATAGGGTCTAGGGTTTAAGGTTAAGGGTATAAGGCATATGGATAAGGTTTGAGGGTATAGGGTATGGGGTAGAGGTTTGAAGGTTGAGGGATAATGTTCAAGGTTGAGTGTCCAAGGTTAAGTGTCTAGGGTATAGGGTTTAAGTATTTAAGGTTTAAGGGTATCTAGGGGTTGAGAGTTTATGGTTTAAGGGTTTAAGGTTTGAGGGATTAAGGGTTTAAGGGTTTAAGGATTAGGGTTTAAGGCATAGTGTCGAGGGTAGAGGGTTTAGGGATAGGGTTTAGGGTTGAAGGTTTAAGGGTTGAGGGTTGAGGGTTGAGGCTTAAGGGATTAGGGTTTAAGGTATAGTGTTGAGGGTAGAGAGTATAGGGATAGGGTTTAGGGTTTAAGGTTTAAGGGTTGAGGGTTGAGACTTTAGGGATAGGGTTTAGGGTTTAGGGTTAATGGATTAGGGTTTAAGGTATAGTGTCGAGGCTTGAGGGGGATAGGGTTTAGGATTTAAGGTTTAAAGGTTGAGGGTTGAGGATTTAGGGATAGGGTTTAGGGTTAAGGGATTAGGGTTTAAGGTATAGTGTCGAGGGTTGAGGGTTTAAGGACAAGGTTTAGGATTTAAGGTTTAAGGGTTGAGAGTTGAGGATGTAGGGTTAAGTGAGAGACCTAGATGGCTAAGGACAAATGGAGAGGCAAACAAGGAGTGACTGAGAGATCTAGAGAGGGGAGAGGTAGAGAGGTGAGGGGGAGATAGAGGTGAGAGATAGAGAGGTGAGGGGAGATATAGAATAAAATGAGAGAGTGAAGTTAACAACTTAAGGGAAAGATGGGTAAGGAGGAGGGAGAGAGGTGGAGAGGAAGGGAAATATCTAGAGAGCCCTGAGAGATATACAAGTGAGAGACATACAACCTAGGGAGAGAGGGGTGAAAGAGATAGGGGAGAGATGGGGGTGAGGCAGATAGGGGGAGAGGTGTGGATAAAGGTTGAGGGTTTAAGGTTTTAGGGTTTAAGGGTCAAGGGTTTAGGTTTTAAGGGTTGAGGTATTAAGGTTTTAAGGGTTAAGGAATTAGGGTTTAGGGTTGAGGGATTAGGGTTTAAGTTATAGTGTTGAGTGTTGAGGGTTTACGGATATGGTTTAGGATTTAAGGTTTAAGGGTTGAGACTATAGGAATAGGGTTTAGGGTTTAGGGTTTAAGGTATAGTGTCAAGGGTTGAGGGTTTAGGGATAGGGTTTAGTATTTAAAGTTTAAGGGTTGAGGGTTGAGGCTTTAGGGATAGGGTTTAGGGTTTAGGGTTAAGTGAGAGACTAAGGTGGCTAAGGATAGATGGAGAGGTAGACAAGGAGTGACTGAGGTACCTAGAGAGGGGAGAGGTAGAGAGGTGAGGGAGAGATAGAGGTGTGAGATAGAGAGGTGAGGGGAGAGATAGAATAAAATGAGAGAGTGAAGTTGACAACTTGAGGGAAAGATGGGTAAGGAGAGAGAGAGGTGGAGAGGAAGGGAAATAACTAGAGATGCATTTGAGAGATATAAAGGTGAGAGACCTATAGCCTAGGGAGAGAGGGGTGAGATACATAGGGGGAAAGATAGGTGTGAGAGAGATAGAGGGGGGAGAGGGGTGGGTAATGAGACAATGAGTTAGAAAACCTTTAGGAAATCAAATTTTTGATGAAGTTGAAATATGGTCATTTTGTATAGCAAGATAAAATGCAAGCACATTTTGGCTTGCTATACAAATAGTAAAATAGCTAGGACACCCATGATCTAGGCCCACATACTCTATTATTCTCTTGGTTATGCGCGTTTTCTAAAAAAAAAAGCTTTTTGATGCTATTGAGAAGCACACACATGCAAAATTTTCACATTCTACCACCTTTGCATGAACTTTCCACCACCTTTTTCTAGTTTGCCAACTTAGGAAGGAGGAAATAACATAGTTTTCACATCAAATTTGATATATATCAATTCAAGTTTCAATTTTTGTAGTGTTGCAATGTTAATTGTGATTGAATTGTAGGAATTTAACATTATACATTGGTTAATTGTATTTGAGTGATATACAATTGAACATTGAAAAGGAAGCAAGTTTGTGAAAAACTCAAATTGTTGCGGATTTTGATGCAAGAAGAAAAAAGACTACATAATTGGGTAGTCTCTCCATTTGAATCTCCATTTTTTAGGTATGTCAAGTCTTTACACATGTTCTTTACATTTTCCTTAATTCTATCATGTTTCTTTATCATCCCTTGTCATACATGCTTAATACAATGCTTTGATTTTCTTATTATGCATATTCCATGTTCGTCATTGTTTGTTTCTCATTATAACCTTAGGCCCTCTTGTCACATTTTAAACTACACAATTCTTTACACTTGCCAATTACATTTTCTTGGAAGTTTCAAAATATTTTTCATGGTGATGGACATAAGACCACATTTCTTTGAGGAATTTTTCAAACAAGTCATTGCCTTGTCTATGTTGTTTAATAAAATGCTTTGGCAGACATGTATGTAAAATGTGGTAGCATAGAGAAGGCATTGAGGTATTTGAAAAAATGCCTCAAAGAAATGTGATCTCATGGTGATGTACATGTCTCAAAGAAATGTGGTCTCATGGTGATGGACATCACCATGAGACCACATTTCTTTGAGGCATTTTTTCAAATAGCCCAATGCCTTATCTATGCTACCATATTTTACATACATGTCTACCAAATCATTTTGTTCATATTATAAAATAATGTTATTCCATGAGACCACATTTATTTGAGCAATTATATGTACAATAGTTCATGTGCCTTTTCTATGCTTCCACATTTTGCATACATGTCTAATAGGGAATTTGCAACTATAACATTTGACAAAAACCCCCTTCCATTATGCTTTGAGGGATGCCCATACCTTGTTTGAAATAGCTCATTTTGAAAAATGTAGGGGGATGCTATCAAAGGTTGTCGATTTTGGCTTTACACTTTCCAATTGCATTAGCTTGAAAGATTCTAAATTTTTTTTAACAATTCCATTTTGTGCATATTCTACAATCATTATGCTCCATGAGACCATATCTCTTTGAGGCATTTTTCTAAACAATCCACCTATCTTGTCTATGCTTCCACATTTTTTTACACATTTACTAGGGTAAGATATAACTATAAATTAAAAAAATTCATCTATCCTTAATTCTTTGATGGATGCCCATCTCCTATTCCAAAGATCCTTTCTTGGCATCGGTAGGGAGGATCTTGACAAAGGTTGTAGAATTTGGCTTCACACCCATTGATTGCATTTGCTAGGAAGTTTCCAAAACCTTTTCAACAAATTCATTTTGTGCATATCCTACTATTGGTTCCCAAATCTACATATTATCAAACCCTAAAAGTATGCCAAGCTTTATAATCAGGTTCAACAAGTGATTTGGCCAATGAACAGAATTAACCAAGATGATTAAAATTCCCTTCTCTTTAAGCTCTGCTATGCCCAGGTGGGTGTACCTTTATCACCAATGATTGTTAACTCTCTGGGATTAACTGATGATAATCAATTAGAGTGAAAACCTCATACAAATTTGTAGAGTTTGTGTGATCACAATTTTTTCAATTAAATCATCCTCTAACAATCTATTTCACACTAGCATAAGGGCTTGAAATAGATAATAAAATACAAAACTAACTACTATTCCTACTCCTACAACTGGACATTAAAATATATAGGAAAAAGCTTTTACAAGGAATTGTTTTGGGGATAAAATAATCAGTGCCTTTCTTCCACTGGGTAATGGAGTCAAAATATAGATTGATATGTATCCTCCTACTAGTTATAATTCAAATTTTTTGGCACTCTGATGTTTATGACTTGCATAAACATGCAAGGAAATTAATTACCAGGTTCTTCTTTTTAATCCAAATGAATCTTCTAGGTTATTGTGACTTATTCAAATGAATTTAATTCTTACTTGAAGAAACCAATCAAATAAACCACACAAAATGTAAATTTGCTTTGATAAACTAGATATATACTTGATATACTGATTTAAATAACAAGGAAAACATCAAATTGATACACACTGAGCTACTGTGATTGATCAAAATGGCACCAAATTCCACTCTATCAACTCCTAAACTCAGTCACTTCACCATTAATACCAACTCATGCTAAAAGATGCAATAGTTGATTATCGTGTGTGAGTTTGAATATGCATCCTTGATCTAAGAAGATCTAACAGTCAAAAGTCCATATAATTAATTCTACATTTGCAGTAAATGTAATGCCAACCTATACCGTAGTCCTACCACAATAGATCAAGACCCCTACGGGGCAGCGAGACCACATACCTTTAAAATTTAGTCCATCCCACTACACCACACATCACCTTTGATGTCATGGTACACCTATTGTGGGGCTGTGGGTTACCTTATGGTTATTTAATTTATTATCGCCATCTCTTACATACCCCCACTGACTGATGCAGTATTGTGGTGAACATTTACACTACACCTCAAGCTCCCGCAAACCTACTAAGGACTATTAGGGGTGACTACAAACCAGGTCAAGATGGAAACACAAGGATGCAACAATGGATTTTTGGGTTTAAGGTTTATAAAACTGGCAGAATCAGGTAAATTTTACAAGTTCCAACACCTACAATCATTGCAATCCATGACATATCTCTTTGATGCATTTTGTCAAACAATTCACATGCCTTGTCCATGCTTCCACATTTGCATTGTTGCAAAGGGAGTTGCAATTTTATAACATTTGACAAAAATCCCCCTTTCTTTCAATGATTTGATTCTGATGTCCATACCTTGTTCCAAAGGTAGGATGTTGACAATAGTTGTGGAATTTGGATTTATTCTCAAGCCAATTGTATTTTCTTGAAAGTTTGTAATGTCTTTTAAAAAATCCATTTTGTTCTTATCTTGCAATCATGGCATTCCATGAGAACACATTTCTTTAGGGCATTCCATCAAAATATTCATGTGCTTTGTCTATGCTACCACTCTTCTACATGATGATTGTATGTAAATTTTGTATGAAGGGTTGAATGAAATATATTTCATTTATTTGTATGGATTCAGTTTTTAGGAACTAATATTTGTCTCTTTATCATGCTACAGATAAATTCTCCATCATGCCGAGGAAACGATCCAGGATTAAACCAACATAGGAAGAGAAAGAAGCTAAGAATGCAAAGAAAGCAATAGGTGTGAGGGAACTTCATGAGAAGAGGAAATGGACATGATTCTCAATGACATGCCAATTGAAGAGGAACCTCAGCCATCAACAAGAGATATGGTATTGGCAGCACAAAGGGAATGAATGCATAAACTTTGTGCTATGAGAAATATGAATATCGTAGTTGGAGACACATCCTCTACCATAAGTCAAGATGGAGGGACACCATCTACCACATCTCAAGTTGAGAGTACATCATCACTCACATGGGAGGAAGGAGGTACACCATCATTCCCACCTCAAACTCAAGGTATGTCATATGTTCCATCTTTGATCGAAGGTATGCCATCTATCTCATCTCATTTAAATATTGATGAAATTCCTAATGTTGAGATGAATTTACCTTTCACAACACCGCCTAGAATTTTGCATAGAAAGACAAAGTATTTGATTGATATTGATGAGAATATTTTGTAGCCAATGGAAGGTAAGATTCCAAATCACACTTGTAGAAGATATGCTCATAAGATTTGGAGAGTGTTCTTTGAAAAGTTAAATGAGACCACAAGATGTCAACTATTCATTGAAATGATGTGAAGTATAAAGTATAGGTCCATCATGAAGATTCTTGGGTTGAGAACATCAGAGGCTTCAAGTCAAAAATCTATTATCAAGAATCTAATGAGTGGATATGAGAGTGTGGGTAACATCTCATGCACAGAAGATAGTAATGTCACACGTGTGTCATTATATCGACAATAGTAACTAATCAAATGAGGAAAGCTTGTCTCATTAGAAAGATGAGTCAAGCATTGAGAATTAATAGAAAAACTTTATCAAGAGCCATTAGAAGGTGCCAAAGAATCGAGGACACCGATGCCAATGAATAATGGGCATTCTTGGGGAGACTACCACGAAAAGATAAACCAATTGTTGAAGCATTGAGATCACTAATTCAAGACTTTTGGAAGAATTACACAAGGATATCTCCAAATCAAAGGGATGTGGTAAGAGGAATTGGTAGTCGAAACCGTGAGCCACATCCAAAGCATTTTTTGGATGCGACTCAAACACAAATTGTTGGTAAATTTCTAGAGATGTATCCTTAAATTAGAATTTGTCAAAGATATTTTGAAATGCTAAAATATTTCTATGTCAAAATAAATCACACATGCACTACTTATTTTTGTAGATTACATATTGAATTTTCTAACCATTTTGATGTTTATCGGTCTATATGTTTAGATTTGCATACTAACAATGTTTTGCAGGATTGTGGCATACATGCCCCACCAACATCTTTAAGAGATTTCATATAAACAATTTTATGTGAAAGAGAGGAAGGTCAAATATTCTACAAGAAATTATGCTTGGATGACACATGTCAGCATTGTGATGGCTTACAATGTATGCCAATATGTGAACATATGGAAAGTAGACATGCGGTTGGAAACAAACTCATAGAGTTCAAAAAGTATAAAATAGTGGCCTACAATACAAAAGATGGTAAAGAAGCAAAGAGGTGTGATTTGGTTATTTAAAAGATTCCAATGTATCAGTTTATGTCTACATTTCATGACAATATAGTGTATGAGTACGCAAGGCATACCCATAGAGCTTGATGGTTGGAATTGCAATTCAAGTTATGCAAGGACACATTTCCACTTGGTAGCATTGTTTCAGTCATCAACTTTACATAGAACTACAGTCTACAACCACAATGTGAAGTGCAATCACAATATTACAACTCCACACAGGTTTCTATTTCTGTGCACATCGCATTCATTCATGTGAATGATAATATAGAGGATGACAAAAAAATCATAAGGGAGTATCATTTTTATATTAGTAATGATCGTATGCATTCTACAGAGTTCGTGCAAGGTTGCTTTCAAGTGTTCTATAATGATTTCTCCAAAGGGGCATATCATTCAGTTAGCATATCATATGGTCGGATAACTGTTCATCACAATTCAATAACTCATGAATGTTCTATTGGTTGAGCAGGATGCATGTATCAAAAGAGCCATAACATGAGAAAAGTTAAAGTATAAAGTGTTGCAAGTATGGGCCTAACCAGTGTTGTCATTGATGTCAACATAATTCTATTGCATTAATGATAAGGATTGGATGAGCTGTGTGCTAAGGATATTGAGAAAATTAGTCCTAATCATGAATAGAGAAGAACAGTGAAGATAGTGAGGTAAAGATCCCAGCTAAGATGAAGATCAAAGGATGCACTTCAAAGGGTTTGTATATATGTGTCTTAAGATGATCCAGTAGAGATTTCAGAGGTCCGCATGAAGATATGAAGAAGTTATGGCCACTTAAGTAAAACTGGTTCTGGCAGATGTTTAGAGGTAACAGAGTGACACAGATAGGTCTGGTAAGATCCAGAAATACAATATCTTGTTCTATGGATTTGGCGAAGTGTTCAGGAAGTCAATGTGAATTGACAACTCAATTGGTTCAAGCTCTGGAGGTCCGCAAGCATCTATTCCAACATGACAGTGATGATAGACTATGTTCTTGAGGTTCTAGATGAAGGAGAGAATGATTTCAGTAAGCAGAAGTTGTGTGGATGTTCTTGGTGATTTAGGAAAGCTTGTGGAGGTCTTTGGATTGTGTCCAGTTTGTGTTGGTGGTCCACATTGAAGATTGAGCTTGTAATTGAAGAATTACTTTTGGATGATGATGTTCTTCCTAAGTCTAGCCGACCAGATGAGTTACACATCCTGTGGATGATCTTGAAGATGTCCTGTGAAGAATGGCATGTTCCTAAAGGAAGATTGAAGTCTCTGATCTATGTGGCCGACAATGTGTTGATCCGCGAGAAGTCTTTTTGTAATAAGTCATGTTGTATTTATGTATTTTCTCTATAATGTATGCTGACTTGGATGATTATTCCTAAGTCGATGTCTTGTATAAATAAGGAGTTGTAAAGTCATTTCAAACGCATCTAGTGGAGATGAGAGTGTGGTAGAGAGGAGTAGAGTGAAAGGTAGAGTAGAAGTATTGGGCTTAAATGGAACTGACTCAAGAATGGTGAAGATGCTATTCTTCAATTCAAGTATGTAATACTTATTATTTTGTAGACAATGTGTCTCCCGTAGACAATAAGCCTCTTGTGAGCAGTGTGCTCGGACAGTGAGCCGTAATTGACATGTGCCATTTTGTTCTTCCTATTCTTTTAACAGAGAATACAATCTTGGGTTAGTCACCCCGTGGTTTTTCTCTTAACCATGTTTTCCACGTTAAAAATCTTGGTGTCATATTTGTTAATATGTTTCTGCTCTTGAATTATTGCATTATGTTTTCATGATTGATTTATTATTATGCTGTTGAATTAAGAAAAGGATTTAAGTGATTAATTGGAAGAAAGTTTTGGACAACTGATTCACCTCCCCTTCTCAGTTTTCTATCCTAAATCTAACAATGTGTATCAGAGCCAAGTTCCTCTAAAAGGAGCTTAACCGCTTGAGGAGATCTAGGATGTCATCCTACAAAAAGGATAGTCTGAGGTTTGATGGAACCAATTTCACTCTTTGGAAAAGTCACATGGAATGCCACTTGCAATATATGGGAATGTAATATTGGATCATGGATTCAAAGAAGTATGATCCTCCACAAAATGGTCCATGTACCGTAGATGAAATTAGAGATGCTGAAAACAATCTATAGACTAAAGAAGCTCTTCTAAGTGCCTTATCTGATTCAAAGCTGACAAATGTTATTGATCTAAAAACTGCATATGAGATTTGGCAAAATTTGGAACTTATACATGAAGGAGACAAGTATGTTAAATGTGCCAAGCTACAGAGTCTAAAAGGAAAATTTGAAAATCTGAAGATGAGAGAAGATGAAAATATCACTACATTTATGCCAAGAGTAAATGAGCTTGTTTGTGGCATTAGATGTGTTGGTGGAATCTTGGATGAAGATGAGATTGTTGGCAAAGTTCTCAGATCCCTTCCTAATTCTTACAAATATAAGGTTGCGGCTATTGAGGAATTCAGATCCTTTTCAGGTATCACAAGAGATCAATTGGCTGGTAAACTGGCTGCATTTGAATTGACCAAGTTTGGAGATGCCCCCCTAAGACTAAATCTACATTCAAAGCTAGTGCCTCTATAAAAAGAAAACAAAAGTTTGAGCCAGGAGAGAACTCTTCAAAGAAACTATCATGGTATGAAAAAATAAGAAAAGACCTGGAAGAAGATGAAGTAGAAGTTGCTCAACTTGAAGCCCTTATTGCAAAAAGACTGCCAAGAGGATCTGATAAGTATGAGGGGAAATTGCCTTTTAAATGTTTTAACTACAACAAGATTGGTCATTTTGCCTCAAGGTATCCGGAAAGATTTTCAAGGCCAAACCCTAACAGATCAAGGTTCCAAAAGAAATGTTACTATGTTCATGAAGATGATGATGACAAAGGAGTAATAGATGATGAATCAAAGATAGGAAACAAATCCAGAAGTGAGTGGGTGATTATTGCCATCAAGGAAGAAGATACAATGCCCTCTAAATCTATCAATCATAAAATTATAGAAAGAGCTCTGGCTACCCAAGTTGAAGAAAAGGATGATTAGGTCATTGACAGTGGATGCTCCCAATATATGACAGGTGACAAAAATAAGTTCATAGATTTGGAAAGGTATGAAGGAGGAGTGGTAAAATTTGGTGATAATTCCGCTGGTAGAATTAGAGGTAGAGGAACTATTTCTTTTGATGGAAAGAATAAAACTAGTAATGTACTGTATGTTGAAGGCTTGAAGCACAATCTTCTCAGTGTTGGACAGTTGGTGGATAAAGGCTATGATCTCTGATTCAAAAATGGAAAATGCAAGATCTTTGAAAGTTTCGAAATAGAGATTGCATCCACTACTCAAACTAAAGGTAATATCTTCCACTTGGTTGGTACTTGTAAAAGTTGCTTATTTGTTCAAATTGATCAGAGTTGATTGTGGCATAGGAGAATGTGTCATGTGAATTTTGATAATATCATCAAGATAAGCAACACTCAGGCTGTAAGAGATCTTCCAAGACTGGTCAAACCTACTAATAGTTTGTGCAAAGAATGTTAGTTGGGTAAGCAGAGCAGAGTCACATTCAAAAGCAAAGAACAGTCTTCTACCAAATTATTGGACTTAGTTCATACCGATCTATGTCATCCGACAAGAATTACAAGTGTGCAAGGTGATAGATATTTCATGTTATTAATTGATGATCACTCCTAGATGATGTGGGTAACTTTTCTGAAAGAGAAATCAAAGGCCCTTGAGAAATCCAAAATATTCAGGGCTATGGTAGAAAATGAAACTGGATTGAACATAAAATGTCTAAGGTCTGATAGAGGTAGAGAATTCACATCCAGTGAGTTCATAGAATTATGTGAGAAACATGGGATAAAAAGACAGTTGTCTACTCCAAGGATACCACAGCAGAATGGAGTAGTGGAGAGAAAGAATCAGACCATCCAGGAGGCATCTAGAACCATGATGATGGAAGAAAATGTTCCTCAAATCTACTGGAGAGAAGTTGTAAGCACTGCAGTCTCCACTCTTAATCGAGTTCAAATCAGAAGCAATAGTGGTAAGACTCCTTATGAACTCTGGTTTGGCATCACTCCCACTATGAAGTATTTTAGAGTCTTTGGTAGCAAATGTTACATTAAAAGAGATGAAGATCTAGACAAATTTGATGCTAGAAGTGATGAAGGAATATTCTTGGGTTATTTTACTCAAAGCAAAGCATACCGGTGTTATAACAAGAGATTGAGAAAGATTATAGAAAGTACAAATGTGAAGGTTGATGAAGGTGTTAAAAAACCCTCAAGGTTTTATGAATATGATGAAGATGATTAGAATGATTTTTTAATCCAAGAAGTCCAAGCCCCTTCTAAAATTTAGATTCAAACTGATCCGGTGAATTAGGAAGAAGAGATAAGTTTGAATGAACCTGTACAAGAAATAGAAGTGCAAGTAAGTCCCAAAATTCTCAGGTATGTAAAACTGAATCACTCTGAAGACCATATCATAGGTGCTAAAAGAAAAGGTGTTCAAACAAGAAGAAGGATTTCTCAAGATTCAGAAGAGTATTGTCTGATTTCAAAGATTGAACCTAAGATAGTGAATGAAGAATGCAATGATGAAAACTGGACTAAAGCAATGGAGGAGGAGCTTATGCAAATTGAGAAAAATCACACTTGGGATCTTGTTCCCAGACCTAAAAACAAGAATGTGATTGGAACCAAATGGGTCTTCCGAAACAAACTGAATGAAGATGGTGAAGTAGTCAGAAAGAAAGCCAGATTGGTCTGCAAGGGTTACTCCCAAGTAGAAGGAGTTGATTTTGAAGAAACTTTTGCTCTGGTGGCAAGAATTGAAGTAGTCAAATTATTTCTTACTTTTGCTAGCTTCAAGGATTTCAAAGTATATCAGATGGATGTCAAGTCTACCTTCCTGAATGGTGACTTGGAAGAAGAAGTTTACATCGAGCAACCAGATGGATTTTAATTGTCTGATCATGGTGATATGGTCTATAAGTTGAAGAAAGCACTATATGGACTCAAGCAAGCCCCAAGAGCCTGGTATGAAAGATTGGATAAGCATCTTTTGAAGATTGGTTTCAACAAAGGTACTGCTGACAGTAATTTGTACTTCAAAATTGATCATGAAAATATCTTGATTGTTGAAGTGTTTATTGATGATATCATTTTTGGAGGAGGAGATAGTATGTACAAAACTTTTGCAAATCAAATGAAAAGTGAATTTGAGATGTCCATGTTTGGAGAAATAAATTTCTTCTTGGGTCTGCAAATCATTCAAACAAAGAAAGGAATCTTCAGTTCTCAGACTAAATATGTGAAAGAATTATTGAAGAAATTTAGGATGGAATATTCAAAACCAATGAGTATTCCCATGGCAACTGAATGTAAATTGAGCAAAAATGATGACTCTCCTAAGGGTGATCAGAAAAAGTACAGGTCAATGATTGGAGTATTACTGTATCTCACGCAAACTAGACTTGACATTATGAATGTTGTTGGTCTTGTTGCTAGATTCCAAGCTGATCCTAGAGAATCTCATGTCATGGTAATCAAAAAGATTTTAGATATCTAAAAGGGACAGTTGAGTATGGCTTGTGGTATCCTAGAGATCATGATTTCTCTCTTCATGCATATACAGATGTGGATTGGGTAGGAGATGTGGATGACTAGAAGAGTACCAGTGGTGGAGCATTCTTTTTGGGGAAGAGATTGGTTTATTGGCTAAGAAAAAAATAAGAGGTAATATCTCTGTCCATTGCAGAAGCAGAATATATTGCAGCAGTAGGTAGTTGCACTCAAGTATTGTAGATGAAGCAAATGCTAAGAGATATTAGAGTGGAGTATGAAGAACCTATCACAATCTTTTGTGATAATTCAAGTGCAATTAACATATCAAAAAATCTGGTGTTACATTCAAAGACTAAACATATATCCATCAAGTTTCACTTTTTGAGAGAACAAGTGAACAAGAATGAAGTCAGATTGGAGTTTGTGCCTTCCAAGGATTAGATTGCAATAATTTTTACTAAACCTCTACCTAAGGGCTCTTTTGAGTATCTTAGGGAGAAGTTAGGGGTTATTACCCCTCCAATTCTAAATTAAGGTGCACTGATGTGTATCAGTCCGATGGATCTCATAGTCATATCTTGTGGTCTGGATTGATGATGGGAAGCTGCTACCCAGGGGGAGCAGCTGGTATGATTCTGAAGTGATGCAAGTATGTGCCCTTTGCCATTGATGTCAAAGGGGGAGAGAAGACATGTGAAAAACAAGTAATTGATGATGAAAGGGGGAGCAGGAAAGGAAGAGAAGACATGTGAATGATAGGGGGACTTGTGTCAGTGAGGAGAAGTTCTTGTCTTGATGATTAAAATAGTTTTTCACATCATATGTTGCCATCAATGACCAAGGGGGAGATTGTTGCAAGTATGGGCCTAACTAGGGTTGTCATTGATGTCAACATACTTCTGTTGCATTGATGATAAGAATTGGATGAGCTGTGTGCTGAGGATATTGAGAAAATTAGTCCTAATCAGGAATAGAGAAGAATACTGAAGACAGTGAGGTAAAAATCCTAGCTAAGATGAAGATCAGAGGATGTGCTTCAAAGGGTTTGTATATATGTGTCTTAAGATGATCCATTAAAGATTTTAGAGGTCCACATGAAGATCTGAAGAAGTTATGGCCACTTAAGTAAAACCAGTTCTGGCAGATGTTCAGAGGTGACAGAGTGACATAGATAGGTCCAGTAAGATCTAGAAATGCAATAACTTGTTTTGTGGATTTGGTGAAGTGTTTAGGAAGTCCATGTGAATTGACAACTCTATTGGTTCGAGGTCTGGAGGTCCGCAAGAATCTATTCCAATATGACAGCGATGACAGACTATGTTCTTGAGGTTCTGGATGAAGGAGAGAATGATTTCAGTAAGTAGAAGTTGTGTGGATGTTCTTGGTGATTCAGGAAAGCTTGTGGAGGTCTTTGGATTGTGTCCAGTTCTTGTTGGTGGTCTACATTAAAGATTGAGCTCGTAATTAATGAATTACTTTCAGATGATGATGTTCTTCCTAAGTCTGGCTAACTAGATGAGTTACACATCCTGCAGATGATCTTGAAGATGTCTTGTGAAGAATGGCATTTTCCTAAAGGAAGATTGAAGTCTTTGATCTGTGTGGCCGACAGTGTGTTGATCCACGTGAAGTCTTTTTGTAATAAGTCATGTTGTATTTATGTATTTGCTCTATAATGTATGCCAACTTGGATGATTATTCCTAAGTTGATGTCTTGTATAAATAAAGAGTTGTAAAGTCATTTCAAAGGCATCTAGTGGAAATGAGAGTGTGGTAGAGAGGAGTAGAGTGAAAGGTAGAGCAAAAGTATTGGGCTTAAATGGAACTAACTCAAGCATGGTGAAGATGCTATTCTTCAATTCAAGTATGTAATACTTATTATTCTGTAGATAGTGTGTCTCCCGTAGGTAGTGAGCCTCTTGTGAGCAGTGTGGTTAGGTAGTGAGCCCTAATTGGCATGTGCCATTTTGTTCTCCCTATTCTTTTAACAGAGAATGCAATCTTGGGTTAGTCACCCCGTGGTTTTTCCCTTAACTGGGTTTTCCACGTTAAAAATCTTGGTGTCATATGTGTTAATATGTTTCTGCTCTTGAATTATTGTATTATGTCTCCATGATTGATTTATTATTATGCTGTTGAATTAAGAAAAGGATTTAAGTGATTAATTGGAAGAAAGTTTTGGACAACTGATTCACCCCCCCTTCTTAGTTGTCTGTCCTAAATCTAGCATAAATACAATGCAAAGTTAACAGATGCAAAATCAATTGTTGAGTGGTGTAATGCTTCAATGGGTCTAGGTAATGAAGGTAAGTCTTCAATTCATAGATTTTTTTGGTTGATAGATGATATTAACATTGCACAATTTGAGGATCGTTGTACACTAATAGGATCAGGTGAGCTACACTCTTTTAGAAGCTCAAATGTAGGTTCATTGAGTATCCATATGCGGAAGATAGCATGCTTTTGTTCTTCATGTACAATTCAAGCCTAGGATGAGTGTGAGTCAAAAGAGTGAGTTGACAAATGGTGGTTAAGTTATCTTAGCCCACTTCACACGTATCAGCCCTCGATGGCACTGGAACTGACACAGATGAAATCATCAGTTGACTTTGACCACATATCAGATCTAGTTCAACTAGGTAATATATCTACTGGCATAGTTTTTGAAATTTCTAATGTTATCTTACTTTCTAGTGTTTTTGTAATGTTGACTAATTTCATCTAATTTTCTGCACATATCAATGTAGGGCATGTTTATGCAGTTATTGCAGATGAAGACAATGAAGAGGTAACGGATTATTACTTGTGTTGTTGTGTTGTTGTGTTGAGGTGAAAAAGAAATTGGAGGCCCCAGTTACAGATGGAGAAAATATTGAATACCCTATAGGCTTGGTGGTTGTTACTAGAACATGACTTAGAAGGTACCCATGTAAGAGTATTAATGTTTGGCTATTTTAGGACTTTGACATGCATCAGAAGATTCTCCATTACTTGAACCTTATCGTGGCATCTAATGTTTATTTGATACAATATCAGGGTAGACCTTTGAACAAGACCTTGTGGAAGGTATGTGAGTCTGACCATGAGGCAATACTTGACACTATAAAGAGTAGAGCAGACCTGGATGGGTCATTGGATTAATTTGTAAGTATGCACATTGATTTTGTAAAGTCATGTTATTGATATTAATGTATTGTAGTTGATAGTTAGACCTTTTGTTTCTATATTTCAAGTTTACATATGTTTTGGTTCTAGGTTTACATATGTTTGTGTTTTTTGTGCTGCTACATTTTTACACATATACAATGAATATTGGGTAGATTCTATGCATATTTATGGTTTCACCATTTGACCATTTGGAGACCTCAATTTGCAAACATGACCTTTGCAGCCCTAGATCAGACTTGGGAGACCCTTCCTCAACCATCATCTCACCTAAAACATCAACCATTTCCATCATATCCATCCAAAATATATCATCTTTCCATCATCGTAGAATTTTCATCCATTATCATAAGCTAGTCATCACAACCATCATCCTTAGACCTTGGTCCTTTCGGCCATTAGCCTACCCTTATCATCTTATCATTATCATAATCATTGGATTTGAAAAAATGAAGTCAAAGATTCTTGAACTTCAAACTTCCATGGAGCAAATACAACTGAAAATAGCTGATAAGGAATAAGCATTATCAAATGTAAGTGCAAATAAAGAGAATCAGTGCAGTGGACACATGAAAGTATTCAAGACATTGAAAATTCTATCAAACAAAGGGATGTTATTGTCCTAAGCATTGATGACAGAGCAGTTGATCTAAAGGTCAAAGTAAAAGATATGAAAAGGAAGTTACAAGATCATGAAAATGAATAACGGGGGGTGTTAATAGGTAATAGCCCTTAAGAGTCCAAAGTGCAAAAATGCAACAATCTTTGACAAGTTGTTACTTAAAAACAATGTCAATTAGAAATAATCCATCTAAGGCTAAAGGATCATGTAGGCCCTCTCTACAATAACCTCTCTCAATTTTTGATATCTCTGAGGTGTTTGCCTATTGTGTCCAGTTTTAAGTTGATGGAAAAAGTGTCAAATGCATGCAGTGTAAAGTTCCAAAGGGGTGTAACTTTTATTATGCTCCTTGTGCAACCAAACCGATAGTTCCAACATGTCTAGATGGGTACATTTAGGCTAGGCATGGTTCTTTTTTGTACCCAAACATGCCGAAATAGTCTGAGCTACATTGTACCAGTGATATCGCTTAAGAGTCCAAAGTGCAAAAAGGTACAAATCTTTGAAGAGCTATTACTTGAAAATCATGTCACTTAGAAACATTTCCTCTAAGGCTATGAGATCATATAGGGCCCCTCTACAATAACCTCTCTCAATTTTTGATATCTCTAAGGCATTTGCCCATGGTGTCAAGTTTTCAATTGATGGAAAAAGGGTTTGATGCATGCAGTGTAAAGTTGCAAAGGGTTGTAACTTTTGTTCTGCTCCTCATGTGACCAAATTGATAGTTCCAACACATCTAGATTGGTGGGTTTATGCTATGCATGGTCCTTTTTTGCACCCAAACATGCTAAAATAGTCCAAGCTACTTTGTACCAACGATATCCGTTAAGAATCTAAAGTGCAAAAAGGTAGCAATATTTGATGAGCTATTACTTGGAAATCATGTCAATTAGAAATAATCCATCTAAGGCTATGGGATCATGTAGGGCCCCTCTACAATAACCTCTCTCAGTTTTTGATATCTCTGAGGTGTTTGTCCGTGGTGTCCAATTTTTAGTTGATGGAAAAAGTGTCGAATGCATGTAGCGTAAAGTTGCAAAGGGGTGTAACTTTCATTTTACTTCTTGTGTGACCAAATAGATAGTTCCAACACATCTGGATTGGTGGGTTTATTCTAGGCATGGTCTTGTTTCACACCCAAACACATTGAAACAGTCCAAGCTACATTGTACCAGTGATATCCCTTAAGAGTCCAAAGTGTAAAAAGGCAACAATCTTTGACAAGCTATTACTTAGAAAGCATGTCAATTAGAAACAATCCACCTAAGGATACAGGATCACGTAGGGCCTCTCTACAATAACCTCTCTTGTTTTTTGATATCTCTGAGGCGTTTGCCCGTGGTGTTTAGTTTTCAAATGATGAAAAAAGTGTTAAATGCATGCAGTGTAAAGTTACAAAGGGGTGTAACTTTCATTCTGCTCTTCGTGCAACCAAACAAACTATTCTAACACATCTGGATGGGTACATCTAGGCTAGGTATGGCCTTGTTTCTCACCCAAACATGTTGAAACAGTCTGAGCTACATTGTACCGGTGATATCCATTAAGAGTCCAAAGTGCAAAAAGGTAGCAAGCTTTGACGAGCTATTACTCGAAAACTATGTCACTTAGAAACAATCAGTCTGAGGCTACAGGTTCATGTAGGGCCCCTCTATAATAAGCTCTCTCAGTTTGTGATATATATGAGGTGTTTGCGCGTGGCGAAAGTTTTTTTGGTGCTCCAAAATTCATAAGATGTATGTAGTGTAAAGTTGCAAGGTATGCTACTTTTTGTTTTGTTCTTGATGGGGCCAAATTGTTAGCACCAACACATCTAATTGGGCACATCTATGCTAGGCATGGTCATCGCCCTTCATTATAAAAGGTTCATAGTCTTTCCTATTCGAAGGGTCACAACTTTTCACCTTTGAAATGTCAGAACCTAAATCATATCATCACTATTCATGAGAACCTAAATTCATTTATTTGCAATATTGGCTAAGGTTGTATTCTTAATTGTATTCTTCAAGAATGTTATGGATATATTTCTCAATGATAAATTGCTCTCCCGTTTATGTTAGTACTTATCAACCTAATACACAAAGTATGAGGCGTACACATGAATACACATAATACGTCAAGTATACACAGGAAGCATGAAGCATACATGTGAATACACATAATACATGAAGTCTACACATGAAGCATGAAGCATACACGTGAAAAAATGAAGTATACATATGAATCATGAATCATACACGTGAAGTATATACAAGAAGCATGAAGCATACACATGAATGGTAGCATGAAGCATACAAATGGAATGGTAGATGTCTTCCAAGAATTATATGACAAACTTCTAGAGGTATGAGGTCACATGTAATAATGCCCTGCTCATTTTTAGTTGCATACTTCAAAGTGCATTGTATAATTACATGAATTTCCTTACCATACTACAATGATCTTATAGAGTATGGGCATAGATGTGTAGTGGTAGAGAGACCTAGGTGTTAGATTACATCATGTATTATTATATTCATATGATTGATTTAATGTTCAATAATCTTAGAGGAGAATAATGTTCAAACTTTATATATTTACAATTATATAAAGGAAGAGTGCATGTAATACAATTGGACTTTAAATATTTGAAGTAAACCATCTACAAATATCCATTGAAGAGTGGATTTATAATGCAAATATGGACACCATCAACAAAAAAGATGTGTATTAACCAAATAGCCATTTAGGAATACATCAATATTTATCGATATAAGTATAACATTATACAAAATAGCCATATAGGCTTACAAGAATGCAATATAGGCATACAATGTCAACTATATGCAATACAAAATATATGGCCACAAATTCCATATAGGCATACAACAAAGGAACACAATAAAAAGTCATTCCCCTCTGGGTGAAGAAAATACATCATAGGCGGCCTTTGATTTTCGATGGGATGGAGACGCATATGAGAGTGATCTAGTTCAAACCCGAGGGTTTCTCCTCCTATTTAGTTCATCATGGAGCTTTAGATGTTACAATAAAAAGCATAGACATTAATATATAGAAATTACATTATAAAAAAATGAAATATGTAACAAAATAATCACTTACTGCTGCTAGATAATCTCTCTCCTCATTTGCCATAGTAGTAGGGGGTAAGTTCAAGAAGATGGGGGGCCAAAAAGGGATCTTAAGTGGCCACTTTTTTTCTGAAATCAGGAAATACTGGCCTTGGATGAGAAATTGAGCATAGTTACACTCAAAATTTAGAGATGCAACCAAAACAATGTTCGTATTTCTCCAAGTCTACTTTCTAAACTACTATTTTTTAAAAAAATGGCATAGATTAAGGGGTTCAAAAGAGGGAGCCACAGAAATTGGTGTTGTTTCTGTCAAAAAAACATAACATAGCATGTTTTGTGGCTCCCTCAAAAGGTCAACTTTTTTTTGGTATTTTTAAAATCTTTTTGGTGAGAAATTAGCTAATAGCATGTAGTTTATGCCTGATTTTTCTGATAATTTTTTGATGAATATTTGATTTTTTACTAATTTTTAAAGTGGACACATCCTAAAAAATAGAATTATGATCGTGGTACCCCTATAAATTTTGAAAACTAATTGAAAATCATTTATTTATTTTTTTAATATTTGTAGAATGGAGTCTAGTTTCTAAATATATAATTTTTTTGAAATTTTAATGAATAGTTAATTTACAATGAAACAAAGACCAAACAGTGGTTTTTGCCCAAAAACAGACACACAAACAAAAGAAATTAAAGATGAAAGGCTTAACATTGTTAAAATGTGAAAAAAATCACATCGTCAAATAGATAAGAGAAAGCCTAACATTACCCAGGTGTTTGATTTGTTTAACCTTGAAACACGTGCAAATCTAAGGGTTAGCACGAACAAAATTATGTGAAATCTTGAAGAATATGGAAAAACACATATGTGACTGTTCAAAAGGCACTCCAAGCCTTTGGGTTGGAAATCCAAAGCAAATCCCAAGCCCAAGGCTTGGGATTCCCAAAGCAAGACATAACGCGAGCACGTTATAATGCGCTCGCATTATGGTTTTCTTTGCTTTTTTCCTTTTCCGCAAGTCTATTGTTTGTCATGTTTGACATAATGCGAGCGTGTTATAACGTGCTCGCGTTATGTTCCCCGTAAATTTTTTTCTGTTCAAGTCTATTAATCATGTATGTATGTATGTATGTATTTATGTATGCCTGTATGTATGTATGTATGTATGTATGTATGTATGTATATATCTATGTATCTATGTATGCCTATATTTATGTATGTATAGTGTCAAGGGAAGAGGAGGGTAGAGATGGGAGTGAGCTAGATAGGGGAGGAGAGGGGTGGATAAGGATTGAGTGATTAAGGTTTAAGGTTGAGGTTTGAGCGTTTAGGGATAGGATTTAGAGTTTAGGGATAAGTGATTAGAGTTTTGGACCTTGAGGGATTAGGGTTTAGGGTTGAGGCTTTAGGGATAGTGTTTAGGGTTAAGGGTCGAGGGATTAGGTTTAAGGTAGAGTGTTGAGGGTAGAGGGATTAGGGATAGGGTTTAGGGTTGAGGGATTAGGGTTTAAGGTATAGTTTAATAGTTCTTGAGGATCGAGCCAGTAAACAATGGGAGATTATTTGCCTGTTTCATAACAATATACCTTCCCTAAGTGCAGGGTGGACAGAAAGAAACATAGATGTACCCCAATGCAAATCTTTTCTCATAATGATCATCCTTCTGATTTCAACTATTAATTACTCACTGTGGATGTACCATACGCAAAGCTTTTCTCATAGGGTTTAAGGTATAGTGTTGAGGGTTGAGGGTTTATTGATAGTGTTTAGGGTTGAGGGTTGAGGGATTAGGTTTTAGGGTTGATGGATTAGGGTTTAAGGTATAGTGTTGGGGGTTGAGGGTTTAGGGTTGACGGATTAGAATTTAATATTGAGGTTAGGGTTAGAGTGTCAAGGGTAGAGGGATTAGGTATAGGGTTTAGGGTTGAAGGTTTAAGGATTAAGGGTTGAGGCTTTAGGGATGAGGGTTTAAGGCTTAAGATATAGTGTCAAGTGTTGATGGTGTAGGGATAGGGTTTAAGTTTTAAGGGTTAAGGGTTGAGGGATAGGGATTAGGGTTTAAGGTATAGTGTTGAGGTTTGATGGTTTAGGGATAGGGTTTAGGGATAGGGTTTAGGTTTGAGGGATTAGGGTTTAGGGTTGATGAATTAGGGTTTAATGTTGAGAGTTGAGGGTTGAGGATTGAGGGTTGAGGGTTGAGGTTGAGGGATAGGGTTAATGGTCAAGGGATTAGGGTTAAATAAGAGTGTCGAGGGTAGAGGGATTAGGGATAGGGTTTAGGGTTGAAGGTTTAATGATTTAGGGTTCAGGCTTTAGGGATGAGGGTTAAGGGATTAGGGTTTAAGATATAGTGTCGAGTGTCGAGCGTGTAGGGATAGGTTTTAGGGTTCAAGTTTCAAGGGTTAAGGGTTGAGGGATCAGAGTTAAGGGTTGAGGGATTAGGGTTTGACATTGAGGGTTGAGTACATTGAGGTTCAAGGGTTAATGGTTTCAGGATAGCATTGAGGGTCAAGGGATTAGGGTTAAGGGATAGGGTTGGAGGGTTTAGGGATAAGGGATTACGGTTTAAGGTATAGTATCGAGCCCGTTGAGGGTCTAGGAATAGGGATAGCATTTAGGGTTTAGGAATAGGGATAGCATTTAGGGTTTAGGGATGAGGGATTAGAGTTGAGGGATGATGGATTAGGGTTGAGGGTTGAGGGATTAGGGTTTAGGGATAAGGTTTAGGGTTGAGGGTTGAGGGATTAGGGTTTAAGGTATAGTGTTGAGGGTTTAGGGATGGGATTTAGGATTGAGGGATTAGAGTGAAAGGTTGAGGGATTAGGATTTGACGTAGAGGGTTGAGGCTTTAGGGTTTAGGGTTTAGGGATAGGGTTGAGGGTTGAGGGATTAGAGTTAAGGGTTGAGGGATTAGGGTTTGACGTTGAGGGTTGAGGGTTGAGGTTCGAGGGTCAAGGGATAGGGTTGAGGGTCAAGGGATTAGGGTTAAAGTAGAGTGTGGAGGGTATAAGGATTAGGGATAGGGTTGGAGGGTTTAGGGATAAGGGATTAGGGTTTAAGGTATAGTATCGAGTCTGTTGAGGGTTTAGGAATAGGGATAGCATTTAGGGTTTAGGGATGAGGGATTAGAGTTGAGGGATGATGGATTAGGGTTGAGGGTTGAGGGATTAGGGTTTAGGGATGAAGTTTAGGGTTGAGGGTTGAGAGATTATTATTTAAGGTATAGTGTTGAGGGTTTAGGGATAGGGTTTAGAGTCGAGGGATTAGTGTGAAGGGTTGAGGGATTAGGATTTGACGTTGAGGGTTGAGGCTTGAGGCTTTAGGGTTTAGGGTTTAGGGATAGGGTTGAGGGTCAAGGGATTAGAGTTAAGGGTTGAGGGATTAGGGTTTGATGTTGAGGGTTGAGGGTTGAGGTTGGAGGGTCAAGGGTTTAGGGATAGGGTTGAGGGTCGAGGGATTAGGGTTAAAGTAGAGTGTGGAGGGTATAAGGATTAGGCATAGGGTTGGAGGGTTTAGGGATAAGAGATTAGGGTTTAAGGTATAGTATTGAGTCTGTTGAGGGTTTAGGAATAGGGATAGCATTTAGTGTTTAGGGATGAGGGATTAGAATTGAGGGACAACAGATTAGGGTTGAGGATTGAGGGATTAGGGTTTAGGGATAAGGTTTAGAGTTCAGGGTTGAGGGATTAGGGTTTAAGGTATAGTGTTGAGGGTTTAGGGATAGGGTTTAGGGTTGAGGGATTAGAGTGAAGGGTTGAGGGATCAGGATTTGACATTGAGGGTTGATGCTTTAGGGTTTGGGGATAGGGTTGAGGGTCAAGGGATCAGAGTTAAGGGTTGAGGGATTAGGGTTTGACATTGAGGGTTGAGGGTTGAGGTTCGAGGGTCAAGGGTTTAGGGATAGGGTTGAGGGATTAGGGTTAAAGTAGAGTGTAGAGGGTATAAGGATTAGGGAAAGGGTTGGAGGGTTTAGGGATAAGGGATTAGGGTTTAAGCTATAGTATCAAGTCGGTTGAGGGTTTAGGAATACGGATAGCATTTAGGGTTTAGGGATGAGGGATTAGAGTTGAGGGATGACATATTAGGGTTGAGGGTTGAGGGATTAGGTTTTAGGGATAAGGTTTAGGGTTAAGGGTTGAGGGATTAGGGTTTAAGGTATAGTGTTGAGGGTTTAGGGATAGGGTTTAGGGTTGAGGGATTAGAGTGAAGGGTTGAGGGATTAGGATTTGACGTTGAGGGTTGAGGCTTTAGGGTTTAGGGTTTACGGATAGGGTTGAGGGATTAGGGTTTGATGTTGAGGGTTGAGGGTTGAGGTTCGAGGGTCAAGGGTTTAGGGATAGGGTTGAGGTTTGAGGGATTAGGGTTAAAGTAGAGTGAGGAGGGTATAAGGATTAGGGATAGGGTTGGAGGGTTTAGGGATTAGGGATTAGTGTTTAAGGTATAGTATCAAGTCTGTTGAGGGTTTAGCAATAGGGATAGCATTTAGGGTTTAGGGATGAGGGATTAGAGTTGAGGGATGACGGATTAGGGTTGAGGGTTGAGGGATTAGGGTTTAGGGATAAGGTTTAGGGTTAAGGGTTGAGGGATTAGGGTTTAAGGTATAGTGTTGAGGGTTTATAGATAGGGTTTGGGGTTGATGGATTAGAGTGAAGGGTTGAGGGATTAGGATTTGACATTGACAGTTGAGGCTTTAGGGTTTAGAGTTTAGGGTTTAGGGATAGGGTTGAGGGTCGAGGGATCAGAGTTAAGGGTTGACAAAACTCCTGCTATTTATGCTTGGATAAGGATTTGTCATAAACTAGAACTTTTGCTTCCAAAGAAGATCTGTCTTTCTTCCTCGATGGGCATTTTCTATCAAGAACTTGATTATGAGGGCTTGCCCCTTCATTGTTATGCCTATCATATGGTGGAGCATCTGGCAAGCTCTTGCAGGAAACAGGAAAAGTTCTCCCTCAAAAACCTTGTGGTCATTCAAGTCTGAAGGGGAAGGTTTGGAAAGAGAAATGCACAAGATGTGATCAATCTATAGTAGGAACGCGAGTGCGTTATAATGCACTCACGTTTTGTCTTGCTATAGAAATGGTAAAAAAGTGTTGACCGCCGTGATCTAGGCTCACATGCTCTGACAAAAAAAAAGTGCTTTCATGCTATTGGGAAGTTCACATGCACATTTGACACATTGTACCACCTTTTCATGATCTTTCCACCACCTTTTCTGCTTTGCCAAATTGAGAAGGAGGAAATAACATAGTTTTCACACCAAGTTTGATATATATCTATTCAAGTTTCAATATTTGTAGTGTTGCAATGTTAATTGTGATTCAATTTTAGGAATTTAACATTATAGATTGGTTAATAGTATTGTTTTTAGTTATATTTCATTGTTATTCAATTTAACATTGAAAAGGAAGCAAGTGGTGAAAAACTCAAATTGTTTAGGATTTTGATGCAAGAAGAAAAAAACACTACATAATTGGCTACTCTTTCCATTCAAATCTTCATTTTTTAGGTATGTCAAGTCTTTACATGCATGTTCTTTACATTTTCCTTAATTTAGATTGAATTACTTTATCATTCTTTATCATACATGTTTAAAATAGACACATTCCCAATCAAGAAAGCAGCTTACAATCTCACATGATGCCATGTATATTTTCTACACTTGGGCTCTTTAATAATTATGTGTAATAAATAGACCTTAACATACCATGATGTCAAACTATACAAGAATAAATCCTTACAACATAATAAAAATACAATCTCACTATTATCTTGTATTCATTTCTTAGGAAATAATATTGGTTTCTTTAACATGCTACAGACAAATTCTCTGTCATGCTGAGGAAACGATCAAGAATTAAACCAACACAGGAAGAGATAGAAGCTAAGAATGCAAAGAAAGTAGTGGCTATGAGGGAACTTCGTGAGAAGAGGAAATTGGACATGATTAATGAAGACATACCAATTGAAGAGGAACCACAACTATCACAAAGAGATATGGTATTGGTGGCACAAAGAGAACAAATGCAAAAACTTCGTGCTACGAGAGATTTGAATACCATAGTTGGAGACACGTCCTCTACCACAATTCAACATGTAGGGACACCATCTACCACATCTCAAGTTGAGAGTACATCATCACTCACATGTGATGAAGGAAGTACGCCATCATTCCCACCTCAACCTCAAGGTATGTCATTTATTCCATCTTCGATCGAAGGTATGCCATCTAGCCCATCTCATTTAAATATTGATGAAATTCCTAATGTTGAGATGAATTTACCTAACTTAACACCACCTAGAATTTTGCATAGAAAGCCAAAGTATTTGATTGAAATTGATGAGAATATTTTGCAGCCAATGGAAGGTAAGATTCCAAAACGCACTTGTAGAAGATAAGCTCATAAGATTTGGAGATTGTTCTTTGAAAAGTTAAATGAGACTGCAAGATGTCAACTATTCATTGAAATGATGCGAAGTATAAAGTATAGGTCCATCATGAAGATTCTTGGGTTGAGAACATCAGAGGCTTCAAGTGAAAAATTTATTGTCAATAATCTAATCAGTGCATATGAGAGTGTGGGTAACACCTCACACACAAAAGATAGTAATGCAACATGGCATGTGATTACATCGACTATAGTAAGTAGTCAAACAAGGAAATCTCATCTCATTCGAAAGACGAGTCAAGAATTGAGAATTAATAGGAAAACTTTATCAAGAGCCATTGGAAGATGCCAAAGAATTGAGGACATGAATGCCAATGAATTATGGGCATTCTTGGGGAGACTACCATGAAAAGATAAACCAATTGTTGAAGCATTGAGATCACTAATTGAAGACTTTTGGAAGAATTACACAAGGGTATCTCTGAATCAAAGGGATGTGGTAAGAAGGAGAATCGGTAGTCAGAACCGTGAGCCATATCCAAAGCATTTTTTGGATGAGACTCAAACACAGTTTTATGGTAAATTTCTAGAGAAGTATCCTCAAATTAAAAATTGTCAAAGATATTTTGAAATGCTAAAACCTTTCTATGTCAAGATAAATCACACAGACACTACTTGTTGTAGATTACATATTGAATTTTCTAACCATTTTGATGCTTATAGGTCTATATGTTTAGATATGCATACTAACAATGTTTTGCAAGGTTGTGCCATATGTGCCCCACCAACATCATCAAGAGACTTCATATCAAGAATTTTATGTGAAAGAGAGGAAGGTCAAATATTCTACAAGAAATTATGCTTGGATGGCACATGTCATCGTTGCGGTGGTTTGCAACATTTGCCAATATGTGAACATATGGAAAGAACACATGCGATTGGAAACAAACTAGAAGAGTTTGGCAAGTATAAAATAGTGGCATACAATACAAAAGATTGTAAAGAAGCAAAGAGGTGTGAATTTGTTATTAAAAAGATTCTAGTGTATCAGTTTATGCCTATATTTCGTGACAGCATAGTGTATGAGTATGCAAGACATGCCCATAGAGCTCGATGGTTGGACTTACAATTCAAGTTATGCTAGTAGCATTGTTTCAATTGTCAACTTTGCAGAGACCTATAGTCTATAGCCACAGCATGAGGTGCAATCACAATATTACAACTCCACACAGGTTTCTATATTTGTGCACATCGCATTCATTCATGCGAATGATAGTACAAAGGATGACAGAAAGATCATAAGGGAGTATAATTTCTATATTAGTGATGATCACACGCATTCTACAGAGTTCGTGCAAGGTTGCTTTCAGGTGTTCTACAATGATTTGGCTAGAAGGGGCATATCGTTCAGTCAACATATCATATGGTTGGATAACTGTGTGTCACAATTCAAGAACTCACAGAATTTCTATTAGCTGAGTAGGAGGCATAATTTTATAGGTATTTAGCATATGTGGAACTTTTGTGAGGCCAGGCATGGAAAGGGGGAGCATGATGGTGCAGGAGCATGTATCAAAAGAGCCATAACACAAGTGTGATTAATAAGAATAAAATGAAGATTAAATACAAATCAAATGCAAAAACAAATGATTATACCTTCCTTTTGACTCATAAATCCAAGAGGGAAGGAGTTGCACCCACGAGCTCCTCAGATTTTACCCAAGACTAGGATGCATGATGTGGATTGCTCAATGCTTTTCAACACAATAGGATGAGAGACAAGTGGATTTAGATAGAGATTGAGATGGGGATGAGAGATAATTTTGACATTATGATGATATGATGAGGAGATTGTAGAGTGATTTTGGCAGAGGTTTGATGCAAGATGAAATCCCCCCTAATGGCTTAGAGAGGAGTCTTATTTATAGAGTTTTGGAAATGAGGATGGAGGTTGAGGATAAAAAGACGAGATCAAGGGCTAGGAATACAAGTAAATCTTTTATTCATTTTGGGAAAAGGGGTGATAAGTGAGGTATGGGTGTGAAAGAATGGGAAATGAATTAAAAATTCATTTGGAGAATGGGAAATGAATTAAGAATTCATTTGGGGATAAGAGGTAATGAATGATGATGGGTGAGGTAAGGGGTTTGTAAGAGAAATAAATGTGATGTGTGATTTGTTTTAATTTTTTATTTGGAGGATGTCAGGAAGGGTGTTAAACTAGGTTTGACCACCCAAATGAGAGGTTAGGATTAATTAAATAGAGGTTTTGTTTAATTGATCCTAGGGCTAGGATGAGGTAGGCTAGGGTAGGTTAGGGTAGGTCAATTAGTAGGCTAGATTAATTAGATAAGCATGATTTATCTAATTAATGAGGATTGGGGAAAAGGAGAATTGAACTAAATAAATATTGGGAATATTTATTTGATTAATGAGGGATAGTGTTGTAAGGTCTAGTGATAAATTAAGTGAGTTAATTGATCAAAAGGGATAGACAGATGGTTAGGGATAACTTAATTAAATAAAATGAATTATTTAATTAATAGGAGGGATAAATTGGTGTTGAGACATGGGAAATTGTTTTGCGAAGCAAGCCAATTTTAGGTGTCTACAACGAGAAGAGTTAAAGTATAAAGACAATGCAAAGTTGACAGATGAAAAATTGATTGTCGAGTGGTGTAATGCTTCCATGGGTCCAGGTAATGAAGATAAGTCTTTAGTTCGTAAATTTTTTTGGTTGATAGATGATATTAACATTGCACCATATGAGGACTATTGTACACTGACAGGATCAAATGAGATGCACTCTTTCATAAGCTTAATTGCAGGTTCATGGAGTATCCATACGCGAAAGATGTCATGCTTTTGTTCTTCCTATACAATTCAAGTATGGGATGAGTGCGAGTCAAAGGAGTGGGTTGACGAATGGCAGTTAAGTTATCTTAGCCCACTTGACATGTATCAACCCCCAACAACACTAGAACTAACACAGATGGAATCATTAGTTGAATTTGACCACATATCAGATTTAGTTCAACTAGGTAATATAGGGCACATATATGCATCTAATTTCATCTAGTTCAACCAAGTAATGTCATCTTACTTTGTAGTGTTTTTGTAATGTTGACTAATTTCATCTAATTTGCTACACATCAATGTAGGGCACGTATATGTAGTTATTGCAGATGAAGATAATGAAGAGGGAACAGATTATTACTTATGTCATTGTGTTGAGGCCAAAAAGAAATTGGAGGCCCCTGTTACAGATGGAGAAAACATCAAATACCCTACAGGTTTAGTGGTTATTACTAGAACATGGCTTAGAAGGTACCCACATAAGAATGTTAATGTTTGGCTGTTTCAGGACTTTGACATGCATCGGAAGATTCTTCATTATCGAACCTTGTCGTGGCATCCAATGTTCATTTGATAAAGTATCGGGTAGACCTTTGAACAAAATCTTGTGGAAGGTGTGTGAGTCTGACCATGAAGTAATACTTGACACAATAAAGAGTAGAGCAGACTCGGATGGTTCATTGGATTAATTTGTAAGTATTCACATTGATTTTGTAAAGTCATGTTACATTGAGTTGTAAGTATGCACATTAATTTGTAAGGTTTGTCTTTTTTTAATTTCTTGCTGCATTTATACACATACACATTTTTACATCATCACATTATGCATTTTTGGTGTCTTGCTCCTAATGCAACCAAACTAACTATTCCAACACATCCGGATGGGTACATTTATGCTAGGCATGGTCCTATTTTTCACCCAAACATGTCAAAATAGTCTGAGCTACATTGTACCGACGATATCCCTGAAGAGTCCAAAGTGCAAAAAGGTAGCATTCTTTGATGAGATGTTACTTAAAAATCATGTCACTTAGAAACATTTCGTCTAAGGAAACGTGATCATGTAGAGTGCCTCTACAATAACCTCTCTCAGTTTTTTATATCTCTGAGGTATTTGCCCATGGTGAAAGGTTTTCTTTTGCCCCAAAAACATTAGGAGGCAGTGTAAAGTTGTAAAGGGGTGTAACTTTCATCCTACTCTTGATGTGCCCAAATTGACTATTCCAACGCATCCGGATGGGTACATTTACGCTAGGCATGGTCTTGTTTTTCATCCAAACATGTCGAAACAGTCCGAGCTACATTGTACCGACGATATCCCTGAAGAGTCCAAAGTGCAAAAAGGTAGCAATCTTTGATGAGATGTTACTTGAAAATCGTGTCACTTAGAAACATTCTGTATGAGAAAATGTGATCATATAGAGTGCCTCTACAATAACCTCTCTCAGGTTTTTATATCTCTAAGGCATTTTCCCGTGGTGAAAGGTTTTTTGCTACCCCAAAAATCATTAGAAGGAGGCAGTGTAAAGGTGCAAAGGGGTGTAACTTTTGTCCTGCTCTTGATGTGACCAAACTGACTATTCCAATGCATTTGTATGGGTACATTTATGCTAGGCATGGTCCTATTTTTTACCCAAACATGTTGAAACAGTCTGAGCTACAGTGTACCGATGATATCCCTGAAGAGTCTAAAGTGCAAAAAGGTAGCAATCTTTGACGAGATGTTACTTGAAAACCGTGTCACTTAGAAACATTATGTTTAAGGTAACATAATCACGTAGAGTACTTCTACAATAACCTCTCTCAGTTTTTTATATCTCTGAGGTATTTACCTGTGCTTCTACAATAACCTCTCAGTTTTTTATATCTCTGAGGTATTTACCTGTGGTGAAAGGCTTTCTGCTGCCCCAATAATTGTCAGAAGGAGGCAGTGTAAAGTTGCAAAGGGGTGTAACTTTCATCCTACTCCTGATGTGACCAAACTGACTATTCCAACGCATCTGGATGGGTACATTTACACTAGGCATGGTCATGTTTTTCACCCAAACATGTCGAAACAGTCTGAGCTACATTGTACCGACGATATCCCTAAACAGTCTAAAGTGCAAAAAGGCAGCAATCTTTGACGAGATGTTACTCAAAAACTATGTCACTTAGAAACATTCCGTCTAAGGCAATGCGATCATGTAGAGTGCCTCTACAATAACCTCTCTCAATTTTTTATATCTCTGAGACATTTGCCCGTGGTGAAAGGTTTTCTGCTGCCCCAAAAATCATCAGAAGGAGGCAGTGTATTAAGTTAGGATGAAAGCCTATTCACTCTAGGTGCCAACCTCAAGTTGCACAATCATGAATGGGCGCCTAGAGCAATAAGGCACTACATCATGGTTCTAGGACCTTGAAATGGTACCCAAGCATGTAGGAGGAATTTTCAAGGAGCTAGAATGTTTTTGAAACTCTAAGGAACTAGTCCAAAGACTCTATGGTGCCATCTTGATACCATTGAGTCAACTTTGGAACTCAAACATATTGAAACAAGGTCTAGGAAGCTAGGTGCCATCTCTTGCTAATTCAACCTCTCAGATTCGCCAACATTGGAAAGACTCTTAGTGAGCGCCTAAGTTTGAATTGATCTCGTGAGTGAAAGTTTGGTGATGTATTGGTGCAAGATGATCTTCAGTTGAAGCAATGTAAGTTCCAGGAAGGGTTTAGAAGTTATCAACCTCTTCACTAAGTTAGGCGCACTTTACAAGCTTTCTTACCCAAGAGTTGCACCTCATTAAGACAAGGCCCATCTTAACCTCTGGGACTTTTCCAAAGAAGCACTTCAGTTTATTAGCACCTTTGGACCTTGTTTTGCATTCTGAAAGAGAAGGGGCACTTTGGAGGCATTTCTAACCCAAATTGATGCCTAGGTATAGTCATCTCTCTAGAGCATTACAATGTGTTTTAAAATGGAGGACATTTCATAAGTTGGGGAATTGATCACTGAAGACCTTGGAGTGTTTGAATTACTCTAAGCAAGAAGGCACATTTCTATGGAGTAGCATACTCTAGATAGCGCCTAATGCCATCAAGGCACAATTCCACCCTCACTTTGGTGCCTATCATCAAGAAGGGGAATTGGGCATTCCTTGAACAATTCTGACCATTTAAAGTTCATGAAATTACCAAGGAATGTTGGGCACCATGTGTATCCTCAACAAGCTTGAGTTTGTGCCTAGACAAGTTGGTGCTTATTCATGTTTTTGTTGGCAAGAGACACTATATGGATTCATGGTTGTTGTCATTGATGGCAACAAAGGTCATCCCACATATCCGCAAGTCATGATGTGTCTCTACCGGAAGTCAGAATAAAGATTGTTGTGGTCCGGTGAACAAGAACAGAGCATGTGGCAAGGTCCGACAGATTGGTCCGGATCTCTCAGAGGAAGTGTCCTGGTGCAGTGCGGATTTGGGGAAGTCAAGAGGACTACCTTGAGTGGTATATTCCAAGGATTTAGCCTCCGGTGATGGACAAGGAAAAAGATATGAATAATTGAGTACCGGATTCCTAAGAGACAGTGAAATCAGAGGATGAACTGACTGACAGAGTATCAGACTACTTTCCGGATGTGTTACTGTTGATGATAAAGGTTGTGAAGGCATGAATCATGTTTGGCCAACATGATTAATGATATCTACAAGTATATGCTTGATCCGCATTGCTTGGTGAGCAAGGATTCAGCCGACAGAACAGAGTTTGTAAGAAACTAGACTGTTCCGGATGCCGACTAGAAAGGTGATGAAATTACTTGTGCGGATATATATAGAGGATGGATTTAGTTGTAAAGGGTGTGATGATGTCAAGAATATATGCGAATAAGAGCAGAACAGAGCAGAAGTACCAAGACAGATCTGGTATGTGAAAGGATAGCAGAATAAAGAACAGAGAAAAGATGAAGTGCAGCAGATCAGTGTACTGAGCCTAACCAGAACTGAACTCCAGCATATGCAGATGCTTCCAATCAGTTCAAGACTGTGATTCTTATCACTTTGTAGACAGTGTGTCTTCTTGTAGGCAGTGGGCCTCTTGTGAGCAGTGTGCTCGGGCAGTGAGCCCTAATTGGCAAGTGCCATTTTGTAATTTCCTATTCTTCTAACAGAGAATAATTTTGGGTTAATCACCCCGTGGTTTTCTCCCTTAACAGGGTTTCCATGTCAAAAATACTGTGTCATGTGTTTCTTATTTCATGGTAATGTTTTTGTGTTTGATTCAAT